>JAQMRL010000001.1:303819657-306319657 GCA_035578175.1 Catonia carolina | reverse complement strand
TTAACAACATAACTATAAATTAAGGTAGAAAAGTTTTGAAGAATGTGCCTGCGTTTCTTTCATTTGCAAAACTGTGAGTTACCCCAAAAGTTTAGAAAATCAGTGATATATTATATTTTTGTGGATTGAAATTCTGAATAATTTTTTTTATGTAGTGATATGGTTGATAGAACTACAGTACTTTCTTCGTAATAATGTTCGGAATGTAAAAAGTTTTGGAATAATGTACGTAGTAGCGTTTATCAACAATTTTTTAAATTTCGAAGAAAAATTCAATAAACAAATTTTAAGTTAGACGTTATTAAACTTTAAGTATGATATTATTAAAAGAAAACGAATGCTAAATATGTTTCACTAAATTGAGTAGCAAACTTTAACTTAAAATGCCATTATCGACGACCTAATGGAAAAGGCTATCATGTTCTTTCTTTTACAAGCAATGCTAGTTGGATTATATGTAGCTTAATACTGTATATTAGATTTTCTTACCGAGAATTCAATCTAAGATTTCGGATGAAATTGAATTCTCAAGTTTATTACTAAAGTAATTAATCCTAAAATGTAATTGGTATTCTATTTGTGTTTACAACTGATTGTAGACAGATAGATAGATAGATAGATATTCATTTAAAGCGTGAGAAAACTCCGTTATGTGCTAGTATTATTAGGTACTTTAAATAGATCGGAATGTTTCCATGTGTTTATAGTAGTGTTTCGTGTAGAAAAACGTAAAATCTGTAAGTCAATAGAGCTTCAAGATTGTTTGCGTACTTTAAGACTATTTAAGTAAACTTGACGTAGGTATTTACTCGTATATTCGTAATATGCATGAAAATACTGTGTGGCATTGACCACAAGGAATGTGCCAATGTGTTCTCAGCTATAATACGTACAATTTGGACTTCATAACACCTTATGAAATGTAAACAAATATTTTAACAATTTAAATTTTTCTTTTATATTTATCAATGTAACTTTTAATTAAATTAATAAATAAATTCCTTTATAGAATTTTTTCAAGGTAAGACAATATGTATTAGATTCTATTATTTATAAAAAAAATATTTATGTAATCATTTAAATAATAGATTTATCAACAATTAACGTTAAAGTCTGTGAAACCTAAAAGTTGAATGGAACCATATATTTTAAATAATCTGTAAAACACTAATAATCATCTCATAAAACAAAAGTGGACATGGTAATTAAATACAAAACTGATTGATAAAATAAATCAAATCTAAAATAAACAATGCACTTAAAGTTGGCCTATAAAACAAGTAGAGAACTAGGTATTTCTCAGTTAAACTGTTTGGCGTGTTTTGAGGGGTGGTTATATTATCATAAGTATATAAGCATGGTAACGCCTCAGGTTTTCGGCGCATATTTCCCGTTGTTCGTCTGTGCAGACCCTTACACCGACTTTCCGCTTCTTTGTGGTCAATTGGGTACTATGTGATTTGATCAAATTTTTGTAGTATGGCGTCTCGTTCACCAGGTCCGTCATCGTTAGGTTGAGTTCGGCCATGTCACTTTGGACCTCTGTGATCCATGTGAAAGTGCTGGTTTTCCGTTTAAGAGGCCAAAAATTTATTCAGAAGTCTCCTAAGTAACCTTGTCTGTGGAGTTCGCATAATGTGCCCGAAGAAAGATACGCGAAGATACGCATTGTGAGTTTTATTATATGTTAAATAATATTTTGTTAATCTAATAAATTATTACTTAAATTACTATATTCCAGAAACTGAGTCCATCATGTTTTCAGAATTGTACTGTACATTAAGCTCATCATATACTGAAAGAAAATAAATTCAATCGTAAATTTAAAAGAACTATGCCAACAATACGGGCACATTTCCTGATTTTAATTTTACTAATATATACACCATTTATGAATCTGTTGGAGTAGTATTAAAAAAAAGAATGCAAAATATAAATTAACAGTAATATATTGATGGTTACTGTGATGTGTGATATGTGTTACTGTGGTGCTGATAGTGGTGCAGATTTTTGTTAGTAAACAACTATTAGAAGAATATCAGTTGATAGGATCGTTATTCCAAGAGCGACAATGTCTTGTTTTATCCGGAAATTATCTTGACAGCTTTTAGTCAAGAGGATTAAGTGATGTTCAAGTGCAAAAAGTAATTTTGAGTAATAGTTTGAGATAATATCCTGAACGACCTCACTTTGAAGATCTAAATTTTAAGCTTTATTATCAATATCGACCTACTAAGGTAAGCTACAGTAATAAAAAAAGACTAATGACAATTTTTAGAACTATTTTCAGAATTATAGTACTATAAAATATTTTATTTACCTCTTTTGAAAAGTTTTACTAATTCTGTAAAGTATAAATTAAAAATTGTAATAACGTCGCTTAAGTAGCACAAAAGTATTAAATAATTCATTTATTCATTTTAATTCGGGTGCGGAATATTTTATTTACTGAATTAATTAAAGGAAGGGGCAGAATCGTTATGTTATCTTTTTGTGACAACACTGAAATGCGAAAACTGATAAAGAACTAGAATTTATTTAAGTGTAGATACAGACAGGTTATCATAGATTAAAATCAACGTGAGTAGGTCAAGGATTACGTTTTATCTCCATTCAACAAACAAATAAATTGAAAAAAATATAATCCGTTTAAATTTTAGTTAATTTGTATTCTGTACCGCAAATAAAATTCTCAAGTGTATTTGCGTACACATAAATCTTGTTTGTAAACTAATGTCAACATTAGCTGATACATACACAGTATGTATTATACATAGAATACCACAAATACATTTTATAAATGCGCTTGCTGCGCTGCATGCAATATGCTACTTTATTTCGTTCAGTAACCAAAGCTATCTAGTATATAGAGCTCAACACTTTTTAAAAAGAATAACTTTGGAAATGAACTAAAGTGCAGCAGTTGGTTTCCACTTGATATACATAACCGCTTAATTCAGTTCTGTATGAATAAAATTCGATATACGAGTAACTATTCTCGTAACTAATTTTAAACGAAGCAATTTTCTTCAGTATAAACTAAGCATATATCAAAGGTTAAATCTATTTTATTTAACATAAAAATAATTTTTTTCCTGCTGTTGTAAAAGAGTTGGATTAATAAAGAAGTAACATTAACTAAACCGCAAAATCTGGTCCAGTGTATTTTAAAAGGAGATTCTATGTTTTACTTAAATATGTACTTTTGCCTAATGTATTTAAGAAAAATTGACATGGTTGTAAAGAGGACACTTTTGTTATTCTGTAAAAAATCCAAAAATGAAAATAGCTAAAAGCCGTAACAACATTTTTCTAAGTAAAAAAAAATAATTTAAATAAAGTTCAATGGTGCTACTATTTTGGCGGCAAAGTCACGCAGTTCATTTTGTTTTGAAGGGTCTTTATGGTAACGGGAATTGTTTATTTTTAGCTACATTTCTTAAATACCGCAGATGTAAAACATTTCGAAATAAGAGCAAGTGTTAATAAAATATAATTTTAAAATTAGTTGTTAAAAATAAATTCACACACCGGTGGCTCCAATGTTAAAGTCGTTGCCGCGAGTCAGCTGTTTGACAGCTGATGTGGGGAGGTGAAGGATCCTGGTTGAAATATTGGTAAAGGTAGCAATACGTATAAAGGTAGGGTAAAGTCCCCTAAATTGCACCACTTTTAATAAATTTCAAAATTTTCTTTAATTTTTATGTTTACGCATGTTTGAACTATCTGAAATTTGAGGTACTTGTTTTTTCTTACTTGTACTTATTTTGTGGGATAATTAATGCACATAAAATGTATGTTTTACTAAAAAAAGAAAATTGTATCAACTGGTGCCTGTCCTCTAAATTGCACCACCCTTCTCCTAATTTGCACCAGGCCCAATATGTTATACGTTGAAGAGTTTCTGCAAAAAAATACTACACAAGTAAATATAAAACACATTTTTAAAATTTTACACGGTCATTTCATAGTGATTGATGTCTGAAATTTTAGGTAAAAAATTAAATAAACCGATTTTTTTCAAGTAACACAATTTAATTTTACATACAATTAAACAATTAATTTACAGCAGAGAGAGGTAATTTACACAATAATAATACATAAAATAATAATAACATTTACAAAATAATATTGTTCAAATTAGTAGCTACTAACTTAGCAATAAAATATATCTTAGCCTACCGACATTCATCACAATAATATTTCTTCTTTTTGCTGCTTACACCGACACACTTCGTGTGAAGCCAATCTTTACACTGGAGACACCTGATCATATCCTCCTCTTTTTCTTCCTCACAGACCCGGCAGAGCCAGTTCGCATTCACAGTTTCTTCTTTGAAAACCCGACGTTTTGGATTCCTGCCAGACTGAGTTCTAACTACCTCAGGCTTACCTTTTCCTTTCCCTAATTGTTTCTGTTGTTTTTCCTGCAGAGAACGTTTGTACGGGCTACTAGTTATTTCATAGGAAGTGACATGTTTGCTTGACCGTTTTCTTTTTCGGGGTTTTATGAGTGATGGAGGAGAAATTTCAGCAATGCTAATGAATGCACCATCTTTCTTGACGCTAATTTTGGAGTTTAAAGTTGGACTAGAAACGGAAGGACTATTATGTTGGGAAGTTGAAGGTAAATTTACGGTTGTATTAAGGTTAGAAATGGAAGAAAAGGTTGCATTTTGGTCAGAAGTCAAAGTTTGTTGTAATGGGATAGAGGAATCAGCTGCTTTGCACCTTGGTTCTTGAGGTTTTTGCGTTTGAACACTTTCTTCTATTACTTCTGATTGATCTGTTTGGATAAATTCACAATTTTGGAAAACGAATGGATTTAAGGGCCATATTCCAGTCTTGGCGAATCCACTTGTTGCGTTTTCAATGGTTGCTGCTTTCCCGTACGACTCCAAGAATTTCAGCCACTCTGGTTAGTGTAATATTACAACCAGGGTTCCTTCGAAGCGAAGAATCTGCCGCCTGGTTGTAATAGCTGGACAGAGGCTTAAAGAACGAAACGTCAAGTGGTTGTAACTTGTGCGTCGTATGCGGAGGCAGGCACATCATTACCACACCATTATCTCTTGCTAATACAATGGCATTCAAATTCTTAGTATGAGTGGAATGACCATCAAGAATTAGCAACACCTTTCGGTCGATATTAGGTCTCACAGAATCTATGAAATGCTGTAACCATTTTACAAATATTTCACTCATCATCCATCCTTTATCGGATATTTCAAAAACTGTACCGGGAGGTGCCCCTGCTTTCAGTTCGTTTGAATCTCGACGCCTTTTGTAAATTAGCATTGGAGGCACATACACCCCAGAAGCGCTAAAGCAACAAACACACGTAGTGTTAGTTCCCCTCTCACCACTCGTTATAGTACCAACTTGGTGTTTTCCCCTTCAGGCAATTCCTTTACCTTTTCCAATACCTTTACCTTTTGGGGTTTTTGCACTGTGGAAAGGCCGGTTTCATCCATATTAAAAAATTGGGTAGCTTGAAATTCATACTTATCAATTATTATTTTAAGACGGTTATAAAATTCTGTGACAACATTTTTATTAAATCCGAAAGCTCTGGCTGCAGATGTTGGCTCTGGCTGGCGTAGAGACAGTTCGGGATGCCGTGACATGAACCCATAATACCAGTTCTTTCCAGCTTTGCCGTTTTTGAACCTGTGATGCAATTCATTAGCCTCAGCTATTTGAAACGCTAATCTTTGTAACTCAGCCCTTGTACAACCAAGAAGGTTTGACTCCATAAATAATATATGTTTAACTAGATCATTTTCAATTTCGGGTGGAAGATCCGCTGAACGTCCAAAAGATTTTAAACTACCACATGCATTTTTATTCTTACCCTCCAATCGTCGTTTCAAAGTTCGTTTAGGAACAGCATATATCCTGCAGATCTTATTAATTCCAGCGTCTCCATTTCTAAATGAATCGATTGCTCGATCCATATCCGCCTCCGACCATAGTCCATACTTCTTGGCTCTCGGCATCTGTAAGAAGATAAGATACAGAGTATGTTATTAACATTTGGATTTTGATTTTGTTTTGTTGGTTTACACCAAAAATAAAATTATTAATAAACCGTGTGACAATTTTTGGTCATGTGGCCTGATAAAACATTTACCATAACACAGAACCACATGACACAATTATGAGCCTCTGTGAATAGTCTTATGAAAGGTGATACAAAACTTGAAGCTACTGAATTTATGATACCCGTCAGGTAATAAAAAATAAAAATCCCTAAATCTACGTTCTTCAAAAAATGAGAGAGTATAAACAATTATAAAAATGTGCACGAAAACGCTTATGTTTATGTTTCATAGAGGTTCGTAGGAGTAGGCAGACAGTGTAGGTAAAGAAGTAATTCGGGTACTCGTATCTTTCTACCCGAATATTACTCAAAAATTCCGGGTAGTGCGAGGTACCCGTGTATCATCAACCATAAATTTTATGACATTTTTGCAGACGGGAGTAAAGCAGATTTACTAATGTATGAAATCCCTTAAATTGCACCGGTGCAATTTAAGAGAACATGGATGGTGCAATTTAAATAACGTAGCCATCTTGGACGCTACATCGAATCTCGCCACATTGAAGAATATAAGTTTTATATCTAATATACTACATTAAACACAATTAAGTAAGGTGTCGTTTACTGTATGTAAACTAGTTTTTATACATACCTTGAATTGTGTAGGATCTTACGCTGTCTTGCTGAAAATAAGATGCAGACGAGCAGAAACATACATTAGTCTCCTACAACGAAACGGCAACTCGTACAATGATGCAACTAATGCAGGCGTCCACGGATTTCGTAATACACTTAGTGACCACTTGGTAGCACCACAAATCAAACCGGTCACAAGTAATCATGGCGGTGCAATTTAGGTGCCGGTGCAAATTAAGGGACATTCCCCTAAACCTAACTAAGGTAGAGGTACCTTTATACGTATTTCAATAGGTAGTGGTTACCGGTGTAGTTTGATGGTTGGGGTTCAATTAACTACACTTTTTCAGGAGTGGTCGGCCTGAGTCTGTAAAATACTACACCTCATTTTCCCGTTATGCATCATCCTCATCTCATTGGGTCATGGGGTCGCTTATTGTGAGATTTAATTAACATCTAGTGATTTTTTAAATAATTCTTGTCTATCTGTCTTTGTATTTGGTAACTCCCGGAAACTAAATCAATTTATAAACATTTTTGAAGAAATATTATTAATTTATTATTTTCTTAATATTTAGTGTAAATTGTCACACTTCATTAACTTAATGGTTGCTTTTAAACATACAAAGAAATGAATATCTTTTACTCAGACGATTTTTTAATAAAATTTCGCAAAAATAACCTAGATAACTTATTGTGACAATATCGAAGAAGGGTATGGTTTGCGAAATTTCTAGTACCCTCATTCATAAAATGGTAAAGAGTAGATAATAGAGTGAAAAAGTAACAATAGGGCAATAGTAACAATAAAAGTATACCTATTTATAAAAGGTGTATGAGAAGGTTGGGTTATTGTTGTACAACTATTTATGAAAGGGCCGGTTGATTACACTTTCTATTTACAGTAGATCTATTGTTGACTTGTTTACAATAGATTTTTTTAGCACTCATTTATAAAGGTTTTTTTGTACTTTATTATTTGTATCGAATTTCGTTGTCTTTCGGGAAAATTCTTTGAACCGCTTGTATAAATAGAACCCCAAGCGCGGTCAGTTAGTTAGTATCCGTTTGATCTCTGACAAATCCATGCATATATATGTGGGTGTTCGGGTGTGGCAACCCCGGGACCCCAGCTAAGAGCTAACCTTATTTCAAAACTATACACAGATTGCTCTTACACTACACACAACAATAATACTACATCACACACACCACACTTTCTTTCAACACACACATTTACATACCCTACACACAACACATACACAAAGTTTTTCTTACACACATTTATAATGCTGGCGAGGATGGGATGCGGGCTGGTCGTGCGTAACCCTTTCCGGATTGGAAGGTCTGGACTGTGGTTGTGCTGCTGTGAGCTTGCTCTGCCGAGGCTTTGCGCCATCCTTTAGCCCTTCCAGTCGCTTCGGTACTGTGGCAAGAAGTGGACCATGGGTAAGAGTGTCGGAGCTCTTACTGCTGCGTGCGAGCCTCTGGGACGTCGGTATCAGTGGGTCAGGCAGTACCTGACTCCCCGGCCCGGATGAAATATGTGGGAGATGGCTGCCGGGAGTACTCGGCCGGGTCCTTCTTTTTACTAGGGACCTGCGGCGTGCGCGGGTCATCTCTCCGCCCGCACCCTGCTTTCACGATGACTGGAAAAGCACTAAAGATAATGGCAAACAAACAATCTTCCCTTGGATTGAAAAGACTATGGTCTAGCTTGTCTGACGATAGTGATAAAAGTGGTGTATTAAGTAACACGGACAAATTTTTCGTTGTTCGTTGTGTTGCAGAAGAAGGGTCGCTATCAAAAGTTTCCCCCTTCATTATTAACAGGTCTGTGCAGTCGGTTTGTGGCTCGCCACACTCTATTAAGAAACTAAGGAATGGTACTTTGTTAATTGAAACAACGTCTGCGAAGCAAAGTAGCAGCGTTGTTAAAATTACACAAATAGGAAGTACTGCAGTCACTGTTGAACCGCATAGATCCCTCAACTCATCTCGAGGAGTGGTTACTCTCGAGATATACATGATATGTCTGAGGCTGAGTTATTGGAGGAGCTTACCTCCCAGCGAGTGACGCAAGTCAAAAGAGTTACGCGTCGGGAAAATGGTATTGATGTCGGTACCCCGACACTTATCATAACATTTTCCACCCCACAACCACCAGATCGTCTAAAGTTGGGTTACTTGTCTGTTCGAGTGAGACCGTATGTCCCAAACCCTCTGCGCTGTTTTCAGTGCCAGGAATACGGACATACGAAAACTAACTGCAAGAAACCTGCGATATGCGCAAAGTGCAGTTCACCTGACCACTTAGACAGCGAATGCACTTCTGAAACAGAACTGTGTGCAAACTGTAAAGGAAGTCATTCAGCAAGGTCTCGGGAATGCCCTAAGTATAAAGAAGAACGGGAAATTCAGAAAATTTCGTCTGAACAGAAGCTTTCCTTTCCCGCTGCCCGGAGCGAGTACAGAAAACTAAATAGCATCCGAAATGCAGTCCAGCCTGACATTTCGTTTGCAGCTGCAACTAGTGTTCAGTCTCGTGTGCCTGGTGAGTGCTCGTCATGCGTAGAGTTGAAAAGTGTTGTTGAGAACCTACCTAAACAGGTTGCTTCCCTAACTTCTGCACTGAAAGCTTTACTAAGCTCCAAACAGACTGAAATTAGTTCAAAGAGTTCTGTACCTCAAGTTGGTAACTTTTCTGCGACGCAGAATACAAAAGTTCAGCTGTCAAATAAGACAGTCGCCTCTACCTCAAAGGGGAAACCCCTTTCATTGCCTAAGACGCTTCCAGTGGATGCGTCTAAATTCCTAAAATCTCCTTCGTCTGGGTCCAAGATCCACGATATGATAGGAGATTCATCGGCCCTAGAAAAGGGCTTTATACAAGTAAAAGGGAAAAAAGGGAAGGAGAAAATTGTGTTTGAAACGTAACTCCTCCGTTGCGAAATACCCTTTAATAGTTTAATTCAATGGAATGTTCGCGGGATCCGGTCTAGGTATGAAGATATAAAGATATTGATCCGGGATAAGTGTCCGTTTGCGCTTTGCCTGCAAGAGACGATGTTACAACCTGATATCCGATTATCCTTTCGTGGATACGAAATGTTTAGGAAAGATTCCCTGCATGGTGGCCCTGGTGGTGGGGTTGCAATATTACTTCACCAGTCAATGCAAGGGATGAGTCTGGATATCCAAACGGATATTCAGGCTGTAGCAATCAGGATAACTGTCCCGGTGTGGGTTTGCGTGTGTAATGTTTATTTACCACCAAACACAGACATTTCATACCTAGCCATGAGAGAATTGCTGGAACAGTTACCAGCTCCATATATCGTCTTAGGAGATTTCAATGGTCACCATTATTCTTGGGGCTCCTCACTGTGCAATGGTAGAGGTCACATGGTGGAGAGGGTCCGGAGTGATTTAGACTTATGTCTATTGAACGATGGATCTGAAACATTCATGTCATCCTCAACAGGATCCTGGTCGTGCTTGGACCTTACTTTCTGTAGCCCGTCCATTGTTCCAAGGTTGATGTGGAGAGTACTGCCAGACCTGTATGGAAGTGATCACCGACCGGTGGTGGTCGAATTTTTCGACTACCAGCCTGTCGATGACCTTCCGAAACGATGGATTGAAAAGCTTGCACGGTGGGATGAGTTTTCAAGTTTAATGGAATCTGAATATGAAGATGATGATGATGATGCACGAAAGCTGTTGTCTTCCTTTGTAGAGAGGATGTTTGCAGCACCTGCCCAGAGCATTCCTAAAACATCGGGAAAAGCACGGCGTCCGCCGGTACCTTGGTGGAATGATCGTTGTAAGGAGGCTCTTCAGGACCGCCGTAGGGCCCTGCGCATTTTTAGTCGCAGACCTACGGATGCAAACCTGGAAGCGTACCGAAGAGCTCGGGCCTGCTGTAGGCGTGTCTTTCTTGAG
Organism: Catonia carolina; assembly: GCA_035578175.1. Lineage (NCBI taxonomy): Eukaryota > Metazoa > Arthropoda > Insecta > Hemiptera > Achilidae > Catonia > Catonia carolina. Next base: position 306,309,033 of record JAQMRL010000001.1, on the reverse strand, counting down.
AGTAAGAGGGAGTCGTGGAGCCGTTACGTTGGAGATATTAACAGGAGTACCCCTGTGACAACGGTATGGAGAAAACTGCGTTCGGTATGTGGAAGGACGTCTCCACATCGAATCGCAGGGTTGCAAGCTAACGGTTCTGTGATCACATCACAGTCCGACATCGCTAACGTGATTGGTTCCTTCTTTAAATCAGCTTCCCTCACGTCTTCATATTCAGTACAGTTTCAAAATTATAAGAAAACCATTGAATCTCTTCCTTTCTTTATAGCGGACTCGAATGATCCTCTAAACATTCCTTTTTCATTGCCAGAGCTTAGAAAAGCGCTCAAAGTATCTCGAAATACCTCACCTGGAGGTGATGAAATTACACTTTCGATGATAGCGCATTTACCGGATTCTGGGTTAAGGCAACTCCTACATGTTTTTAATAACATATACGCTTCTAGAAAGCTTCCAAAAACTTGGAAAGAAGCAATTGTTGTTCCGATCCTCAAACCTGGTAAACATAAAACATTGGCCTCCAACTACCGTCCCATTTCCTTGACAAGTGTTGTTTGTAAGGTCATGGAAAGAATGGTGAACAGTCGTCTCATGTGGTATCTGGAAAAGAATGACTTCCTCGCTCCTGAACAGAGCGGTTTTCGGAGAGGGAGGTCTTCGACAGACCACTTGGTGGCCCTTGAGACGGCTGTCTGCAATGCGTTTGCATTGCGGCAGCGCCTCGTTGCCGTATTCTTTGATTTGAAAAAAGCATATGATACAGCTTGGCGACGAGGTATCCTCAATACCTTGCGGGATTGGGGCATCGCTGGAAACATGTTGGCCTTCATCAAGGACTTTCTAGATGAACGATCGTTCCGTGTAAGGGTTGGTCAGTGTCTGTCCGACAGGTTTGACTTGGAAAATGGTATACCGCAAGGAAGTGTAATTAGTTGTACCCTATTTGCGGTTGCCATAAATAATATTGTGAAAAGTTGCGTATACCCTGTTAAATGTTCGTTGTTTGTCGATGATTTTGCAATATATGTTGCATCTAGAAATGTTGTCTCAGCTGAACGAGCTCTACAGCTAACTATATACCGTCTTGAAGAATGGTCACGGCAGACTGGCTTTAGTTTTTCTCCTGAGAAGACTAAATGCATTCAGTTTTGCCGAATACGGACTGATAATGTTCCAAGACTGTATTTAATGGGTCAGGATATCGAAGTTAGCACTGAAATCAGGTTCTTAGGTGTTGTATTCGACAAGAGACTTACATGGGTTCCGCATATTAAAGACCTACGGGCTAGGTGCTTAAAGGTGGTTGATATTCTGCGTGTTCTTACAGGTACATGTTGGGGAGCTGATAGATCATGTATGATAAGGTTCTACAAGGCTCTAGTGCGATCACGTATAGATTATGGCGCTGTAGCCTACTCATCTGCTACTTCCACTTCTCTGAGAATGCTTGACTCAGTCCACAATTCATGTTTACGATTATCTACAGGTGCTTTTCGTTCTAGCCCTGTTATCAGCATCTTAGTTGAAAGTGGAGAAATGTCGTTACACAGACGTCGCCAGCAGCTTATATTGACGTACTTTGCCAAGTTGAAAGCTAGACCTTACCATTTCTTGCATGACATCATTCTCAACAACCCCTTCATGATTTGCATCTGATGAACGCCCGACAACCTTCACCATTCGGTGTAAGAGCGTTGGAGATATGCAACAACCTCGATATTGCGATGCCTCGTGTCTACCCTTGTAATTCTTGTCTATTTCCACCCTGGACCATCGCTCAGTTACACTTTAACTTTGAGATGTGTAAATACTCAAAGGCAGGCACAAGCTCTGTGGTGTTTAATAGCATTTTCAGTGAGTTAGTCGAAGCTATTAAACCATCTACGGTTGTATACACTGATGGATCAAAGTCGGATGTTGGAGTTGGTTGCTCGTTTGTTGCTAATGGGAGAACCTATTTGTTTGGATTACCTGCGGGAACCAGTATTTACACGGCTGAACTTTATGCAATTAGTAAAGCTCTGTCTGTAGTCTGTGTGCGTGGGCGTCGGGTGTTGGTGTGCACTGATTCACTCAGTGCCTTGCAGTCGATTAGTGATATATATTCACGCCACCCGCTAGTTTCAGATGTCAACGGCACCGTGAAGCAGCTTAACGATAGAGGAGTAAGTGTTGTTTTCTGCTGGGTTCCGGGTCATGCTGGAATCCCGGGAAATGAGGCTGCTGATTTGGCCGCTAAGGAGGCGGCTCGTCAACCGGCTTTCACACGATATCTGACCATGTCTGATTTCGTTAGTCTGGTGAAGCGGGTCATTACTGATTCCTGGCAGGTAGAATGGACTGGCTCTCATGGCAACAAGCTACGGGACATAAAACCTATTGTTAAGCCTTGGCCTACGTCACTGAGGAAGAACAGAAGGGAAGAAGTTGTCATCGCGCGACTTAGAATTGGGCACACCAGTTTAACCCATGGGTATCTCATGACGTCTGGTGATGCTCCAATTTGTGGCAGGTGCGATTGTCCTTTGACAGTCAAACATGTATTGGTTGATTGCGTCTGCTACGCAGCTCTGCGTCGGCGATTCAGAATTCCCTCTGAATTAAGGAATATACTCGGTGACGAAAGCCGTATTTTGGACGCGGCTTTGAATTTTTTACGATCGATCAGTGTATACAACAGTGTCTAATGTCCTTTTAGTTGTACTCTATGGTATGTGTTTTATTTTAGTTATACGTTTATGTATTATACGTTTATGTTATACGTCATATGTCTGTGGTTTTATTATGTGGCCCCTTTACAGCCTTTTGTGATATTTATGGCTGTGATATTTTCTTTCTCTTCTTTTCTTTTATTTTTAATGTAATTTTTTGGTTGTGATACTAGTTTTTAAGTTTTCATAAGTGTCAATATTATTTTTGTGTTTTTTTTTTGTTTTAACTGTGATATTAAGTTTAAGTTTATGTATGTATGTTTTTTTTGTGTTATTTAGCGTTTTTGTCTTTTAGCTTGTGGTGTCTGTGATACTAGCGTATAAGATTTTAGCTTATATTTGTATTAAAAAAAGGCGTTCTGCACTCGGGCTTTTTACACCCTTGTGCAAAACAACAGGCGATGATAACCTCGCTAAGGTTTTTCGCCTTAAAACAAAAAAAAAAAAAAAAAAAAAAAAAAATCTGACGAGTGTTTTTGCGTGCTATCGGGGCGTTATATCAGGTTAACGGTTCCGAGGTATTGTTATAGTATCTTTTTGTGTATGTGCTTTCTGTATAATTATTGTGAGTAGTACTAAGTAAATTATTTAAACTATTTACTGTGTTACTCCATTATAATTAGTTTATTATTTATTTTAAGTAAATTATTAAGTTATTTATTGTATTACTTCGTTATAATTAGTTTATTATTTATTTTGTAAATCTTTTAGTTGTAATAAATATTTGTAATTGTAAACTTTAGTGTATTAATTATTTAATTACCTAGATCCCGAAACGGACCTTAGCGATAAGTATCACATTATTATTATATGCATTCTATATCTCAAAATTGTATCATTAGAGTCAATTCAGAAATTTGAGTGTTTAGGAAGTGGGATTACAGTCGATCTGAACTTAGTAGTTGAAAAAATAACTCGTATTGAAATGGTGAGGCTGGTAATTCTTAACACGAAGCGGCTGTTTGTTAATACTACAACTTCACTTCCTGTAAGATATACGTTTGTACGGACGTATATTTACTCTTTCCTAATATATGGTATGCAAACATGGACTTTGAGTATGCAGACAAAGAATCATTTAAAAGCTTTCGAGATGAGAGTATTCAAAAAAGTGCTGAGGATCTCAAGGCCCGGTAATGTTACCGGGTTACGTTTACGGGTAAACGGTTGATGTTTTCAGACGGATGTTGTGAACCGTGACTTAATAAGCATAAGCAAAGAAGGATGACGGACTGCCTTTGTTATTTATGTAGTTATTATAAATACAAGCTTGAAATTTATTCTCGAGGGCAAAACTGAGGATAGGCGCACACCTGGACGAAGGAAATTCTCGTGGTTAAAAATATCAGAAACTGGACAAACACGAGTACGCACTCTCTGTTAAAGGTGGTTCATAAAAGATCGCGATTTACAAGAGTTTAGCTTTATTTGAATGCCATATAATACTAGCAAGATTGTATAGAAAAATTCAGTAGTAAGGGGCTTTCTTTGAATACTTTATCTGTTTACGTACTAAAGAGTATTTAATTTCTCAAATCGTTGTTCTTCTGCGAGTGTCGACTCCATCAAGAAAATTGGTACAACATTGGTAAATCGCTCTTTATTGTGAACCACCCTGAAAAAAGTAAACATACTCAAAACTTCAACTATCAAAACAATCAAAAATAAATTAAACAAAAATGACTAAATTACTAAGATGACTAATCTCGTTTAATTTTGTTGTTTTTTTCCAATGATAACCACCCTAGAACCGCCATCTAGGAAGTAAATGTGAAATTACGTACAGCAAAAGTATTATTAAAAAATGTGTCTTTCTATGTTTCAATTTATTTCTGAATGGATACATCTTTTTATAATAATTTATTAAGATATCTACAGTTTCTTTTAAATATGATCTATATCTTCGATTTTGATGTAATTCCTGATGAATGACGTAATGAGCTTGAATTTCAATGAAGGAGAGGATATTATTTCTGTTAACTGAGTAATTAATGATCAGACATTTCGGTGAGTATAAACTAGAAAATACTTTGTGAACATCGTTACTTTTTTTATTGTTGTAAATAATAAACTGTTTAAATTGGGGAAATACTTTTCTTTAGAATAACTACGATTCAGTAACGAAGGGGTGTATTCTAAATCAGTACAATTTATTTTCTGGTCAGAAATACAAGTCCAAAGTCTAACAACGCCTTTGGTATGTAAGAACCGATCATTAATGGGGTGTGATAAAATATTTTTTTTGTTCACAATTATTTCGACTTTGTATTTTCCTTGTTATCACCTTTTTTTGCAAAATATAAGTACCAAACAAACTCTTCTTTAAAACCCAAATCAAATACCGTTAAAAAATTTCATACTTTTGAACTCTCTAATTTGATCTACAGTTTTCTCCCGGTTGTGAAAAAATTCTTTGATCACAGTTTAGGCTTGTAATATTAAACGTAATAACGGTGTGCATGCGTCCTTTATTCTCTACCTCTGCACACGTCTAAAACTACGTTTTCACTAAATACCCTCTACGTATTTTTTTTAATAGAATACCTTTTTGAAGGAAAGGCACCTCATGTAATTTCTACTTGTTCTCTAACAAAATCCCTCTTTAGTTTGGAGAAACCCTAGGTAGAAACAAATTTAAGTAACCATTTTTTTGTTCATTTTTTATGTACGTACTTTATATGAATCTTTTCGCCTAAATGTATTTGAATTTTTTATAGGATGACTTTTCAAAATTGATAAAAATGTTTTTTAAACATGTCCAAATTTCTTAAAACGGTTAGGTACTTCGAGTATAGAAATTAATTTAAACAAATCTGCACACGTTACATTCAGTTTAAGAAAATACGACTGTACGGCAGAAAATACGTAAAATAACATCGTTTTACGTTGTAACAGTTATATACCTGTGCCTAAACTTAGATCGTCGCCTTACATGAAAACAAAAATACCACGTTGGCATTGTTTGTAACGAGCTCGCCTCTCATCATGCGGTCTTGGGTTTGAATCCCACTCAAGCATGGCATATTTTCATGCGTTACAAAAATCATTTCAACCTTTGCAGTTACAGGCCAACGTCGTCACTAATGACCACTGTAGTTGATGGGACGTTAAATAAAACAAAGGAAAAAAATACCGTATACAAGGGAAAATCCTTAATCTAAATTTTCGTAAAATGTGTTTGCTTTTGGGCTATGAATCTCTCTTGTCAATGTAAAACAGAATAAACCTGTATAAATTAATTTTAAAACCTATTTGGAGTTTTCCTTCGGGAATTTTTGTAATTTTACCTAAAATTTTGGAACGTTTTCATTGAAAAAGTATCAGAAACATGCTAAACGAATTTTGCTACATAATGAAAAAATTAATTTTTTGAAATCTCAACTTCAGAGGGAGTATTACAAGAAATCTCAGTCTTAAATATTTGAATAGACTCTACGGCCATAACATTTTACTAGCAATTAATTTACTAGAAAATCGTTTAACTCAAAATTTAACAGTGAAACGATATAATTTTTTAAACTTGCCTTATAAGTATTGTATTCAAAATTCAGCGCAATATTCTTTGTATTGTAGGTACTTAATTTTATTTTATTTTTGTAATTTTCACACAGGTTCAATATTTATGGTAAAATATTCGATGGAAAACCGGGTCTTACGGATTTTCGTGTTTTTCTCATGCATGTTTTATTTTATGATTAAAAGCGGCTGTTGTGCTCACTACTGCTCATGCAAACAATGAATGGTGACTCATGAAAATTCTTAATAAAAAAAAGGCCGGACCTGACCGAGAATTGAAATCGGGATCCCCGGCAAAAAAATCAGTTGCGCTAACCAGTTTACTATCGGGTCTCATGTCGTGTGATGTTTTTAAATTGTGAACAGTATTTATTGCTCTATAATATTAGCATGTAAGTTTTGGGATAATTTTATTAATATTATATTACGTTTCGTATTAGATCTATATACTTCCTAACTTGGGATATTAGGCGCTGTTAATCCCTACGGTTCTTCACCGTGAGAAAACGATTCGTAAATCCTCTTAACAGAAAATACGAAAGCATTAGAATTCAAACGCAAGACATCAAAAACTCATTATATATAGAGCTGACGTTTATCTATAACCTTTCCTTAATCCCCCTGTAATAAAGAAGCTTGTTTTCAAGAAATAAACTAGGTTTCTATTACACTCTGTAGAAACCTGTAGATGATAAAATCTCATTTTCCAATAATCTAGTAAAGAATATCGTTATAGATGTTATACACGGAATAATATGCGATTTATTTAAAATTCATAGTACAATGTTGGTTTATACAGAAAAGTCAAACTATTACTTCAGTCTTTTTTACAGCTTTACATTATTATGTAGATTTAAATTGCAAAAACTTGACTCAGACTGCAGTAAAATCTAAATTTAAAATGTGAATTTCTCCTAAAACGGAAATTATTAAAATTTATTTCTAGCGGGTAAAAATCCATCAGTCGTTATTTTTTATTAAAATGTATCTCGGTTCTTGTTAAAAGCAAACAAAGAATATCGTATGACAATGATGATTAAACTGCGTTTAAGAAAATTTCACGTACCGTTACCGAGTTAAAACAGAGATTATTCTCCTTTTTGTTATTTATTTCAATTTTTTTTTGGAAGGTCTTTTTCACAGCCTCTTATGTTTAAACTCAAGAATATTAATTTCATGAACCTTGGTTGTACTTAACCCAACGACGGCTGTATTATTTATCGTACGTATAAGTTGTATTCTGTTCCTTTTTAATCACGGATATATGAAACTGATATTTTCTATTATTTAATAATAACTGAACTGTGTAGCTATACGTTAAATTGTACATATTACACTCGCAACCTATATAAATAATTATATTTCATGTAGAGTATGTAATTTCTTTTATATACATCAATGTGTTCATATTGATATAGGCTAAATAATTTGACATAAATTATGGTGTAAGCTGTGCGGTGCAAATACTCCACAAAAGGGAAATACCAAACTTTTGTGGTGTGTTCCTTCGTGACATGAGAGATGCCATATAGGCTATACTTTATACAGAGAAGTTATTTTTTTAATTTCTGAAGAATTTCTCTCGATTTTAAAATAAATAAATGTTACTTTTAATGATAAATTAAATTTGTAGGCGTGAATTCTTTTAAGATTCTGGTTTATTTTCTTTTATCCTTATTTCTATTTTAAATTTTACTCGAATGATATTGATGTTCTGAGGTTCTATCGTTTTGTTCAATAAAGCTCTTATTAATTTTAATTTTTAAAATAGTGTTTCTTTTTCCTTTATTTTATTTATAAAATATTGTGTATTGTCTTTTTGTCTTAACATCGAAATCTAGATACTAGATACTAGATTATAGAATTTAGATTCTTCGTTTAATTTTCTTTAAAAAATATTATAAAGCAATGTTCTTTTAAATTCTACTTTTATATGTGTAAAAATATTATATGGGTGAATAAAACAGTAGGGCTAAACATAGATTAAATCATAGAACTGGAAACATGATAACCAAAAAACTCAAATTACAAAACTTAAAACTTCCAACTCAAAATCTTCACAATAAAAACAAATAAAATTAACAAGGAACTAAATAATTATGAAACCACGAAAATATAACATAACAGTTTGTTTCTTGTTTAAGTTGTAAAAAAACCGTCTCTATTAAGTTTAAGTAGTCCATTTATGAATGGTAACTTGTCTTGTCGATAAAAATTATGTTAAAAAATAAGTTCCATTTGTTGTTTAGGTCATCAGCCGAAAGGCTAGTTTGAACCTGTTGAGGTTTTACTAAGTAAAACGAGGAGTGAGGTGGTTTACCACAATGCCTTCCTCACTGAGTAGAAAATTACGCTTATCAGCTTGCCGGGCCCTCTGAAAAGCACATATTTTCCATTCTGCAAATGACACCTTTACTTCAGTCACCACAGGGTCTGGCTGTATAATGAAATTCATTACTTTCAGAGGAAATAACTCTAATTAGTGTCTTTTACAGCTTTACCTTTTCTGTTCGTAGTGATTCAGTCATTTAATTGGCTGACCATGTGATAAGAAAGAGAACTATTTATTTTAGCCCTGCAACGAATAGATTGAGTGTAAATAATTTGACACTCCACCTGTCTGTTATGGGCAGAAGTTACATTTATAAAACAAAAAGGTTTTATTTTTCAGTGTAGTCGTGTTCTTCTTCAAAAAATTATCTTTTATTTATCGTACGTATTTTAGATACCTTGTCAACAGAAAATTCTAATAAAGTAAACATACCCTATGGTTTTTAATAACTTGAGATTTAGTAGTAAACAAACTGTTAAAATGCAAGTAGGTTAAATTTTATGTTTGTTACAAAGTAACCCACTTTATTCAACTTCAAAGCATTAAGAACTTAAACAATGATTTAAGAAGAAGAAAATGTATAAAAATTTAATCTCTTACTTTAGTATTTTTAAAAAAAATTAAAAAAATGTTAAAATCTTTTAAACCAACTTTATAAAAAAATTCTATAAAAAATAAAATTAGGACCTACTTAAACTAGCTGATTTTCATCGCTACGCATTATAAAATGCATAATGATAGCAAAATGCTAAAACCTGGATAAACTAACCGCTACACATATCCTAATCTCCTAAACAAACTCTACAACTTCGACCATTTTTAAAATATCCTATGCGCTACGAATTAAATAAACAATAAGTTACTAAATTTATATAAGAACCGTAGAATAACACCTCTAGTTTCTAGAATACATATAAGAAATATTTTTCTTTTTTAATAAACATTTAATGTACGACGAAAAGGCATCCCAGTCAACTATCTGGCGTTTGCGGATGTTCTGGCACTGGTGGCTAACTGCGAGAAAGAGGCAGCCCTACAATTGGAAGTACTCCAGAAAGAAGCAGCCAAAGTCAGACTAGCCATATCTTTCGAGAAAACCTAGTTCATGAGTCAAAGAACCAAACAGGTCACAGATATTCTCCCAACACACATCGGCCGAGTAAAGACCTTCAAATACCTCGAAGAATGGATTGACCTGGTTAACGGCGAGATCAAAGTCTTCCACAGTCAAATATCTAAACTCGAGACCGTATGTCGAATCACGCAGTCCATTTATAACAAGAAGTCCCTGTCCAGAATCTCCAAGATCAGGCACTTCAACACAGTAATCCGACCAGCAGCCTTATATGGGGCGGAGACCCTGAACATAACCCACAAAAGATTAAACCCCAAGCTGGCTACCCAAGAAAGACGCACAGTCAGAAAGATTTTGGGACCTAAGTTTCACTTGAGGGAACAAGTAGAAGATAATAACATGTGATGAAACGTGGTTTTTTACTTATGATCCGGAAACGAAGTGCCAATCCATGCACTGGAAGAGCCGAACTTCACCGAGAGCTAAAAACGCTCGAATGAGCAAATCAAAGTTTGAAGTGTCACCGGATGGCGACATTAAGTGGCAAACTTTATTAATTTAGTGGCCCTGAAGAGGGCCGTTAAGCGGTGGTTGTCTTGGAGAGGCGTCGGTCGTAGTCGTCGTGGCGGTCGGAGGCTGGGCGACACGGCGTGTCGTCGTCCAGCGGAGACGTCATCTTCTTCCCTCGCAGTAGTGCGTCGATGGCTGCTTCGTCGGGTCCGGTGGGCGTAAGGCTCGATCGAGGGACTGCTGTGGGCATCGCTCGCGTCAGCGGGCGATGACGGTCCGGTCGACGGCGTACGGTGACGGGTCGGCAAGCGGAAGCATCATCTTCTCTCTTGCGGGGTCGTCGATTAGCCTTCGCTAGAGTCTAGCAGCCGTGTGCCGTGGTGGACGTCTTGTCTGCTGTCTGGTTCGAAGCGAATCCCTCGGAGTCTTGGTCGGAATTGAATCTCTCTGTGTCTCGATTGGAATTGAATCGCTCGGCGCAGTGCAGCGCTCTTTATATAGCTGGCGTGAGCGCTGTGGTAGAGAGCGGCTACTGGCTTGGCCTTGATGCCAAAGGCCTTTGTCGGTGGGGAGCCGAAAGGTTTGTCGGTATGCCGTCAAAGGGCCTACCGCGCCGACAAAGGCCGGAAGAAGTATTGAAGGCCGGCAACACAGTAAATGATATTAACAGGGGTGGCGGTGACAGTAGCAATGATGATTGTTTTCTTTATATCCATGGGATTGTGTACTTTCACTGGGTTCCTGAAGGTCAAACAATTAATCAATATCACTATTTTGAGGTAAGTTCTAAACTGCGTCAAAGAGTAAGGAAAAAACATCTCGAAATGTGGAAGGACAAATCATGGGTTCTCCAACAAGACAATACGCCAGCTCATTACGCGTTATCTGTGAAGAGGTTCCTAGCCAAGTACAGCATCTCAGTGTTAGAACATCCACCTTATTCACTAGATCTTGCACCATGTGACTTCTACCTGTTCGCTAAGGTGAAATTTGCATTAAAAAGGACAAGATTTGAGTCTGCGGAAGCTGTAAAAGAGAAAGCGGCACGTGTCCTGAAGGAGCTGACAGAAGATGACTTCCAGCACTGTTTCCAATAATGGAAAATTCGCATGGAGCGTTGTAGGGATAGAGAAGGAGTGTATATATTGAAGGTGACAATAAGTGATTATGTATAAAATAAAAATAAAATTTTATACAACGGCAGTCTCGTTATTAATTAGCCACACCTCGTATATTAGATACGTATGCAACAACTGAATTGAACTTAAATGTTCCTGTAATTCTACTTTAACTAAATGTAATTTATATTGCTTAGTCACTATAACTGCTACCGACAGATATGTAAATAAATATTAATTTATTAGTATTTTCCATTTAATAACAAATACATAAAAAATGACTAACACATAAGCGCAGTTAAAAACTATATTTCATATTTCCGTTAACGTTATCAATAGACAGCAAACAGTCAGCTTAATTATCTTCCACTTCAACTTGCTAAATATTAAAAATTCCAATTTTCAAAGATTGTAACGATTTGATGTATTAGATTTACTGTTTATATAAGATAATATGGTTCTTTCTTACTTTAATGAAAATTTAAAATTAACAATTAATGTTAGTCAAAATTTAGGTGCAATTTTTTTTGAAATTTCCATATATCGAATCATATATAATGAATTTCAAATTCTGTTAACGTACGTTTTTGTTGGAAAAATTACTTAATTCTATGATGTTCTGTTTTATGATTGTAATGTTTCCAGTTTTTTTATTAAAAAAAGTATTTTGTTTTAATTGCTTATGTAAAAGTGTAATTAAGACCAACGTTCTGTTAAGAAGTTATTTGGATAACGTAAAATGTTTTTTTATAGATACTCTTAGAGTTGATTGAATGCGACACTTCACTTCTATTAAGAAAAAGGAGTTGGCGTGCATCTATTGATTGAGATAACAAGAGAATTGAGGCTGGCCTGCGGGTCGGGTAATTAACTTTCTTCTGGTTGTGGATAAAGACGTACTTCACTCATTCGTGTTGATTGGCTGATGTGGAAGGAATGAGTTGACCGTTTGGGATCAAAAATGTCTCCTCATTCCCCTTTTAATCAGCCTCTCTGTTTATCCCATTTACGATCCCGAGGGTGACATTCCTTGAAGTTTCCAATTTCTGTTTTCATTTCATTTTCATTCTGTTAAGTAAACTGAACTCAATAAGAAAAGAGCGGAGGAAAGTTTAACAACATGATTATTTAACGTTTTTCTAGCGAATAGATTGAAAGGAAAATTAAAATACAAGTTACGGTTTGTTTTCATTATTTTCTTTTGCGTTTTTATATACAGTCCTAGATATTTTAAAGCGTTATACCATTAATAAATGTCAAATCTTATTATATAAATGCCATTTGGTTTAGTATAAGATACATATCTACTCAGTCTGGGACCTTGTGCAGTCTTAGATAGGATCGAATATATTATACATTACAGTTAAGTTGGAATTTTCGTATTTTAATTAACTGTTATTCTAGTTTTGTTTGTTTTTCTGTGATATTAGTATTGTATTTAGGATTTTGCTACGTTTTGTGTAATAGGGGGCTCTTAGGAAGGCCCCTTTACAACCCCTATTTTAGGGTTCTCTATGTGATGGCTGTGATTTTATTTTAGATGTTTATATTGTGGTAGTTTTAGGTTAAGCTTAATATAAGATTTAAACCATCTTTTGTTAAATTTGTATAATTTTGTGTTTGGCCCATTACGTCCTAACTTAGGATATCAGGGGATGACTACCGCCTCGATTTCTTGCAAAAAGAATATAAAAAAACTAGCTGGCTTGTGCAAATAAATGGGAACGTTAATTTTGACCGTACTTAATCCTTTTTTTACGAGAGAAAACCGAATTTACCGATGCCCAGGTAACTGGGCATCTGGTAACTGGGACCCGTTAACTGGGGTATGCGGAACCTCTTAATCTCTTCTTATCACCCATTTTCCCTCTTTTTGAGTGATTTCTTTTGGGACTAACGTAACTGGGCTTCTCTAATCTTCACCACCTTCTGGATGAACTCCTCAATGGCATTCCAGCTCTTTTCTTCTGCAATCATAAAATCACAGCTCTTTTCTTCTGCAATCATAAAATTACAGAGATTTTCTGGAGAAATTGGCGACCCAAGATTGGTCCCTAGATCCTCCCTCTCTGGTGTCCATCTTCTGCAGTCGAAAATCGCATGTCCTCATCCGTCTCACAATCCAGACAGCTTGCTTTATCTGATCGCCTGAACCGATGGAGATACGCTCGAAAGCAACCAGGCTCTGTTAATGCCTGCATAAGGTAATAACCAACTAGTCAATCCATTAACCAATTTTAAAATTTAAACTATATATTTACCCTTAAAATGTTTTTATAAAAAATTCTAATATATTTACATTAAGTATTATTTATTATTTATATCCCATAACACACTACCGCTATCATACGTCGGCCGCATTGGTAGTTGGTAACGTGCTTGCCTCATCATGCGGTCTTGGGTTCGAATCCCATTCAGGCACGGCATATTTTCATAAGTTACAAAAAATCATTTCATCCTTCACCGTCTGCATTAGCAGTAATTGCAGAACAGTCGGACATTAAACAAAAAAAAAAAAAATAATAATAATGATTAAAAATTAAAAAATACCGCTATCATAACGTCCTTAAAAAAACCTGAACTTCGCTTCGTCGGCCCCAAAATAGGAGCACAATCAAAATTTTAGTGCATTATTCTTCCATTTACTGTGCAAAGTCTCGTACGGCTTTTAATAATTTTTAGCTTTAGATTTTACGAAGGTAAAAAAAGCAAAAATTAATAAACAAAAATATTGGTAACTATTAAGTTACTCCAAAAATAAGAAATAAATATTGAATTGGTTAGGTGAAATTAAATAAATAATTATTAAGTAGTACCCATAACAACAATAAAGTCACATTATTCGTGTGTAAACACGAAATTGACAGAATAATTCCTTGTAAATCAGAGCATAAAAAAAATACGCGTTCGATTCAATTACATCAACAGCTGTTCTCTAGATCTATTGTATTTTGAATGAACTTGATAATTCTTACAAAAAATAAACTTAAGATGATTTCGGGCATAAGCTCTGCGTGTATGTATTATTTTATATTTAGAATAATTATATAGAATGCCTACCTACGTTTTGCTTATGAAATAAATACTCAGTGAAAGCGTTTGGTATTTGTTAAATTTAATGAAATTCAGTTTTGTTTCGGATTATTTTCAAAGAGTTTAAATTCCCATTGATTTCTTCCAACAATGAACGACGTGAAGCCGTTTTCCTTCAAATACAATGCACGTGTAAATCATCATGTAAGCCTCGAGAATGATGGAGTATATAGCAATCAGTTTCAGTTGTCAAAACGTGGTGGGTGGGACGGAGGAGGGGGATTTAATCCTCCGCTTAAATTTTAAATATGAGTGAATGGAATCGTATACATTCTGTACATACAATCTCCAGTTTTTGTACGAGACTATTCTTGTTGGTGTACGTTCTGATTCTTTCCCTTACTTTATACTCAAAGAATAAAAATATAAATACCAAAATATATTTTGCGAAAATATTTATACTCTGCGTTAGAATACTGTAGGCCTAATGCATATCATTCATAAAAGAAAATATATGGAATCTTTTTTTTCATAAAAACATCACTATTTTACTCATATATTTGAACAAGTTGAAATATTGTAACAGTTAAGCCTAGTTCGTTCGGGTTCTGAGTATAATAAATAATAGCTACAAACAATTTCCTTAAAATAACAATATAACAATATTAATATTTTATTAACATAATAATACAATTAATTACAAAACTTAAAGCTCAACTAAACTCGACTATAAATAAGGTACTGTCACTTAACAGTCGAAACAATGATGTAACTATTCACAACCACTTAGGATAGCACTAATTCCAACCACAGAACTAACTACAAAGACGCTAACTGTTTTTATACCTGCAGTCTGACGGTTTCTCTAACAATTGAGACCATTCTGACCCTTTCTCCGCTTTCATAACAATCCACAACATAGTAGACATCATAATATCCATTACTAACACACATTTACCATATTTCCAACTAGTTTTTACCGCGCTTCCAAGAACTCCTTTTAACACGCATTTAATTCTTCGGCCGTTATTTTTTATGCAAAGTTTTAATTTAGAGTCGATGAGAAGGAAACAAATACGATTGTTATTTCAAACTCTTGAATCATATTTTTGTTTTTCTTTTGTTTTAAGCAAAGAACTAAAGGGTTTATAATCGCTTAATACCCCGAGTTTCGAGTTAAGTTGTGTAGGGCCCTGACTTGGAGATCTTGCTAATTAAATATTAAAGACTTAAACTTAGGATAATTAAAAACAACTAAATAAATTCGTATATCTCAGAAAAATTAATAGACTACGTACACATGCCTAACTTTAAGATCACAGATCAAGAAAAACGAAGAAAATGGCTTTAAAGGAGCTTCAAGATGAAGAAAAAACGTAACATAAACCTATTTCTCATACGTTGAAAGCCTGCCCTTGGGTGTAGTAGTCAGCGTATGGGTTCGAATCCCGGTCAGGCATGGCAATTTTTGATCTGGGTACAACCTCGTTACCTGCCTACAAGCTAAAATATAGAAAAATTTTTTAGGCCTATAGGCATCATCACAAAAAAACTAAAACAAAGATTTGACATTAGGCTCGACATATTGTAACCTGTTTATCTAATACAACCTAAAATTAAACTTTGTTGACCCGTAAACTAAAATAGCACAGAAAAACTGGAAATTTATTTTTGGTTTTAGATTTTCACTTTTTGAAACTTTCGCTCTGACTTTTTATTCAATGAAATTGTGGTAAAACGAAGTAAGTTTGGACATAGCCTATTATTATTTAAACTTTATAAATGCCACAAAATGTTTGGTATTATTGATTTTATCCGAGCAAAACAGTTATTTATGATAGGATAAAGGAGATAGATCTCTGGTTCAGTTGTTGCTCTAAAGGTGTTAATAGTAACCTTTTCAACTGACCTTAATTTGATAGTAAAATAAAAAATAACGATTGGATAACAAAAATTATCATAAAATCGGCTGTAATCTTAAAATTTATGAATGTAAATGTTAATTTGTTATTAGTGTTTATATAATGAGTCTGGAGGTGTATTGACAAATGCAAAACTGTTAATCTTTTCTAACTGTATTTGATTGACATTCACATTTGCTGCATTAAGAACTATTTGAACATAACTCATAAACAAGTACAGTACAATTTTGAACACCCATTACAAGTAAAGTACGTCAAGTAAAGTTATGTAATAGTATGTAGTAAGCAATAACCTCCAATATAGCAATAAATCCAAATATACGGGTAATATTAATAATAATTTATACCTTTGGGGTATTAACGTAATCCCTGTTCAGACCTTACCACCCTGCGGCTATCCATCGACCAGTTTAACTATGGCCAGAAGTCCGTCGAAGTTAATATGATATATTATAGGGTGTATCATGAAATGGTCCAAAAATTTGGAACCGCATTTCACATGGAAAAATTCTGCTGAGTTGTAGGAATGAAAATATCGGGCTTGTAATAAATTACGCCGGTCTACTATCAATTACTAAATCTCGTAGACGTAGAAAAAAATATTACGTATCCGCATGTTTATATTGTTATTATTATTAGTATTAATTTGTTATTACATTTTACAATTATTTGTTGTGTTTTTTACTTGATTTTTTAAAATTTGGAACTAGTCTACAACAGCATAAACCGAAGGTGATTATAAAATAAAAGACAAAATAAAATGAACCACATGATACGAAGTCATGAAAGTATATTCCTACTTATTGCATAATATTTTTTTATTTAACTAGAAGTGTTCACAATGAAATAAAATTATACCATTTAACAAGAAATCGTAAATAATGCTTTATAATTAATTTTTCATCCACTGATGACTAAGGTGTCTTATTGCAAGAAAGTACTTAAATTGCAAGAGAGTACATAAAAAGTACTCTAAAATGCAAGTAACGAATGAAAATGAAAATTTATTAATCCGAAGATCATGGATTCAAACGAATATATATATATATATATATATATATATATATATATATATATTTAAGCGAGAGGAGGAGAATATGAGGATTTATATTTGAGGAGGGATGGAAATTTCATACAGTGCAAAATAGAGAAACAGAAAATGTTAACAAAGTGTAACATTTTGATATATAATTAAAACTTATGAAAATAAACAAAAATAAATGTTTAATACAATAATTTATGAAAACCTTTTCAACCAAATATGTTGCCAACAATTTACTTATTTGAAATGTTCATGCACCTAATTATAAAAAAACTCCAAAATTTACTTGCGACTAAAAAATTGAAGCTAAATCTCTGTTCGTTAATTTACTCCTATTTATGTCATTTACCCTACCTTTAAATGGCCAGTGACCAATCACGAGTCCTTGGTACATTTCACATGTCCAAAGGAGTTCACGTGTCAAGTTCGTTAGAACAAGAGCCTATTTTGCCTTACTGTCGGCTCGCATTTTGACGCGCACATTTTGTTTCGGCAAGTGTTTTTGAGTTACAGCTGCTTTTGAGTTAGTATTAAAAATTATTACAGCAAGTCCTTGCAATTAGTTCTTAACAACTGCAAGTTTTGTCATATTGTCTGATTTCTAGTTATTTTTTGACTCTAATGGCAACTACGGGAGATAAAACATGAAGTTAAGCCTTGACCTACGTCGCTGAGGAAGAACTGAAGGGAAGAACTTGTCATCGCGCGATTTAGAATTGGGCACACCAGACTAACCCATTGGTATATCATGACGTTTGGTGATGGTCCAATGTGTGGCAGGTGCGATTGTCCTTTAACAATCAAACACGTTTTGGTAGATTGCATCTGCTACGCAGCTCTGCGTCGGCGTTTTAAATTACCCTTCGAGTTATGGGATGTACTCGGTGACGAAAGCCCTGTTTTAGATGCAACTTTATGATTTCTAAGATCCATCAGTGTATATAACAGTGTCTGACAGTCTTGGGTTGAGTAGAGTGTTTATTTAATCAAATAGTAATAGTAATTTTAGTTATAAGTTTATATTTGTATTTGTGTATGTTTTTTATTTTATCGTGGCCACATTACATCCTTTTGGCCTATCCTTTAGGTCTGTGATATTACCTTTTCATGTAAATAAATTGTAGTATGTGTTATTTATTTCGACATGATATTAGATTTAAGTTTCTTTGTGTGTTTATCCTATAAGTCTTTTGTATAAAATCTTTATAAAATTCCACACTTGAGCCCTTTAAACCCTTGTGTGGAATAACAGGCGATGATACCGCTTTGGTTTTTCGCCTTATATAATTTTTTTTAATAATAATCCATTAAAACTTAAAAGGAGTAATAGTTTAACGAGTGCTGATTAGTTATTTGGCATTTTAACCTTTCAGTGCTAGATGGATTTTTCTAATATTGTCAGTAAGTGCTGGGCAATTTTCTTGAGTTTATGCATAAAATGCTGGCCTACTATTTGCTAATTTGCAACGTTTTTGAAAAATATTCATAACTTACTCATTTTTTAACCAAAATTAATGAACTTTTTTTTATTTTGTTTGTAATTATCTATTTTAAAACATAGGATAACAGAAATACTGATGCTATACAAAATATAAATAATAATAAATAAAATATTTGTACTTACAATTTTTTTATTTTCTAATTTTCTTGTTGGAGGCAATTTTAAGACATTTAAAAAATACTGAGCACAAAAATATTAACACTACACTTAAGACACTACATTTTTCTGCTTATACACCAATTTTAAAATTAATTAATTAATAATAAATAGAATAACATCAATTTTTTTAAATTAAAGTCATTTACACTTTTTTGACCGCGTTATGTAGCCTACTGTTTATTGTTTCTTAAATTATTTTAAAATCTCAAAGTCCAATGAACTCATAATAATAATAAACTTATAAAGTAAATGTATAAATGAAGAATTTACACCTTACTAACTATGAAAAGTAAAAATAATTTATTAGCAGCGGTGAAAAGGGTAACATTTAGTATGCAAACCTTTTTTGCAATTTTTGCACATATACGTAGATTTTTTTCTTTTTCCTCCTGATTTTGTGCTGGCTGCACTGCAAATGCAACAATTTTTCTCCCTTCCTTCAGGTATTTTTTCAAAATAAATATATTTAGTATCACCACCTGTGCCAGGCTGTTGTATTTGAATAGCACCAGGAGAACCACTTATGTCAGGTCTACCTTCCTTCAGCTGTAACCAATCTTTTGACAAGTCCTCTACTATTGAAACAGTAAAATCTAAGCGAGACAAAGGTTTCTCAGTATTTAATTTATAAAGAATATAAGAATTCAAAATCATTCGGGCAAAAATATTAAAAGTTACTTTCTTCCAGTATTTGATAGTTTTTCTTTCATCTAAATATTGATACAACATCTGATCACATACATCAACTCCCCCCATATTATTGTTATAATGTCTTATCATTTTAGGTTTATTTGTAATTACTTGTGAATTGCCTCTTTTTTTACTTTTTGATTCATTACCAGCAGTGTCATTAGTCGATAACAGCAACACTTGCTTATTTTGTGATTTTTTTTCTCTATAACCTAACATGAGCATACTGTTTTTTCTTTTATATTTAGTCTGACCAACATCAAAATTTGATTTCATGTCTGATGGAATACCTTTTCTATTAAATCGTAAGGTGCCAGTAAGAAACGTGCACTGTGAATACAAATACTTAGCTAATTTAAACGAGGTGAAAAAATTATCCATAAAGACATGGTACCCTTTGTTCAAGTATCCTCCTAATTCTAATAAATTAACAACAACATTATAGGCTAATCCGTTTTTCTGAATTTCACTTTTTTTATTCCATTTAGCACCTTTGTATACAAAAAAGTTTAAACAATAGTGACTGACGGCATCACAGACCATCCAAAGTTTTACACCCCATCTGTGGTGTTTTTTTGGCAAATACTGTAAGAGTTGAGTATGTGCCTTCGTACTGATCATACTTTCATCAACAGATAGATATTTATCTGGTGTGTAGTAAAATTTAGCCATTCGGTTCATATGATCAATTAAAGGTTGAAACCTGGCACAGGGGTCATAGTTATTATCGCCTGGTTTCGGTAAATGTCTTGTGTCTATCATGTGAAAGAACTGTAATACAGCCTGAAATCTATCTCTACTGAACATTCGCCCAAACCAAGGAATATACTGACTGTCAGATGTCCACCAATAACAGTAAATTGCAGGCTTTTTATTGATGCCCATGTTTATCAGAACTGCAATAAATGCTTGAATTTCAAGAAGTGAAACTGGTTTCCATTGTTTTGATCTGCTATTTTCTTTAAGACGGTGTATATTTTGATTTATAAAATTAGTAGCATAAATGTTTGTAAATTTTGCAAATGTTTCAAGTAAAGCAACAGTAAAAAATAATTTTACGTATTCAACTGGTTTTGAGTTCTTAGGGGGGCAATGCTTGACTCCTGGCAGTTCATTAAAGCTAAAATTATGATTATACTCAAAATCGTCATCTTCATTTACTTCTGTCCATCCAATCTCATAATCTGATTCACTGGATGAATTGTTATCAACGGTATGTTGACGAGGAGGGCGACCTCTAGGCCTACGTGTTTGAGAAATGTTTAGCAAATTAGCTTCATCTCTATCTGAATCTACAAACATACAATTGTTATTAAAAGTTGAAGAAGATGGTTGGTTTAAATTACCAATTGGATGAAAATCCGGGTCATTGTCAGTGTCATCTACAATATCACCATCACTTGAACTACTACTAACAGAAATTCCACTTAAAAAATCATCACTCAAGTAATCATTTTGTAGTTCGTTTCTTATTGTACTTTCACTAACTGGTGATCTAGATCGCTTCATTGTAATGAGTACTTCACAAAATAATACAAAAATTAAAGATAGCGGCAATAAAACACGTGAAAAAACGCACAAGAACGAATAACCTCACTAAACACATGCAAACAAAAATGTCGGCTGTACTACACGTGAGCTTGTACATACAAACGATATTTTTATAAAATATATCGATTTATCGATATATTGTTATATATCGCCAGAAAGATCGTTTCTTTCTGAACACGGCTGATATCGAACATTTGTTAGAACAAGCGAACAGAATCTTACAAACTCGTTTTTGTAGACGTCCTGATAATCGGACGCTAGCACTATATGCATACATTGCCCACGTCCGGTTATCCGGACGTCAGCACTTTAAGCATAAAAGCAAACGTCCTGAAAACCGGACGTCAGCACTGAAAGGGTTAATCGATTAGTATTTAAGTGAGTTGTGTTTCATGTGTAAAATTGAAGACAATAAATTTTTGATATCCGTGAAGAGAGAGTTCAATTTCCCAGATATTGTTCGAGGCCGGAATGTTGGATATGTTTGATAAAAATTGAACTTAGTTTAATGGAAAATTGATTTTTGTTGACAGGTGGGTGATGATGACGGTTATACAAAATTTTAGGTGAAGGTGTAGATGAATCACGAACTTCTCGTGTGGTTAAATGTAAAAAATGTGTAGTATAATTATTTGGGGGAAACGTTACACCCATGATAATTGGCAGAGTCATTTTATTCATAAAATACTCTGTATTTTGTGTATTCTTTTGGATTCGTGCTAACCAGCACAGCGTACACAAACTGAGCCGAGTACAACTGTGAGTAGGTGAGTAGTGCTTAAATATGAAGAAAATGATTAGATACTAGATTACCAATTTATTTTATGATTCATAATCATAAAGGTCACTTGTAGAAACCTGAGCGGTTTAATGTTATCAGTTTGGATCTAGGATAAACAAAAAAAAGAAGGGTGCGAGCGAAAGGGAGAAGAAAGAAAACCTCTGTGATGAAGGTCTTGATAGGCCTTAATGGATGGTTAATGGAGATAATGGATTGACTAACATTAGATTATTATTTTGAAAGTTTCATAGTACGGGAAAATTATTTTCAAGAAGATATTATGTAATTATTGATCAGCACTTATAACTTAACATTGCTCATCTTAGCACTTCTAAATAAATTGATAGCACTTACATTTTGAATATGATGGTTCTGTTAAAGTGTATGCATTAAAACTATTAAGTATTTCAAGTAAAATTTATTGTTTTCTTGCTGAAGTAGTTTAAATCCTTCTAAATTGTTTACTTGGTGAAAATTAGACTAAAAAAATAATAACTTTTATTAAGAATTAACCACCTAAAATAACAGACTGCCATGTTATCATCTAATTTAGCGTATATCGTATATCTATTTTTATGGTTTAAATACTCGTATATTTCCGATAAATTCAACGGTTTATAATTGAAAAGAAATATTAATAAAATTACTTCTTCATTTTATTTACTGCTACTTTATAATTTGTTAATTTTTTTGAACAGTAAATATGAAACTAATCTGTTAGAAAAGTAACAGATAGTTATAAAATAAAAGTTTACAAAAAAGTAATGAATAAGTAACATAGTACAGAAGAATATTAAGCTAAATTTCTATTACGGTATCGATAAGGCAAGACAAAAAAATCGTCTAATCTACATTTACTTTAGATTTATGGCGCTGTCTAAAACATTGATTTCTAATAAAATTTTATGTGTGTAAACTTTGTTCAAATAATGAATACTGAATTTTGAAATTTCTTGTTTCACTGTATTTGATTTGTTGTTTGGGTCATCAGCCGAAAGGCTGGTTTGAACCTCAAGAGGTTTTACTAAGAAAAACGAGGAGTGAGGTGGTTTACCATGCCTTTCTCACTCTGTTGAAAAGTGCTTATCAGCATGCTGGGCCCTCTGAAAAGCATATATTTTCCACCCTGAAAAAGACGCCTTAGTTTCAGCCATCCCAGGGTCTGGCTATATAATGAAATTCATTGCTTTCAGAGGAGATAACTCTGATTAGTGTAATTTACACCTCTACTTCTTCAGTTCTTAAATGCTTGGTTTGAATGGTCGGCCTGAGTATGGACAAGACTATACCTCATTTACATGTCATACATTCTCACCTCTTTGGGTCATGGGGTTGGTTATTGTTCTAAATTGAACGGATTGCTACGTATACATATTAGGGTGAGACATGCCTAATTTGGTAAATACATAAATCTCAGAAGGGTATCATAAATAACTAGAATGGTGTCATTTGCTTGAACAAATTAAGGAATGTGGGTGTGAAGATCGTAAGGGGAGTAACAATTTTAAAAGAGTTCTCACGGGAACAAAAGAATTAAGAATTGTTAAAAGAAATAAATAAGAAATTAGTAGATTGTCCCGTGAGGGAAAAGACAGGAAGGAACCCTGTTGAGCCATTGATGTTTGAACATATCCAGTCAGAGGAATGGTCAAACATTTGTCATTGGCTTACGGGTATCTATGTGTAACATGTGTCTGACTTGAGGATTTTTGGTGGGAATTAGAAAGGAGGCGAGTCGAAAAGGGAAGATAAAGGAGTAAGGAGAGTTAGTTGGAAATGAGAGATCGAAGGGTGCACAGTGAGGTTGCTGGGCGACAAAAACGCTAAATGACAGAAATTGGTTAAAATATTAAAGTATCAGTTAAATTAAAATATTGCATCACGGACAAACAATAAAAGAAACAAACAACTTCATATACTATTCTCCAGCATCACCGCGAAAAAAATACAATTTCAACAATATCGGAACTTTATTCATCTTTATCTTTATTCATCTTCTTCTTCTTCTTCATCGTCTCCTTGATAGCGAATTCTACTTCAAATCTTCAATAAAATACTACAGGACCTGTTTCGGCATCCACCAGCTACACGACATCTCGATTTGTGCCCTCCGGACAGTTGGCGACTTCCGACCAGTCGAGGTATCCTGGTCAAGACATCCTCGGGAAGCAATCGTACACAACTCCACCATAGATCAAGTTACGAAAAATAAGTAAAAAACCTCCAGGTATTTATAAATCAATTGTAAATGTGTACACATATTTTTATTTTATTTAATTGTCTTTATTTTGTATTTTAACAGGGTGTGTCTCGACTATATATTTGTAATTAAAATGATAAGAAGTAATCTCATACTGTGCAATTTATTATGAACCACCTATTTCCACTAAACCATCTAACGAACCTCACGCAAAAGAAATAGATTTAAAATTAATCATAAAAACTGATATAAAACAAAAGTGGCAAACCCTATTGGGGGGACTTTTGTTTATATAAATAAGATTCAGTGTAAGAGGCTAGTACAAAAGCGGCAAACCCTATTGGGGGGACTTTTGGTTATAAAAAATTAGAATTTATATAAAAAGAGAATAGTACAAGGGATTAAAAAAGATAAACTGACCAAACCCATTCCCTTTTCCTCTTAATTGATAACTACGTACAACTTTAACACTCTTCTTTTTAACAGCTGATTTTCGAAGACGAGGTTCCGGGTTCGAATCCTAGTAAAGGTAATTTATGATAAACTTTATACGGATTTGAATACTAGACAGTGGGTACCGGTTTACTTTGATGGTTGGAGTTCAACTAATGGTTACCAGTGTACTCTGATGGTTGGGGTTCAATTAATCGTACTCTCTTAGGAATGGTCGGCCTGAGTGTGTACAAGACTACACCTCATGTACTCGTCATACACGCCATCATCTCATTGAGCCATGGGGTTGCTTATTGTTTTTAAATTCAACAGATTGAATAACATAAATTACTTTACGTTTATTTAAGCCTAAAAATAAATTTAATCTAAAAATAAATTACAAAATAAGTTTATTTAAAGTTGCATCAACATCTGGGTTATTAGCCAACGACTTTAGATTAAGGGAACATGTTATAACTGTTCGAACGTGTAATGAGTTTCCAGATTTTTATCGGAAATTAGACCTCCGCTTTACAGCGCAGCATCTTTAAAAACGTCCTAATCTAATATTTTAATTTTTTTTTTGTCATCAGTCTCTCGACTGGTTTGATGCAGTTCTCCAACCTGTTATATCTTGCGCAAGTCGTTTCATATCTAGATACCTGTAACATCCTACATCTTTTGTAATTTGCTTTATATTTTATTCTATCTTTGCCTCCCTCTACAATTTACTCCCTCAATGTTACCCTCCATTATTGATAGCCCAATACCTGGATGTCTTAGGATATGCCCTACTAGCCTATCCCTTCTTTTGGTAAGATGCTTCCATATATTTCTTTTTTCATCCACTCGCCTAAGAACCTCTAAATTACTTATTTTGTCCACCCACCTAATCTTTAACATTTTCCTATAACACCACATTTCAAAAGCTTCTATCCTCTTCCGTTCTACAGCCCCTATCACCCACGTTTCACTTCCGTATAATGCTACACTCCAAACATAATGTTGTATGAAATTTTTCCTAATCTGTAAATCAATGTTTGTAGTCAGTAAGCTGTTTTTCATTTCAAAGGCTTTTCTAGCTTGAGCAATTCTACTCTTGATATCACTCGTGCTTCTACCATCCTTTGTTATTTTACTCCCTAGATAGCAGAATTCCCCAACTTCCTGTATGTTTTCGTTGCCTACTTTTAAATTTCCCATCTCTTCTAAACCACTCTTGCTGCTGCACAACACTTTCGTTTTGTTCTTATTAATTTTCATGAAGTAATCCTTCCTCAAGATCTCATCCATTCCATTTAAGGCATCCTCTAGTTCATTCTTTGCCTCGGCTAATACTACTATATCATCGGCGAATCTCAACATTTTTATTGTTTCTCCTTGAATTTTTATTCCTACGTCAAATTTCTCCTTCACTTCATTTATAGCCTCTTCTATATACAAGTTAAAAATTAGTGGTGACAAAGAACAACCTTGTCGTACACCTTTTCTTACAGCAGCCTCTTTTTCGTACCCCTCGATTCTCAAAACAGCCGTTTGATTCTTATACAGACTGTAGATAACTTTCCTTTCTTTGTATTTAATTCCTAGCCTTTTCAAAGTTTTAAACATTTTACTCCAGTCCAGATTGTCAAATGCTTTCTCTAAATCTACAAATGCCATAAAGTAGTTTTATTTTTCTGTATCCTTTTCTCAATATTTTAATAATAACTTTTATTGTGAAAGAGGTCCTTGGTAGATTAATTTTCCGCTCAAAAAAATGTCAATAACTTACTTATATAATGTAGTAGATTCGACAGATAATCGTTGTGTATATTTTACTGTTCTACATTACAGATATGTAAATTGCAGAGAAATGCAGTTACGGAACTTATAATTGAATTGGTTGAAAAAATTGTTCGCTCTCTACAAGTTTACGTCTTGTCATAATAACTACTTTAGAACTGATCTTAGTGGTGCGTGTGCATTCAAACCCAAAGAAAACTCTTTAGAAGATTAATCAGACAAATCATTTGACTTAACTCAGACAACATTACTGAATAGTTTTAGATAATTAATTGAATTATTACTTTCTAAAATATTATATTTAAGACAATTATGGCTAATTGAAAATAATTGAGTAATTACATAATGTCTATCCTTTTTTAAATATAATCCGTTGAAGGCTAACTGCTGGACAGTTTTCTTCTCTTGAGTCCTTACATAAGTCACGTTTCATGACATTATGGTAATCACTTATTTTAAGTTCTAAAGTTATAAATAAAAATTAAAACGTTGCAACAGTCTAAATTTAATTAGTTTATAAAGTGAATAAACGCGCGGTAATGTATTCAAATTTGCGGACCATCTATGTATTTTAAATTAATTAAATAGTAGATAAAACTATTAAATTACGTGGTATGTTTAATTATTTTGATTAAAAAAATATTAATTATTTTTCCCCCACATTTTGTTTATCCCATCCGATTTTAATTATTTCAATAAGCTACCTGGATTAATTGTGATAAGTGTTCAATATTTTTAAAATGTAGTTTTTAGTATTAAAGAATGGGTGAACTAAATCTAAATAATTTCCGTCTGAAAAATCGAAATTGTCCCACTCGACGATGTACATTTTGACTTGTTTACTATTGAAATAATTATTTTTTTTTAAATGTTAATTTTATTTAAACACTTGGAATCTTGAATGCTTGAAGGAAAGCGAACAACATAAACGGTAAAAAATGTAGTAAATCGACACCTGTACTTGAAATCAAACTATAGTAATATTCACGTTACTGCTTGGGTTTATTTATACCCACCCGTATGTGGTATTCAGTAGTTGGACATGAAAATGCAGTTATAGCTGCCAAAACTGCTTGTACACTTCGACCTGCTATCCATTTAACCTCCCATAAATTTCACATACAAATTCAGTACAAAACTGAATGATACATGGATTGAAATTCGATCTAACATTCAGTTACTAAAGTGTTTGACAAAAATTACTAAAAATTTAATAAAACTTATCGAAATGGAATTTTTTCCTGCTCTGGCTGTTAAATAGTCAGCTTTTTAATACCTATACAAAGTATTTTTGAGTTATTTTAAAGCACCTACTAAAACATGAGTTGATAACTTTTGAGTACCAGTAAAAAAGTAAAAAAGTTTTGATATCTTTAAACACAAAACATATTGGTACATACGTGTGAATTGCAAGTTTAAAAAAAATCAAGTAGCTCTTCAGTCTTATTTTTACGGAGCCTTAAATCTGAGTACACAAAATAACTTTGTTAAAAGATGCCGCATTTAATTCATATGCATTATTATTTTTGTAGAAATTAATGGTAAATATTTTAAAGGTCTTAAAAACACTCACCTGTGTAATATGCGTTGAGTCTGTAAGTAATCCAAAGCAAGTCCCAATTCGCAGATGTACAATATAATGGCTGATTCGGAAAACACCATCTCTTGACCCAAATGATATCGCAGGTCACCTCCCAACAGTAAATCGGATACCATAAACAGATCTTCTTCATCTATAATTAAGAGTAATTAAACAGTAAAACATTAACAAAGTAATAAAAAAATAAATAATTTAACAGTTTTAGACTTGTATAAATATTATAATTAGACCGAAATATTTAAGATAGCAATATTGTTTTAAGTTTTTATTTAGAGGAAACGCCACTCGTAAAATTAAGCAATACTACTACAATATTTTCTTTCAGCCCTTCTATTTGCAAATATTTATTTAAAAGTAGACAAATGGATAATTTAGGGATTTTCAATAAAATTAATAATTCAGCTTAGTTTCAATTAACGAAAAATGTTATGCATTTAAGACTAATCGAAGTTTTGGGTTTTCAAAATTTTTATCTTTAACTTTATTTTGTTAATTTACAAATTATAACAATTTAAAAATTGTAAGACAATAGTAAAATTATTTACTAGCGTAGACCTGTTGGTGCTGACACCGCTGCAGCATTCACACTGGTTTTTTTAAAGAAGATCTCTTGAGTATCCAAGAGATTAAGATGCTTAAGCCTTCTTTGCGGATTACCTTATATGTGTCACAAACGCATCTGCTGTATGTACGGATTTGTGTATGTTTTAAATTTTACCTTAAAAGAATTATAGTAATATCTTTTGTTATATCAGTGGCATAAAATAAATGTACGTCCTATGTAATGGACTCTTGTGATGTAGTAGGAACATTATTTTACTGTACGCAGTATTTTTTCTATATTGCCTGAACTCATTTCATTTGTAACCATTTAGTGGAACCCCATAACTTCTTCTTCTTCTTCTTCTTCTGCCTTTCAAGGATTAGGCATCTTTGCCTGTTCCGAACCTCTCAAATAAGTCCATCTCTTTCTCGAGCGTCCTCGTTCTCTCCTGCCCTCCGGCTTATAGCCCAGTGTCTGCTTAGGTATCCTATTCTCCCTCAATCTGTTCTAAAATACCATGTCGTTTATAGAGCCGATGTTGAGTTCTTTTATTATCACAGTATTGCTGTAACGATCTCCTCTACTACACCCATACGTATGTCGAAGAAATTTCATTTCAGATGCTTGCAATCTACTCTCCTCTCGCTTTGATGGCACCCAAGTTTCACTTTCATAGAGTTGAGCTGGCAGTGCTAATGTTTTATAAAACCTCACCCTCGTGTTTTTGCTGGTGCTATTTTTTAAGATGCGGTAGATAGTTCCGTATATTTGCTGAAATAGGTGCATCTTATTGTAAGATGTTATCTATTGTAAGATTGTTGTTATCTAACCACTGCATCCTATTCTGAGATACCTTGTTGTTTATAGAGAAGATATTGAGTTCCTTCCTTATCTCAGTATTCCTGTGACGATCTTCTCTACTACACCCATACGTATGTCA
Organism: Catonia carolina; assembly: GCA_035578175.1. Lineage (NCBI taxonomy): Eukaryota > Metazoa > Arthropoda > Insecta > Hemiptera > Achilidae > Catonia > Catonia carolina. Next base: position 306,279,591 of record JAQMRL010000001.1, on the reverse strand, counting down.
AAGATTTCATTTCAGATGCTTGCAATCTACTCTCCTCTCGCTTTGATGGCACCCAAGTTTTACTGCCATAGAGTAAAGTTGGCAGTGCTAATGTTTTATAAAATCTCTCCGTCGTGTTTTTGCTAGTGTTTTTTTTTAAGGTGCGGTGGATAGTTCCGCATATTTGCTGCAATCGGTGCATTTTGTTGTAAGCATCTTTATCTTGTTGGTATGTCCCTAATGTTACAACCGAGATATCAAAAGTGGGATATCTGTTCCAAAATATTATTATCTATAACAATTTTGCTTCTGATTGGTTCCTTCCCCCTGAATGCCATTACCTTTGTCTTCTTCGTCGAAACTGTCAGTTTATATTTTTTGCAGAATTTGTTCAGCGTGAAGAGTGCTCTCTGCAGGTCATCCTCATTTTCCTGTAGCACTATCAAGTCATCGGGAAATAATAGGCAGTTTACAACCCTATCTTCTATGAGAATACCATTGTGTATTTGAGACTTCCATCTTCTGATCACGTCATTCAAATAAATATTACAAAAAGTGGATAATAGACCACCTTCTTGTCTTACTCCTCTATTAATAATAACTTCTTCAGAATTGGAGTTCTCCATTGCTATTATCCCTCTGACATGTTTGGACAGGTTTTTTGACTGTATTTTTAAAATGGGAAGGATATTTAGTATCTCGCAATATTTCCCATAATTTTATTCTATTCACTGTAACGAAAGCCTTCTGAAGATCGACGGAATCGAAATAGTGTAAAAAAATAGTTTTTTTTAGATTTCAGCCTTAGTACGCATTTTACGACAATAGAGTATATAACCAAATTTATAGAAAATAAAAAGATCTACAACTTTTATTTAAAGAATTTTTTCTACAGAGCCTAGTATAGCGTGAAAGAGTGATTTTCCGCATTTTAAGCCAAACTGAGGTTGATTTTCATTTTGCGTCTTTCACTCATGATTTAAATTAGGTTATGTTTATTGAGGTTAGTTTTTTTGTTTAAATCTAATGTTTTATTACTAATGTTAGGCTATATTTTTCATAATTTGCATTGGCATGAGAAAGTTGTGTGGTGGTTCACACCAGATTTTTTGTATATTATTCTCTAGAGGTAATTTTCTGCGTCTGTCTAATCTTGTAAGTAAAAGCACGTTTTGAATTTTTAGTGTCGTGTTTTTGTAATGCGGGTACCTCACGTCAGTTATCCGTTGACACATGAGCCTAGGTATAATGCTATTTAAGTTCCCAGTATTTTTGCTTTATTGTACGAGTAAAAAAAACCGGAGAAGTAGATACTTTTAAATTTATAGGAATCTATACCTTACATTTGCGGATGAATCTTTCCTTCTTATTAAACGATTTAACTCTCAGGTTGTAGAGTGCACTATGATTTTATAAAACTGGTTTTCGCTCATTCTTGTATTTAATGCAGAGAAATAAAATATTAAAATTTCTTATACGTAGTATTATGATGTCAAGAAGAAGGCACTTCTTTAGTTAAATATAAGTAGGCCTAAGCGTTATTTAGAAAGAAAAACATTTGAAGAAGAAAGCCCAAGCTTTCATGTTTAAGTTTATCTGAATACAATACGTTCTTTTTACCCCAACTCCAATACTTTCACTTCCTTTATATCAACTGGGTGACTTGAGCAAACTCTTATCCTGTTTAAATTAACGCTGTGGTGCTTTTATTTTATATCACACAATTCCACCGTTGTTTGCGTGCATTGATTTTATATTCAAAATTTATACCGTTTGTACTTCCTTGGAATTCCTTTTCTTATCACTTACCGTGTTATAAATTACCATAAAGAAACCTAAACATTCTGTTTTGTCTTGGAAAACAGTCCTTACTTAAATTTTTTCTTTATTTTTCATCTTCTTTATACAAAATGAAAATAATCAGAGGTACTTTCTACTTGTGATTTTTGTTCCTTGTAGTATCCAGATTTCTATCGTTCTTAATACAACGATATGTATTGGTAGTATCAAAAGCAAATAAGATATATGCATATAACTAGGCATAATTGATATTCTGGAATTTAAAAAAAGAATAGAAAAGTACTTTAATTTGTAGGAATTTATACCTTATATTATTTGAAAAATCGTTACTTATCATATAACACTTTAACTTTCAAAACTTTCAGGGCGTACAATACACCCATGATTTTATAAATGTGTTTTCCATAATCGTAAATATTTGTAAATTGTAAATATACGTAAGAAATCATGTAAAATGTACTTCAATATTTTTATAAACAATTTAATATCTGTTAATACATAATGTTATAACAATTTATAAAATGCCTTGCTAATGGTTCCGAAACTTGACATACTTGTTGAAGCTTCAGTTTCACGGGTTTCTGGCTGGTGGAATGGACTGACTCTCACAGCATCAAGTTGCGTGAGATAAAACATGGCGTTAAGCCCTTAGCCTACCTCACTGAGGAAGAACAGTAGGGATGAAGTTGTTCTCACACGACTGAAAATTGGACCTATCTAATTAACCCATGGGTATCTCGTTACTTCTGGCGATGCTCCAATGTGTGGCAGGTGCAGTGGCAACTACGCCGGCCGCATTGGCGTAGTTGCTAACGTGCTCGCCTCTCATCATGCCGTCTTGGGTTCGAATCCCATTCAGGCACGGCATATTTTCATGTGTTACAAAAAATAATTTCATCCTGCACCGTCTGCATTAGCAGTAATTGTAGAACAGTTAGACGTTAAACCAAAAAAAGGTGCAGTTGCCCTTTGATGATCAAACGTGTGTTGGTCGATTGCGTCTGCTACGCAGCTCTGCGTTGGTGATTCAAGATGCCTCTTTAGTTACAAAAAATACTCGGCGAGTCCTATTTTGTAAGCGACTCATGGATTCCTTCGATCCATGAGTATGTAATAATTATAACAGTGTGTGACAGTCTTGGCTGGAGTGGTATGTTAGATATACTGTAGCTGTGATTTAGCATTAAATTTATATTTTCTTGTTTGTATGATTTTTTGACCCCTTTCCAGTATTTTTTAATTCTTTGTACCTGTGTGATGTTACTTATGTTTTATGTAAAACTTATTTTCTTGCCTATGATACTAGTTTTTAAGATTTTGGTGTCATAAGAAATCTGTACTCTGCTGTTGGGCTCTCGATACACTTGTGTGAAGTGACAAGCATTGATAGCTGCTCTGGTTTTTTGCCTATAAAAAAATATATTTCCATAAAATTGGCCCTCCCCAAGAAGATCCCTCGGCCAGAAGTATTTTAGACGTAAATGTTGAGTACCCGGAATCACATTTGTGTGAAACTTTTGTACGAGAGGGTTTCAATGAAATTTAAATTTGTTGTGCATCGTCTTGTGCAGTTATATAGTTACGTCAGTTACGTATGGCATTTGTACGTTTTTGTATAGCCTAAGGTTTGTGACGGAGCACTGAATTATTATCGTTTGTAAAATATTGTTTTGTATCGTTTATATACGTTTTGTGTGTGAAGTTCTAGCATATTCCCGAAGAGTCCTACCGATTAAGAAAGGTAGAATGCCTTAAATCATGAATTTTTTAATTACACAATAATATGGTGTCTTGAGGTAAAAAAAATTAAGTATCCACGATAAATTTGCGGATACCACCCCTCCTGGCCACTGGTGAGTAGAAACGTGATTTTGGTATTATTCTTGGGTTTAGGTTTATTTTTGATTAAGCCATTGAAAAAATTAGAAAAATTGTTTAAAGGTAGTGTAGCCTATACGAGAAAATTTGAAAATTTCTGAATTTGGGAATTTTAGTATCCTTAACCGTGGCGGGGGGGGGGTACGCTTTGACCCCGTATTTCCAGATTAGTCTTATAACGTACTTTTACATCGTTTTATGTGATGTTTTAACTTAGAAGGTCTATCAAGTAAGCGTTTCAGTTGGTAGAAACATTTTTGATTTTGTTGATTGTGTTTGTGACGTGCGTGTTCAGTGTGTGTTCCTACTTGACAATTTAAAATGTAAAATAAAACTTTTGTTCAGGATTGTATTTTTAAAATGTTGTGGTCAAAATTATAACATTGATAAATAGTGTATTTAAGATTAAAGGTTAAAATCGTTCTTTACTGAATAATATCTGTTTTGTTCAATTTTTTTGAAAGTGAGCTATAAGGCTCACTTGTAAGCGCTGGAGGCCTTTAGAAGGGGCGGTAGAAGGCTCAAAAAAAATTTATGGTGTTTAGGCGGTCTAGGAAGGAGATGGCTGATTTGGAAAAAGCGAGAATTATGTTTTCCTGACATATCAAACTAAAATTAAATACCTACTATAATGTAGAAGTAGGGCGACAAAAAAAGTAAAACCGATTTGTAGTCATTGTTATAGGCTACAACCACTTTTCTACCGCAAGTTTGGATGTTCCTTTGTTCTGTGTAGCATTCAAAAATTATCTTATTTTTACGGCTACTTATAATAAAATGGCCGCTAGAAAATATTTAACTTTTAACATGAGCGGTGGGCGATAAAATCTGTTGAACGTTTGAAACTATTGTTTAGAGAATGTCCAAAAACTTTACCGTAAGTTATACCCAAATAATTTTTTGGAAGCAATGATAGTTTATAAATAAAATAAACAGAAGTTATTTATTTTGTAATATTTTCAAATATCATTTATGTAATCCATTTTAAAATAAGTACCTAATTTTGGATACAAGACGTTTTATTCTGAGTCTTTTATTTGTAGTACAAGTAAAGGTATACGGTAGCCGGAGGGAAGCAAAGTTATTTTCTTTGAATTTTATAAATTAGTAACTTACTGATAGTAAGTTTAATAATTTGGTCTTTCTTGTGTTGCTGACAATAAACCCAATCCGATTACTTTTGTGTTGAAGGTAAATCAAGCAAATAACATTCATAACAAAATAATTCCTTTAGGGGAAATTTCTTGAATTAATATTCTTGGATGAAATAGTTATGAATTAAGGTCTTCATACAACTTTCAATAAGTTCTCTAAGTGATTGCAAACCATTTCCTCCTCGAGGGTACTCTAAAAACTATAACTAAGCATATGCTTGTTAACTTATTACTGACATTCCTGTCCTTCAGGGCTTAAGTTAAATGACATATGTATTAACTTTATCAGAATTTATCTCGGAACAGCTAAATCACGTACACTGTCATAAAATATTAATTAATTTTAACCATGGTATATTGTCTCAAATATACTGTTGAATCGTTCATATTTGGGAATACAGGTTTCAATTTATCTATTTAAATTTTTCATGCAAATGAGGGATTGCAATTAAAGATTCATCATGGATCGTTGATTAAAATTTTAAAGGAAATTTAAAAACAGTTTTAGAGAAATACTGCGTGTATATTTTTCAATATACTCGTAATTGACCCCCGGGGCATCAAATAAAAGTTAAAAATGTAATTTGGGAGGTAGATCTGTCACGAGATTTCAAAAACTGTTCAAATTTTTTACAGGTTTTTCTAAACGTATTTAGATCAAGTAAAAGTCATCAACGTACTCCATGCCGATAATGAACAGTAATTTTCAATTTTTCACTATTTTCTTTGTTAAATTTACAATTTCAACCAAAATTTGTTTACGTAAGTAGGGGTACTTAATAAAAATCAGATTGCCTGTTTACACGGTTAGTAGCGTTAACAATGGATTTTAATTTGATAATGAGTTGAATAGTTGTGTGAATTGTGAGTTGCAGTAGAATGTTTTTTGTTGTAAATTTCGTTTTTACGTTAGAAAGGACGGAGTAGTACTATTTTACGCATTCGAATATTTACGAATAAATATTAATCGGTGAAAGTAAGAACAATTAAAAAATATATCTAAATTAAAGTCTTTTAGAGTAAAGAAAATGCTGGGGTATTAATTTCCGTAAAAGTTCAACAGGTAAATAAAGCTACGATACAAATCGGAAATGAGTGGATAGTAAAGGAAGTGAAAATAAAGAGTATTCCAAAAAGGCTAGAGCTAGGCAATTAGGATTGTCTGGGTATGAGGTACGGGTAACCCATGAGCGGAAGGGTAAGTTCTGAATACAGATGAACGCCAGGGAGGAAGGCCGTGATATAGACTACATATGTAACGGTTATTGAGGAGCTGAAACGTGGAAGGGAAGATCAATGGAGTTGAAGAGGTACGCACAGATGGGGGAGGGATAGAGGTGGATAAAGGCTTTTCTGACTACGTAAAGGGTACAACCATTCAAAGAGAAGAGACAATGAAGAAGTTGAAGATGGGGAAGCTGAATCTAATTTATTCGCACGGTTTAAGCTACATTGAGATTAAATTGGTGTACACGAAAACAATGCTGTAATGTTAGTGATTTTCCAATACAGTTAAAAATTTGATTTTGTTCGTATATGTGTTAAATTTTACGTGTGATAAATTTTTTAATAGATTTTCTAACTGTCATAAAATTTAGCTTCACAGGGTTATTAAAAATAATTAGTGAATTTAGTTGTTAAATTACATAATAATAGCGCCACACTATTACGTTCATGTGAATGGAGCTAATTTTCAAAATAACGTACGATTCTAACACAACAAAATGTCATTAGTACATTGTAAAGAGACCGGTGGGTCCTATACCTTGTATAATGATTTAATAAACACACAAATACCGGAAATATTTGAGATAACTCATGATTCTTCGGTGTAGTTAAAAATTCTTGTTTGTTTCTTCTTCTTAGCCAATAACACTTCTCAGATATCTGATTTAAAAAGTTTTATGAATTTTCAAAATAAAGCCCCTCTGGAAATTATAGAATTTAATTTTGTTTTAACCACTTTTATCCAACATGTACAAAAATTGATGCGTTAAAAGTTAATTCTATAACATGGATATTGCCACAAAATTATTTTGTAACAGTACAATTTAGTACTTATTTCTTGTATCAAAGGCTAACATTACAACCCAACGTTGTCGCTAATAAACACTGTAGTTGATGCGACGTTAAATAAAGAAAAAAGTAAAGAACACTAACATGTGATTTAAGTGTACAGTCTATTATTTATGACTATTTATTTAAACTACTAAGTTTATTTTATGACATTTTAAAAATTGAATATAATATTCAGAATATATTATTACTTAAATTGTGGAAAGATAACTATTTAAATAATTTAACTGAAAACATTACTTTTTTTATAATTATGACTGTTGGTGCTATGGGGATTCTTATCCATTCCACAATGGGAAGTGATCATTGAACGTTTATTTACAAAGTTTCTGAAATTCAATCCAGTTTATAATTTATAATTTATTTATCATATTATATTGTAATCTAGCATTGCTATTAATAATACCGTAACTAATATAAAATATAATTAAACAATAACATCAAGATTCCGAAAGTTTAGTAGTCTATATTAGTTTGTTATTTATTATTCTCTTGTTGTTTATTTCTGTTATCCAAGGATTAGTTTAACTAACGATCCACAGAAACACTAAAATTTGAAGAAAAATAGTAAATAGTCATTAAGTGTACTTGAAGTTACCGAATGCATTTCTTTGGGAAATTAAAATTAGTTTAAACGGAAAAATATGTGAAAAATTTTGCTCGGTTGAACAAAAAACACACTAATAAACAATAAAATATCAGCTGTAGTTTCTTCATTACAAATCATTAAATCATATTTATCAACACGTAAGCTATATAAAATAAAAGAAAAACTATTTTGGAGTAACAAAAACCTTGCTAAATTTTTTTTAAATGTTCAAAAGACAGTATAAAATATTGTAAAATGGTAAATTTGACAAGCACTTTCCGCCTCAGGAAAAATATAATTCAGGTATAGCAGGTTACTGACTGCCTTGAATTTTTGAACTTTTAATTCATTTTTCAAATACATCTGAATTCAGAATGGATCTACATAAAAGTAAATAAATATTTATGTAGTTTTTATGTTTATATACTGTATATGTATATATTACCAACATTCAGGGAATGGTACATGTAAATCAGTGCTGAAACTTAAAAAATCGTTATATTTTTGTGCACCATTGTCCTTAAAATTAAAGTTCTGTGTTCATATTTCACATAAAATCAATGATACAGATTATGTAGTCGTATAGTAAGTGTTGGTTTTCAGCGTAAGAGCTCTCTTAATTTTATAAAAATCTCGCAAAGTAAGTTTTTACTATTTAGTAAAAACGATGACAAACATTTCAGTATGTATATATTTTAAAGTAATATGACTAGAATAAACGGTATGAGTGTTAAAATTCCTAGATTTCGCTTGAATATTTACAGTTTAATAAAGATTTTGAAAATATATGTTCTTTAAAATCGTTTATTCATTTTTTGTTGAACCACTGCTTCTTTTCTCCTCCGTAGTATAAGGCGTAACCCATCTATTTATCAACTAACGTCTTTTTGATTGTTTACGCATAAACCAAAGTTTGTTTAAAGTTAACGGCATGCTAACTTAACGTTTTATCGATTGCAATTTTCTTTTCTTTCTATTGAACTTAAATTCAATCAACGAAATGTAATTCATTTCTTTTTTTTATATTGATTGTATGTATTTTTATGTGTTATCTTATTTTTTTTTTTTTTTTTTTTTTTTTTTTTTTTTTTTTTTTTTTTTTTTATTTATAAAGGTCGCATCAACTTCTAATGGTTATTAGCGACCACAATAGGAGTTATAAGTACTAATAACAGTAAAAACAATAATTTCATAAATTAAAACATTAAAAGTAAAAATTGGTAGGCTTCAGATTTTGTCTTCAACAGCGATATAGCGTAGAAATTTCAAAATTTTGTAACAACTGTCTTTACACCTAACATTGTTTTGAAAAGTTTCAGAAACACCAAGAAGTGTACGGGTGCCTTGAAGTTTTCTACATTTTGAAACTATATGCGCAACCGTTGCTTTTTCGTCGCAGAAAGGGCACACTGTCGGCGTAGATTTTGTGAGCAGATGTTGGTGTGATATATATGAGTGCCCAATTCGCAATCGGCAGATGACAACCTGTTCCCTGCGATTATGAAACTCGGGTAGAGGAAATTCTCCTAAAGTTTTTCGTACCATATGGAGTTTCGAAGGTGCCATCTCGGTCCACCTATAGTTCCAGAAATCAAATAGTTTTCTGTTGACGTGTGCCTTTAGGTCAGAATGAGAGACCCGATGGAAATGTTCGTGTAAGTGAACAGCACTCTTGGCCGCAAGATCGGCTTTTTCGTTGCCTGGAATCCCTACATGAGACGGAATCCAGGTAAACACTATTTCAAAATTGTGTGCAGTCAACTCAGAAATTAGCTCTTGGATTTCTTGAATTATTGGTACATGACACTGGACATTTCCTATTGCTTGCAGACCAGACAATGAATCGGTGAAAATAACATATTTAGAAGGAGTTAAATGTTTAAATTTTTCGAGAGTACAGAGTATCGCATACACTTCGCAGAAGAAAGACGAACATACATCATTAAGCTTAACTTGTACATTCTCGTAGGGAAAGACAACCGCACATGTACATCCTTCTGCCGACCTAGATCCATCAGTGTATATCACATTATACTGTGAAAAATTATTGCTGAGTTCATTAAAGTAGGTTTTGAAAATATTAGGATGAGTTGATGCCTTACAGAGGGCTGAAAGTGATGTATTAATGTTTGGTGAAACAGATAACCAAGGAGGGATTTTAGAATGCATTCTTGAAAAGACCGGCGGCAGCTTACTTGAAATTTTTGACAAAGAAACTTTAAGACGTTCCCCAAGAGGCAATGGACACGATGCGTTGGACAGATAAAAACCAGAACAGCTGTTGTGAAATATAGCTTGGTAACAAGGATTGTCTGGAGCAGCAGAGACATGCAGCGCATAAGCAAACAAAAGTTTCATTCTCCTGATCTCCAACGGGTATTCTCCAGACTCAGCTAGCACGCTTAAAACAGGACTTGTAATGAAAGCTCCTAGCGCCATTCGTAAATTCGATGAGTGAATAGAGTTTAAGGTGTCTAAAATATGTTTCCTTGCTGAAGCATAGATGATAGATCCATAATCAAGTTTTGCACGAATTAGTGCTTTGTATGTTGACAAGATAACGTTTTTGTCTGCGCCCCATTTACTAGAAGAGATGGATTTAATAATATTCATTCTCGCTTGACATTCCTTTTTGAGATTGGAGATGTGAGTCCTCCAGGAAAGTTTATCGTCAAATAGAAGACCAAGAATTTTCAGTTGACGAACTTGCTGCAATTCATGTTGTCCAAGATGAAGGTGAATATCTGGTAAGTTGAATCTATTTCTTGAGAAAGTTATGAACCGAGACTTGTTCCCAGAAAATTTAAATCCGGATTTTTTTGACCAATTATTCAATTTAGTAAGGGATTCTTGCAGAAGCTCTTGTGTGGTCTTTAAATTTTTCCCCTTACAAAAAAAGGTGATATCGTCAGCGAAGGCAAAGACTTTTACAGGAGAAGTGACAACGGACATAGCTTCATTAATAGCTACTAAAAACAACGTTACACTCAAAACTGATCCCTGAGGTACACCATTTCGTATCGGAACAGCAAAAGAGTGTGAATCTCTAACCTTTACGCGGATGGTTCGATGTTGTAGGAAGTTGGCTACAAAATTTAATATTGGACCAGTGACACCAGCATCACATAAAATTTTGACAGTTCGGTCTTTCCAAACCATATCGTACGCCTTCTCAATGTCCAGACACACAGCAACAAGGTGGTGGTTTTTCACAAAGGCGTTACACACGTTCGTTTCCATGTAGGTCAGTACATCAAGTGTTGATCGATGTTTACGAAAGCCACTGTGCCAGGGCGAGAAGAAATTAATTTTGTCGAGATGCCATAAAATTCTGGTATTAACAACCTTTTCCATAAGTTTGCACATCGTGGAGGTCAAGGCAATGGGACGATAGTTCTCCGCTTTACTGCGATCTTTCTTGGGCTTATGAATAGGGACAACTACCGCTTGTCTCCAGATGGCCGGAAATGACTTTTCCGCAAGGATTTCATTAAAGAGATCAGTAATGTATGTAATTGCTACTTCCGGAAGATGTTTTAAAAAGAAATTATGCACATTATCAGGACCTGCAGCAGAATTTTTTAATTTACACAGGTGTCCTTCCACTTCTGAAACCTGAATCGGCGTATTAAGGAAGTAATCAGAGGCAGTAGTATTAGACAAGATCCGAGGGATCGTAATGTTTGAAGACAATTTGTGCTGTAAAAATTCTGGAGTATAATTCCGATCACTAGAACAATTTGCAAAGGATGTAGCAAATATGTTGGCAATTTCTTGTGGGTTAGTTATAATCTGATCGTTATGTAACAACGAGCGAGGATAACGAGACATTTTTGGATATCGATTAATTCTTCTAATCTTACTCCATAAGTCAGATATAGTAGCAGAGGAAGAGAGTCCAGAAATAAAATGAATCCATGATTGTTTTTTGCTCTTTTTAAATATAAAACGTGCTTTAGCCCTTAGTTGTTTAAATATGATGAAGTTAGCGGTCGTGGGGTGGCGCTTGTAATGAGAAAGAGCTTTCTTAGAATTTTTTAGTGCGATCTTACAATCACTATTCCACCACGGCACAGAAGGCTTGTTAGATACACCAATAGCTTTCGGAATTGCACTATCAGCTGCTTCAAGGATTATTGCGTTCAAGCTGGTTACTTTTTCATCGATAGAGAAGCTGTTCGACGGTTGTGAAGAGTTCAAGTAGCCGATTCCCAAGGATACCATTTCACGAAAGAGATCTAGATTTGCTAACTGGAACTTCCATTTTCTTACGTAATTTCCGTTGTCGATCGGAGTACATCGGAACAGGTCGATTATAATCGGAAAATGATCACTGCCGTACAAGTCATCCTCCGTGGACCACTCAAACATGTGAGATATATTAGCAGAGCAAATGGATAAATCAATTGCACTAAAAGTTCTAGAAGAGCTATTGAAATGCGTAGGAGCGCCGTTGTTCAAGAGGACAAGTTCAGGATTAGTTAGGAGGTTTTCAATAATTCGTCCTCGTGAGTTCGTTTCATGGGATCCCCACACAACATTATGACTATTGAAGTCTCCAAGAAAAACAAAAGGTCGTGGAAGTTGTCTCAATAAAGTGTTGAGGTCGTGTACAGAAAACCCAGTTTGGTTGGGAATGTAAAGGTTACAAATAGTAAGAAATCCACCTGGCAGCATAACAGAGACTGCCGTCACCTCGAGACAACTTGTAAGCTTTATTTCTGTAGCAGGGCAGCAATCTGACACGAATATTGCTACACCTCCACTTGCGTGGTCTGAAAAATTTCGATTTTTAAAAACTACTGAATAATTTGGTAAATTGCCATGAAAGGTGTTTTTAAAATTAGTTTCTTGAATGCAGATGACAGAAGGCCTATGCTTACTTACTAGCAACTGCAAAGCTTCTTTTTGCGACCTAAAACTGTTCATATTCCATTGAAGTATGGAGCAATTACTCGCATTCTCATTCATCAGTACTGCAGTCCGATAGAGTTAGGTCAGCCGTAGATACACGATCAGGAAATATTCTTTTTTTAAGAGTGCTGAATCGCCGTTTCATACCTCTGTCTAAAAGAGCAGGGTAAGTATCGTCTAACAGTTTCCTAAGACCTTGAAGATCGGAAGTATAGTCAGTTACAACGTCCGCAACAGAACGAATGTATTGTGAGTTTTCCAATAGACTTTTAAGTTGTACAAAATCCAGGGGATACTCTGTGCCAGAGGAGGTCAAGAAATCACGAACTGAGCTAAGTTTTTCATCAATGGTCTTCGTTTTCTCAGATGGGTTATCGGTTTTCGATTTCTTCCTTTTATCAGGTTTGTGACGGGGAGTCTCTGGAGGAGTAGGTACACAAGCCTCCGTTGGATGTTTAATAGATGATACAGTCTCGGAACCATCAGACGTGGACAGCGGGCGTTTTAAGGTTAAAGGAGTTGGATTAGAAGGTGCCTTCAGTTGAGGAAATTCATCATCACAAATATTAGTAACAGCTTCCTTTGGACCAACACGACCATGGGATACAGCTTGAGGAGAAGGAAGTGGAAGGTCAATTTCATTTGTCTCAACATTATCTAATTTATCATCAATACTGTCATTGTTAGCTTCGTTTACAACAGTTGAGGGTGGATCAGTTTCTTTGCAGTTTCTTGCGATATGTCCAGCTTGTTTGCATATGAAGCAAGAAACTGAATCGGTTGAGAAATATAACCAGTAGCTTGTTTCATCAAAATCGATTTTCATCGAATCTGGGAGATTCTGAATGTCATCAGGATGGATATAAACTTGACGACGGAAGCTAAGGATGTGTGTGAGCCCTGGTTCAGAGTAGCCCGCGCGAAGCGACGTAATAGACGATCCTACTCGGATGTTTCGATGAAGGAGTACATTTAATAGGACACTATTCGGTATTATCGGACAAACATTCGATATTATTACACGTTTGAATTTTGTTAGTAACGGCCTAACTTCAAGTTCTCTATTTCCTATGATAAACGTTGTTCTCTCATCCGTTAATTTATTGGCTATTTCTCTGCTTGCAAGATACATGCAAACGCGATTTCGTGAGATTCTTGAAACAAACCGAATATTAACAGGGTTAATTACTTTCCCGACGGTTTGGACATATGCTTTTAGTGGGATCCCTTCTATTGCATCTAGAATAATGGCGTGGTCTTTAGTCGGTACGTATTCTTGTTGTGTGACGTTAGCGTAACTTTTTGTATTTTTCATATTGACATTATTTGACATTGTACTTTCAGAATTATTAGTTGAGTTAACTTGGTTCTGTGTGGTACGAGGTGCAGTTAAATTGTTGGACATGTTGAACGGCGAGGCACAAGAGTGCACTCAACCCAGTCCCAAATATAGTTGTTATTGATAACTGTCGTTCTCAGTTCAACTCAAAAAGAACCACCAATCACCGTACGAATGTGACTCGCGATTTCAGGTTATGATAAATAATTTAAAAATTATTTACCATACACAGAAAAGTTATAAATGTTTAATACAAACTATTTACCTGTGCAGTTACATAGTCCGATTATATGACTGTTTTTAACATTTAAACAAATAAAAGAATAGAATAAACAAAAAGAAACACGAGACGTAAACAAACACAACTTATTTTGTTATCTTAATTAACAAAACAACTTATCTTATTTTGTTTTCTCATTTGCACATTTTAATTTACAAACATATTACTGACAAAAACGATGGCTTTAATATTTTCATTTGCTTTAAAAACTCTTTCACGGATTCCTGTGTTTAGGAATATGATATATATTTGTTACCTGTTAGTCATTATAAACACCATTTATTTTTTATTTTTAATAACAAATGGGAGGCTGATACTAAAGTTATTTAAATCGGAAGTTTTTATTTCACCATTTTCAGCTAATTGATGTTCAATGTCTTCATTCTTGAATGAGCTAGTAAATGGAACAAGGCCGTACATTTCACTTGCATAAGTGCACACTGAAACGCATATAGAATGTAGTGTGCGGTCTCCGGGTTGATGCCAGTGTCTCGCCTTTGCAGAAACGTTTTCGTTTTACCTATGTTTTATGTTAGCTGTTACTGGTTTAGAAGTTGCATTTGATTCATCTGAATTTATAGATACCAGTTGCTGTGTTACCCAGTAATTCAGTTTTTAGTAGCGTCATTATTGGAACGTAACAAGTTGAGTTTTATGGCTTTCGTTAATTTGTATTAATTACCTATATTGATAATACAGTATTGTGTTAGTTACATGACTAAAAGCAGTAGTCATTTACAAATCGTGTATTGTAACCTGAATTGCATAGTAATATTAGGTAAAAGAATAGAAAACCTAACCTAATGCATGAAATACCTATAACCTGAATGCTCGTCCATGCATATATATGTGGGTGTTCGGGTGTGGCAACCCCGGGACCCCAGCTAAGAGCTAACCTTATTTCAAAACTATACACAGGTTGCTCTTACACTACACACAACAATAATACTACATCACACACACCACACTTTCGTTCAACACACACATTTACATACCCTACACACAACACATACACAAAGTTTTCTTACACACATTTATAATGCTGGCGAGGATGGGATGCGGGCTGGTCGTGCGTAACCCTTTCCGGATTGGAAGGTCTGGACTGTGGTTGTGCTGCTGTGAGCTTGCTCTGCCGAGGCTTTGCGCCATCCTTTAGCCCTTCCAGTCGCTTCGGTACTGTGGCAAGAAGTGGACCAGGGGTAAGAGTGTCGGAGCTCTTACTGCTGCGTGCGAGCCTCTGGGACGTCGGTATCAGTGGGTCAGGCAGTACCTGACTCCCCGGCCCGGATGAAATATGTGGGAGATGGCTGCCGGGAGTACTCGGCCGGGTCCTTCTTTTTACTAGGGACCTGCGGCGTGCGCGGGTCATCTCTCCGCCCGCACCCTGCTTTCACGATGACTGGAAAAGCACTAAAGATAATGTCTAACAAACAATCTTCCCTTGGATGTAAAAGACTATGGTCTAGCTTGTCTGACGATAGTGATAGTGGTGTATTAAGTAACACGGACAAATTTTTCGTTGTTCGTTGTGTTGCAGAAGAAGGGTCGCTATCAAAAGTTTCCCCCTTCATTATTAACAGGTCTGTGCAGTCGGTTTGTGGCTCGCCACATTCAATTAAAAAACTAAGGAATGGTACTTTGTTAATTGAAACAACGTCTGCGAAGCAAAGTAGCAGCGTTGTTAAAATTACACAAATTGGAAGTACTACAGTCACTGTAGAACCGCACAGATCCCTCAACTCATCTCGAGGAGTGGTTTACTCTCGAGATATACAAGATATGTCTGAGGCTGAGTTATTGGAGGAGCTTACCTCCCAGAGAGTGACGCAAGTCAAAAGAGTTATGCGTCGGGAAAATGGAATTGATGTCGGTACCCCGACACTTATCATAACATTTTCCACCCCTCAACCTCCGGATCGCCTTAAGTTGGGTTATTTGTCTGTTCGAGTGAGGCCGTATGTCCCAAACCCTCTGCGCTGTTTTCAGTGCCAGGAATACGGACATACGAAAACAAACTGCAAGAAACCTGCGATATGCGCAAAGTGCAGTTCACCTGACCACTTAGATAGCGAATGCACTTCTGAAAAAGAACTATGTGCAAACTGTAAAGGAAGTCATTCAGCAAGGTCTCGGGAATGCCCCAAGTATAAAGAAGAACGGGAAATTCAGAAAATTTCGTCTGAACAGAAGCTTTCCTTTCCCGCTGCCCGGAGTGAGTACAGAAAACTAAATAGCATTCGAAATGCAGTCCAGCCTGACATTTCGTTTGCAGCTGCAACTAGTGTTCAGTCTCGTGTGTCTGGTGAGTGCTCGTCATGCGTTGAGTTGAAGAGTGTTGTTGAGAACCTCACTAAACAGGTTGCTTCCCTAACTTCTGCACTTAAAGCGTTATTAAGCACCAAGCAAACAGAAATTGGTTCAAAGAGCTCAGTGTCTCAAGTGTGTAACCTTTCTGCGACGCAGAGTACAAAAGCTCAGCTGTCAAGTAAGACAGCCTCTACCTCAAAGGGAAAACCCCTTTCAGTATCCAAGACGCTTCCAGCGGAAGCGTCTAAATTTCTAAAATCTCCTCCGTCTGGGTCCAAGATCCACGATATGATAGGAGATTCATCGGCCCTAGAAAAGGGCTTTATACAAGTAAAAGGGAAAAAAGGGAAGGAGAAAATTGTGTTTGAAACGTAACTCCTCCGTTGCGAAATACCCTTTAATAGTTTAATTCAATGGAATGTTCGCGGGATCCGGTCTAGGTATGAAGATATAAAGATATTGATCCGGGATAAGTGTCCGTTTGCGCTTTGCCTGCAAGAGACGATGTTACAACCTGATATCCGATTATCCTTTCGTGGATACGAAATGTTTAGGAAAGATTCCCTGCATGGTGGCCCTGGTGATGGGGTTGCAATATTACTTCACCAGTCAATGCAAGGGATAAGTCTGGATATCCAAACGGATATTCAGGCTGTAGCAATCAGGATAACTGTCCCGGTGTCGGTTTGCGTGTGTAATGTTTATTTACCACCAAACACAGACATTTCATACCTAGCCATGAGAGAATTGCTGGAACAGTTACCAGCTCCATATATCATCTTAGGAGATTTCAATGGTCACCATTATTCTTGGGGCTCCTCACTGTGCAATGGTAGAGGTCACATGGTGGAGAGGGTCCGGAGTGATTTAGACTTATGTCTATTGAACGATGGATCTGAAACATTCATGTCATCCTCAACAGGATCCTGGTCGTGCTTGGACCTTACTTTCTGTAGCCCGTCCATTGTTCCAAGGTTGATGTGGAGAGTACTGCCAGACCTGTACGGAAGTGATCACCGACCGGTGGTGGTCGAATTTTTTGACTACCAGCCTGTCGATGACCTTCCGAAACGATGGATTGAAAAGCTTGCACGGTGGGATGAGTTTTCAAGTTTAATGGAATCTGAATATGAAGATGATGATGATGCACGAAAGCTGTTGTCTTCCTTTGTAGAGAGGATGTCTGCAGCAGCTGCCCAGAGCATTCCTAAAACATCGGGAAAAGCACGGCGTCCGCCGGTACCTTGGTGGAATGATCGTTGTAAGGAGGCTCTTCGGGGCCGCCGTAGGGCCCTGCGCATTTTTAGTCGCAGACCTACGGATGCAAACCTGGAAGCGTACCGAAGAGCTCGGGCCTGCTGTAGGCGTGTCTTTCTTGAGAGTAAGAGGGAGTCGTGGAGCCGTTACGTTGGAGATATTAGCAGGAGTACCCCTGTGACAACGGTGTGGAGAAAACTGCGTTCGGTATGTGGAAGGACGTCTCCACATCGAATCGCAGGGTTGCAAGCTGACGGTTCTGTGATCACATCACAGTCCGACATCGCTAACGTGATTGGTTCCTTCTTTAAATCAGCTTCCCTCACGTCTTCATATTCAGTACAGTTTCAAAATTATAAGAAAACCATTGAATCTCTTCCTTTCTTTATAGCGGACTCGAATGATCCTCTAAACATTCCTTTTTCATTGCCTGAGCTTAGAAAAGCGCTCAAAGTATCTCGAAATACCTCACCTGGAGGAGATGAAATTACACTTTCGATGATAGCGCATTTACCGGATTCTGGGTTAAGGCAACTCCTACATGTTTTTAATAAAATATACGCTTCTAGAAAGCTTCCAAAAACTTGGAAAGAAGCAATTGTTGTTCCGATCCTCAAACCTGGTAAAGATAAAACATTGGCCTCCAACTACCGTCCCATTTCCTTGACAAGTGTTGTTTGTAAGGTCATGGAAAGAATGGTGAACAGTCGTCTCATGTGGTATCTGGAAAAGAATAACTTCCTCGCTCCTGAACAGAGCGGTTTTCGGAGAGGGAGGTCTTCGACAGACCACTTGGTGGCCCTTGAGACGGCTGTCTGCAATGCGTTTGCATTGCGGCAGCGCCTCGTTGCCGTATTCTTTGATTTAAAAAAAGCATATGATACAGCTTGGCGACGAGGTATCCTCAATACCTTGCGGGATTGGGGCATCGCTGGAAACATGTTGGCCTTCATCAAGGACTTTCTAGATGAACGATCGTTCCGTGTAAGGGTTGGTCAGTGTCTGTCCGACAGGTTTGACTTGGAAAATGGTATACCGCAAGGAAGTGTAATTAGTTGTACCCTATTTGCGGTTGCCATAAACAATATTGTGAAAAGTTGCGTATACCCTGTTAAATGTTCGTTGTTTGTTGATGATTTTGCAATATATGTTGCATCTAGAAATGTTGTCTCAGCTGAACGAGCTCTACAGCTAACTATATACCGTCTTGAAGAATGGTCACGGCAGACTGGCTTTAGTTTTTCTCCTGAGAAGACTAAATGCATTCAGTTTTGCCGAATACGGACTGATAATGTTCCAAGACTGTATTTAATGGGTCAGTATATCGACGTTAGCACTGAAATCAGGTTTCTAGGTGTTATATTCGACAAAAGACTTACATGGGTTCCGCATATTAAAGACCTACGGGCTAGGTGCTTAAAGGTGGTTGATATTCTGCGTGTTCTTACAGGTACAGGTTGGGGTGCTGATAGATCATGTATGATAAGGTTCTACAAGGCTCTAGTGCGATCACGTTTAGATTATGGCGCTGTAGCGTACTCATCTGCTACTCCCACTTCGCTGAGAATGCTTGACACGATCCACAATTCATGTTTACGATTGTCTACAGGTGCTTTTCGTTCTAGCCCTGTTGTCAGCATCTTAGTTGAAAGTGGAGAAATGTCGTTACACAGACGTCGCCAGCAGCTTATATTGACGTACTTTGCCAAGTTGAAAGCTAGACCTTATCATTTTTTGCATGACATCATTCTCAACAACCCGTGTCATGATTTGCATCTGATGAACGCCCGACAACCTTCACCATTCGGTGTAAGAGCGTTGGAGATATGCAACAACCTTGATATTGCGATTCCTCGTGTCTACCCATGTAATTCTTGTCTATTTCCACCCTGGACCATCGCTCAGTTACACTTTAACTTTGAGATGAGTAAATACTCAAAGGCAGGCACAAGCTCTGTGGTGTTTAATAGCATTTTCAGTGAGTTAGTTGAAGCTATTAAACCATCTACGGTTGTATACACTGATGGATCAAAGTCGGATGTTGGAGTTGGTTGCTCGTTTGTTGCTAATGGGAGAACCTATTTGTTTGGATTACCTACGGGAACTAGTATTTACACGGCTGAACTTTATGCTATCAGCAAAGCTCTTTCTGTAGTCTGTGTGCGTGGGCGTCGGGTGTTGGTGTGCACTGATTCGCTCAGTGCTCTCCAGTCGATTAGTGATGTGTATTCACGCCACCCGCTAGTTGTGGACGTCCTCGGCACTGTGAAGGAGCTGAATGATAGAGGAGTAAGCGTTGTTTTCTGCTGGGTTCCGGGTCATGCTGGAATCCCGGGAAATGAGGCTGCTGATTTGGCCGCTAAGGAGGCGGCTCGTCAACCGGCTTTCACGCGATATCTGACTATGTCTGATTTTGTGAGTCTGGTGAAGCGGGTCATCACGGATTCCTGGCAGGTAGAATGGACTGGCTCTCATGGCAACAAACTACGAGAAATAAAACCTATTGTTAAGCCTTGGCCTACGTCACTGAGGAAGAACAGAAGAGAAGAGGTTGTCATCGCGCGACTTAGAATTGGGCACACCAGATTTACCCATGGGTATCTCATGACGTCTGGTGATGCTCCAGTTTGTGGCAGGTGCGATTGTCCTTTGACAGTCAAACATGTATTGGTTGATTGCGTCTGCTACGCAGCTCTGCGTCGACGATTCAAGATTCCCTCTGACATAAGGAATATACTCGGTGACGAAACCCCTATTTTGGACGCGGCTTTGAAATTTTTAAGATCCATCTGTGTATACAACAGTGTCTAATGTCCTATTAGTTTTACCCTAACGTTTACATTCAAATGTCTGTGTTTTTATTATATGGCCCCTTTACAGCCTTTTGTGATCTTTTATGTCTGTGATATTTTTCTTTTTTTTTATGTAATTTTTTACTTTTTT
This sequence comes from Catonia carolina, assembly GCA_035578175.1. NCBI lineage: Eukaryota > Metazoa > Arthropoda > Insecta > Hemiptera > Achilidae > Catonia > Catonia carolina. The sequence goes on along the minus strand of JAQMRL010000001.1, from coordinate 306,259,075 downwards.
GGTTGTGATACTAGTTCTTAAGATTTTAATTACATAAGTGTCAATGTCATTTTTGTGTTTTCTTTTCTAACTGTGATATTAAGTTTAAGTTTATGTGTGTATGTTTTTTGTGTTTTTAGCGTTTTTTTTTTAGCCTGTCTGTGATAATAGATTATAAGATTTTAGATATTTCATATAATATAAAAAAATGGCGTTCTACACTCGGGCTTTTTACACCCTTGTGTAGAACAACAGGCGATGATAACCTCGCCGAGGTTTTTCGCCTTTAAAAAAAAAAAAAAAAAAAAAAAAAAAAAAAAATAACCTAATGCATAGAAATTAACCGTGTTTTTGGGTTGGTCAAGTTTCTCACCCTTGAACATATAAATTATTATAAAAATGTAATATTCCTTTTTGAAAATATATTGCTGTTTTGTAAAAATAAAATATTGTAAAATATAAGCAAATAAAGTATATTGATGAAAATAATTATTAGAGAAGTTAATATTATTTTAAAAATTAATATAAATTATTAAAATAAATTTTTTGAGTAAAAAATTTAGGTTAAATGGATAAAAAAGTAGTTTAAAAAGTAGTAGTTTAGTTGAGGTTTAAAAACAAAAAGGAAACAAAACGAAAGACAGAAAAAGATAGACCATTTGCAATATTTTAACAAAACTTTTTTAAAGTTTTAAGTGCTAATTTTAGGAAATTTTAAAAGTTTGATTGTAGTTCGACTTTCAAGTGTATATTGATTTGCTATCAACTTTACTATGTTTTATCAATAACTGGAAAAAATAAACATGTAAAATCTTATTTTTTTCTAAAATTACGGCTCGGGAGTAATTTCTTTTTTCCAATTTTTTAATGATGTCAGAACGTTTATTGCTTCACTGTTGATTGTGTTATTTGTTAAGTATACAAAGGAGTAAAATTATGCTTGTTTGCTGTTTTAGCCATTTACGATTGATTGTCTTTATAATATTTTATTTCGAAAACTAACTTTTAAGTCCAGCTATAATAAGCACCCAAAATCCACAGTTTAGGCCTACATTTATCGATTCAGCAGTTAAAACAGTACACGTTCTAGCTAAGATGTTGTTTGTTATCCGATTTATTTTGGTAAAATTTTTCAAAAAAATAATTTCAAATCTGCTACATCATTCGTTATAGCTCGAATCAAAAGGTTTCAGTCAGCGATTCTTCGACGTTTAGCTAACGCCCTTTCTTACGTTTCCAACACAATTCACACGCACATAATGTGATTACGTTTACAACTATTTTTTAGCCCTTATCAAAATTTAAAAAAATTCTCAAATTTAAAAACAAATGGTTTAACCTCTGAAACCTAATACGAGCTCATGGTAATACGATAATCTCCTGTTACTTCAAATAAAGAAAATTTGTTTTTTGCGTGAGAGAAACTTTTGTTGGGAAATAAAGAAGGAAGTAGAATACAAAGATTATTTAATGTGATTGTGAAGTAGTAGGAGCGTCGTGTGAATGGAAAAGTAAAAAAGAGTGGAAAGAGAAGAGTTTTTTATTTTCCGTGGGTATACCACACTGCGCAATTACAAATCCTGTATTGTATCATAGAAAGTAATTCCTAAAATGGATACCCGACGCCGACACACTGATCCCGTTTCGCACAAATTCTAATTTCCTCTTACTAAAATATAAAAACTTTGAATCCAAATTTTCAAATCTGTCTATAAATTAAAAATAAGCTTCTCGTTTTTCTCTGAACACAAGATGTAGCCTGGCAGTTTTATTAGAAAACAAAACTTTGAAACGCAATGTATTTTGTGGAATCTGTTTTATTCTTTTTTATGTATGTTAAAACTTTATTGCGTGTGTCAAACACGCGAGTGCAGCAAGTTTGTTTTTTAATTTTATGAAGTGTTTAAGTTATATGTATTTTAAAGTATCATAAATAATAAATTCACCACCAGAATAGCAAAAAATCAGTCACTTTGTTACAGTAGAAAATACTTAAATAGAAATTATTAAATTATTGTTAACGATAAATTTACAAAACAAAAGTAATATTCAATTTATTCTTAAATTTTAGGGTAATAAAATTTATGATATAAATTTGTTGTATATTATATAGTGATTATTTTTAATAAATATAATATTCTAATGAATACCAGTTTTATATATTAACATGTTGTAATAGAAAAAAAGATTGTTTTACTGACTGTCTATAAATAATTCAATTTGCATTCTCGCACTTTTTAGTTTATATTGATTCCATTTAAACATTTTATAATATAATCTTTGTCAGCTTTTCATAAGTTTTATAATCTCACAAATAAAAAAATGTGATACTTTTCTGTATAATTTTTACCCATACTGGCAAAACATCGATCACCTGGTCACTATAACTCTGATTGTCACGGCTGATTAAAATTATTTACAGAAACTAAATAGGTATGTACGAATCAACAACAGAATTTTGAACTCAACCTCAACTTGCTACAACTTGCACAACAGGGACAGATTCCTGTATTTGGTTTGACACACAAATAAGGTACAAGATCTAAAGAAATTTGTACATTTTTAATATTGTAACAAGCTGGCGATGTGGTGGATATTACAAAATCGCTTCCCATTTTATCAAAGTTGTTACTAATCCTTTAACAACTCTGGTAGTTTTTATATTTATTATTGGTAATAAATAATTGTTTTAAAATTAATTTCATTTAAATTTTACTGTATACACAATAGTAGATAACTACATGACAATAATTGCATTGTGCGATAGTGCGTGAATAAATTACATGAACGACTGGAGGGAAAACAGTACTCAGTAAAATTCCCAGAAGTACATATTTTTTAATAAATTTACGAAATCTGTACTCTACCTTTTATGAAGTTGCGTGGGGGTTTTCCGGGAAAATGTGGTTTAGAGAGGCTATGTATGAGTCAGTTTTTTTTTATTGCAGCTAAATCTACAATCTATTCTTAAGCAGAATAATGAGTAGATAAGTTATCTTTGTTATGTCATGACCGAAGAAAACCCCCCAACGGAGGAACTTCGTGGATTTACTTTACGTGGTGTCTTGACGTTTCAGAATAAGTCCGTAGCATGTCTACGTTTTAGTCGGCGAATGATGTTTGAATTGTCTAACAGCGAGATGGCAAGGTGATTCGTGTGTAATTGGAGTCACCTTTGATATGTTGCACTGTATGCTGTGATCTCTTCTTGAACTGTGGGAATGTGGAAATCTTTGTGTAGTATGTTATTCGTTATGTACCAAGGCGAACCTGTGATTGTCCTGAGTAATTTCGATTGGAACCTTTGCAGGATTTCAATGTTGGAATGGCTTGCTGAGCCTCATAGTTGGATTCCATACGTCCAAATCGGTTTAAGAATTGACTTGTAAATTAAAACTTTGTTGTTAAGATTGAGTGACAAACGTTTACCGAGTGTCCAATATAACTTTCAATTTTGTGTCCAGCTGTTTCCTTTTGTTTTGAATATGTGTTTTCCAAGTCAGTCGTTTGTCAATATGTATACCAAGGTATCTAGCGGAGTCTGCTTTAGGTATCTGTGTGTTGTTTATGTAAACTGGCGGGCAGGAGTCTTTTCTTAACGTAAATGTTACGTTTGAGCTTTTCATTTCATTGGTTTTCATACACCATTTATTCTGCCAGTCATGTATTTTGTTCAAGTGTTGTTGCAAATGTTCAGACGCTGTAGCTGGATCTTCATGGACTGATTGAACAGCGGTATTGTCAGCAAAAGTGGCTGTGGTGGTATTTATGTCCGTAGGTAAATCAGCAGTGTATAAGCTGTACAGGAAGGGAGCAAGAACACTGCCTTGTGGAACTCAGTTTTTGTTTACAGGAAGTTTCCATTTGAAACGACTGTAAGACTGATGAACAAAGCGCGGCCATAAAACTGCGGTTTAGCTACCTTATCCTCGCCTGCTTTCGAAGTAATGGGTGCTGACCGTAGCACCTCCATGTGCTATTCGTAGTACATGGTTGTGCGTAGTACTTCCATGTGTGGTAGATCCATGTGCAAAGCATTTTAGCGGCGTAACGAGCTCGACGGCTACTCGTCCAACGTTTACACGAGTACTGAGGGGAGTAGAGGCCCTGCGGCTCACGTCTGCACCCACTCGTTTGGGTTTGGCCTTTCAGGGGTTGTGGGTTCACCTGCTAGGTAGCTTTCTTCGGCTACTAAACTGATTGAAGTCCATTTGGACTGGGAGTAGTCGGCCAAGGATTGAAAGATAAATATGCATGTAAGACTGATGAATGATTTTAACATATGATATTTGTAAGTAGTTATGTAGCGTTTATAAATTTAAACAGTATTTATGCTACAGTGCTTTATGTAATAATATTGTATACTTTTATACTACGTGTACCATATCCAAACACATATTATTTTTTATGATTATAAATATTAAAAACCACCATAAACGGTCAAAGCATTCGTGTGAGACGAGACATGCAGAGAAGATATAAATCTCTGAAAAATGAATGTTGTAACTGTGTAATTTTAAGTGTTGAAATAAGCCACCGATGTGGTAAAGCCACGAACGAACTTCTCAATTAGTAAGTGTATTTTTCCTTCTCAAAACTACTTTTTTTGCTTTCTGAAATTCCAAGTCCCAGCTAGTCGTATTTTTCAATATTTGCATTGCTGAATCTTTCCAGTCCATTAGTTTACAGCACTCTTGTTTCTAAGTAAATGATCCTGCTGAATTCTCTGAAAACTTCCAGGTATTTCAGGGCGTATAACAATTTTTGGTTTGACTGTTTTTTCGAACTTTCAAAAACTCTGTAAGGGAGAATATAGGAATGGCCAATCGCAGAAAAAAGCAACGTAATTTCGTTAACCTGTAAAATTGCTTCATTTAAAAACCAATATGGTATCATATACACTATTGTAAAATTTTTATTTTGACCTCCGGAGCCATCAGTAAACTAGCTAACTTTGTTAAATGAAGAAAATTCGTACATTATTTCTCTACATAGTTTTATTTTGAGATTTTCAATTTAGATCGACTGCTTGGGCGCTGAATATAAAAATGTAGACGAAGAACACGAACATAATATAAGTAAGTAAATACCTGTAGAATATAAATAAATGAAAAGGTATTTATTTATTTATTTAACTGTATCCTCATACAGTTGCACCCCAACGTCATTGCTAATGACCTTGCAGTCATGCGACGTTAAATAAATACAAAAAAGTACTTCTGTAAAATCACCTTTGTTTTAGATTTAATGCTTGTGATAAAAAAGAATTGAAAGAGAGTCAGGATAACAAATGACTACTGTGGCATCTTTTTTTAAAGTAAAACAAGTAAACTTTCTTTAAACGTAAATATTACTTCTTAATATAAAATTTGTTTCTTGAAATACAGCCTGCAGAACTGAAAGACAACTTTATTTTTGACAATATACTGAGAGCGAGCAGCTGAGGAGTTTTGAGTATGGATTTATTGGACAACAGAGCAGTAGCTTTCGACAAAATATTTCTTAAAATCTCTGACAGATTCTACTTTATCAATTCTTCTTTATTTTGAAAAGAACTGATTGAATTTCTTTCCGATAAAAACCATTCGTTTAGTCTTTATCTGGTCTGGCAGATATCCCAAACAATTTCCACACACAATTCTACGAGTTCTACTATCTATATTGTTATTTTTGCTTACGTTATATTAATTTTATTACCATACTCTCTATTTTACACCTTTTATTATTACTTTTTCAAAGTAATTACTTTTTCAAATTAATATCTCAACTGATACAATTTCTTTTAAAATTATTTAGGCCTATCTTTTATTAATAATAACGGAAATATTGTAGTTAAATAAAAAAGGACAATAAGACGTATAAAGAAACAAATAAATAAATAATTAATTAGATAATTTTGCTAATGTGATATTGACTTTTATTAATATAATATAATGTAAACGCAATCAACATTTTGATTGCAATCTAGACATTTTGATCCATATTTTTTTATTTTTGTTCGCCTTGGAAAATATGTCCTTAACTACTGAATGATCTACGTCCATTACCAAGCCTTGTTAAAATGATTAAACGAATTAAATAATACAGTAGTTAAGATTTAATTAAACTCTACATCAACGTAAAGTTGCATTAAAATTTTCATTTTTCTATTCTTCAAACAACCGTAAAAATGGACTAAAGGCACTTTGTATTCTTGTAATATTTTATTCACGAGGGGAAAATGAGGCGCTCGGATGAGAAAGGCCTAAGTCAACAAAATCGGAATTTTTTTTTTTACCAATCCTATATAAAATGACAATGTACTTTTCAATGAATCTGTCATTTTTTGCATTTCTCCCTTGGTGCTTTTGAAATCAGTGCGGAGTCAGTTAGACGTTGTTACTCGCTACCTCGTAGCAGTGCTAGGCTGTCGGAAGAGAAAGGGCGAAGTCGACAACATACTATTCTTTGAATATGAGTCTCATTACTGGCGGTCATGCAATGCTTAATTCGCTAAGAATTTTTCATATCAAAAAATGAAAATATTGAAAATATAAAATTAATGTTGCCGGCCGCATTGGCGCAGTTGGTAACGTGCTCGCCTCTCATCATGCGGTCCTGGGTCCGAATCCCACTCAGGCACGGCATATTTTCATACGCTACAAAAATCATTTCATCCTTCATTGTACAATAGTTACCCCCAAACGTCGTCGCTAATGACCGTTGTAGTTGATGCGACGTTAAATAAATGAATAAAAAAAAATGTTTGCATTAAAAATTTTATTTTTAAATTTATTTTCTACAATTTTCATTTTAATCATGATGGATTTTATAATTTTCGTACTTTATTAAACATACCATAGTTTGTTAATGAAAATTGTTTCTTTTTATTTCGTCTTTTGTTACCTATATACTTTTTTAATATCGGCAAGTTATAAAACATCTTAATAGTTCGTATTTTCTACATTGTTTTATGTTAATCGTAATGTATGACATGGATTTTATTATGTTCTTTAATAAATAAACAATGCTATGTTTACAAAATTTGTTGTTAATTTCATCTTTTGTTATACAAGCTTATTATAAGCCTACTAATCAGTAATACTTCACAATACATTACTAAGAATTGAATGCAGTAAATACTAAGACATGTTATTACAATACTAAATAAATACAAAGAACATAACAATTAAATTTACCGTACAAATGTATAAAATTAAAATTGACTAACTTGGTTTTCTAGAACGTATTTTTAGACCACTTCTATGAGCGACGCGTGGACTTCGGCTCCGGTACTTTTTGAAGTGTATGAAATTTTAACGCGTTTTTCTCGAAAGTCGTTTCTGTCGAGTTCACCTTTTTCCTCCGAACGCCTCAAATTTTGAACTAGACTAATTGAAACAGTTTTTTGTAACGTATTTATTATTTACAATTTTCTGACACAATATATTTTAAAATATTAGTATATTTGCCTGTAAAGGTTTCCAAAATAAATTTTAGATTTGGAGTTTGTAGTCATCACTACACTCCTATAATTGGCCTCCAAGAATATCCCTTGACTAGAGACGGTCTATACGTCTATGGTGAATGCCTCATGTCTTCCTAGTTTTGGTAGATGTTTTGTATGTAATTAAAATATGGCGGGTAACGTCAAATAAATATGGTAATTTTAAGTTTCTGTGTGGTATCAATTGTGGGAGAAAAGAAGTATCCCGTTCTCGCCCATAAATCTTGCTTAGTGTCGCTTCTATATGTTTCGTGTTTGAAGCTTTATCAGAATCCAGAAGTTAAACTCCATATCTCCAGACTGGTCTTATGACATTCTTGTAAACCGTTAATTTGATATGTTTTATTTTTAACGTGTAAGCGTTTTAGTTGATAGAAATTTGTTTCTGTAACGTGAGTTGGTGACGATTGTTTCTGACATGTGTGTTTCATTTGAGTCTTCTATCTAATTGTAGCCTGAGTAAAGTGTTTCAGTTGTGTGGGAGCAATTATGTAAGTTGTTCGGGGGATAGAATGAGGTTTCTCGACTTTTTTAAGAGATTTCTCTTTTGATACCGTCTAAGAATATCAAATTCCTAATTTCCAAAATGTTCGGCAAGCAGTTATATTTATTTACGCGTTATATTAAAAAAATATATTATTAAAAACTTGGCGATAAGATTCTATACAACAAATTTCTTTAACACATTTATGAATCCTTTAATTGAACGCAGCTATCTCAGTAAGCGACTTAGTGGTGATGCCAGTAAAACCACACTTAGTTTTGCTGTTGATTTAAAATAGCTATCTGCTTACATGTTTATTCCGTACAATTCCCGATTGTGTGGGTAATACAAAAGATTTGTTCTCTACGGAACTGTTTTGAAATGTAAGGGGATTACTCACGAAGTTATTATAGTTCCAGTACATCGTAAATATTGATTTACCTAAACTGAGGGGAAATCACGAATTCTCTACATCCAGCTTTTGTTATTCTTAGAGTAATTAAATTTTATATATTCAGCGTATGTTAATTCTGTAACAAATTGCCGTAAAACCCTCGAAATTAAATATGAAACAGAATTTAAAAGTGGTCTTATCAATTTATTCATAGAAAATACTTTTTCTCCGAAATATCAGAGATTTTACAAATTGAAGTATAAGTCAATCGGAAAATTTTCGTTTGATATCAGTAAATTAAAAAATTTTCATGCATTTTTATAGAATTCCGATAATATTGGTGTCTTTCTATAAAACTTTAAATAAATGAAAAACCGTAATAAGTTGTTGATCGTACAGAATAATAGTATGAGGTTTTAGCTGCAGTATGGTGTTTTTCAAAATTATAAAATATTTTTACTGGGATATCAATAAACAGTAGAATATATTTTCCAGTTCATTTTTCCTTTACTCTTTTATCTACTCTTGCTACGACGATTTGGGACCGAAAGTATTTTTCATTAATATTTATAAAATGAACACTCGCAAAAGGGTTCATTTTTATATTTTTATGATTTAAAGATTAGTACAAGCAGTTTTAATATGAAATAAAAATAAAGGATTTCACATTTATAGATCTTCTTTTGGAAATATTTTTATAATTTTGATAGTTTAAATCTGTTTGTTTGCGGACAATTTATACACAGATGTCAAAGTATATTTTATATATGATTTTTAAAATAACGACCGTTAACGTCGTTAGCACTAAAGTCTTTGCTTTTTGTTTTATTTATTACTTTTTATTGTAAACATAACATTTATACTAACAAAACAAGCCACTTGTCTTCGAAAACATATGCGTTATATGCACTATCTAACTTAAATTTCACTGTTTAGGTCAAATATATTATGAATAACATAAAAATCGTATTGTAATTGGATTTAATTGATTCATATAGTAAATCAAAAATACTTACTTTTTACAAAATTCACCAATAAGCATAGATTTTGCGAAACTAATTAGGTCACTATTTTTGTATTTTGTTTACATGTTGTTCGACTAAGTAAATTTATCTTAAAAATTTTCCAGAATATGATTGTATTTCCTTATCTTTATTATCTATTCCTATAATTTTCAAACTATGTATTTTTTATGTTGCTTACTGTAGGTCTAGGATTAATGAAATTTTGTTAACATTAGAACAATTTACTTTTTTGTAATTTTATTCCAGTGGTTAGTTAATCTCTTCCTGAACGATGTTTATTTAGGTTGATAGAACTGACACGGTAAATTTAAACGGTAAGTTGTAATTAAAACTATTCCTGAATTTTTCATTACCAGTTGAATAATTATAAAACTGCAAAAATATTTTAATTATGTGTGTGTACTGTAATTTCATGTTAGAATGTCTTCATATTCCGAGGATGTGGTGAAGCTTTTCCCTTCTGGTAAGCGGTTTTACTGTTTTTTGACCTTTTGTTGATTACTATTATTCATTTATAGAAAATAAATGCAGAAAAAATATTTATTCGGTATTTACAGCCGGGTTTTGACGGTATTCCATACGAATTTTATAAAAAGGCACCTGTACTACTGATTGAAAAGTTACTGCAAATTTTTAACAATATTTATAGAACCGGCAGGGTACCGGATAGTTTAAAGGCGTCAATTATATTTCCACTGCATAAAAAAGGGGCAATGGAAGATATTTCTAATTATCGGAGTATATCCTTTATGAATGTGGTAGCAAAGTTATTTACGGGCCTGTTACTGGGTAGGTTGAACAGGTGGGTTGAAACTAATAATATTCTCAACGAATTTTAGGCTGGGTTCCGTAAGGGATATTCAACGGTGGATAACATATTTGTCTTGTCATCTATTGTTAAACTCAGATTGGCCAAAAATCGGGGAAAACTTTACTCTTTTTTTGTGGATTTTTCCTCAGCCTTTGATACAATTGATAGAAGGGCCTTGTGTTACAAATTATCTTGTCTAGGGCTATCAACGAGAATGTTAAAAGTAATAAAGTGTTTGAATAGGGGTACAACTGCAGCGGTATGGAGTAAGATTGGTATGACAGAAAGTTTCGAAACCGGCATGGGAGTAAGACAGGGGTGTTTGCTGAGTCCTTTGTTGTTCGCAATATTCCTCAATGACTTGCACGATGAATTAGAGGGCGGGATATTGGTAGGAGGGAAAAGAATAAAATTACTACTGTACCCAAGGTTCGTAAATAAAAATCCAAATGTTTTAATATTTCAAAATTCAATGTTTGTTTATTTTAAAATTCTTAAAAAAAAACAAATCTAAAAATTTTTAAAATTGTTAAAACCTTTAAAATTTTTTAAAATATTTAAAATCTGTTGAAATCTTCTTGAATTGAATCTTCTTGAAATTGTTAAAGTATTTCTTGATAAAAATTATTTCATATATTTGAATCCTTTTATTTAAAAGTTGTAAACACGTCTTGTTTCTTAAAAGGTTTAAAATTGAATGAACAACAATCTCTTTTTATTATTTTGAGTTAAATTTTCTTTTTATTTTATCTTCTTCTTTTTATTCTCACATCTGTAGGTGGTAAATCATCTGATATATGTTTTTATTTTGAGGTGTAAGTTAAGGGTTGTGTGTTTACGTTTGTGTGTGAATGTGTTTGATTTTGTGTGAGTTTACGTGTGTATGGGTGTTTTGTGTGTATACGTGTCTCATATTACAATCTATTACAATCTTCCCCCCCCCCCCGGGGAGTATGCATAAGCAAAAAAGGATAAGGGGTGGGTGCTTAAATGTTAAAAAAAAAGAGAAGGTGAGTACGTAGCAGTTGTCGGCCTGAGACGGTAAAATTCGTTCATTCGGGGCCCCTTACACAACACATCCACACATCATGCAAACATCGGATATATAATTAGTACAATCATCTCAAGCTCGAGTGTCACGACATACGTCACCTAATAATATTACTAATCTTAGTAAATTATGTAACTTTTTTAAGATTAGATATGTGTTCTTTGGTTATTTCTCCCCCAACGGTCTTACGGAGTAAGGCTGTAACTGGAGTGGAGAAGCCGATGATATAAAATGGTTCAGACCATCGGTTTGCCATTTTTGCACAAATATTTTTCCGTTTCGAACTTACGGGGTGAGTTTTAAGCAAAACTTTATCTCCCACCGAAAACGGATTGGGATGGCGCGTAGCATTATATCGGCGTGCCATATCATGATGAGATTTAATTAGTTTTCTTCTAATGTCACACATCATGTTACTTGAACGTACAGGATTTCTATGAAGGATATCTTGGATATTCCATGCTCTATCCAAGGGTGTTTGAGCTGGAAAATTATGTAATATGTCAAACGGACATATCCCGTGAGCTGTATGTTGTGCCATATTAAAAGCCAACTGAAACCAAAAGAGAGATTTATCCCAGGTCGCCCCCAGGGGGCACCCATTCTTATATATATGAATGCTCGTCCATGCATATATATGTGGGTGTTCGGGTGTGGCAACCCCGGGACCCCAGCTAAGAGCTAACCTTATTTCAAAACTATACACAGGTTGCTCTTACACTACACACAACAATAATACTACATCACACACACCACACTTTCTTTCAACACATACATTTACATACCCTACACACAACACATACACAAAGTTTTCTTACACACATTTATAATGCTGGCGAGGATGGGATGCGGGCTGGTCGTGCGTAACCCTTTCCGGATTGGAAGGTCTGGACTGTGGTTGTGCTGCTGTGAGCTTGCTCTGCCGAGGCTTTGCGCCATCCTTTAGCCCTTCCAGTCGCTTCGGTACTGTGGCAAGAAGTGGACCATGGGTAAGAGTGTCGGAGCTCTTACTGCTGCGTGCGAGCTTCTGGGACGTCGGTATCAGTGGGTCAGGCAGTACCTGACTCCCCGGCCCGGATGAAATATGTGGGAGATGGCTGCCGGGAGTACTCGGCCGGGTCCTTCTTTTTACTAGGGACCTGCGGCGTGCGCGGGTCATCTCTCCGCCCGCACCTTGCTTTCACGATGACTGGAAAAGCACTTAGATAATGTCAACTAAACAATCTTCCCTTGGTTTTAAAAGACTATGGTCTAGCTTGTCTGACGATAGTGATAAAAGTGGTGTATTAAGTAACACGGACAAATTTTTCGTTGTTCGTTGTATTGCAGAAGAAGGGTCGCTTTCAAAAGTTTCCCCCTTCATTATTAACAGGTCTGTGCAGTCGGTTTGTGGCTCGCCACACTCTATTAAGAAACTAAGGAATGGTACTTTGTTAATTGAAACAACGTCTGCGAAGCAAAGTAGCAGCGTTGTTAAAATTACACAAATAGGAAGTACTGCAGTCACTGTTGAACCGCATAGATCCCTCAACTCATCTCGAGGAGTGGTTTACTCTCGAGATATACATGATATGTCTGAGGCTGAGTTATTGGAGGAGCTTACCTCCCAGCGAGTGACGCAAGTCAAAAGAGTTACGCGTCGGGAAAATGGTATTGATGTCGGTACCCCCGACACTTATCATAACATTTTCCACCCCACAACCTCCAGATCGTCTAAAGTTGGGTTACTTGTCTGTTCGAGTGAGACCGTATGTCCCAAACCCTCTGCGCTGTTTTCAGTGCCAGGAATACGGACATACGAAAACTAACTGCAAGAAACCTGCGATATGCGCAAAGTGCAGTTCACCTGACCACTTAGACAGCGAATGCACTTCTGAAACAGAACTGTGTGCAAACTGTAAAGGAAGTCATTCAGCAAGGTCTCGGGAATGCCCTAAGTATAAAGAAGAACGGGAAATTCAGAAAATTTCGTCTGAACAGAAGCTTTCCTTTCCCGCTGCCCGGAGCGAGTACAGAAAACTAAATAGCATCCGAAATGCAGTCCAGCCTGACATTTCGTTTGCAGCTGCAACTAGTGTTCAGTCTCGTATGTCTGGTGAGTGCTCGTCATGCGTAGAGTTGAAAAGTGTTGTTGAGAACCTAACTAAACAGGTTGCTTCCCTAACTTCTGCACTTAAAGCGTTATTAAGCACCAAGCAAACAGAAATTGGTTCAAAGAGCTCAGTGTCTCAAGTGTGTAACCTTTCTGCGACGCAGAGTACAAAAGCTCAGCTGTCAAGTAAGACAGCCTCTACCTCAAAGGGAAAACCCCTTTCAGTATCCAAGACGCTTCCAGCGGAAGCGTCTAAATTTTTAAAATCTCCTCCGTCTGGATCCAAGATCCACGATATGATAGGAGATTCATCGGCCCTAGAAAAGGGCTTTATACAAGTAAAAGGGAAAAAAGGGAAGGAGAAAATTGTGTTTGAAACGTAACTCCTCCGTTGCGAAATACCCTTTAATAGTTTAATTCAATGGAATGTTCGCGGGATCCGGTCTAGGTATGAAGATATAAAGATATTGATCCGGGATAAGTGTCCGTTTGCGCTTTGCTTGCAAGAGACGATGTTACAACCTGATATCCGATTATCCTTTCGTGGATACGAAATGTTTAGGAAAGATTCCCTGCATGGTGGCCCTGGTGATGGGGTTGCAATATTACTTCACCAGTCAATGCAAGGGATGAGTCTGGATATCCAAACGGATATTCAGGCTGTAGCAATCAGGATAACTGTCCCGATGTCGGTTTGCGTGTGTAATGTTTATTTACCACCAAACACAGACATTTCATACCTAGCCATGAGAGAATTGCTGGAACAGTTACCAGCTCCATATATCGTCTTAGGAGATTTCAATGGTCACCATTATTCTTGGGGCTCCTCACTGTGCAATGGTAGAGGTCACATGGTGGAGAGGGTCCGGAGTGATTTAGACTTATGTCTATTGAACGATGGATCTGAAACATTCATGTCATCCTCAACAGGATCCTGGTCGTGCTTGGACCTTACTTTCTGTAGCCCGTCCATTGTTCCAAGGTTGATGTGGAGAGTACTGCCAGACCTGTATGGAAGTGATCACCGACCGGTGGTGGTCGAATTTTTTGACTACCAGCCTGTCGATGACCTTCCGAAACGATGGATTGAAAACCTTGCACGGTGGGATGAGTTTTCAAGTTTAATGGAATCTGAATATGAAGATGATGATGATGCACGAAAGCTGTTGTCTTCCTTTGTAGAGAGGATGTCTGCAGCAGCTGCCCAGAGCATTCCTAAAACATCGGGAAAAGCACGGCGTCCGCCGGTACCTTGGTGGAATGATCGTTGTAAGGAGGCTCTTCAGGACCGCCGTAGGGCCCTGCGCATTTTTAGTCGCAGACCTACGGATGAAAACCTGGAAGCGTACCGAAGAGCTCGGGCCTGCTGTAGGCGTGTCTTTCTTGAGAGTAAGAGGGAGTCGTGGAGCCGTTACGTTGGAGATATTAGCAGGAGTACCCCTGTGACAACGGTATGGAGAAAACTGCGTTCGGTATGTGGGAGGACGTCTCCACATCGAATCGCAGGGTTGCAAGCTGACGGTTCTGTGATCACATCACAGTCCGACATCGCTAACGTGATTGGTTCCTTCTTTAAATCAGCTTCCCTCACGTCTTCATATTCAGTACAGTTTCAAAATTATAAGAAAACCATTGAATCTCTTCCTTTTCATATAGCGGACTCGAATGATCCTCTAAACATTCCTTTTTCATTGCCTGAGCTTAGAAAAGCGCTCAAAGTATCTCGAAATACCTCACCTGGAGGTGATGAAATTACACTTTCGATGATAGCGCATTTACCAGATTCTGGGTTAAGGCAACTCCTACATGTTTTTAATAAAATATACGCTTCTAGAAAGCTTCCAAAAACTTGGAAAGAAGCAATTGTTGTTCCGATCCTCAAACCTGGTAAAGATAAAACATTGGCCTCCAACTACCGTCCCATTTCCTTGACAAGTGTTGTTTGTAAGGTCATGGAAAGAATGGTGAACAGTCGTCTCATGTGGTATCTGGAAAAGAATAACTTCCTCGCTCCTGAACAGAGCGGTTTTCGGAGAGGGAGGTCTTCGACAGACCACTTGGTGGCCCTTGAGACGGCTGTCTGCAATGCGTTTGCATTGCGGCAGCGCCTCGTTGCCGTATTCTTTGATTTGAAAAAAGCATATGATACAGCTTGGCGACGAGGTATCCTCAATACCTTGCGGGATTGGGGCATCGCTGGAAACATGTTGGCCTTCATCAAGGACTTTCTAGATGAACGATCGTTCCGTGTAAGGGTTGGTCAGTGTCTGTCCGACAGGTTTGACTTGGAAAATGGTATACCGCAAGGAAGTGTAATTAGTTGTACCCTATTTGCGGTTGCCATAAACAATATTGTGAAAAGTTGCGTATACCCTGTTAAATGTTCGTTGTTTGTTGATGATTTTGCGATATATGTTGCATCTAGAAATGTTGTCTCAGCTGAACGAGCTCTACAGCTAACTATATACCGTCTTGAAGAATGGTCACGGCAGACTGGCTTTAGTTTTTCTCCTGAGAAGACTAAATGCATTCAGTTTTGCCGAATACGGACTGATAATGTTCCAAGACTGTATTTAATGGGTCAGGATATCGAAGTTAGCACTGAAATCAGGTTCTTAGGTGTTGTATTCGACAAGAGACTTACATGGGTTCCGCATATTAAAGACCTACGGGCTAGGTGCTTAAAGGTGGTTGATATTCTGCGTGTTCTTACAGGTACATGTTGGGGAGCTGATAGATCATGTATGATAAGGTTCTACAAGGCTCTAGTGCGATCACGTATAGATTATGGCGCTGTAGCCTACTCATCTGCTACTTCCACTTCTCTGAGAATGCTTGACTCAGTCCACAATTCATGTTTACGATTATCTACAGGTGCTTTTCGTTCTAGCCCTGTTATCAGCATCTTAGTTGAAAGTGGAGAAATGTCGTTACACAGGCGTCGCCAGCAGCTTATATTGACGTACTTTGCTAAGTTGAAAGCTAGACCTTATCATTTTTTGCATGATATGATTCTCAATAACCCTTGTCATGATTTGCATCTGATGAACGCCCGACAGCCTTCACCATTTGGTGTAAGAGCGTTGGAGATATGCAACAACCTCGATATTGCTATTCCTCGTGCCTACCCATGTAATTCTTGTCTATTTCCACCCTGGACCATCGCTCACTTACACTTTAACTTTGAGATGTGTAAATACTCAAAGGCAGACACAAGTTCAGTGGTATTTAATAGCGTTTTCAGTGAATTAGTTGAAGCTATTAAACCATCTACGGTTGTATACACTGATGGATCAAAGTCGGATGTTGGAATTGGTTGCTCGTTTGTTGCTAATGGGAGAACTTATTTGTTTGGATTACCTGCGGGAACCAGTGTTTACACGGCTGAACTTTATGCTATCAGCAAAGCTCTTTCTGTAGTCTGTGTGCGTGGGCGTCGGGTGTTGGTGTGCACTGATTCGCTCAGTGCTCTCCAGTCGATTATTGATGTGTATTCACGCCACCCGCTAGTTGTGGACGTCCTCGGCACTGTGAAGGAGCTGAATGATAGAGGAGTAAGCGTTGTTTTCTGCTGGGTTCCGGGTCATGCTGGAATCTCGGGAAATGAGGCTGCTGATTTGGCCGCTAAGGAGGCGTCACGCCAACCGGCCTTCACGCAATATCTGACTGTGTCAGATTTCGTGGGCCTGGTGAAGCGTGTCATCACTGATTCCTGGCAGGTAGAATGGACTGGCTCTCATGGTAACAAGCTTCGTGAGGTAAAGCATGACGTTAAGCCTTGGCCTACGTCGCTGAGGAAGAACAGAAGGGAAGAAGTTGCCATCGCTCGACTTAGAATTGGGCACACCAGATTAACGCATGGGTATCTCATGACGTCTGGTGATGCTCCAGTGTGTGGCAGATGCGATTGTCCTTTGACAATTAAACATGTTTTGGTAGATTGCGTCTGCTACGCAGCTCTGCGTCGGCGATTTAAAATACCCTGCGAGTTGCGAGAAGTACTCGGCGACGATAGCCATGTTTTAGACTCAACGTTGAGATTCCTAAGGTCCATTAGTGTATATAAAGATATCTAATGGGGAACTTGTAGTATTAATTGATTTTATATGTGTATTTGTGTATGGTTTTTATTTTCGTGGCCCCTTTACAGCCGTTTTTTCTTTCTGGTCTGTGATATTAATGTAAATTATATTGTGTTTGCTGTGATACTAGTTTGTAAGATTTAGGTGATAGGTTGTAGATTTTATTTATATTCCAACTGTGATATTAGATTTAAGTTTGTGTTTGTATGTGCATCTTATAAGTTCTTAATATGTGTTCTTCTTTGTAAATTTTATTTATTAATATATTTTTAGTTTTGAGAGTTATATTTAAATATGTAAATTCGTTCTACACTCGGGCCCTTTACACCCGTGTGTAGAACAACGGGCGATGATAACCGTCTGGTTTTTCGCCCTAAAACAAAAAAAAAAAAAAAAAAAAAAAAAAAAATATCCCAGGTCGTTTGTGCAGTTGCGTGGTATGCAATAAGAATAGACCGAAGATTTCGGTTTAATCGTTCGGCGTGAGATGGTTGTGGATGGTAGGGGGAGAGAGTGGTTCGTTTTATGCCTAGATTGAAACAAAAGTTTTTAAAAATTATTGAATTAAAATTTTTGGCATTATCTGTGACGATTAACCTCGGGATGGAGTAATTTTGAAAAATACGTTTTAATTCCTCTATAATGGAGGATGTGTTAGTGTTTTATAATGGAGCTAACCATGTAAATTTTGAAAAACTGTCTACCACCACTAGAATATATTTGTACCCTTGGTTGGTTTTTGGTAGGCTGCCCACTGTATCAATAAATAATGTATCAAATGGTGTTGTCGGAACTCTAGAACTGAGATTTCCCCATTTATAATTCATTCCAGGTTTGCTGCGTTGGCAGGTTGTACAAGCATTATCTTTTAAAGGAATTTCTTGATATATAGCCGGCCAATAAAAATACCGTGTAATTTTGTGTATAGTTTTAGCGACACCTAAATGTCCACCGATTTCCGAATGATGAAAATATTTAAATACTAAATCTTTTAAGGAATTGGGGAGAACGATTTTGGTTGGATTATTGTTTTTATCTTTTAGACATAGGACTCCTTTGGATAAACAAAATTTATTATCCATTTGTTGTTTTTGTTGAAGGATAAAGGTATCCTGTTCCTGATGTTGTCTTATGTCTGTAAAAGATAGGGGGAACTGCGATAATAAAGTATTAATATAAGATATATCTTTTGAGATATCTTCATTATTTAAATCGTACATCCTCGATAATGCGTCCGCCACATTATTATCCGAACCACGGATGTGATTAATTTTAAATTTAAAAACAGATAACCGAAGTAACCATCTAGCCAATCTACCCAACTGTTTTGGTCTGGAAAGAAGCCAGGCTAAGGCTTGATTATCGGTTTCTAAAAGAAATTCACGATGTGCTAAATAGGTCCTGAAATGATCTGTTGCAAAAACGACCGCAAGACATTCGCGTTCATATGCAGAAAATTTCCTTTCTGCTTCTGTCAATGTCTTGGAAGCATATGCTATGGGTCGTCTAGAACCTTCTTGTTCTTGTAGTAAGACAGCTCCTAGACCTGTATCTGACGCATCTGTTTGTAAAATAAATTGTTTAGAAAAGTCAGGTATGGATAGTACCGGGGGATTAGCAATTGCTTGTTTAAGATCTTCAAACGCGTTTCTTTGTGAGTCTCCCCAGACAAACTGAGTATTTTTACGACGCAATTTATTCAGGGGTTCGATTCTATCAGCATAATTTTTGATAAATTTAGAAAAATAATTAATCATACCACAGTATCGATGTACTTGTTTCACTGACGTAGGTTCCGGGTACTCCAATATTTTTTGTGTCCTAGTTGAGTCTATAGAGACCCCTTTGTACGATAATGTGTGTCCAAGAAACGGTATTTCATTTACGGCAAATGTTACCTTATCAGGATTAACTGTAATGCCAGCTTTCCGCAGAATTGACAATACTATTTTAATGTGTTTCAAATGTTCTGGAAAACTTTTGGAATATATTAATATATCATCCATGTAATTAAATACAAATTTATATTTAATGTTTTTGAATATTGTATTCATAAGACGTGTTAAAACTTGTGCGCCAGTCGACAGACCGAAAGGTAATCTCTCATACTCGTATAAGCCATCCGGGGTACAGAACGCGGTGATTTGACGAGATTTTTCTGTCAATGGTATTTGATGGTACGCTTGCGCTAAATCTAATGTACTGAACCATCGTGCATCGGAAAACCATTGAAAAGCATGATTTATATTCGGTAAAGGTTGGGCCTCTGAGTCAATTATTAAGTTGACTGAGCGATAGTCTACGACTAAACGACTCGTGCCATTCGGTTTTGGAATCAAAAACGCTGGAGATGAATAAGGCGAAACACTTTCTCTAATTACTTTATCCTTTAATAATTTATCAATTTGTTGTTTCATTTGAAGTGTTTTTATTGGATTTAAGGGATAGGGTCTAGATTTTATAATTTCACTATTTTTAAGTTTAATATCATATTTTAATACATGGGTACAGCCTAATTTAGTAGTGAGTACGTCAGGAAATTCCTTACATAAATTATTAATTTTATTTTTAATATACTCAGTTTGTTCCACATTATTAATCTGATCTGGGTATAAATTTATTAGATGAAATTTTTGATTTTTCAACCAGTCAAAAGTTATCACAGACCTTGTGGCATTAAATATTGCACGTGTTTTTTGTAGAAAATGCATTCCAAGTATTATTTCGTGCTGTATTTTTGTTAATACCTTAAAATTTATTTTCCATGATATATTTTGTAGATTAACTTTAATCCAGACCTGTTTATTAATTTCTAGAGGAAACCTATCAGCTGTAGAATCTTTTGTACAAAAGGTTCGTAAATAAAAATCCAAATGTTTTAATGTTTCAAAATTCAATGTTTGTTTATTTTAAAATTCTTAAAAAAAAACAAATCTAAAAATTTTTAAAATTGTTAAAACCTTTAAAATTTTTTAAAATATTTAAAATCTGTTGAAATCGTCTTGAATTGAATCTTCTTGAAATTGTTAAAGTATTTCTTGATAAAAATTATTTCATATATTTGAATCCTTTTATTTAAAAGTTGTAAACACGTCTTGTTTCTTAAAAGGTTTAAAATTGAATGGTCAACAATCCCTTTTTATTATTTTGAGTTAAATTTTCTTTTTATTTTATCTTTTTCTTTTTATTCTCACATCTGTAGGTGGTAAATCATCTGATATATGTTTTTATTTTGAGGTATAAGTTAAGGGTTGTGTGTTTACGTTTGTGTGTGAATGTGTTTGATTTTGTGTGAGTTTACGTGTGTATGGGTGTTTTGTGTGTATACGTGTCTCATATTACAATCTATTGCAATCTTCCCCCCCCCCCCGGGGAGTATGCATAAGCAAAAAAGGATAAGGGGTGGGTGCTTAAATGTTAAAAAACAAGAGAAGGTGAGTACGTAGCAGTTGTCGGCCTGAGACGGTAAAATTCGTTCATTCGGGGCCCCTTACACAACACATCCACACATCATGCAAACATCGGATATATAATTAGTACAATCATCTCAAGCTCGAGTGTCGCGACATACGTCACCTAAGAATATTGCCAAACTTAGTAAATTATGTAACCTTTTTAAGATTAGAAATGTGTTCTTTAGTTATCTCTCCCCCAACAGTCTTGCGGATTAAGGCTGTAACGGGTGTGGAGAAACCTATGATATAAAAAGGTTCTGACCATCGGTATGCCATTTTCGCACAAATATTTTTCCGTTTCGAACTTACGGGATGAGTCTTAAGTAAAACTTTATCTCCCACCGAAAACGGATTTGGATGACGTGTAGCATTGTATCTACGTGCCATATCATGATGAGACTTAATTAGTTGTCGTCTAATTGTACTCATCACTTTGCTCGAACGTACAGGGTTCCGATGAAGGATGTCTTGGATATTCCACGCTCTATCCAAGGGCGTTTGAGCTGGAAAATTATGTAATATGTCAAACGGACATACACCGTGGGCCGTATGTTGTGCCATATTAAAAGCTAATTGAAACCAAAAGAGGGATTTATCCCAGGTCGTTTGTGCAGTTGCGTGGTATGCAATAAGAATAGACCTAAGATTTCTGTTTAATCGTTCGGCGTGAGATGGTTGTGGATGGTAGGGGGAGAGAGTGGTTCGTTTTATGCCTAGATTGAAACAAAAGTTTTTAAAAATTATTGAATTAAAATTTTTGGCATTATCTGTGACGATTAACCTCGGGATGGAGTAATTTTGAAAAATACGTTTTAATTCCTCTATAATGGAGGATGTGTTAGTGTTTTATAATGGAGCTAACCATGTAAATTTTGAAAAACTGTCTACCACCACTAGAATATGTTTGTACCCTTGGTTGGTTTTTGGTAGACTACCCACTGTATCAATAAATAATGTATCAAATGGTGTTGTCGGAACTCTAGAACTGAGATTTCCCCATTTATAATTCATTCCAGGTTTGCTGCGTTGGCAGGTTGTACAAGCATTATCTTTTAAAGGAATTTCTTGATATATAGCCGGCCAATTAAAATACTGTGTAATTTTGTGTATAGTTTTAGCGACACCTAAATGTCCACCGATTTCCGAATGATGAAAATATTTAAATACTAAATCTTTTAAGGAATTTGGGAGAACGATTTTGGTCGGATTATTGTTTTTATCTTTTAGACATAGGACTCCTTTGGATAAACAAAATTTATTATCCATTTGTTGTTTTCGTTGAAGGATAAAGGTATCCTGTTCCTGATGTTGTCTTATGTCTGTAAAAGATAGGGGGAACTGCGACAATAAAGTATTAATATAAGATATATCTTTTGAGATATCTTCATTATTTAAATCGTACATCCTCGATAATGCGTCCGCACATTATTATCCGAACCACGGATGTGATTAATTTTAAATTTAAAAACAGATAACCGAAGTAACCATCTAGCCAATCTACCCAACTGTTATGGTCTGGAAAGAAGCCAGGCTAAGGCTTGATTATCGGTTTCTAAAAGAAATTCACGATGTGCTAAATAGGTCCTGAAATGATCTGTTGCAAAAACGACCGCAAGACATTCGCGTTCATATGCAGAAAATTTTCTTTCTGCTTCTGTCAATGTCTTGGAAGCATATGCTATGGGTCGTCTAGAACCTTCTTGTTCTTGTAGTAAGACAGCTCCTAGACCTGTATCTGACGCATCTGTTTGTAAAATAAATTGTTTAGAAAAGTCAGGTATGGATAGTACCGGGGGATTAGCAATTGCTTGTTTAAGATCTTCAAACGCGTTTCTTTGTGAGTCTCCCCAGACAAACTGAGTATTTTTACGACGCAATTTATTCAGGGGTTCGATTCTATCAGCATAATTTTTGATAAATTTAGAAAAATAATTAATCATACCACAGTATCGATGTACTTGTTTCACTGACGTAGGTTCCGGGTACTCCAATATTTTTTGTGTCCTAGTTGAGTCTATAGAGACCCCTTTGTACGATAATGTGTGTCCAAGAAACGGTATTTCATTTACGGCAAATGTTACCTTATCAGGATTAACTGTAATGCCAGCTTTCCGCAGAATTGACAATACTATTTTAATGTGTTTCAAATGTTCTGGAAAACTTTTGGAATATATTAATATATCATCCATGTAATTAAATACAAATTTATATTTAATGTTTTTGAATATTGTATTCATAAGATGTGTTAAAACTTGTGCACCAGTCGACAGACCGAAAGGTAATCTCTCATACTCGTATAAGCCATCCGAAGTACAGAACGCGGTGATTTGACGAGATTTTTCTGTCAATGGTATTTGATGGTACGCTTGTGCTAAATCTAATGTACTGAACCATCGTGCATTGGAAAACCATTGAAAAGCATGATTTATATTCGGTAAAGGTTGGGCCTCTGAGTCAATTATTAAGTTGACTGAGCGATAGTCTACGACTAAACGACTCGTGCCATTCGGTTTTGGAATCAAAAACGCTGGAGATGAATAAGGCGAAACACTTTCTCTAATTACTTTATCCTTTAATAATTTATCAATTTGTTGTTTCATTTGAAGTGTTTTTATTGGATTTAAGGGATAGGGTCTAGATTTTATAATTTCACTATTTTTAAGTTTAATATCATATTTTAATACATGGGTACAGCCTAATTTAGTAGTAAGTACGTCAGGAAATTCCTTACATAAATTATTAATTTTATTTTTAATATACTCAGTTTGTTCCACATTATTAATCTGATCTGGGTATAAATTTATTAGATGAAATTTTTGATTTTTCAACCAGTCAAAAGTTATCACAGACCTTGTGGCATTAAATATTGCACGTGTTTTTTGTAGAAAATGCATTCCAAGTATTATTTCGTGCTGTATTTTTGTTAATACCTTAAAATTTATTTTCCATGATATATTTTGTAGATTAACTTTAATCCAGACCTGTTTATTAATTTCTAGAGGAAACCTATCAGCTGTAAGACAAATTGCCTTAATATTTTCCTCTTTTATAATCGCCTTCTTAGCCTTTAAAAGTTTATACATTTGTTGGTTAATAATGTTGTGTGTGGAACCAGAATCAATAAGGGCATTAAATATATCATTTTTGATTTTTATTGATACAGCTTTCAAAGTATAATTACTGTTTAACCCTTGTTCTCTTATCTTTAAATGTTTACATGTGTTATGTTTACAAATACGCATCATATGACTATGTTGTGCGCATTTGTATTCATTCAGTTTTTTGGAACATGGTTATTTCCTTTTTGCTGCAAAAGTTTACAATTTCTTTTGATATGACCTACTTTATGACAATAAAAACACTTCAAAGTTGTTGCTGACATTTGTGATCTGATTTTATTACATGTTGTATCTTTTAATGTGTTTTGTTTACCTTGAGTAGGTACTGTGTTATTTACAGTGTTTATGACGCCTGTATTATTCATTTTTGATAAACCGATGTCATTAAGAGTTCTAGCGTAAACTCTTTCATAGACATAGGCATCTAATTTATTAAAATCTTGTAAGTTATTGGGTCTGCCGATTATGCCTATGTGTGTAGCATATATTTCATTTAAACCCGTTAAAATTATATTAATTAACTCACCTTCTGTTAAATCTAGTCTTAATACATCATGATTTTCTAAAATTTCTCTCATGTATTCCGCAAGGGTTTCCGTTTGTGACTGGTTTCGGTATAATAATTTTAATTTTAATATTTCTTTCATTTTTGGTGTGATTAATTTATTTACTAAATCTCTATGAAATTGATCGAAATTATGGTTATTTCTAAAAGAATTTTCAAAAATTTGTTCTGTGAAACCGGTCATAAACGGAGTTAACAACACCAAGGGTAAATCAACTGCATAACGTTTCTGTATCTGTTTAATAATTTTGATATTTCGTACTAACGTGTCAATGTCACGTCCATCAGTAATAGTTAATTGTTTTAATTCATTTTCTATTGGATTTGCAATTTTTGTCCAATTAAAATTTAATTCACGTTGGAAACACAAAGGATTATTGTTACCTACGGCATTTGGTATTAATATGTCAGGGGTTTCGTTTCTAAGAACAGGATTTTGCATTTCTGGGCGATGCATAAGATTAATTTGATCATAATTAAGAATTCCTTGTTGTTGATCAGGTAAGAAATTATTCCCTAAATGTGCCTCTTCAGGATTTAAGTTTTGCTCGAAATTAGGTCCAACTTCGAAATTATGCAACCCATTAGCCTTCCAAATATCAAATCCCTCTCTTAAATTTTGAAAGCCTACGACTTTATCTGGTTTGTTGGGTAATATAAATGTTAATATTTTGTTAAGCCGATCATCAAAAATTTCGGCATTATACTTTTCTAATTCATTTAAATTTTCTATGTTTCTTAACCTTACTAAATAGTTTTGACACTCTGTCAGTTGTTTATCCATGTCAAATCTATGTAATGTAGTTAGATCGATTTGTCGCCCGTTATCTAAGAGTTTTTGTAATCTTTGCCTTTTTTGTCTTACGTTTCCTGTTGTTGTGCTTTTCCGTATTCTAAGTTGGAAGTTAAGGTTTGTTTCGTCTAGTTTAGTGGAATCAAGAATCGGTGCTACCTGTCTATTCATGTTTCTATTTGTTTTGTTTGTTGATGATGATTATTTATGTGTATGTAATAGATGACTTACCAGTCGACGTCGGTATACCTGTCAGATGTGAGTTGTTTATAATTTGTTTTTTGTAAATTTTAGAAGATTTATATTTTATTTTGGATTTCTCTCCCTGTTTTTTGTCTCGGTCTTGACTTATTTTATTGGATGTTGTTTGATGATTTTCGTTTGATGATTTTTCACTGGTTCGTCCTTTTTTATTGTTTTGATATCCTTCCCAATTTTATTGTTGAACTTATTTATTGAAATCTTCTATTGAAATTTTCTATTGAAAGTATCCTGGTCACGGCACCATTTTTGTACCCAAGGTTCGTAAATAAAAATCCAAATGTTTTAATGTTTCAAAATTCAATGTTTGTTTATTTTAAAATTCTTAAAAAAAACAAATCTAAAAATTTTTAAAATTGTTAAAACCTTTAAAATTTTTTAAAATATTTAAAATCTGTTGAAATCGTCTTGAATTGAATCTTCTTGAAATTGTTAAAGTATTTCTTGATAAAAATTATTTCATATATTTGAATCCTTTTATTTAAAAGTTGTAAACACGTCTTGTTTCTTAAAAGGTTTAAAATTGAATGGTCAACAATCCCTTTTTATTATTTTGAGTTAAATTTTCTTTTTATTTTATCTTTTTCTTTTTATTCTCACATCTGTAGGTGGTAAATCATCTGATATATGTTTTTATTTTGAGGTATAAGTTAAGGGTTGTGTGTTTACGTTTGTGTGTGAATGTGTTTGATTTTGTGTGAGTTTACGTGTGTATGGGTGTTTTGTGTGTATACGTGTCTCAAATTACAATCAATGTCTTACGTTTCCACCATTTTTGTACCCAAGGTTCGTAAATAAAAATCCAAATGTTTTAATATTTCAAAATTCAATGTTTGTTTATTTTAAAATTCTTAAAAAAAACAAATCTAAAAATTTTTAAAATTGTTAAAACCTTTAAAATTTTTTAAAATATTTAAAATCTGTTGAAATCTTCTTGAATTGAATCTTCTTGAAATTGTTAAAGTATTTCTTGATAAAAATTATTTCATATATTTGAATCCTTTTATTTAAAAGTTGTAAACACGTCTTGTTTCTTAAAAGGTTTAAAATTGAATGAACAACAATCTCTTTTTATTATTTTGAGTTAAATTTTCTTTTTATTTTATCTTTTTCTTTTTATTCTCACATCTGTAGGTGGTAAATCATCTGATATATGTTTTTATTTTGAGGTGTAAGTTAAGGGTTGTGTGTTTACGTTTGTGTGTGAATGTGTTTGATTTTGTGTGAGTTTACGTGTGTATGGGTGTTTTGTGTGTATACGTGTCTCATATTACAATCTATTACACTACTATATGCAGACGATATAGTAATTATGTCAGAATCTCCAGTGGGATTGCAGTACATGATAAATAAATTAGAAAAATATTGTCAGAGTTGAAATCTAAAAGTAAATTTGCAGAAATCCAGAGTAATGGTCTTCAGAAATGGGGGTAGGCCGGGTAATAATGAAAAATGGTTTTATAAAGGAGAGCTGATAGAATGTGTTAATGTGTACAAATATGTGGGTGTCTTCCTTACCCCCTCGATGAAAACAGAATACCATTTGCAGAAAAAAATGGTCTCAGCCAAATCGGCACTCAATGTAAGTTGGGAGAACGTAATAAAAAATAAAGACGTGCCGTGGGCAACCAAAACCAGTCTGTTCAGTGCATGTGCTAGGGCAATTATTTGTTACGCAGCCCAGGTATGGGGCTACAAGCAACGCGACAGTGTGGAAAAGCTTCAGCGTTATTTTGTAAAAAAGGCCCTTACTCTTCCAAATAATACCCCAAACTATATGCTTTATATCGAAACAGGTATGGAACCATTATATCTGTATACTTTAAAATTGCACTTTAATTATATAATTAAAGCACTAAAAATGAAAGATGAAAGGCTACCGAAAGTCATGGCTTTGGAAATAATTAAAAATAATGTAGGTTGGTTCAGGGAATGGGGTGAAATTGTGTCACAGTTAGGACTAGGGATGAGGCTTGAAATAGGCAATATGGTGAATTGGAAGGGATGGTTTAGGCAAATTATATTATCACTCCAGGATAAGCAGAAGGAACGTTCTCTGGCAGAAATTAATGCCACAAGGTATCACAGTTGATACAAACACTCAAACGTAGTTCTAGGTGAAGCCAGTTATTTTAATGTGATAGAGGATCTGTCAAAAATCAGGTGGATCATTAAAGCGCGTGGTGAATTGATATACCTAAATTACAAACCATGGGTTGTGGATAAAAATTTTAATTGTTCTATGTGTAATTTGGGAGAAAAAGAGGACACATTTTACTTTGTGGGAAGATGTCCAGTACTTAGGGAATGGCGCCGAAAATGGTTGGGGCAGAATGAATTGGGACAGGAAGCTTTTCTGGAACTTTTAAATGGGAAAGACTGGCAAGGGCTAGCGTTCTTTTGTAGAGATGCTTGGAGATATAGATGGGCATTGATTACAGAATTTAATTACTGAGGTATAAAAATTTGATTGGTTGTTTTGTGCTTCTGTTGTGTCTAGGAAGAGGGATGAATAGGGTGATGGGTTTTGGTTTTTAAATTTATTTCCTATTGTGTTTTAATTTAATTTTTCATTATGTCATTATGTTTCAAAATGTATGTATGTCATTTTTATAAAGTTGGTGTATAGTTTATTTTTTCTAATATATTGCTGATTATAATATACTCAATTTTTTATTATTGTAATTAATTGTAAGTAAGCGTACTCTGATTTTCCGGCTGATGACTGCGGTCAAGCCGTAAGATGTGTGTAAAATTGTGTAACTTTTGTAAAAGTGAAAAATAAAGCATTATT
Source organism: Catonia carolina (assembly GCA_035578175.1). Taxonomy (NCBI): domain Eukaryota; kingdom Metazoa; phylum Arthropoda; class Insecta; order Hemiptera; family Achilidae; genus Catonia; species Catonia carolina. The sequence continues at coordinate 306,230,684 of JAQMRL010000001.1, read as the reverse complement.
ATTATTATTATTATATTGGTCAATTTTAGTTACAATCGGGTAAGCATTTTCCTGTTTTTCTGTATTAGGCCTACAATGGACGTTTCAGTATAATTTGGATGGTGGTATCATTTTATGGAAAATTTTGTTGCGAAAGAGATTGTACGAATTCTCGCTATTAAATAACGAGACTGACGTTGTAAAAAATTTCATTTTTATCTCATACATAATAACTAATTGTCACCTTCAATATACACTCATTCTCTATCCCTACAACGCTCCATGCAAATTTTCCATAGTTGAAAACAGTGCTGGAAGTCATCTTCCAGCTCCATGCTCTTGTCAGCTCCTTCAGGACACGTGCCGCTTTCTCTTTTATAGCTTCCACAGACTCAAATCTTGTCCCTTTTAATGCATATTTCACCTTAGGGAACAGGTAGAAGTCACATGGTGCAAGATCTGGTGAATAAGGTGGATGTTCTATCACTGAGATGCTGCACTTTGTTAGAAACCTCTTGACAGATAACGCGGAACGAGCTGGCGCATTGTCTTGGTAGAGAACCCATGATTTGTCCTTCCACATTTCGGGGCGTTTTTTCCTTACTCTTTGACGTAGTTTAGAAAGTACCTTAAGGTAGTAATATTGATTAATTGTTTGACTTTCAGGAACCCAGTGAAGGTACACAATCCCACAGATAAAAAAAACAATCATCATTGCTTTAAATTTTGACTTGCTCATTCGAGCTTTTTTGGCTCTCAGTGAAGTTCGGCTCTTCCAGTGCATGGATTGGCGCTTCATTTGCGGATCATAAGTATGAAACCACGTTTCATCACATGTTATTATCTTCTACTTGTTTCTTAAGGTAAAATCTGCATTAAAAGGGTCAAGATTTGAGTCTGTGGAAGCTGTAAAAGAGAAAGCGGCACGTGTCCTGAAGGAGCTGACAGAAGATGACTTCCAGCACTCTTTTCAGCAATGGGAAATTCGCATGGAGCGTTGTAGGGATAGAGAAAATATGTATATTGAAGGTGACAATAAATGATTATGTATAAAATAAAAATAAAATTTTTCACAACGTCAGTCTCATTCTTTAATAGCCACACCTCGTATCTTTCTATATGACGTAAGTCCATAATATGAAAGATAGAAAGATTTTTCATGATTAGTTTATTGATAGAGAAATCTGGTTTAAATATGCATAAGACATTATTAAGTATAGTGTCTGTATTGGTAGAGCTCGTCTGACTAATCGAGTCGGTTTCATGATAGTGCGGAATAGCCTAACCTACACACCAGAGCTCTGTTCTAAAAATGGCACAACTTACGAAGTATTGCCATTACTATAATTTTGGTGTAGGCTATGTTATTATCAAATTTCTAACGGTGGTGATATTATTTCAATATTATTACGTCACTTTATATTATCTTAATGATAAAAAAGGAGTAAAACAAAACTGTAATAAAATGATGTTGAGCACACCTAATAATACTTTTTTTATATCAACAAATTCGAGATCACAATTTTACTGATGCACGAATAAAATTGAATAATTGTTAGTTAAACTATAAACAGAAAATCATAATAATGCAGAAAAACAATCTTATAGGCCTAGATATTAAAAAAGAACAGTTACCGCACGAATAGATATCAATTTAATGGCGCAGGTACGATTCAGGAATAAACTAGTCGACATAATACTGAAACGACTGCACATAATAGTTGATGGACGAAGTGAGGAGATTATCGCATTTACGTACAACGGAGCCGACTTGAGTCGTCAGATAAGCTATGCGATATGAATGTTTATTTAAAAAAATGAAAAATAAAGTTAGCTCATGGTGGAGTTCTAGTGTTTACGTTATGGTTGTAGTAACCTTACTGGTATAAGCGTGTTTTATAGTAAAGAAAGTTGACGGTTTAGAATCCAGCGTACAATGAATCCATTTGGTGGCGTTGATTAATGATTTCGAGGCTTATATATTGTAACGAATGTGTAGTAGCTACTATTCGTTGTTGCATTAAACAGAATTATGTTTACACCAGTACAAACATACAGTACACTCTTTTTTTAAATAATGGAACAGCCTAAAAATAACAGAAGTAGCCTATCAGGATTTATTTTTATATTATGTCAAAATTTTACTGCCAGGAAAAAATAATTTAAATATAGACAGGTCGTCTTTTTTTTGTTTTATTTTCTACATAGTAACATTTTTTTAACCGAATTTGATGCATTATTCCTACCAGAAAATTACTTCTAGTTTAAGTTCTTTGTTATAAGAAGTTTTATTAATAGTTCGAATTTTACTTAATAATTCATATGGATTATGAATATGAATATTTATATCACTCGATGCGATTTATCACAACGTGTCATTGAAACATCTACGATAAGGTTAACATTGCAACATCGAAGACCAGACAAATACGTAAGACACGTGCCCAAAATGCCAGACGTCGTACAAAAAATTGTTAAAAATGAGAATGGACGGATGATGTAATACTGTTATTAAAAAATGGAGACCATTAGCAGGAACATGGGGACAAGGACGACTAACGTGGTAACTAGGAGATTTACATTAGAAAAATGGTTAGGTTCAATGCACGGAAGAAACAGGGAAACCTATAGGAATTCGGAAGATGCTTACAACATGTGGAATTTCTAAATCTTTTAGTTACGAATAAGAAAAGAAAAATTTATTCATTTTATAACACATGAATAATCTATTCTTTGTGTTGCAGAACATTAACATTTTTATTTATTTAGGCTCTCTTATTTTTATGCTTTTAAACACAGTGAACTATCCACTAGCCCACAGCGCTAGTTTTTTTAACGTAGGGCTATCCTAACCACGTATACCCTTTGTTCTGAGCTGCTCTTTGCCACAAACTATCTGCAAAATGTCCAGATCATCTCTCCATCTTGCCTTCTGTTTACCTCTTCTTTTTTAAAATACTGGGTGTTATTCATTTACCAGTGTGGCCCATCTATCTGATCCGATTCTTCTAAGATGCCCTGCCCAGCTCAATTTTAGCTTCACCGCTGTCCACTTAAGATCACGAACCCCTGTCCTCTTCTTTATTACGTCTGCACTCAGCTAATGTTTTTTTAACTCCAATCCTGCCGTATGATATTCCCTTTTGCTGCAATATTATTTCACAAAACATTATTTCTTTTCTTTGTTAGTGTACCGATGGTTTCCGAGATTTCTTATGTCTCTCCCTTGCTATGAAATTTATCTTTTCAAGAAATTTAACAACATACTAATTATAGTCTTTTTGAAAATAAAATATTTAAACCATAAATATTTTACAAAAACATCTGATGTAACGTTACATTATTTCTGTGGTGATAATGGGGGCCTAGTTTGCTTTATTATATGTTAATTTTCTCGAGTAGTTACATTAAAAAGAATACATTTAAAAACGTATTGATATTACCAGTGGAAGTCTGTGTATAATGTAACGATAGTTCTTTGTTAAATGAATTGTTTGATGGGAACGAAACTTGGGAAAATGCAATGACTGGAGTTTCACTAATCACCCCGGTTGAACTTTAAATCCTGGTTACGTCACTATTAGTCTCTGTTATTATGCGAGTAAAACTCCCTTGAGCTCTCAATTATTTATTTAGATCAATTATATATGCAGCTCTTGCTGTGTTCTCTAGAGCTTTCTATTTAGTGAAAAGTTGTTTGTGTTTCACTTTATGGTTAATTTTCAGAGAAAAACAATTTTTGATTTTGTGTTGCTGGAAGAAGAAAGGAGCGTATATTTTATGCATTTTCTTTTATTTCGCTTATACAGTATTATGGTTTTTGAACTTTTTTCATTATAGGAAACGAAAATACTGTAATTAGAAAACATAACAAAAGGAAAGATGCGACAAACCAAGTGAAATAATTACACAACGAATTAGTCTAATGACAAGAAAGTGGATGAAAGACAATTTGTATGTTTTAAAATTCGTACGGTAATTTAAGTTTGACTAACAGATGTATTTTGTTTTTTTGTTTCACTAGAATTATTTATACCTATCCAGTTCGGATGTTAGCTCCGTACATCAAAACATTGTGCAACTTTATTATATAAATAAGTACTACGTGAAGTTCCATCAGCATTTTTAAGTGACCGGAAAACTTATTGTTTTGTAAAACTGTGTAAAACCAAGAATGAACTGTTCTGCTGGAAATCGAACTCGGATCCGATGGCATCGTTTTACAGTATTCTAACAGTTATATTTTTTTAGGTATTTTAGGTAGTCGTATTTAATGAAATCAATATTAAAGGGGTGTTTATACTAAAACTTACAACGATCTTAATAATTAATTGACTCTGTCAAATACAAAATTTATTTAATGTTTCTTTCTTAATACAAGATTAATTCATTAATTCGTGGAACGTTTGTAGTGGATAATTTTCTTAAAAACCGTATTTGTTGTATTCAAACTGTAATAACTTTGTGGCGTGGAATTCAACAAAATTTTGTAAAGCATTTAAACAATTTTATGTTGTAAATTAACTCACTGTCTACTTGGAATGTAGATTCTTTTGATATATTAATTCACTTGAAAATTTTATTCAATTTTACTCCACAGGAATTTGCAACTTGACAATGTTTCTCATTAATTTTTAGAATTTGTTTAAAATACTGTAAACAATCAGATTATATTAAAATACCTATTTGCAGAATATTTACCTTTAGTCTCTTAATTTAATTTGTTTTTAAAAATACCTCTACTCTTACTTCTGCACTAATTAATAAATTGAAGAAAAACGATAATTTATTCACTCAGGAAGTAGGTTGACTGGAAATAAACAAACGAGTGCACTTGGTAACAGTATGCAAGATTGAGTTTCAGGAGCCTGGAACATTGAACGTTTTTTGTTTAAATTGGCCACGTATAAGCAGTAAACAACGTAATACAGTCTAAGTTGTTCAATATCTCTACTGGCTTGGGCTAAAAGATAGAACAGATAGAACTGCTACATAGGCCTTACAATTTACATAGCGAATCAAAAATAATAGTGACAAATATGAAATAATAAAATAAAACTGAGTCTCAAATTATAACTTAGGCCTACATATTAATATTTTTTTATTTGATGTATTAGCGTGAGTTTTGAAGTAACTACTTCTTTTGGTGCGCCTAGACTGTGTTTTTTTACACGGGAAAAATCTTTGGTTTGCCGTCACGTCACGCTCAGTTTAAACTTAGTCCCCCGGAACTGTAATAGTTTCACTTTAAAGAAGTAGTCACTTCTGCCAGTCAGTTCCACGACTGCTGATTTTATAATGATTTATTAGTATTACTCAAATTAATTATGTTTAAGCCACAATAATATTAAATTTGTAGTGTTTTTTTGTACGTGACTAAGTATGTAGAAACACATTATTACGGCACAAAATGAGTATTAGTATTATTAGTATTAGTAGAGTAGGGTAAAGTACCAGAGAAAGTTCGTGAAAGAAAGTAACCAAAAGTAAAATGCTGCCTGTTTCCCTTACTTGCCACAACTCAACTCAGGCGTTCAGAACAGTCAGTTATATTTTTTATTAAAAAGTGTTTTAATTTGTAGTTTGGAATATTAAACTAAACAGCATTAAGCATCATGGAACTCTTAAGGACCATCACGCAGACACAATTACTACAACACCGGTTCATTATCTTAAAAATGTATAGGCCTATTATTTTCTGACGATTTTGTTTTAATAACCTTATTTATAAAATTCACAACTGTTACAATAGAAACAACCAGTGAATATGATGACAGGTGAAAGAATGAAAAAATGACATGGGTGACTTGCATGGAGAGTACCATCCACTGAGGTCTCCGATATGTAATTAGTTACTTCTTACTAAGTTGTCGATTAATTAATTCATTAATAACTGCTTCTAAAACAGGAGATCCCTTCTCCACTTCCTCATTAATCGTTTTTGAGCGTTGTTTGGTAGATTAGTGTTTCATTTAGGGTTTTAAAATTGTTCTACCAATTGCATACGGATGCAAAGTGGAACACTGTAACAATATATTTCTTTTATTTCTACTATTCGCAATTTTTAAATAAAAAATACATAACGGGTACAAATTTAAAAGATCTTATTACGACAATATTAGCTGAACAAAATCGTGGAAGTTTCATTTTTAATTCTTTAATCTATAGCATTTACCAGAATGAACTACCCTTGATTTACAGTTTATGTGCCTAATTAAAAAAACTCCTCTGGAAAATTTTCCTTTCTGTTCAAAGTTTATTCTGAATTTAATTTTTAGTTTACGTCCCAGGTTTCTGGAATTACACTGACAGAATTTTAATTTTTACTTATTAATTTTTGGAGCGTAGGAGACTTCGTGCATATTGCAAAAACTTTTTATGGATGCAATAAATTTTCTTGCTATAATAAAAGTAAGAACAGATAATGTACAATGGTTACTCTCACGTTATGTCCTAAAGAAGAAATTATGACAAATTGGTTTCCTAGTTTTTAATAGGTTCTATAAAATATAAGAATTTAATTACCTTGGAAGGAAAACCACAGGTTAACGAGAAATGGATGTTCGATGTTGGCGAGTATTTCGACCTCTCGTAACACATTTTTTACTGCGTCTCTCTCAATACATTGGGATTTGTGCATGTATTTCATGGCGTACATTTGCTTTGTTTCTTTCTTCTGAACGATGCACACCTGTGAAAATAAAGTACACTATTATTGATTGTTTCGCTCTCTTTTGTAATATTACTTTAAAAGTTTGTACGCAGTACAAAGCTTTAAAGTGAAAATTTAGAGTTTCTCTTGACTTGACATACCTCTGTCATTTTAATATATTTTCTTTATGATACGACAAAAGTTATTTCTTTATCGCTTTAGTTCCATGATATTAAGTAACAGTCGTTAATATCTAAAGATCATATTGATTTTCTTTTGTAAATACAAACTTTCAGAATCTGTCGTAAGAATTCCTCTAAGAAGTCAAAGAATTTCCTGTCAGCCCCATCAAAAATGAATTTTTAAGAGAATTTCATCTTCTTTCTTGACTTTATTTGCCAAAAAATAAATACAACTGTGTAATATTTTAGCACAATAATACTATCAATAGTGTTATTAAATTGTCTTGCTGCTACTTGTGCGAGAAAGTCGCCCAGTGGCAGTCCCTCAAGAAAATTCTAAAAGTCTCTATTCCATTGCTTCTTGAGTTTTCTAGTTGGGTTGTGTGGTAGATAAGGAGTGGACGTAGATTAAATTTGTGCATTTGTGTGAGAATGTAGTTGTCAATATTTTTTTTTGGTTTAACGTCCCACTGTTTTGCAAATTGCTGCTAATGCAGACGGTGAAGGATGAAATGAATTTTTTTTAACGTATGAAAAAATTCCATGCCCAAGTGGGATTCGAACCCAAGACCGCGTGATGAGAGGCGAGCACGTTACCAACGTCGCCAACGCGGCCGGCTGTCAATATATCATACATAACATTTTTATAATCTTTTTGTTATCTACAATCTGTTAAGTATTGACATTTAGTAAGTATAATATATTTAAGTAAACATATACACGATGTACGAGTTCATTGACATGAATGTACTAGAGTGACCTATCAGTCAGCACCTTAGCTCCGTCATTGAATCAAAACGGTAGATTTCTTGTCCTGTAGCGTTTGGACCTCCGCACGGAGTTACACGGAATGAATCGCTCGCGCATATTGTTTAGAGAAGGGCCGTTATGTTAGTCAAATTTTAAGTGCATTCTTTTGTATTGTGCTACTATCGTGCCAAGTGTTTTAAGTTGTGGTGAAGAAAGTCGTTAGTTACGTAAAAGGTGAATTGTGTTATCGTTCGGAGAATTTTATTTTGTAATGATTGGATACGTTTTGTGGGTGACGGGTTTGTAGACCCCTACAGTTGAATTATAGGTTCAGATCTGTCATAAGGTCGTTTTGGGCTTCATGGGTAATTTAAATTGTTCTCTAAGTAAAAGTTCTATTTAGTACAGTCAAGGCGTAAGCCTAAATAGCGTGTGTCAGTACCATGAATGTCATTTGGAAAAACGGGCGGGCAGTTTTGTCTTCGAAGTACAATTGTTATTTATTATGACTTGTGTTCGTTAACTGTAATTTTCCGTAATTTGAACCACGATTCGATGTGTTGTAAGCGTGTCTGTAATTTTTTGGATGCCTTGATGAAATCAGTATCTATTGTAATAAAGAATATGTCGTCTACAGATATCGCACTCCTAATGCAAGACTATTGTAACTCAAAAATTTTCATTTTTCTGTTTATTTATGATTTGGCTGTTATTTCTCATTATCTTCCTAGTGCCAGACTATCATAACGCTAAATAGACTATAATTGTTTATTTTTAACATTGTGATAGTAATTTTTTTTCGAAAAATGTTCTCTCATCACATGCAAGACTAACACAACTTCAGTTAGTATAGTCTTGCACATGACTTCTGTCATTCAAGACTATCGTAAGTCGAGATACGATAGTCTAGCATTGAATAATATTCATCGAAACGTTTAGAAGCATAGTGGAAGACAATCGCAACTCGGCAAACACAATGCCCTCTATACCAAAAACGAAAGATTTATGCACTGTTTTTACGTGTTACAATAAATAGAAGTAGTTTATTCACTATACCTACTATTTATTTACTTCGGTATTATTATTAATATAAATAGAATAATTCTATTATTCTACAATTATTGTAGTACACCAGGTATTCCGATGAGATAATCATGATATATAAATAAAAATTAATTAGCCCTACATAAAAGTTAATAAAAACAATTGGGAAATAACCGCAACCAAACCGAATAACTCTTAAGGATATAATTACCAAACTAACTTTTACATCCAATAATCTTTTCAAACCTAAACGCCAGCAGACGAACCAACAGCCCTACTTGTTGGCTATAATCAATTGTTTTGTTCTCTGTTATAATATTTTTGATTATTTTATAATACTGTAATTTTATGAACTCATTATTGTATGCAGTAATAAGCGTACATAATAAAGACATTGTAGCATATAGAAGCACAGAAGACAATAAATTATTGATGTAGACAAAACTTATCATGTCTGGGCGACTGGAAAATAATAAACAGCCTTCCGTATTTTATTTTCATTTTGATATTTTTTCCTGATGGTTCTTGGACGACTACCAATAAAGAGAAAGCAGAAATGCTTACTCAGCACTTGCATAACACATTCCAACCGCACAACCTATAACACGAAGATCATTCAAACATAGAAAATTTCCTTAATGGTCCTCTGCAACTTAGCCTTCCTCCAAAGCCAGTTTTCCCCGGGGAACTCTTCCAAGCAATTCACGATCTGCCATTAGGTTAAGCCCCAGGATATGATCTTATTACTTCAATACTTTTGTGCCATCTTCCTAGGAAATTCATTATACTCTTAACTCACATCTATAATTCCATACTCCAAGTCGCTCACTTCTCTATTCAGTGGAAGTACTCTATCATAATTCATTCCTTAAAACCAGACAAGCCACCTCGCCAACTAACTGCTTACAGACCAATTAGTTTACTCTCTATTCTCTCTAAACTACTTGAGAAACTCCTTCTACCACGCCTATCCTGATCATCAGTTCGAATTTCATTTATCTCATTCCACACTTCAGTGATGTCACCGCATTATTGATAATATAATCTCTTCAGCTCTTGAACAGTAAATACTGTTCAGCCGTGTTTCTTTATGTAGCTCAAGCCTTTGATCGGGTCTGGCATATACAAATTGAAACTAATACTTCCAGATAGCCTGTACCTAGTAAAAAAGTATTTTTTAGTGGAACGTTACCGTAGGGTATGAAACAAAATGTAATTTACATTTTGTTTTAATTTTCGTACGAAGTATGAAGTCTAAAGGTAATAAAATATGTATACGTGCAGTAGTTCTGTACAACCAAATACGATAAGCTCATTTTTAAACACGAAAATAGAACAGTTCAAAATTTTTCACTTTTTAATTTGAATTCTTTTTTTCATTTTTTGAGCGTAAAGGGCGAAGTAAACTTTAAAATAAGGTATAAGTTTCTCAGTCAATAGGAGCAGTAAGAGAGAAGAAATTCCTATACTGTATTTTCATTTTAAAATCCTATTTACGATGTATGAAATGTATTGATTCACTGTTTTGTTTCAATGCGAGACTATCGCATATGCAATTTTAATGACAATTTTTGTTTAAAAAGGGAACTTGACCAATTAACTTACATTCTTACGGTAAAAGAAATAATGTCCCCAAATTTCATATCTGTAACTTATTTGAGCGAAAAGTTAGAATCAATTAAAATTTGAGATAAAAATTTGATTGTTGTTGTCTCAAAATATTGGTTTTTTGACTTAGGATAGTCTTGCATTAGGGATTCGATGTGTTAATTCACTGTTTTGTTTCAATGCAAGACTAACACATATGCAGTTTTAATGACAATTTCTGTAAAAAATGCAAAATAAACTAGTTCACTTATATTCTTATGATATAAGAAATAATGTCCCCAAATTTCATATCTGTAACTTATTTGAGGGAAAAGTTAGAATCATTTAAAGTTTTGGATAAAACTTTGATTGCTGTTTTCTCAAAATATAGGTTTTTTGACTTGTGATAGTCTTGCACTAAAGGTGCGATATGACCATGGCCTTGTCCAAAACTGATGGCACATAATTTCTGCTCACTGAGAATGATATGAAGCTGCCAATTTTAGTAGAGGCACTACTGCTTCAACAGAGTATAATATACGAGTAGATAGTTCAGCCTGACTAGAAAATACCTGTCCTCTAAAAGCGATTTATTACCTGAAAAGAAGTTTTCCTCCAAAACTTGTTTTAATTTGGTTAGAGGCTATTATTTTAGACTCGATCGAAGACCTGAGATATTTCCAGTGCGCTGTTAAACATTATTGTTGCTTCTTAAGGCTTCAAATATCTCAAATCTGTACATCGATAAACCATTGAATGCATATGCGGAAGCCAAATCAGTAATGGGAATGGATTTATTGAGGTGTGGGTGTATACATAGCAAAATAATTTTTTGAGTATCTTCGGATGTAATATTAATTTTTTTATCCGTAATATGTGTATGTTGCTATCTGATTAATTTAAGAACATTAAGAAACTTCATGTTGCAATGAGATGATGTATATATAAAACGTGTAAATGAGGTTAGTCTTGTACAGACTCAGACTGACCATTCCTGAGAGAGTAGGCCTATCGTTAATTAAACCCCAAACATCAAAGTTCACCAGCGACCACTGTCTAATATTCAGATCCGTATAAAAGTAACTATATTTACTAGGGTTTGTTTTCTTTTTATTTCTAATTTGTGTATGTTGCAATCTGTTCAATTCAGAACAATAAACACCCCTATGACCCAATAGGATGAGGATGATGTTTATAATGTGTAAATGAGTTGTAGTCTTGTACAGACCCAGGCCGACCATTCCTGAGAGAGTATCATTCATTGAACCCCAACTATCAAAGTACACCGGTAATCATTGTCTAGTATTCAAATCCGTATGAAAGTAACTACTTTTACTAGGATTTGAACCAGGAACCTTCGCCTCCAAAAATTAGCTGTTAAACAGCTGACTTTCGACGACGACGTTACCTCTAGACCAACCCGGTGGGTCACTAGGGTTTGAACCAAGGAAACTTCGTCTTCGAAAATCAGCTGTTAAACAGCTGACTCGCGGCGACGGCTTTATCTCTAGACCAAGCCGGTCTATTCAATATTAAATACTAATAAAAATTGAGTAGTTTGCAAATAAAATAATTTGTCGAAAATCTTATTGTGCTAATGAAGATGAAAACGAATTTAGTATCAGAGATAATGTATACCTTTCAGAACTTTTTTATTCTGAAAAGTAGATATTCTCCAAACACTTGTATTCACATTACTTTTAACGTAAAATTATACACTCCCTAACTTTAAAGTGTTCCGATTTGATAACATTTAATAGCGTTTTTCTTTAAAGTCGAATAAAAAGTTTTTTACTAGTCTATTTACGACCGAAGTTGAATCCGGTTAATGGTGTGAGATTACTAACAATGCGGTGTAGTTAAGTTTAAATGGGACCTCCATTTAGACCTAACTTTGTCGACTGATGACAACGCCAAATAGTAGGAATTCTCTAAAAGAATCTGCGGGATTACTCTTGAGATTATTATAAAGTAAACGGCACTAAATGTCAAACTCCGATTAAATTTGTGTCTAAGTCAAGTACAGTTAAATTATAAGCAAGTTTATTTGATTGCTCTTATCACCTTAACCTTTAACTTTTGTATAAGTTTAGTATCTTGTTGAACTGTCTGTAATCTTGTAAAAAATGTTAAATAAAAGATGTATATTGTATAAATATACGTAAATTTTTTATTAAGTTTTAATTTGTAACATCAAACTTGAGAGCATTCGATGTTTGGGTCTGTAAAAACCCTAACGTAGGGCAAGTTATTATAGCAAAGGTTTGTTAGTTTAAAATTCATTTTTATAAATATTTGTTGATTTACCTACTACAATAATAAGTATTTAAAGAAAAAAGAAGTGCTCTATTAACTGGGTTTATTTAAGTGCTTATTCTATTAACTCTTTTGTAGGCCTGCTAATACCTGATGTTATATCATGATGGAACATAAATCAGCTGATAAAATAATGTTGTAGCGATCTGCCGTAATCCAACGTCCAAAATCGGTAACGTCGCTCACTGGCCAGACTCTTCGCATTTTGGCCGTCGGTGGTGGCCAGACTTTGAAGGAAAATAAATCTTAACATTAACAAAGCAATGACCGGCCAACACGGAAAGTAGCTGGCAGAGGATGACCTAGGTCCTATGTAGCTTATCATCACTGTATGCAATTCCAGAAATAACTTAAAGAAAAGTTGATAAATATAGATTCTGTACCGGAGGAATACCTTACACTAAGTAAAGCATCAACAGAGCAGTAATTAATCGAAGGTCAAGATTATGCCTAGTGTTCCTGCTAAACTAAGTGTTTTACTCTTCGGTGTAACTGTAAAACAGCTAATATTTTGTGCAATTGAAAGTGTCACAGTAGCTTACGTTACTCCAATAAAAAGTAATTCTCCTATAAAAAGTAAGGGGAGAATGTGAAATTAGTTGTTAATAAATGGAACTCTGAGTTTAAGGGAGCTTTTATAGAATTACAGGAATTTACTCCTTTCTACTGATTCAGTTTTTTTGTACATATTTCTGGTTATTTACGAAACTTCCCTATCATTTTTGAATTATGGTGTACATTATTTAATTAATTTCTTAAATGTAATTTAATTATTCTAATTATTGTGTTTTAAAAAGATAATCTTTTTGTATTGCATATAATCCTGAATGATTGCATATTTTTGGTTTTTGGCATTGATGAATGGTACGTAAAGCTAACGAACAAAAAAAGTTTAAAACTTGTTAATCACGCTGTTTAGCTATAGTGAATGATTAAGAGTTTTTTGTTCACCATGTTCGGTTATTCTATTATTAATTTTACATTCAGTGATAAAAATACTATTGTATAAAAAGTATTATGGATATATTAGTTATTATTGAAGTATAATTAATGTATGGAAGTATTATCGGATGTTTTGAGGAAATGGAAAAATCTTGTTTGTAATTTTTATTTATTTCTACATTTCAGGTCATGGTGCGTAAAGAGGTTGACTGGTCAGCAGTAAGCGAAAAAAACAAACATCTGTGTATTATTTTTTTATGTGCTCTTGTCCGACTGCAATTGTTTTGTACCGTTAGATAAAGTATAATACGACCTGGGGATTATCTGTCGGACATGAGAACTGTACTTCGGTGTCCATAGAGACTAAGATTCTTACCAACAACACGGACACGGCACCGATCGTAACATACGACTCCAATGACGTTATTTCGATATTTTTCTGTTTTATATGAGATAAAAATGATATTTTTGTATTTTTGAAGAGAAACAGGTTAATACTACGACAGGGTTTAAATGTATCAAAAAGTTTACGTTACATTTTCATACTATATTTGTCTTTTTGATATAATATTTTACAAAGTTTATTTTGTTTTATTTGAAAATCAGTAGTAATATTTTAACAGATATTTAGAGTATTTACTGTGTATTGATTATTTATACATAAATGAAATTTGTAACTGGTACCTCGATATGTTAAATTGGAATCCGTTTTCTAGAAACAAGTTCCTGTCAGTCGCTGAAACTTTGCAGGCCTATCAAACTCATAAATGTTTGAGAAATAAAAATTTTTTTAAATTTTTGCAAAAATTTTAAAAAATTTGTTTAAAAATTCTTATTATCTTATTTTATCAACGTAATATTTCAAAACCCAATTAATTTATAACATATTTTGTAGCAATTTAGAATATATGTAAATATTTCACTCCCAAAGTTTTAGCTTGTTACCTCTAACGATTCCTCAGATAATGGGCCATTTCTATAAAAAGAAACGGGTAAACAGTGGATGTAGAAAAAGGAATGTAAAGAACCCTATCTGCTAGAGGACAAAGGGTAGTCGGTGCTACAGAAGCAGTAGGTTTGAATTGAAAAATTTGGTGTGAAACACTTACACGACTTTCTCTTGCTAATGCAAATAATGAACAATATAACGCAAAATTAGTAATAAAATATTATAATTAAACAAAAAACTAATCTCATAAAACATAACCTAATTTTAATCAAGAGTGAATGATGCAAAATGAAAACCAACTTTAGTTTGGCTTATTAATACGGAAAATCACGCTAAATTAGGCTCTGTGAAGAAAAATTCTTAAAATAAGAGTCGTAGATCTTTTAATTTCCTATAAATTTGATTATGTACAGTTTTGACGTAAATTGCATACTACGGCCGAAATCTTAAAAAATCCATGTTTTTACAGATTTTCGTTAAAAAAACAAAATCTTTATTACCGCTATACTAACGAAGAAATGTTTGGAATAAAAGTTGTAGAATTAAAAATTGTCTACAACTTTTATTATGTACTTTTTTGTGCTAAAAATATGCATATTAAGTAGTAAATGAGGCGCTTTTAAAAAAAATCGTAAGAGCCGTTTTTGAGCAAAAAAGAGAAACGTTGCACGAATAAATCACTACTTCCGGTTGACCGATTTTGATGAAAATGTTCGTGTTGGGTCTCTAGTGGAACCTAACTTAAGTTTCAAGTTTCAACTTCGTACGATCTACGGTCCTTGAGATATTTTGTTCACACACACACACACATACACATACACATACACACACACACACACACACACACACACACACACACACACACACACAACAATTGCTAAAACCATGTTTTTAGAAAACGTGTATACCTGGTGAAAACTCGATTTCAAAAAATCGACATGAAAACAATACTTGGCTTCTTGTATATTCATATAGGCTAGAGAAAGTAAAAAGCATAAACTCTATTTGCTGTAATACCTCTTGATGATGCGAGAAATATTTATTTACAATGCTTAATTAATATGATTTATTTGATAGATGATTATTTATTAATATGATTAGTATGATTGTTTTTTTAAAATAATTGATAAAACTAATCATTGACAGTAATTAAAAAAAAAAATGGATGGTGCAGATCTATAGATTCTCACACATACTTACTTTTATTTGGCAGCGTTATTAATTGTGTGATCGTGGAAATTAAAGATGATCTCAATAATTTTTAATTAGACTGCACTACGTAGTTAAATCCTTCATGAAACTGGAGAAGTTTCTTGAAATATAATTGGGAAATACAACACTATAAAACAGGGTGTCTCAAAAGTAATATGCGCACATTAGTTTTGTTAAATGCATTCTATATAATACCGAGATAGGGCATGATACATGAGAAATCTTTGCAACTTCAAAAGTTTCTTTACTTTGGCATTGTACTGTCACCATTGTGGAAATAACTAAAGTGAACGCCTAAAAATAGATTAATGTTAAATCTTAATAAATAGTTGTTTTAAAGATGTTAAATAAACTAAATGTTTATTTTTAGGAACACTCGATCAGGCTACTGAGACAGAAATTTTAAAAATGCTAACTTCTTTTAATAAGTTTGAACTGTTCAACGTAGATACATTAAAACGTGTAGTTGTAACTAACCAAAAAGTTACAGTTTCCACTTGTAATAAACCTTTTCGTTGATGGAGGAGTCAAAATTATTAGGTACTATTTGGAACATAAAGATGGATGAAACAATTCATGTTAAAAATAAAATTAACTTTTTTTTTAATTAAAAATGTGAAGAATTTATATACTGTATATTTATGTATACCTTATTCACATACCATGTCCTTTCAGAACAATTTTAATCAACACAACAATTTGCACTTTATGGGCAGCCAGTCTAAAAAGCACACTCCTACGCCATACCAGACCCGTAAATTTTATGGGAACTATGATTTTTGTAAACTTTGAACACGTTTATCCATATTTTGCCTTGAGTAATGTAGGGCTACTCCAATAATTGCTATTTTTGTCCGCTCGTCAAATTTTAATTATTTTAATTTGGGTTTTTGATAGCGCTTAAAAAATTTTTAATGCTCTTATCTTAAAAATGGTGTACGTAAGAGTTGCAATCTTTTTAATTCCATTTACGCACAGCACTGAAAAACAGTCGTGCACCTAGTAGAAGTCTCCCTAATTGAAGAAGTTTTGCGTTGTTACCTCAGTGGAACTCTTTTGGGCGGTGGTTAACTAAGTTTATTTTGCTGTGATGACTGCCAACAGGCAGATCGAACAGAGTAGCTTACAAAGAAACCGTGTTAGTAGTGTAAATTCATAAAACTTATTGATGAGTGAGATTAGGTTTTGAGTTAGGCGTCCCTGATAGGGTTAGATTCTCTGTCAGGTCTGCCATTTTTAATATTTATGACACCTGTGTACAAGCGAAGGTTACGCAGTCATCACTCAATAATAATTGGTCAATATGGTAAACTGTTCTATTCTACTCATGACCCTTTACAGCTTTGAGTTGAGATGGTTTACGTTACCGCGTTCCAAATTTTCACACAAGTGTTCTTATACTTGATCTATATTTGTAATAAATATATAAATCTTTATTATCAGCGAAAAAAATAGGCATCGTCAAATATAGTAATATACATTAAAAATTATTTTAACAAAGAATTTATACAATTTTTTGTTTACAATCTAAAATTATATTCACTAAAAAAATAACTTTTACATTAAAATGGAATTCTAGGTTAGTTATTTATTCTTGACATTGTTATCCGTATAAGTCTAAATTTTATACAAATTACATTTCAAGAGCATTCTTTGTAGGATAATTAACAAATTATAAAAGTAGGCCTACTCCTGATCAAAATAAAATGCGTGTTTTGTTAAAAAAACCTTCAACTTCCCGACCAAAGGTTTTTAAATTAATGAGTCTTATTTTAGCAGTAATTTGTTAAAAAACCGAAAGAAGTTGTAGTAATTTCCTTTCGAGAACTTTTTGACGATCTATATTTTTAACTTCTGTAGTCATCGTTGTGACGAGTTTCATAATAATTATTGTACTTACTTTTTACAAATAACACTGCTAATATGAGTTAGTCCTACAGTGGGCTTCTTTACAGCCTGGAAATTAGTGTTATATTTTAGAATAATGTGATATTTCTGTTGTGTGTGTTTCTCGTTAACTCTTGTCCGCGATAATATTTTTATAAGGTACTTTCTGCATCTGTGAAAATAGTATTAAGGTTATATGCAATATTTTTCTCAATTTTTCTCTTAGCCTTCCGTGGTTGAGCCATTTATACACCTGGAAGACCAGACGGTAATAACTGAAAGCAGTTTTTGGTTAAAAACAATCTTTTGATAATGAAAACAAAGAAAGAACGATTTATTTTTTGGTTTTGATACCTTGTATTTCAACATTGTTTGCAGAAAGTATCCTGCAATACACAGTAGAAACTCCTTTGTAGTACGAGTTTCGTTTACGTACGAGTTTACGTACAATGTTTCGAAAATTATAAATTTTTATGTAATAGACTTCGTCAAATACAGTAATATACCTACATTAAAAAACTGTTTTAACAAACAATTTAAAACATTTTCTTGTTTACAATAGAACATATTCTCTAAGAAATAACTTGTACATTAAATTACTACTTAAATTTTACTAAAATTGCACATTGGAATTATAGGTTTGTCATTTACACAATACAGTCTGATTAACTAGTTTAATCGTTCTACGTATCTTTTTTTTAAGTTAAATGTGTGAAAAATTGATGTTATTTAATTTACTATTCTCAAAATTTTATCTGTTTGACGTTAAAATGTTACGAAAGAGTCAAAAAAGTTTTGAGACAACTTGTATCTCTATACAACATACTTCATGATATTTCTCTAATTAATATTAATTACACAAGGGAGAGTACAACGTTTGTACTAATTTAAGTATGTTTTACTTTTATTTTTCAACGTTTCTCTTGAAAAAGAGTTATTTTTCTTAGTTCTTAATAATTTACATAAATTGCTTTGTTATTGAATGAGCTTGATTGCAAACTGGAAAAGTAATTAACCTTAAAATTAATATTTATAAAAGACTGAACATCATTTACTCACATACTTACTTAGAATTTTTTTTTTTTTTGAATTTATTAAAATAAAATATTGTAAATTGTAATTCTAATTTTTCATTTTAATTATATGTTAAGTATTGAATTCTCTTTACCCTTAGTATTTCTCTATACTTCTGTGACTTACTTGAAAACGTATAAACAATAGAACCATGTAAATGTAATTGGAATTCAGTACCTACATATTAATTTTTACCAAACTTAATTTTTATTTTATTTGAACTTTTGAAGTATCAATTACACACTAGATAACTTAATATTTCTTCCTAATTTTAAGTATATCTTGTAATTAGGGCTTCAAATATTACAGATGGTCGACAAATTCATATTGTATTTAGAATTATATGTATTTGCATAAGCAGAGTATTGAGAGTTTTTACAAAAATCATAACTGATTTTTGTAAAAGGTGCTATATAGTAAATAATCTTTAAATTCGGTAAAAAATTACCCAGTAAATTACTGAACAAATCTGAGAGAATTAATCGGTCGCAAAGTTCAATACAGCTTCAGGATAGGAATATAATTCCATATGGAAGTGATCTTTATTTTTAAATTTTATCTTTAGATTATCAGCAAACAAGCGTTCTTAAAGTAATTATGTTAACCTAAACAAAAATTGATTTCTGATATTAGTTTCATTGAATAGGAGTTTTAAAACTACGTACTATAATCAGAATGTCAAAGTACGAAGTAGGTCGTTGTAAAAAAAATTAATGGTTTTTACATGATAAAAGGTTTTATCATTCTACATACAGTATTTAGTATTTTTAAGATAAATTTGTGAAAAGTTGTCTTGGTTTGGCAAACAGAGAATTGTTACTAAAAAAGAAAATAATATGAACGAAAAGTTTTTCCAAAAAATGTTACATTTGACGTCCATTACAGAATAATTTAATTGAAATAAGAATTCAATAAAATAATTTTAAAATTCGTTAAAAATTTATTACTGAAATTGTGGAATAACTGAATTAAACAAACCCTTTGAAGTGAAATCAGTACATGAAACAAGATTGAAGGAACATCAAAGTGTTTCTTTAGTTCATTAGCGGAATGTATATTTGATTTTCTTCCTTTGATACATTATCCTCCTATCCACTGAGTGACACACAATCGAATTCAAGCGAACGGACTAATGCATCATGTCTTTATACAAATAACTCAACTAATGCATGATTGGAAAACGCATGCGCGTAATAGTTTTACTCATTGGTTTCTGATCAAATATTTTTCATCGTAACGAATTAGTTATATTTACTAAATCCGGATAAATATTCCTAAATAAAATTTACGTCTGAGATCAAGATTTTTCAGTACTTTCATTTTTTCGTTACTCATACCCATGAACTTGTGTTCCGCTACTAACTCTTCACTCCTAGTAATCGAATTAAAATTTAACAGTTTACAAATTTATAATTTTTAAATTGAATGTGAAAATCTATTATTAAACTTTACTATTTAGAGGTGACAAGGTAGCACAAACTGAACTGCTGGTAACGACATAGTGTCAGCAATGATCGGACGACTACAGATCGACGACATGTCATGTGTTGTCGGTGAGTGTAAACATGATTCTATATTTTACATTATATTTTGGTACTACAGAAATCGTTTCGTTGTTGGTAAGTGTAAAGCAGCCATTCAATTGATGGAAACATGTGAATAACATGTGAACATGTGATAGAAACATTTGAGTTTGCGGTGAGTGTTTGTGTTTCATGTGAGGTTTCTATCTAAATGTAAGTCTAAGTAGCGTGTTTGAGTTGGGTGTGGTAGGGAATATTATTAATGTCAACATTATAATTATTATACATTGCTACTACTACGTCATTTATTCTATTACTTTGCCATTAACGCGAGAATTAAACGGAAAAAAATAATTTGGAGTGAATGTGACCTTTGCAAAAACACTGATTTAATATGTACCTGCATACAATTTACTTAAAGTATGTGCAATTTTTAAAGATGTTTAATGATAATTAGTCTGTCTGCGTTCAGATGTCCAGGTTAAACTAATAGTGTAGTTTTGATTAAAAATTGGTGATTGGTTAATAATTTTCAGACATCTAATGACTATTTTTGAATTATTTACTTCTAAGAATTTAGGTTGAAAAGAATAAAAATGTAACTCTTTTTCTAATTGAGAAGATAATTAGCACTACTTTGTGTAATAATAATGGCAAACTGTCAAATTTACAAAGAACTGACTCACCGTTGATAAAAATAGGTTTTTTTAGTTTTTTTCTTTAAAAGTTGTTTTAAGTGCAAAGTATTTTTAAAAGGAAAATTAATGAATGTGTTTTTGTGACACAATTTTGCTTGACCTTAATTGAGAAGAAGCTACAATTATTTAACAGTTTAACACAACCTTCAGTTATGACGATAGTGTCATTAAATTTTCGTACCACTTGTGTGAGAAAGTCACTGAGTAGCAGCTCTGTAAAACAGTTTACAAAATGTCTATTCTATTGCCGTTACAGTCTTTTAGGTGAGTTATGTATTAGGTGAGGACAGTGATTGAATCTGTGAATTTGTGGAGTAGTGAAGTTTTCTGCAAAATCGTGTGTGTAGTTTCTTTAATATTCCCTGTACCGTTACAATTTTAATGTTTCTTTGTAATGATTTGTTACTGATATATGTTGGGCAAAATATGATTATGCTTAAAATTTTTTATGGAATGTTTGAATTAGTTTTATGTAGAAGTTTTAGGTAAACATGGATCACTTGGCTGTAGATCCACTTATGAAGAAGAAATAATTGTAACAGTTTAGTTTTTAAGTAATTGGAAGGTAAAACACAATTTAAGGAAAATGTATTATCACTGATGATTCGTACCACTTGTGTGAGAAAGTCACTGAGTAGCAGCTCTGTAAAACAGTTTACAAAATGTCTATTCTATTGCCGTTACAGTCTTTTAGGTGAGTTATGTATTAGGTGAGGACAGTGATTGAATCTGTGAATTTGTGGAGTAGTGAAGTTTTCTGCAAAATCGTGTGTGTAGTTTCTTTAATATTCCCTGTACCGTTACAATTTTAATGTTTCTTTGTAATGATTTGTTACTGATATATGTTGGGCAAAATATGATTATGCTTAAAATTTTTTATGGAATGTTTGAATTAGTTTTATGTAGAAGTTTTAGGTAAACATGGATCACTTGGCTGTAGATCCACTTATGAAGAAGAAATAATTGTAACAGTTTAGTTTTTAAGTAATTGGAAGGTAAAACACAATTTAAGGAAAATGTATTATCACTGATGATACATTGTAAGACACAAAATGCTATTTCCTATGTTTAAATAAAATGTACAATTCTGTAAAAAAACTTAAGTACCTAAAATACTATTCACAAATAGCGTACAGTTTTTTATTTTAAACATTCATTAAACACTCTCATTAAAATGTGCGATATTATAAAAAATATCATTGGTAATTACCTTTCCAAAACTTCCTTTTCCAATTGCCCTCAGAATTTGGAAGTGATCGAAATTCACTGAAACAAAAATTAAAAATACCAATTTTATTACTAATTTTATATTTCGTGATTGACAATATTGAGGTAGGCCTACGTGGAACGTTTGAAAAGCTGCCAGTTTCCAAACTCAATGAAATAGAATAAATTTCAGAATTGCACGTTGGGCAAATTGGCATTTGTATAATTTATCTGTATAAATGCAGCTATTCCATCTAGATAAAAATACAATGTTCTGTATTTTATGAAAAGCGACGACGAATTTGCTATGTTATATAACATAGCAGTTTAAATTTTGTCTTACACGCATCTACAATGTAGAATAATTAGATGGTTTTTTTAATATAGATTAGGATTAGGAATGATGTAAATAAAGACTCAAATCTAATTTTTCTCTTACAAATGATATATAAGTTCACATACACTGTTGTACATAAAATTCTTGGTGACATAAATGAAGAATAAAAGATATAAATCCAAAAAATTTAACGTGACTGAAAACAAATGTAGGTTGAAGGAGTGAAGTCAGCGTAGAGATATTATTTATTGTCTCTACCCTGGAAATACCTTATACGAGGGGGTACCCAAAAGTATCCGGAATAGCTCTGCTGTGGGCGGAGCTTGTGCAGTACAAATTCCCGCCACTAGGCTGCTTGTAGCGCTACTCATTGCCAGTTCAATGCCATTTTGTTCGTTGATCTAGCTTGTTCTGTTCTCGTGCAGTGATTGTTCTCGCTAGTGCTGTTTTGTGCTCGTGTCGTTTTTCATGATGGCAAGTTTTAATGAACAACGTGCGGCTGTGAAATTTTGCTTCTTGCTCGGTAAAAACGCCGCGGAAACAGTTGTAATGTTGAACACAGCTTACAAAGACGACGCTATTGGAAAAACCCAAGTGTACGAGTGGTTTTTGCGCTTTAAAAATGGCGACATGTCGATTGAGAACAAACCTCGTTCTGGACGACCGTCGACTTCCCGAACAGACGAAAATGTTGTGAAAGTGAAAGAAATTGTACGAACAGACCGACGACAGACCATTGACCAAATATCACAGGTTAGTGGGTTATCTTGGAGCTCAGTCCAACGCATTTTAACAGAAGACTTGACAATGAAAAGAGTCGCTGCCAAGTTTGTGCCTCGGGTTCTGACAGACACTCAAAAGGAACGTCGAATTGAAACGTGTAGTGATTTGAAACAACAGCTTGAAACTGATCCAGATTTCATGTCAAAGATCATTACGGGTGACGAGTCTTGGTGCTATGGGTACGACCCAGAAACCAAACAACAATCCAGTCAATGGAAGACTTCATTATCACCCCGACCAAAAAAAAGTCGTCAAGTCAGATCGAACATCAAAACAATGCTGATTTGTTTTTTTGATGTGAGGGGAATTGTCCATTCAGAGTTCGTTCCACCAGGCCAGACGGTAAATCAAGCTTTTTATCTTGAAGTGTTAAGAAGACTACGAAACAGCATTCGTCGTAAAAGACCTAATTTGTGGCAGACAGGGGACTGGTTTTTCCACCACGACAACGCGCCTGCACACACGGCAATCTCGGTTACCCAGTTTTTGGCGAAAAACGGCATGGTTTTGCTACCACACGCACCGTACTCACCCGATCTGGCTCCGTGTGATTTTTTCTTGTTCCCACGCATGAAAAGGGGCATGAAAGGTCTCCGATTTAACAACGTTGATGATGTCAAGAAAAAAACGACGGATGAGCTGGCAGCCATCACTGAAGAGGAGTACAAAAAATGTTTTGAACAGTGGAAGCACCGGTGGGACAAATGTATTAGTTGTAATGGAGAGTATTTTAAAGGGGATAAGGTTCTTTTGTAAAAAAATTAAAAATAAATATTTTTAAAAAATAATTCCGGTTTCTTTTGGGTACCCCCTCGTATATTTTGCCCTTTTATTTACTCTGTCTTTTGAAGTGAATTTTTTACATTTTTTAAAACTTGATAGCGTATTATAAATGTATTTTTCGTAAACAGAGATACGTAAAAGTTGGGTTCATACTTATTAAATATTTATACACCTTTTTCATTTTTTCTTACAGTAAAAGTAACGAAGGTAGCAAATGGCAAAAGGACATTGAGGGTTAAAATAGAGTTACCGGTGTCAAAACCATTAGGGTCTACCGTAGGATTATTTTTTGAGACAGTAAGTAACTTATGTAAGGTTATTTCATTTTTATCAGTACTAAAAGGCGAACAAACAAGTTTAAAATACGTAACGGATTCTAAGTGGTGTTTATTTTTAGCTACAGATAACAGAGTTATAGAAATAAATAAAAGTTAATCATTGAGTAATAATTTATGAAATCGTAATTTATGAATTAGCCAAAACAATTTATGTGGTATAATATGATATGAAAATGACTGAATGTGAACTAATAAATGATTTCACACAAGATCACCACTGTGGTGTAGTTAGTAATGGACTTGATTGCTAAGGCAAAGGTTCGAGTTTCGATTTTCATTTTCCCGGTTACTGAATATGTACTCAATAGCTGCTTATTATCCTTTTTTGTCCTTATTCATTGTTGTCCCTAACAATCATAGTTAGAGAAAAGAAAATTATTATAATTTTCTATTCACAGTGTTTTTCAGAATCAACTACAATATGAATAATTAAGATAACAAGCAGTAAGCTTTTTATGGTACCTAATTTAATTTCGTAATGTTGTGTTTTTTGGCTTGATTGAGGAAATTACCTTGCGGCAAACCCTCGGCGATATATTATTGTGTGAGATATCCATTCCAGCAACTCTTTTTCTCCTTTGAAAATTTTGTTGTAGGTGTGGGTGCGACAATTTTCGTACTACTGGATTTGTTTGATACACTAATTTTAAATGAAACATATAACTAAATGGAAAACCTATTTGTGGTTTTGAAACCACATATCCTTTAATTTTTTTCTACCATAGATCAGAGCTCCGTAGAATCACATTAGCCGAATTAGGTTTTTGTAACAATTACGTTTTCCTTTAAAATGGAGTAGTGTGTTTTACAGCGGAGTAGAGAGTACAAAGTCTATAAACAATGATTCAGCGAAATTATTTTTTGTCGTGTGTGGTTCCACGTATTTCCTCTCTAGTATAAGAAATAAATATTTAATTTTCTATGTCAGGTGTTTGGGTGATTGCCATAGTATACGGACAAGTTTTTCGACTAGCTTTATAGGTTAGGTAGTGTGATTTTAGTTCAATAAAACTAATTTCCATTGCTATTATCAGTGAAAAATAAGTTAAGACAATGTTGTAGTCGTTATTGTTAGCCATAATAGCTGTATCGTCGGTTTAAATAGATATTAATCTATACGGCACAATAAAGTACGTCAACACATAATACGTACGTTTATACGTAGGCCTATGTCTGTAATAATACAGTACGTTTCATATAATGAAGAAACCTATTCCGATAAGAATCAGTTTTTGTATTTTTTAAAAGTAATTGTTTCTCTAACGTTACAGTTTTTTGAGGCGGATTTATAAAAATATGATGAAGAGACCGCGTAATAAAACCGTCAATATTGCAAAAATCTAAAATCACAAAACGTGTTATAAAAATATTCTCGAATTTAAGATATAGTTGAGAAATGTGAGCTCAGCAAGAATGCATTTCGCTCAACAGCACACACACACACACCACACACATCATTTATTTGTGGGAAAGAAATGCGAATGCAATTTGTGGATTACGCGAAGCAAACATTCAACTAGCGTATAGTTTCAAATAGCGTAAGAATTAGATATCACTTTCACAATATATTGATAATACATAGCAACTTATAAAATAAAATTCTTCTTATTTTTGTTATAAATTTCAAAGGTTTATATCTAAATATTGTGATCAATGTGTTTTAACATTAACAGACCCATTTGTATATTTAAATATAATGCCTTATAAATGTTAAACGCACAGCTACTCTAAATTTTACGTTTAAACAGGACTGACTACCCAAACCTGATAGTGAAGCAATCAGGACGTACCACGTTGTGTATTTTGTAACTTAGGTTTTAGTTTTTATATCACTATTGTAAGTTATATCAATTGAGGGCTTTAAGTGAGCTGTGTTATTTATAAAAAGGCATCAAATATGAAAAATATAGGAAAATTTAAATATGAACAATATTGATTAAAATTTCAAGTATTAATTTAGTTTGGTTAGAAATTAAAAGAATGTAACTGCATTAACAATATAATTTAAAAATTCGTTAACCAGTATTTTTTTGCGATATTTATATAATTTTGCGCGGATGCAAATTTTTTTCACAAACAATCGACAGTTTTACGGATTTGTTGAAAAAATAGGTGGCAATAAAATAAACAACCCAAAAGAAAAAAATACTGATAAAATCATACCGTGATTGGTTTTCGATATTAATGTTGTATTCAAACTGGTGCTCTTTCATCTTTCTCTTGCGTTTACGTGTTCCCTTTCACCTTCAACAAAACACGCTTTGGACAGGCTTCTTACTGTCCTCACCTGTGGCATCAGTAGCCGTAAGTTTGTGCACATATAAGACAATGGACGAAAAGGATTTAAAGATAGACGAGTCTGATTTTATTTTTTTAGCCGGTGAACGTGTTGCATTTATATTGTTCTGAAAAACTAAAATGAAACACGAAAAGCATCGTGAATCAATTTCATTAGAAGCCGAAATTCCAAAGTAATAAAAAAGTTGGAATTTTTCATAATAATGAATTGAATAAGGATGTTCTGTTTAAGACGTTCTGTTTTACTCGGCTTTGTAGGTGGTGGAGGCAAAGATTCGTGTAGGCTTGCGTCAGACGCCTGTATCTAAATTCAAGTAAGAAATCATGAGTTGTTTGTAGCAATTAGTTGCTGTAAAGTTCATTTATTATTCCTTTAGGATAACATGATTTAAAAAATTAAAATGTATTTCTTAGTATCTACGTGTAGGGAAATCTAATTAATTTGTATTCTATGAAAAGGCGTTTGGTACTAAACACAGTACTGTTGCTTTAGTGATTTTATTTGTTTGATATTTTACTTCTTCAAAAATTATTATACTTACAATATTACAAGCTAATATACTTGTGTTCCTTTATTGTAGTGGACAGCTGAATGGTTTAAAAAGCATGTATTAAAAATGGGTTTTCATACAATTGCAAAATTTCAAATTTAATCGCACGAGTGCAGCGAATACGTTACCACGTGTTGCCATTCCCACAGCTGAAATTGAATTCTTGTCAGTAAAAAAATAAATATATTAATTTTATTCTATTGACAAGTTGGAAAAAGTAATTTAGAGAGGGCGTGTGCTATTACTGATGTACAATTCCAGGTTTTGTAAAATTTAATGAATTATAAAAAAATGAGATTATCTAATTTAAATCAAATCTTTCTCCTCTACAGCCCATGACTTTGTAAATTTATATTTTAATTATGTAATATTAGTTAAAACATAGTAAAACTTTAATTATCCGAACTATTATGTCCCAGACATAATTTGGATATGCAGAAATTAGGATAATCGCCAGGACATTTATTAAATAAAACAGAAAGGTGTCCAAGGAACACTTTTTTTCAATTACTTCAATACAGCTCATATATTGATATATATTAATAAAAGGTAGACTATTAGTAGTTTCCAAAGAGTCCACACTTTTTGCAACAAACTTTGTGTTACAATACCAAGTATTGTGACTAAGTGACTTGTTGTTGTTGTTGTACCCAAAAACTGCATCTCTACGTCCACACAAGTTTAAGTAGTGTTTTATAAATTTATAATTAATTTTTGACGATAAATTTTTAGATATTTTGTTAAGCATCCAATTTAGCTATTTTTTTGTAATTAACCTGTAGTTTGCTCTAAATGTGAGTCTTCCACGTTAAACGCCTGTCCAGGTAGAGGACAAGAAATTTTGCATTTCTGATTGGGGAAATTGTACATTTTTTTAACAGTGGTCTTCATGTCTCCCGTTTGTGTAGGTAAATAAATTTATTGAAATAATTTAGTCAATAAGAGAAGTTCAATAAATTAAAATGAGGATATCCGGTAGTTGAATAAGGGTGTAGGTAAATCTGAAGAATTAAGGGATTAAATAGTTACATTAATACTGGTCGTGTGTTGTATTTCGTAAAAGATGAGGAAGATGAGGAGAAGTAACTGAAGTAGAAAGAGGCAGACAATTTATAAATTTAGTTGTATTTCCCTGGAGGTTATTCCAAAAGCCGTATCAGCTTAAAATCTCCCTTCCTCTCATCACCCCTATCTTTTTCTTATGCTTACGCCACCCTTTTTACCAAGTCAACAAACAATATTTCATAAAGTGTTACGAATTTCTCTTGTTATAATGAATAGACATGTAACGAAGCATAAACACAGACAGAGCAACCCGACCATAATTTTTCATGTCTTCTTGTTGTCTTTATCAACATTTTATTTTTCCGAAAGTGTTTAAAATATACAACCAAGTTCATAATTTGATTAAAATAAGATAATATTATTAAAAAGCGACATGTTTTGAAAATTTTCAGATACTGCAACAACTATTTTCTAATGGCTATTTTCTAATCAATTCACGAGTATTGCTATTTGTTTACACGAGAGGAGTGTTAAATGCACGAAAAATAGAAATTTGGGTTTATTAAACCCTTCGTTAAGACGAAATATAATTTGCAAAATAGGCCCTCAATCAAAAAAATATTAAAACTTACTAGTTTTATATATACGTGTATTATTTTGGTTTTTTTTTTGGTTTTCCATACTCTAAAGATCACGTTTACTTAATTTACATATCGTTCTTTTCCAAATCGGCTTTATTCTTCAACTTTTTTCTTTTTCCTATAATACTCGTATGTTAATTTAAGGATTCATAGTTTCTTTTAATTCTCTCTGGAAAGCTACTCATAATTTATTTTTAGCACACGCCCTATTTTTAATCAGATCTTTTGAAAAAATGCAATACCTTAAAGTAGGTATTTGTATGTAAAGTATGTAGTAATACCTACATTGCAATTTCAATTCACAATTTGTTTTTGATATTGTGTTTTCATATTATTCTAAACGCCCCTGGTGCCTAGGGATCTTCTTGACCAATTGTAAAACTGTAGTGATGACTACAAGCTCCAGCAATTAATTCAAGTTTTGGAACCTTTAGGATCATATTTAGAAATGGTTATAATACGTATTGAAATAACAGACAGATACTAAATTTTCTAAAAAAAAAATCTGGTGTGAAACACTCACACAACTTTCTCTTGCCAATGCAAATAATTAACAATAAACCTAACATTAATAATAAAATATTAGAAATAAACAAAAAACTAACCTCAAAAACATAACCTTATTTTAATCATGAGTGAATGATGCAAAATGAAAATCGAACTCAATTTGGCTTAAAAAAAACGGAAATTCACACTTTCACGCTAAACTAGGCTCTGTAGAGAAAAATGCTTTAAATAAAAGTTGTAGATCTTTTAATTTTCTATAAATTTAATTATATACACTTTTGTCGTAAAATGCATACTAAGACCGAAATGTTTAAAAAATCGATTTTTCTCACGTTTTCGTGAGAAAAAAAAACAGAAAATCGCAAATTACCGCTAAACTAAGCGTTATACAAAAAAATGTTTGAAATAAAAGTTGTAGGTTTTTAAATTCTCTACAACTTATATTATATAACGTTTTGCGCTAAAATGCATATTAAAGCCGCAATCTTAAAAAGAAAATGTTTTTACGTAAAAACAAGCTCAAGCAGAATTTCAGCAAACATGGCGCCTACCCTATATTGTAGAGCATAAAAAATGTAGTAAACCAGTTGATTTTTAAAAAAATCGTAGGACTAGTTTTTGAGAAAATCGCAAAAGATCTAAAGATTTTAAAGATCTTCTAGAAAATTAAAAGGGGGTGTATGGGGTTGCGTTGGAGAGGTAGTACCTTTTACTAAGGACGGTCACTCTACAAGTCATAGACTGGTGGAGGTTCGGAGTAACTGGTCCTCACAAGGCACCCAACTCTCACTTGCTGGCTCCAAGCGCCACACCCTGGTAAACTGTATTGGCCTACAGACTAAACCAAGTGAGGGTAGTTAGATATAACGATCCAACCGATGATTGCCGGTATAAGTGATCCATCCACTTAAAGGTCAACGGCTTCGGGCGGAAGAACTTATAAGTGGAAGGGCACTCATTTGTCCGAGGACCGGGAAATAGGTCCTGAAGGCGGAGGAATCCAGAATGGATCAACGGCATATGGATGCGGAAGGCCCCGGGAAACCACCGCATTATCGATCCCTAGTATAGTCATCATGGAGACGTTTGATTCTAAATATTCCGGAGTGTCAAGTCCCCCAATCGGGTCTCCGGGGGGGACAGCCTTGAACGTTTTTATGAGGAGAAATACTGAAGTGAAGTTTGCAACATGGAACGTTAGGAGCATGTTTGAAGCAGGAAAACTGGTAAATGCCACGAGAGAGATGGATAGGATGGGAGTGGACATTCTGGGGGTCAGTGAGATGCGCTGGCCAGGCAATGGTAAGTGTAACAGTGGCCACCACACCGTGTACTACTCTGGAAACGAAGAGGTGCAACATCGTCATGGAGTAGGTGTAATTGTGTCAAAGAAAGTGAACATTGCCATCAAAAATTTCATCCCTCTTTCAGACCGAGTGATGCTGCTCCAGATACATGCTAAACCAATCGACATAAACATAATTCAAGTTTATGCGCCAACAACAGATGCTGATGAAGCAAGCATAGAGACATTCTATGAGGAAGTTGCTTTGGCCCTGAGATCAACTAAGGCTTATGACATCAATATCATAATGGGCGACTTCAATGCTAAGATTGGTCAAGGGAGAGTGGAGGGAGTGGTAGGTGAATTTGGTCTAGGAAAACGGAATGAGCGAGGCAACAAACTGGTGGAGTTTTGCCAGGAAAACTATCTGGTTGTCATGAATACGTGTTTCAAATTACCACGTAGAAGGTTATACACATGGAAGTCACCTCAGGATAAGGCTGATAATATAGTTCGAAACCAAATAGATTATGTCTTAGTAAATAAGCGTTTCAGAAACAGCATTGTTTCTGTCCGGACTTATCCAGGTGCTGACATAGCATCAGACCACAATCCACTAGTGGGAAACCTGAGAGTCAGATTGCATGCAGTACAAAAGCATTCAGTGAAAACTAGGATAGATGTGACTAAGTTGAAACAGGTTAATCTCAGAGAGAGTGTTCGCCAGGAATTGATTAGGGGATTTAGGAAGATGGACGAGAATGCAGAGATTGACTCTCAGTGGTTAGTGATAAAGGAGACACTCTTAACAACAAAAAAGCAACTGGAAGCAGACAAGAAAACTCGACATAAAGTATGGATGACAAAGGAAATTCTTGATCTAATGGATCAAAGAAGAGAAAGCAAGGGACAAGATCGAGGAAGGTATATTGCATTGCAGAGAGGGATACGTTCTAAAATAAGAGTAGCTAAAGAAAAGTGGATGAATGAAAGGTGTCAGGAGATTGAGGAGTTCCAGAGCAAACATGACAATTTCAATCTGCACAGGAAAATTGATGAATTGGCGAACAGACGACCTAAGAGGAACACTGGTGTTTTGCTGGATGAAGACGGTAACTTGATCTCCTCTACCTCTGATCAATTGAAAATTTGGGAGAGATACTTGGAAGGACTCTTTGAAGACAATCGTACAGAAGAGCATGGTGTTACCACAACAGATACAGGTCCAAGTATCCTTAGAAAGGAGGTGAGAAATGTCATTAACAAAATGAAGCCTGGAAAGGCTCCAGGACCAGATGAAGTTAATGCAGAACTTCTGAAGACCTTGGATGAGGAGGAGCTTGGAACTCTGACATCTTTGTTCAACAGGATATATCAGACTGGTATCATTCCCAAGGACTGGCTTAAATCGACATTCATTCCACTGCCAAAGAAGACAAATGCCAAACGTTGTGAAGAGTATCGCACAATTAGTTTGATGAGTCACATACTTAAGCTTTTCTTAAAGATAATACATGATCGGGTTTTTCGAAAATGTGAGGAGGTTATGACCGAGACTCAATTTGGATTTCGTGGAGGACTTGGTACTAGAGATGCACTGTTTGCTATACAGGTTCTCACTCAGAGGTGTCAGGATGTCGACAGAGGTGTATTCATGTGCTTCATTGATTATGAGAAGGCGTTTGACCGAGTGCAGCATGCTAAAATGTTGGAAATCTTGCAGCGGGTGGGTCTTGATGGACGTGACATTCGAGTAATTGCAAATTTATATTGGAGTCAACGTGCAAACATAAAAATTGGCGATGACGGGTCGGAGGAGATCCTAATTCGGCGGGGAGTTCGTCAGGGGTGTGTATTGTCTCCAATGCTCTTCAACCTTTATTCGGAGGCCATCTTGTCAGAGGCCCTGGAGGGATGTGGACGTGGCATCAGGGTAAATGGTTTGGAAATCAACAACCTGCGATATGCAGATGACACAGTCCTGATGGCTGGAAGTGCTGAGGATCTGCAGACATTGTTGGACCATGTGAATTTAGTCAGCAACGCTTATGGTTTGAGAATGAATATCCACAAGACAAAGTTCCTGGTTGTCAGTAGACGTGAAGTAAATGCTGTCCTTTCGGTTGATGGTAGTGTGGTTGAGCGAGTCAAGTTCTATAAGTATCTTGGGTGTCTCTTAAATGAGAGATGGGACTTTAGTCAGGAGATCAGGGCCCGCATTGAACAGGCAAGAGCTGTATTCATAAAAATGAAAAATTTGCTTTGCAATAGAGAACTCAACCTCAATACAAGACTTCGCATACTCAGATGTTACGTAATTCCTGTACTCATTTATGGTCATGAGGGATGGATATTGACTAAGTCCTTGGAAAGGAAATTGGAGGCGTTTGAGATGTGGACTTACCGGCGGATGCTCCGCATCTCATGGAAGGATAAAATTAAAAATGGGGAAGTTCTAAGCCGTTTGAATAAAAATACAGAACTTCTTTTCAATATCAAAAGATGGAAACTCCAATATTTTGGCCATATAGTACGGAATAAAAAATACCACCTACTGCAGTGCATCATGGAAGGCAAAATTGAGGGTAAACGAAGACCGGGGAGAAGGAGAATTTCTTGGATGGGGAACCTGCGGGGGTGGTTTGGGACCACCTCAGTTCAACTCTTCAGAGCGGCTGGTTCCAAGGTTAGAATCATGATGATGATCGCCAATCTCCGACGCGGAGCAGGCATATAGAAGAAGAAGAAGAAGAAAAGATCTACAACTTTTATTTAAAGCATTTTTCTCTACAGAGCCTAGTTTAGAGAGAAAGAGTGATTTTCCGTATTTCTAAGCCAAACTGAGGTCGATTTTCATTTTTCGTCTTTCACTCATGATTAAAATTAGGTTATGTTTGTTGAGGTTAGTTTTTTGTTTATGTCTTATGTTTTATTACTAATGTTAGGTTTATTGTTAATTATTTGCACTGGCAAGAGAAAGTTGTGTGAGTGCTTCACACCAGATTTTTTTTATATTCGTTTTTCTCTGTTGTATTTCTGGGAACCATTGTAATATCATCGTTAACGGCCAAAAGATTTCTGGTTAGTGACTAATTCTAAATCCGTTTTTTTTTTATTTTCATTCGTTCTCTTGTGTAATTCCTGTTTTGATTTTGAAGTATAATTACCTCTCGTAATCAATTTTATGTTGATGTTTTTTTAATGTTGGTGTTTAACGGTGCTTTTTTAAATAGACTTATTTTAAATTCTTTAAGGTGTTTTGAAAATAGTTTCTCTTTGAGTTTCTTTTAATAGTCCACACATATTGTTATTAATTCTCGATTTTTAGGTTTAATATTGATTTGACAGCAAACATTCGTTCTACATGATTTCTATTTAACCTTAAGCCACTTTGTTAAAATTATTTTTTATGTGAATCAATTATTATATTTTTAATATTATAATTTATTTAATGTAAATGAATTGTTTTTGCTTTGAAATGAGTAAATTGAATGCTTTCGAGTAAATTTGAATATTTTATATGAAATTATATATTTTTATTACAGGTGCATAAATTATAACTCATTATTAGATACATTTTACAACAGCTATAAGTTACTGAAGGAAAAGACTATTTCCATTTGTATAAAATGTTATTTTGTAGATTAATGTTTTAGAGAAAATACCTGCATGGTTTCCGGCGTAGTCACTAAGTTTCAAGTAGAGTAATGCATTTTTAATTTGGATCAGAGTTTGGTTTTTATTGGGTAATCCATCTTTCTGAACTTACTCTAATAAACTAAAAGCCTGCTGTTTGATCCGTATTAGACTTACTTTAATCTAGATGATCTGAACTAGTCATTTGAAAGGTTCTATCTGTTTAAAAAATTGAGGTTATTTACTTTACAATGTATTATATACTAAAACACAGTTAAGGTAATTTGAATTTATGTTTAGACTGATCAGGGAATATGTTCTGTTAGATAACGTTTTGTATTATGAATAATGTAAAAAAGTATTTTGAAATATTTCCCTAAATAATTTGTTATTACAGCCGTAAAATGATGTTTAATTTTACAGTTGTTTTATAAAAAGTTTGTGTACGATATTTTTTATTCATTAAATTTATATTTTTAACCTGAATCATAAAACAGTGCAACTTCCCGGTGGAATACAGTACATTGTTTGGTAGTGTTTTTAGGGAGTAAAAATGTATAGACTTTGGAAACACATATTTTCGCTTATGTGCAACAAATGAACGGATATTGAATTATTTATTTATCCTGTTTTTTCGGAGAGTATATAGATACAATATTTCCAATTTCATGTGAAATAATATTCGTGTCTTTGTAAAGAACTTCTAAAAAAATCTGATATGTAGGTATATGAAGAAAAATCTTCAAAGTAAAATTCAATTTCTTATAAGAAAGAGGATAAGTGAACTTCTTTGATCAATTTTCTTTTCTTAAAAAAATAGATGAATTGGTTCAATAATATCTTTTTTTTTCTACGTAGCTCAATTGGATGAAACGAATAGACTTAAAAGGTAAAATCCAAATGTATTCTTTAGAAAAAGTTACATATAACATAGCAACACTTTATACTATCTTGATAAAGTAAACAACACGTTCTTTATATCGTACATATGTCACCTCCCCCTCTATTCACAATAATAGGTTGGCCCAGGGGTGGACAAAAAACATAAGGAAGCCAAAAAACAAGAGTTGTTGCTGCATATGATTATAATTACTTAAGAAAAACACAAAATACCAAAAAAATTACACAATGAATCCAAGAAGTTTGGAAATACAGTAAAATTATTATATAGACATAATTAAATTTGAAACAAACAAAATACCTAAATGGATTGTCTTCAGGCAAAAATTATTTAAAAAAAGAATAAAAAAAATTTAAATATAAAATACAATGTTCAATGAATAACTAAATTTTAATAGCTATCGCTTTAAGTTCACTTAAAACAGATACTATTTTATTTATATGTGCATACCATGGTAGCCTTTTAAATTATTAAAAAAATTTTATAAGAAAAACAATATTTTGTAAAAAAGATTTTATATATAAAAAAAACAAGATTCTAGATTAATGAAATTACTTATGAGAAAGAAAACTTGTTAACGGTTTTTTTTTTTATATTAAAAAAAATTTAATTTAAATTTTAAACAAGTTCATTCGTTGACCATTTTCATTTCGCGACATGCACAGTACAGGAAGCCCTACCTGACCTGCATAAACGCAGTTAAGTAGAAATTGTCGATATAACCCGAAAAACACATTTTATAAAATAATTAATGACACATACCAGATTGCAGAAACAAAAATTATATAACAGAAAACGTCGAGAATCAAACCCAGGTGGCTCCAAACAAGCAGAATGGCATTGCTATCCAAGACTATCCGAAACAGTTATCCAAAACTAGAGTAGGCTTCTCATACAGTAGGATCTTCCATAACGGAAACGTTCCCAAAGCAGAATCTCACAGAATAGAACCCCAGAGTCGAACCCTGGACAAAAACCAACTAACGTCAAAAGCGAAAAAGGTAACACTTCGAAAAGAAAAGTAACAAAATGAACCAAATCAAAAGAAAGAATAAGACCAAAGAATACTTCTACAGATTGCGGTCAACATAGGTCAAAGGTAAAAAAAAACAAAAGGTAAGTACAAAAGATTAAATTGCCCTACACCGTAACGGAAACCCACACAAGGTTAAAAGGTGTAGGCAAACAATCAGACAAAAAAACAAGGCAAGAATCGAACAAGGCCAAAACCAAAATAACTCGATTCAAAATTTAAAATTTACAGTAAAACAGAATTGACAAGCGCAATCTCCAGAAATATTCGACAGCAAAACAAAAGAGAACTTACCCAAAATAAATTTGGGGCAATGAAGCCAAAAACTTGAACCATAATTAAACGCCGACCCGGAAAAGACTTAAAATAATTACGTATCATAATAAGTTTAAAGAAAAACAAAAGATAAACATAATTTAAAACAGTAGATAATGCAATTAAACTTCAGTAACAATCATAATACAGCATTAAAGTATAAAAAACATTCTTTAAGTAAAAGAAAGAAATTTGCAAATCGGCAACATTTTAAATGTCATAGACGACTACCGTACCATATCGCTTCACAAACAACAGTGCACGTTTAAACCAGGAAAATAGTACAATTAGTCGACAGAAAAATATTAATTCAAATCAGGCCAGAATAGATAAACAGAAAAACGCCAGATAGCGACAGCTTACAGTGAACAAAGTTAAGCATTAACACAAACAAAATGCAGCGCCAGAAATGAAACAAAAACCCTCAGTAACGTATTTCAACTTGTACGTTACAGACTCCCCCCGCCAAGGACAAACAAAACCAGAAAATGGTTTGGTTTGCCCAAAGCGAGAAGAGGCACCTCAACGACGGGGAGTTTAAAGTCGTCCCCTAGCGCGACTCACATCGACCCCCCCCCCAGAAACCCCACAGGAGTAGTTAAGGTCATCTCCCTCGCGTGACCGACAAGACAAAACCGAGAACAGGGACCGTGAAGATGACCGGAATCTCCGATCGTCCGCCCGGCTAAGGGAAGAGACCGAAAACCCAGGAAACCCCCACAAATCCGCAGTGACTGCCCCGGCTCATTCGCCCAGCGAAGGGAAGATGAGTCGGAGACAGCACCCATAATTCTAACACCAACACCGAAAACCAACAACCCAAATAGGATGTAAACCCAAAACTTAACAACTACAAAAAGGGACTCGCGGTGTCCCAGAAAACTTAACAACTACAAAAGGACTCGCTGTGTCCCATAAAACAAAAGGGGAAAACCCCAAAAAAAAACTACAAAAGCCAACGATCCAAAGATCAAGACAAAAAGGGTAGAGGACGTCTCCTCGAAACCCAAAGACAAGGCGAGAGGCAAAACTTCCAAACGCCAAAACCAACACAACAAGGTCCATAGACCGCCAAAGGGCCAAATTAACCCAAAAGCCAGGCAAAACAAAACCAAGCAGGGCAAAAGGACAAAACAGGGAAAGACCAAACAGGCCGAAATTTGGGTAAGACCCAACAGGGCAAAAAAAAATTTAGGTAAGACCCAACAGGGCAGAAAAATTTTAGGTAAGACCCAACAGGGCAGAAAATTTTAGGTAAGACCCAACAGGGCAGAAAATGTTAGGTAAGACCCAACAGGGCAAAAAATTTAGGTAAGACCCAACAGGGCAGAAAAATTTAGGTAAGACGTCTTACAAAGGGACAAAATCAGTAAATTTCCAAATTGGAAACAGCAGACAGAGTAGAGTCAAAATTCATAACAGACGAATCAATCAAATCGACAGGATTGACGTCTTCGTCTTCTTCTTCATCACATTGCTCGGGGATGTCCGCATGGCGAACAGGTCCGTACGCAACCTTAAGCTGGGAAACATGCGCCTTCCTGACGCAGTCAGTACCACCAGGACGAGCCAACTCAACAGATACAGGGGTTAAAAATTTAACAATGGAAAAAGGCCCAAACCAGCGCGTCATCAACTTTGCTGCTTGCTTGTTCACAGCCGAACTCAGATTATGCTTCAAACACCACAAAAGGTCACCAATTTTAAAGTTGCTTTCTTTTCGATCCTTATTGTAATGCTGAGCAAACTTCTTTCGCGCTTTTATCAAATTGTCTTTAGCACTCCTCCAAACTTCAGACGCAGAACGAGGATTTTGTGGCAATAAATCGCTGATCTTCCACATATTGGATAAGGGACAGGAAGGGAAGATTTTAAAAATAATGTTAAAAGGGGAGGTTTTAATGGATTCATGGAATGAGGTATTGAAAGCTAGTTGTAACCAAGTAAGGGATTGGTCCCAGGTGGTTTGCGAATCAGAATGAAAAGCGATGAGGGCTGCCTTGAGATTACGGTTAAATCTCTCGGCGTTCGAAGGTTGGGGGTGATACGGAGAAAGAGTGGCAAACTTGATACCTAAGGAAAAAAGAAAATTACGAAAAGAATGTGACGTGAAGCAAGTGGCATTGTCAGAAATGATAATATCGGGGTAACCGAAACTCTGAAACACATGGTCCTTAAGGGCTTTGATAGTACAGGCGGAGTTAGCTTCACGCACGGGACAGAGCCAAGTGAATTTGGAGAAGGAATCGACTATCACCAGGATGTAACGGTAGCCAAAACGAGTACGAGGCAATTGTCCTACATAGTCAATATGCAGGACATGAAAAGGACGAACAGGGACAGTGGACGCTAAAAGACCTAATTTAGAATTACGAGAGGGTTTACTCGTGGCACAGATACTGCAAGATTTGATACGGGCTTCGATATCTTTTGACATGGAATTCCAAAAGAAATATTGGGAAATTTTCCTACGTGTTTTGATAAAGCCTAGATGACCTCCTAACAGGGAATCGTGAAAGTAGGCGAACACCATGTCGATCAGAACAGAAGGGAGAACAATGCGGGAAGGGAAATGGCCTAAAGGTTTGATACAAAGAACACCTTTAGAAAGATAAAATTTGGGCGAAACATGACCACCTTTCAGGGAGGAAATAATGGGTAACAAATCTGGGTCTTGGTTTTGGTAAGTGGACAATTCAGCAAAAGCCAGGGGAAAATCGTTCAAAATAGTGAAGCATCCCACCTCAGGCTCAGCAGCTGGAAGATCATTTTCCTCGAACATCCGCGATAGGGTGTCAGCTATTACGTTTTGAGTCCCTTTAATATGGGTAACCCTGAACTTCATTGACATGATTTTGGCAATCCATCTTCCTAGCTTTCCCAGTGATCTAGGTCTGGCGAGCAACCAGGACAAAGCCTGATTGTCGGTCTCCAATTCGAATTCTCGATGTTCCAGATAAGGACGGAATTTTTCTATTCCATAGACCACGGCTAGACACTCAAGTTCATAGGCTGAAGCTTTTCTTTCCTGTTGAGTTAACGTCCGAGAAGCATAAGCCACAGGTTGACGCGATCCATCAATCTCCTGCAGCAAGATGGCACCTAAAGCACAAGAGCTGGCATCCGTTTGCAAGATGAAACCCCTTTCGAAATCTGGTATTCGTAAAACAGGCGGATGACTAATGGCATTCTTCAAAGTATCAAAAGCTTGCTGAGTATTCTCATTCCAACGAAATGGGCACTTTTTTCCACGTAGAGCGTTTAAAGGAGCAGCAATCTCAGAGAATTTGGGAATAAATTTTCTAAAAAAATTAACCATGCCGACAAACCTAGCCACAGCCTTAGCATTCTTGGGTCGAGGGAAATTCATTATGGACGAAGTGCGCTCAGGATCGATCTTGACACCACCAGATGAAATGAGATGGCCAAGGAAACCTACTTCACCTACGGCGAATTTAACTTTCTCGGGATTTACCGTGAGACCGGCATCGGATAAACGGGTGAGAATATCGCGTACGTGGACAACATGGGTGTCAAAATCATCAGAAAAAAACAGAACATCGTCGAGAAAATTAAAGACGTATTTAAACTTAACGTCATGAAAGATCTTATCAAGAAGACGGGACAAAACTTGACCTCCGGTGGCTAAACCAAAAGGAATCCTAGTGAATTGGTACAGCATCCAAGGAGTGCAAAAACTTGTCACATGCTTGGACTTTTCCGAAAGGGGAATCTGGTGATACGCGGAGTTGAGGTCAAGTACGGTAAAATATTTGGCCTTCCCGAACCAATCGAAACAAGAATGAATATTGGGAAGAGGGACCGCTTCAACATCAACATGTTGGTTAAGCTTCCTGTAATCAATCACCATACGGGGTTTCTTGTCGTCACGGGCGACAACAAAAGCTGGGCTGGCATAAGATGAGTTGCTAGGCTCGATGATACCCTGCTCTAACAGCTTATCAACGAGTTCGCGCAAAAGCAACATCTTGGGTGGAGCGAGGACATAGGGATGCGATTTAACAGGGGTATGGTTATCTAATTTAATGTCGTACTCGACTAAATGCGTAATACCCAAGCGAGTCGTTAACACATCAGCGAATTCGCTAAACAACTCCACTGCCCGTTCACGTTGTTCAACGTTCAGATGGGAAACTAAATTATGCCAGTCCTTATCGTTAGAGTCAAGTGACTCCACTTGGTGATTTTCGGAAAAAACAGAATCAGGATTAGAAAACAAGGGTAATTTTTCCTTAGGGCGAAACTTGAAATAAAAGGAAGAAGAAGGCAAATCAAGCACCAAACCCGTATAAATAAAAAAATCCGAACCAAGAATGAATGGGCATGCAAGATTGTCGGCGACAAATACAGGAAAACACCAAGTAAAACCATTAATCCTGATCTTACATGACACTTCATACAAAATATTTAATTTAGAACTGGTGGCTGACGAACATACAATATCAGAAGATTGTATATTTTTAATATTGTGAGAATTATTTATGAGATTGAATACTTTCAAACTCATAAACGATCTAACAGAACCTGAGTCGAGCAACGCTGGGATTTCACAAGAACTAAAAACAAGATTGGTCCTAGGACGACTTCTAACTGGACAAATATTAACAATGCTGCTACGACTGGGTTTCAGTCCGCCTTGTAGCACAGCATTAGGCCAACGGACCAACCTTAAATAGTTATTACCGATGCGACGATCGGTTTTATTAATAGACTTGACAACATTTTCACTGATAAGATTTATACTCGAGTTAAATTTTAATTTAGATTTAAAACGTGAACATTGCCATATATAATGACCACGCGTTTTACATAAAAAACAAGTGGCAGGAAATTTAGTAAATAAGTTAGGCTTAGACTTAAAATAATGGAGAGGGCTAACTTGATCAACTCCATTGCATATTAGTTTTTTGAGACATTAGCATGATTATTGGAATTATTTCTCCCATCGGAAGCAGCTTTTTTGAAACAATTAGCAATAACGTGTCCTGGTTTCTTACAATAATGACATAACAGCAAATTTTTATTTAAGGGCTCGCTACGAAAATGATCGCCGGCTGCCGTTTGCCGCTGCTTATCGGCAAATAAGGTATTCATAACTTGAATACACATTAAATTTAATTCATTATAATTATTGGGTCGCTGACACAATACTAAACAAGAGCGGGTTTCAGGCGACAACCCATCGACAATACTGTTAACGACTTCCGCCTCGCTTAAACACAACTGTAAAATAGCTGCCGACCTTTTAACATCAGAAATATAACGATGTAGATCTTCACCTATCCGCTGACTCCTGTAAAATAACCTTTGCTTCAGTTCAACAAATTGCCGAATAGGGATAAAAGTTTGTATTGCTTCGCGTTGGAAATCGCTGAAGTTTTGCGATACTGTGTGTTTGATCAACACATTGCGCAACGGATTTGCTACATAGGGTAACAATAATGAAACAATACATTTCTTAATGTCAGTAAAAGAGTCCTGGAGATCGATAGCTATACCAAAAAAATCCAATAATTCGTCGATGTTGAAACCGTTACAGATTGACAATTTACTCAAAAGCTTTTCAGCGGGATGGGGCAACTTACCATATAAAGAAACAGATGAACTTACACAATCAGAACCCCGTACAACATTAGTATTAGGAACGTTATCGTTTGACGTATGACCCTTAAAGGCATGAATAGAATTTTCAGGAGAAATATTCGAACCACTGGTACCGGGAAAAGTACCTGGTATTTCCCTAGTACAAACTTCCTTCAGAGAATTCATAGTACTATTCAAAGCAGATATATGATTTTCAAATTCAGAAATCTTTTCTGTCAACCCAGAATCGTTAAGACATAAGTTTTTTAAAAGCATAACACGGTTTGAGACTGATGACAGTCTACTACACAAACCGTTATAAAATCTCATAGAAAATGGTGTTTCAATGTTCTCAATTTCTTGTAAAAAACTGTGTACTCTCAAAGTCAGAAGTTGTAATTCTTTATC
The DNA here is from genome assembly GCA_035578175.1 of Catonia carolina. Taxonomy (NCBI): domain Eukaryota; kingdom Metazoa; phylum Arthropoda; class Insecta; order Hemiptera; family Achilidae; genus Catonia; species Catonia carolina. The sequence goes on along the minus strand of JAQMRL010000001.1, from coordinate 306,188,258 downwards.
GAGAGGGAGTACATTTAAATATTCAGCATTTTGAATAATATTTTGCGCCAGTACACGCCTGAGTTTGACTCTCAACTCGGATACGGTTCCTTCTACGTTAACACCGCGACTACGTAATTCGAATAATATATCATCTTTTAAAAGATGATCCACACCCAGGCTGGGGCCAATGGGCTCCATATTAGCCAGCAAAACACAAGAAAACAGAACACAAAAGGGAGGCCCTTACCAGCCACCCTAACACGGCTGATACAGAAAATGTTCAACGAACACGTAAATTTTTTTGTCTAATAAATAACAAATATAATTGTACCATGTGCAACAACAAAATTATAAATAGAAAAATAAATAATTATATAAAGAAAACGTGAGCAACATACACACACCCACACAGGCGGTGACACGTCCGAACAAAAAAACACAGTGAACCAAGGGCTATCACAAACAGGACAGCTATTGAACCGCTGCACCAACTCAGCGTTCAAAATCGTAACCACGCTCTGCTACCACTTTGTCACCTCCCCCTCTATTCACAATAATAGGTTGGCCCAGGGGTGGACAAAAAACATAAGGAAGCCAAAAAACAAGAGTTGTTGCTGCATATGATTATAATTACTTAAGAAAAACACAAAATACCAAAAAAATTACACAATGAATCCAAGAAGTTTGGAAATACAGTAAAATTATTATATAGACATAATTAAATTTGAAACAAACAAAATACCTAAATGGATTGTCTTCAGGCAAAAATTATTTAAAAAAAGAATAAAAAAAATTTAAATATAAAATACAATGTTCAATGAATAACTAAATTTTAATAGCTATCGCTTTAAGTTCACTAAAAACAGATACTATTTTATTTATATGTGCATACCATGGTAGCCTTTTAAATTATTAAAAAAATTTTATAAGAAAAACAATATTTTGTAAAAAAGATTTTATATATAAAAAAAACAAGATTCTAGATTAATGAAATTACTTATGAGAAAGAAAACTTGTTAACGGTTTTTTTTTTATATTAAAAAAAATTTAATTTAAATTTTAAACAAGTTCATTCGTTGACCATTTTCATTTCGCGACATGCACAGTACAGGAAGCCCTACCTGACCTGCATAAACGCAGTTAAGTAGAAATTGTCGATATAACCCGAAAAACACATTTTATAAAATAATTAATGACACATACCAGATTGCAGAAACAAAAATTATATAACAGAAAACGTCGAGAATCAAACCCAGGTGGCTCCAAACAAGCAGAATGGCATTGCTATCCAAGACTATCCGAAACAGTTATCCAAAACTAGAGTAGGCTTCTCATACAGTAGGATCTTCCATAACGGAAACGTTCCCAAAGCAGAATCTCACAGAATAGAACCCCAGAGTCGAACCCTGGACAAAAACCAACTAACGTCAAAAGCGAAAAAGGTAACACTTCGAAAAGAAAAGTAACAAAATGAACCAAATCAAAAGAAAGAATAAGACCAAAGAATACTTCTACAGATTGCGGTCAACATAGGTCAAAGGTAAAAAAAACAAAAGGTAAGTACAAAAGATTAAATTGCCCTACACCGTAACGGAAACCCACACAAGGTTAAAAGGTGTAGGCAAACAATCAGACAAAAAAACAAGGCAAGAATCGAACAAGGCCAAAACCAAAATAACTCGATTCAAAATTTAAAATTTACAGTAAAACAGAATTGACAAGCGCAATCTCCAGAAATATTCGACAGCAAAACAAAAGAGAACTTACCCAAAATAAATTTGGGGCAATGAAGCCAAAAACTTGAACCATAATTAAACGCCGACCCGGAAAAGACTTAAAATAATTACGTATCATAATAAGTTTAAAGAAAAACAAAAGATAAACATAATTTAAAACAGTAGATAATGCAATTAAACTTCAGTAACAATCATAATACAGCATTAAAGTATAAAAAACATTCTTTAAGTAAAAGAAAGAAATTTGCAAATCGGCAACATTTTAAATGTCATAGACGACTACCGTACCATATCGCTTCACAAACAAGAGTGCACGTTTAAACCAGGAAAATAGTACAATTAGTCGACAGAAAAATATTAATTCAAATCAGGCCAGAATAGATAAACAGAAAAACGCCAGATAGCGACAGCTTACAGTGAACAAAGTTAAGCATTAACACAAACAAAATGCAGCGCCAGAAATGAAACAAAAACCCTCAGTAACGTATTTCAACTTGTACGTTACACATAATAGCAACAACAAAATTGTCCTTGTTAACATACAGTATTTTTGTGCTTTAATAACGATTTAATTCAATAAAACAAGAATATCGTTTGCTAAGTCCAATATACTTCACCTGAGATTCAAAATAATGCAACTTAATTTAAAAATCTGGTGTGAAACACTCACACAACTTTCTCTTGCCAATGCAAATAATTAATAATAAACCTAACATTATTAATAAAATATTAGAAATAAACAAAAAACTAACCTCAAAAACATAACCTTATTTTAATCATGAGTGAATGACGCAAAATGACAATCGAACTCAGTTTGGCTTAAAAATACGGAAAATCACGCTTTCACGCTAAACTAGGCTCTGTAGAGAAAAATGCTCTAAACAAAAGTTGTAGATCTTTTAATTTTCTATAAATTTAATTATATACACTTTTGTCGTAAAATGCATACTAAGACCGAAATGTTAAAAAAATCGATTTTTCTCACGTTTTCGTGAGAAAAAAACAGAAAATCGCAAATTACCGCTAAACTAAGCGTTATACAAAAAAATGTTTGAAATAAAAGTTGTAGAATTTTACATTCTCTACAACTTTTATTATATAACGTTTTGCGCTAAAATGCATATTAAAGCCGCAATCTTAAAAAGAAAATGTTTTTACGTAAAAACAGCCTTAAGCAGAATTTCAGCAACCATGGCGCCTACCCTATATTGTAGAGCATAAAAAATGTAGTAAACCAGTTGATTTTAAAAAAAATCGTAGACTAGTTTTTGAGAAAATCGCAAAAAAGTGAAAAATTATACGAATAAACTACTACTTCCGGTTGACCGATTTTGATGAAAATGTTCGTGTCGGGTCCGGTAGTGATAAATGTAACTTAAGTTTCAAGTTTCAAGTTCGTACGATGTTCCGTTCTTGAGATATTCTGTTCACACACACACACACACACACACACACACACACACACACACACACACACACACACACACACAGACCAATCGCTAAAAACATGTTTTTTGGGTTCAGGGGGTCTGAAAACGTATAGATCCGGTGAAAACTCGATTTCGAAAAATCGACATGAAAACAATACTTTCCTTCCTACATATTCATATAGGCAAGAGAAAGTAAAAAGTAAAAGTAATTACTTTTATACGGATTTAGATACTAGAGAGGGGTTATTGGTGTAGTTTGATGATTGGGGTTCAATTAACCATACCTCTCTGGAATGATCGGCTTGGGTCTGTGCAAGACTACACCTCATTTACACGTCATTAACATCATCTTCATGTCAGTGGGTCATGGGGTTACTTATTGTTCTGAATGGAACAGATTGCTACATACACGCATTATGGATAAAAAAAGTTACATTACACAGTTTTCCGAAGAAATTTACAGATACACAATTTTTGTGGAAAAATTATGAAAGATAAGATTTTAGTTAGCATAATAGAATGATCATCGATTTACTTTACGATTATAGAAAAAGAGGTGATCAATCGTAAGAACGAATTAAGTGGAAAAAAGTCATTGCGTGAATACTTCATAAAACAGTAATTAAGTATACAAAATTAAGTAAATTATCAAAATTATTTTTTAAAGCATTTAATAACACTGTGTATAACATTACGCGTTAAACAAGAACCTACGAAAATGGTTTTAAAAAAGTAATGAAGTTTGCGATTTGGTTAGACAGACTTATGTCATGTTCCTGTAGCAGACCATCTCCATAGACGACCAAAGTCATCGAATACCGAGGGTAGTCTTCTTAGAGAAATTTGCTGTTTATCGTTATGGCAGTCGCCGCCTCTAAAATTAAACCAGTAACAATTAATTGTCTACATATATTGTTTATAATAAGTACTGTACTCTCTGCTAACCATTACTCATGATCTCCAGTTCTTAAATGCTGTACAAATTTATTATATGTAAACCATTTTCTGTTCATTATAAAAATATAAGTTCATTTCAAGGTGATATAAATTAGAAAGTAAAAAAATAAATTCACAAAAAAGTTAATTATTATAAGTTAGGTATTCCTGTAGATATATACCATGTCACCACCCTGTTAAAGGAATACTTAAAATTTTAACTTCGTTATTACGAAATAATTTAAAAACATTCCACCTACGTATTCCACATATTGGTCAAAAATTTCGTTTAAACTAACTAGTTGTGGACGTCCACGGCACCGTGAAGCAACTGAATGACAGAGGAGTAAGCCTTGTTTTCTGCTGGGTTCCGGGTCAGCTGGAATCTCGGGAAATGAGGCTGCTGATGTGGCCGCTAAGGAGGCAGCACGCCAACCGGCCTTCACGCAATATCTGACTGTGTCAGATTTCGTGGGTCTGGTGAAGCGTGTCATCACTGAGTCGTGGCAGATGGAATGGACTGACTCTCATAACAACAAGCTACGGTAGATAAAATATGAAGTTAAGCCTTGGCCTACGTCGCTGATGAAGAACAGAAGGGAAGAACTTGTCATCGCGCGATTTAGAATTGGGCACACCAGACTAACCCATGGGTATCTCATGACGTTTGGTGATGCTCCAATGTGTGGCAGGTGCGATTGTCCTTTGACAATCAAACACGTTTTGGTTAATTGCGTCTGCTACGCAGCTCTGCGTCGGCGATTTAAATTACCCTTCGAGTTATGGGATGTACTCGGCGACGAAAGCACTGTTTTAGATTCAACTTTAAGATTTCTAAGATCCATCATTGTATATAACGGTGTCAGACAGTCTTGGTTTGAGTAGATTGTTTATTTAATCAAATAGTAATAGTAGTTTTAAGTTTATATTTGTATTTGTTTCTTTTCGTGGCCACATTACATCCTTTTGGCTTATCCTTTAGGTCTGTGATATTACCTTTCATGTAAATAAATTTTAGTATGTGTTATTTATTCCGACATGATATTAGATTTAAGTTTGTTTGTATGTTTATCCTATAAGTCGTTTATATAACGTTTTTAAGTAAATTATATTTGTTTATACATATAATTCCAAACGGGATATTTACACTCTTTTGTGGAATAACAGGCGATGATAACCGCTTTGGTGTTTAGCTTTCAAAAAAAATAAACTAACTTTTCTGAATTTTTGTACATAAAGAACGTATTTTAGAATCCAGTGGTAGTTTTAATCAATTTATACTGTTATTTGCAAATCTGGAGGTTCACTCCAGTAGTGCAGTCGGATATTTCTCGCGACGCAATTGCTGATATTGAGCCTCGTTTGTTGTCCGAATTGGGTGTGCCTCTATTAAATCCGGTAAAATATATTTCACATTCAGTATTCTAGTAATTTTGAGAACTCTTTAGCAGAACTGTTATCCCCTTACGTATTCCACCATCTGTATGTGTCATTCTACATTCCTTTTCTATTTAAATACGAGTTATTCAGAGTATTTCTCGAAGTACACTATTATCTAGTGGATCGACCATCTTCACCTGTGCTTCAATCATTAAATCTCTTAAGTATTCCATTATCTGTTTCTTTCAGTATTCTATCTCTATGTAAGTAGCACAAAGTAACACAACAAAATCGACCTAAGTGGCTTCAAGCGTTTTATGATTGCAAAAAGATATTGTAAATTTACGGTTATTTAATGGACTGTATAAAAATAATTAGCACTTTATTCAGTTAACATAAATGTAAATTTATATAATAAATAAATAAATTTAATGTAGTAGTGTGTGCAAATATGATGATAATGATGTTTGTGATGGCGACGACTGTGTGACTATGATATAACGATTTTTCTTATTATTTTATGAATTTACTTTTGCAACTGGACAGACTTTTTGTTAATAAAAAAATTATGTCCATACCGAACGTGGGATAATCATGTCTATCGGGTGAAAAAATACCCTTGGATTAATTTAAGATAAAGGCTTAGAGAGAATTTTTTATAACATTGCTTACTTTACTCCCAATTGCATCTATACGGTAAAGTAACGAAATACATTATGAATTGAAAAAATGTATCGAATTAACAGTAAGCATAAACAATCAAAAAGATTATACAGGGTGTATTTAAAAGTTAAGGCGAAAATCTAGAATGTTATTGAATAGCTAATTATAAGGAAAAATTTTCGTAAATAAACATAGGTCCGAAACACTTCGTAAGCAATTTACGCTGACGAAAGATTTCGCCTGCAATTCAGTCTCGGTGAAATGAGGCCAAACTCAAATTTTTGGCCTTTAACTAAGAGAGACACATGTTATGGCTTTTATAAAACAGGTCCTATATCTGTATTGCCCGTAGTTTTTAAGATATTTAACAGAAAACACGAGATTAGGAATAAAAAACACACTTTTTACGGTTTAACGTAAAATTACTTTGTTAAATATTTTATGGTCAATAAATTTAAATTCAAATTTTAAATAATTTACTTCTGAGGAAACCATATTACATTGTACGAGTATAACAATCTGAAACAGTATACACTGCTACCGTAAGTAATGCTATGTTGTACAATCTTTACTATTTCCTATGTTATCGACTCTACAGAGGTAAAGTTAGTGGCATTGAACAAGCTGAAAGTTTACGAGCTGTCGAACAAAATACAAATTGACGTGCTACGTATCTACCGTATATTTATATATACTCTAGTTTTCAAACATATATAGCAGTACTGAATTTGAAATGTTACCTTATCATAACATAAATAATAATGACTGTTATTTATGTGTTACACTGTCACTGTTAATACAATACAACTATTGTATTGTTTTCGTTATAGTTGGACATGGAATTCAAGTGAAACACTGTTCTCATTTATTATATTACTATTTATTTATAGTAACTTGTACGTGGTCGTACTACTGACGATTCAATCAGAATGTATTTGTGCATTCGTACTGACCACTAAATAACAATACTATCATAATTCAATTACTGTTCTCTTTGTTATACTATCGAAATCCGTTTGGGAAATCAAATGTCTTGTATTAGTAAAGAGTTGTACATATTTCATGAAAGAGTTTAAATACTTGCGGTATTCTGGATATTTCAGCCAGAGTTCATATTATGGTTTTCCGCACGTCTATAACTGAATTTTAATCACAGTGTTTGTTATACAAAGTTAGCTGTGACCGCCTCCGTGGCGTAGTGACTAGCGCGCTAGCCTACAAAGCGATTGATCTCGGGAACGGTTCTCGGCTAAGGTCTGGAAATTTTAACACGATAAAAACCACCGTTACGGTATCAACCCCACAGTAGTCGGTAATGACCAAGCTGTCGATGCGACTTTAAATAAACTAAACATTAAAGTTAGCATTAGCGAATTGTGTTGTACTGAAAACTCTAGGAACGCATAGTTCACGTATAATACGATTAAAATAGTAAAACAGAATAATAATTGTGTTGTTTAGGTCATCAGCCAAAAGGCTGGCTTGAACGTCTAGAGGTTTTACTAAGTAAAACGAGGAGTAAGGTAAGTTTACCATTGGCTTCTTCACTGAGTGGAAAAGTATGCTTATCAGTATGCCAGGCAGTCTGAAAAGCATCTATTTTCCACCTTGCAAATGACACCTTTATTTCATTCACCACAGGGTCTGGCTGTATAATGAAATTCATTACTCTCAGCGGAAACTACTCTGACTAGTGTATTTTACACCTCTACCTCATATGTTCTTAAATGCTTCAGTCTTATAATAGATCATGTGATAAGAAACAGAAGTATGTTTTTTGAAGCTCTGGAACTAGCAAATCGAGTGTGAGAGCGGAACAAAGTGAAGTTTGATCTTCACCCGTAGTCAGAACAGCCGAGTTGTAAGAAAAAGTTGTCTCACTGAATTTTCTGCAGTTGGTAGTATGAAGCAAACAAAGTAAATCTTTGTAAAAATTTTCGTGCACCATTGTTCTTAAAGTTCCTGTGAGCCTCCAGAAAATAAAAACTGATTTGTCAATTAATCGCTTTTGTAAAGACGGGAGTTACAATATACAACGCTAATAAAATAAATGAACCTCAAAATAATTTCTTCTCCAAAATAATTTAAATTACAATTTGTGTTGTTTTATCATTATGTAACAAATTAAATTACATTTATTAAAAAGTAATTGTCATTCGGTTTGAAAATATCTTTTTAAACGTCGTATTTAATTCATATTTTTTTGTGTTTTAAGAGAAACGCAACTATTCGATTTATGTATGCAAATTAAATTTTGTTCTGAACTCAACAGTGAAGTTAAAATTGAATACATTTACTACAATCAAGTGATATTTAATTAATTAGATCATTGCGGTTATCCGTACTTGATTAAACTTATAAATGTAATCAGTGTATTTCGGAATGCTGTTATACAATTAAATATTCGCTAACAAATAACAGGTAAAGTACAAATAACAGGTTCATTGTTATGTAGTTTTCTGCATAATTAGTTCTGTTTAAAATACAGCATTTGGGTAGTAGTATTTAATTATTGTTTACTTGTTTCATTTTGTCCAATCATAAAGTGTTAAAACGTAACACAGATGTTGAGGGAAAAGTTGTCTTTGTCCATCTGTTAGCATAAAACTGACAATATCACACGCTCACCTACTGGAAATAGTATATTGATTATTAAAAATTTGTATTAGTTGCATTAAAAAGTGTGTTGAAGTTTTATATATGGTTATAACTTGCATAGAACCGGTAAAAATATTTCAGATCACTAATTCATCATAGAGTCACGCTGAAAAATTGAAATAGTACTATTTCAGTATAATCCAAAAAAACCTTTTATAATGGTTTTATCGATGGAATTGGGCTGAGTGGAGTACTTAAAAATATAAAAGTTGCTGATTTTAGTCATTTGTGCGGATCCAGCAGAGGGGCTTTAGCGCTTGATGCATAGAATTGATAATTAGGGAGACGCTTGGTCTGAAAATCAGCCCACTGTAAACTAAGGTGATGGCATTCGGCAAGGTTCCTCACGCTTGATGTGACTTAATTTTTCAAGACCCACCTATTGAGTAGGTTCAGATATTTAATTATATAAAAAGCTGGATTTTAGTTGGAGTCAGCAGTAGAAATAAGAACTCGTATTGCAATAGTCTTACTGGAATTTCTTAACGTAAAACATGGCTATTGTTAACGATACAATTTTACTTCTTGTAAAATAAATAGGTTCATAAAGTTGTATATTTACTGTCTCCTGTTATATGGTGTAGATAAGTCTGAATTTATACCCTATAAATCGTTTAGAAACTTTTGAGCCGTTGGTACTCAAAAGAATGCTCAAAATATCGTAACCGGTCATGTTACCAACATTGATGTTTTGTGACGTATGGGCGTAAACAGTGAATTGATGAGCTTAATCAAAAGATGAAGTCTGCCTACCTTGATCATTTATACAAGTGTCATAAGTATGAGATTCTCAGAATTATTCTCCAGAGCAAAGTTGAAGGTTGGAGCAGACTTGGTTGAAGAATATTTGAAACTGGATAAAAATTGTTTACACACTGTGGTACTTCAACAGCAGAAGGGGCCAATGATATTATGACTGGTTTAATAGCACACGAAGCCTGAATGCGTGGCCCAATGTAATAATGTCGTGAAGAATGCAGGAATGTAGGAATTAATTCTAAAATTTCACTTTTTAAAGTTTTGGCATGAAGAAAAATGTCAGTGAAGCAAATTAGCAATGAAAATTCTTTTCGGTATGACGATTACGGTGAAGTGTATTTGTAAATTGTACTACCCGATGGATTAAATAATTAGAAACTTTTGGGAAAAAAATAGAGCGGTTATGAAATCTAAGGTTTGAACAGTTGAACGATAGAGCTACTAAAAACATTTTACAAAAAATAACGATTGATCGATAAATTAATCTAAAATACTTATACTGCAGCGATAAGTTTACTTCAAAAAGGAAAGTAGAAATTAAGATTTTAAAAACTTAATCTTTAAACATCTAACATTTTGGAATAGCGCGACGGAAATTGTAGCGCAAATCTGAATTTTTTTTCAATGATTTACGTAACCTTCTTTGAAGTTCTACGTGTGAAAAAATAAGCGTAGGAAAAGAACATGTGTTTTTTTAACCGCCAACTCGTAAAAATTCAGAAGCCGTAATCATATAAAACTGTGTGGGTAAACAGAATTTAGAGATAGGGTTCTGTTAGGATTATACATTTCGTATCGATTGAAAGTATATTATCCATAAAGAAATATCTTTGGGTGCGCAAACAGCTATTCAGTGCGATTATATCGAAAAATCTTAAGATTTTTAAACCTAAGCTTATTGGTTATGAAATGAAATGCGCTTTTCTTATAAAAGAATCAATCTATTTTCTCCCCTTTTACATTCCTATTATACTTCATCCATATACCATTTTATTTTATGGAATTTAATAAAATCTACTAGAAAATGAAAAATTTCTTTTCATCTAATATATTACCTATAATGGTAGGTATTCCTTATTATTTTTCAGAATAACAATGCTACTCGGCGTTGACTAAAAAAATAATTGCTTTTTGAAGTAATAACTACAATTTTTGGAATGTTTTTGTTTTATTTTTAAGTTGATTGTTCTTAGTTCTTTTGTGCATATCTTAACTTGCTACCGTATTGGTGCTATTCTTTCACAAATGTCAAAGGTCATTTCTTCTAAATTAAATGTGATTTCATTACTTCTAAGTGAAGTACTTTTCTATAAAGGATGTTTTGTCATTTTACTAATTCTATTGCGATGAAAGAAATGTACTAGAGATCACTACCGCTGACCGATACCTATTGACCTAAATCTTCTTACGCCCGTATTGCTGTCGAGGTAATAAGTTTTTTTCAAACAATGAAACCGTGTATCGCCATATACTAAAATGACTACAAACAAATAGATTTGATTTACATAAGTTAATTATATACTAAATCAAATTTACCCTCACATTTACACATACTGTATAGTTCTGTTTACATTATACAGTTCATTGTACGAGTATATACTTGACATTACACATTTTATGATATTTTACATAATTCGGGTTATATTACTTTTGTTTGTCTACTATTGCGGAGTTTATGAAATTGAATATGAAGAGACAATATTCTATAATATAATAAAAAGAGATTAATTGGAGCGATAACAATTTAACTAAACTGTTGAAGACTGTAGTTTTGAAAGTACAAGAAAGCATTGATGCGTGAACTTGTCTAGCAGACGAAGTGGAGGGAAATTATGTGCAGTTTGAACAGGCATTCCAGCAATAGGGAGTTTTTAATCTTAGTAAGTTTAGCAAGGAACGTACTCGTACGAGGGGGCAATGAGTCAAGTATTGTAAAGAAAATAACAATTCTCTCTTAATATTTTACAATGTGACTATTAAAGTATCCGATTATTAAAAACAGTTTTGGTAGTTTATTGATAAGATTATAGAATCAATCTAATTTGAATTCGTAATGGTTGGGTAAGTTTTAAGATACACACTCTAAGTCAGCCTGTCGGGAGAATAACAGAGATTGCAATAGCTTCAATTTGTGTCTGAAGATGGATTTCAGAACAAGGATATGTATTGCTAATGATGGTTGCAACTCCTCTACTCGCTCTCCGAAACCGTACAATTTTTATAAAATTTTGAAAAATGTTTCATTTCTTCGGAGTAGTCGCTTTTAAAGTAAGTTTCTTTTACGCAAATAGTTTTCACATTACGTACACATTTAATTAGTTGTAAATTTTCGTACTGGGGTTTGTACCCTTTCATATTCCATTGTAGTTTAAATATATACATTCATGATAATTAAAAACTAACCTAACTTAATTTTATTCAAAACCTGAAAGAAAGTTCACTTGCTTCGTCATCACTGGAAACTCCTCCGTTTTTTCAAGGATTTTTAGTTGGAGAAAGTTAGGATGTATGGATTTTTCGGTGACGAGAAAGTCTTTTTAAGAGGAAGAAGGTGATTGTCTAAGTTATCTTTCTCTGATGGAAAAGTTTTGGTTTTCTTGAATTTTTTATTCTGGTCTGTGCTTTGAAAGAAGGTTGTTACATATTTTGTAGACTAGAGAAATTATCTGAATCATTACGTTTTAGAACATCAGAGGTTTTAAATAGTGGATGGTTTTTTAATATGATAATAGACCTAGTAGAAGACTGAGGATTCATCACCTGTAGATCAGCTGATTTCATTGTCAGGTTCTATAGAAATAAAAGGGTGGTGAACTATCTCATGTAAGGCATTCGAGTCACTTGTATCATGGTTTGCCTCGTTATCTTTCGACTGAGCTACTGCAGGTAAACGGAGTTGTACCATATCGGAAGATACAACGTTATTAGATTGGCCTACTTTGTTGCCTGGGTGATGCTTTACCAGTTGTCCCTGCGGTTTGCAAATGAAAGTCGAAATGGCATCAGTGGATATGTATGTCCAGTAGATTGTGTCTTCTAAATCAATTTGAAACGATTCTGGTAAAATGGTTGTTTCGTCAGGATATAGATATACCTGTCTTCTGTAGCTCATTACGTAGGGTATTCGTGGCATCATTATATTTTCAGGTCGTTAAACTTGTCTTCAAGAATTTGGTGTGGAATAGTGGGGCAACGTTTGACCAGATTATTTTCTTGAAGTTTGTCAATAACGGTCTAATTTTATGAGAGTCGTATTTCTTCTGACCTCGTTAAAATTTTTTCGATAAGTTTTTTAACTGTCATTCGAACTGAGGTACGTACATATCCAATTTTTGATATTCTCGAAAGGAGTTTTATATTTGTTGGACTGACTAACTGCTCCAACTACGCTGACGTCACGAATTGGAACGCTGTCATCATAGCATCAATAATGATCGCTTGACTTTTGTAGGGAATAAATCCATTCGAGTAGCATTGGCATAACTCATTCTAGACTGAGTTATTTCTAAAGCATTAAGCCTACTTTCAGTTTTATTATTTGAGGGGAATAGAATCAAACGCGGCAATGTCTACTTCAGCTGATTTTGAGAAATTTCCCAAAAAACTGAATGAATACTAAAAAATAATTGAAAATATTTGTGTAAAGTCCTAAAAATTCAGAAAAAACTCATTATAATTATGATAAAAATTTAAAAATAACAGTATGTTACAAATTTTATTATTATTATTATTATTATTATTATTTATAATAAATTATTATTTTTAACAAAATAGAACGGACATTGCCATGTTTGTTACTAAAAGATGGACATAGCCACATTTGTTTCTAAATGTAACAATTATTGCCGGATTTGATTCTCACTGAACTTTATATTAAAATTTATGATTGTAATAATGCCAATACTAAGTTTAATAAAGATAACATTAGGAAAAGAATTGACAAGATGTTTGAAAATAAAAATTGTTTTATTTATAAGTAATAATTTTAATAAGCACTGACAAATTAAGTAATTATAAGTATCATTAGCAGTTTAAGTATTACATTATTTTAATTGGTTTTAGATCACCACATTAGATGCATTTTCATCTTGTATTTCACATCCATCTTGAAGTCGATCATCTGTGTCTTCATCAATTTCAGGTTCAGGAACTGCTGCTGGAATATTATTTTTGAAAAAATGTAAATCCTCTATATTTCTCCACTGAGGTCCGAAGTGGGCAGATAGCAACTTATTCACGTCATAGAGTTTGGCTGGCTTAATTTCTACCCCTTTTTCTATTACAGTAGGATTTATATGCAAAGCACTCCTATTTCTTTTTATAATATATTTGTATTCATTTAAGCTGCTTCGGTAACATTCTTTACCTTAATAAGAATCCTTCCATTCTTATTTCTAAACAAATAAAACCTTTTGCATGGTTTGAGCTTGAAATGCCAAGAGGAAGTTCTTTTCAAGTGCAAAGCGGCTTGTTCCTTCCAGTCAGCAATTTCACATTCTCCTGCACCAACATTAATAACGGTTGCGTGTTCAGAAAATATTTGGCGATATTGTTCTGGATCAGAAATGACTTCTATTTTTTTATATCTTTCTCTATGTTGCCAAAAACTCTGTCGCTCGGAAGGAAAGAATGTCCAACAACAGGAAAGACAATTTCTAAATTTTCAATATTCTTTGAAGCGGTACGTAACCAACGAAGACACATAGCAATTAACGAAGAATACTTGTTCTGCCCCAACATCCATCAGCTACTAACCGCACAGTTGTAATTATTGGATCAAAACTTGTGGTGGACAAAACTTTGAAAACAGCCGACGCTACTTCATTTGAGCCCTTTTTAAACTCATTCTCAGTCCAAGTAAAACTAAATACATTATCTTGTGTAAGTGCAGTTTTTGAAGATCCTTTTACAACTGTGAAGTTGTAAATGTATATCTGGCGGCTGTAATATGCACACTGATCAGGTACTTTGGGCAAGACCTGATTTTTTTGACAATCAAATGATAATGTTACCAAGTCATCTCGTTGCTCTCTTAATATGGCATAAAAACCCTTAATATGGCCTTAAGCTTGTGTACTCTTTTTATAGCCATAAGCTTTATTTTTGCCGACGTATTATTTTCGTGCTTTATCTGTTCACTAAGTTGACTGCATGTTGAACAGGTATCTGAACGTGGACTGCCAAAACCAAGATTATACAGTTTGTTGAAAACATCTCTTAAAAGCCAGGATTTAACTTTATCTTCTGTACTAGCTTGATTGTCATATATTTTAAACAACTTATTTATATTAAGCTCTGATGGGAGATATTTCCGTCTACTTTGAGACCTGCAATAATGGGACTCGACACATTTCAATTTATTTAAAAATCGTTCAACAACCATTCGCTTTGGTTTCATTTTATTACTTTTACGATCACCGCTTCTCATTTCTTTTGGCGATGCCCCTGTTTTTTTGAATTGTTCAGACACATAGGCAATCCTGTGTTTAGTTATCCCTAAAATTTTCATAAAAGACTCCTTACAAACAGGCACCATTTCATTTGAGCATGATCGTAAGAAGCATTTAACAGTCGTTTCATTAGGCTTTCTAGCATTCTTTTTTGGACGGCTTCTTTTACAATTTGTGGTGGTAATGTGTTTCAGTATGAATGAGTCCTGGGATATTTTACTTTTACTACTTAAAAAAGACTAGTGAAAAATCTGAATCTCTTTCATTGTCAACGTTGCACATTTTAACATTTTTGTATTGTGTTTACAAGTAGGGTACACAGGCATCCCTTTTGGAGAGTATCTGGAACAACGAAATAGTACTTCACTATAGTAGTTGTTGCAAACCTTAAATTGGTTGAGTGAGAATCCCGGACAGAAGTATAAAAGTTATTAAAACTAACCACATTAGCTAATAATCTGCCTATTAAAGAATAATTACAGATAAAAATAACTACAATTACTAGCATACCTTAATATTTTGGCTTTGTTAACTTTCCACTTTTCCTTTAGGACAATCCGTTTCCGTGCTTTTTGTCGGAGTTACTTGCGTAACTGGTAAATCCATTTTACTAATTTTTTGGCACAACAAAATTCGGTTCAAAAAAATAATCAAAAAAAGAAAATAAACGACGGATTATGTTACTTCACACAACGCACACATTTGTTTTGGCATACATAACCTCAACACGGAAATACGAGCACACGATCACGTGATCTGAATGGGGGCTGCTCATTAGTGGAAACGGACATTGCTGCTTTTGAAACTAAGCTGATAAAATTGTTGCCATTTTTGATACTGAAACGTATGTTTACATTCAATTTTTTTAATTTTATAGCTGTAAGAGTCCCCACAAGAGGAGATGCCATTATTTGTAGGAATAAAAAAAAAATGTTTTTAATTAAGATACTGAATTTATTTTGAATATTTAAATTATTATACTCCAAAGGTTTGAAAATTATTTGTCCGGTAGTGAGTTGTGTCATGCAGAAGTTGACTCCGGGATAAATAACGGATAACAAACTCATTAAAATATAGATAAATAACTTTAATGATGATTAAAATTAAATGTTATAAAGTTATTAATAATACAAATACACTTTTTAATTATTTAAAATTGAAATACATTATGAAATTAAAACTTACGTGTGTCTGGATGCAACTGATACACATTTATAAATTTGTTAAAAAAAATAATAATACATTTACATTATAATTAATTAAAACACAAATATAATAACAATTTACTCCTCTATATTACATTATTAACTGACTCTAATTTTTATAAAGATATATTTAAGACAATGCATTATAATTCACATTTTACAATTATAACTTAATCTGTTACAAAGAGTACGTCTGTACCATTTTGAAGATGAAAGCCGAGTGACGCGTCGCATTTCCCTGGCATAATCGCCCGAAACCCCTCTCTCATTAACCTTCAATTGGCCTGTCCAATCAGCGATCTCTAAAATTGTCCCACTACATATTAATTTAAGATTTTAAATTTAACGGTTGTGTTGTTCTGGAAGCATCTACTCCCACCTCTATACCAAAAGTTCGTTACATGTTGTTAAAGGGAAAAAAAATACGTTAAACTATTACTAATAATTGATGACTTACGTCCTGTTATTGTTTTACTATACATTAATTTATTGCATCCTGTTATTTAACTTAACTTAATGGATTACATATTAAATATTATGTTTGTTTTAAAATGAGTTTGTCACCGATTAATTTTACATTTAATGATATTTTCACTTATAAATTAATATTAAAACCTAAAATCCGATTAATTAATAACTAAAATAAAATATGATAAAAATAAAATAAACTTAATTGAACAGGCATACTACATAGCCTTTTTTGATACTAAATAGTTAAGTCACCGTATCCGCCATGTTATTCTGTTTAATTTGATAATAATAACCTAAATTGTTGAAAATATCGACATTGCCACTTTTGATTCCATACCCCTCATTTATATCGTTAAACATTTCGGTGTTTTTAATATGGCTTCTGTACTTAGAAGTCATACTACAATTATTTTGTGCTCTGAAGTGCACTGAAAAATGTTTTTTAACACTTGAACTAGTCAAAAAAGAGTAAAAAAGTTATTAAAAATTACTTTTAATGTTGCCTTTCAGTTGAATTACTCTTTTGAAAATATTAATTTATAATTACGTGAAGAGCGAAATTATGTTGTTGCTACAAGTTTTAAACAAAAATTAGCTGTCCTTCCCGTGTTTTGTTCATTAATTCCAGAAAATATGTTTCTCTCTTTCTTTCATCGCTCTACTTGGGTACCTATGTTGTTTTTCTTAGAATTGTTTTTAATTTTTATGTTCTTCAATTGTTTTCCTGAATTTATTTTATATTTTTCATTACATCTTTATTTATGTTTAGTGCAATTAGGTCGTTTTCTGTTTCTCTGAACCAACTTGATTTGTTTTTATGTTCTTTAAGCTGTTCAAATATTTTTATAGTCAGTGTTGGCCCATCCTTACCAAATCTATAGAATATCATTCTTCTTTTTCCTTCTTCATTCGTTATGTTTTAAATATCTTTGTGCGATTCCTTGTTCAAAATTGTCTATCTTTATTTACAGTTTCAATTATTAGTTCCATTGTTATCCATTCTATTTTTCTTTCTGTTATTTAAATTTATTTTCGTACATCTTTTCTGTTGTAACTGTCTTTATAAAATTACTACATTTAAAAAAAATGGATGTATCTTTTTTACCAATGCTTCTTTCCTAATATATATTTAAAGAATTAACACAATTTAAAAATAACAACAATCGTAATCCAAAATCGCATTAATGACACAAATGATTCATTTTGAAAAATATCCAACAGTATTACTTTAAGTGGGTACTCTATTTTATATATACTTAATTTTATTGTAGATTTAAAACTGAAGACTTATTATTGAAGTGAAGTAACATCTGAACTGCCTATAAAGTATCCATTAAACCTATTAAAAACTATTGTTTTATTTATTTTATTTGTAGTACGTATTCACGGAAATAAAGACAATATTTTATGAGGGGTTTTCCTTTAGAATTCTGAAATTACAATTTATAAAAGGAAATTAAATTCAATTAATATAAATGTAAATTCAAAAGCATACTGAATGAGAGCAGTCAGTGTTTTTAACTGCCAAACAGATAGCTGCTATTTTATAGCGAAATCAATTGGTGTTTTTCCATAGGGTGTAATAAAATTTGATAACACCTGCACACCACAACACTATCCTTCATTCATTTTATTACGAAGCTGTACCTTAATAAATATACACAAACGAACTCACCACCACAATGTCGCGTTAACATTTGTATAATTTGTGCGCATTTTGGTTAAAAAATATCTCTCCGTAAAACAAAAGAAATAAAGAAAAGGATTTACGGACGAAAATTAGGTGAAATAAAATAAAAATAAAACTTTTACAACCTAAATTAATGATGCCAAAATGAATAATATACCATTGCCTATTTTTCTTACCCAATGATATTCTTATACATCGGCCTTTCAAGTTTTACTTCCAGAAGAAAATAAACGAATGAAAACGTATTACTCTTCATCAAGTCCTGCAAAACAGAGACTACCTTCAATTGCCCAACCGTAACAAAACTGGTTCTACTAGAACCGCGATCGATTGTATTTCAATAAATTTTTGTCATTATTCAGAGGTGATTCATTAAGAGTGATTTAACTTAAACATATTGCCTAATGTGTCACGTTTGACGAGTAACCACCAAAGCTTTAATAGCGCACCCCGAGAGCGCACTTCATAATTCTCCACCACAGAAGTACAGGGTCCGGCAATAAAACCTCCTTTATTTTATTAGGTTTACACAGAAAAACTAAAGAAGTAGAAAAAAAATACTTTTTTTAATGAAAAATACATAATTTTTAATTTTAGATTATTTGGTTTTAAAAATTATATCCACTAAATGACGTCCTCCATTGTTGACGCAATGACAAAGTCTATCCCGAAAGTTCTTTATACATCTTCGTGTTATTTCTCTTGGAATGGCTGCTCTTTCCTGGGTAATGACCTCCATAAGTTCTTTCAGTGTTGTGGGACATCGTCGGTCCCGGTCAGCGACAATATAACTTATTATCACTTAGAAAACATGATGACTCACGTATCAAATAACTATGTAAGAAATACATTAAAAGTCCATTAAAACATTTAAAGTGATTTTAAAAATATATTTTTAGATAGAACTGTATTTATGCAACTTAATGTACTCAGTTGAAGGACACAAAGTACAACCTCAATGAGAGTAATAAATGAGAGTAAAAGACAAATTGGATTCGTAATAAAAGAACGTCACTAGAATGTTCTTTAAATGATGTTAATGTTATAAAATAATCCTTCAAAATACGTACAAGATTTTATAATTTTTAAATTGTTATCATACAAAAAATTCCGGTACCGTCATTTTTTTATAAATATCTTTTTCGCTGGTTCTTTTTGTAAATTAGAAGTGGATTAAAGATAGATTTATCAACAAAGTCATAACTTTTATTTTATTTCAACTGACATTACTTTACAATAATACAAAGAGATACAAAAGAGCTACAGGTGAAACACAGGATTATTTTACAGGTATTTTATGTATACAATTTTTAATATAATTAACACTGTGGAAAACATTTTAATTTTTTAAAAGCATTGCATAAAGAATAAATAAAATCAAAGTAATTTCTTGTGTCAATTCTAAGTTAGCGATGAAGTTATACGAATAGTTTAAGGAAACTGTTAATATAAATTACCAGATACGTCTTCCTCAAAATGTGCGATGGAAATGAACGTGTATTAAATTACTAGTCTTTATCCCGGTAATTATTTAAGTTTTAACGATATTTATAATTTTCGAATCTACAGAACTTTTCAGTAAGCTAATTAAATCGTATCTCAATATTCTTGCCCAGATGGTGGAGAGGTACAACAAATTCTGATTTTGATCTTTAGGAAATCAGAGATACACCTGAAATTACATTATCCTCTAAAGTAGTTTATATAAGTGTATTCAGTTACGTGAGTACGCAGTGAAATTTTGTTGTATTAGACATGTTAGGCAAGACTTTTAGTGAGTCAGCTCAAAGATATGGCAAAAATGATTGCATTACAAGCGATCTCAGTGTTAGGTTTTTAATCCCTAATAATGCCTTTATGTGTACGTTACAATCTGTTCAATTATGAACAATAAGCAACCCCATTTTTTTCTTTTTTTTTTTGTTTGGTTTAACGTCCGACTGTTCTGTAATTACTGCTAATGCAGACGGTAAAGGATGAAATGATTTTTGTAACGTATGAAAATATGCCGTGCCTGAATGGGATTCGAACCAAAGACCGCATGATGAAAGGCGAGTACGTTACCAACTACTTAAGCCAATGCGGCCGGCAAGCAACCCCATGATCCAATGAAATGGATGATATGTATTATATGTAAATGAGGTGTAGTCTTGTACAGATTCAGGCCGTCCATTCCTTAGAACGTCAACCATCAAAGTACACCGGTAACCACTGTCTATTATTCAAATCGTATAAAAATAACCTTTACTAGAATTTGAATCACAGAACCTTCGTCTCCAAAAGTCAGCTGTTAAACAGCTGACTTTGGCAATGGCTCTACCGCTAGATGGTACTACCGTTAGGTTAAAGCCAGTTTTGTTAAGGTTGAACTACTGAAGGTGGTTTTTGAAAAATAGAAACGGTTAATATTAAATCTGCTGTGTTACTGAATTCCGCTTTTCGTAGAAACCTTTGCTCTTCGTAGAAGCCCGTAAAATCAATAATCAGTGGTTAAATTTTGTTTGATTCATGTTGTTTTCTCGGTTAAATCCAGTGTTCTCGAAATTCCTCTCGTAATTCCTTAAACCATTTATCCTACACTTTGGGTGTACACTGTTTGGTGTCTTAAATTTTTTTTCTGTCAACCGTTTGTAACTAAATCAATTCAGGTGTCGATAGTATTTATTTTTTGTTTCCATTAATCTTTCCCTTCCATGTATCTTCCTTGTTATTCCCTTTCTTGTAAGCTTTACTGTCCAAATATCATCTTCGGGCCCATTGCCTTGCGGAGAATCTTTCTCTCTTTTCTACTTTTTTTTAGAACAGCAAGCTAAACCGGTCATTCTGAGGCATTCACTTGTGTACAGACATGCAGGTTTTATAGTCATCACAGTATTACAGTGCCTGATCAAAACTACCGTAAACTATCGTGAATATTAGTGCTAACAGTGGGTTTTAACGACATTAAACTTTGTATTCCCCGGCCGGTAATTGAACTCGAGGTCTTTTGGTTTGTAATGAAGCGTAAACTAGTTCTTTAAACAATTTCGTCACGAAGGCGTCTAAATTTAATTTTGCTTATTTACAATCGTCTTTTCCGAAACAGTAATTGAAATAAAAACAAAAACAACAATGTAGATGTTTTTAATTTTTGCTAGTTATTGATGCTGAAATCGCTGTAGCGCCCTCTCTAGTTCCTCTGATGAAGGTATCTTAGCCCCGTGGCGCATGTGTTCTCCATTGTTGTATCACAACTTTATTTCTTGTATGTGAAGATTTGTGTGCTTAAAATTTTTATGTATCCTAAATGAAATTATTAAATATTTTACTATAAGCCCTAACAAATAGTAAAAATAAATCTTTGTTAGTGCTATGAGTGATGTGAGTTTCATTATTCTGTGCGTGAACCTGTAAATGTATAATTTAATAATACTGTAATCTAATTAACATTGATAAAGGAAGTTTATTCCGTGTTCTTTCTCCTGATATTTATAAATGATAATCATCTTGATTAATTTATTAATTTATTTATTTCCTTTATTACTCCTCCAAAAGAGCAAAGCCCGTGCTTGGAGGAGGATTACCCTAATTACAAAAAATACATAGCACAAAATAAAACTACAATACAACAATAATAGCACTAATAAAAAACAAAAAGAAAACACAGTTAATACCAATACTACATCACTTATTACATAAAAAATAAGTCACACAAAAGAGAAAATGATCAAAATAACATTAAAAAACACGTTAGTATAAAATTAAAAATAATTTAAAAAAAACAGACAGAATACAAATGTAAACAAAAATTAAAAGTTATGATAACAAAACTACCGTAAAAGAGCCTGATATTCCTGATAATTCACTGGAATTGAAGATTTTAGTAGAGATCGTACGTATACATTAAATTAACAAGAGTATTTTTTTTAAACTGAGGAATACTTTAAATTAAACAACTCCCATGTGTTTTGTACATCAGAATTAAGATTACTAGTCTCATAATAAATCAAAACTGTTTACCCACAGTACCTATATGAAATATTTATTAACTTCTAGAAAGTGGGTTATGGTGAACCTATTATACGTAATTTGATGAAACAATAAAGAATTCATTTGGGATTATGACATAGCTGTAATATCTTATTCTGCTGTTCTAATTGAAATGTACATAATGAAAACCTTTTTTAATACTACCAGTAGTACTGCTAATAAATCGAATATTTTTGCTGCTTAAGATGTTGAAATTTGAAAAGAAAAACGAAATTCCATTAATTTTTCTGTCATCGTCCTTTCGGAATTTCATCCCTTAACAACGCTTTTACTTTTCTCACATTCCCCGAATGATCTATTTATAACTTACCTTATTTTTTTTACTTTATTTTTCTTACTTTTACTGAATTAATTTTTACCATTAATTTTCTTTTGATGTTTAATTTGAAGAACAATCTCATTAATAAATGATAGTCTACTTTTGATTAAATCTTACCTATGGATGTTAACTATTTCATTTTATTAAACATATTTAGTAAATATTACTTCATGAATTGTCAATGTTGACCTAGCATTCGATTCGGTACCCTGTCTTATGTACCTGGTCTACAATTATTAAAAGACTGGATATTACATTACTGACAATTGGAAGCAACTGTATTTTTTTCTCAAAGCTCTTCTTGCGGCCCGTAGTCTCGCTATTCACTTAAGGCCTTCCTCCTTTTCAGTATTTTACTTTTCTTCATGGAAGTTCTTGAAATCCCTAATCAATAGTCTGAACTTGGTTTGGTTCATTATGTTTTCTTGGTTTATTCCACGTATCTTAGTACTTAAGTATCTTAATATCCTTTCTGACTTCTTTTATCCAGCACATGAAGTATACTGCTTAAAGTCTTAAATTTGTTTTATCAACTCTTTGTCCTCCTTTCTATAATTTTAAATTATGTAAAGTAACTTTAGACGTTTCTTAAAGCTTTTGTTGCATTATTTCATTAGAGGCTGTTCTTTTTTTCTTCCTTCTATTCGGAATCTGTTTTAACTCTTCGAGGAAGCCCTTAAAGTCAGTAATCCGGCCTCTGAATCTGGTTTGGTCCATCGTGTTTTCCTTGTTTATTCCAGTTTTTCAATATCCTTCCTGACTTCTTTTAACCACTTATCCGATACCTTAGGTCTAGAGTTTAATGTCTTAAAACATCTTTTGCCATCCTTACTACACAGGTGTCCGTAGAATATTTTCATTATCGTTTTCTTATTATTTGCTTTAATCGTTCGGTTTTGTACAGCTCTTCTCATCCTCGTAATCAGTTTATTCCGTGTTCTTTCTTCGGATCCATTTTCTTGTAAAGGAATTTTTCCTCTTTTTTAGTTTTCTTAGACCAGCCTTTCCGGTCTTACTAAAGCAATCACTAATCCATTTCGCTAGTCTTCGGCTGTATTATCTCTCTGAGGTAGACTACTTGAAGCTATTAAATTATCCAAATTTTTCGTATTTTTCAGGTTATTTTAATGCAAATGTAATTGTGATACTTTAAATAACACAATTTATTGTATTCCATCTAAACAGAATGAAACCAAAATTTTGTGTAAAAAACCGGTACTGATCAAAATGGGAAATTGTTTTAAGGTTTTGACTAATACACTTTACAGTGGTAATTACAAAACTGACCTGGTTTCATCACACTTAATGTAATATTTCTTAAATTATTTTGCCGTAGTGTCTGGAAGATATCATTCATATTTAAAGTCTACTAAATAAAAATGAATAAAATACGATTGGAGAGATTGTTGCGTTACAATGAGTAAAAAGTTTATCCTGTACACCTTTGCGTGAAATGCAAGCCTGTAGCCTATTGTGAGAATACACCGGCTTGAGTTTGTCGCATATTTCTCCAAGATATATCTCAGCTTTCACAGAAAACCTTTTAAAATAGTATGCATTTTACATAACACAGAACCGAGCTCAAGGCAAAAAGTAGGCTAAAAAATATTCATTTAAAAGAGAATTGTCTTCATTTTCGTACGATACTTTTACCTTATTTCACAGTTTGTCATAGATATTCTTTTAAAGTATTGGTTTATCCTAGTAAGCTCTAATAATTTTTACAACTATGTCATCCTACAGGTCAAATAAGTGAGTAAAATACGTCATCACCAGTGAGATGCGTAAGAAGAAGTAAGTAGTTGTTAGTTCTCCCGATACAACTGCAAAACCTCCTATTTTAAGTTAGTAGTAAGCAAGCACTTATCAATCCGTGTTAAACATTGGTATCAAAATACCAATGAAAGGACATAAATGGTATACAGAACATATACAGGACGTACGTGGTATACAGAAAGGACAGAAAGGACAAGTTCGTATTGGCATTGTATTCTAAACAATTCGATTGATTACAAAACACGTTCGTTGTGTGATGTGTACCAGTAGATAAACACTTAAGAGCAGTTTGAGTAAATTTGGACGTGTTAACATTTCGGATGGTTAATTATTTACAATTATTATTCTCTTTGTTTAGTTTATAAAGTCGCATCACCTTCTTAGTCATCAGCGGTTGCAGTGGGTTTTAAAATATTATGAATTATGTGGTACAGGATGATAAATTTAAAGGACCTTATCTGGAATCGGAACCGTGATGTGGTTCTTAGTGGTTAAAATTTAATCGGCTGTAACACAAAGTCATCCGATATTATTTGAAATGTAACCGTTCACGACCCTCCTGTACGTTAGTGCCGTAATGATCTTATCAAAATGTCTCCGACTCCAAAATACTCCATCGATTGATAAGAGCATTGGAATTATAGCCACTACTGAAGAATAAATTGTAATACTTTGATACTTCTTTCAATAAATTTGCTTTACAAAAATATCGATTTTTATTTTACAAGAAAGTTAAAAGTTTATTTTTTAGTGATAATCATAAGAACTATTTAAAATAATTTATTAGTTATTATTCTTAAACAATAGCTATAATATTATTCAAAATCTTATTCGTCATCGTCGTTTAAACACCACTGAGGAACTAATAATAGCCTATTGTTGAATACATAAGAAGAAAATGAAATTTTAAACCAAGTTCCAGAAATTTTTGAAATAAAAATATTTTAGACATTTTGTAGAGCAGTGGCTGTACCACTAGTAACATATAGGAAAGGAAATATGGTTGTCTCAAAAGAGGAACCAATCTCGTATCCAGGCTGCTGAAATGAGATTTTTGTGGAAATCTCATTTGTGGGTTCTGTGGGGGGGGGGTCTGTGGGTTGTACCTGGTTAGGGAGAGTAAATAACGAAACTTTACGCGCCGAGTAATGTTCAGTCACCGAGTGAAACATTAAGAATATATAAGAGAAACTGGTATAACCATTTACTTCGCATGCCAGCACACAGACTTCCTCTACGAGCATGGAAATATAAACATAGAGGGAAGCGAGGCTGAGGAAGATCTAAAAAGAGATGGATGCCGGAAAAGGCCACTGAGCCTAATCTTTGACGAATGATGATTATGACAATTTTTCCAATTTTGACAGCCTAAAATTGTTTCTTTTAACATAAAAAAATAAATTAAGATTATTTTTTTAAATTTTCAATGGACTAAACATGTGATCACATCAACTCTATGTAATCACACCAATTCTCTACAACTTTTTTTTTAAAGTAGGCCTGAAGATCTGTTGAAATCAACTTGTATATATTATTTTGTATGTTGTTTTCTTACTGAGGCTGGGTTTAAATTACAGTAATTACAATGTACATATTTTACAGTAATGAACATGTGCCTGTAAAGCATACTTTGTCTTGGAATTTTTACTTCAACACAGGTTGCACGATAATAATTTTCAGCATTAAGGAATTTGTTATCGCTTTACTAAGCTAAATTGAGCAAGTATCCTTGACTTAAAAATATTACTACACCATAGTAGCTTATACGTTTAATCTGCTTTCTACCGTACATTATAAAAAAAATATTTTAAGTACGAAAATCTGATGGTCCATCTCTTTTTTATTTATTACCATCATCAACGTAACAGTTCAATTCATACTTACAAGTTGGCGTAAGATTTATTTTAAATTACTAACATTCTTGCTTGTTGCTCTATAAATTTACTACTACCATTTTAAATAATATAACTTCAAAGATATCTAATAATTTTTACAATCTAATTATGAGAAATATAATGAAAATGTTGTATGAACTGTGTTTTTTAATTTAAATAATTATTGTTAGTATCTTTTACAGATTAATCACAAAATCATTCAGCTTGTTCAAAGAGAACTTTTATTCAAAGCTAAAAGCAAAGTATATTAGCCGCGAATACATATGCCCTTAAAGAGACATTTTAAAAAGAAATATTTCGTAATTAATACAGCAAAGTTTATTTACGAATATCCAGCTTTAATACATGCCTCTGATGAATGTTTTTGCATATTAAATTGTAGTAGCGTATATTTTTTTATTGAAGTGGACTTAAAAGAAAAATGTATTAGAGATTTCCATAAATCTACGCATTTTATAATACTTAGTAAAAAATATTAATGGATTGTTTTTGTACTCTGTGAACAGAGTAGGTAATATTCATTACTTATACAACTTTTGACAAACTTTGGTATGGCAGCGTATTTTATTACCGTTTCAATTTTTTATTTATTTGTTTCTAATTGCAGCAACATCTAGAATTTATTCTGGAAGAGATAAAAAGTAGATTTGGTTATTGTATTTCTTGTGTAAGAAATTTCTTAATGGAGGAACTTTGTAGTATATTATAAATTTTGTGTTGCCTTTCAAGTTAATTTTAAAATAATTCAGTAGGATTCCTTCGTACTGGTCTCCGAGTGTAGCTTTTGTGTTGGTTTTTTGGGATGTTTAAATCTCAGAGTATTGTGTTAGTTTTTATGTATCTAGGTGATGCTGTGATAGTTCTGAGTCTTTAATTTGAAAGTTTTGCCACTCTTTCTATGTTGGTGTGACTCACTGTCCTCCAAATCTGGATTCCATAAGTTTGAATTAGCTTTTGATTTGTTTATTATATATTTTTTTAACAAACTTTTGACGAGGATTAATGACAGTAGCAATCGATGACTGATGAACTTTTTATTATTAATATAGCAGCTCTTCTACAGTACTATGCTGCTTACGGCAACACAAAACGCCATGTATTTCTATTAAACACACCTTCATCCCATAGCACTCATAACACCATCTGTCTTTCTTTTCTGGATCGTCCTCGCTTCCTCCGTCTAGCTGGAACCCATATCCAAATTTTCTGTGGTAACCTGTCCTTCATTCTTCGCAGGTGACCGTACCAGATGAGTTGTCTTTCTTGAATTTAATCAGTTAATAAGACTAATTTTGTACCATCTTTGAAATATTTTAATTCCTAAGTTGATTAGCGTAGTCAACTGACAGCTTTTTTCCAGAAACTTTCTGAGCTGTTATTTTGGTTTTAAATCGTGGTTCGAGAGTCTAAACCTACGAGCTATAAATGGTAGAACTTTGAACAAAAAAAAAACACGGAGGATTCTCTTCCTAACCACATAATACGTGATTACTTCACAAAACAGGATGTAGCAACAACAGTGATAGCTCTGCCGCTGCCAACTTTTATCAAAATATCTATACCTGGTGTATCATCAGGCTTTAAAGTAGTGTCAAAATATTGGCACTGTAGTCAATAATTCGTCAATATTGACGTGTCGGTTTACACATTGTTTCCTGGCCCTCCAATGAAATTCTTGGTTAAATATATAGTCAATAAACTTAATTGTAAAACGAAAAACTCTGTCCGTCACTTTTAAAGTAATTACTAACGATAAAAAGAAAACATTTAGCACATTTCTGGAATCGAATAGGTAATAAATGTTACTATGTTTAAAACCTATGATTCAAGAAAGCACGTCAAGAAGTCATTTACTTTTTATAATGTTTATTTTAAAACAGAAGTAACAAACACTTAAATTTTGATTAACTATCCATTTTACGTTCATTTTTAAAACTCATTAAATATTTTGATTGAAAATATTTTATAAAAGAAAAGCGATGAAAATTGTCTTGAGAGGTTGATTGTAAATGTTATTTCATGAATAAAATTGAACAGGAAGTAACAAAGAAATTATTTTAATAATATATGAATAATTCATATTCTATCCACTTTATTCCTCGCTTAGCTGATTGTAAAAACGAGGTTTTTTGTGAAATAAAAACATTATAATATAAAAATGTTTTTTAGTTTTTGTTTAATCACCTAAAAGGAGTGTATGTGATAATTGGTAATGTACTTAACAAAGAACATAGTTACTGTATCGACCTATGATACTGATTGACCCTATAGACACGTATATGTGTTATATGCAAACAATGTGCTCTACGTTCCTTGTTAAAAGGGAGAGCATGAATATAAAATCAAAAAAACCAAAAGTAGCATTTTTTTAAACTACCCTACTAGATCAGCAGTTTGAAAAAATCTGCAAAATGGCTGAGCAAATATTTTTTTGTGGTAGAACTAAAAAATGCGTAATTTATTTTTAGCTGATAAAATGAATACAAATATTTTAGTAAAATAACTAAACAATTAATAAATGACTAATTATAATATATTATATAATATGTATTAATTAATTAATTACTTTTAACAATGCCACTTAAACAATACTAAATATTTTTACACACGAATGTAAGTCTAATAATTCTATTCTCAGCAAAGGAAATATCTTGTCCGCTGTGGAGAACCACAGTCATTATAATATTTTAATACTAAATAAATTAAGGGGACCCGGAATGCCTATCTCCGTAATGTTAATCTAAGAAACATTTTCACAAAAACATTTTTCAAAATTTTTTGAAAAGTTATTCTGTCCAATTTTCTTGTGGTTACTTTACAGGCAATTCTACACCCACTGAATTAGTAGCATTTTAATACATTGTTAGAAAGATAAGAATTTTTTTTCTAAATTACCACTTTTGAAAATCATAACTTTTTACCTGTTGAAGTGGAAAATAAATATTTAAACACATTATTTTACTGTAATATTAATTCAGTACATTGAAACTATGGTATGAAAGGCTGTGTAAACATTTCATTAAAATCCATTTTCAGCTGGCTGAGAAAATGTTCCTTATGCATCAAAAATTGCTATTAATGGGAAACAAGAAAAACCTAAAAGAGAACATATTATACAATTCAATACGTTATTTTCACAGGGTCCAGAGATTAATAAATTACATTCACAGGTGGTCTGGTACTAACTTAAAGTTTTAAAACTAAAGATATCGCACAAAATAAAGAAATTATGTCATTAAAAAAGTAGAGATGTTATGCAAATGGGTAACGTTAAAAAAATAACGTAGATTCAACATATTTTTAATTTAAAAAAACTGCAAAACCCCCAACAAATTATATCTGTATTGATGGATGCAGAAAACTCTGAATTTTAATAATTTTCAAAAACTGGAAATGTGAAAATTTTCAATTTCTTTCGTTCCGAGTACCTTTAATTAAATTTACAATAAAATAATACAGAAATATTTTACCATTAAGAAATATCCAGTAACGGTTAATAATTATTATTAAACCAATAATACCAATATCACTACTTCTTCTATCTCATTTTATTATTAATGTAACCCAAAAATCTGTTTTTATCTTGTTTTTCCTATGTCTAAAATATTTTCTTAATACTGTAAAATAAAAACAAACAACCATAATGATAAAGAACTATTACTATTACTTTAAAATTATTCCCATTCCAAATGTTTATTTTTCTTTGTCCGGTTCAGCGTAAAAACTTAATATACATTCTGACTATTGTGATGAAACAGGACTGAGTCAGCACAGTATTGATGTGTTTGCTGCAAGTATATAATAGGTGTCTCTTCAATATTGTTAAATTATGTCTATTTAAAATTTATTCAAATCGTGTGATCTTAAATTGAAAGTCATACTTCCCGTAATATTAAAAGTTAATCTAAATATATTCGGAATTATTTTTTAATAGTTTTCAAATAAAATTGTTCTACAGTTAGTAGACATAGAACTCTGGAAAAAATATTTGTGCTTGGTTAAAACCCAGGCTTTTTGCTGGTTTAGATTAAATAATATTTTTTTAAAATAAAAATTATTTTTTACATGACTGTCAAACGTATCTCAAGTCTAGACTTATTTTTTCCGACTGTGATAATAGATTTAAGTTTGTTTGTATGTTTATCCTATAAGTCTTTTATACAACATTTTTATGTAAATTTTATTTATTTATAAATAAAATTTTACACTTGAGTCCTTTACACCCTTGTGTGGAATAACAGGCGATGATAACCGCTTTGGTTTTACGCCTTCAAAAAAAGTCTAGAGAGTGTTTTCATAATAACAGAAGATGTATTTAATAGAGGACAATAATTTCAGAATTTTATGTTTTAACGTTAAATTAAAATATATTTATCGCTATTTTAAACACAACATTAACTTTTATACGGTTTCTAAACATTACTGAGTTACCAAGAATGTATATTTAACAATATTAAAACGTCATTAAAGAAGATATACGTATTAACGAAACTAAATAATAGAGTGATTTCTGGTTGATCATAGTTCACATAAAACCCTGTTAGTAATAAAGTTATTGTCAGTGAATAGATTTTGAAATTTATTTCGCGGGATTTTAATAGATACGAAAGTAGGCCTATGTCATTAAAATAAATTAAATTAATGTTGATTTTGGGAAAAAAGAAATCTTTCGTCATGAAAAGCCTGTCGTTAAATAATTTTATTTTTTAATACTTTGCGTTAAATTTTTATGGAATTTGATTTTAGAATTTATTACGTGTTTGTGTTTACGAGAAAGTAAAAGAGGATGAGTAAGAGGGCGTGTGGGAGAAAGAGAGCGATCCAGAACTTTATAAGTTACTAGAGAACGAGTTGGAACACAGAAGTTTACGCATAAATATTTACTTGTTTAATCATAACATTAAGTAATAAAATATTTTCAGGATAATTTTCTCAAATATTTATCCTTCATAAACCTATAGAAAACCCGTTTTATTTTTCCTTCTTCCGTGCTTAATTTTGTCAAAAGGTTTTGATAGGTTTTTTATTTTAGCTTTTTGTCTCAAAAAGAATTCTAAATCTTCTAAAATGATGGTTTTTTTACGTATTGCTGTATTTTATCAATATCATTTAAAATATCTGTTAACACTGAATACGGGTTATTGCTGATTCCTGGTAGGTGGAGTGGACTGACTCTCATGGCAACAAGTTACGAGAGATAAAGCCTTGGTCTACGTCGCTGAGAAAGAACACAAGGGAAGAAGTTGTCATCTCGCGACTTAGAATTGGGCACACCAGATTAACTCATGGGTATCTCATGACGTTTGGTGACAATATTAAAAAAAAAGTATTTACTTTTTATCATGTTTCAGAATAATGGTTAAATGTAATTTTAAGAGGTCAAATCATCTAAAAAAATAAATAAAGTAAAATGGATAAAGCAAGTTTATGAAAACAGCATTGTGGAAACATTAAGTAGAGCTAGAATATTGAGAAGTACGTTTTAGCACTAATTCAAGAAAATAATGTATATAGGTCGATTTTAAATTGTACGGCAATCTTTAAAGAGATTATTCTATTGCTAAAAATAAGAAAAAAGTTAATATCAACATAGGTCCGCAAAATGCTTCGTTAGCGAGTTATGCCTGGAAAGAAATTGCCATGATTCCTGGGCAAAGAGTGAAGTAAAGTCACACTGAAATTCTGAGAAGGTAAATTGAGGGTAAATTTAGTGGTTTCTTACGGTTTTTAACCTGGGAAACTTAAGAAAAATGAGTCCCAGAACTGTTTCGCTTTCATTTTTTTAAGAAAACAACGTGAAAACATTAAAAACTAGGATTAAAAAATACACTTTTTTAAGTTCAGAGTAAAATAAATGTGTTAAATTGCGAATAAACACACAAAACATTATAATGAATATTGTAGAAAATTTATTCTAAAAAAATTATATTAGATATTAATATTGATATTAATAGGTATAATATTGAGATATTAGATATCATTAGAATGCTATTATACAGGGCGGTCTGAAAAAGGTTCCAAGAATTCAGGGCGTGATTCCCCACAACAAAATAAGAAAGAAAAGTTAAAATTAACATAGGTCCAAAAATCTTTAGTTACCGAGTTATACAGGGTGAAAGATTTCGTCAGAATTTTAGTTACCTCGTTGAAACGAAGCCCTACAGATATTTTTTGGGCGTTAAATTAGGCATAAATTTTACCGTATCATATGTAAAAGGAACAGAAACAAAAAAGGTTTCAAACCTGTTGTAGCTGCAGTAGTTTTTAAGATATCTGATGAAATACGCAAAACTTGGTCCCGAAAAACAAGTTTCTTTTAGGTTTGAAGCAGATGAACTTTGTTAAATGGATAATAAACACAAGAAATTCTTTTACAAAACTTGTAGAGAATTTAATTCTGAAGAGAATGATGTAAGATAAGTCAATAATAGACAAAGGCAATTTAAAAAAAGAAATTAATTAAATAAAAAACGCATGAAAAATAGATAAAATCTCTACTAAGTTAATTAATGTAATACTTAAAAGAAAACATTTGTATTAAAATAATATAGTGAGATCATACATCAAAAAAGTAACAGTTGCCATAAAAAATAGCCATTTTGAACAATAGATGTTCAAAATGTTTATGTGCGTTTTTTTATTTAATTAAAAAGTAAATTTAAAAAAAGTTGCGTTTGTCTATTATTGACTTATTTTCCACCATTCTCTTCAGAATTAAATTCTCTACAAGTTTTGTATAACAATTTCTTGTGTTTGTTATCCATTTAACAAATTTCATCTGCTTCAAACCTAAAAGAAACTTTTTTTTGGATCCAAGTTTTGCGTATTTCATCAGATATTTTACAAAAAACTGCAGCTACAGGTCTGAAACCAGTTTTGTTCAATTTTTCTGTTCATTTTAATTACGATACGGTAAAATTTAAGCCTAATTTAACGCCCAAAAAATATCTGTAGGGCTTCGTTTCAACGGAGTAACTGAAATTCTGACGAAATCTTTCACCCTGTATAACTCGGTAACTAATGATTTTCGGACCTATGTTAATTTGATTTTTTTTTCTTCTTTGGTTGTGGAGAATCACACCCTGAATTTTTGGAACCCTTTTTCAGAACGTCCTGTATAACATCTTTGAAAATTAAACTCATTCGAAAATTTAACTTTAATTACAAATAGAAGAAAATCTCCCTATTAATCGCTGTGCAATTTACAATCACCTGATGTATTATGTAGGCCTGTATTGAAGTGATATAATTCGCGTATAAAATTGGCTTTATTTATGTAGTAAACAAATGCATTGAGTTAGAATATTAATAGAATAGATAGAAAGCTCTATAGTTTGATTTAGAGGAAAATAAAATAAACCAATATATTTTGATAACTTTATAAATACATGGTTAAGTATTTTCTAAGATGAATGAATAAAGTTTTATTAGATATAGGCTATGTAAAGCGAAATGAAGGAACTGAATAAATGCTATCTATTTATAAAAAAGTTATGTTAATATCAAAACAAGTAATTTGAAGAAGGAAGAAATTACACCCTGGCAGAATCTGTAACCTTCGGGCTATAGCATGTAATGAAATTTTAATTACGTCCAAAATAATGTACTGAGAATAAAATAAAAACCCAATTAATTGAAGATAATAATTTTTTAATTGAAAAATGATTGAATGATAAATTAATTAACAAAATTTGAATTTACATAAAATGATGATGTTAGTGAACTTTGATCTTAAATTTTATTTATTTATTGATGACACTATTTATAATTTTAAATATTTATTAAATTATTGTAATGACATAAAAAATATTAAATTGAATTGATATTTATCTACTGAGCTCAGAATATATTTAAATATATTAATTATTTTTAGTTACGAATTTGTATTTCTTGTAGCCTCTGCTGTTCACTTGCCTTGCTCTATTGACCGGGATCGAATGAGGGACTTGACCATTAATGCAATTGGTTTTATTATCTACTTGATTCTCTTATAAATTTTATCTGCTTGTTTTAAAATCATTAAGTTGTTAAATCCAGTTTTATAATTCAATTGGATCTTGATGTTCTGCTAATTTTCCGTTTATTATTTATTAATTTATTTAAATTATTTATTCAAAATTATACCTTCTCTTGTTTTATGACTCAACTTCCAATAAATTTGAATATTTGGCTTCTGGAAAATTATTTATGTTTCTGATATTTTCTTCTTAAATTTTAGTTTAATATATTTAATTCTTGATTTAAAAATTTTAAATAATAACTGGAAATTATTTATTCTGATGATTTATTATAATGATTATTTAATTATTTACTTAAAATTCTTCAACAATTGATTTCTAAGCTTGATGTTCGATCAACGATATTATGAATCATAGACTGCTATTCTACGTACAAGCAGTGGCCTAAGACCTAAACAATCGAACATGGTGAGAATTTGGGCTCAGTCGCTATTCCTTATTGGGTTCTAAACTAATAGCAAATTACGGGGTAGTAGCAGATCACGTGACCTAACATCTATACCTAAATTCAGAATACGGAACACAGGCTGCCTATGGGCTCAACTTAAGACAACATTGACCCCCTGGAGACCACCGAAGGGTCAACTGGTACAGTTTACATGCACACACGCACTGTGTACGTACCCACTAAGAGCAGGTTATTGTATACCCTTCGATTTTAGTGGTAACTGTACTTAAAATTCCAGTAACAATTTATAATTGAGATGAATTCTCGTGTACAAATCTTTAAAGCAAAGAATTTTTTTTCCGTAAGTTGGTTTAAAATCTAGAGGTACTTTAAAGAAATATTATGAAATAGTCCAATAGAGAAATATGAAGACTTTTTTTATCCGGACTCCTATATTGTACCTAACTCTCCCACATTCACATCAATTGTTCACTGTATTTTGTACAGCTGTATTGCGAATATTTAGGAATTCAATCTTGATGTAGATTTAGTATTATTTTAGTAATATTTAGTAGTATTTTACGAACGAAAATTATAAACTTGTGTGTGTGTACGCGCGCGCGCGTGGGAAAACACACGCACACATTATTATTATTATCACTAACTAGAAAAGAAAGAGCAATTTGATGTTTTTTTGTTGCTAAACCAATAATAGCCTACTGTAGAAACTGGGATAAAATAAAATTACGAGAGGAACGCATTTGAAGTTATTTAACTAGAGAATTACCATACTACTACATTACTTCCCCCTAGACTGACCTTTTTAATTCAATCTGTTACTTCTGTAAAATGCATTTACTGAGCTCTTTTTCCCGTATATAAAAGATTCTATTACGCTTAGTTTGCGCGCCATTATATTTTATACGATTACTTCGATGCGCATTCAGTCAAGCAAGAGTTGTGACTCTGCTACGGAAAATAATTGCATTCATACTGATCTAATCAGTCCATTCTATGTTGGTAAATAACTAACACAACATGTTTATTGATAAAAAATAAAAAAAAAATAATTAAGAATATTGTTTAGGTCAACAGCCGAAAGGCTGGTTTGAACCTCTAGAGGTTTTACTAAGTAAAACGAGGAGTGAAGTGGTTTACCATTGCCTTCCTCACTGAGTGAAAAAGTACGCTTATCAGCATGCCGGGCCCTCTGAAAAGCACATATTTTCCACTCTGTAAATGACAACTTCACTTCATTCACCACAGGGTCTGGCTGTATAGTGAAATTCATTACTTTCAGAGAAGATAACTCTGACTAGTGTCTTTTACACCTCTACCTCTTCTGTTCTTAAACGATTCAGTCATTTAATTGGCTGACCATGTGATAAGAAACAGAACTATTTATTTTAGCCCTGCAACGAACAGATTGAGTGTAAATAATTTGACACTCCACCTGTCTGTTATGGGCAGAATTAAGAATAACAAACCGTAAATGAAATAGCGAAATATTTTAGAAACTTGTAACATTTTAAAATTTCTTATAGATTAATATTATCAAATATAATTCTCAGAACAAAACGGGGAGACTTCCACATCACTTTGTAGAATTTTGTTTCAATATAATCAGTATTATAACTTTCGCATCAACATTTTTGCAGTTTCTAGCGTCGCCATTACAAATTAAAACCAAATAACAATACAAAAGGAGTAACATATCAAAGAATAATTACAATAATGTAGTGGGGTTTTACAGTGATTTATATGAATTATATTATTGTGTTAAAACTGTCTTCGATGATGTTAATATTTTATAAATTTTATTGCTTTTATGTAATGTGAGTCGTTAACGCAATCTTTGTACGTTTCTGGTATGTAAACTTCTCTCCGTATAGTGATCAATGTAGGGCATTTGACTAAGAACTTTTGTACGTATAGTTTTGTGTTGCAGTTAATACATTAATTAGGTTCTTGTTTCATTATGAGCTGACTGCTTGCCAGTGAGACTAATTCGCTGTCATGAAAGTGTCACTTGGTCTGTTGTCTGTTGTCAAAAATTTCTGGTTGTAAGTCATAAGTGTCAGTCCGTACTATGTGTTGGTTAGTTTCTAAAGTCTTCCACTGCTTATTCCAAATTAACGTTAACTTCGTTTTGTATTATCTTCTCAGGTCTCCGTGTGGAGATAAATTTTATTCGCTCCGTTGTAACTTGTAGTAGCACGTTTGGATGCTTGGGCAGTTTTCTCGTTTCCTTTTGTTCTTAAGTAGGAAGGGTTCCATTTAAAAATTACTGCTTAACCGTTTTGAATCAGTGAGGATCACAATTTTTTTTACGATTGGATAATGTAATAAATTTAAAAGTTTTTCGTATCGTATGTGCTTTTCGATAAATATCGGTAATATACATTTTTTATTATTATTCATCTGTCTATTTAATAGTTTACAAGGCAGTCGTAATTTTATTTTCCTGTGCAAAAACTTTAAAATAAAAGTCAAACAATATTCTTCAATATAATTTCAAAACGGTCAAAAGAGTGTTCATTCTCTTGGACCCACGAGGATTTTGGTTTGGCCCTGTTTTTAGTGGAGGCTATAAAACACTCATTTATGCCTAGAGGCTCCATCGATATAACAGTACGTGTAATCGTTGAACGTAGTTTCACCCCATCTCTCGTTTTGAAATGTTGTTTTTTATATTATACGTATAAAATGAGATACTACCAGTTGTGCACAACGTGCCATAAATTTAAGGAGTACTTAATAAATTTGTGTAATTAGTAACAAATTCTGAAGAATTATAAAATCTCTCTATAAGGCTAAGGAGATCCGTACATTCCGATGTAGATGTACATTCCGTCTTTTGACACGGTGCACAAAATATGGTCTGATGATAAAATACCTGATGGAGAAGCCAAGACATAAAGATCTATAGCAAGCCTGATGCTAAGTATTTAAATGAAAGACCAGTAAGAAATGAGGAGAAAACTACAATAATAGGTGTAAAGCAGTTAGGTAGTAGGGGTGTCACTAAAATGGTGAATGACCGGAGATACAATGAGGCAGATGTACGGTCGACAAAACAAAGAGAATCAGCAATCGAGACGCTGGCTGAGAAAGATAGGTAGAGATCGTTCATAAACACAATGAAGAGATTACTTGAAACTGATGGCAGGAAGACCACAGAATTAAGAAGTTAAACAGGAAAGACCGACTTACCCAAGCGATTATGACAGACTGATAAAGGAGAAGGATGAGAAGGAGAGATAGAGAAAATACTTAGAGATAGATAAATACGTTCAGTATTTGGCTGTTTAATTACCTAAATGAATGTGCTTACGTAACACTTAAGTTTAATTTTAATTTAGTTTTACACAATTCAGGAAATATACGTATATGGTACGGAGTGGTTCAGTAAAATACTTTTTTTTTAAATCACGCTTTAAAAAGCATCAGTAATTTTTAAAATGAATTTTCTTTACAAAATTTTGTGTTAATAAAATTGTTTTTGTCGTATTTTTAATCTTTCTGGGGTAGAAGCGACGTTTCACTTAAGTTCAAGGTAGATTAATAGTACATTATTAAATCTAAAATTGATCTAACTGCTTTTCAAAGGAATAGAACACACAGACGATTCCGCTTTTAAATAAGAGAAAACCAATTCAAACATTTCTCGTTTTAAACGTTCTGCGCAATATCCATTTTCTTATATTTTTACACAATAAACTCTTCATAAATTAATTTCTAGTAATTTGTAGTGTGCATATTTACATGATACTTTTATTGTACTCTTATTTTATTATTGATAAAGTATTTTTTCTTTTGTGTTTTGAATGACTATTTTTACAATTCTACAACATTACAATCTGTTCACTTGAAATAGAACAATCAGTAATTTTGATAAGTGTTAATTAACATGATTACGATTTCATTTTAACGTTAATGAAATTGAAAATAGTAATAAATTAATATTTTTGATAACTATAATGATGACTTTGAAGTAAATCAGTTAGAATAAAAAAGATAATAAATGTAACAATGTTCTTTAAAACCTATAACCTAAATCAAAAACACTATGTCTTTTCAGCCTTAAAAACCCGGTGTCAGTGTTATTTAGTAGATTCAGAGCTAGGAAGTTTGGATGATTGTTAAGTCTTTCTTTATATTTACGGCTGAATTTTGATATAGGTTGTATCAATGAGTCAATGTTAAGATTGGCATAGATATAGGTGTTTTTGATGTACCACGGAATTTGCAGGGCCCGCCGCAAGAACTTTGACTGGAAACGTTCGAATATGTTTATATTTGAAGTGCAGGATGTACCCCACAATTGAAGCCCATATGTCTACATGGGTTTTAAAACGGATTTATATAAAATAATTTTTGATTCTTTTGACAAAGGTGAGTACAGTATTTACCAATTAACCAGTGTTGTTTACGTACTGTCAGCCCATGTTGTTTCTTTTTAGTTTCTATTCTATGTGATGTTTCCATGTGAGGCGACAATCTAAATGTAGTCTGACTCTAAATGTAGTCTTGAATGACTGTGACGGTTATTTCGTTAGAGCCACGATTTTTTAAATTATGCTTTCTTTCAGAGGAGTTGAAGGGAGTTGAATACTCCCGACATGAAATTAAAATAATTTTTTGAGATTACTTAACAAAATCCCTGTCATATTATATCTTATAATAGTTTTATTATTATTTTAATTCACATCATCAACAAGTTCACTTGCGACTACTTTTGGTGTTAACAAATGGTAGGCTTTAAATTTTCTAAAACCGTACCGGGATTCGAACCGAAGACTTTCCGCTTTGAAGCCTAGCACGCTAACTACTGCACCAATGGAGGCAGTCATCTTGTAATTTCTAATCGTATAAAAATAGTTCTAAAGAGGAAGACGAGGCTTCATATCTGAGGCATCAAGGAAAATCTGGGTAAGGAAAATTGTGTACTCCTTTTGTATACTGATAATAATCATGTGATTGTTTATATATAATAAATAGACTCTTCAGCGGCCATTGTAAGTTACACAAACAGTGGTTGGTTTGTACCACTTGGATATATCTATAACGTTAAGTATATCAATGGCATTTCTTGGTAACTATCCCCGACGTCATAAGATGTTGCTAGATAGTCAACATATTGAATAGGTCAGAGAATTAAAGTTCAATTGTAAGTGTGTCCTAACTAAAAGATTGTCTAATTAAAATGATTCAAATATTGATAAACTTATAAGTATGGTTAGGAAATAGAGTAAATTATATTGTTTTTGTGTTGTAAAAATATGGAAATAATTGCTCATAATAGGCAGGTGGAGTGTTAAATTATTTTCACTCGATCTGTTAGTTCCAGGGCTACAAAAAATGTTACGTTTCTTATCACATGTTTAACCAATTACATGACTCAAGCATTTTAGAACAGAAGAAAGGTAGAGGTGTAAAATATAGTATGGTAGTACGTAAAATGAAAGATATGAAGCCTGTGTTTGGAAGAGCGTATCTCACCAAGTAAGAAACGAAAATTTCAGGTACGGCTCGTTTTAAAGCTTAGTTTATCGTTATGTTGTTCGTATAAATTACGTATAACACGGAAGCGTATTTGGCATTTTTTAGCGACTTAAAAACAAAATATTTGCCCGTTTTTTAGCGCATTTATTACTTAGTCCACGTTTCAGAACTTGTAGCACGATTCCTAATACACTTTCACGTTTCGTAATTCATACAAATAAAATAATAAAAAACC
Organism: Catonia carolina; assembly: GCA_035578175.1. NCBI lineage: Eukaryota > Metazoa > Arthropoda > Insecta > Hemiptera > Achilidae > Catonia > Catonia carolina. The sequence goes on along the minus strand of JAQMRL010000001.1, from coordinate 306,147,733 downwards.
AAGCTTTAAATTGAGCCGTACCTGAAATTTTTATGTTTCTTACTTTGTGAGATACGCTGTTCCAAGCACAGGCTTTATATTTCATTTTACGTACAGAATTGCCTCTTCTGAGAGTAATGAATTTCATTATACAGTCAGACCCTGTTGTGAATGAAATGAAGGCGTCATTTGCAGGGTGGAAAGTAGATGTTTTCAGTGGGCCTGGCATGCTGACAAGCATACTTTTCCACTCAGTAAAGAAGGCAGGGTAAACCATATCACTTCTCGTTTTATTTAGTAAAGCCTCTAGAGGTTCAAATCAGCCTTTCATCTTTGATGACCTAAACAACAACAATGGAAATAACATTCTGATTCTAATTCTTGGGATGTTGATGTTATACACTAATGAAGTGAATAAAGACTACAAGATGATTATGTTTAATCGCATGTTTAGAAAAATATCTATAAGCCTTAAAAGCAAAATTTCAAAAGAAGCAATGAGAAAGGTGTACACATCAGTGATCGTCTCTTTAGGTATATCAGAAACCAAAAACGTGCGAACACGACAATTTACTATTTGTTTCTTAGATTTTTAGGAATTTTTTTAGATATTATGTCAGTGTGTTACGAATAGATTTTCGTGGTGTGTATATAAATAATTTTCCTAAATATCAGATATATACGGGTGATTTGAAACCTAAAACGAGTAAATAAATTACGACTTAGTATTTAAAATGAAGAAGATAAATATTTCTGTAATAGAAAAAAATACGTAAGTTGAGAAACTTATAGAGCTTTGTACACTGGTAGGGTGTACTTACTTATTTTTATCTTTATTCTCAAGGGAACGCTAAAAGGATATTATCCTTTCATTTTACTCTAAGTACGGATAGTTGCATTATTTAAGAAAATTACGTTACACAAAATTGCGTTATGTCGTATAGTCATTTTCTTCTTCCCGTATTATTAAGAATATAACATTCTTCCGACATAATAAAGATATTCATATTAATAATGAAAAAGGAAAAGGCTGTTAAAAATACTTTCTCTTATCAAAAAGCCGGAAAGTAAAATACAGGTAATGTTTTTATTAGGACTATTTTATTTTTTATATTTATTTTGCTTTTCCTCTAACAATTAGTTTCTGAAAATTACGACCTAAATCTATTTGAAAATATAATCCATTTTTCTTGTTAACTCATTCACTGTTAATGCAAAGTGAATAGTTTGGAAACCCAAAAAGCGGCGGCTACAAAAACTGAAGAGCCGAACCCTTTCTATCAAACCTTTTGAATACCCATGAAGTGCTTCACTTACGAGGTGAGGCTATAAAATAACGAGACTAACGTCGGAAAAAATTTTATTTTATACATAATCACTTATTGTAACCTTCAATATGCATTCCTCTAACCCTACAACGCTCCATTGAACAGTGCTGGAAAGAGTTGAACAAACAGTCAACAAACAAACAGTCCAACGTTGAACAGTGCAACGTTGGAAACAGTGCTGGAAGTCATCTTCTGTTAGCTCCTTCAGGACACGTGCCACTTTCTCTTTTACAGCTTCCACAGACTCAAATATTGTCCCTTTTAATGCAGATTTCACCTTAGGGAACAGGTGACAACATTTTGGTAATAACATATTTTGGTAATAACATGTGATGAAACGTGGTTTTTTACTTTTGATCCGGAAACGAAGCGCCAATCCATGCACTGGAAGATCCAAACTTCACCGAGAGCCAAAAAAGCTCGAATGAGCAAGTCAAAATTTAAAACAATGATGATTGTTTTTTTTTATGTCCATGGGATTGTGTATCTTCTCTGGGTTCCTGAAGGTCAAACAATTTATCAATATTACTACCTTGAGGTACTTTCTAAACTACGTCAAAGAGTAGTATCCCATTCCGCGTTATCTGTCAAGAGGTTCCTAGCTAAGTACAGCATCTCACTGTTAGAACATCCACCTTATTCATCATGCGATCTTGCACCATGCGACTTCTACCTGTTCCTTAAGGTGAAATCTACATTAAAAGGGACAAGATTTGAGTCTGTGGAAGGTGTAAAAGAGAAAACGGCACGTGTTCTGAAGGAGCTGACAGTAGATGACTTCCAGCACTGTTTCCGCAATGAAAAATTCGCATGGACCGTTATAGGGATAGAGAAGAAATGTATATTGAAGGTGACAATAAGTGATTATCTATAATAAAATAAAAATAAATTTTTTTACAACGTCAGTCTCGTTATATAATAGCCACAACTCGTATATATGTTTTTTTTGCATCACAATCAAGAAGTATTTTCTTGGTTTTACCACATCGTCGTGACAAATAAAGGAATGTATCTATCTATTAATATTAAAATCCTAATTCACCAATTCGTTTCTGCCTGCCTAATTAGATCTTTATTTTAGTATTCTCTTTGCAAATTTAATAATTTAATTTTGCGTGTAATTTAAATATCGATATGCTAGTTTTCCTGGTTAGGCTTAAGTATTAATTTACCAAACGTTGTAGCATTATTTTCATCGTTTAATTTATTTTTTATTAAGATGAATGAATGAATTTTTATTACGGTCAATGAATGAGTGCGAACACTTACTGAAAAAAACTCTTTCGGTAAGTGTTCGTACTTATCCTTTGACCGTTCTAGTCGTTTTTACTTTACATTAAATTTACATGTGGTTTTTAAAACTACATTAATGGAAATACAAATTTAAAGTTCTCTAAACTGTGAATGTATGCTAAAATGTTTAATACATTAAATATGCTATTTTATGTTCAGCCACATTTAATTTAATCTAGTTTATCCATTTTCTTGGGCACTCTTTCATAACTACGATTGTATTAAAAAAATAAGTAATATTGTGAAGTGCTATATTTTAATTCCCCACAAGGGTATGACAAATTTGAAGTAATATTTATTTAATAAAAGATTTATTATAGGTGTAGGACCGTTACCCCGACTATTTTCATTGTATAGAAAGATGTTGACTAATAAAACGAAACACATTTATACATGAAATACAAGTTTAATTATATCTAAAATAATAATGATTTTTACACACACAGGAGTTACAAATAATACATTTAGAATTATGTTTTTTACAAAATGAAAAGTAAATAGCGCTTTAAATTGAATTCAGTTTTTTAAGTTAAATTCTGTACAGAATATTATTTATGTTGAAATACCTGGCTATAGTTTTGAAATTGCGTAGATCCATGAAAGTTGGTAATATGTAGTTAAATCATTTGTTGGTTGTTAATATTTCATTATTCGTTGTATTTGTAAGTATCTTTTAACACAAGACGTTCTAGTTTCACTGATTAATCAACTGAGAGTCATTTCATTACTGTATTATACTATTAAGCACATTGTTAAACTTATCTGTCATAAGCACATATACATCTTACTTACAGGAGTGCTGAAGTGAGACTGTCCTCCCGCTTTTATTCTAAAGAAGCGTCGTTTTAAACTTCGCCTTGAAACTATTTTTAAATTTACAATATCCAATCATCTTTCAGAATTCAAATTTCTTGACCAATCATATTCAGCTGTTATCTCAACCGTTTTCTCGGCACAAGTACTTTGATACAGTCACTGTTTCTGCACGTGTTCAATTATATTAAAAGTTTACTTTCAACAATCAATAAATTTACTTGAGAATTGACGGTTACGATGTCGGTTTATTCCCGACAAACGCCCAACTTGACAAATACTAATTACATCCGTTACATTAGTTTTTATTTTTTGACATTATAAATTAATTTATTACTTTAAATACAGCCATATATTTTTATCTCGCTACAAATTACCCCCTATAAAAATATAAAAAAACTTTTTTTTAAAATTTAAAACTAAATTTGAAAAAATTTTGAATATTTTTATACAGAAAAATTAAAATCGTTAACAATTTAATGTACACCCTGTGGTTTTTAGCTTTATGAGCACCCTATACTTCACTTACACATATATATATCTAATTACAAACAAAATTACATATTTTATTACGTACTACAAGATACAGAATGATTATATTTTTATTGTTAATTATTGGCAATGATATCCAAATTAATAATATTTATTTCTAATTAACTGATACTTAATTAATTCTTTTTTCTAAATAAGATTTAAAATACAAATGAAAACAACTTCTAAGAAAATTTAAAATATTTTTAACCCATCATAAATCCCTACAATCCAATGCGTCTAAAATATAATGTAATAAACTTTGACATGTCAATCCCATAAATTTATTTTTAAATGTGTTATTTCGTCGTATCACGGTCAAAACAAAATTAATATTTCTATTCTTCTACCATAACCTTTTTTCTAAGAAATCCTTGACTTTATTTTTAGCTTTTACACAATTCAACTTCACCATATGACTTTATTTCCTTTCAAATGTTATTGACCTAATCGTTGGTTTGTTACATTTTGACAATTCACTCTTAATTTTTTAAACAATATTATTTTGATATATCAATTTCTTAGCAGTTCTATTCTCGATATAATTATAACTATTTCCTACTAAACTATTTGTTTTATTTATTATTTTACTTTACTAAATTAATCTAATTTCTAAATACAGTTTATACTACATGATTTTACTTATAATATTTTTTACAAATTAAACGATTCACATAAAACAAATTATTTTTATTGTTTTTTAACAATAGAATATTTTTATTTTCCACTACTTTTACAACATCAAATGGACCTCTGAACCTGTGAGTACACTTTCTGCTATATTTCTTACTTTTATTGGATAATTCAAAATTTCTAAGTAAAACTTGATCACCTACATTAAATTTTATTTTTCCTACTTTATTTTCGCTATATTTTTGTCTTTTAATCGCCACTTCTTCTAATTTCTGTAAAACATTTTTATTTATTAGGTCCAAATCTAAATTTACATTTTTATTTATTATACCAGGAAAATGTATTTTCTGACATGCGACATCAATTACTTTTTTACCAAACATTACCTCAACTGGTCTCTGATTAATGGTAATGTTTACATTATAATTAATTAGATTTTCAATAAATTTAACATACTTGTACCACTCAACGTGGCGTTTACCAGTTAAAAAGATTCTAAGCAAAGTTCCAAGCTGTTGAAGATATCTCTCCGAAATGTTACCTGATGGGTGAAAAATTGATAATACAAACGGAACGGGATATGATTTTTTATTTACTATAATCTTCTGATCAATATTCAACTTACAATAATAATTTTTTATAAGGCCAGGTTTATCAGAAAAAATATCCTGGTTGTTAGTAAACACTTTTATCATTTCAATTTCACCCTCACCGCTATCCATGCCTTTTCTTAAAATGTTTTTGACACATTGTATTTGTTTACTCCATAAGTCATCCCTTATCCGACCTTCATCTACTGTCTGTAAACTACAACTTTTTAAAATAGTGTTCTTATTTTCAGAAAATTTTATGCTTATATTTTTTATTGAAAATAGGTTATTTTTAAAATCTAATTTGACCTGGTTTTTACACAAAAAATCGCAACCTAACAAAATAAAAGTATTAAGATTTTTAATAATGAAAAATGTGTGATAAAATTCAGTATCCCCAATCTTAAATGTAATAATAACTTGCTTATTTATACCTGACTTCCTTCTACCCGCGGCTGTGATTATCGTAATATCTTTAACTGGCAATTTAGAAAATTTTTCATTAACTTTATTTTCTAACTCTACTAAAAATTCTTGGTTTATTGCACTGATTTGACTTCCTGTATCACATAATATATTAGCAATTTCACCCTTTATTTCTACCTTAATTTCAACTAATTGAATACTTTTTCTACCTTCTTCTTCCCTTTCACTAACCAGTTTTTCTTCCTCCAATAATTCTTCAGCCAAATTGTTATTAAATATAAAATTAACAAGTTTATCATCTTCTCCCTCACTTTCTATCACCATTATTTCATTTTCACTTAAATTTACACTTTCAAATTCAATATTACGTTTTTTGTTTATATTCTTATTCTCAAATTTAATAATATTATTTTTATTTCCGTTAAACCCTTCACTTTTTTCAGATGTACAGGATAAATTTTCAACTACAGCCTCCATTTTTCGCACACCCTTACTTAGTTTAAATTCCCTTGTTCATTATGTACCTCTGCTTCAACTAATATAGAATTTACTTTATTCTCTGGTTTTTTATCAAATTTTCTGTCATTATCGAATCTACCTCTGAAATTATCGCTTTCATTTTTAGTATTCTCCCTATTATAATTAAATCTATTATTTTCCTGTCCCCTGCTGAAATTATCCCGATTACTGTTATAATTATTAAAATTATCTCTACCCTGGTTTTGAAATCTACTTCTGTAATTATTGTTCACATTTCTAAAATTATTATTATTATTATTTCTATTGTTATAATTACCCATACCAAATTCTTGTTTTCTACTGAAATTTCCCTGTTCACTATCTCTAAAACGATTATTTCCACCTACTTCATTCTCCTGTTCTCTCCCAATCCCAGAACCTTCCATTTCGTCCAATAATTTAACAAAATTTTCTACATCTGAAATACATCCAATGGTTTTTGCCCTAACGACACTATTATTAAAATGTCTACACACTAGTTTGATTAATTCACCTTCCGACAATTTAGGTTCTAAATATTTGGCTTTGTTAATTTTATTCATTAAGTAAATTGACATTTTAATGTTTTTATTAGGATTAAATTTCCCAAATTGCAAATTCTGCCTTACTTCTGCCTGCACACTGTCACTCCAAAATTTCTCCTTAAATTTACCAATAAATTCCTCCAAGTTATCAATTGTATCCCTAACATACATCCACCAAGTTGAACCCCATAAATCACACATCAAACTTTCATTTATTACACTTTTAATTGTTTTCCATTTCTTTATTTCGTTATTTTTAATCTCGTACTTTAGTGAACTAATGAATTCCATTGGGTTTCTGTTAGAAAATTTTATTTTTATATTACAGTTATTATTATTATTATTATTATTTTGACCATCATAAACTCCGTGCTCTACATACTCGCTAAAATCTGATTTTAACTTTTCAACATTGTCATTCACCTCTCCAATAAGCTTATTCTGTTCTAACAACCTATTTTTTACATCGGACAATCCTTTCTTGTTTGTATTTACATCACAAATTACTTTATCTACTTTCAAATTAACTTTATTAACTTTAACTTCATTTGTTTTAAAACCTTCGTCTATTCTAATATTCTGACTTTCAACAACACCTCTTAATAAATCAACCTCATTTTCGTTACCTTTAATTTTACAATCAACATCTTTTATCATTTCTTTTTTAAATTTCTCAATTAATTTTAAAGTATCATGTTTCACCTCTTCCCTAATTGCCCTAATCTCTTTTCTTAAACTTTTTGCTTGCTCGTCCATTTTATTTTCTAAACTGCTAACTAATTCTTTCTTTAAATTTTTATTCTGTTCTTTTATTTCCTTCGACTGTTCTAACATTTTGCTATTTAATTTATCAAATTTTTTACCAAAATCATTTCTGAAATCTTTACTTTCTTTCTGTGTTTCTTGGATTACATTAGTTAAATTTAAAATAAGTTGTTGCATTACTTCTACCCCTACTACATTTGGATTATTTATATTGTTATTAATACTAACATTACTACCACCTAACCCCCTATTTTCTCTATATACATTATTAACCTCATCCACTTCACTATCTGAATCAAATATTCCCCTTATATTTTCTATATTATCATTATTATTATCAATGTTTTCTGTAGGTATCAATTCTTCATCCACACTACTATTATTCAAAAATTCATTTTCCTGGTTTACATTTACTTCACTACTATTACTTGCATCTACGGTTAAAGTGTTATCACTACCTCCAACTAACCCAGTTTCTAATTCTCCAACATGACCCATTTTATTTCTATTCGATCTTAACATTCGCGGCATTTCTAATTATTTTAGTTATTTTTACAATTTAAATTTATATTTACTCAACCCTTTCTATACAATTACTAGTCACCACAAGCGGATGCCAAATTTGAAGTGCTATATTTTTAATTCCCCACAAGGGTATGACAAATTTGAAGTAATATTTATTTAATAAAAGATTTATTATAGGTGTAGGACCGTTACCCCGACTATTTTCATTGTATAGAAAGATGTTGACTAATAAAACGAAACACATTTATACATGAAATACAAGTTTAATTATATCTAAAATAATAATGATTTTTACACACACAGGAGTTACAAATAATACATTTAGAATTATGTTTTTTACAAAATGAAAAGTAAATAGCGCTTTAAATTGAATTCAGTTTTTTAAGTTAAATTCTGTACAGAATATTATTTATGTTGAAATACCTGGCTATAGTTTTGAAATTGCGTAGATCCATGAAAGTTGGTAATATGTAGTTAAATCATTTGTTGGTTGTTAATATTTCATTATTCGTTGTATTTGTAAGTATCTTTTAACACAAGACGTTCTAGTTTCACTGATTAATCAACTGAGAGTCATTTCATTACTGTATTATACTATTAAGCACATTGTTAAACTTATCTGTCATAAGCACATATACATCTTACTTACAGGAGTGCTGAAGTGAGACTGTCCTCCCGCTTTTATTCTAAAGAAGCGTCGTTTTAAACTTCGCCTTGAAACTATTTTTAAATTTACAATATCCAATCATCTTTCAGAATTCAAATTTCTTGACCAATCATATTCAGCTGTTATCTCAACCGTTTTCTCGGCACAAGTACTTTGATACAGTCACTGTTTCTGCACGTGTTCAATTATATTAAAAGTTTACTTTCAACAATCAATAAATTTACTTGAGAATTGACGGTTACGATGTCGGTTTATTCCCGACAAACGCCCAACTTGACAAATACTAATTACATCCGTTACATTAGTTTTTATTTTTTGACATTATAAATTAATTTATTACTTTAAATACAGCCATATATTTTTATCTCGCTACAATTGCTTTTAACAGACAAATTGTTGCATGCGTGGAACATTTACCATAATTTCTATAGTTTGGAAAAATTATTTCTACAGCTAGAGAGATACTATTTGACAATTTTTGTATGTATTTATTTATGTGCAATTCATGAAAATTTATTTTTGACAACTAAGAGATTTAAGAGAATTAAGAGATTTTATTTTCTTCTACCCCATATAAAAGTTTGTGCAGTCTTAATGAATGTACCCCGTTGCTCAATTATTTTAGATTGCTGCCACTTGTGTAAGGTTTGTTTGGCAGTTGCTGATTTGTGTGTAATTAGTACGTCAAACCTATTATACGTACAATAGTATAGTAAAAATTCTGTAAATTCAGAAAGTGGAACTGTACTGGTTTTTTTCTAATACTCCATCAATGATAAATTTGGAATATTTCAACATTTTTAATGTTAGGCTTTGTCGTTTCAAGGCTTCTTTTCTCTTTGTTACCAAAGTAACTAGGCCTACTATCTAGAAAATAATAAATTCTACGGGTTCTAAATTGCCGATTTTAAAACCTACTCTTTAATTCATCGGCAGAAAATTATTTTATCGACTTTTAAACAAATATCCATGGAAACAACACCAATTGGCCAATAAGCAGAAAAACGATTAAGGCATGTTGCCAAGGAGTAGATAATTTATCATTAGGTTTATAAACCGACATGACAGATTTACAGACAAATGGGGGTAGAACGCTGCGTGTGACACAAATATCTAATATGTCTGCTTGTAAAAACACTACTGTATTTCAGTGTGATTAATATCACTACGATGCTGGTCAAAAATTTTGCAAAGAGTTTTCTGTTAAACAAAAAAGTTGTCACATGCTGCCTTCATGGACTTTTGTATAAACACGTATAATATTAATAATGTTTTTATGTTTACATTAAGTAGCATCAACTGGATTTGTTTTGTGATTACTGTAGGTTTCGGTACGAAGCCAGTGCATTCTTCCGTGAAATAATTTTTAAACCATATTCGGAAATCAAACCTGGGACCTTCAAATTTTTAGTACAGCACATTCTAGTGCTCTAGCAAAGTTCTGACGGTTTTAACAGCGGTTAAGTTGTAGGCGAGTTCGTAAATACTTTTCAGCATTCTTTAAAGTATTTTTCTGCAATTCTAATCGCAGTTGACTGCGATTTTTCTAATATCAGTTACTGAAACTTTCAAAATCCTTGTCTTGGCAGTGTTACATCATTCTCAAACGCGGACAAACGGGGTTCGGAAAGACTCGGTCGGCTGTACGTGAGTGACGTAGTTACACGGATCAGTGCAGTACGACGAGCACACCCATGAAGCCTTGTGTAATGGTAAACAAGTTTATTATATAATTGTACAACTCATAGTCCAGATTTACGGAGAAGGTTTAAGAGGTATCTCGGCTGAGGAGTTTATGGAATGGGACAACAAAACTACATTTCGTACTGGTAACATGAATAAATTTTCTCATGGATCGTAAATATTCGTCAACTGTTGGAACGAGATAAGAAATAATCTTTTTTATTTAAATACTACGATTTGATTTTCCTATAAATATAAAACTATACCATATATTTTTACCATTAAATCAAATATTAAAATATCCGCTTGATAGTTATAATAGATTTTTGTACTAAATGAAATCTATGACAGTTCATTATAACCGTGGTACTAAAAATCCCATTATAATGCAGGTTTCATTGAAGAAAAACTTAATAAAAAACTTTGTGTCAACATGAATGGAAAATTCTGCATTGTTCATAAGTTATGAATAGTGAACAACTACAGAATTAATATTAAACCATTGAAATAAAATTAATGGAAGTTCTATTGCAACGTCCTGTTACGGCACTAAACTAAAAACTCTACTTTATTTAATTTTACGTACCTATTAGAGTGATGAACTATTGTGCAACTTAATAAAATTTCCAGACTTAATTAATTCTACCTTTCTCTTGATGCAGATTAAAGAGTCACTTTTAATTCTGTTCATTGCTTCTGATTGACTACTTTTTTTGTTAAATTAATTAAAATCTGTCGTACAATAGTTTGACATAATGCAAAAACTACTTCATTCAAATTATTATTACGCTATGTTGCAAATATTATTTATTTTATGCAAAGGTGCAAAAAAACTGAACTTGACTTTTTGCAGTAGAGTTTTTTCCATCACGGATCGTTTAAATTTCTGTAAAACTAGAACCATATGACAAATAAATTGAATTAAATAGTTCTTCAACTTTTGTATTCTCAACTGTATTTTGTAAATGTTATTCTTTTGTGGAGATATTTTAAAACAAAAATCAGGGCGGTTATGGTTACCTGTTACGCCTTGCAAAAGTGTAGAAGGCCCCAGCACAGATACGCTTTCTAAAATAAACTTTAGTATGAATCACTTTGTTCTTAATACTACGATCTTACATACTATTATAACAGGTGATGGAATTAGAATCTCAGACAAAATATATAAACACGTCACAGATACTCGAGGGATAAAAATATAGCCTGTAAAGTGACCGCTATAATCACACAAATATAGAAAAACAAAACAAACTAATACCACACCTAAAGTAAATCTATCTAATAGTCCACTCCATTCAAAGTTACAAAGGTTCTTGTGTGGAATAATACAGAATTACAGATTACTTAAATACAGACTTAAAATTACAATCATAGGTTTTCTGTTAAGGTCACAAAGCTGACTGATCGGAGGAGTTAAGAGTTGTGTCTAGTGTAGATTTATCATCACCAAGTATGTCAATAATTGAATCATGTAGCCTGAATCAGCGTTGCAATGCAAAATACATGATGCAATCCAACAATATAAAATTTGACAGATAATTGCATCTGCTACAAACTCGGGCTTCACCAAAAGCCATGAGGTATCCATGAGTCAATCTGGTGTCCCTAATGGATAGTCTAGTGAACACCCACTATTCCTTTTAGTATATCCGTTTAGTCTGAGATAACACGCAGCATATTGCAACGAACAATTTTTTGTAATTAATTTTTAACGATATTTTTCTTCGCTTGAACAGTCGCTTCAAAAACATACTTCCTCAAAACCCGTGAAGATGTTTTTCTTTACGTTGGAGTAGAAATATGATGTAAGCTACATTAACTTTTATCTTTCTAGAGTTTTACTGTTGCGCATTGTTCTCTTTAAAGTAATTTTTTACATTATTCTCTTTTGTTATTATCTGATTTAGTGGTTGTTGCAGCTGTCAAAACGTTTGAATGGAATCCTTTCCAAGGTTAAGGCAGTTATTTTATTATTATTATTATTATTAAGTTTCTAATAGTTTTACACCAATTGAACTACCTACTACTTAATAACTGATTGTAAAAATGGACTGTTGTAATGATGGTTCAACATGCAAACAAATTTCTATTGAAAGTCACTTGCACTTGTTATGGATGGTGGAACAATCATTCCTGTACTCGATATAAAAGATTAATGACGTATATTTTAATATTTATCTATTCACCCTTTTAGTACTGTTATCATTTTAATTAATCAATACTTGGTACAACGAAATGACACTTTTCGTGCAACTAAATTGTATATAAAAACATTATATTATAAAAAATACATTTTTGTCCTTCAATAGATTGATTTCTGTTTAAAATAAATTTTTTAGTATTTTTATACTTTTGACGTATTAAATAATTCAATTTTGTATTACCGTTGAAAGTTATCAATTTTAGTTGCTACTAGTAACGATCATAACTTTATAAATACGTGAGAATTACCATATGGTACAGAATTCTTTTTCTTATACATAACAGGAAGTTTTAAAGTATACAATTCCATAGATAATTACTCTAATTAATATACTCTAATTAATAAAATCAATGGAATCGGATGAGCCGAGGTGGTCGAGAAGATTAAATGTTATTTGGTATTTTTTATTAATATTAACTTTTTTAATTACGAATTGTAAATCTAAATATTTGAAATCATAATATTTTCGTGCAGAGTTTGGTCTGGTTCCCACTGGACTATTTACAGTATTTTTTTAAATGCAGCTTTCCACGTGCATATTTATGTGGTCGCCATCTTCATTCTACTGAATTCCCGGAAAAAAAAGAAAATAGAAATTTTTTTTCATATAACTTTTTTTAAATGCATAATCTGTTATAAATAACAATAAATGCAACTTATCAAATAGATACAACTCATGAAAAAATTACAACCCACTGGTGTAATTAACAAATTATAACATGAAAACATATTATACTGTTCTTAATTAATATTAACAATCAAAATTATATAGTGATTTTTAAAATAAATAAATAAAAAAAACAAGAAAAATAGAAAAACAAATAAAAAATAACAAAAACCTCCTTTAAAACGAAAAAACAAATAAGAAGTAATAAATAATAAGCACATGATTCCGAAATATATGTACACCTAACTTTTCTGGAGATAATTTAAAACGTTCATTCAGCTATTTACAACATACACACTCAAACACGACAGTCATCTACAGAATACCAACATTATAATATTTACAACTTTAAAATCACACTATTAGAATCGCCCTGGGAGATCCAGTATTGTAGCACGCTTTAGCCTATTGACATCATTACTGTTGTCTAAGAGATTCAGTGCTAAGTGATTTACGTGGTTGTTTAGACTTTCGATGTATTTACAACTGAAACTTCGTATTTCTTCTCGTACCGTCTGCACATCCATATCGCGATGTATATCGGCATTGGTAATATACCACGGTGCATTCAGTATGGTCCGCAGAACTTTTGATTGAAACCGTTGCAGAATCTCGATGTTTGAAGTTGATGCTGTCCCCCATAACTGAATTCCGTAGGTCCAAACCGGCTTCAGCATGGATTTGTACAAAAGTAGTTTGCTCTCAATTGAAAGCTGGGAACGCCTACCAATGAGCCAATACATCTTCCTAAATGTTAAATCCAGCTGTTTCCTTTTCATCTGAATGTGTTTGCGCCAAGTCAGACCTCTATCTAAGTACATTTCTAAATATTTTACATCCCTGGCCTGCGGAATATTCTTGCCATTAAGTTGGACAGGAGGACAAGTTGCCCTTCTGGTAGTAAACGTTACATGCGTAGATTTGCCCTCGTTCACCTTGATCTTCCACTTTGTCAGCCAGACTTCCAGCTCACTTAGATACATCTGCACTCTGCGTGACGCAATAGTTGGGTCTGCATCACATGACATTATTGCCGTATCGTCAGCAAAGGTGGCAATGATTACATATTCAAGAACAGGCAAATCAGCTGTGAACAGAACGTATAAAATTGGTCCCAGAACGCTTCCTTGCGGAACACCAGCCTTGATCTCTTTCAAACCCGTTAAGTAATTTCCAACCCGGACTTGAAATAATCGTTTGTTAAGACACGATACAAGAACACTGTACAGGTTCTCCGGAAACACAGCTTTTAATTTATGGAGTAGACCAGGATGCCAGACTCTGTCAAATGCTTGAACAACGTCTAACAGCACAGCCGAACAGTACTTCTTTTCCACGGTGCGGAGTCAAAATTAATGCTTGTACTAATATGAGAACAGCACTAACATATTAAACCTAAAATTGTTACTCATCGAGTAGTTAACGGACCTTTATTACTGTATTCGAATGACTAGTACGCTAGACGCTACTGCGTGCCTGGAGCAAATTTTTTCTAAAGAGAAAACACAGTAAACACGAGAGAACACAGAGGATTTGGATGAAACAAACAACGGTTGATACCAACGACACATATATTGAGCATTATGCATTGGCATAAGAGTTGAAATGAAACATAATATTAATACTATTAATAGTCCACTCCATCCAAAGTTAGAAAGGGTCTTGCGTGGAATAAAAAATTACAGATTACTTACATAGAGACACAAAATTACAAGCTAAGGTTTTCTGTTGTCACAAAGCATCATACAGTCTGACTGACCGGAGGAATTGAGAGTCGTGTCTAGTGTAGAATTATCATCACCAAGTATGTCAATAATTAAATCTTGTACCCTGAATCAGAGTTGCAATGAATAATACATGATACAATCCAATAACATAATATTTTTGACAGATTATTTATTGCATGGAAGGAAATCATGAAAGCATTAAAAATTTTACGATCTCTTAAACAAGGAGCAAACAAGAATAATAATAATATCGATTATAATTCTCATTAGTTACCACAATTCTATTTTGTTCTTTTTTGTCCTCTGTAGTACCAACTGTCGTTGTTCAGTATTTTACTTGACGACTGAATGGACGGATGGCTTAGGGAGTCGAGGGGTGCGCGGAGTCAAAATTAATGTTTGTACTAATATGAGAACAGCACTAACATATTAAAGCTAAAATTGTTACTCATCGAGTAGTTAACGGACCTTTATTTCTGTATTCGAATGACTAGTACGCTAGACGCTACTGCGTGCCTGGAGCAAACTTTCAACAAAAGCAGCATAACTGTAATATGTGCTACTGTATTTCTTACTTTCAACAAAAGCAGCATAACTTTAATATGTGATACTGTATTTTTACTTATTTCTGGCGGCCATCTTAGATCCACTGTGTTGAAATGATCATAGAGATTTTTAATTGGAAAAAAGTTATTATGTAATTTGCCATTTTTTTTCTAACTACAACGTTTCTATTCGATATTGTTTAACTTTCCTCATTTTAGATTTTACGGTTTGTTAAGGTGTTGTTTGATTGTATATACTTTTTTATAATATTCTTCATTAACTTTAATTGTAGCGCAAAATTTTTAGGGCAGAAGGGTTATCAGAAACAAACTGAATATTAATTTTTTTATTAAAAAAGCAGTTAGAATCACATCATGCTTCCTTCTTTTGGAATGAGTGTCAAAGTGTTAGTTGAAAGCAATGGGGAAAATCAACAAACTGAAAGGAAAAAATTGAGATAATGCACTTCTATCAGATATAAACGGGCTAATGTAACAGTTTTGATGTTAAACCGGTTGAAATATTCGTTTGATCCACATTTCATTTTTACTCTGTGTAATATTTTGTAATAGATTACTTTATGTAGATAACTTTGTTACACAGTACACATCGGAGGTTCTAACATAACCACTCTACTGACGTACTACTCGCTCTAGTCTAAATGAAATTTAAAAGCTATTATTACAGCGTTTAATCGAGTGCTGGAGAAGTAGGAAATGGAAGAGAAAGAGAAGGATAAATTGAATATTGATTTTCACAGCTCATTCTATCAGATGATACTTCGTCGAACATTCGTTATGATTTTAATAACATAATGTAGCATGTGGTATGTCAATCATTGACTTCGTTTGTTGCAAAACGTTTTAATTTTTTTTGTTCATAGGCTGTTGTTTTCAATGATCCTTAACCAATCTTATGCAGTATGTTAACACCGATGTTATATAAATTTAGTTGCTATATTTTAATATTTGTTTAATCCAAAATTTTTAGTATTTGATACTAATGAAAGAATTTTGGGAAATACTGTAGTTCTTTTAAAAAAAGGTTAAAAAGTGTTTCAGTTATAAAGTATGTTTTTTCGGGAGTTTTTCGGGACTTAAAGTGAAATGTATGTAACATCTCGCTTGTGCTACCAATGACGGCTACAGAAAACATTTGGCGTTCTATTTACGTTGAACGATTGAACTAATATAAAAATTGGCGGAAGAGATGGTGATTAAAAACTAACATAGCAAAATGTATGCAAGTAAGAAATTTTAATTTTCAAAAAGGTGACTGTTCACCAGTGTATCTTCATAACGTTGCATTACATCGTTCTGGTGCAGCCAGATATCTTGGTAAGCACACAGATAAACTTCTTACGAGTATATAGAGAACACACATACAGCATATACAACTTTAAAGAATTCAACTGGACATAAAATTTAAACAACTTTACTGAGTGCTGGATAATAAATTTAAACTTTCAGTTTCTAGCAAATTTATTGTATGCAAGGTCATTGTGAAGCCCACATGGACTTATGGAATGTAAATAGCCAGTAATTCCAACGTAGAACATTTATAAATTGTCAGATATTTTGTGATAGAACGTTCTGTAGTTTATATCGGACATTTGTCTAATTTTCAAAAGTCTGTGTATAAGTCTGACGCCACAGTGGGTATTTGAACAAGATAGGGCTCCTATCTAAGCGGTTGCGTGTACTTTCCAACGGTTATCATTAACAGCTGCAGTGTAAGATGTATTTATTCAACTGGTAACCCTTAGTTAAATCATTATTTTATTAAAAATTTAGTTATTTCATTATATATTAAAAAAGTTCTACGGCGTTAAAAATTCAGAAAACCTTACTATGAACATGTAAACTTGGACAAGACAGTTGAATCCTGTTTCTCATAGATTGATTTCAGCGGGTATTTAAAAATTCATTATTATATTATAAATGTTTTGCTAACAGAAACTGTTCGAGATTAATGTTAATTTGTGTAATGAAAGATCTTTCAAATGTTTTGGCAGGTTGTTATAAAATTTAACGAAGGCATAGTGCGCTGCTTTATCGTATCCGGTAATTCTTTGTTAGATAGTTCTAAAACATTTTTTTGTGCCTAGTCAGGTACTAATGGATATCTTTATTTTTCTAGAATAAATGCTCATTCTTCTTCAAAAATGCACTCTCATAAAAAATGTCGATGCATGGGAACGTGAGTACATTTAGTTTTTTAAAAAAGGATTTTCAAGAATTACGTCTTTTAGCTCCTCTTAAGATGGTCCTAACAGCCCATTTCTGCATTCATCTAAGCAGCGTAATGTTATGATAAAAATGTAAAACTTTTTCTTTTCCCTTTCTGCTATTATTTTGTTGAACTGTTGAATTATTGAATCCACGTAAAAATGTTAGAGCTTAATGACTCATTAAAAACGATGGTTACAAAAGATAGTTAGAAGTTTATTAATTAATAATTTACCATGATAGCTTTTTAGGTACGCTGCACTGTTCACCTAGAACTGTAATTGTAAAAAACTATCTAGTTAATTAAATTAATTATGGAGTACTTAATTATCTACTTACATAAGCACATCAAAAAAAGTTAGTTTTACCGTTGTCTAGTACCTGTACAGACTACATCATTAACAGCTTCCCCAGGGATGGCAACAAACATGATAACCTACTCCAAAAGTATGTCGTATTTGTTTTACAAACTACTGCGTTTAATTAAATCTGTATGAATTATTAACGTTAAAATGGTGAACAACTAGTTAAACTGTACAGTATAATTAATTAGGTATTTCTTTTGTGTGCATTTTTGCATTTTATTTGATTCCATTATTAAAACATTAGTAATAATACACGACAATGTACTCGTACTTGTGTTTTTTGTCCACTAATAATATCCACACAATGTTACCAATAGATAAATTTATTGTAATTGAGCAGTAATACTATTTTAAAGTTTTCGTTAAAAATATTATTCAGAGTTTCTTAATTGTATAAATTAGGTGAAAAAAGCACGAACTACGAGTATAAGTTTAACCCAGTGACCGATGTTTCATTCAAATTATGTTGTTCTTATTTCTGCTACGTCTTCAAAATGAATATTTCATTTTTTTGTAATTTGAAATTTTATGGCAGTATCTCTTGCCAAAATATTCAAACGGTAGGCCTATGTACTCATTTCGAAAAATTTTAACGTTTATTAATTTTATTGCAATATTTTTATCAGATTTAATATTATTTTACTTTTGTGATTTTTGTGATGGGATTTACCTCAATTAACTTTAAAAAATCTTAATTTTAAAAATTTGGATGTGGTAGTCTTTGTGGTGTAGTGACTAGCGCGCTAGCCTACATGGCGGAAGTTCCCGTGTTCAATTCCCTGCTACGTTCTGGGAATTTTTACACTAAAACTCTCACCGTTACAGTACCAAACCCACAATCATTGATAATGACCAAGCTATTGATGTGACTTTAAATAAACTAATAAAAAAATCAGATGTTGCTACATTTTTCAAAACAACACAAATTTTGTCAAAATAGAAAACTTAAATATTTTACAATTTTAAAAATATTTACAATCACTATAGAATAGTAAATTAATAGAATGAATGAATCAGTAATCATTGTAGTTTTCTTAAATTAGAGAACTCACTCACTGATGCCAGGGCCGTTGAATAAAGATCTTTATTCAACGGATGATTGTTGGAATTATTATATTAACACATCTTTTAAAAAAGGTCTTTTGTATGTCTTCTGAATTTCTCTACTGTTTAAACGTGTTCCTTACGGCCAAATAAATTAAGTGATTTTTGATATATCTTCTTTTAGTATCAGCGTGTTTGAATCTGGGTTTAGAATTTTGTGAGAGATGTACCGTGGTTTATGTGTAAAAGTTTTGAAGAATTTAGGATTGATATCTTTGAATAATAATTTCTGTACTGGAATCACTGGTTGCTTCCCATCAGTGAATTTCATAAATTCATAATTTTTATCAAAGGAAATCCTCTATCTAACCACTAAGTGAACTATTCTAAAACCTAAGAAAAGTTGCCGTAGGAATTTAATGTTACATAAAATTGTGCTAAATATTTTTTCTCGTATTAAAGTATCTTATTTTACTTTACATTCTTTTGCTTATCTTTGTATCTTAAGAAGTAATTGAATTTTTACTTTCTCTTGCCTATATGAATATATAGGAAGGAAAGTATTGTTTTCATGTCGATTTTTCGAAATCGAGTTTTCACCGGATCTATACGTTTTCAGACCCCCTGAATCCAAAAAACATGTTTTTAGCGATTGGTCTGTGTGTGTGTCTGTGTGTCTGTGTGTGTGTCTGTGTGTGTGTGTGTGAACAGAATATCTCAAGAACGGAACATCGTACGAACTTGAAACTTGAAACTTAAGTTACATACCACTACCGGACGCGACACGAACATTTTCATCAAAATCGGTCAACCGGAAGTAGTAGTTTATTCGTATAATTTTTCAGTTTTTTGCGATTTTCTCAAAAACTGGTCCTACGATTTTTTTTAAAATCGCCTATTTTACTCAATTTTTTATTCTCTACAAGATAGGGTAGGCGCCATGTCTGCTGAAATTCTCGGTGAGGCTCTTTTCACGTAAAAACGTTGTTTTTTTAAGATTACGGCTTTAATATAAATTTTAGCGCAAAAACTTATATAATAAAAGTTGTAGAGAATTTAAAAACCTACAACTTATGTTTCAAACATTTTTTTGTATGACGCTTAGTTTAGCGGTAATTTGCGATTTTCTGTTTTTTTTCTCACGAAAACGTGAGAAAAATCGATTTTTTTAACATTTCGGTCTTAGTATGCATTTTACGACAAAAGTGTATATAATAAAAGTTATAGAAAATTAAAAGATCTACAACTTTTTTTTAGAGAATTTTTCTCGACAGAGCCTAGTTTAGCGTGAAAGTGTGATTTTCCGTTTTTTTAAGCCAAATTGAGTTCGATTTTCATTTTGCGTCTTCCACTCATGATTAAAATAAGGTTATGTTTTTGAGGTTAGTTGTTGTTTATTTTTAATATTTTATTAATAATGTTAGGTTTATTATTAATTATTTGCATTGGCAAGAGAAAGTTGTGTGAGTGTTTCACACCAGATTTTTCAACTTACAGCACAAACTTAACGATAATATTTTTACAGAACTAGTTTACTTCTGTAAATATTATCGTTATTTTATTAATACTCGTATTAATATTTTATTAAAATTTATTTACTTTTCTAAATTCAGTTATTTAGGCTTAATACAGTCCCACTTTTTTTGAAGCAATGACTTTTGAATTAGTAATTTTCTTACAAAGATTGTTTGTAGTAATTCATATTGTAATAATTCTAGTGGTTACTGTATTTAAATTGTATACTTTATATTACTTAATTTTTTTGGGTTAACTATTTAATCTTAAATAATTTTCCATTAAAACGAACTTTTATAATCCTGAAACATTTTAAAGTGTCTCTTCCCCACTTTATTAAAAGGAGAGTTCCTTATAACACCATATAAACATTTCTTGGAAAACTTTCGCGTGACTTTATCCTCTTTTGTTCTTCAGAAAGCAATAACTATATTAATCGCAAAATACTGTGTTTATTATAATTTACGTACGAACGGTTAACAAGCATGTATCTCCGTCTTTACTTACTCGTACAACCTCTAACTAATCAATATGGAGCTAAGTAAGTCTTGCAACCTTCTGCAACTTGATTTATAATCTACATAATTTAATTTTCTGGTGTTTAAGTTTCATTTACTTTGAAATAAATTCAATTACGTATTTATATTTAGAACAGCAAAGATTTGTTGTTTCTTCATTAACTATTTAATTCGCTTACAAGTGTTCACCTTTATCCCATCTTTTCGATTTGAATCGTAATCTTATTTTATACTATAGCATACTTTTTTAAATTTGTAGGTCATCACTTTCATTTAACACCAATGCAAACTTATCAGTTTTACTACGTTTAACTTCAGCTAAATAACAGTCAGACGTTATATTTCTCCGTCTAATAAATTGAAAATGTATAATGTAATACGCGTATATTGTTAAATTCTGAACAATAATAAATTGTTGTTTAATATTTTTCCAAAACAGCAGATTTTAATTATGTTGTGTTTACGAATAGACATCAAAGGGATTTTATGAATTAGTATATTACAATCTGTTTATTATAACGTAATGAAATATTTACACGCGCATATAATTGCACGTTCCACAACTGTCGACAGGTTTTAGTCATATTGGATTATTATAATGGTGCTTTGTATTAATGCAGTACCTACCATTTGTGTGTGGTTTTGCGCTTGTAAGCGGGATGTGTGTTTACAACACTGGCGGTTTTAGTGGCAAGTTATGTGAAACGGATTCAGGGAAATACAACATTTATCATCAGAAATCGTTTCCTAGATTTTATTATAGATAGAACATCTTGAAAACAGCCGCAATAAAACAACTAGAATAGAGGAAAATATTAATGCAGTTGTAATTAAAATAAGGAAAAATTAGGTGGCTGTTGTAGACTACGATTTCATACAGCTCGTGAACTTTTCTCCACGATTCCCCAGGTATAATCCTGCTACGATCCGACTTGCCTTATGTATACAGTCAGTTCATTGGCCTAAGTTTTGTTTTAGTTTATCTATAAAAATGATTCTCTGGCCTCCAAATAGGTTTATCACAAAAAACCGTATTACTCACGTTCAGTATTCATTTTTTTATAATAGTGCATCCATTAACGAATGTAATTTTATTTACATTATTTATGAACGCATGTCTTATTAGGACACACTTGTACAACAGCAAATTAATGATGCGTACAAAAATAAATGAATGGCTACTTTTACTATTGTAACTTGCAATGATTATAGACTGATTCTCCAATGGCCATTTTAATGTGCACCATTTATATTTCGTAAAATATATTGCTAGACGTAACACAAAAGAACGAAACAGCTTAATTTACAAGTATCTATCTGGTCACTTTGTATTGATAATTTTTTTCTAGTTTACCTAAAGTTGGAGCTTGGTCGTGCTGAGTTTTAACTTGTGAAAATTTCTAGACCCTGGCCGGGAATCGAAGCCGGGACCTCTGTGTCGTATAATA
Organism: Catonia carolina; assembly: GCA_035578175.1. Lineage (NCBI taxonomy): Eukaryota > Metazoa > Arthropoda > Insecta > Hemiptera > Achilidae > Catonia > Catonia carolina. The sequence continues at coordinate 306,125,196 of JAQMRL010000001.1, read as the reverse complement.
GCACGCCACCAATACGCCACGGAGACGGCCTGATAAAATATTATTGTGTTCTTAAAGTCATTTAAATGAATTGTATGACCCGTTAAACTTTTTTTTAGAAAATGAGTGGTTGTTTATTTTACATTAACCAATGTAGAGACAGAACCGACACATGTTTGGAAGTGTCGAAGGAAACAGAAAAATATCGCATTTTATAGAAACTAAACTGCAAAAAAAGAATACTAGGCCTATTGTCGTTTTAATGACGTTAAAACATTAATTACGTCGTTTAAAACATTTTGGTCGTTTTTGTTTTAGCTGTCACATTAGTAAAGGGTGATTCAAAAAGAGCGCCGGTTTTGATATATCAAATTAAGAGATTTATTTTATTGAAAAACTGAAAATAAATACATCAAGAAGTTCATCTTTCCTTCCGATTTTATGTATGAAAAATGATATCATGCATGTGTCCTCCTCTACTGCGCTGGCACGCATCAACTCTGTCCATGAAATTGGATATTACTGCACGACAAGTTTCGACTTCCATTTGCCCGATAACCCGTCGAATATCCTCCTTCATGTCACTGATGTTTCGGGGTTTATTGGCATACACCAATGACTTCAGATGACCCTAAAGAGGAAAGTCACAAGGCGTCAAGTCACACGACCTTGGTAGCCATTGATGGTCGGAATTACGAGAAATGATGCGATACTGGAACCGTTCACGGAGCAACAACATTGTTTCTCGTGCAGCGTGACAGGTGGCACCATCCTGCTGAAACCACAACTCGTCAATGTCCATTCCATTCAAATGACGCCACCAAAACTCCCTAATCATCTTACGGTATCGGTCTCCATTTACTGTCACGGCTTGTCCTTCTTGATTTTCAAAAAAGTAAGGGTCGATGACACCGCCCGACCAAAAGCCGCACCAAACTGTCACTCGCTGTGCATACATTTCCCTTTCATTAAACACGCATACGGCAGTTCTGTTTATTAACAAAACCGTTTAAGTGGAAGTGCGCCTCATCACTGAAAATGATTTTGTTTGCGAAGGTGTCATCATCCTGCCGTTTTCTCAATACCCAGTCAACAAACTGTCGTCTCTTCTGGTGGTCTGCCACTTTCAAATGTTGCGTCAACTGAATTTTATACGGGTGATATTGGAGATCGTACCGAAGAATTCTCCGTACAGAAGAACATCGTAAACCCAATTGTTGAGAACGGCGACGTATTGATTTTGCTGGGCTAACAGCCACACTGTCACGAACCAACGCAACGTTCTGCTCAGTTTGGCCAGAACGAAGACGTCCAGAACTTTTAAGGTCGACTGTTGAACCCGTCTCAAAAAACTTTTTCATGAGCCTGCGAACTGTTGATTCATTCGGTGCTTCATTACGTCCTAGAGTAATGCGAAGTCGCCAGACAGTAGCCGCATAACTCTCTCCACTCTGGTAAAATGTTTTGACGATTAACACTCGTTGCGCAATAGTAAACTTCTCCATGGTTAGACACAGACTGCGAGAGTACTACACTGTGAACAAGAGAAACTACAACTGAATCGTCAATCGGAATGTTCTCCAAAATAGAAATGAGGTCAAACAATGTTGCCAACCGATAAACAAAAATTTTCCAGCCGTTTAAAAACCGGCGCTCTGTTTGAATCACCCTTTATCTTATTAAAGTGAACACGTTCACCTATTAAGTGATTTACCGTCTCTTTCCCTCTTTCTAATTCATTGTTACTAACGAATTGTTTTTACTGCAATTAGTCCTAGACTAACGAACATTTATTTCAAACCTAAATTACCCAGCGATTACGATAAGCTAAGAATAAACCCTGTAGCTACTTTTATTTTCTAACGTTTAACGTATTGTGACACTTATTGCTAAGGTCCGTTTCGGGATCTAGGTTATTAAATAATTAATACACTAAAGTTTACAATTACAAAGATTTATTAGACTAAAAGATTACAAAATAAATGATTAAACTAATTATAATTAAATAACACAATAAATGATTTAATAATTCACTTAAACTAGATAATAAACAGTAAATAATTTACAATCACTTTTATAACTTACACAGACATACAAAACATAGAAATTGAATTCACATTAACTTTACAATACACTAACAAAAAGATTTTACACAATACGCATACAACAAAGGCAGTATAACAATCTTACTCGGATACGTAATCTGTTTACGCACCTCGATAATCGTACGGCAAAGATCACACGAATACTGACTGGACCGCGCTCGGGGGTCTCCTTTTATAATCATTCACAAAGATCGTTCCAGAACAAAGTAGTGAAATCTACTCAAGTACAAAAATAACTCTTTATTAATGAATGCTAGAACAATCTCTTTGTTAACAAGTCAACTATTGTAAATAGAAAACGTAAACAACCTCATAAACAACTTCATAAAAATAGCTGTACACAATACCTGAACTTTTATAATAGTTATTACAACCCTTATGAATGAATAGACACACTTTTATGGCTAATGTGTGTTGTTATTTCTGTCTTTATTACTCTCTCTCTTGTTGTTACTATTATTTCACACTCTATACTATTTCATGAATGGATTTCTGGAACCTTCGAGAAAAATCTTTAATTCGATCTGTCACAGTATTATCTGAGATAATAAATTTATAAAATACATTCAAAGAACAACCGTTTAGATATTCTTCTTTCAAAATAACTAATTAGTGGTAAATTCTGACAACATTTTGAAAAAGAATTTTACCATACCATTTCGCGTAGACTTTTCATAATATTCAGTGAGTAATAATTGTGGCCTTACCTTGTATTTCGTAACCACAAGTTAAATAGAAGTTGGGGAACATTACAGTCTTAGCTTACAGTCTAAGCTGGTTTGTATAATTTTGTTTTTCCGCATTTCTGGTTCGCTTTAAGTTAGTAAGGATGAAGATTTAATACGATAAGGAATTAAATCGCTAAAAGCGGAAAATATGAGAAATAGAGGTAAAAAGAGAAAGGTCTTACAAAGAACAAATCTTCAGTTTTAAAAGATTTCAGAATATAACTTTCATTACAGTCTAGAACACATATCCTCTAGCGTGGCATTTAGCGTGATATAGTGGTAAGTGGAATGGAATTTACTGCGTGATGTTTAACTCTTACAATTTTTTATAATCAGTTTGAGAACTCAGTAAATTAAATTATTAAATTAATTAATTTAATAATATTGCATTATAGTTTTTTGTTTATTTGATATCTTGAATTGAAAGGTCATTTCAGTTATTTAAAACAATTTTTTGTCTTATGTAGTTTGAATTTTTTGACCATATCCCTAGGTCGGTCGCTAAAATACTATGATGCTAAAAAGCCCTTTGTTTCAGTCCCGAGTAAGAAGTGCATAATACTTGTTAAAGTTATTCTTTAAAACGTGTCATTAATTTATTGCCCGCTGTAGTTAGCAAATAAATAAGAAGTTAACTCGACAGTTCATCTAATAAATTAATTTAAAAACAATGTTTTGAACATTTTACCCAAAACAAATTTTAGTTAATAGCTTTGAAATGTTTCATCACAATTTCTCTTACCAAGTTCATGCGTCATCAAACGAGTGCACACTGAATAGAACGGTCAAGTGAAGGGTTGAATTCTTTTGAAATTCATGCGTGAAGTTTTACATTTATTGCTTGTCGCTACCTCTGATGACAACACGTTACAAAATTGAATGTTTCTTTCAAACCATTAATTTGAATATTGTATTGTTTAAAGTTGTCAACAGCATCGGGAAGACAGATGTCGGATGTGTATTTTTCTCCTGAATGCAGAGGAAATAAATTTATTAAATTGCATTATTATCATACGACAAACCTGTGTTTTTCTACAAGTTACTTTTATTAACACCCTTTTATTTTTTTGTTAAATTAATTAATATTAAAATTATAAAAATTATCTAACTTACTTGTAAAATGTTGCATCTGACAGCGATTGAACAATTCTGGTAATCTGATTTATGCAAAGCCATGAAATTTTGTTACACGCTGGTTTTAATTATATTGTAAATAAAAGAATTTACTGTGACTAAATTTTTCCTTTAATCTATCCGTTGTAAAAAGATTACCTACAAGGGTAATGTTGTCTGTTCTGACTTCGTTCTACTAGTTGGGCTTAACTCTTACTAGATAATGTTACCAGATAATGATCTTTCATATTCAAGATAAATAATCATAAAAGAACGGAAAGAGGGAATCTAAAATCTAAAAGATCATTCCAAAATACTATATAAGTTTTTTTTATTGACAAATTAACAATTTTTTATAATCAGTTTGAGAACTCAGTAAATTAACTAAAAATTAAATGACTTATGAAAAGTGGATGTTAAAATACCACATCATTATTACAATATTTCTTGTAATACTACTTATGAATATATTACATTTAGTTTTTTGATTGTCAATCTAAAATAAGACGACGTTTCACATCTTCGAACTTAATTAAAAGATTAACTTCAAAATCCAGGGTTGGTGTAATGTTCTTGATATATTTTACTATAATTATTTTTATTTTCATTTTTTATTGTTTGAACAGTTAGGTATTGGTAGATTTCACTGTTTCAATAATACCAACTACATGTACTGGAATTATTGCGCAGTTTCTATAATACCAAGGGACATTCACATATTTTTGAAAACCTTATTCTGAAATCTTTGCAATACCTCAATATTACTGTTACAATTAGTATCCAAAAGCTGAATCTCATAGGTTCACTGGGTTTCAAAACTGTTTTATACACCAGCAATTTATCTTCATCCACTAATAATCCTTCATATCAGCCATTACATTCTCTTGAATCTGATGTTAAGTTTTTCCTAAGTTGCCTTTTCAGATACACACCGGGATATTTTACTTCGATAACGTGTAAAAAATTGTCTTGTTGAAGATTAAGATTTGAGCAGATTCGCTTGCGCATAATAAACGTAAATGTGATTTAGTTAAATTCACTTTAGTTTGCTACCGTCGTAGGGCAATTTTGGATATATTCAGTGCTTCTGTAAACGTCTAGATGCAGAAACCGGATTGTTATACGCCAAAATTGCAGTATTTTCTGCAACGTGGTTTTCCATTATTAAGAAAATGTTTAGAACATTTTACCGAGTTTAGGGTATTTTTTCAATTTTGCTGCGAATTGAACAAATATCTAAAAATCGAGCATTTAAATAAGCATAAGATTCATTGATTATCCAATAACTACAGTACTGGAATTATTGCGCAGTTTACCTATTATCCATATAAATTACAGATGGATTGTTCTATTTTTGTGACATAGTGTCATTACGTTTTTAAATTTTTGTTTGAAAAAAGTTATTTAGTAGGCCTATTAATGAATTTATACCACACTATTTTTATTTTTTAACTATATGTCTTTAGTATTGGATTTGCGTTATTCATTTTCTTAAATGTTGTTTTTACTAGTGTAAGTGGAAAGTGCTAAACATAAATCCTCTAATATGCGTGAAATTGACAATTAACCTATTATTAAATGAAATAATATTCTCTTCTCGTACTGGGGTTGAACCGTGTCTTAAAGTTCAAAGAGTATAACCGGGAAAAATAAGTAGGAGTAGGAAGCATATACTAGGATAAAGAAGAAGGAAATGACGGTGCTGAAGTAAGAGGAGAGAAAAAAGGAGGGGAAGAAGTTTGCTGCCACCATTAATAATGAAGGCTTTTAAATTAATGGAATTTACAGTTGGAGGAAAAGTTATTGTTTTAGGCTTGTGTTCAGATTACAAAGTCCTATTTGTTAAAATCGTACAAACAATGATATTGTGTATAACCTTGTCTATATGTTGTTGACTTGCCGCTTTGCATTCTATTGAGGCAGAAGGTTCTGTATCTCAAAAAACCGGGCTGGAAAAAATTAATTAAACTTTCAATTATACCGTTGGCTGAAATGTATTTACATGATCAAAATCGTAATTTAAAATACGTTATTGACTTTGCAAAGGCGCATTATTCAGAAACAAACGATTGTTTGTACATAACATTTTCTATTTTATCTCGTTACAGACTGACGAAAAAACAATTTCGACTGTCTGGGAATAAACAAGCGCACTTACTTGTTCATCCGCTCTTTTGACAAGAAAAGTGATTTAGTTTGAAGAAATTTCCGTAACTAAACTACCTCTGTGCTATCGAAGTTAATAACAACTGTTACTTTTTACCGCGGTTGAACAATGTAACTTTTTATTTTAGTATATACTGCGTTGCTAGAAAACAGTAATCAAACTAAACTTATAAATTAATCTGTAAGATATGCCTTCACTATATGAAGAATATTCCGAAAACTGAAGTAAATATTAACAATAACATTTTAAATACGTTAATTTAAACAAATATTTTTTGATACCACCGAAATGTTTGAATACTTAGCCTGATTACTAACCTAATAATTGTTTTAATTTAAACTGAACGTAAATACGTGACAAGTCCTACTCTACAAGGAAAATGCAATACCTGGGTCATTTTAAACGAGAAGAATGATGCAGCAGTCGGCTTCAATTGATTAATCAGAGTAAAATAACTGATAAGATGAGCTTCATAACTAAAGAACTTACGCGCATCTGCTCCTCTATAATTTCCATTATAATAACCAACCTCGGTTTCCTGAAGGAACTCAAAAAAAAGAAGTCAATAGGAAAAATAAAAGTCAGAAGATAAAAAAATTTAGTAGTAAAATAAAGTTGCAAAAAAGCTAACCACAGCTGAAGCTGGAAAAGAACATTCTATGAAAATTATCTAAATTCTATGACGTTGAATAAAATAGAATTGAGAAACGTCATGATAAATACATAGTGGTAAATTTGGAAAAAAATATAAGTTACTTAAATTAAACAACAAACATAAAAGAATGTTTGAAACAGATTATGTTTATTAACGTTCTGTTTATTTAAAGTTATGACAAATAGTTTTAAAACACAATTTTGGATGTGCTTTGTTTTTAAAGCACATCCGTTGATATTTTGAACAAATCTTTTTAAAAACCGTTAAAAGTGTGAAGAGTGCAAACCACGCCACAGCCCACACTGCATACTCTTTTGCAGAGAACTGGTTATAATAATAAGTTTTATCAGCATAGTATTATTCTAAAAAAAGCGACCCCATTAAGAACCACTTAAATCTTTGCGTATTTTATGGTATTGCAAAAAAGAACCAACCTATAATTTTCTTCATGGCTAGGTGTAACCCTGAGAAATTTTTTATTTATTTTGTTATTAAAGAAATTTTTTAATGTTTTGACATTATTTAGAAAAACAAAACCTTTTTTCTTTTACTTTAATTTTTATTACGGTACTGTACATTGAGCTGCACAACTTCCATATTCGATATTTAAATGGCGGTGGGGAATTTTTCTTTCAGGAGAAGAGGTACCCAGTGATACATTCTCAGTTCAAATTTTCGGGTTTTGTCCGTTATTCAGACCAAGAGGTCCCTACTCCATTTTCGCTTTAAACGACGCACAGTTGGGAAGTTCCTTGTAGCTAGTTGGTTTGGTTGGTCATCTAGTTTTTCGTGAATTTTACTATACAAGGACGCGGTTAACTCCTTTACTATAGGAATTTTGAAATCGTCATGGAGGGTTTTATTGCTTACATAAAAAGGTGCGCCAGAAGCAAGTCTTAAGAATTTTGATTGAAAGGCTTGGATTGACTTAAAATTACTCTCTGCCGCTATTCCAAAGAGATGGACACCATAAGTCCAGATTGGTCTTAATAGGGATTTGTATATTAAAATCTTGGAGCGGAGGTTCAATTGTAATGATACAAAAAATGACTTGACAGCTGGCTGTGTATATGTTTTGGTCTATTAAAGTATAAAATAAATAGAGCCAGCTGGTTGATATTAAATATTCAAAATTATTTAACATTAATAAATTTTATCTAAACAAAAGTCTCGTTGCTAGGCAACTAGAGTAAAGGAGAAGTATTATATAAAAATTATTTCAGTGTGGGACTGAAAATCAAGGAAGGTAGTAGGTCCTCACATTCGTTCTAAATTATAAAATATATATATATATATATATATATATGAAAAAAATTAATGAAATATACTGGACTAATAGTAATAAGAATGATAAATCAAAAAGTTGTGACAAAAAAGAAATTCATTAAACAGGAAATAATATAATGATTAAATTAACTGATAATGTATTAAAGTAATAATTGTTTTTATTGATTTGTATTAAATATTCATCACACGTTACAAATTGGCATCAACTTGTGGATATATATTCAATACGTTACACAATCTTGATCAAGAGTTGATTAGGCAGAAGAGTAGCTTCTGGTGGCGGTTAAGTCCTAAACGTTTTGTACGCAATTGATGCTTCCCAGTTAGTCGCCTGTCAAACCATAAGCCAAGATATCGCACCACCCTGGCCTGTGGGATATAAATGTTATTTAGTATCACATAACAAAACCTAAAACACAATATTAGAATTCTTTAATCAATTATACTTTAAAACAACCTTTGTGAGGGTTGGTTCCTTTTTGCTCAAGTACTTTGAGTAGCGTATACGCATGCGTGAAATTTGGATTTAAGGGGTTTTATATTGGAGCTTCCTTTTTAGCTGATATTAAGTCGTAAAACAGCAAAGTCCAAAAGCTTATCATGCAGCAAATGGGTTTCCGTGCTTACAAGAGCAAAATCTAAATTGTACTAGAAAGAAGCATTGTTTCTTTGTGCGTAATTTGTAATTGATGGCTTTTAAGCAACGTCTTACTCGTATAAAATCAATAATCTCGGCTTCAGATTTTGAAAAATTGTTTTTATGCTAGATAAAACTTATATATTATTTATTAGAGTTGTTTTTTATATATTTACTCGTTTCTTGATGTTAGGGTATTGACTGTAATGAAGTCTTTCACGATAATGATGTTGACCGATAAACAATGAAGTCGACTGTACCTTCGATTGAAACTGAAAAAGTAAAGAGAAGGGAAAGCAATTTCGATGAAGATGAACTCAGACGTACACAGGCAAGTTCATTAAACGTCGAGTTACCAACCGTAACTTTAACCTCCGATCGACGTTGTTGCCATTATCTCAACTTAATTGAATGTCTCTAAATCTATTTTAAAAGAATGTCAGGAGGTGTCCAAACGACAAATTCAGTCGTGACCTCATCCCTTTCATCATGTCCCGTTTCTATTTTGCAATTCATTCTCTTGTTATTCAATTTGTTTCTCCAATTACTTATTTTCTGCCCAGTCTTCGTTTAATAATTTTTTTACGGATGTCCTTTCTTCCTCTTAATTTATTGGTTGATAAATTTATTCTTACCCTTGAATACAAACTAAAAAAACTGAATTTCTTATAAATGAGAAACGCCAAAAGCTGGTGATTTGAAAATCGTAATTTAATGTAATACTAAATTTTATCTACAGGCCTACGCAATTTGATTTTCAGATTTTTCAATCTAAATGAATAATTCTTGTTAAAAATATACTTCAGAAGTACCAGAGGTACTTAAATAAAATATTGACTGCAGAATAATTATTAATATGTTTACGAAGTATTGCGCATTTAGAAAAGTGAGATTTTCTTTCACCATTGATTTTTACTCACTGATTTCATATAAATTAAAAATTCATCTTAGTAGTTTCATTAAGGGGAGGCGGTACCCCTGAAAATGTTTTTTTGTTGATTTTTAGTTTTTAGCATAATTCACCTCTAATATGTATATACTTTCAAAAAAAATTAATAACCTAATGCAGAAGTACTTACAACAATTATTCTTGCTCAAATCGTACTTGAATGCATGAAAATTTCATGCCTCGTTTAATCTAATGATATACATAACTTTGCCATTTTATTTGAAATTGGCGCTTTGAGAGTTATTTTGTGTGTATGAATGAGGGAATTTCTTTTCTTATTTAAAGGGATATTTTGTGTTTTAGTAGGGAAATTTTTCATTACTACAAACTTTATTGGATAACTGCAAACCATGTGGTTTATAGTTTCCATGTGATATAAATGTGTTGTTTGTTTGTGTTGTGAAGTAAAGTTTATAATATGCCTAGACAACAATAATCAGCTTTTAAAAAAAGAAAACCAGGTCCTGGAAGGGGTAATAAGAATAACATAGTTGAAAACCAAACAGTATGTGATAGTTCTATGAATCCAGATACTGGTGCAGATAGTGTTAGGTTATGTTCAACTCCAGCTAGTGATAAGTCTGTGAGTGATAGTTCAGTTAGTTCATCAAGGAAAAAACTATTTGAAAAAAGTGAACAATTTCAACCCCTAATTCATTATTGTGAAATAAATAGTAATGTAATAATGAATTTATAAATTCTATCAGGAGTTTTTTTTTTTTTTTTTTTTTTTTTTTTTTTTTTTTTTTTTTTTTTTGGTTTAACGTCCGACTGTTTTGCAAATTGCTGCTAATGCAGACGGTGAAGGATGAAATGAATTTTTTGTAACGTATGAAAAAATGCCATGCCCGAGTGGGATTCGAACCCAAGACCGCTATCTATCAGGAGTATTAAAATCTTTTTTGAAGTGTAAAAACTGTCTCGCTGAGAATACAGTTGAATGCACTGAAGACATTAATAGTAGATTAGGGTTAGCTTCTAAGTTAGTTTTATTTTGTACAAATTGTCAATCAAAATATGACTTTTATACTTCAAAAAACACCACAAATGGTTATGAAGTTAATCTGCGGTTCGTGTATGGGATGCGATGCATTGGTAAAGGTCATGATGCAGGAAAAACATTTTGCGGAGTGATGAATCTTCCAAATCCCCCAGCAAAATTTAATAAATTTAATAAAATACTTAGCTGCAAAATTAAGCAGTGTGCAGAAATTTCAATGGAAGAGGCTCTGCAGGAAGCTGTAGAAGAAAATGAAAACTGCACGGACATTGCCGTTGCAATTGATGGCACATGGCAAAAGCGGGGATATAAAAGTTTGAATGGGGTAGTGACAGCAACTAGTTTTGACACAGGTAAAGTAATTGATGTCAAAATTCTAACCAAATATTGTCAGGTATGTGAACATTTAAAAAATAAAGACAAACATAAACTTGAGCAACATTCAAAAAGTAGTAAATGTAAATTGAACTATTCCGGAGTCAGTGGTGGAATGGAGATTGCTGGAGCTTTGAAAATATTTGATAGGTCGAAAAATAATGGTGTGAGATACACAAAATACCTCGGCGATGGTGATAGCAAAGCTTTCGATGAGGTAGTCGAACGGAAGCCATATGGAGATGTCCCTATCGAAAAGCTTGAGTGCGTCGGTCATGTACAGAAGAGAATGGGTTCGCGTTTGAGACGTTTGCGTAAGAAATATAAGGGTAAAAAACTTGAAGATGATAAGGTTTTATCTGGTACTGGAAGGCTGACTGATACGGAAATAAATAACCTACAAAATTACTATGGCTTAGCCATACGAAGAAACACAGACAATTTGGAAAAAATGAGACGAGCTGTTTGTGCTATATTTTTACATAAAATTTCTACAGACCAAAGACCTCAACATTTCTTCTGCCCTGCAGGCAATACATCTTGGTGTAAATATAATAAATCAAAACTGACAGGTGAACAGTACAGCCACAAACACCCTTTACCTCCAGCAATAGCAAAACTTATCAAACCAATATTTGACAGCCTTTCTGACCAAAATCTTTTACGCAAGTGTCTGCATGGCACCACACAAAATCCTAACGAGTCATTCAATAATGTGGTCTGGAACAGACTCCCTAAAACAGTTTTTGTAGGAATGGATGCATTTAGGGTCGGTGTTTATGATGCAGTACTTTCATTTAATGATGGCTGTTTCGGGAAAATGAAAATGTTTGAAGAATTAGGAATTGAACCGGGTTATAATACCACCACTATTTTCCAACAAATCGATAAGAAGAGAATAGCAAAATCTTATTATTTCCTGGAATTAAAACAAGAAAAAACCAAGTAAAGAAAAGAAAGAGACAGGATGATGAAGATGACTTAGATGATTTAGTTTATGGACCTGGCTTATTTTAATGTAAGTAATTTTTTAATTAGCAATTTCTCGAAACTTACTTTTTTTATACTTAGGTACACTTTTCTCAGGAACTATTTGTACTAGAAAGATGAAATTTGGGCTACATATTTATTGGTATGTTGTAAAGCCCCTGGGTTTTTTTCATACTTGAAAAATTACAAGAAAAAAAATTATTAACTATTTTGACGTCTAAAATCTTAAAAAAATTTCTATAAATTAAAAAAGACCCTTCAAAGATTTCTGCATATAAAAAACCCCAAAGAGAGAGAAAATTATGATGAAAGTGTAAGTTTTTGAGTTGTCCAGATATCTCTTCTAGTTACTGAGAAAAGTGTACCTAAAGTTTACAAATTTAACATTGTCGGTATAGGGGGTACCGCCTCCCCTTAATAATTATTTAGTAACATATAATTTTAATTAATAACACACTAATACCGCAGTAGAAAAATAAACATTGAAGCACTAAACCGATCCACCCTTGAACATTGGGACTTCAGTTGTGCAGATCAATTTTTACCCTTAAAAGTTGGTTTAAGTAAATTTATATTTTAAATTGTAAGTTAAGGGAAGTAAATTAAGCTTGTATAAAGTTTATTTAATGATTTTTATACCGTAGTATTGTTAAATAAATAAAATAATATATATTCGCAAATACCCATTATAAATTAAACTTTTTGAAAAATCTGATTTTTTTCATACGCAGATACTCCTTTATATTTATTGAATAGTTATATTACTCTCCTACGGTTGAGTGACCTTTTTGGCTTTTAATTTTGAAAAATTTTACCTTTGAAAATACGGCTTGGTGTTTTTGTGTATTTACTATTTTTACTCATTTGAAAAACAAGACTTAATTCAGAACTGCTGTTCTTATTTTAGGCTTAAAATGTTTTTAAAGTATAATAATAAAACATAAAACCGAGGTTCTCACTATTAATTAATCCGTATGCAGTTAGTATTTACAAGGGTTCTACAGACACAATATTATTTTAGCAAATCATTTGATCTTGCCTTGCTGGAACTACTTTGCTTCATAATCTTTACAACCATAACGTTGCCTTTACCGTGCTTTATAATCTTTGTATGACCCATAGTGAGAATAGTATTAGGACAACGCGTCTACATTCAGAAGCACTAAGAAGTGTTAAGTTGGTGTTTATGAAGTACGTATAAATTCACGAGTTTGATTTTTCAAAGAACATAACTCATTAAAAAAACGAATATAATATATTTTTGTTTAATAATGAATTACTAAAAAGGGTACCTCCATCGTGCATCGATTAGACCGTACTAAGATGTGGAACTTGTTTAAATTTAAACGTACAATAGCCTCGAATAACTAAACTGTTGAGTGACTTTGAAAGTAACTTTTAAAATGTACAAAAAAGACATGAAGAATAAGTACTAATGAACACTAATTTTTTAAGTAGGTATTTTTAATTTCTACAATTTTATTTTAAGTTTTGATACTTCATTGCTTTTTTCTGAAACCAAATTTACTCCGAAATAAATAAACTTAGAAAATTATTATAAAAATTTAATAAATACCTTTCGTTTTGTAAGTATCACCTACATCCGTTTCGGTTGAGAGATGAACAGTTGGTTAGTCAAGTATCGCAAGAATTTCGGTGATATCTGATTATTATTTTCACAATGTGCGATAAAAATGTTCAATTATAATCGTATCTGCATTATAAATAATAGTGTTTACTTAAAATTATGTGCGGATTTTATTTCCCAGCCTAAGGAGAATCCGTAAAGAGCATTTCAAAGCAATTAACAATTTTTAAAACTGAAAAAAACTTTTGTTAAGAAAGTGTCGAATTTTGAACGTTTAAAACAGATCAAAGAAATCACGTACAAAATATGAACACGGGTTCTTTTTAGTAAATTTATTTTTCTTTTGATTAAATCTGAAATGTATTCACCAAATTTAAAATATTTCGTTAGCCATCAAGCAAAAAATTTTCGTTTTTCCAGAAAAATCAATACATCAGAAAAATGTTGGCTTTTGGTAGTTACTTAATGTTGTTTACGTCATCAGACGAAAGGCTGGTTTAAACCTGTAAAGGTTTACTAAGTAAAATGAAGAGTGAGGTGGTTTATCTCTGCCTTTCTCTCTGAATGGAAAAGTACGCTTATCAGCATTCTGGGCCCTCTGAGAAGCACGTACTTTTAACTCTGCAAACCTTCATTTCATTCACCACAGGGTCTGGCTGTATAATGAAATTCATTACTTTCAGAAAAGATAACTTTTGACTAGTGTCTTTTACACCTCTACCTCTTCTGTTCTTAAATGATTCAGTCATTTAATTTGCTGACCATGTGATAAGAAAAAGAACTATTTTTTGTAGCCCTGGAACCAACAGATCGAGTGCAATTAATTTAACACTCCACCTGTCCGTTATGGACAAAGTTACATAACATAGATGTTGAGTAACAACACCCTTAAGCTTACATTTAATTAAATTTATTATTTATTAAATTAAATTACTAGTATTACTAGTATTAGTTTGGTTATTATTAGTATTTATTAAGTTAAATTTATTATTATTTATTTATTATTTTTGGGTACAAAACCTGAACGAGCTAATATAATATGAAAGAGTTCGTTTATCGATTTTCATTGTAAATTCGTATAGCAGACTCAGGTGTGTGTATGTCTATTTGATGTAGCTAACTTAAAAGTTTATTTGATGTGAAACGACTACAGTTTATTGGCGTTGATGGTACTCAACTAATAAAATTCATAAAACTTTTCTGACCAATGGTAGCTCTTGTTCAATGTTTTGTCGAGCTCGTAAATAAACTTAATATCAGTTAAATAAAAAAGATATTTGTCAACATCCTTTTGGTCTACGCGTTAAATTGTAATTGATTGTTTTGCTTAAATTTATCGTTGTACTGTATACGAATAACTGTGCACCCAAGTGAAATGAAATGAGTTAGTACGTATAATTTTTACTGAAGATTAAAGTAGTTTTTAACCAAACTAGGCTAAACACCTAAAATTTAAAAAAAATGGTGTCAAACACTCTCACAAATTTCTCTTACCAATTAAAATAATGAGAAATATAAGCTATGGTTGTAATCATAAGTAAACATGCAATGTGAAAATCAATATCTGTTCGACTTAGAAATACGGAAAATCACTAATTGACGCTAAACTAGACTATAGAACGAAAGAAATGCTTGAAATAAAAGTGTTGTAGTTCTTTTATTCCCAATAACTTTGGTTTTAAACTTTTGTCGTAAAATGCAAACTAAAGCCACCATTTTTAAAAATCCCATTTTTTGTCGCTTTAAATGAGCAAAATAAAGAAAATGACCAAGTAAGACCAGTTGTAGGCCGCAATCTTAAAAAACTTATTTTTTCCATGAGAGCATAGCCTACCAAAAATTTCAGTAGACATGTCGCTTATCTTGTCTTGTAAAACTTGCAAAATGTAGTTAATCAGGCGATTTTTAAAGAAATAATAGGAGCTGTCTTTTTTAGAAAATCGCAAAAAAATTGCACGAATAATCTGTTATTTCCGGTTGACCGATTTGATAAAAATTTTCACGTCAGGTCGTTTTGTCGTACGTATTTGAAATTTCATTTTTAAACTTTGTACGGTATTCCATTCTTAAGATATTCTGTTCGCACACAAACATTCAGACCAATCGCTAAAAAAGTTTTTCTTTCGGTTCAGGGGGTCTGAAAACTCGATTTTGAAAAATGGACACGATAATAAGTTTTTTCTTCCCTAAAAATTCATTTACGGCAAGAAATAGTAAAAATAATCATGTGACTTCTGTCATTTTAACAAATTATTGGTAATATTTTTGTCTTTATAGTTTATCTAAAATCGTGTTATCATCTTGGTCATTAGCGACTACTGTGGGTTATGAAACTGCAGGCTTCGACTACCAATAATTTCTAGCTCCTAGTTTGGAACTGAATCGGGTATTTTATACTTTGTAAGCCATTTACTAAACCTTGAAGACAGTCGGCAAAACGTTATGAAATATTTCGTATGAAAAAGAAATGGAGTTGCGTAAGAATTAATTTCGAGCCAGTTGTTACTAAAGGAACACTCGCTGTGGTTATTTAAAATAATAAACCTTTAAGACAAAAACCAATTTCGACGTATGACGTAATATTGTATGTTATCAACTAGAAATCAACAAATTCAGTACGAAATACCAATGAAAATTAAATAATGTACAAACAATCTGGCCATATCATTCTTAGTCAGTTCAAACTGACACGACAACAAGACAACATTTTAAAGTGTCAACACATGAAATAAATCTATGAAGTTCCTCCATTATGGCATTTAAACGTTAAAAGTTGTAGGTTCATTAAACGATAAAAGAAAAACTATCTGCTTTACATGTGATTTCGCTGTAATATATATTTAAAGAATTATATATCAATATGAATTTTGTTACATCAGTTTTTCATCTCGAATATAATGTATTGTTAGTTATATTTATGTATTCGACCAGAAATTTAACTTCAAATTTTTATTTAAACTACATATGGCTAATGTATTAATTACTTCCGCGTAGTAGTTATTGAATTAATTCCTGCAAGAAACTTGATTACTATCAATTACCAAAATTCTTTGATAGCCTACAGTTA
Source organism: Catonia carolina (assembly GCA_035578175.1). Classification (NCBI taxonomy): domain Eukaryota; kingdom Metazoa; phylum Arthropoda; class Insecta; order Hemiptera; family Achilidae; genus Catonia; species Catonia carolina. The sequence goes on along the minus strand of JAQMRL010000001.1, from coordinate 306,108,556 downwards.
AGTAAGTGAAACTTTCATATCGTTGTAAAATTTAAGTACTCTTATCAATATTTTATCTTAGAAAGTGTCAGTACTTAGTAGGTATTGCCATAAAACTTGTACTACTTTTAAACTATTATGAATTTTATTGTTTGTGAGGAGAGACATTCTTAAAACGTCTGACACTTAAAAGTAATTCTGCAAAATGTAAAACATCATCGGGTAATGGTACTAAAAAGTCGAAGAATATTTCATCAAAATTATATGTTGCGCTAGTTATTTTCATCACATCCTCATGTAAATTCCAAATGAAATTAGATCAAATAGATAAATTTTATGTAAGCCTAATCAAAATATACGAAACATCATAAAAATGTTGCTTTTGTATTGCTACTCGTTTTGTAGTTGCTTCTAGTATCTTTCAGAATAATAACGTTATCCTGTTCCAGAAATTCATATACTGTACCTTCTATATTTTCAACGTACGAGAAGTTGAATTAAATCATTTCAGCGAAAGTAATCTAGTAAACCTTCTGTAAAGAGAGACTTTTGTGTAAGTAATAGCACATAAATGTTAAACTTTCCGAACGAGAAAACTTTACGTCCTATCTCTGCACGCTCTTTGGTCATGTACTTTTTTAGTTTACGGGAAAGATAAAAGCTTCATCAGCGTTTTTATACTCTTAATTTTTAACGGGAAAACAACAGTCCACACTAAAATCAATTCAAAATTTTATCTCGCATCCGTAGCTGGAAGCAGCAACCACATTTTCCCTACCATTAGCGTTATTGAAATTAAAACCTCCATTAGTAAATAAGTTTCTGTTTTAGTTTAAATTCTGTTCATTCATACAACTTCAACAAAAATTTGAGTCCATTATAAAAGCTAGTTTCCTGTATTCATTTCAGTTTATATTTTGAGGAAAATTAACATCTTTTCCTTACACAATCAGTAAATAATAATGGAAATCTTATTTAACGTAATTTTTATTTCGTATTTTGCATACAAGTTTTTATAATACTCGGGTCTTATTTCGATCTACACTCCGAGCTTTCGTAGACTCACTTAGTCTCTTCGTTTCCCATTCTCCTCGTCGCGTCGTGGCACTTACTCTTTCCTTTTTACGAAACCTCTCGTCCCACGCTTTTCTTGCTCAAAGAGTTCCCTCTGGAGTACTCGTTTAAGGAACCTGTTCTGACTCATTCGTATTATACAGGAGTTGCTTCCGCTCAACTTACTTTTTTACATTATCATTTTCCATTTTTTTATTTTCTCACATCAAATTTCTTAGGTGGTTTTACCATTTTATTTAATAAACGTGTAAATACAAATCAGGCTAAAAAAAGTCCTTTATATTGAAATATAGAAAGTTTAGTATTGATTTATTATCAGTTTTTATCAGAAGCCTACTTCCCTTTTACGTACTCTCTTCTGCAAAAATGTTTCGAAATTTTGCATCCTGTGTTGTTTATAGTAATTGTCTGGAGGTATATTGCAATCAAATAAATTTTATGGGAAACATTGCTTTAGTTAGCATATTTCAGGTAAAACACTAAGTAAACTGATGGTTTTGAACAGAAGATTTCAGGAGAAGGTTGAAAAGAAGAAGTTTGTGTGTGTAAATCTTAAAAAGCAAGAGGAAATCTTAAAATGAAGTAATAAAGAGTATCGAAGGGTTTACCTACAGTGCTCGGACAGTTTTAAATTCTCAGTCTATTTTAAATTTTTCACCAATTTTATTTTTTGGTATTCTAGATTTCTAAATCCTTAAACATTATTGTTATTAATAGAGCATATTTTTCATTTAGTTTTTGACAATTCTTCGCTCCTTTATTTGTAGTAGTATATTATTAGTCTTAATTAAAATGAAAGGGGAAAACTGAGGCATAAATAACAACATAGTAAGTGGACCCCAAATTTTTCGTGTTTTAAAAAATTGTTTATAAATTATTAAAACTATATAATCCTACTTGAAACACATGGGTGTGCTAAATAAATTAGCAGAAACATACTAACAAATATAGAGCAGACGTTTCTGTTCGATTAGACATACATAAATAAACGAAAAAAATGTGTCAATAGCGTACATATTTACATAGTTACGAGTATAAGAAATTTTTAGACCACTTATTTCATCGTGTTACTATTATTATATTAGGGATTTCGGTAAATGTTTTAAATAGTATTTATATGAAAAGAATTGTAATTTTACGAAATTTATTAAAGGAGTTTAATGAAGTATTTGTATAAGAAAATGTAAACTTTAAATTTTTGTCTTGACTACCCCGTTAAAATATTTTATTTCATTTAACACCTATATTACTCTAAAATGGTGCCTGATTGAGCTAATGAGTACCTTGTGTATGCAGTATTAATGTCAAAGTGATTGTATTCAAAGTCAAAGCTTAGGATTATTGCTACTGAGCACATTAAGCTGGATATAATGGGTACTGATCGGTAATGACTTCCCGCTACCGATTAAAAGAGTTGTTAGCGTATTAACTTCACATTTTCATCATCTTTTATTTAGCAGAAATTTTAAAAATATTGTGCCTAAAATAATTATGATAATAACAAAAGATTTATTTTGAAATACACAATTTAATTGTTATTTATTTATTACTGGATCACAAAAAAGTATCTGTGCACAGATGATGATGGCCAGTATACGTATTAAACTATAATAAAATGTAAGACAGTATTGTTTAAAAATTAGAAAGAAAAGTAAACTGATACCTTTTTTGTTACAAATTTACCATTTGAATAATAACCCAAATACAGCCATCCCCGTGGCTGTGTCTAAACTAATGCTTAATAGTAATAATGAGACTAAATTCTCTTATTTACTTATACAAAGTATAATCAAAATATTTAATTAATTAATTAATGATAAATTTTAAAAAAATTATTCATTTTATCTTGCTAATGAAAAAGCAAATCTATAATTTAGATTTAGATTATTGATATTTTTGTTTCTCATACTTACCCATGTTTATTTCCACCCTGGACTATACTCAGTTACATTTTAACTTTGAGATGTGTAAGTACTGAAAGGTAGGCACGAGCTCTTTGGCATTTAATAGCATATTTAGTGAGTTAGTTGATGCTATTAAACCCTCTATGATTGTATACACTGATGGATCAAAGTCGGATGATGTAGTTGGCTGCTCGTTTGTTGTTAATGGGAGAACATATCTATTTGGATTACCTGCGGTAACCAGTATTTACACGGTAGGACTTTATGCAATTAGCGAAGCTCTATCTGTTGTCTGTGTGCGTGGGCGTCGGGTGTTGCTGTGCACCGATTCACTCAGTGCTCTGCAGTCAATTAATTAGTGATATATGTTCACGCCACCCGCTAGTTACAGATGTCCACGGCACCGTGAAGCTGCTAAACAATAGAGGAGTAAGCGTTGTTTTCTGCTGGGTTCCGGGTCATGCTGGAATCTCGGGAAATGAGGCTGCTGATCTGGCCGCTAAGGTGGCGGCTCGCTAACCGGCTTTTACGCAATATCTGACTGTGTCTGATTTCGTGAGTCTGGTGAAGCGGGTCATCACTGAATCCTGGCAGGTGGAATGGACTAGCTCTCATGGCAACAAGCTACGGGAGGTAAAACACGTAGTTAAGCCCTGGCCTACGTTTCTGAGCAAGAACAGACGGGAAGAAGTCGTCATCGCGCGACTTAGAATTGGGCACACCAGATTAACTCATGGGTATCTCATGATGTCTGGTGATGCTCCAATTTGTTGCAGGTGCGATTGTCCTTTGACAATCAAACATGTATTGGATGATTGCGTCTGCTACGCAGCTCTGCGTCGGTGATTTAAGATTCCCTTCGAATTGTGGGATATACTCGGTGACGAAAGCCCTATATTGGACGCGGCTTTAAGATTTTTACGATCCATAAGTGTATACATCAGTGTCTGACAGTCTAGGGTGATCTGGAGTGTTCTATTTATTCTAATTAGTTATATTTTATAGTATATACATTTTATATTAGTTATTATAAGTTTATACTATATGTCTGTGTTTTTATTATGTGGCTCCTTTACAGCCTTTTGCGACCCTTATGCCCTTATGTCTGTGATATTATTTTTTTATGTAAATTTTATTTTTTTGGTTGTGATACTAGTTTGTAAGATTTTAATTACATAAGTTGTCAGTGTCATTAGTGTTATTTATTCTAACTGTGATATTAAGTTTATGTGTGTATGTCTTTGACTTTATGGCCCTTTTACAGGATTTTTTTAGCCTTTTTATCTTACTCTTTGTGTACATTTTTATTTTCATTCCTGTGATACTAGTAAGATTTTAAATATTATATGAAAAAAGCGTTCTGCACTCGGAACTTTTACACCCTTGTGAAGAACAGGTGATGATAACCGCTACGGTATTTTGCCTTAAAAATATATAGACTATATGTAATTTACTACTAGAATACCATAAGTTAAATTTCAATGGTTCATTAAATTACTTTTTAATTAATTTATTTTTAGAAAAAAGAATTAATATGTTGTGGTAAATAATCTATCGTGAACATCTTTAGAAAAAAAAACAATTTCCTATTTGATACCGTGCAAAAAGGCGCTTCATATTAACAAGGACTTTATTTAAAAAAATAAGTATAAGATTTATTTTATTATGTAGGGAATCGTAAATAATTAGTTTTAAATCCTTACCAACTTACTAAGGAGTTTGTAATAGTGTGCTTCTGCGTAACAGAAGCAAGCTTATATAAGTGGTACAAAAAATTTTATAAGCTTTATGTTGAAATATTTTAAGTAAGTGTGGTACATCAATCATATTTGTTATACCACTGTCATTAGGTTAGAACTGCGTTTTTATAACATAAGATAGAATATATGTCTATGGTTGAAGCTGGATTTTACGATGTAGATAAAAAAAACATCACTGCTTATTTTATATTGTAACCAGAAAAAAAATCACCAGGCCTAATGAAATTTTTCCATTTTCTCTGGGCGTAAAATTTTTATCGGTTTTGTTGTTCGTGTGTAGCATACATTCGTTCTGTTCTGACTTTGACATGTACAACTCTATTGCGTGCAGATGTGAGTACTGCAGAATACATGCCTACATTTACTAAGTTACAGTAAATTTATAGCCCAACCTAGTGACACTGACACAATAAAATATTCAGTACGTGGTTTAAGTATAAAAAATATACAATTTCATTTTATTTAATTGTGTTTTTAATGTAACAGTTAAACGACATTTTCAGATCCTAATATTTTCGTATTTGAATTGTTGCTTGAATTAAATGTTCACTGAAATTCAAGAAATATATAAGAAAGTATGTTTTGTGTGAATTTTATTTTATGCATGTATGAATGTAAAATTATGGAAGGTGTAATTTGTATGCAGTGTATAATTGGAAATGAATAAAGGAGCGTTAACAAGTGTCTCCCAGTTTTTGATTTAAAACGTTGTAGTTTGGCCAAAGCTGAGGTTTTATACGAGCCATAGATGTGGCGTCTTTATATTACATTGGTTAGAATAAGGATTTACAAAGAAGTATTTTCAGATTTGATCTCATTTTGAGAATATAATTAAATAACCTATATTCATTACCTTTTTACATACTAAGTAATTTAGTTCTTGGATGATAAACATTGATATTTACATATTAATCTTTTATTATATTCTACTGCATTTTCTAATATTAAAAATTAACAAAAGGGAACTGCAGAATCCGTTAACAGGAGCTAATATAATGAGGAGAAATGGTATCGATAACTCACTACAACGAAGAAAACGTGTGTAATATAATGGGGAGATAAGTTAGAAGGAAACTGATAGGATAAAGTTTGATGAATGTAATAGAATAGAAACAATAATACAAAGTTTTGTTAACAGATTGTTACCTGTCTGTTCGTTATACGGTATTACATTAGATAAACTAACTTATTCAACAGCCACCGCCACTGACAACTTTAACAACATCCTTAAACTATTATCGACGCTGATTTGCCCTTAGATTTCTACATCATCGGTGAGTTATACGAGTACAAATAATTTTAATTTGGTAAGCTTGTATAATAAAAAATAAGATGTGAAACACACAACTTTCTCTTGCCAATGCAAATAATTAAAAATATAACCTAACAGTAGTAATAAAACATTAGAAATAAACAAAAAATTAACCCCAATAAACAAATCTTATTTTAATCATGAGTAAAAGACGCAAAATAAAAATCAACCTCAGTTTGGCTTAAAAATACGAAAAATCACTATCATGCTAAACTAGGCTCTGTACAGAAAAATACTTTCAATAAAAGTTGTAGATCTTTTAATTTTCTACAAATTTTATTTTGTACACTTTTGTCGTGAAATCTTAAAAAATCGATTTTTCACACGTTTTCGTGAGAAAAAAACAGCAAATCGCTAATTACCGCTAAACTAAGCGTTATACAAAAAAATGTTTGAAACAAAAGTTGTAGGATTTTAAATTTTCTACATTTTTTATCATATAAATTTTTGCGCTAAAATGCATATTAAAGCTGTAATCTTAAAAAAATAATTTTTTTACGTGAAAACAGCCTCGCTAAGAATTTCGGCAGACATGACGCCTACCTATCTTGTAAATCACAAAAAGTTTATCAATCCAGGTGATTGTAAAAAAAATTGTAGGACCCGTTTTTGAGAAAATCGCAAAAAAGTGAAAAACTACTGCAATAAACTACTACTTCTGGTTGACAGATTTTGATGAAAATATTCGTGTCGGGTCCGGTAGTGGTGCCTAACTTAAGATTCAAGCGTCAAGTTTGTACGATGTTCCGTTCTTGAGATATTCTGTTCACACACAGACCAATCGCTAAAAACAAGTTTTTTGGGTTCAGGGGGTCTGAAAACGTGTAGATCCGGTGAAAACTCGATTTCAAAAAATCGACATGAAAACAATACTTTCCTTCCTATATATTCATATAGGCAAGAGAAAGTAAAACTTTTTTACAAGAAAAAATCATGTAATTATCACAAGGCAGAAATGTTACGATGAAAAAACTATTCTAAGACTCGCGTGATTGAGCTGAGCTAAATTTGATAAAAATAGATGAATCTATGGAAAAGGAATATGAAGGGATTGAGGATAAAATAAGGAAAATAGTATCTAAGTACAAGTAGATCAATATACATAGTTACAAATTTCATTTAAAACTGCATTGAATTGCATTCAAATGCTCAAAACAGTAGCAATATTTACCGAATGTATGATATTAAAACGGGTGAAGAAATTCGTTCATTTCTGAAAATACTTTGAAATATATATATATGGACATAAGTATAAGTTTATTTCAGAACACTTTTTTTGGTTTTAACTCAACAGTGTGATTTTTATAACAACTGCACTACATTTTAATAATGTAGGGCGTGAATATACACACGCCTATAATTGTTATATTAATTACTTAGTTATATAATACCAATGCTACATAGGTAAATGATTATGCGCTTAATATGTATTCCTGAGTACAGATCGGAGATGTAATCCTTTGTAAGCCGGTCAAGAGAACTGTAGTGTATGATCATTACAAGAGCAGCTCTAGAATTTTTCTCAGGGGGTTCTAGGTTTAGAAAGGAAAACTGTTTACCATGTAAGCTACGGACAGTGAACAGAATAATGAATGTTTTGTCTTGATGAAATAGGTCTATCGTTATTGAAATTTATGATCTGTTGAAGTCACACAATTGTAATTTTTTAGGTTAGTAAAATTGTTAATAGATATATTTTCCTACAGGTTATCATGCTCCAAGGGGTATCACGCACCCTCCACGAATCGCTGCCGGATACCACTAGTTCGTAAGGTCATGTTTTTAAAGCTAGAAACATCAAGTTTAGTTTTCCTCTTCGTTGCTTTATTTTGTCAAAATAAATAAAGACTTGTTATAGTCAGGAATCATTAGAAAATGTTTAGACCTTTAAAGAAATATCAATTTTGATACATTTTAAGCTGTATTTTAGTTTAATTACAGAAATACTTAAATTTGTCACCGTTTCCATTGAAGTTTTATACATTTTATCAACTTTTCATATTTTTATGTTTGGAGTAATGGTTACGTTCTGGTCCGGAGATGTAAAGATAGGTGGATCGAATCAATCAGCGATAAACTTTTTTTTTGTTCAAAAAAATATTGATATTAATATTAATATTTAGAAAAAATTATTTATTTGTTTTGTTATTTTGACAATTATTTTTATCATCTTAAATTATTTACTTAAACATTTGTTTTTTTCGGAGGCAAATTCAGTATTTTAAATACCTAAATATTTCCTTCAGCAACATTTAATTTTCAGAGAGAGCTGATATTTTGCAACAATCTAGATTGTTGATGATGGATTCAACCCACCTATCTTTACTTCTACGGACCAAAACGTTACCATTACTCCAAACATAATTGCGAAAAGTTGATAAAGTTTACAATACATAAATGGAAACTGTTTCGAATTTATGTATTTTTGTATTTAAGCTAAAATAGAGCTTAAATGTATCAACATTGATAATTTTTAAAAGATCTAAAAATTTTATAATGATATCTGACTATAAGAAGTCTTTAATTATTCGTAAGAAGAAAATATTAACAAACTAATGAAAATCAGTACTGTTTCCCTATGGTTCAAATTCCTGAAGACAACCGGTATATTATTTATGTATACTGAGACTTTGCGAAAATTAGTGACTACATGTAGCATATACCGTACTATGCAAATAAATAAAACACAAGATTTAAATTTTAAGACTTTTAATTTAATAAATAAATAGATAATTAATAATTTTACAATATGATGACTCTTATTTAAATAATCTCAGGGTTTTTAATACTATAATAATTGTTTATTGTTCTATTTTGATAAATCTTAAACTAGACAACAATGAAAAATTTTAAGTTAAAATGACAAACGGAATTTTAATTATTTTATAGTAATACTGGTCTTTTAAATTAAATTTGGAATATTATTTAAAGAATTTTGAATAAGTTATTAAATTGAATAAATTTTAAAATGAATATCAGTTAATTATGTAATTGAAATGTTATTTTTATTTTACCGGTTGAATTTTAAAAATATTTTGAATTAATGAAGCGAAGCGTTGTTTATTAAGATGGCGTCTATCGATAGCTTTGTAATCTTGATTTTAAAATATGAATTTGCTTGATATATTTTGATAATTAATGTTTGTAAATTTTATGATAAATGTTGCTTACGTTTTTGTCTTCTTATTGATACATAATATAATATACTTTCATAAGTTTTTATTTAATAATTTTTAATATTTTACTGGAGCACTTCCATACATGATGCACACACCACGCCTGTCTCTGGCATACCGCTCAACGAATTCATGGTTCAAGTTACTATATCAAATTTTAAATTATGATTACATATTTTTAAAATGTTCGTAAAATTCAAATCACTGTTTTAAACTATATAATATATATTATTTCAGTTATTCATGTATTTATTTTAATTGTTTATCTTCATTTCGATTTTTAATTCACTTTTTTTATTAATTATAATTTAGTTGCACTTTTGAATCACGTAGTATTTCATTTTAATCTCGTTGTTGGTCGTAGGTTATTATACATTTTTTAAAACTATTGAAGATTAACTGATATTGAATATTAATTAAAAAATAACTATTTATATTATGCCAGTATTTATATTTTATAAATTTATTTATACTGTTTAAAAATTATAACAATAATATACACCTAGTATTACTGGAGTTGTTATTTTTTAATTAAAAAAAATGTAGTGTATAACCTGACTATGTGACCTTGTCCACTACTTGGAATATAGGTCAAGTTCATGCTACATACATGATTTCTAAATTTATACATTAATGATATGTAAAATGAAAAATGTATTAAATAGTTAACGGAATTTTGTTAGTCTTCCCTGTCAGTACAAATTTCAACTAACTGATCACAAACTCTGGGTATAATAATAATTATTATTTATAAATTCAAAACAAGTCTGTTTATAAATTATTTATAAACAGACTTGTTTTGAATTTATAAAAATAACCTATTTACGAGGTTATAATTTATAATCAATTATTATGCTTAAAGTACTAACATTATTACAAAATTATTTTTCAGTTAATAATAGCTTCTTACCTACAACCAATTACAATGTATACGCACAAATCAAAGACCCTTTCCTTGTTACTGGTTACAATAGAAATTAACCTTCCTAACTGCATTTAATCATTCATAAACGTTTGACAAGTTGTACTGGACGCAACTCACTGAACTACACTACAAAGACGCTAGAGCCTTTAAATATATATCTGAGACCGTGATCGTTTCCAGAACGGCAAAGATTTTATAAATAATGAGATAAATAGAGACTCTTCTAAAATCTTTTTCACTTGACAGAATAATCCACAACGTACTACAAAAAATCAATAATAGGCGTAATTAAGACCATTCTAGTTTCAACCGGCTTTCCGAGAATTTTTATTCAAAATCATTCCATTCATTGGCGGCCCATTTCTTTCCTTTTTATAGTACACTTAATTTCTTACAATAAACATTTTATTACCTAAAATTTTGCTAGAATATCACTATTATGTCACAATATATCACTACTCTTTCCTGATTTTATAATGTACAATTTAATCAACTTAAATGTCCTTTTCTTGAAAGGTTTCATGAAAGGTTTTTGTATTTTATTGTCGAGAGAGGCTCAAAATCTAATATGATGTATTTATACACCGAAAAACTTCCAAATTCATAGAGACCGCAAACCTCTAACTCTCCTACTACTGCATGAAATCACGTAAAATGTTAAAAAATATAATCCGTGATATTTCATTACTTGTGTATAATGTTTTATTTTAGTATGAACTAAATGTATTTTTAAAGTGATCATGAACTACAAACGAAACTAAATGTTCGAAACTGACATATTGATTAATAATAACATCAGTTTATGGCAAGTACTGAAGATAAAATAACGTTATTTAAATTAATTTTTTGTTTTAACTCTGTCTGTACTTTCTTACAACGTTCACAGCTTACAGTACAACTAATGAAATCAGTTTAATGAAATGATGCGCAGACGTCTTGGCATAAATTTGAATAATGTAAACAATTGCAGAGAAAATTCTTGTGTAATATCTTCTTTAGACTCATCAACATCGATTTCGAAATTTCTTTGAATAGAGTTTTTATTTAAAGACTTGTAGAGGGTGCCATCTAATATGGGGTGAGAGAATAGGAGCTGTCTACAGTTGTTACACAACCAGTATTAAAAGTAATTAATTTATTATTCGTACGTGTCAGTTAATTTGTTTTTATGTGTATTTAACAATACAGTTACAGAAACCCGTTTATAAACACAAAATATAACCATTTATTTTGATTGAATCATTAATGATTGCCGAATAATTATACAAATGAATTTTGATTGTTAGTGATGTGGTCTTTTCGTGATTTTATATCTTGTTAGGCAGGTGACTCATTTGTTTAGATAAACTACAACAAAAGTTAAGCTGATAAACTGACTGTACAATTTAGGTGGGCAGTAGCAGTATTATTACTGCTTAATGGTAGGGGTAGGTTCAAAAGTCATATACAATGACACCATTTTTATCTACACGGGTATTAGTATTCAAAAGTCTTTGTAAGGCCAGGCCATTTTGAATTAATAAATTAAAACACGTAAATATTTGTGAGTTAAAATGGTTTTTCTTTTTTCGTTTTACGTCTAACTTTTTTGCACTTAAATGCTAATGCACTTAAAACTCTATACAAAATTTAGGAAGAAACTCGTGAACCACCATAACCCATTAATATCAAATCTGGCTCCGCAGACTCTCCCGAACAATGCAATAAGACGTCTAAAACATTGATGGAGCCGGGACCTCATCTATTAACATAGTTTTTTAATTGACTATCCATTACAGTGTTCTAAATGCTGCACTTAATGCTTGCACTTATCTATTCACGCCAGAGTTCTGTCACTGGACTGGGTCTCCACTCACGTTTATTTACCATGTTAATTTTTTCCAAATTTGTGTTATCACATTTACTGATTATTTCCAACAGATTGTGAAATTCCTAAATAGAAATTTTAAAAAAAATGCTAATGCAGACGATGAAGGGTGATAAATGAAAATAAGTGATAAAAATATGTTTTTTAATTTAATTTTTTTTATTAAAAAGCTCAAATGTTGAAAAGAAGCGATAATGCAAGACTTGACCGGAAATCGAACCCAGGGCTGTTGGTGTAGCTCTGATCACTATTCCACAGGCTGACTAATTACAATTTGACAGGGTTGAAAGAAAATTATCGTAACATGAATGTCATAAGTTATTTTGTAATAAACGTTTCCGTTAAATTTTAATCCCACCAAAATCCTTTAATACCCAATAAATTTTTCATACTCTTACAAAAAATATAACAATCGTAATAAAAATTTAAAAAATGTCTTTTACAAATATTCAAATAAAAATTCTCTCTGTACCAAGCAACTGACCGACGCAGTAAAATTTTTTGATTGACAGAATTAACTCTGGAATGTGACCAGTCGGGTTCTATTTGTGATCCATTTTACTCGAGTAACAAAAAATAAAAATAAACGTGCCCGTAAAATAAAACAATTTTATTGTAAATTTTTTTTGTTAAAATATATCTATAGTTATCGAGAGCTATAAATCTGACAAGTACATAAATTTTGGATTATAGGTAGTGAATTGAATTTTTCAATAAGTTATACGAGTTTGAAACAAAAATATTCTGTTTTTCAAAGTTCTGATTTTATTTCTCAAGGTTACAGGTTGTGTCATTTTTTCTTTTACTCACAAAAATTATTACGTTTTATTGATAAATAACTACTCGCTTTTCGTACAGTTGTTGTCGTATTCGCAAACTGAACCTTGATCCACCTGAAGTTTTGGACTTTATTTATGTTATCTATCTAGATTTTTGTAAACATAAATAAATTCGTCAATTTTTGAGGGAGTGAACATGTTTTTTGATTTAGGTAATTGTCTAAAAGTTATCATAATATGTACATTGGGGGATGACATTGATATAACTCAATTATAATAATTCATTGTTAGTTAGCCTTAACCCGAGGTACTTTACTCATATTTTTAGAGGGATTACCGATCCATTGAGTGTGATCGGCGGGCATATTCAATTAACAAATAACAGCTAAAAGAAATTTATAACATTATTTCATGTCTAATTAGTAATACTGGTTTTCTCTTAAATTTATTAATCGTATTAAACTATTAAACTGTTATTACTAAATTTAGATACTGTGGCACTTATCGCTAAGGTCCATTTCGGGATCTAGGTAATTAAATAATTAATACACTAAAGTTTAAAATTACAAGTATTTAGTACAATTAAAGATTTAAAAAATAAATAATAAACTAATTACAATGAAGTAATACAATAAATAACTAAAATAATTTACTTCGTACTACTTGCAAACAATTACACAAAATGCACATACACAAAAATAAGTAAAATTTGACCACTGGATGACACGTGATTACATTTTAAAGCAACCGACCAAATCCCAAATCCCTGATCAACAATCCATCACTTAGGATATGTTATACGCTATCTACTCTACCCCTTTAGACATAGGAAAAATCAATAGACGGATAGCTACAAGATGAAAACGCATCACTCTTACTGTTTTAAATAGTCAAGGGATGTTTCCTTTAAACATTTTTAATAGTTTTTTTAATCCCAATGCGACAAACTTTTATTTTACGGTTTCTATTAGTAAATTACCTGAACTACCGGGAGAAAATATTTCAATAATAATATTGAACGAAAAAAAACAAAATATTCATTTGAACTTATTAACGGATGACATTTTTATTATATTTATTTATTTACTTACTTTTTTAATATACTATATTTTGTTAGTTACGTTTTAATTTAAGTAACAAAAGTTTATTTTTTAAATAGCCTACTTTTAAAATCATTACAAAAATATGGTAAGTAAAAAGTGCTTATCAAAATTCACTTACAATTAAATTTTTCTACAAAAAAAACTACTTTTCTACAAAACTTAGGTGGTATAGTGTAAATTCGTGGATGAACATCTTGATTTTTCGTATAAATGCAAAGTGCTAAGTAAGTTTAAAATTTAGCATTGTTATTATAGGTATACAAACTATTCATAAATAACTTATTCTATAAAATACAATTTTAACATATATTTTTTTTTTGTATTCATACCTTACATACAAGTTTGAAAATACGTTTCGTCCACAATTCCATCAAAACGCTTTCCAGTTAAATTACATGTACGTTCACCTACCATCTTAAATCTACCTGAAAATCGCGCAAGACGGTGGAGTAGAGACCTATTAATCTAATGAAATAAACCTCATTAAAATTTATTTAAAAGTTTTTTTATCACAGTACCTGGGAGGCACCAATGGGGGCCGTACTCATCTGATGCCTATCATGTCATTTCAACACAATCATCATAATCATCACATCTAATGATTCGTACAATTGTAAATTAATCTTGATAGAAAAAAAGTTTTAGAAAACGTTAAATATTATTAAAAAGCTTCTGATATATACAGGGTGATTCACGAAGATATGCAGAAACTTTTAGGAGCTCATTGTACATGTAAAAATAATTAAAAAAGTTTATATAAACATGGGTTCGAAAATGCTTCGTTTCCGAGTTACGGCTAGCGAAAGTTTCGCCCGGTTTTCAGCTTACCAGGTGAAATGAGGTCTTCCTGAAATTCTGGTAAGGTAGAGTAAGGGGCGAATTCAATAATTTCTTATGGTTTTTGATCTGATAAATTGAATAAAACAGGTCCCAGAACTGTAAGTTAAATAGCTTTTAAGAAAACCAGTGTCAAATGCAAAAATGGAGTGAAAACACATTTTTTCATCTTTGGGCAAGAATAACGTTGTTATTTCACCAAGAAAAAGTTAAAATTTTTGAATAAAACATGTAGAAAATTTTATTCTTAACAAACCAATGTAAATAAAGTACACAAAAAGCGAATAGATGTTTGATTAAATGAATTTTTATTCTTACAGTACAAAGGAAAATTAACTGGGAAAACAAAGATGAAACAATGTGTTTTATTCACTCCATTTTTTTCATTTGACACTGGTTTTCTCAAAAACTATTTAACTTACAGTTCTGGGACCTGTTTTATTCAATTTATCAGGTCAGAAACCATAAGAAACGATTGAATTCGCCCCATAATCTACCTTACCAGAATTTCAGGAAGACCTCATTTCACCTGGTGTGCTGAAATCCGGGCGAAATCTTTCGCTAGCCGTAACTCGGTAACGAAGCATTTCCGGACCCATGATTATATAGGGTGATTTAAAAAGAGCGCCGGTTTTGATATCTCAAATTAAGAGATTTATTTTATTGAAAACTGATAATAAATACATCAACAAGTTCATCTTTCCTTCCGATTTTATGTATGAAAAATGATATCATGCATATGTCCTCTTCTACTGCGCTGGCACGCATCAACTCTGTCCATGAAATTGGATATTACTGCACGACAAGTTTCGACTTCCATTTGCCCGATAACCCGTCGAATTTCCTCCTTTAAGTCATTGATGTTTCGGGGTTTATTGGCATACACCAATGACTTCAGATGACCCCAAAGAGGAAAGTCACAAGGCGTCAAGTCACACGACCTTGGTAGCCATTGATGGTCGGAATTACGAGAAATGATGCGATCCTGGAACCGTTCACGGAGCAACAACATTGTTTCTCGTGCAGCGTGACAGGTGGCACCATCCTGCTGAAACCACAACTCGTCAATGTCCATTCCATCCAAATGACGCCACAAAAACTCCCTAATCATCGTACGGTATCGGTCTCCATTTACTGTTACGGCTTGTCCTTCTTGATTTTCAAAAAAGTAAGGGCCGATGACACCGCCCGACCAAAAGCCGCACCAAACTGTCACTCGCTGTGCATACAAGAGAAACTACAACTGAATCGTCAATCGAAATGTTCTCCAAAATAGAAATGAGGTCAAACAATGTTGCCAACCGATAAACAAAAATTTACCAGCCGTTTAAAAACCGGCGCTCTTTTTGAATCACCCTTTATAAACTTTTTTCATTATTTTTACATGTACAATGGGCCCCCAAAGTTTTTGCATATCTTCGTGAATCACCCTGTATACTAATGGAGGATTATATACTGAGACTTATGTGTAAAAAACTTTACTTTGCAGTCACCATCCGTTATATTTTGCTGCAAATTTTTCGCATCTCATAAAAAAACTTATATTAAAAATTAAGACTGAAGCTTTACGTTAGGGAAGCATTGTACGCGTATACTTTCATAAGATTATAAAAATATTAACTAAATTTACATGTGCTAAATTACAAGTTAGATCTGCACAAACTGTAAATTATTCTCAGAGGTTACGGAGTGAAATGTAAGTAATGGAAGACACTGCAGTAATTGTACTTGGGAATTAAAAACCGTATAACTAAATACCTCAGAGGAGATATTACGAGCGCTACAGAAAATTAGAATTACCTTAGGTAAGTGAAACAATGGTCAGGTTCAATTAATTGCGATGGTGGTCAGTAGGGAGTTTGTTGTAGAAAGGGATTAGGATGAAATGCTGAGAGGTTAGTAAGAGGAATGGTACTGTATGTGCGCCAGCTCATGATCTCTGTCGCCTGGGGAAGTGGGACGGGTGGCGTAATAGAATGTGAGTAATATATTTGTCTTATCGTGCAGTACAAAAACATTTAGTCATCATATAAATATTATTATTACGTCTATGTATTTATTTATTATAGGCCTACTTATTATTGCTTTTCACAACGGTTTGTGCTCGTGCGTCTCGGATGTGTTAATCATTAATCATGATTTTTGATCACTAAAGTAATTTTTATTTTGAAATTTAAAGTGTGTTAACGTGCCAAAAGTTATTTGTTTTGTGTTAGGTAAATTTCAACGTGTATTTTTCATACCTTTTGTTTTATTTTAATATGTCTTTTCGGAAAAATGAAGCGGTAATTTATTCGGAAGGGCGACAAATTATTGTATCAGTTATAAAAAACTGTGATGAGGAATCGCGTAAAGGAGCGTACCTGCATCCCGTTAAAAATAGGCCTATAAATTAATGTTATGAAATATATATTTTTTTTAGTTTCCTTATTTTCTATGCTACGTACATATTTTAATTCCTGAGGACTGCAATACAATCAAAGAAAAGTAAAAGAGTTACTATATTATAGAATAAATTGAAATAATAAAACAAAAGGTTACTTTATAATGATAAGAACATTATGATAAATGTTTTTTTTATGAATAGTATAATCTTTCACTGCATGCCGTAACAGAAATTCCTCACACGGATCACGAGCTGACGCGCTTATAGTATGTAGGTATATACTATAAAGGAAAGCCGGGTTCTGCGTCATAACACTGTTCCAAATATTAAATACGCGGTTTACTTACACAAACAAACATTCTTTTAGAGGTCAAGTAATTAAAATAGTACTAGAATGTTATATTATAATTTGCAGTAATATTAGTAACAGTAATTAAAATACATTACCTAATATGTGCTGTAATTTACATAATATCCATTAAATTATACGTGCGGTACTCCTGTAGTTATACTGTAAATTTAAGCGCTGATATCTTGAAACAATGTATCAATTAATCTATACTAATATTATAAAGACAAAGCGTGTTTTTGTTCCGGCTAATTTCCAAAACCACAGAACGGATTTTCATGAAATTTTGACAGCGTATTCAAAATGTAAAAACACTTAGAATGGGTTACTTTTAGAAATGAAATAAATAATCACAATGTGTTTAAAAAACGTTTAATTAATTAAATAATAAAAAATAAATAAATATTACTGACAAAACAAAACAAAACAAAAACAAAACAAAAATTATGACTCTTAATTTAATTTAATCTCTCAGGGCTTTTGAAAAACAATTGTTTATTGTTTGAAATAATTTATAAAAAAAACAATTGACAATCTAAACTAAGCAAATGACAATCTATACTTATGCTACTAAAATCCCCTTACTGGCTTTTGAATTTACTAAATAAATATTTAAGTTAAATAATTTTGAAAAGAATAAATGGAAAATAACTTTTGAAAATATCTCAGTTGTATTTAATATGAATTAGTTGATGATTACCGGTTTTTTTTCTTGTTGTGTTGGTCTGAAACTTTACCTTGATGTCGGTCGGCGTCCAGCGATACTTCTCGATTTTGATGTTAATAAAATAACTTTGTTAATTTTAATGTCCGGATTCCCGGTTAGATTTTCGTAAATTATAATAGCTTAAATCTTGATGTTTTCAATTATATATAATATTGACTTTATTTATTAATTAATACTATTAAGTTTTAAATATTTATCAGAGCGTTCTTATAAAATGTTCACTTCACGGCTGGCGTCAAAACACAGCACCGCGAGTCCATGTTACAATCGACTATATTCATAAATAAATTTGATTCACTAATTAAAAAATGTTCTAAAAATTCGGATCACTATACAAAAAGATACATTGTTCAGTAGCTTGATTATTGATATTTTTAGTTTTTTATTTTATTTTGATTTCAATTTTTAATTCTTTTTTTAATAAATTATTATTTAGTTGTTAACTTCAATAACGTAAAACACACTCGAAATCTTGTCATTCATGGATTAAATACAACATAATACAACTGAGATTAACTAAGATATTTTTATAAATTAACCCATTCATTCACCTTGGCCATATACATGTACATAAAATTTTACCTATTCTTATGCACTAAACTGCGCACATATCACTTTGCGTTAAATTGGCCACATACATGAACAAATTCTTTAAGAGTCCAGCAAGTGCTGCAATCTATTGGGACTTTTGAAAAGTTTTAATAATAAAAAAAATAGTAATTTAAGAATATATATATATATATATATATATATATATATATATATATATATACGTATATATATATTTTTTAATTCCTAGTATGTGTACGTTGCAATCTGTTCAATTCAGAACGATAAGCAATCCCATGACCCAATCAGATGAGGATGATATGTATGACGTGTAAATGAGATGTAGTCTTGTACAGAATCAGGCCGACCATTCCTGAGAGAGTATGGTAAATTGAACCCCAACCACCAAAGTACACCGGTAACCACTGTCTAGCATTCAAATCCGTATAAAAGTAACTACCTTTACTAGGATTTGAACCAGGAACCTTCGTCTCCGAAAATCAGCTGTTAAACAGCTGATTTTGGCGACAACTTTACCTCTAGACCAACCCGATGGGTAAGAATATAATAATTTTTTTTAAATTCTAAGATAAAAATTCGTGACTGAATGGGTTAATTAAAAATGTTTATTTTGCCAGTTCCTGTCATTTACATTATTATATCTAATCACTCTAAAGGTTTTTACAATGATTAATAGCCAGCATCTACCTAGTTCATTTCTTTGTATTAAAAATTAGGTAGTGGTACACCTGTTAATCGTACATCAGTTCTCACCGTGTCCACTTAATCTAAAGACTCATCTTTTCTGTCTAGAATCTGATGTAGTGGCTAACCTGTTTAGTTTGACCGTAGCCAGTAAATATTGAATGTAGGTTATGTTTACGCTACAAAATTTATATTCACTGTAACAATTTCTTCTTAAATTTTCCAAAATGATAACCCTAAGGGGCCTAATAAAGACTTACATACATATGTATGTATGTGTGTACATGTGAATAGGTGTTGGTAAAGTAAAAAGTGGTTTGATGATGACGAGAGACGTACGCGGGTAAATTATCAAAACGTAGTATGTGTGTGCGTGTCTGTGTGTGTACGTTGGAGTATACAGTCAAAAAGCAGCCACACAATTTCTGTTACATATTTAAAAAAGAATTGATTACATCATTTCCGCGTGCGAAGCCGTGACAGGGCATGCTTGTTCCTTATAGTTAGTTACCATACTTCATTGATACCACTACTACTGAAGGGCTGAGCTTTAAGAATTCCGTTTAAGACATGTTGATTCCATCTAATTTTGTAATATTAAATATTGATTGTCGATCAGTAATTTGTTTGTTATCATGTATTATGAAATATCTTTTTTTTATAATCGTACTTAAGAAAACTGAGATCAGCAAATATGGTATGTACAAAATATTTATCGGCACGTAAAAGAAAATACGATTGCTGAATGAAATCTTTTCCTTTTATAGTTGATAAGAAAAATCGTTAGTATTACCCCAGTACTTACGGACAAGACAGAAAACGCATAAAACGTCAAACATAAAAAAATTTATAGAAAAATCTATAGATAGAATAATAAAATAACGTCAGCGTGTTCAAAAGTCAGTGTGTTCAAGTCATCTAGGAGTTAGTTTCACAATAACAAAATTCACCCATTAACTGTTGACCAATATGGTATTTTCATGCGTTCGGACCATTTTTACCAATGCAGTAGAAGGAAATCCATCTGAGAGTCAAGGGACTATAATCCTACCGAATCCGAGAAAAAAGGGTGTTTAAAATGTTATTACTTTTTTCCACAATTATTGTAACGATACAAGCATTATTAAACCTGCTTGGGCTTATAGCTTACAGATAATTTACTCGGCCAAGGAAATAAACATTAAAACCCTCCAGACATTTAAATCAAAAATTTTGCGACCGCTATTTGTGAACCGTGTAACTTCGGTATTAAAAATTTACAAGAAGACCTCAAAATTCTGTTCATAAAATGATCTATAAAAATTTTACAATACACAGTTCTGCTACAGATTAAAATACAACTCGTTGAAATTCATTCAGTAGATAAAATGTTCTATAAGTATGAAAACTGCAAATACAGTGGAGTAGGGATAGTCTACATATTTTAATCTTACACTATCACACCATGTCACACATTCACATGACATCATCACACAGTTTAATAGAAGCTAACGCAGTCATTTTACGACTCAAATCTTGCAATACGCCTGCAGAAAAAATGGCAGTCAATTCAAGAATTCTATCTGCTGACAATTTATTTTCTTTATTCATGAATGCTCATCATATTTATTTTCTTTGCCTTAACCGTTTAACTAATTGTAATACGGAATAGAATACAGAATATAGTTTCATGTTTAAAATAAAAAAAAGTTTAAAAAAGTGTTAAAAAGGAATTTTTCTTATATAGGCTATTTAAACTATGTTTTACGAGTTCTTCAGATCCTGAATTTACGTTCAATTCCCGTTATTATTTATTTTTCTTTGAGTACTGTTCTTTATCTATGATGAGTTGTTTTCAAAAATTATTTGTAAGTTTGAAAAAAGGTTGAAAGATGGTCATTAGTGTAAAAAATTGTTGCGCTAAAAATATAATCAATTATGTAAACATGAAAACGTTTACTCTCATGTGCTAAGATAATTATTTATTGACTTTTGAAGTCAGCAGTATTGCAATTTGTTCACAATTATGTAATGTCAAAATTATCAACTGTATTACTATTTCATTAAAATATAACTGTATCATATGTTTAACATAATCTAGCAAATTTTCAGGCCGCTCGACTGAAATTGTACACGACTTGTTTTTTTTTATCCGATGCGGCGAGAAAAACTCATTTTCACTCCTTGAGATGGGGGAAGTAGTGTTGAACTCAATTGAGGCGTCCTCGTCCAGCCCCAAGGAGGCCGCAACCGCCTACCAACCAAAAACCCGCCGCCTGACCACTTGATCCGGCATCAACAAAGAACCCTCCACCTCCCTCGGAACTGTTTATATAATACTACAAGGGAAATGTCGAAATAAAAAAAAATTACATACTGTCAGCGGGGCGTGGAAGGGCCGTAGCCTAATTCCCCTCTCGCTGTCACTGACCAACACTCACTCTCTCACTTTCATTCATCTCTTTCATTCCCAGCTCAGGAAATTGGTGGCCTACCTTACCTACTGAGTTCGGGACAGGATTGATTCACTGCGGGAGAGGGCGATCCCGCTGATCTCTATATGTCTCCGCCCTCCGCAGTCTCTCGACCACCCTCTCCGCAAACTGAGCGACCAACTCCCAACTCTCCTCATCCTGCCTATCTTCTCAGATGTCTCCATTCTGTCGAGGCCAAAATAGGGACATCTTTCAAAAATATGCGGAATGGACTCCTCCTCTTCACTATTGCACAGTCGACATTTCGGTATATCTTGAAGTTTTAACCTAGTCAAATATGCCCTGAAGCAACCATGCTCTGCTAGCATCTGCGTCAGCTCGTGGGTGGTATTACCAAATGTCCTCCTATCCACACCTCGACATTTAGAATGAACTTCCTTGTCCACTCCCCGACCCTAGCTTCGCTCCATCTCTTCTACCACCTGCTGAGTAACCGACTCCAACATTCCTCTTTATCAGCACCAGCACGCTGCTCTTCCCTCCCGCACGCCATTAGATCCCATGGAGGCCTTCCCGAAATTACCAGGGCTGCCTCTGTAGATACAGTCTTATAAGCACTACATATTTTCGGAGCCAATTTCCGCTGCGTTCTTAGAAGCCGACCGCTGTAACTTTTAAATCTTAGAGCTCTGCTCCACACAGGTACACCATACAATACCACTGATGTTGCCACTGCTGCCAACATCAATCTCTTTGCTTGCCTTGGGCGCCCAATATTAGGCATCAATCTATTTAAGGTGCTGCATATTCTTTCGGTTTTAGCCAACGCCTCAATAGTATGCAACCGAAAGTTTCTTCCAGAGTCCAACCACACTCCGAGGTACTTCAATCTCTTTCCAGGCACAACCTCGACATCACCTACCTTAAACTTAATAGGCCTAAGCTTCAGTCTTCCGGCCATTATCACCGCTGCTGTCTTTTCGGGGCTAGCTGTAACTTCCTTTTACGAAGCCACTGACTTATATCATCCATTGCAGAGTAAACTTTAACTATAAGTTCTTCCTCTGTCCTAGACGTAGCTACCAGCGCTAGATCGTCTGCGTATCCCACCAGACGGAGACCCTCTGGTAACCTGAGCCTAAAATCATCGTCGTACTGAGGCTCAGGTTACACGACTTATCTATCCTTTCAAAAACGAAACAGTAACACCACATCATCCTTTCTAAAAAGTCGTTCGACGGTGATCTATAATTTTTCTAAAGTTCAAAAGATTTAAAATTACACGTACAGCTCATATTCCGTGTTTAACTAGAAACTCTGCATTCAATAGCTTTATCATAAAACTTATAAACATTTTGTGCTACTAACGAAATTGTAGGATTATACACAAGTGCACATAAATTTATTATAAATTTCAGCCGTTAAATAAATGCTTCAAACTTTTTTCTTGAAACAATAATTTTCGCCTAAATCCATTGATAAGTGAGTAATTTTAGAAATTAATGAGTCATGATTTAATACTTTTATCAAGAGTAACCGGCTATCTAGTATTGTTACTAAAATTGATCCACTTTCTCCCGTAGAAGTTAGTTAAAACGAGTTTTTTTCTTTTCTTTTCAAGAAATTAAACATTAAATATTGTCAACAAGTATTTGCAGTTGATAAACAATTAACGAAATTATTCCCAAAACGAAGGTGTTCTTGTTGGCTGAATGTTGTCGTAACTTACCTTTACAACATAAACGAACGTGTGACGTAAAAGCACTTCAAATGTTTTAGAAGCAAAGGTAAATAATAACTTTTGAACTGTAATTCAACATGGGAATATATTGCTTCTTTTTTAAATGTTTAAATAGTCTTCCATTATTAGGAAATTTACGAAGTGTATTTTACTATTTGTCAAATTAAAAACGCCCCTCCACACCATTCCTTCTCACTCTTATTTTTGACTCGATATGCAATTTGCTTTCCTTTGAACACATGCATTACAAATTTTCTTTTGAACTAGCAATGCCAAATTTAAAATATGGAAAATGAAATTCATAAACATTGTTTCATTACATGAATTCGAACTTACAGAATATAAAAAAGTTTTCTTTATATCACTAAGCTATTTTTAGAAAAAAAATACTTAGTTAAATATAAAATATGAAATACTTATTTTCATATAAAACAAGAATTAATACGCGAACAGTTATTGTCCTTTGAAAATTAATGAAAATCTCATTAGGAAACCATAACGTATATGCTAATAGAGCTTGTCACCTGGCTCGTGGCCTCTGCACGACTGATGTTACATTAACACCGTACTTCATTATGGACCACAGTTAGTTGCCCAGTAAGTTTACTCTGTTACTTGTATAAATGTATTTTCATTTATTTGTGTTTGAATAATTTTAAAAGAAATACTTATTTTATATAAAACAAGAATTATAACACGGACAGTTATTGTCCTTTGAAAACTAATGAAAATCTCATTAGGAAACCATAATATATATGCTAATAGAGCTTGTCAGATGGCTCGTGGCCTCTGCACGACTGATGTTACATTAACACCGTACTTTATTCCTCGACAACAGTTAGTTGCCCAGTAAGTTTACTCTGTTACTTAAATGAATGCATTGTTATATATTTGTGTTTCAATAATTTTAAAAGGTTGTACTCTTGCATTTTCAGATAAATATATGAGGTACAATGTTCACAGTTTAGGGAATTCAGGTATTTTTTTGAAATTCAAATTGTGAATCAGCCACTCTCTTCACAAAGCAAGAAGTCGTTTTAAGTGTTATATATTACAGTGCTATAGAATCACATAAGGGGAAAATTCCTGATTGAACTCAGTGAAATTCTAGAATGTTTGTTAAAAGTGATTAAGGTATCCGGCAGAATATTAAAAATAACTAAATTTAAAGAAAAGACTCGTCTTTTCTTACCGCGCAAAGTCAATAATGTGACCTACCAGTTGTAATTAACTTTTTTTAAATTGCAATTTTAATTGAAATAGCGTCTAACTTGTAAAATATTGTTAATGAAATGGATGAAAACGCAAAAGAATTGATGATATTTAAATTGATATTTAATTGAAACTTATTGAAATTAGAAAAATTGAATGACAATATTAAATGTTACAAAATGATACTGATCTTTTAATTTTAAATTTATTTATGACACTATATTTATACTTCTAAAGATTTACTAAATTTGCTGTTTCATGTGCCTTGTTCCATTAACCGGGATTGAATGGGGGACTTTACTATTGTTGCAATTGGTTTTGCAGTATTTATTTGATTCTTTTATAATTTTACCTGCTTGTTTTAAAATCATTAAGTTGCTATAATTCAATTGTATCTTGATGTTCTGTTAATTTCTTTTTATTATTTTTTAATCTAAATTATTTATTAAAAATTATATTTTCTTTTGTTTTATGACTCCAATTCCAATAAATTTGAATATTTGGCTTCTGGAATAATTATTTATGTTTCTAATATTTTCTTCTTAAAGTTTAGTTTAATATATTTAATTTTTGATTTAAAATATTTAAATAATAATTGGAAATTATTCATTCCGATGATTTATTATGATGATTATTTAATTATCTATTTAAAATCTTTCTGCAATTGATTTCTAAACTTGACCTTTGATCAACGATATTATGAATCATAGACTGCTGTTCTACACATTGTGGCCGTTAGAGGAGCGTTACTTAAATTTTACTTTTTCACAATGCTGTATTCTTTTAATAAGTTTAATTTCTTAATGAACAGACGATGTTTCAAATACAGGAGACCCGCCCGGTAGCCAAGCTTAAGTACTTACACACGTAAAATTGAGAAGGTAAAAGTAGCGGAGTAATAGGGGGGTTTTGTAAATGCTGGTCAGGGAGATTGTTTTCTGTTAAACAGATAACATATTATTTTCAATTTATGTTTATTTTAATTAATAATTTCTTGTATTAATTCAAAGTTGCTCCAAACATCACAGTTACTGAATATGCAATAGAAAATTTCTGCAATAAACTTAACACACACTTTAATCTTTCCACCTTTTTCCGTTTTCGTTTAGGAAAATTGTTGTGTTTTTACGGTTACACAACAGTTCATTGAGTAGCTTCTCATTCTCCCGTTTTTTCAAACAAACAGATCGTTTGTTTCCCCAGTATATCATGAATGTGGTACCATAGGAACATCAATAAAAATGGAAATGAAACGCAGAAAACAAGTCGAAATAAAACAAATATTGAAACACTACTTCATTTACGTGGAAATTACGTCACCGACGCGACTGTTACGACTACATTTACTACTAAAACGCGGTTACAGTAAATTTGTTTTGAAGAAAAGAATAAATTATTTTTTATTATATCTGAGTTTTGTAAATCTAAGTTTTTAGCACTATAATAAGTTTTTGTTAAAATAAACACAATAATTATTTTAATTTGTTTTCGGTCCGCAGGAAGATATATTATCTAATTCGGAATTTATTTTCTCTTTGCTTGTTTTTAAATTTGGTTCAAAGTAAAGAGAAAACTTTTCTAAACAGTAACCAACATTGCAATGTAATTATCATTTTGTATTCCTTTTTATATATTATTTAATTTTACGCCATTTCGCCAAATTGTACAATATTATACAGAATGTACATATTGTAAAATATACGAAAATATGAGATTTCTGAAAAATATTCGAAACCAACTTTTTACAAAAAAGTAAATTCTTCGATCCGTTGATTTATATTTTTTATGGTTAGTGAAAGTTGTCGCTGTTAATTTTTAATTTTTCCAATATTTTTAACGTTTTAATCAGTGATAGTGATCACTGTTTTCAAAAAGTTAAATTGAGTAACAGCTTTGATGGCGTTCAAGTCTGCTGTATTTTAGTTCAGTTGTGGTATTTCATCAAAAACAGTGTGCACATTAAATTTAAGTCATGATGAAATTACGATATTGGTTACAAACCAAGGAAGAGAGAAACATTTCGAAGGTTGTTCGCATTGTTGAACCACTCAATACTAAGGGTCTTCGTATCGTGGTTGTCTTTAAAACATTCATGTAAACTGTGTGGTAAGTGAAGTCTGCTACAAAATTGTTTTTAGCGTCGTGCATTTAATAAAGTTTTTTAAATTTTGTTTCGAGTATGACTGTAATTGTATTTGTGAGTTTTTCTCTTGAATAGGTTTCGTGTGTGAGAAAAGCATGCTCTAATCAAAGTCTGTTTAGGAGTACCAGATCACGTCGGCTACTGGTTGTTTCATCTCTGAAGACGACTTCTGTGTAAGACGTTAATGTCTTTGAATGAGATTTTTTTTTGTGTATAAGCGTTAGTGAAAGTAAAGGTTTTAAAAAACACAAATAACTCACTTTCTTCATAACAGATTATCATAACAGCCAGATCAGTTTTTCATTTCCAATAATACCTACATGATATGAAATCCACATACATATTACTTGTCTACTGGTCTTAAAAACTTCTTTGCACAGTGAAAAATATTCCCAACAATTGGATCTTTATTTAATACATAAGAAAGAGATTTTGTAACTTTCAATCACGCTTTTAGAATCATAGAGAATGAGAAATTTCAGCTGTGTTAATAGCACGTACTCTAAATCCTGTTTAATTGTGTAAGCGTGCCGTAAAAAATACAGAACCAAGCTTCAATTTCATAGTTTTTCTTCCTCTGGGAGTTCAACTGCGCTTTCGCAGTTATGAGAGTCTCATTATGAAAATTCAACTTTTAAATCAAGTATACAGAGCCTTTTGTGCCCGAAATCAAATTTGTTGGTTCATAAATAAGCTAAAGATAAAGTACGTTCATTTGATTCAAAAGACTGAGTGAGGAAGAGGAGGACCAGAGGTTCTAAAATCTCAGAATGTAATAAAAACATTTATCATGAAATAATATAATATTATTTGCAATTAAATTAAATTCACAATTGTTTATCTTTAAATTTTTTGGAAGTAATATTAATTATTCGATAACATTAAAGTAAAGATTACCAAAATTTCAATATTGCCTCATTTAGATTGAATCTTTGAAAAATTACTAAATCAACGTAATTTTTAATTTAGTCTCAAATTCATATTTTTAATTATTTTGGCAGCAAAATTCCAGTGACTTGATGGCTTGGCATGAAGGTAAAATGTCAACGTAAATTTTCATATGTAACAGGAAAAATTCTACATAAGGTGTTACGGGAGGTTCAACATTAGCAACTGTTGTAATACTTTTATATAAATATTTTCAATACAAGGTTATCTTTTATTTTTGGGAACATTTTACTGTTGTTCCTTTTTAAAATATGATAAAAATGAAGTTTTATTATCAGCAGTATGTAATCTTCCCTAGATTGTATCTCATATTTAAACTTAAACGAATTTTGAACATTGAAAATGGAACAAAAATTTTTGACCATTTTATATTATTGAAGTAACATAGTTATAAACTTTTTTTAACAAGGTGTAATTCTTTTGCGATCATTGTTTAAGTATATGTGTAGGCAATCTTTAAGCAATACAATAAATTCTAAATTATTATACGTTCTATCAATGAAACAATAACTCTGAACAAAACCTAAACTTCACTCTGAGCTGTAGGCCTACATAATTGAAACTTGAAGTTAATGAAACTGATTACGACGATGGCCATAACGGAGATGATAATGATAGTAATTATGAATTATAAATGATTAGAAGTAGAAGTAACGAAACGTAATATTTGCTACATGAGTAACAAAATCATGACTGTACATTTTTAACACGTTTCAGCCTGTAAATAATTTAACAGTTCCCTGTTGTTGAAGAGGTTGATGTTCTTCTAACTTTAGACATTATTGGTATTTTTAATATAGCTAGTAACAATTTTTAAAAGCTACAATTAAACATAAAAAACTTTTGTGTGATACCACTCAATGAAACAATTTCAACAGTCAAAACTTTAATTCATTTTATCCACAAAGGTAGTTTTTTACAACTTTTTCTATCGTTTTAAACTTTATTGCTTTTTGTTTTCGAATTGGTTTTCTTTGAGTTTAAGTATGTAACTCTTTTGTGTATACATTTAACTGCTAAATATATTAAAATACATGATGCAATTATGAAAACTACTGAATAAAATTCTATTACAAAGTACTATTCCTATTTCGTTGTATTTAGATCCAATTAAGAGTGAAATGAGTATGATTGAATGTGTGATATATAGGTTGGTAGATGTGCATTGTTATTCTCTTGAGAACAACAACCCCGGATATACAAGATGAAATATTATTTGGAGACTTTTGAAGAGCAACATGATAGAACATTGTATTTTTTCAATAAAAAGAGTAAACGACTACGATGAGATATGTTATTCCTTAACAACGAACAGTGGTACTGACAAGGGACATCCATTTGATTTTCTTGTAAAGAATTTTGAACATTCTAAAGTGTTACATTTCACAAACTTCTACCTCTCATGTATGTTATAATATGTATGTTAGTCTCTCAAAAAATTTACCTAAATTAAAAAAAAGTCTTTAACAAGATTACATGTATAATTTTGTAGCTTCTCAACGATTAATTTGGAAAATTTCTATTTTAAAATTAATTACCTAGTTTGGAATTCCTATTAGTTTTAAAAAACGCATGAACTTCGTAAAATGTTTTTGATTTTTTTTGTTGAACTGTGTAAAATGAGTTCTACAATACCTTTCTAATTTCATGTAAGGATTTCTTATTTATTTAAATTTTTATTTCATAAGACAGTTCCGACCCTTTTTACGGGAGCGTAACTTGAGCTTTTACAAGAAAAAGGAAAGAGAAATTGGAAGCTAAGAAGAGGAGTTTTTTACGAAGGGTCAAGGGTACCACGAGGGGGGACAGAATTCTAAATTAGCTCGCCTCCTATTATAAAATTCACGGAGTTTAATTTTCAAAAATATTTCTTAGTTTTCATCGAAATAAATTTTTGATATATTGTTTATTTGTATCTGTTTTATGGACAACTACAAATGTGCTGAATAATGAGATGAGTTGAATGAGGCAGGTGATCTCCCATGTGACACTTCGTATTATAATATGTATAACTGTGGCTAAAAATGTGTGGGCTTATTTTGCCATTTGTGGGTGAAAAAAGTAGTCAGTAATAACTATATATATATATATATATATATATATATTGTCGCCACCGTTCCAGTACCTGCCTGCCGCGCAGAGCCAACAGTGCCTCCCCACCACTTTGAAGTGGACTCGCCGGAGAGGGATTTAAGCGAGAGGCCTCGCCGGCGAGAGACACTCTTCACTCAACTCGCAAGCGGAAAAGAACAAAAAAGAAGAGCTCCAGACAGAAGAAGACGAGCCCAGCCGAGACCGGACGCACCATCCCTGGTCTACGCTACTGGTGGCGGACGCCACCAGTACCGGCGTGGAATCCACGGTGTGGATTCCCTCACCGGTCAGCCTTCGCCGGCCCGAAGAGAGCCGCCTCGCCGCGCTATTGGCAGACGGCCTGTGCCGATCTGACACTGTGGGGCTCTGGGGGCCACCACAGCCCAACTGCCGCTGAGGGAAGGCTAAGCCTGAACCCCGTAGCCGAGCCGTCACTCTTCGGGCTCCGCTTCCATCACGGCGGCTTGCCGCTTCCGACCGCCAAAAACGGCTCTTTTCAGGGCCACCCACACAATTAAACGGCTTTTTTCAGTGCCATCCATTTTACAAAGGTTTTGCCACGTGTCATCGGCCCCGGTCGGCGACAATATATAATATATCCTATGAAGATGAGGACACGTTTCTTCGGTTTCCAATCCCGCAGACCTGGCATCTCGAGGTGCCGACCCTGAGATGCTAAGGCAGTCATCACTGTGGTGGTTTGGTCCTAAATTCCTAATACAAGATGCTTCAACTTGGCCGAGCCAAAATTCGAAAACTGATCCGACTGACGAGTTACAAATAAATCAAGAAAGATCCAAAGAAAAGTCTGTTTTATCAGCAATAAACGAAAACTACTTGTTTACTAATGCTTTCAATTTTATTTCATCCTGGCAAAAATTAAACAATATTATCAAAATAATTTTATGTAATTTCCATCCCGTGAAATTTTCAGTGTAAATTCAAAACTAGGTAAACCCGCAAATAGTTTAAAATAGTTTAGGCTCTTTTATCTAATTATATTATCTTCAAAGTTATTTAAAAAGGTATTTTAAAAGACTTCTTGCAATTCTAGATAATCACTTGCCTCTCATCAGTTTGGTTTTAGATCTTAACAATTTACTGTACACCAATTACATAATGTGACCGATTATAAAATATATAACCTCGCATTTCGAAATAAAACTATGTTAACGTAATATGTTTCCCGATACTCTACGAGCATTAGAATGAATTTCGCATTCAGCAATTAAATATTGTGGAATTTTTGAACAAAGGATTATATCAATTATTTAGCCTCCGTCTATATCGTATCTGATTATAATAACAAGAAGAAAATTTTTGAGTTCTAAAATAAAAAAAGTTTGATTCATTACATTAATGCGGATAGTGCCTTAACTCAAACTCATACCCTGAAATGTCACATCAATTCCAGTACAGTGTGTAGGCGTAAAGTATACTGTAAAGAAAAAGATGAGCAACGACAAACAAATAATTATTCTTTCCGTTGTGTTGAGAAAGAAAAGTTGAATTTTGTCGATACAAAAGTTTTCCGTTAATGAAAAGCTGTTTCAACTTTTAAAATTATTCTCGCTCTTTGAACGAAATAAGTAATATTGAATTGCGAAACAGTTTTGTTCCAGAATGTTAAATTGTCTATTTTCGTTTTATTTTATAATGATCTATATAGCACAAAAATTCCTATTTTTGTTTGCTTGGTGCACTAAGAAAATAAATAATTAGATATTTCTAGTTTTTTTTGATGAAAAGACACTTACATATTTTATGATTGTTCATATTAATAATATTTATGAAATCGTATTATTTATAATATTTTATTTTAGATAACTCCGCTGGAAATAAAGCTAAAATTAATGACCGAGTGCACGTATTTAGACGGAATTGTGATATTAACTTCTGTTAAAAACGAATACTTTAAGAATCCATCCATAAATCAAAGGATCAATTCTTAATCACTTCTTACTCCCATTTCTGACTGTTTAATTTTTAATTTTTTGCGGAAGCCGCTTCAGTTTGATTGATTGTAATTTTCCAACCACTCGCGTTTAAATAAAATTCGTCTCTTGATTTGTGGATGTCATCTAGATGTAATTACCTCGTTTGTACTTATAATGGGAAAAATACGAAAATACATAAAAGAGCTTTCAATAAAATTTTAATTAAATAGAAAAGCAAAGTACCTTTTAAAGAAATTAAAATTTAATCTTTCTGGCTATGTCTTCCAAAATAATTATGTGCAGTACAGTCAACTATCGGTTTTTATTACAAGATTTTTCAAAATTTTCTCGTCCTGATTTTTTTCAATTTATGTCGTCTTGAGCAAAAAATTGTACAAACTATGTCAAATATTGTGTGGGAATGTACTACTGAATTTTCATTCTATTACAATTTCAATTTAAAGGGGAGACGGTATGATGGTTTTGACCGATTTTTTTGATTTTTGTAACTTTCACCAATCCTATGAAAAATTTTCCTAAAAATAGCAAATTTAACATTAGTGGGATACAAAGTACAATCTCCCCTTAAAGTGGCATTGTTTTATTTCCGAATATGTGAAAAATAATAGTAGATTTTATATATTTTTCAGAGGCGCTTTGCCCGGATTTAAAAACATAAATACAAAGGAAGAATTTTAATGAACGAAGAATTAAATCAGAACCACGATATATGACACGTTGGCAGGGTATCTTAATTCTAATCTTTATTTTAAGCGTATTACAAAAGGGCTTACATCGCACATTAATTATTTGGCTATCAACTTATTGTACAATGGTGGTACAGTAGAAGGGCTAAAACGGAGGCCTCTAACAGACTTATTTGTTCACTTAATCACATTTTCATCTTATTTTTTAAAAGTTTAACTTATAATTATGTGACCATTAAATGGTTTTATCTTGTAAAGGTACCTAGACTGCTTACGCAGTTATCTTTCCATGGTAATTTTTCTTTTCACAAATCTATTATTTGTTGCTTTTTTAAAAACAGATTGTAAATAAATTCTGTTAATAAAAAATATATTCATAGTAATTTGTGTAGTCTGTGTGTTTCTCTACTAAAATTACAATAGATATCCAGAAACTTATGAACTTTTTAAGACTCTGGTACCTTTTTAAAATGTTGGTTTAGGCAATTCTGTGGTTCTTTGTATATCAATGTTATTGAATGCGTAATATTTTCAGTACTAATATTAATTTAAAGTTAACTTAAATCACCATTTTATTGCGCCCTAAAGAACTGCTACAAGGCGGTGTGTACAAAAGTCTTGTGGTTTTTATTTGTCAATTTATCTTATTTTGTGAAATAAATATAAACCTTGTTGTAGAGAAAAGTGCACATTAAAAAGAAATTGTGTCGATAATGTGACTTTAATGGATACAAATATTTATTGAATGCAGTAAAGACGTCCTTCCCTTAAGCAAGAATCTTTTCCTAAATTGTAAATAGTAACAAAAAAGTTCTGTTGAGTTAAAAACTTTCGTTGTAAAATATAGTTTAAGTTGAACTTAGTATCGTATACTTAGGGACTTGTTTTAACCCAGTTTATCATAAGTCGGAAGCAATATAATTCTGAATAGTTATACGAACAACAATAATAGAAATGACAACTTAAATGGGGGCACAAAAATTAACTTGAAAAATGATACAACGTATTATGATAGTAGAAATAAGAGGAAACTTTGTAGCATTTTCTTTCGATATTTTCCTTTATTAAAACCGAAAGCTAAGAGGGAGCTGTCATACAACTACCTCTTTCATTTCAAAATTTATTTCGGTGCGATTTCCTTTCCCTTTCTATCTGTTAATTACCTTGCTAATTTTCCACCTCTGTAATTGTTAAGCCTTTATTAGACAAGCGTATCTCCATTATACTAGAATCCTGTTTTGTCTCTGCAGATGTTACTACTTAGAGTTGTCAAATTAATTCAAGCTAAGCGTCTCAGTCAGTTTAATTAGTTGTCATGTTTGTCTGTATATTTTTTCTTGTACGATTACTTTCGTTAAGAAATTTAAACTTATAATTAATTAAAATCGGTGTTCGTACTTAAGGAAAATTGTGCCCCTTACTCGATAATTACATTTTGTTAAATAATTTTGTTTTTAATTTGTTTATTTACAATTTGCTAATATAATAACAATTTACAAATTTGAAGGTGAAGGTGATTAATCACTTGTACAGACTTGGTGCTGACCGCCGCAGCAGCCACTCTAGTTCCTTTGGAGAAAGTCTTTTGGACATTGACACAAACCTTCTCCTCTGATTACCTGGTACGTGTCGCAAATGCATCTGTTGTACGAACGGATTTGTGTGTGTTGTAAAATCGAGCGTAAAATGAGTTATTAAGGTATTTTGCTAGGTCTATGACGTAGAAGTAAGTCGTGTAGTGTTCTGTTAGTTATGCAGGAGAAACATTGTACGTTATGCAGTGTTATTTTGTACGTAATATTTTGTTCTGCATTGTCTGAATATATTTTTTTTGTGACGGCTTAGCAGACCCGAAAATTGTACTCCGTAAATCCAGACTACTTTTGTGATTGTTTTGTAAACTCGTATTATATTCTTAAAATTGCGTTGGTTGAGTTTTACGGTAATTACAGTACTAATTTATTATATTGCATTAGTGGCCTTTCATTGTCATCTTCTAAGCTTTTCGAGCCATCTACTTCTGTATTCACTTCCTCTTTTAGTTTGAAAGAAACTACAATATTTTAATTATTTTACGTTTGTTCTATCAATTGAATTTTAAGATGTTCAATTGAAATCCACAACGCAGACTGAAACGACGATTGAGTAGAGATATGATAGCGCAGATGTAAATTCTATCAATTTATTATCAAGATTAATCCACTGTTGGAGTGGCGGTCTCCTTAATGTCTTGAAGCCATTTTTGTTTTTGTAAATAACATCACATTCACTGGTTGTA
This sequence comes from Catonia carolina, assembly GCA_035578175.1. NCBI lineage: Eukaryota > Metazoa > Arthropoda > Insecta > Hemiptera > Achilidae > Catonia > Catonia carolina. The sequence continues at coordinate 306,073,650 of JAQMRL010000001.1, read as the reverse complement.
TTTCGTACAGTTGTGAATAAATTAACTAAGTTAAAAAAAAAGTTCTATTAAAAATATGAATACTCGTTAAAAATTAATTGCTCTAAATTAACCAACATTTACTAAATTTGGTTTAATCCGTGCGTTTATGCGAGTAAAATATCATGTGTATGATGAACATGCTTGTGTCCTGTATCTGTACTGTTTACCAATATCTCGACCATGACATTATTATGCAACTGCTGGTTACTAACTGCATTGCGCCTCACTTAGCCTCAGGATAGTGAATTTTGGGAAACACAACCATTCTGCTGTTAATCTGTCTCTAATACCTTACACTTATAGTATATTTTAATAAATTATAACATATTATGTCTAAATAAATTTATTATTAAACTGGTTAGTTTTATTCCTTGTACAGGAACAATTTTAGATCACGTGTGGTGACTTTAGACGTTTCTGGAAGCTTTCTTTGTAGCCCACATTCTCGTTTTAAAACATCACGAATTGTGACGTTGAAAAATATTTTTATTGAAACCTTTGAATTAGAACTTTTGTTGTATTACTTTTACTTCTACACAGGTCTATTATTTTATAATTTCACGCTGTTTAAATACGGTTTTGTTGATTTGGAATTTATTTTGTGCAGATAATTTAGATTTTCTGTTAAGCATTCAATATCGTCGTGAATATTCGTAATTTAGCTGCTTTTCTCTGTTCCGGAAGCGAGTCCTACATGCTTGACGTTTATCCAGGTGAAGTTGAAGATATCTTGCTGTATCCGATTGTGAAATTCGTACATTATTTAAAAATACTGGTGAATACGTTTCTCCTTTTGGTACATACAAAATGACACTTTACACAACGACTTTCACTTTCCTTATGTTATTAATACACTTACAAAACTTTGTAAACTAATAATGGGTCAGATATTTACTTCAGGGTTAAAATAGAAGAATACATCATAACTGACCATAATTTTTACTATATGTATTGCAGTAAACATTTCATGTTCTCATAAATAATTACTTACAAAAGCCCTCTTAAAGGGGGCCTTTTTAAGGCCCCTTTACTTTATTTTTTCATCCTTTACATCTGTGATATTACACTTGTATGTAAATTTATAATATTTTTATATTATTTTCCTGTGATTTATTCGTTAATAAGATTTGAATTTTATAATAAGAAAACTTCGTTCTACACTTGGGCTCTCTACAACCTTGTGTAGAATAACAGGCGATAATAACCGCTCTGGTTTTTCACCTTGTAAAAAAAGTCATGTATTCACAATTTGCGACACACACTTTTAGCTCAGTTATATATTATAATATTAACCATCACATAGCTTCCTTATGCCACTCACGCCGTACTCTTTTTTCACCATTCAGCCCATTTGTAGTTGTTTCATAAACAGGAACAAATAAAGAATAGCTTAAGTTTATTAAATATACTTAAGCATACCGAGATCAAAATTCAACATGCAAGTTAAAAATTAGAATAATAATTGAATAATTTTTAACATTTATTACAAAATAATAAAGTTTAGTAAGACATAAATAACATATTGTTATTATTAATTATAATTTTCGTATCGACAGTGGGTTTAGTAGAATAGTAATTTATTACTGACTTAAATTGAAATAGTGTACCGGTTATATTTCATGTGTAATTAATATAATTTGTATTCTATATAAATTTAAATTAGAGACTAGTTACCTAATATCGTAATTATCAGCTCAGGTCATTTTGGCGTACAACAGTGTTTGCACTATTTTAAAGTCGTAGTGGTGACGGTGTGGTTTGAAATGTACACGTAGAATCCATTAGAGTTTATAATAACACGTTGTACTACAACCATTTAAACGACATGTTCGTACCACAGTATACGGATCTAGGTTAAACATTGTTTACATTATAGTTCACCACGACAAAATACAACCACTACACATTTTACCTTAATACAACATCGTTAATCCTACATTATGATATTACCTGCACTATTTGTTTTATTTAAAACAAATAGAAAATTATTTCTTTTTACAGTCGCATGAACTTGGATGTTATTAGACATTGTAACATAATTACTTGAACGACAGAAGTAACCTGAGAATTGGTAAGAAAATTTTGCGATTTAATAAAAATAGCGTAAGAAAGTTGTTTAGTGTTTATTTTATAATTCGTTTCCGTTGACGACCATGATCCGCTCTGAGGCCACTTGAGATATGTTCATATCTTAGGTTAAACTAGGTTACGATACTTGAACAACACAATGTTTGGACAAACGGGACTACCGGTTAAGTAAAAATTATTCAATAATAATCAGTCAATAATCGATCATCTTTTGCACCCTCAACAGCTAAACTGATATGACTGACTGATTTAAGAGACTATGAAGAAGAATCATATCACACGACACAATGTCATGGTATCGCATCATTCGGTATAAAAACGTTAGCAGGAAGAACCACGTAAGTCCGTGACTTACTTTTTTGCCCTAAAGGTAGTATGCATTCATTGACACTGGTGTCAAAAACAAGATAAGTCCGTACATACCTGGTTTTTACACCACCAATAACATATTTTCTATTGGCCAACGACGTTACCTTTTCCATATTATTTATCATACACGGCAGTATTGATGCTACATTTTTGCCCAGTTCTTGGACTTATTGAGAAAGCTATATAGTGTCCTCAAGCAAAAATGCATTAAAAAGAAAATCGAAAATTTTGGATTATCTGGTTCTTGCAACAAGGCCCTGAATAATTGTTGATATAAGTTGAGTATCTTTGTAACACGTCTGATAAACAAAATTTGGGAAGGGAATTTTTTTTAGTCACACTGATAAATTTTCGTCGTACATCCGTAAAAAATAAACATCTGTTAAAATTTGTTGCTCTTTTTGAAATAATGTTGTTTAATAAAATATGAAATTTATAAGGCAATTGTGTATTAACGCTTAAGAAGTCACTAACATAGGGAAATTTTGCTAATCAATTATTCGTTGTAATCGTAATTGTCATTTTTTCAACTGTTATTTGTTGTAAATGTAATGATTTTATTTTAAGTTAATAAAAGTTAAACAGACAAAATATGTAGTTCATAAAATTTTTCACTCTTTGCACAATAAAATGTAAATGTTATGTGCTATAATTCTATTATTACAATGATGCTAACGTCGTTATTTGTTCAGTTACTGCAAAAAAGGTAAATTAAAACAGTTTTTACACACAACAAAGTGAAAATACCAGTCACATTTAAATTCCATGTATGCACACTTATTCCGTCAATTTTACAAAAGTAAATATAAAACGAAAATTACGAATATAAACAAAATTTTAAAATATAACCGTTATACGATCAGTTAGGATGAAGTATATTATTATCGGGTTTTCCAAACCATCAAAAACATAACCTGTTCAAATAATAGAGAAAAAATACTACTCAATGTCCTTTTTAAGTCGCCGATTATTACTTAAATAAAACAATTTTTTCTTTTATCATATCCCACAGCGAAAAACCTTTATAATATTTTTTACAATAAGTTTTTAACACACACGAAACCATACATATAGCAGATGTATTCGCAACAGATACCCGCTTACCCGCAAAGAAGGCTCAGCCACTGAAAATCAAGATACCTTCTCCAAAGGAACTGATATGGATGCTGCAGCGATGTCAACATCAAAAAGTTATACAAATAAATCATTTTGCTAATCATTGACAATCATTATCATTAATAATCATTACTCATTGATTGGTTTTGTATTTTTATTTACTAATTGTTATTACCAATAACTTCTTCTTCTTCTTCTTCTTTCAAACAGGGATTAGGCCATGGCCTGTTCCGACTCACATTCAGCTTATATTAATAATTTTAGAAAACAGTTCCCTCAATATTAAATATGTAATTCAGTTCGATTAATATTCTATCAATGATAAATCCAATTCAATCCTATAACATTTGTTTTTTTCCTTATGGTAATAATCATTGCCACCTTTTCCGTGGCCTGCCTATATCTCTTTTGCCTACCGGCCGATACTTGAAAATCTTTAGTGGAAGCCTATCGGCTGACATTCGTTCAACATGTTCTCGCCATTGTTGGCGATACGACGCAACTCTCTCATTCAGGCAGAAGATGTTCAGCTCCTTCCTTATTTCCTCATTCCTGATGTGATCTCTCCTGTCACAGCCCTTAGTTCTGCGAAGAAATCTCATCTCCGCTGCCTGCACTTTACTCTCAAGTGGTTTTGATGTTACCCAAGAATCACTACCATAGAGGAGTATTGGAGCTGCCATTGTTTTATAGCCCCCAATAACTTCTTATTGTAAAATAATAAAAAAAATTAAAATATTACAAATTAAAGTTGTTTTAAATATTGTTCAATGGAGTGTGGTTTCTTACAATTTCTTATGAAGTTCTCTACAGATTACGTTTTAAACATTTTTTCTGAAGTCCGACTACCTTATTTTCTGTAGGCACCATTTTTTAGTTCCAACTTAGTCAATTTAATTTTAAAACTGTGCAAAGACAACTAGTAAAAATTTAACAAAAGATTTAATAAATAGAAAAAACCGCGTTAGACTTAAAGACGACTACAGGAGGACATCAACCGGTGATAGTATAGTAGGCCTATTTAATTTAAATTGAATTAAATTACAGTTTACAATTTCACTTTTATTACAGTAAAGTTAACGTATCGTGTTTCTACTCTACCAGCGTTTTAGTCGATGAGATTCTCGGTAGATTGGAAGAAACTATATTGCGTATTGAAGGAATTATTATGATTTTCAAGCCTTTCTTTGAACCTACGGTACAATTTTAGAAATGTGTTGTTGACGAAAGGGACGTGTAAGTCATTGTATATTTTTTATTGGATACGGAACTCTGAATCAGGAAGCTAATGAGTAGAAAGAATTCACCTAGGAAACGTTACATTCGTGAAATGACTTGACAGAGAGCTTGGCTGCACAATAAAAATTTGATTACCTAACATCCAGATCGGTTGAGTTCAGTATCAGTCTTCACCGTTCAGATCCGTTCAGTAGGAACAGAACCCGTTCAGAATCGTTCAGGTTGATCATCGATGCCAATTCACATACATCAGAGATTTTCTATCCTTAGTCCTTTAGTGTTATTCAGTCAAGTTGAAGGAAGATGGTTGGTTTTTCTGATAATGAATTGGCAATTATTGCCATAGCGCTAGATGAGGACGAGAAACCATAAAAAAGCGAAAATGGGTACACAAGGCAAGTTTGAAACGAGAAAGTGAAGGAGAATTTATTGTTGTAATTACAAATAAAAATACACTGTGCTTGCCTTCTAGTTTTAGGTCATTTCCCACATGTCATTCCAAATATTATTTTTAAAACCGATGTCCATGTATTTTTTATGTAACAAATCATACAGTTCAGGAAAAGTTTGCACCAACTCGATTAGTTTTTCATCTATTTCACAACAAAAGCAATTTCAACTACATAATCACGTCAGTGCGTCAGTGAAAATTGAAAAAATATCGATCTGATCGTATTAATAATTACTGAACGGACAGCACTGAAGTACTGATGGTACTGGTACGTCAGGGCGTCGGGCATGTGTAAACTGGTTACTTTGAAACAAAACCAACGATACTTTTCATTGACACTGATACTGAACTGATACGGCACTGATGTGTGTAAATAGGCCTTTATACGTCCAGAGTTTTGGAATCATGAGTAGTTATGATCACTTTTTGAAAAGTCTGTATAACTCTTTCAGTCTCATTTAGTAGTTTTGTCACTTGAGGTTTACGCCAATGATGCAATAATCACACGATTTAGGTCGACGCCGGCTAATTATTTATTGATTCATGTAATGCTAAACTACCAAATTAATCTAAAAACAATTAAAATCAATGGAGCACGAGTAAGTAATATCTTCTTCTCACGTACGTCAAATTAATTTATAAATGCATTATAAAAATGAGTTATACTGTTTTAATTAGCAATTCATTCATACTAAAATATTTATTTTGATAAAAATAGAGCGTCATTGATATTTTATTAATGAAACCATAATTAGTTTTAATTAATAATGGAAAGTATCGAAGTGAGTTTACAATTTCGGTTATAGCAATTAATTAGTTAGTGAAAATAATATTAATTTGTCAGTAACACAAGCAACAAACTGTTAATTATTTTGTTTCAGAAATCAATATCCGTCATTTAATATGTAGTAGTTTATTACTTGTATTAAAGTCGTCTGGATAAATAAAATAATTTTCACAAACTTGTACAATTAAGTGTATTATGAAATTGTTTTGTTTTTAATGTACTTTGTACTCGTTTGGAGTTGCAAGAAGGCGTCTTCCTACAACGATAAATATTTATGTTTTTGTTTGTTTCCTTGTTTGTTGTTCACTGCTTCTCGCACGAAAGCGCAATCGATTTCAACTTAACTAGTTTTTCGGTAATGTTATTTTACCCTATTGAGCTGTTGGACTAATGTGTTTTTTTCTTTAAAGATTAATTTACAGCTACAAAAATGTTAAGAGTAAATTTGATGATTATGATGATAGTGTTGAAATGGCATGATATACACGAGAAGTGTATAGCACCCTTTGATGCTTTCCCACAGACATTTTAATTAAAAATACTTAAAAGCAATTTTTAATAAGGCTTATTACAATTAATGGGTCTGTACTCCAGCGTCTAGTGCGATTTCTAGGTAGATGTGATAATCTAAATTAAAATTCATAAATTATTTAATATAGTATATTTTTTTAGTTTATAAATTGGCATCGGCAATTTGGTCTTTTGCGACTATTATATGTATGTGCATGTTGTACTGTAACGGTGGGTTTTAACGTTTTAAAATTTCCAGACCGTAGCGGGAATTGAACCTAGGACCTTCCGTTTTGTAATTTGAAACCGATAAGCATCATTTCACGTGTATTTAATAAAAGTTTTAAAAAATTCGATTCATCTGGAAAGTTGTTAAGTGATTATTTTTAAAAAAAAAACTTCACAAACATTGCAGATATAGAAGCTTTTAGTAAAAAATAAAGAATAGGAACCGATTGAAAGTATAATATAATACTTAGCTCCTTGTTTAAAGATTTAAGTAAAAATTTCTTTAATCACTTTGAAGGTGAAAACTAAACAGATCGTATAATTGAAAAACTTATCATACTGATCGTGGATGAACTTGGATGTATGTTTTTATTAAGAAAGTGAACTAGAGGTGTGTAAACAAATTTTTGTAAAAGAAAGCAAGAGATACGTGTGAGTATTTTACAAAGATAGTATCGTTAATTAAAAGTATTACGGTTTGTTTAAAGTCAAGTGATTTACTTTTAGAATTCAAGTACCTGTTTGTCTACTGAAAATGAATAAACTTAGTCGATCGGTGTAGTATTCCTTTTTGTAAATGGAGTTCATCATTTAGTTTTTGATTTGTAAGACCTTTAATGAAATTACAGAGCATAATGTATTTTTGCTTCAGTTAAAAACGTATATCGCACTCCTTTACATAAATTTCAATAGAGACTACTTTTACTAAAGGTGACAAATTATTTTCTGACATGGATTATTCAGTACATATGACCAGAATTATTTTTAAAGCCAGTAAATTTCTTTAATACCTACCTACATAACTGTTTAAAGTAAATGGTCATTCTGGAATTTACTAATAGATATGGAATTATCTAAAATCGCGTTTGGCAAATGGTACTGGAGACAATGATATTCTGGTAATATTTGGCAGAGGTACGAAAATTACCCGAATGTTACATCCTGTTTTAAGGAGTAATCACCTATCTAGTGGCACTTAGTAAAAAAATAATTTTTTTATGAAAGCTTCTCCAAACAGGAAACAGTCGGTTTATTGTGCTAGATCGAGTAGGAATGAAGAAATTTTAAAATTTTGTGTATTGATAAAAATTGTAAGAAAACAACTCATATGTATGGTCACATGCTAAAAACGGAGGAGAACAGGTTACCACAGAAGATTTGGCTGTGAATCCCAGCTAGACGGAAAAAGCGAAGATAACCCAGAAAGGAGTGGGCGTTGGGCGTACGGTATTATGAGAGCAAGGGTGAGGAGTGGTCTAAGGGATGAAGATCTGTTCAATAAAAGTAAATGGCATTTTATAGTGGTACGTGGTCTAGTGCTGTTGAACACTCTCTTTAATAATAATCTAATCTCTATAATAATAATCCAAAATCATAGATGAAGCCTACAGTAATTTCTTTAATAAGTAGTTATTCGAAGCATTTTTCTGAAAATTCTTAAGGAAGGTCAATCACATTCGTATCTTCGAAACAACCCTCAGATGAAAACAATGAACTCATGTAAATTTTCAGTATCTGCCTAAATTGTATAAAATAGTAGTTTACCATTTCGTACCATTAAAAAAAGGTTCTGTTTAATTTAATATAATATTACAGCTGAATTCTGAAAATTTGTTGGAAGTATTAAATTTACCTATCTTACAATTTTCTAAGAAAGTCTTTCTTTCTGATATTTTTGAAATTGAGCTACTGTGCTGTTCTTGAGCTACTGTGTTCTTTTAACACACAAGCTGTATATAAAATAAAGAACACCACAAATTTTGAGATATTATTATTATAAATTTCAAGTCAAAACTTAGTACACTTATGATAGGGTTAGAGAAGCCTTTCTTCACCTTTTACAACTATTCGGCGTACGGTTTGTAAGCACGTGACATTGTTTTAAAATTTTTTAATACGAAAAGTGGATTTGTAAATGATACTTGTAAGCGTATCTTATGTTACAATAAAAAAATGTCAGTGAAAATTACTTCTTGATGTCTATACTGATTTTTAACATTTAGTAAATGCAAATTTAAATGTGTCCTTCAACGCAAAGAAATTGTGAAATTGGAGAACTACTTATTTAGTATGGAAAAACTTAATGAGTGTTAAAGATAACCAGTGCAAAGGCAAAAAACAAATAAAAAATTTTCAATTATTTTAAATTAACTTTTTAAAATTTATTTTTAAAAATTAATTTTGCAAGCTATAGTGTTTAATGCTTACCTCATATTGTTGCAAACATTTACAAGAACTAATAAATATCATTTATCATGCGTGCTATTTGTTGATTTTTGCTTTTCCTTTTCTTTTGTTTTTGGTTTGCCTTGCAAAAACTTTGCTACTTGTCTTCTTAAAACATTTTACAAGAATAAAATGAATACGTGACTGTCATACCATCGAGAAGATTAGTTGCAATTCTAGTGTTTTACTTTATATTCTTCCCAGCTTGAGCCAGTCGTTACTTTTTCCGAATTGCTTATATAGTGGGAAGCAAATTTTGTACTTTTATCTGTTAGTTATGAACAAGTTGGCTGTTAGTGACAGTCGTTGCTTAAGAGACATTATCATTAGATATTAACGTGTGAATATATCTTAGCAAGGAATTGAATCTGAGACTATACGCTTTGTAGATAATTATTGTAACACTACGGAAGCGGACAAATTTAGATAAATTTTGCTCAACGAATTTCTGGGCTTTTACAGCCCTTACTTATATGTTTCTGACAATTAACAGAAAATTATGTTTCTCCCTGTCAGACTCCACACAACGTCCTACATAAACAGTGTTTTAAGCTTTTTAATCAAATTATTCATTATATTCAGCGGCAGTAACGCTAGATTATTTTAGAAACTTGTTTCCTTTTAAAACTCTACAAATTCTCAAGAACTGTTACAAATTTCAACATATTAAAATCTTGCTGCAATAGTTTTAAAATGTAGTACAATGCCGTTGGGTAAAAGACAGCTTTCTCTAATAAAATCAGTTGGTTTAACGTATAAATATTTTCTATTGCTGGCCTGGAATCGAACTCTAGATTATTCGCTTTGCTGTTTAGTACTGAAAGTTGCTCTACGGATGGGGTCGGGTAGTTGTGAATCAACGAATTTTCATTATATCAGTCTTCCGTAAAATTTTGAAATGGCATAAAATATGAACGTTTAAAATGCTTAAACTTAAACAATAGTTTGTTATACACTGAACCATATGGGCTAGGAAACTGCATAACACCTACAGCTATAAGATAAACCAATTGAAATCCACCACGACTTTTATTTAACTCAACAAAGGCGCTTAAATTGTAATCAGACATCCAGACATATGGGTGTTGTTTAAACTACACAATAATTATGCAAGCATAACAAAATTTACAATATGTACTGTAATATGCTCTGTAATAAGCTCTGTAATATGAAACTAAATAATATGTGTATCGTGTACGTAAGGGAATCATCCTAAACTCCCTATGGCAATAACGGTCAATAATTGGGTCAACAATTTCGAACGTGTGCAATAATGAATGACCTAGAAACCACCACTGTTTTTAACTTCAGGCATGTCAGAAATGAAGTTATAATTTTTTTTCGGGACAAATAAGGTAATAAATTTTGAAATTGTTCAAATTTTTTTTACGTGCAGTCCAAAAGTTTGGCATAATTTTTATAAGGTATTAAAAAAACTGGTACGTGGATTAGTAATTTCATTTTCTACGAGTTAGAGAATCTTTCTTATTTAATCTTATAGTACTGTTATTCTGAAGTATGTAAGATGAGAAGCTATACATTAACATCGTTGAATCAGGGTTTAATACTGGATATCTAAAACCGGTATAAACATGAAGGAAGTATTTTTTTGAAAATTTAGCCGTGTGAGCAAAATGCTTTTGATTGTGGGTCCTGGTTTTAATGTAAAATAAGTAAAATTTTCCATTCCTGATGATGTAAAATACGTTTTAAAATGTTTAATTTAATTCACGTTACAATTTCTAAGAAAATCATTTTTGAATTCTGAGGGTTTTCTTTGGTACATTCTTGAGAATTACTGCCGAAATCATAAGTCTGACTTCTCAAGACTCTAAAAATGTAGGTGATTCCGTTAAAAATTTACTTTAAAATTGCAATAAGTAACTAAGACTTTCTCAATTGTCTCCATGGGTCAGTGGGTTGCGCACTACCCTACAAAGCCATAGGTCCCGGGTTTGAACCCCGGCTATGGCCTGGACATTATTACAGACCAAAACCCACTATTCCATTACTAATAGATGTCGATAATCCATTCTTTCCATTTAACTGATATTTGCGTACTACTTTATTAATGTTATTAACCCATGCTTTTGCAAACTGTGATAGGACTTTAGAAGTGAGGAACCAGTGTCCGAAAAAATCCAATCGTTTTGTTAGTCTGCATTTTAATACAATATTTTTGTTGTTTAATACCAAAAATGCATATTGCTGACTGCAACATGCACTTTTGAAATCTTGAGATCAATTTTCTTGACATGTAACCCATGTAACATAATAGTTTATTCATTCTGTTCCCATATGAATTATAAATTAACTTGTATCCGATACTAGAAATTAGTTATAGACAGAATATTCATAACAATATTTATCATTAACAACATTGCATTAATGTGTCTTCTGTTTCAATTTAAACTAACGACCCCTCAAACATACCAACTGTTTACTACTATACTATTTAATTTTGGACGGAACAGGAAAAGGAAAGAGATCAACATTTTCGTGCTAGGCTATTATAAATTACGCCAAATATAACATCAAGTTTAGATAAAGCAACATTACCATCCCATAAATTTTCTAATAAAGTTCAACGAACGGGAATTTTGATCGTTAAATCCTCTATTATAATTGGGTTTTAGCTTTGCGAGTTGAATAACTTTCTAACATGCTTCTATTGCAGTTATATACACAAAAAAACTCAGTCTTGAGATTCCTGTTTTGTGCTGTTTATTAATTTTAATGTTCATTAGAGCGTGAATAATAAATAAACACTACTTGGATTAATTTTTTAAAAGCCCATATGTAAGCACCTTCAGAAGCTTTTGATTCCTCTTGAATTGGTTTTGAGCTCTTTTCTACATTTCAGTACAGCAGATGCTCCACTTATACAAGCTCAAAATGTGGAGAGTGCACTCGAAATCAGGAAGTTACCCACCATCTCTGGCAGAAGCTTTTGCCAAATCTAATCAGTCGTTATTTTAGTGCAGGAGACCAGGCCCCACATCTACTATTATTTTTAAGAGTAAACATTTTACTTTCAGAATACAGAATTATCTCATTTTACCATTTCCTGGATTGTATTTTGATCCTTGACACCTTAGAAATAATTCTTTATATTTCTACCTCTCAATTAATATTATTTTTCAAGGTTGAAGTTGGAGGTTAACTCTGAAAATCAATATAAAAAATAATCCAAAAAGGAATTATGTATTCGTATGATATTGTAAAACTTAATACTGTAGACTTAATACGACTGTTATACAAGAAGCAATTTTCTGGCAAGAAAACTTGGATAACGAAGAACAAGTAAAAGGATAAATTAATAATGGATTTAAATATAAAGCGGGAAATAGAAAGAGAAAAGTCAGATGAAAGAGGCGAAGTGAATTTTAATGGTTCTTATCCGAATGGTAGCCTACACCCCAATTTTAATGAAATCTAAGACGGGTTTTGTACTAAGTGAGTGCTAACAAACAGACAAATTGGGCTTCCAGTCTAAAAAAATAAACATTGCATTTGGAATTCTCTGTTTATCAATTAAAATGAACTCGGGAAGAAATTAATTCAAAAGAAGCTAGACAAAATAATTTCACTAATTACAAAAGGAAGCCCGATCAATATACAAGACCGTCCTCGCTTTAAAATATAATTAACAAAAGCTGTGGAATATTTTAAATTCAATCACTGAAATTTTCTTGTAGCCCATTACTCGTACATATTTTGTTACTTCTATCACTAATTATATTTATCTTAACTACCACTGTTTCTCATTCATACTATTATAATTAAAAATAATTTTTTCTTCTAAATGATTAGATTTTATTGGAAAGGACTTTGTGATGAAGTTCTTTTGCAACACAAAAGCTTAGAGCATGACTACTAATTCAATGGATAAGGACGGTTTCATTATTTAACAAATGAAAAAGCCTTAATTACCAAACTGTCAATTCGTTTTATTGATTTAAATTTACCAACGAAAAATAAATTGGGTCGAAATTTTTTTGTAATTACCTACTAATGCAGTCATTTGGCATTTAACTGAAAAGTCTGGCAATTTTAGATCTTTTGTTCGTTAATTGGCAGTGAAATAAGGGTGGTATATCATTTTAAAATTATTTTCGGTTTTAGGTATTTAATATACTTTCATAGTAGTAGTAGTAGTATTACAGTTTCAAAAACTGTAAACTTGATCATAAATTATTCCTTGAGGGAATTTTCATTAAATCTATTTAACGAAAATTTTTACAAGTTCTACTTAATCAGTGTGCTGTAAAAAGTCAATAATACAATAGTGTTTCAAAAATAGGAGACTTAATAATGGCCATACAATAATAAAGACCATAGTCTACAATTCATTCTCAGAGATGATAGTAATGCACACCGCATTAGGACCGGAATAACCGTTAACATGCGAATGTGTTTAATGAAAATTTATTTGTAGCACATACTTAGTATACGTTCAACATAAAATAAACGCCATGAATGAATTCTACATTTAAACTAGTTTTCCTATTGTCAGTCAATCATGTAAACAGTACGACAGTCATTTTTCGTGAAGAAGTATTTTACGTGAACTGCTCACTAAACACTCGTTGAATATAGCGTAGTGCTTTATTTCAGTTTTTGAAAATAAATATGACAAAACCTGTAGTAATATTTGTAAATATTTAATAACAAATCAAATATTTATAATATTTGACTCCTATTATTTTATAAGGAATCGATTGTTAATCACTATTTGGGCCAATATTAAGTGTTTTAAGAAATAAAATCTCATGTTTACTTTTGTGACAGTCGCTAATCACTAGATTTGTTTAATTAACACCGTTGGAAAAAGCATCTATGCCTTAGCGTAGGTCTACACTATGGTATTTTGCCTAGCAGACGACCAGTTATGAGAGAGGTAACGAAAGGAAAGCTAGCAAACCGATTTTTGCAAGTTCTTTTATATCCTTAAAACGTTTTTCTAAACCCACGTCGAAAACGCAACTCAGGAAAAAATATGATCGTTTCTCCACAATTCTTAATAAACCAAAGCATGTTTTGTGTAAAGCTGTCGTCCCTTTTTAGTCAAGGGATGTAAAAATCATGGATATAATATGTACGTGTACTGTACATTTTTGAAGCTAGTATTAAAAGTCACTTCTTCTTCTAAGAGTGTTGACTCCATTAATGTAGATAAGCTACAATTCTTGTAAACCGTTCTTCATCGCAAATAACCTTCAAAAGAGTAACTGTACTAATATTGTTCAGTCTCAAATATTCGTAAATAAATATCATGAGAATGACATTCGTTCAGTTCTGCGCTTACCTGCAACTTTGTCTTCGAAGATAAGTTAAGATACTTATCACCCTTGTATAATTGACCAAGTTACGCAATCTATCTTATTTAAATTATACTCATTTACCCACGGGTCACACCCAAACGATTAAAAATATCAACGTTGATAACGTGACAGATTCATGAATTCCTGAGCATTCTTCTGAATACTCACATTTCAAAGCTTCTAAATGATCCATGGACTTTATACTCAAGTTCCGTGTTTCTACACCATACAGGAGACCAGAATGAATACATATATAACGTTTTGACAAATCTATTTCTTACAAGAAGTGAAATTGTTATAATAATTAACAAATTCTCTATGTAAAAACGCCCAGCCTCGCTATTATAAAACAGCACTCACGCTTAGGTTCTCGACAATCTTGCATAGAATAACAGGCGATAATAATCACACTGGGTTTTCATATTAAAGATTGTTTTTATTGTTGTTTAGGTCAACAGCCGAAAGGCTGGTTTGAACCTCTATAAATTTTACTGAGTAAAAACGAGGAATGAGGTGGTTTACTATTGCCTTCCTCACTGAGTTGAAATAGTATGCTTATCAGCATGCCAGACCCTCCAAAAAAACACCGACTTTTCACCCTGCAAATGACACTTTCACTTCATTCACCACATGGTATGCCTGTATAGTGAAATTCATTTTTCTCAGAGGTGACTACTCTGACTAGTGTCTTTCACACCGTACCTCTTCAGTTCATAAATAGTTCAGTGATATAATTAGCTGATTACGTGATAAGAAACATAACTACTTTTTGTAGCCTTGGAACCAACAGATCGAGCGCAATTAATTTAACACTCCACCTGCTCGTTATGGGCAACATTAAAGATGAAGTTAAAAAATAAAATTGCATAACGATTTCGTATTCTCATGTCTGGCTTTAGAGTTGCTGTAATCCACTTGATTATGTACTAGTTTTCTGAATCTTCTTAATGAGAATCACAGAAATATTAAAAAAAGAGTGGTTGAACTACAGAAGTACAACTTTAATATTACATATTTAATTTACTGAATTTTGTAAAGATATTTTTTCACTTGGGATATCAGATGTTAGATTTAAATATGTTTGAGCTTATGATATTTTTTTAACGTGCTCGTTACCGATGGTGTTTTACGAATAAAAACGGCTGAAGGTTTTGACTAATAGGGCTACATATCTATCCGATAAAAATGATGGGGATTGCTGTCATATATAGATGTTGAAATAATTGTGATGGTTGTCCATTTAAAAATATATGGTGCATTTATGATGGAATGGCGGATATATTGCAGCAGCAACGTAAAAAAGCAATGGCAGTGTAAGTGTAAGTGGCACTTACCTTCTTCATTCTCATTGTGGACTTTCTCCGCCCTCGATTGTTGAGAACCCATTGTAAGTAATAGTCTAAGTTTAATCCATCCTCTTCTCCCGCATCACTTTTACTGCACATTCTACTACTTCACATTTTTTACTTCGATACATCTCAAATATATTTTTTAGTCCGTTACTTTTCTCAATAATTTACTCTTAATGTATTTTACAAAAATTAAATTAACTGGTCCACAATTCAGTATTCATATTCAGTCTGTCACCTTGATATTTACCAATCCTTTTTAGTAAAAATATATTATTCGGTTTAAAACGCATACGATCTTGATCCTGAACCTGAAATTAAAAAAGAAAAATTATAATTTTGCATGAAAATATCGATAACTGGAGATCATTTCTTAAAACATAAAAGATACGGGATTTGGAGCTGCTATTGCTGCTGGAAGCCAAAAAAAGGAAATTGAGCACTTTTAGTAAAAGAAGCAAAAAAGATTATAAAACTATAAAAAAGTCTATATATAAAAAACAAACAAAAAGAAACAAAATTGAAAAATCAACCCAAATCTAAAATTAAAGAAACATTGCTTCTTATCGTATAGGCTTTACCATTTGAATATAACCATTATGGGAGATTGTGAAAGAACTCTCTAATTTATTTTCTAATTGAAGAGGTGGATAAAAATTCATATTTTTCATTCACCCTATTTACTTTACACAACATCACGTGTATTCACCCTATTTACTTTATCTTGTCCAACACGAATATAAAAAGGAAGGAGAAAATTGTATTCATATCAATTTTTCAAAATTTTTTTTTCATCGAAAATGCACGTTTTCAGGTCCCTGAACCCAAAAAATAAGTTTTAGAAATGTTTTTTTAAGATTGCTGCCTTATAACGCATTTTAGGGCAATATTGAATATAATAGAAGTTGCAGAAAATTAACAACCTTCAACTTTTATTTCAAAAACTTTTACTACAACGATTAGTTTAGCGTCAATTTGTGATTATCTGTATTTTTCTCGTGAAAACCGTTAAAACTGGGTCTTTTTAAGATGTATGGAATATAATTTTGTTATTAATTTACCACCTTGAAAAATCTTTAGAGAATCATAATTAGTGTAGTATAAAAATAGTTGTACAACAAAATTATTAACATGATTCAAGCACAGTGTGTAAAAACATAAATATCATAAAATCTAACTATCATAATTATTAGTATAATTGAGAAAACCTAAAGCACAATCTTGTTACCTATATTAAGAAACATGAATTATATTTGTTTAGTTCAGATTGAATGAAGTATATTTTATTGTTTAAGCGAGTACCAGGCTTAGCGGGAGCCCCGCAAATTGACATTCTTAAAAGGTGTCTCCTTGTCAATTTAAAATTGTTTTATATCTTCGTATATTTTTCCGACAGCAAGGGTTGTCAAAATTATTTTACTTTTCACTTTTGATTAATATTATTACTTTTAATTTGCATTTTTACCTGAAAAATTGAAGTTTATGAATATCTCGTTTCCGGCTATATTTTATTTATTCAAATGAATAGGAATATAACCTGTCAGAATTATAATTTCTCCGTTAAATATTTTAAACTTCTGGGGTAATAACCGTAACACAAGCCATGCCAAAATACACAAGTTTAAAAGCAATAAATTAACAATATTAATTTTTCTCGTGTTTAAACGCTTTTATTTAACTTACTCTTGGAAGCATCAAATCTTGCAACTTAAAATTTTAATACTTCTACCGTATCAATATGAATCAAACTTTGCACACTTGTTTATCTTCGATGACAATACGCTGTGGAGGTGTTTGTAAAAAAAAATTTTAAAATTCTAAAATTTTATAACGCTTTTAATTTAACTTACTCTTGGATCCATCAAATCTTGCAACTTAAAATTTTAATACTTCTACCGTATCAATATGAATCAAACTTTGCACACTTGTTTATCTTCGATGACAATACGCTGTGAAGGTGTTTGTAAAAAAAAATTTAAAAAACGCTTTTATTTAACAATTACTTAAAACAATTAACTAAAAAGAAAAAAAGAAAAAAAATTTACAAAAAAATCAAAAAAAAAATAAAAATTTTTTTTTAAGAAACGCTATTATTTAACAATTAATCAAAAAAATGAACTAAAAATAAAAAAAATTTACAAAAAATAAAAAAAAAATTTTTTTAAGAAACGCTATTATTTAACAATTAATCAAAGAAAAATGAACTAAAAATAAAAAAATAAAAAAATTTACAAAAAAAAAATCACAGCCATTACAGTTAAAAATAAAAGCGTGGCGCATTAATATATATAATATTTTACAACGAATATTTTACAATAAATATTATATATATTAATGCGCCACGCTTTTATTTAACAATTAATCAAAGAAAAATGAACTAAAAATAAAAAAATAAAAATATTTACAAAAAAAAAAATCACAGACATTACAGTTAAAAATAAAAGCGTGGCGCATTAATATATATAATACGAGGGTAGGCTGATAAGTAATGCACACATGCTTGTAGAAGACAACTAAATAAACTTCAGTAGCGCGCCTGGTGGCATGTGGAAGTACTATTTCTCCTCTACAAGCCTGCGCAGTTTGAAGGCGTTGCTTTCATTCAGTTTGTTTTGAGTAGTGGAAGTATGGCGTCGTGTTCTGGTGCTATGTCAACGAGAATTAAACAACGCGCTGTTATCGAATTTTTAACTGCTGAGAAAGTGAATCCTAGTGAGATTTATCGTCGTTTAAAGGCTGTTTATTGTGACGATACTGTTGATAGGTCTACTGTGAATCGTTGGGTAATAAAATTTCGTGATTGCCAACCTGGAAAAGCCTTAATTGTTGACAAAACACGCAGTGGACGACCAATCACTGCCTCAGACGATAATCGTCGCAAACTCATCGATGATTTGATTCAAAATGACCGGCGAATCACTCAACAGCGTATCGCAAACCAAATTGGAATATCTAAGGAACGTGTTGGCTTCATTATTGAACAATTGGGATACCGTAAAATCTGTGCACGATGGGTACCACGCCGTCTGACAGACGAGAATAAACAGCGTCGATTGGAATGCTGTGAACAACTTTTGAAGCGCTACCGTGACGAAGGAGACGACTTTCTTTTGAATATTGTGACGGGGGACGAGTCATGGGTTCATCATTACGATCCCGAAGAAAAAAGGCAGAGCGCTGAATATCGTCATCCACATTCTCCTGTTGTGAAAAAGTTCAAAACACAACCGTCCGCAAAAAAAATTCTTTTGACTGTGTTTTGGGATGCTCGCCGAGTTTATGTGACTGATTATCTGGAACGAGGGGCAACGGTAAATTCTGCTCAGTATATACAGACTCTGAAACACCTCCGACGTCGAGTTTGTCGTGTTAGAGGCAACCTGGCGCCAATAATTTTGCAACACGACAATGCTCGTCCACACACTTCGCGTGCAACTGGAGAGGCTCTGAGAAACCTGAAGTTTCAACCAATTTTACACCTTCCGTATTCTCCCGACCTTGCGCCTTGCGATTTTTATTTTTTTCCTCTACTGAAGAGAGACCTTAAGGGTAATCATTACAGCTCGGACAATGAGGTGAAGGCAGCTATTGCGTCCTGGGTTCGAGGAAAGTCGGAAGAATTTTTCAGTGACGGAATGAAAAAACTTGTTAAACGTTGGGAGAAATGTGTAATGCTTAACGGTGACTATATTGAAAAATAAATAGATAATTTGGTAGGTTAAGATTTGTACTTTAATTTGTTATTTACCCCATCTTGCTATTTCTTTTTGTTCGTCTTCTACAAGCATGTGTGCATTACTTATCAGCCTACCCTCGTATTTTACAACGAATATTTTACAATAAATATTATATATATTAATGCGCCACGCTTTTATTTTTAACTGTAATGTCTGTGATTTTTTTTTGTAAATTTTTTATTTTTTTCTTTTTAGTTCATTTTTCTTTGATTAATTGTTAAAATATAGCGTTTCTTAAAAATTTTTTTTTTTATTTTTTTTTTATTTTTTTGTAATTTTTTTGTAATTTTTTTTCTTTTTTTCTTTTTAGTTCATTTTTTTTACTTATGTTCATTTGTACCTTATGCATGAAAGATTTTACAGACACAAGAATCCCTTTCTAACTATTTTGTATTCAATAATATATACAAAAATCTTAACGAATACAAAAGAAAACCATTATTGAATACCAACTGTTATAAACTATTGGGTTTAAACTATTACTGTATTATTGGATAAATATTAAAAGATGGAACACTTATTGATGTAAGTTAGCATGTAGTAAGTAGCTCGTTAATGCTTAATTTAGGTAATATCTGTATTTAGGTAGTCATCATTTATTTAAGACGAAAATCTGGTACATTGTATTTTAAATGGAGATTCTATTTGTCCTTAAATACAGAGTTCTACAAAACGGATTTAATATGCGTGGATTTAAAATATGCGTGGTTGTAAAGTGGACGCTATCCGGTGTTCTGAAAAAATCTGAAAATGAAAAGTGATATAAAGATTAACTAAATATTGCAAAGCAAATAACAAAATAATTTTGATTAGTTTCTATTATGCTACTAATCTGCCGGGGGGAGGGGTGTTATGAAGTTGAGTTGTTTTGAAAGGGCTTATCTTGACGAAAATTGTTTTTAGGTTTATGTATCTTAGTTCATAAACAACATTGATGCAAAACTCGCGAAAAATGATTGAAAGTGTTAATATAATTTTAAAATTCAATGGTAAGAATAAATTAGTAGTCTTATTGTGCGAATGGATTCTCACAGAACAGGTAGTATGTATTACGTTAACTTTTTAAGTATCGTCTATTTTTCTAGTATGTCTTATACTATCTTTGGGCGTCTCCTGCATGAAATCATGGTATTCCATGCCTAGTAAACAAATTCAAAAACTACATCATCAATTTGTAAAATTTCAGATAATAAAAAAATCATAATGGATTGAGTTTTTTTTATAATTGGTTTATTATGGTCGCATCAACATTCTATGTTTTTAGCGACCCCATTACATAAAAAACACTAATTTCATAACATAAGGTTATAACACTGTAGGTTTACAATGATATTTTTCAGTTAGAAAAAAATTTACACTTTAACAGATGTATCTTACACTTTTAAATTATAAATTATTTTGTATGGATTGCACTTTTATTTGCACTAAAATTGTCTTTGAATGTTTAAAAATTGTATAAAGTCCAGTGTCTTTGTGTACTGTGTGTGGTTAACGCAGTCTTTGATTACAAAGACTGCGTTAACCACACACAGTACCCACACAGTACACACACAGGTCCGGTAAGTGAAATTGTTTCCGTATAGTGTTCAAGGTAGGACATTCCACAAGAATATGTTTGACAGTTAATTTCGTGTTGCAGTGTCTGCAGTAAACAGAGTCTTGTTTCGTCATGAGGTGACTGTGTGTCAGCTTAGTATGACCAATTCGTAGTCGTGTAAGAGTCACTTGGTCAAGTCTGTTTTTAAAAATTTCTGGTTGTAAGTCTCGAATGTCAGTCCGTACTGTGTGTAGGTTAGTCCTTAAAGTCTTCCACCACTCGTTCCAAATTATTTCAAATTTGTGTCTGAACATTTTCTACAGATCTTGATGGGAAGACTTGTTTATTCTATTGGAGCATGTAGTGGCGCGTTTGGCTGCTCGATCGGCTATCTCGTTCCCTTTGATACCTAGGTGGGAAGGAATCCACAGAAGAACTATTGTTTTGTCGTTGTGTTTTATTTTGTGGTTGACGTTAATGATATCTTGAAGTATCGGTTCATCCTGTTCGATACTCCTAAGGGAATTTAAAAAACTTCTTGAATCTGACAAGATCACAAATTTTTTACGATCGGATAAGCTATGGCTTCAAATGCTTTTTTTATTGCATATGCCTCACAATAGAATACTGAGGAACAATCTTGTAATTTAAATAAAGACTCTTTATTTAACATTACCACGGCACACCCGCTTCCAGCAGACGTTTTTGAGCTATCAGTGTAAATTTTTTTAAAACTTTCAAATTTATTTACGTATTCAAGACAGAGAGTATAAAAGATGATAGGATTTGTTTCATGTTTCTTGTATTTTGTTAGGCTTAGATCTACAATAGGATTTTTCATCAGCCAAGGCGGGTCTTCATATAAAGTTGATGGGATGATAGTTGGCGGTAAAGAACGAATATTTGTGAAAAATTTTGGTATTCTTACGCGCAGAGGCTTCGGCAAGGAATTGCGAGTTTGATATAAATTTGTGTACCGACCTGTAAAAACGTTATCTCTCGAAGGGTTATCTAAAGACGAGGCAATTTTGAGTACATAAGATAAACTCAGTTTTTCTCTTCTGAGATCAAGAGGCATCTCACCGGATTCTGCCAGAATACTTGTTACTGGGCTTGCACGGTATGCCCCTATAGCTAGTCTAAGACCGGCATAATGAACAGAGTCTAATAATTTGAGAGTACTGATCGTTGCTGAGTTATAAACCAGCGCACCATAGTCCAGTTTTGATCGTATTAGTGCCTGGTAAGTATTAAGCAAAGTCTTCTTATCTGATCCCCAGTTGCTAGACGCTATGGATTTTATTACATTCATTCTTTGCATGCAATCCGCTTTAAGTTTGTGTATTTGTTGTCTCCATGTAAGCCTTTCGTCAAATATTAGACCCAGAATTTTTATTTCTTTGCATCGTTTTATTTGAAAAGAACCAATAGTCAAAGTTGAACTAAAGTGAGATCGCACATTTCTAGAGAACACTATGTACTTGCTCTTAGTCTTTGAAAAAGAGAAACCAGTAGAAGATGCGAGAGTGGTTAAATCATTTAAAGTCTGTTGCATTAATTTTTGTGTGGTCTGGATATTTTTGCCACTACAAAGTAAAGTGATATAATCAGCATAAGTCAGCGTGACTATAGGTTTCGAAATTGACAGAATTAAACCATTTATTGCAATTAAAAACAGAGTTACACTTAGAACAGATCCTTGTGGAACTCCATTTTCTATCTGTAATGTTTTTGAGAAGGTTCCGTTAGCCCTTACACAGATGTATCTAGTTTTAAGAAAATTGGCTATGAAGTTCAGCCTTCGTCCATTGACGCCGATATCTAATAGAATACGAACAATTCTGTCTCGCCACACCATGTCGTACGCCTTTTCTATATCTAAACTGACTGCTATAAGATGCTCAATCTTCACAAAAGCATCACACACTTTAGCTTCAATATTAACTAGATGATCACTGGTAGAGCGATATTTTCTAAAAGCACTTTGATAAGGTGATAAAAAATTGATATGTTGTAGATCCAAAGAAGACGTTTATTGACTACCTTTTCTAAAATTTTACACATCGTACATGTAAGTGATATAGATCTGTAACTATCCGCTCTACTACTGTCATTATTTGGTTTACGGATTAGAATAACAATTGCTTGCCTCCATTTTTCTGGAATATTACCTGAACACTTTCTCCCAGTCAGCCTTCAGAAAATTCCATCTTGGCTGATGGAAAGAAGATATTAAGTTATTTCGATGGTTAATATTGACATTAATATAAAAGTGGTCCAGACGGTTGTAATTTTGAGTTTCTGTGAGTGCATCAGAATCTTCTTTATAAGCCGAGAGTCATCCAGTCTCATTATATGACCATAAAATCTCAGCCGTCGTTTACGGAAATCAACTTCAATGTTTGAGTATTTTTCCGTCACTGTGTGTGATTGTAGACGATATCCTTCATCTGTGAGTTTTGGGCCAAGAATTTTCCGAATGATTTTTCTCTCAGCTTTCTTAATATTCTCAAGATCCCCTTTAAAGTTGAGGTTCAAGGTCTCACTGGCATAAAGAGACTCAGGTTTAATGACAGTCGTGTAGTGTCGAATTTTGGTGTTTATGCTCATACATTTTTTGTTGTAGATGTTTGGAACTTTTCCATATGCTCTACGCATTTTCAGTTCACGTGTTTTTTGTGCTAGCCTTTCTGTACCTGTGGGTTCAATGATTTCACCTAGGTATTTAAAGTTATTATTATTATTATTGTTATTATTATTATTATTATTATTATTATTATTATTATTATTATTATTATTATTATTATTATACACGTTGTAGACCCTCATGGATCACGTGAAGCTTCTACGGTTCTTCCTGCGGGTTCTCCATGACATCCGCATCTTCTCGCTCATGGCCCTCTTCCTCAACCTCTGTCCACGTAGTGCCAGTCTTCTTGGCTCTGATCTCTGGCTGCACTTTCCACTCGTCTATTCTTTTTCTATACGTATCGCGGTCTGTCGCGTCTTCAGAAGTGAGTTGAGCGTTGTCAAGGTCTGTTCTTACTTGTTCGGCCCATGTCATGCCTTTAAGATTTTCTGTAGCAATAAGAATCTGGTGGGTAAGTCTGTGTTCAGGAAGTCGTTGTATGTGTCCATAGAATTTAAGTCGTCTTTTTCTAATGTCTGCTGAAATGTTCGAAATTTTCCCTGTGGTTCTGTTGGTTTGTAGCCAGTATCTATCGTCAGTTTTTCGAGGTCCCAGTATTTTCCTGATGATTTTACGTTCTTCTTTTTTCAGGTTTTGTAGCAGAGTCTTATTGTGAAGTGAAAATATTTCTGCTGCGTATAGCACCTCGGGTTTGAGGACTGTGTTGTAGTGTCCGATTTTTGCACGTGTGGAAATGCACTTTTTGTTATAAAGTTTGTGAGTTCGTCCGTAAGCCCTCTTCAGTTTCTGTGTTCGAGTTTCCTGTGACTTTTTTTCCAGTCCAGTAGGTTCTAAAATTTCTCCCAGGTATTTGAAATGCGATACCTTCTTTATTTGCCCGTATTTAGTATAGAGTGTCCGCGTGTTCAAGAGGGTACACATGAATTCAGTTTTTTTCTTGTCTCACTCCTGTTCTGATCTCGAAGCTTTCTGATATTCCACCCATGAATATAATAATTAATGTAATAATATAAAAAATAATTTATGTAATTTAATTTTTTTTATTCTAAATTGTTGTTAAAAGTTATTTGTATCAATAAAACATTTAACCTGTAAGTTATTTATGTTAATTATTTTTAATGTTTTGTTTTATTAAGTATTTTAGGTGTTGATTTTTTTTTAGTTTTTTTATAGTCTGTCACGGAGATCCAAGAATGATGCCGTTTCAAACGTCTGGTGGTTCGACTGTTACCTAGTAAATTTAGAGCCGAACGATTTGTGTTGAAATTTTAACGCGATATTTTTCGCTGAGTCCTTTTATTTCTTCTTTAATAGATGATGGAATATTGAAGTACTAATGCATTTTGGTGTTTCTTGCATACCAAGAAACATTTACCAAATTTCTTAATTCTTTATTTTGAACCCATTGAATAGAGGAAGTTGGGGTATTGCCAGACGTTTTTTTTTTGTGTAACATGCCATTTTGTTAAAAGTAAATTCATCTTGTTTTAAGTGGCTACAATCTTAAATTCATTCTAAAGTCATTTAAAATTAGATGAAGCAAAAACCATTGTACATTAGAAAATTGTGAGCATTTAAAAAAATCGTTACGGGTTCTGTCTTCACAAGTTTTTGGGGTAAAGGTGGACAGCCGTGAGTTCATTGCCGGACAAGCCTTAACTGCTAAGTTTCGCAGTTCAGTGAACTGGGAAATTGAAGAATTTTTATTAAAATATAAGTTATTGAAACTTATTTATTTATGAATAATAATTTGTATTAATAATGATGATAATGTTTCAGAATAACATACAGAAATTAAAAATCTAATGTGAGAATTGAAATATTATTTAATTGAAAAAACTATACATTTATAATTTATCTCTTACAATTAAAAAAGTTCATAAAATATAAAATTACATATACATTAAGTAAGGTGTAAGTCTGTAATACGGGTTTTTAAAAAGAAATTGTGTTCCACTTAGACTACAGTCCACACATATGAAAACTTTTTTCATTCGAATAATTTCGTTCTTTCCACACTTTTCGTGACACTATCTTGAACAAGGAGCACTGAATCCAATCTTCTTGCGGTAAATCATTAAACTTTTCTTCACAATAAAAGAAGAACGATTTTTTGGTTGTTCCATCACTCACTTCACTTTCTGTTTTCCTCTCCTGTTTTGTCTTTAAAGCCTTTTTACCTGAAAATCTCCTTATCTCACCTAAGACGCCTAGGCCTAATTGTCGTTTGATTGGTTTCTTCTTTTCATCGAATTTGTTTCTTTTATTTTTGTGTTTTTCCTTTTCTTCTAATTGTTTTTTCTTCAGAGTAGTTGTTAATATTTCAAAATGTGCCTTTGTTCTCCCCTTATTCTTCTTTTTTTTGTTTTCATTATTGCTTTGGACAGGAGAAATCGTGTTCAATATTGAACTAAAGGATTGTTTCTGCTCTCATGGGAAAAGATTGTTGTAAACCTTCAACGAGACCAGAATCTGGCAGGGAAACTTTTCGAGAGGAAATTCTTTTCCATTTTCATCTCGTTTGTTCACTTCCGTTTCTGCATTGCGTTGCTGTAAAGTTGACTTCCATTCACTCTCAAACTTCTGAGCACTGAAAGTAACCGTTGTAATTAGCAAGATGTTCCTCTAAGCAAAGGGATGAAAAAATTATCAATATTTGCACAATCTCTCGTATTGTGCGGTCGAGCACATATCACACATATGCACGGACGCATACAATTATTTTTAGTATGGTCATACTATTGACAGCGCATGGATTAAAATATAGAATTATTTTTACGTGAAGGTTCGAATTCAACCACACAATAAATGAGATATATTTAATGCAAAAACTTTTTTTGTTATTGCCTCGTGGTTGTAGATTTACAAAAACCTTCGGAAGTGGTGATTTAGTTTTATAAGGACGAACATTAATAATATTACCTTTTATTGTAATGTAAGTCCACATTTTCTATCTTCTTCTTTATAATATCAACAGGAGTAGAATATTGCAAGTTTTTGAGCATACAACTCTGTACACTTCCTCATCCTTTGTAGTGAAAGTCTGTCCTATTTCCTATTAAATTTTCCCTTCGAGTTAAATCTAAAAGAGGTCTTATATATTCCTTTTTCCTCAGACATAATTCGGAATCGTTAACTGTTAATAATTTCAATTGAAGAATCTTTTTTCAAACCTCAGATTCAGACAACTGTTAGGTTCACAATGTCTGTGTTACCGTATAACATAAATTAGCGGTTGCACAGATTTATTTGTGCTAACAGATCTATACTCGGTTAATCGTAAGGTAGATATGTTAAGTAAACAAACTGCGGTTACGGATCAGCTGCTAAAGCGGTGACTCAGAAAAAATGCAACACTTATGATGAAAACATCACAATGATAACTGATATGCGCTTTTAACCATAAACAGAATTAAATGATAAATAGAAATTTAAAAAACAAAATATTCTATAACACTAAATGCAACACTTATAATGAAAACATCACAATGATAACCGATACGCGCTTTTAACCATAAACAAAATTAAATGATAAATAGAAATTAAAAAAAACAAAATATTCTATAACACTAAATTCCTAATTGAAAGTAAATTATAATGCACGTAGGAACGATGCGAGACAATACTGTACGATATCAAAACTGAACTGGATGCATTTAACAATGACATGTTCTTTGTCAAAAATGTGGAGAGAGATTTATGGGTTTGGATTAGTCATCGTCAAATTCATTTGTGTAAAATAACGAGTGACTAAACTAATATTAGATGACTAATCATTAAAATAAAAATGTTTACTTTTAAAGTTCTCTTGTTTCGTCATACAGATCAGAGGTAATACGTACATATAACTTGTAACCACATTTATTTATGAAAAATAATAGAAATAGAATATAAACCTAACGTTTTAATTATTTATTAATCGATACTTTAAAAAAATCGGTCATGTTATGATGTATCCCTATCAGTTTCATTTATAAAATTACTTTTAAAAAAGTGTGTTGTTACTTTGTCATCAGCGTGAACACATTTTTAAATAATGCGCATGCTCAGTGACATCATTATTTGTTTACTCGACATTATTTCTTACAATGAACCGAGTATACAATCTCGTCCATTTGTAGAATACTGAATGTTTTTTGTGATCCACTCATGTAACAAAATATCAGCTGATAACCTGGGTGTTCGTTTAGTACGTAAAACAGGTATAGTGTGCCATTGTGATTTATTTTCTTCTTCAATAGAATCAAAGTTGTTAAAATATATAAATTCAATTCTATTTTCCGCGGGTCTCTGCTCGAGGAAGGAGAAGAAGGAAGACGTTTGATACCGCCCGCCATTTGTACAATATTTAACTGCTGCCTGTTGTAACCGCATCTTTCACAGTGACATGATTGCAGCTTGCAAGCAATCTCCTGTTCCCAAATTTTTTTTGTCAGATAGGCAAATCGTCAACAATAGGCTATAATACAAAAACAAAATTAAATAATATAACTACGCAAATAAAAAATTAAATCATATTTGATTAATTAAATAGTCATTGATTTACATGATCCATTTTCCAGTAGAAACTCACTAATAGAAAAAATAACTTTAAACAATTAGCACAGTAAACATTTACACATCTTCCTACTTATACTTAAACTGTCTTACAAATTTTACAGCTCAAATCTTACAGCTTTAATATAAATCTCATTTAGTATAGTAACCCCACATGTTCTGTTAAAATACAGATAAAATAACAGCTGTTTTGTAACGTGAATTTTAGAAATCCCTCAAGTCGTGAACATGTGATGTTTCTGCAAAATTCATAAAAGCTAGTTCGTAAAATGACCGCTAGATTTAACTACGAGCAAATATTATTATTATTTGTCTTAATTTCCTCGATTTAGTTTAAGAAATATATTCTTAGCGTGAAAATGTTATTAGCACTTAGATTATATCAGAATTCGATGTTAATATTAAATCATCTGTGAAAAAAGGAAATTAAAAGTAAAGACTATAAACACTAAACGTGAATTTCAGTTTTATTCAGTTAGTATTTTGGAAAAAGCTGGCAGAGATAGGGTCTTCAGTAGAATGTTACATTCTGTTTTATAGAGTAATCACTTATCTTTTAGTACTAAGAAGAGAATGTTCCACTCAGAGGTTTGGACCGAGTTTTAAAAGCAACGTAAAGACTAAGGAATCGAGTATTAATGAAGAAGAATTAACCAGTTGTTTGAAGATCGAATTAGGTAAGAAGAAGTTTTAAAGAAAGCGGATAAATTTTTTTAAATTGAAAAAATACATAGTAGTCTGCGTACAATGGAAAAGAATAGGTTGTCACCAAAGATTTGGTTAGATGGAAGAAGCGAGGATGACACCGGTAAAACTGAATGGATGGATGGACTGATAAGAGAGCTGTGAATAACAGAGGACTAATGATTAAAATGTGTTCAGTAGGAATGAATGGCGTTTCAAGTAGCGATAAATGGCATAGTGCTGTAGAATAGCCGCTATATTGATAATTAAATTAGTATTAATAAAAGGCAATTTTCATTCTCATTTTTCAGTTTCATTTTTATCAAAAATCAAAAACTCGTTCTTCATCGATATTGAACAAGATTATCATGTTTCTACAAAATTTCGAAAATATTTTGAATAATTATAATTTTATAAAAATAAAACTGACTAGTTTGCTACTTAATATTTTAACAAGAAAAATCTGTAATACCAGGATATTTAAAAAATAAGTAAATATTGTATTAAAAAATGCAGCAATACAATTAAATTCACAACTTTTATTTTATATACTTTTTTACTGTATTTTTTAAATGTAGTGATGAAGAGGCGGTATACAAGTCAAGACGTCAGTGGAACTCAATAAAATTGAATTTGTGTTTGTGAACTGAATACGAATCATAATAGACGGAACGAAAGAAAAACTGCATTTCCTTTTATTGCGGTTGACATCGTAAGAAGCGAAAGGAAAACATCTGAAGGCGCCGCCATAGGCGCTCCAACTACTAAGCCTTACTAACTGTATTCTGTAACCCTTCTGATTCTGTTTGTTTTAGAAAGTTTGATCTCTTCGATTTGATTTCAGATTGTTTGATAATAACCGAATTCGAAAACAAAAATTTAATTATTTTAGAAGAAATTGAATTTTAATAAAATCGTTCATATTTTTGGTAATATACTAAGATTATTTTAAATCAGTCGGTGTCTTGTAGGGTGTTTTTTAAGTGGTTTTTATAATTTTAGAATTTAGACCAATCATTTACTTGTTATAAAGAAAATAGAATGTGTATTTTTAGTCGTAATTATATTGTATTCGTCATGTAATGTATTTTTAGTGTGTCGTATTAACATCTTTGTTAAATGCAACTACTTTGGAATATGGAATAATAGGTTTTAACACGTAATAATTCTAACCCTAACAGATATTGGAAACATTCCACTTTGTAGTCCTGCACAGTAACCACTACGCCATAGAGGCGGTCAAAAATATCAACAATTTCAAATTATTCTGGTTTTTTTGCTGTTTTATTTTTCTTATTAATGGGTCATTAAAGGATAAGCCGAAAATAAGTAAAGAAAAAATGTCGGACCTGACCGAGAATCGAACCAGGGACTTCTGATGTAGCAGATAGTTGCGCTGACCATTACACGATAGCCCGAATATCATCTTTTAACAGACTGTTAATAACAACAGTAAAGATAAAGGAAATCAAGTATTTTACGTCCCTTAACTAAAAAATTTACTGACGTTTATATAAACTATTTCTATGCGTACGTGCTTAGAAAATTTTTTATATTTTATTGAAATTCCTATAAACTTATAATTCAATTATATATTGTAAATTATGATACAGGCTACAAAAATCTGCGATGTAACGGAATTTCTTGCATTAAAACATCTACAATTTATGATGATATCGAGTCGTTTGATAATAAAAAAGAAAGAAGGGACGAACAGAAAATTATAAGTAAGGAAATGATAAAAAAATTGATACTAACTGAAATACACGAACCTTAAACGTAAATTTGCAAGGGCTAAAAGGTAAAAAAAAAAAAAAAACAGGTAGGCTGAGGATGCAACTAGCAATAGTGTTTCTAAAGGCAAGTGAAGAAAATGAGTAATCAGAATAAAGAAGAGGAATGTAATAAATAGACTGATGGAATTTGTGATTCGTTTATTGAAGCGTGTACTCTGAAGACTAACAATACTTTCTTTGCTAACTACCGACTATTTTACTTAACATGTTCAATTATTACTGTATAAATTTAAATATTAACAAAGCAAATTATTTACCTTCAAATGGAGAGGCTTTTTTTGCAATAGGGTGTAAATGAAGCTTTGTTGTTATTATTTCACTTATTATTTAGTTCTTTTACTTGAATTCTTTACAAAAAAACTACGATCTAATGAAATTTCTTCCATTTAAAATACCTACAGTTGTTGACAATAGGGTCTACTTATGCTTCAAGCATGTACTCAAGCCATATGCCTAAATCAGGCAACAGGGTTTAACGTTTTCGTAGAATGCAGTCAACGAGAAATTTCGAATAAATATTTGTGCTTTAGAGTGTTTTCAGACCGTAAGTTATTGAAACATTTCTTTCCGTTACAAGAATCGTAAGGAGCTTAACAAGCATTTCGAAAAATTCTTTACCATGAATTTGTTCCACTTTCTTTTCTATAAAACGATAAAATTTTCTATAAAACTTACGCTTCCGTGGCAGATGAATAATTGCTTAGTTTTCATTTTAACTGATGAAGCGTAAGTAAATATAGTTTTTGAAAGAATGTGTAACACCGATTGTTCTGGTCCGGTAAATTTCTTTTGTGGCTGTTTTTATTGTAAAATAAAATTATAATGTTGTAATTAATAAGTTGTAAATAAATTATAGTTTTTACTATCTGAAGTGAAATTTTGACAAGGGCTAATGACAACAGTTGATGCCCGATAAACGTTACTTTTATCGAAAATGAAATTTAAAATAAGGATTTATTAAATTACACTCTAAGATTCCAATGTGATAGAGATTGTTTTCCTAAAAAGTAGTGTCGAATCGTCTTCATGTAAATTTATTCCACAATCCGGTCATTTCAAATAGGCCAAGTGTCCTTTTTACTGTTTCCCTTATACGAGTTTTGAAATACTCGTATTTAGAAAATTATAATTTGTTTTGCCATACAGTTTAATGATAAAAGGTAGAATAAATGCGTACAGAAATAATAGATGCCAGTAATGAAGGAGAGCAAAGTTAGAGAGACGAATTTGTGGAGAAAGTTGCAATACAGACTACATGAACTAACGTCCGAATTTTGTTGGATATTCCCATCGGCCGATAACATTGAAGGGTATTCTAATTGAATGAACCACAGCGGAACATCGTTTGCGAGTCAGTAGACATCGTTTGCTCATTTGCACACTAATCTTATTTACACTTTAATCCTATTCAGTTGCAACAACTAAACCTAATTCGGTATGACAGTTTTACATTTTTTGTCAATTCTTTAAAATTTTCAGTTTATTTCTTTGATTTTATTATTGTAATATTAGTTTTTATTCGTTAATTCGTTTCCATTGGCAGTTTGGAAAGCGGTAACAAATTTGTATTTTGATAATTGCTTTAGCGAACGTAATTTGTTAATGCATCAAACCCAGAATATAAGGGGTTTTTTAATTCTTTATACTATTGTGCACTGTGCGTGAAATAAACATTTCCTCTCGTCAGTACTTCGATTATACAGACCTACCAAGTGTAATGAAAGGCTCCCTTTCACTACACGCATGCGTTTACAAGAGATTTGTAACCATGGTTTTAATTTTTATTATTTTTTTTAAACTTCGTATTTTTTTTAAATGTTTGTATTTAATCTGGTTTTCTCCAAGACTTAAGAAAATATTATTTGCGCACAAAACATGTAATTATTTCAAAATACTCATCATTTTCTGATTTGGCTATATTAGTGTTGATGATCATTCTAAGTTTATTCAAATAAAGTTTTTTTAACATTGGTCAAAAGTTGAGTATTAAGTCTATGTGTACAACATTAGATTTTTCGCATGAACGGGGTATTGTGTTAGTGCACATATTTATAATCTTGTTTTGTATCGCTTTTATACTATACGTTTGCATGTAAATGTTCAGCAGGTTTCCAGTTGAATTCTATATGTCTTGTAAACTTATAATTTCTAACATTTGTTTAATTCAAGCGTTTGACGTTTGTGTACATTGTGCGTTTTCTATCTAAATGTAAGCCAAGGTACCCTGAATGAATTGTGTGAGGCAGGGATAGTTATGAATATAAACTGTTGGACAGTTTTTTATCTAACAGTGAGCATTATATTGTATTGCGATTTATTTTCATTAATTCTTATTTTCCATCATTTAAACTATAGTTCTATTACATTTATATGGGTTTATGCCTTTTGAATTGCAATTTTAGAATCGGTTAACACCAGAACTGTCATATTATCACCAAGAATGACCTTAATTGTATGCATACAAGTTGGTTTATCACTGGTATTGCAGAAAACAATCTTAGTACAAGAACACTTCCTTGTGTTGATAACCTTGCTTTTCTCTGAAGCAAAGTTCATCTAGAACCGCTTAGATTACTGTGTAAAGACCATTTGGAAGAATTAATTTTGATTTGTAAAGGAGTCTGTCATAATCGACCCGGCACGGAAAACGTCCAAACAGTATGGGCTGTTTTCATGGGCTGAAGAGTTTTTATCAATAAGACGTCAACATTGTTGAAAAGTGAAATGAGGTAAATGAAAACAGAACTGATAATTACGAATTGTGTTTGAAACATCGATATCTATATCTAGCCGTGATAAGAGTTTCTCAAATAGATTGGAGAGAATAAAGAGTAAGCTAATTTTTTGTGTAAAAAGTTACTTGGTGAGGTGGTTTGTCTGATTTTAAGTAAACAATATTAATTTTGTGGAATACGTAAACTGAATAGGGAATTTACACATTACCAATTTAATCTGAATTTTTAGGGGTTTCTACGGTTGTTACGTTTTTCCCTCTCATAACCTCTGCCTCCATTTGTTCGATCCATCCAATTCTCCTCCCAATGTCCTCTCCTCTCCATGCCTTGTCCACATCCGTGGTCTTCCTCTCTTGTATCTTCCCACTGGACTCCAATTCGTTAACCACGGTAACCAGCTGCCTCTATCTGTTCTTTTCACATGCCTTAACAGTATAGACCTCTTTTCCTCAACATAACTCAGAATATTGTTCCCTGTCCCCATTTTCCTTCACACTTCATCTTGGTCGCATACATTTTACCCCAATTATTTTATTTATGACCCACTCTCAGTTTCGTAAGTCATTGCGCTACATACTATTTGTTGAATATTCTTGCTGTTGTGTTTTTGTAATAAGTGTATCCAGTAGTACGGAGTTAATTGCCTTATTGATGTCCTGGCTTGCTCCGATTTGTTCTTTATTTCCATTTCGTCTTTCAGTTCTTTGAGATTGTTAACCCCAAGCACTTAAACGTTAAGTTAATTTTACCTGTGTATTTTAACAAACGTTCAAGACTTTCAGCTCTTCTTTTGCAGTGTTGTGTACAATATATCTGGTAAAAAATATTAAGTTAAAATAAAATAGTCAATAAAGAAGATAAATAGGAAAGATAAAATCGTGTACAAATTATTCGCAGATTAAACGACCCAGACAAGAACTAAAGTAGAGTGAGTTTGAGACGTTCATCATTAGAGAAATAAAAGTAAAATGAAATATGAGAATAAAAGTAATATAGGCTATAAATAAAGAGTGGGACAAGAAAATGAATAAAAGAAGAAACAAATTGTAAGATCAAAAATTGTCGGATGAAGAATCCAATGAAATATAATGCAGTGGATTTAAAAAGCTGTATTAAATTAGCCGTCGTCCTATTGTAATGATAAAATCCAGGATTACACAGATTTTTTTAATAACAGAGTAAAATAAAAAGGAATGGATTAATTAATGAAACTCACTAAACGGATACTGTTAAGTCAGGAAAGGGTTTCTTTATCAACTTAAAAATAACAAAACGAATAATATTTTTTTACATGAATTAATAAATTATTTTAATAATAAAAGCCAGTTCATTCTTTTCTCTTTTTAATGTTTTAAATTTTCCTTTTTGGAATTTCAACAAGATAAATTTAATTTAACTATTAATAAAGTATTAACTACCCTTAAAAAAAATTATTTTTATTTCAAAAGTTTTTAGAAGGATTTTTCAAAACGCATAGTCTTTTCAAGCGTAGAAATAGCAAGAATAAAATAGTAGTATACTTCTTAAGAATGAGAAAGTACTATAGTAGTAAAATATTAGATATCACAATTTCAACAGGCCACTTCAAAAAATTGGTTTTTTGTAAGGATGACGTTGAATGTATGTTTTATTTTATCTTGGAAAAACTCTCCTACTACAATAAAGTTTGAACTTGAGAATTGTACACTCTGTTGTTTTACTACAAAGATTCTTTAAGTATTTTGGCGTAGAATTATCAAAATTATGAATGTTGTTATTCTAATAATATATTTTTTTAAATATCTAGTTTTCCAATAAATAGGTTTAACGGTTTGTATTCCCTTTCGATGTAATTTTAAATTTGTTATCTACGGTATCAATAACACAGC
Organism: Catonia carolina; assembly: GCA_035578175.1. Classification (NCBI taxonomy): domain Eukaryota; kingdom Metazoa; phylum Arthropoda; class Insecta; order Hemiptera; family Achilidae; genus Catonia; species Catonia carolina. Next base: position 306,038,378 of record JAQMRL010000001.1, on the reverse strand, counting down.
CGAAAGAAGTTACGGTAAATTCAACGAATGGCCAAAACAGCATACCTAAAGAAGCTTTCCAGAAATGCTTCCGAAAATGGCAGCACCGGTGTGACAAGTGCGTGCAGTCTGAGAAATACTACTTTGAAAGGCGACTCGAATAATTTTTGAATATTTATAAAAATGCATTTATTTGTATATATATATTATTTTTGATATATAGTTATTTCCGTTTGGAGAAAAAATTAATAAGATTTTAATTCAAATAAACAGGGTAAGATCATTATAAGATCTTTATAAAAGAAAACAATATAATAATTTAAAAGGTTTGAATAATTTTGAAAATGAAAAATTTGTGTTATAAGGTTTTTTTTTTATAATTGGTTTGTTATGGTCGCATCAACATTCTATGTTTTTAGCGACCCCATTACATAAAAAACACTAATTTCATAACATAAGGTTATAACACTGTAGGTTTACAATGATGTTTTTCAGTTAGAAAAAAAAAATTACACTTTAACAGATGTATCTTACACTTTTAAATTATAAATTATTTTGTATGGATTGCACTTTTATTTGCACTAAAATTGTCTTTGAATATTTAAAAATTGTATAAAGTCCAGTGTCTTTGTGTACTGTGTCTGGTTAACGCAGTCTTTGTAATTGTCCGGTAAGTGAAATTGTTTCCGTATAGTGTTCAAGGTAGGACATTCCACAAGAATATGTTTGACAGTTAATTTCGTGTTGCAGTGTCTGCAGTAAACAGAGTCTTGTTTCGTCATGAGGTGACTGTGTGTCAGTTTAGTGTGACCAATTCGTAGTCGTGTAAGAGTCACTTGGTCAAGTCTGTTTTTAAAAATTTCTGGTTGTAAGTCTCGAATGTTAGTCCGTACTGTGTGTAGGTTAGTCCTTAAAGTCTTCCACCACTCGTTCCAAATTATTTCAAATTTGTCATAAGGTTTGTTAAATGATAATTTGAAATTATTTATTGGTTTTCGAATACAATGTGGTAACACACGAACTATATTCGTAATATTATTCTTAAAACCTAATATGGCAAAACTTAAATTTTTTATATCCGGAATAATTTTTAGTTTGATGTTGTCTAAAAGGTAAGTCAATTGAAAGTTGAATGTTGCACACAATTTATTCGTGCCATAAAATACATTAGTTTTTGCAATAGTTGTAGATCAACTAGATCAATTTAGGAAATAATTACTCTCATGTTACTTCGCAATTTACAGCATTCGTTGCCTACATACGAGTAATACGCACATATTGAAAGGATGGAGAAGTAAATGTCTCCATTTACCAAGCCGATTCATCTTATTCAGCCCTATTTACGGATACGAAATGGAATACAAAGTGGTCGGTCCTTTTAGTTCTATTTGGAGTCGTTTCCTTATTTCCGGTTTGGGCATCCTTCTTGAGTCGTAGTGTTAGTGTGTGACGTGTGGAACACTCTAACACTGCTTGAAAATTTCATATCCGTTACTTACAGCTTATTTACCTTTGTTGGTCGGTTAAAACTCATTTCAATATATATTATCCCATGGAAGAGGGTAAACGTAAACGAAATAATTACCAAATTTTATTTTGACTGACTCATTGTCGGTACTTAAATTTATATACAAATGTGAATTTTATTAACAAAATTTACGAATAGGAATGCAAAAACTATTGTCAGAATGAGTTGAATTCATTACTGCAAAACAAACGTAACCGATTAAAATCTTCCCATTCTTTATCTCAAAGTTTAATATAAATGAAACAATACTTTCCTTTCTATATTCATATAGGCAAAAGAAAGTAAAAGTATAATTTATAGTACCTTGCATGACAGTTAATCATAAATACACATTAAAAAACGGAGGTTTAATTTTTTTTACATATTTAAATAAATTATTATTATAATATTAATGAAGTAGTAGACTGAACCATGAGTTGGCAAGATATTCTTAGATGAGTGGTGTCCTGGTTAAAGATCATAATAATGGATTTGATAAGGACTACCAATGTTGAACAGTTGTTGAGACTAGTAAAGGACGAGCACCCCTGGGTGTTAGCCAACGTTAGTAGACCTGACATAGCATATAGCAAGAAATTATGTATAAGAAAATTAAAATATAAAAATGTCTATGATGTATATTTCTGTTACAACATTATATAAAGAGTGATTCAAAATTTAACATTCTCTCGGAATTTTTTCTATAACTAAAATGAAGAAAATTGCTCATAAAACATACCTAGGTTCGAAAAGCTTCATTTTTACAAAAAGTGAAAGATTTCACTCGACATTTGGTTACCCCAGTGAAGTGAGGCCCTCCTGAATTTTTTAGGCTTTGAAGGAGAGACTTGGTGGCAACTGATGGGGTTTAACCTCAAAAATCAGTTTTATTGAGGGGTCAAAAAACACTAATTAGAGGTTGAAAATAACACTTTAACACAAGAATTACAACAATGATCTTGTTAAATGCTTAATTAAGTCATTGATTTTTTTTCACCGCTAAAAAAATTAAATGTTGACAAAATTGTTGTGAATTAAGGAAGTAAAAAATAAATACAAGATCTGAAGTTCAACTTTATAATAACAAACCCAAACTAAATTATTATACTAAATGCCTGCTTTTCAACAAAATAATTTGCCGGCCGCATTGGCGTAGTTGTTACGTGCTCGCCTCTCATCATGCGGTCTTGGGTTCGAATCCCATTCAGGCACGACATATTTTCATACGTTACAAAAAATCATCTCATCCTTCACCGTCTGCATTAGCAGTAATTGCAAAACAGTCGGACGTTAAACAAACAAAAAAAAATAAAGTAATTTTTCTCGTAGGTTGGCAATAGCAGTTTATTAACTATTTACATTCGATTGGGAAACGAATAAAAAATGAAATTAATGAATGAAGATGCTCCTCATTACTGCAGAGTTACTAGAAACGTCCTCCGTTTACTTTAATGTACAATTTCGCCCAAATTTACTCCTTTTATTGCAAATCCTGACGATTGGAGCATTCTTAATAATTTACAAAAATACTGATGACTTAATTAACCATTCACCAAAGTTGTCTTACCTTAACCAAAAAACGAGTAGGCCAATTATTTTCAACCCTTAATTTTTCTGTTTCAGGTCAGATAGATGAAGTTTCAGGTAAGTTTCAGATAAGTTTCAGCTCTGGGAGATAAAATTCCGAGACCTATTTTCTTCAATTTTTATGTTAAAACCCATAAGATGTCACCAAGGTTGCTTCTTAACGAAAGCCTTAAAAATTTTAGTTCGGCCTCATTTCACAGGGGTAACTTAATTCCGGATGAAAACTTTCGCCATCTGTAACTCACTAACGAAGCGTTTCCAGGCCTATCTTTATATATAAACTATTCTTATTTTAGCGTAACAAGCAGCTCCCAATAGAATTGCTGTTGAATATGTTACGTTAATTGAGCAAATGTCAGAAAGAAAATTCTTAATATTATAAAAAAGATTTTATTAAATTTGAAGGAGTGTAGTTTTAATGAAAATTATATCAGAGTTTAAATTGTGTCCAATTTACTGCACGGAATCGGTTTTAGTTTAGTGTAAATAAAAATGGCCGTCTTCATGACCCAGTAGTTAGAGCAGTTGAATGAGATGGGCAATTTAAAGTGGAAGGTCCCGGGTTCAATTCTCGGTTAGGGTTTGAAATTATTACACGTAATCCACAGATTCTGTAACATAATCCACAGTAGTCACGTATAATCAAACCAGTTAATGCGATTTTATTATCATTATTAATTTAGTGTCAGTTCTACGGTACAGACTATTTACCGCTACAAAAAAACAACATGTTTTATTGAACACATCTTTATCCTTTAGACCTCTCTATCTGTCCATTTTTTTTTTTTTGGGTCGTTCTCACTTTCTTCGTTCAGCTGGAACCTGAAGCGAAATCTTCTGTGGCAACTGTTCCCCTTCATTCTTGGCAGATAACCTTAACAGACAAGTTATCTTTTTTGATTAGTGAAAATTTGAGCGTAGTTTTTAAAAACTCTTAATTCGTAATTCAATTTAGTTTCAATTTAGTATAGTCAAGTGAAAACTTCTTCTCTAGAAACTCATTTCTATAGCTCATTTTTTTGTTACAAATATTGGCTGAAGAGTTCACACTTCACACTTCTAAGCCAAAAATGGAGAAGCCATAAACAAAACAAAAAGAACGGAAAATTCTCTTTGTTGTGCCACATGATATGCGATTATTCCAGAAACAGGATATAACATTCTGGTGATTGCCCTAATAAAGCGACTGTAAATTAAAAAATAGAATAGTGCTGCATACAGACTAAATAGTTTTACAATTATTACCACTTCCATTTTCAATAGTAATGATATTTGTCAGTGATCTTTGACAACGTTCCGTAAGTTAAACATTTATATTTTCGGAGTTTGCGCTCTGGAATTATGCGTGAATTTTTTAATTTACTCTAATTCAGATTGGATATTCGATTAATTTCATTCATAGTCGCTGAGAGAATTTCTACAACCTTCCATTGATTGTGAAAAATCACTATGTGGTATTGCATTTTTAAAATAAATGTTATACATCCATACAACCAAACAGAAAATGAGTCGAGCTCCTCCTCCAGAACCCCTTCCACTAACAAACATTTCACCGATAAGAGAGAGTTCTTTCGCAGGCTGTTTTTATCGATTTACATCATTTTGCACTTCGTGTATTTTTATTATTATTATTTCAGATTTTGTTGAACACATTCCAATACGATTTCAGTAAGTATCGATTCATGAATACTGGATGCTACATTTGTTGAGTACATTCATTTATCTTGTAGTAATTTATTTATCTTGCACAATATACTGCAATGAAATTTATTTAATTGCTGAATGTTTAATACTATTTAAATTTTGGTTTAGGCTATGTGATTTCTATTAACAAAATTACTCACTTCATTATCGAGATGAGACGTTACATTTTCAAATATTTTTTAAAAATAATTGAATAACACTGCAATATGTAAGAAGTTATATCGAGTCATATTAAATACTCGTATACGGCAGTATAGTGAAGAAAGGGCTTTAATTGAAGCTCTCATTAAAAAACAAATTAAAATAATTTTTCTTATTAATTAAAAACTGTTAAATTTTTAGTATCTGAATAAGAGGGCTCATCAATGTACTCAATGGTTTAATAGATACAATGGGCTCAATTGACTAGAGTGAAGAAGTATTTTACGTACTTCTGTGAGGAAACTTGTTTGCTGATTAACAATATCTTCAGACTTACAAAAAGAATCTGTTGACATTTGGTTGAACTTTATGATTTTGCTGTACGTGGAAACCCTACAAGGTGGTGTTTGAGGCAGCGTAAATGTTTGTGTACCTTTAGTTACTGAGAGACCAGCTGGCCGTAAGCTTAGATGACCCGAATCTTTTGAGACTGTCTTCTTTGTACTAGCCTCTTTTGGTGCCAAAGCTCAATGATTCCGCGATTTTCAATGTACTTTACAACCCCTTTAATTGAGTAGATGGACCTCACCACATAAAATATGTTTTTAGGTCTCTTAAAATATATCCAAGGTTTTTTTGGTTTTTGACCATGGCTCGATTTATGCGGACGTGCACAACGGACCCAACGAGGTGACAAATTGTTGTAGCCTATGTTTAGGTGTGTCCACGTGGTTGGCAGCAAACACACCGGGTGGTTTGCCACCTCTGCCTTGGTTCTTCGAAGTTAGTTTTCCATTCGACTAGCAAGGTAAGTTCAAAAGTTATACTATTTCCCGTATCTGGCTCTATATGATGTAAAAGAGCCAGAATCATATATTATATTGTAACTATGTTACGCACATTAAAGCCCAATTTGGTGATTTCTTCTTTGTACCTCTGGTAGGATTGTGTGGTGTTCATTACTAAGGAAAATGTCTTGTCTTCCTTCAATTGATAAGAAGTGTGAAAGTTCTGTGTTGTTAGTTGGCACTTAATTACCTGACATTTTATGTTGTGTAAATAGCAATACCGTTTTTATACCGGTAATATTGACTGTCCCTAGTAGTTTTAAGATGATACTGGATTTTTTGAAATCTACATTTGAACTGAGATATATAAGAGGGGGTCTCGAATGCTTCGTTACTGCCCTTGACATAGAGTACCAGAATTATTTATTTACATAACTTGAATTTTAAATAGGTCGATTGGAAGTTGGTACTTGATCGTCGAATCCAGAACCTTAGGCTTTGCAGTCTAAAGCTGTAAACACTTCGCCATGGTTGCGGCCGAGAGAACTGTTGCTTGGACGGTTTCTAAGCGGGTTTATAGAAAAATCAATAGTTATAATGCACTAGTAATTATGAATAATTATTCCAAATTAGTTATTAACTAATAATCTTACGTTAGATTAGTGAACATGATTGGATTACCCCCTCCAACATTATCAAATTAATGTTGTGACACGAAGATAATACCATTTGTAATTACATTATCTCCCTGGACAATACATGTTTAATAAGTAGTAACTCATGCTGTACATGACATTCTATTCTACGGGCCATTGCTTAAGAATTGCGTTTGTACCTGATGAGCAATCAAATTCAGTTTGTTGTCCGTATTCAGTACTATCCGCATCAAAACGTTTTCTTAGAAACTTATTATTTTCTTTTCTGAAAGTCAACGAAAATTAAAGGTTTTGTGTATATGATGGAGTTAAAATCTTTTGACAGAGATAAATTGAGTTATCCAATTGTGCCTAATAAAATTTTTTTCAGGGAGCAATTTTGGTTTTCTTGTTTTCTGTCGGGTCATTTACGGGCACTTAGCCCAAACATAGATGTGTGCGTCATCTCGTTATCTCGATTTATTTAATTTTTTATTGCTTTCAGCTTGAACTATTTTCTATTCTTCTGATAAGATATTTTTTTCTTGAAAACATGGAAGCATAAATGTCAGGGACACCAAGGATACTACGTCGGTGGTTCCAAATTCGATTCCCGGTCAGGTCTGACATTTTTTCAAAACTAGTTTTTGTCTTTCACATTTGATACTCTGCATTAGCAACAATGCACAAAACAGTCGAACGTAAAAACAAAAGTGCAACTAATAATACGTTGTACCTTAAGTAGTAAAGTTAGATATGAATTTCAGCAACCATATTTTTTTCTTATTTCAGCTGACCACCGAAAATGGAGATTTTAAGTCAACTTTAGTAATGTTGTAACTAAAAAATAATAAAAAATACAATTCTTCCTTAGCCAGTGTTACTGGAAACATGAATTTATATATTCAAGGTTTGTGTTGCAAAAAAATTTCTTATAGCAAGAACTCTTGTGGATTAATTTTGAACGGTATTAATATTGTTGTGGTTAATAAAAAAATTTGTACGAGTATTTCGTCGGATCAGTCTAGAATATATTTCACGAACTAGATACAAGTAAATGATCTCTATCGTCAGGAAGACAATTTTTTTATAGAATTCAATAGTATATCTTTTTCAAATAATAATTTTATACGTAAAATAACTCTTGTACCACCTATTATTTTTTGCAAATGTTTTGTGGAAATATTTTTCGTTGCTGCTCGTTAAATTTAAGTTTGTCCTTGTCTACGAAATAAATGTGAAGTTGGGATTTGTGGTTCGTGTTTGACGAAAAATATTCTTGAGTTTTTTCTTTTCTTACTCTTTTATATTTAAACGTTTGTTGTACTTAGAGAACGTTGTTTTCAATATAAATAAAAATTTTGATTTCTTTGAATACAGACTGTTTGAGAGTCCTTCAGTTCAAAGTAATATGACTTCGGAAGCCCGTCATTCTATCTAGTAAACAAACTGTATAGTAAACAACATAAAATCTTCAGAAATAGTTTTGGTATTTTAATTTCTGACAACGGCATTCATTTCAGAAGATACTTTTGTGTTCATTAGTTAATATAGGCTTGGATAATCTGGGTTCGTTTCCTGGTCAGGTTTGTCATTTTTCATCACTTATCTTCATTATCACTTTTTTTATATATTATCATTCTTCACAGTCTGCATTAGCAGAAATTGCAAATAGTCAGACGTAAAACAAAAACAAAAAACAATCTGGTTTCCAATGATGCAGAGAATTGATGTTTTTATCCGACATGTTTATGTAAATATTAAATAAAATATGACTTGACCACTACGGGACATTCTTTAGATTATTCCGTCAAATTTAGACAATATTTCTCTGCTCTATTGTGAGGTAGTTTCTAATACTAGTAGTATAAGAGGTAGTTTTTAATACTGGCTGCCTCACATTGTTTAAAGCATAGACTAACAAAAGAAACCTCATGTAATCTTTGGTCATTAAAATGTTTTATGTAATGATTTTTTGTAAATAGGAATAATTAAAGTTTGTCTGTAAACGTTTCCGCATAACTTTATAGCAGACTTCAACAATTAAAATTCTAGTAAAGCTTGCGAGCTGTGTCTATAGTCTATAGGTAGAGCATTATTTTCCATATTAAAAATTAAATCCTTTTTTCTCTGGAATAAAATGACGATTTTGAATGGACTACACTAAGCAATTAATTTAACAGCACGTCAGCTTCTTGGTTATAAACGATTAGAGTGGATTAAGAAAATATTTCAGTAGGTTTCAGCGTGTTAAAAGTTTTCAGAATTTTTTAATGATTTAAACCATTGCACAACAGAGGCGTGCAATATGAGCACTAATTACATTATCGACAACATCTCTGTCATGCTCATTGCGGTCTGACCAGCCATTACCGTAGGCGGCCGACAAAAAATATTAAAATAAGCAAACCAAACAGCTTAGATAGAAACTAAAATGGTTAAACTATAATGTTCGTGTGTTAATACCTGTCACTCACTCTTTGCAGCGAGTGTCAGGTATTAATAATGTCTGCATATTAATAATGTAATGTCTGCAGGTATTGATAATTTAAATTAAGTTAAATTTTCATCCGTAAAACGTAAACAATACCTTTGTTTATAAAGTTAGCTGACTTTTTTCATCTTTTTTTCCATCTTCATCTTTTTGTTGTAAGACGTGAGCCCCAGGCTGGATGTTTGGCATTGAAATCTCCTCCTGCTATGAAGTGATCACCTTGATCAGAACGCAATTGCTGGAAATGCCTCTCATTTGTCAGTGGGCGAGGTGGGCAGTAAATTCCAGCTGTAATAACGTTACACCCACAAAGTTGTACAGTTATTGCTGTCGGTTGCAAACGATCACTAGGTGGTGTCATAGGATGGAGATAATGTTGAATTCCTCGTCGTATTACTACGGCAGTTCCACCATGACCTGTATCGTCTGGATGAACGGTCGTGTAGATGTTAAACTCTTGGATATTCAGGCGACTGCGAGAGATCAGATGCGTTTCTGTCAACAAAGCAATGTCAATACGCTCTTCCTGTAGAAATAATTCTACTTAATTTCGGTGTTGGACGATGCCATTGGCGTTCCATAACATGATGACGAGTGAACTAGCTGTTGTTCCATTATTTGCCATGGTTGGTTAAAAGCATCTGAATTAGTTGACTTATCATTGTGATGACAGGAGTGAAGAGGTCTTTTATTTCTCTGAGGAAACTTGTTAGTTGACGTGAAATATCTGTGGGACGTAGGCAAACTGTCGTGTTCAGCTGGTATTTGGTTAGTCTTTACAGCTAGGCTGAACGTGGAGAATCGACGAGGTGGAGTATCTGGCAACAAAACTATTTGGCTATTTTGGGTGTCATCATTTTTGGTTGTAACGTCTTATAGTTAAAATCCTTTATAGTCAACTTCGTCATATTGGTCACTGTTGATGCCGGAGATCGACGATGCTGTAATTTGCGGTGTACTATACAACCCCTGTAATTGGATGGGTGTGCCCCGCCGTATAAAACATATTGGTAGTGTTTCTCGGGTTTTAGAGCTTGAACTCGACTCATGTAAACCTGCACACCGCACACAGTGAGGTAATAAATTACAGTAAGCTTAAGTGTCTTCGTATCGTTGGCAGCGGGCACACTGAACGATTTGTCGCCTATGCCGTGGTTCTTCGATCCTAACTTTGCATTGGAGCAGAGTGGTCAAATCAAATATTTTACCATTTTTTTATCTGGCACCAAATCGATGTAAAAGAGCGGTAACCTTATTTTGTCACAAGATATTATATTTGTAACATTACTCACCTGAAAGGCTAAATTGGTGATCTCCTCGCTGATCACTTCTGATGGTATAGTGTGGTGTAACCCTCGTATTACCACTCGGTATGCCTTGTTCTGCTTTAACTGGTATGTATTAAATTCTGCGTTGTTAGTTCGTAGGCACTGCACCAATGTCCTGTAATCCTCAGGTTCTGACGTGTATATAGTGATACCGGTTTTTGTAGCGGTACAGCGGTATTTACCTGTACCTAATAAATTTGTGTGGTAAGCTTGAAACTTCACAGAGTCTACGTCCGAATTTAAGTGTGTAGGAGGAGTCCTCACCTGCTTTGTCGTAAATGGCGCTGTCATAGGATTGCTAGTAACGTTTTCCTCTACTGTTTCTGCTGCAGTCGGAAGCGGGTCAAACGGTTGGAAACCGGGATGTGTCGATCCCTCACTCGAGGATCTCTGAAACGTTTAGTTGTTGTACTACTATTCTGCAAATTGTTTTCATTTAACTGTCTTTTCCTCTTTGGTACGATATCTGGCCACTCTATTTTGTCTGTACCGCTAGAAGTTTGGTCAATATGAGCTCTAATTATTGACAACATCTCTGTCGTGCTCATTGTGGTCTGATTGAGGTCTCGTTTAAAATAAACAATCCAAACAGCTTAGATATAAATTAAAATTAAAATTATAATGTCCTTGTATAATACCTGCCACTCACCCTTTTCAGCAATGTTTGCAGATCTTTATAATTTGAATAAAAGAAAATATTCGTCCATGAAACATAAACAACACTTTTGTTTACAATGTCAGATGATTACCATTCATCTTTTTAAACTTTAAATTAGAAATTGCGCTCGCTCTACGTGCAGGCTCATTGCTAGCTTCAAAAAGTTGTAATAAGTTTGGAGTTAAAAATAGGCCTATCAAATGATTCGTTAGGCCACTTTAGTTAAATAAATTTTATGAATATAGCAACAAAAGAGCTAACTCACGAAAAAACAATTAAACTTAGTATTAAATTGATTCAAAAGGAGGCAGCCAGTCGATAACCCAATTTTTTTTTTTTGTTTAACACTTAGGGTGCTGAGGCCTAAGATGTAGTTCCACTCCCTCTGCAGAACTATTTTCAATGAAAATACACATTTTTACAATTTCATACCTAACCTATACATAATTATTTTAAGATTGTACTAACAGTTTTTTTTTCTTTGTAGTTTTCTGTTCAAAATAATTATAATGTTCAATATATTTTAATAATTAGATGATTTACAATTTAGTACAGCACTAGTTGATTTTTTTAAATTTCCGGAGTAATAAAAAAGTTGTTTTTTCACTTATTTCACTATATTACTAATTTCTAACAAATTTACTAAGCTAATTTAAAAAAAAGTAAAATAAAAATAACAATTAAAAAGTTAGTGAAATGAAAAATTGAAATGGGAATATAATTTTACAAGTCATATTGTGCTTTGGTGTGATATATTTGGAAGCAAGGAGAAACATACAAACCAACATCGCAAGCTGTGCACTGCCACTGAGTTAATTTTTTTACTGATTTGCCAGTACTTCTTATGGCTTTTTGGGTACAAACATGGCACCTTCTTTGCCCCTTTGCTTGACCCTCACTACGAGGTACTGGGTCAGGAAAATGTCGCTGCACGAGACGGGCGATCCTCTTCTCACCTGCTGATGTTGGTAGTTCTTCACCTCCTATTTGTAGCACCATTTGGTTGCAGATTCTCTGTATCATTGCCACAACAGAGATCTCCTTCTTCTTCAAACTCTTGAAAAGTACACACGAGTTTACCACTGACATCAAGATGAAGTGAATGACTATTTTTCGCCACCACTTTACTGACCGATGGTCAAAAGAACCATATGACATACGTTGGTCCATGAGATCAACACCAGCTTTATGTGCATTATAACGGGTGATTCAAAAAGAGCGCCGGTTTTTAAACGGCTGGTAAATTTTTGTTTATCGGTTGGCAACATTGTTAGACCTCATTTCTATTTCGGAGAACATTCCGATTGACGATTCAGTTGTAGTTTCTCTTGTTCGCAGTGTAGTACTCTCGCAGTCTGTGTCTAACCATGGAGAAGTTTACTATTGCACAACGAGTGTTAATCATCAAAACATTTTACCAGAGTGGAGAGAGTTATGCGGCTACTGTCAGGCGACTTCGCGGTGCTCTAGGACGTAATGAAGCACCGAATGAATCAACAGTTCGCAGGCTCATGAAAAAGTTTTTTGAGACGGGTTCAACAGTCGACCTTAAAAGTTCTGGACGTCGTCGTTCTGGCCGAACTGAGCAGAACGTTGCATTGGTTCGTGACAGTGTGGCTGTTAGCCCAGCAAAATCAATACGTCGCCGTTCTCAACAATTGGGTTTACGATGTTCTTCTGTACGGAGAATTCTTCGGTACGATCTCCAATATCACCCGTATAAAATTCAGTTTCTGCACGAGAAACAATGTTGTTGCTCCGTGAACGGTTCCAGGATCGCATCATTTCTCGTAATTCCGACCATCAATGGCCACCAAGGTCGTGTGACTTGACGCCTTGTGACTTTCATCTTTGGGGTCATCTGAAGTCATTGGTGTATGCCAATAAACCCCGAAACATCAATGACTTGAAGGAGGAAATTCGACGGGTTATCAGGCAAATGGAAGTCGAAACTTGTCGTGCAGTAATATCCAATTTCATGGACAGAGTTGATGCGTGCCAGCGCAGTAGAGGAGGACACATGCATGACATCATTTTTCATACATGAAATCGGAAGGTAAGACGAACTTGTTGATGTATTTATTTTCAGTTTTTCAATAAAATAAATCTCTTAATTTGATATATCAAAACCGGCGCTCTTTTTGAATCACCCTATAATTTCTAATGCTTACTGGCTTCTGAATATCGTGGCCTCTTCGATTTTTAAAATTCACCATCTCTGCAGTATGACGTGTGGTGATAACCCACACATCCCTCTTGTCACGCCATCTCAGGACAAGCACGTTACCTTTTCGATGAAAAAGTTGTTCTCCTTTCTTCAAACGTCTTTGTTTCATTGCAGCAGGGATGTACTTTCTGTTTTTCACAATGGTCCCTACTAGACCAGTCTTTTGTTTTTCAAGCTCTTCAGCAAGTGGAATGCTTGTGAAAAATCTATCTAAGTAGACTGTGTGGCCAGCGCCAGCCAAATCTTTCACAAGTCGCAATAAAATTGCAGCTGCAGAATTATCTTTCAATGGATCCTTTCCAGTGTACACTTCAAAGTTCCACACATAGCCAGTTTTTGCATCAGCCAACATAAAAATTTTGATACCATATTTGTTTGGCTTTTGCGGCATGTAAACTTTGAACCCTACTCTGCCTCGAAAGGGGCAGATACCTTCGTCAACAGTGACAGGCTCTGGTAGTTGATATGATGATCGAAATTTTTCTAATAATGGATCCATCAGTGGTCTTACTTTGAAAAGAGAATCAAAATCTTTGTGTCCTTTTTGTTTCTCCTTTGAACTGTCGCTCAAGTGAAACATTGACAGGATTGCTAAAAACCTGTCCCGTGCCATAACATTTGGACAGAATGCACAACGGAACACTGGATCACTAGACCAATGCATTCTCATATCTGGCCTAGGACTTATCATCATATGCAGCAGAATGATCAAAAATTTGCGCATGTCAGTAAGAGTGACAGTTGTCCATTTTGCAGCCCGAGACTTTTTTGACAGTTTACCCTGCGCTTTCAATTTTTGAATTTTTTCGCGAGCATACAAATTTGTTTGCTCTTTCATGATCTTTACGATATCACTGTCTATAAAATATGAAAAATAATCCAGTTCAGTAGATGAACTATCCAAGCTAGTGGCTGTTGAACCACTAGCACCAGTATAAACTGGTATATTTGGAACTATATCGGTAACAGTCCAAATGTTTTACCTGGAGTATCCAACCTTTGTCGTTTACTCGCAGGCAGGTTAGTGTTGTCACTATTCCTGCTAGCCCTAACAGGAGTACCCAGAGCAGGTTCTTGTAAAGTACCAGAACTTTCATCATCATCATCGCCTACTGTTTCTTGATTGTCTGTAAAAACAGACAAACAAGTAATAGAGAAAGATCACATGAAAAGAAAGCACAAAGTACAAGAAACAAAGCACAAGTATAAAAGAAAACTGAATCATGATGGTACAGAACCTTTGATTGTTTATTTACAAAAAATTTTTATATGTAAACAAACAAAGTATAATAGTACAAGTAAAATAGTAGTAGTAGTAGTAGTAAAATAAGGAAAAATAGAGTAGGCCTACCGTACATGAAAAAATAAATTGAAAATTTGAAAGAACTGTAGGCGATGATAATAAGTACCTAATACGTTTCCTTACATATTTTGTTGATGACGAAATACTTATTTGAAAAAAAAATAGTATTGTACGTTCAATTGTAATAATAATAATAGGTAATCATTATTCAACTTACCTGATTCACTTGAAATATTGAAATCCGAATCACAGTCTGTGTTGTCACTAAAACTAACCTCATCATCATCACTATCATAACTATTACAACTGGCGTTGCCATGCAAAAAATCGTCTATTTCTATATCATTTAGTCCTTCCATTATTTTTATATGTAATTAAAAAATGAACTGTTTATTAGAAATTAACCAATTACACTCAAAATCACGTGAAAAAAATGTAAACAAACCGCTGTACACACAACAAAACAAACACAACTTTCCACAATATGGATGACATCTGCAACGATTAAATATATTCGACACACGAGTACACTATCGATAGTATATATCGACATAGTGTTTGGAAATCGATTCTAAAATAGTAAATGTCCATACAGAATACATAAGCCGTCGTAATATTACGCCGGACAGCATTTACATGCATTGAAATAACGGCGGCGTAATATTGCGCCGTCCGCCATAACCCCAAAACAACAGCCGTCGTAATATTACACCGTCAGCACCCTAACTGTTAAAGTCCGACTGTTTTGCAATTACTGCTAATGCAGACGGTGAAGGATGAAATGATTTTTTTGTAACGTATTAAAATATGCCGTGCCTGAATGGGATTCCATTTGGTATAACCCAAATGGCAGATAGGAACGTGTTAGAAAATAAATAAAAATAAAATTATAACAACTAAACGCCATAGCTGATGGATCAATAATTAATTCGAATAAATTACATATAATAAAAATTTCGAACAGAAGTTAGAAGAAAAGCATATTACACAAACTAAACGTGAGAAAAGGAATAAAAATAATTTCGCTTTGATAAGTTTATTTTTTACGCAGATTCTGAAAGTGAAGTCGCCGAACCGATCAGAGTAGGCTACTCTCGAATTTATATGGTGATTTGAAATTTCCGGGTAGCTTTATGTACGATAAGGATTCGAGACACTCACTCGGTGGTGACTATTTCGTTTTCTACACCCTATATACGAGTAGATAAAATCTATAAACCCCAAATTTTCAAAGAAATTTGCCAACAGGTGTCGATTTCCAGATTTTCCAGAACGGAACGAGATAATTTCATCAAAACTAAGAAAACTTACGTAAGACAACACCAGTTATTCTTCTTGGAGGCTAAAAATTGATTAAGAAAGCCATCTGTTAAATAAATCTTCAAAAACCCGTATTGCAGATAAACCGTAATTTTATGTTTTTTGGATTAATCGGGAATTTGGAAAAAATAACGACGGTGACGGAAAATCTGTAGAGAGCTACATTTAAAATAACTGGTTGAACGAAATCAGTCTAGTGGGAGCTGAGCCCCGACCAAAAAACCATTATAATTTTTGTTTTAAATACGTATGTAGATATTTAGTACTTTCAAACATTGGAAATTAGTAGTCTACACTGCATGAGAAATGCTTCTGTTATAGTTAACTGTCTGTATTTTGGGTACTGTCTCTTTATTTTTTTACAGTAATTTTTTGTTATAAAAATAATGCTTGGCACAAAATAAAAGTCGCTGGCTATTTGCTATTTTGTAAATTTATGTAGCAGTTTTTCAATGTTCACCCATCTATTGGTATATCTAAAACTCTAATATACTTTGAATTCACTAATAGAGCAGAAACAGTAAATTGTAATTAATGTACTTGCAATTTTCCCTGCTTTGAGAATATTTCATTTTTGTCCTCACTACATCAAAGATATGATTGGTAATTTTAGTAGGCTTCAGAACTCTGTGGAAGTTTAGATAAACTTTCTACATAATATAATAGAGATCGAGCCAAAGACCTTTGGCTGTTCAACATACTACCAACTGGGCTTAAAAAACATCATACACTTCAGATAAGATCCTGTGACTTCTTCTGAGTTAAAACACATTAAATAGTTGATAGGGCATTTCTCCTTTCAAAAAAATATAAATAAGTTCTATTGTATGAATTAGAGTACACAATTGTACAGAATGTTAATTTTTTGTACTGATGTCTAGAATAACAATATTTAAATTGTGAAATTTCAATAATCTAAAGTTAAATCATGGTTTTAATTTAATATTTTGTTGTTAAAATTTTCTGTTCAGTAAGAGTAATCTACCGTACCCAATAAATGACAGTTTATGAACTTTTATTTGTAAAATCTGAATACAGCTTGTTATAAGGTACTAAATAGGTTTTTCTTTTGACATTATGTCTGTAGTATAATATATTTACAGTTTTTTTCTTTTTTTACTTGAAGACACTGGCCAATTTGGTTTGTGCAAGGTATATACGAGGTGTGGCTATTAAATAACGAGACTGACGTAAAAAATTTTATTTTTATTTATACAAAATCACTTATTGTCACCTTCAATTATACACTCCTTCTCTATTCCTACAAATCTCCATGCGAATTTTCCATCTTTGGAAACAGTGCTGGACGTCATCTTCTGTCAGCTCCTTCAGAACACATGCCGCTTTCTCTTTTACAGCTTCCACAGAGTCAAATCTTGTCCCTTTAAATGCAGATTTCACCTTAAGGAACAGGTAGAAGTCACATGGTGCAAGATCTGGTGAATAAGGTGGATGTTCTAACACTGAGATGCTGTACTTGGCTAGGAACCTCTTGACAGATAACGCGAAATGAGTTGGCGCATTGTCTTGGTGGAGAACCCATGATTTATCCTTCCACATTTCGGAGCGTTTTTTTCTTAATCTTTGATGTAGTTCAGAAAGTACCTCAAGGTAGTAATATTGGTTAATTGTTTGACCTTCAGGAACCCAGTGAAGGTACACAATCCCATGGATATAAAAAAAACAATCATCGTTGCTTTGAATTGACTTGCTCATTCGAGCTTTTTTGGCTCTCGGTGAAGTTCGGCTCTTCCAGTGAATGAATTGGCGCTTCGTTTTCGGATCATAAGTAAAAAACCACGTTTCATCACATATTAAACTAATATGCCTTATAATGCATATTTATTTTTACCGTGATCAATTTAATGTAGTTCATAATTTAATTGTATCAGGAATAAACCTATTAGTTATTTGAAATCGGAATATTGTTAATCAATCTATTATTTTATTTTTTTCCGACACCGAGGTGCCGAACACTTATAATTAGAACACCAACTTATTCTACTTGATTGTGTGATTTCGGCTCAGTTTCTCATTTATTAACAAATTAAATAGTTTTAACGACTGCCACAAAAATAAATTATGCATTATCATAAGACTTCATTTTTAAAATGTTTAAAGTATATTGAGCAATAGAAACTATTATATTTTATCGATAGTTTATCCGCTGTCATCTATTTTATATTTTGAAGTACGATAGAAATATTTTCCACTGTCCAATTTTTAGTTTATCAAAGTTTTATTAAAAATTATGTATTATTTTCGTACGTTATTATTGTGCTCGTACTATATATATATGTGATAAAACAATTTTACGTTACACAGAAGCGTGTCGTTGGGTATACAAATTACCAAACATTTTCATTCAAAAGTGAAATGTAGAAAATTGCTGTGAAATGTCAAATGACAGCAGCTTTCATTGTGCGCGGATAGATAAACAAATGAATTAATAACTATTATTTATTGTGTCTAGAAAATTACATTTTTTGACGTATAATCTGACGTATTATTCATTTATTTATTTATTTATTTATTTTGTAAAAGAGTGTTCAACGGTTTTATTTCTTGCAGTTATAATAAAAGTTATTTGTATACAATATGTCTCGTTATTTAGTTCAGTTGTGTATTCTATTTATTCCATATGACAGTTTATGTTAAAAAATGTACATTGCTGGTACAAAACTACAAACTCGAAAGTTTATACGATTGTTACAATTTATCTAGAAGGTAGAGTTTTGTATTTCTTGTCAAAGTATAAAGCTTGAATATGTTTACAGATATTAAACATATCTGACTTTGATAAAATACGCCAAACAACAGTTTCAACTACTCTTTTCATTTTGTCTTCATAATGACTTTTGAAGTTATGTTAGTTAACTCGAAAGTTCAACAGATATAAATAACACGTTCTTTTTCAGAAACAGTTGTTCTTTAACCTTACATATCCAGTCCTTATAATGTGCTACATTTTCGCCAAGTGTATCGACGTAGTATAATTAATCATTATTATGTTATGGATAAACTAGAAGTTGAAATTTGAAAGTAGCGAACACTATAAGTTGGTAAACTTGATAACATAGTTGCCTATTTCTACTCAAATGTAATTTCTGGTATTGTCAGGACAAACTGACGAAAGTGTGCATGCACTGACATTTTCATATTGCGAATGAAGGATTTGGATATTAATACATGATATCCGAAAAGAACTATTGCCTTTTCTTAATCAGGTAAGCGTCATTTAGTGTTTATTTCATGTTTGTTTTAATAACATAATATAAATAGAAGTTTTATATTCATATTTGTGGTTTAGTCTAGGCACTTATTGCACAGAAACTACTTAAAGGTTAAAGGGTCAAAAAACTGGTTTAGAGAAAACAATGTTTGGTTTTGTATTTTTAACCTAAAATAATTTAATCTTTCTTCTGGGTAAAATGATGTAGTTTTTATTAATGTAAAATCATTAATAATTATTCTATCAAAGATTTTTTAAATTTATGTATTAGTAATTTATGTATTAGTAATATCTCAAAACATGTTTAAACAGCTCAGATTTTACAAAAAATGTTTTGTTACTTTTGAAGAAATGGTTATGTGAGAAAAGAATATTTTATTCTCTTTACATCTTACAACAGCTTTTATTTTTTTTATTGCCAAATATTAAGATAAACTCAAAATTTTGAAGTTAGAAACTTTGACTTAACATTCCCGCAAATTCATTGTTTCTGCATTCGTAAATGAAATAGAAGCCAGGCCATAATCCTTGTGTTAAGCCAGGATAAAAATTTGGAAGAATAATTTATCATGTACCTACATTGTGCCTGTACAGTGTATTACAATAACAAATGCCTGATGGTGGCGATGATACAAAATGTGATAGATAACTTGACCGATGTGTGGAAGCTGATCGATCATCCATCTTTGGAGCTTCTGTGTTTTTGATTTTATATATAATTTTGCATTAGTGTTTGTAGTTACGTTTTAATCTCCTAAATGTTTTAATTAATCTCTGATCCAAGCCCTTTTTAGCTTTCTAATAGGGTGTCTGGTAAATAACTAAGGTAGTCGTCCTAAGTAGTTCGTTTTTACGTCTTATAAATTTTCTGTGCAAATTTTATAGTATTGCTTTTAGTATTTTGATTAATTCTAAGTTACAATACTAAAATTATTCAAAAAAATTGCACATGAACTTGGTTTTTAATGATAGTATATTTTTGGGGGTGGGTTTAACGTCCGATTCTTCTGCAATTACTGCTAATTCAGACGGTGAAGGTGAAAGTATATTTTGTAACGTATGAAAATATGCCGTGCCTGAATGGGATTCGAACCCAAGACCGCATGATGAGAGGCGAGCACGGTACCAACTACGCCAATGCGGCCGGCATTAAAGATAGTATTGGTAAGATTAGTTAGTGAAATACGACTGAATTGTAAGGCCAAAATCTCGGTTTCGGTTTTTGGCGTAGGTCTAAAAAGTTGTGACACATTGAAATTCATTGACACTCGATACATACTACGGCGTACTACCTACTTTACCACTGTACCTACCGTATTTACTAATGACTAAACTGATGGTGCAAATTTAAGTAATAAGCTAAACAAACATCTTTGCCATATTCACTGACAGCAATACCTACAACTGTCGTTCAGCTCACTAAACTGTATTAAAAACTTATCGATAAAGTTTTTACACTGTATTCACTGGTTATGATCTTTTATTGTTTATAACCTATACATGTTCAGGACTACAGATAATTGTAAACTACAATTTTTTGAATTGTGTACCAGTGACGTCACAGACGCTGTTTTCTACTGTCATTTTACCTATCTCTAGGTACCGTTTTGTCAGAAAAGAGGCTGATTTTTAAAATGTACATTCATCTCTATGAACTTAATTGTTTTATTACAATTTTCGTTTCAAACTCTATTCGTATTTTACCAATATGGTTCTTCATGAGGTAAATAAAATAAAAATGAAAGCAACGCAATAAATGAGAAAAAACCAAATTTGCATTACTTTATATATTTCTAAAATTAGCTAGAAAAGAGACCATCAAAAGTGTAGTAGTCTCTTTTCGTGATCCTTAACGGTTCGGAAGAAATAAGATAAGAAATTTATATTATTTAGAGATAGTTGTACGCATTAAAATAATATTTCAGATTGTTCAAGTCATTTGTTCAACTTAAAACCAAGGAAGTAAATCTAAAAGGGTGAGTGTGGAAACGCATTCATTGTTGCAAATTAGGTTAATTTCAAGATAGTTTGAACATTTATCTTGAACAAGACGTTACTTATGTTTTACGAAGTTTTTATTTTACTACGTTAGGTGTGTTGCAATTTGGGGTGTTTCCTATGTACCATGACATCCGTACAATTGTTCGTGAAAACTAATACGGAGGATGAAATACATAGTACGTAAAATCCAATTCTTGAGTTTAATAAATCGAACGACCTTTCTATTGATTAAACGATTGTTTTGTCAGTCATTTTAACAAGCTATACAATGGAAACTAATCCGCGTGGAGTGCGGGCGCAATTACTAGATACAGTAAAAAAGATCTTTTATGTAACATTTAATTAAGAGTATTTATATTTTCGATTCATTATAACATTTGAATCAGTCCAATAAGATCATTTTAAACATTTTTTTACTTTGAAAAATATATTGACAGTAATATATTTTTACGAACAAAAGTACTAGAGTTAAAGAAAAGAAGATTGCAGTAATGAAATACATAAAAGAAAGTCTCTTACAATTTCAAACGAAGTTTGCAAAAAAGCTTGTCCTTTTTTTATATGACGCATTGTTATATTTTATAACTTTTGTTTCAATTTGTATCTAAAAACTCAAATAAAATATTTTTTTGTCTCTAATTTTGATTACCTATTGCACAATGAGCTGAAAACTTTCCGAGTAAGTTATTTAATATTTAACGGACGATGGGGAATTTTACTTTCAGGACAAGAGATACCTAGGGGGGTACATTCTCTGTTTTGTACTGCGGGTGTTATTTATTCAGACCAAGAGGTCTGTTCCATTTTCGTTTTATACGTCGTACAGTTGGATAGTTTCTTATAGCTAGGTCACGGGCTGGTTGTTTGGAATGGTCTAGTTGTTCACGAAATTTGCTGTAAAAGGATGCGTTTGGTTTCATTACGGTCGAAAATTTGAAATTTTCGTGGAGGTTTATTACTTACTTAATAAAGGAGTGCCAGAAGCAAGTCTAAAGAATTTTTATTGAAAGGCCTGGATCGACTAAGTTACTCTCTGTCTTTAATCCAAAGAGCTGGACACTATAAGTTCAGTCTGGTCTCAAAAGGGTTTTGTTTTTAAAGGTTTTAAACCGCGTTTCAATTTTGATCGGTGTTAATATTAAGTAGAGAAGTAGCTTTGGGCAGCGGTTAAGTTCTAAACGTTCAATACACAGATGATGCTTTTGCACAGACAAAAGCCAAGATATCGCACCACTTTCGCCTGGGAAATTTAACGTTATTCAGCACCACATGTGATCAACGTTAATGTCGTAAGGTGATCATAACTTGTATTGACTTATTTGGATTCACCTTAATACGCCAACGGGTTAGCCAGTACTGTATTAGAAAAGATGTCGCTGTGCCAACCGTCATCTAAACAATTCCAGTAATGTACTGGCAGAGCGACAGGCTATGTTCTAAACAATTTAAAAAATGACCAGCTGTACTCATGGAAACCATAGTATAACAACTTAAACCAAATCTGTTTTGTGAAATTACATTATATTAATTTGAATGATTGTCACATGGCAGACGAAATCGTTTGTGCGTGGTATTACATAAATGCTCAGGTACTTCACGCATGCGCAAACTTGCGTGTTGGTTGTGAACGAGTCACACACTACTACTCACTGTTTTATTACAGCTCACTGCTATGTTTTTATCTACTGGCTCACTTCTATATTCCATCTCAATTTTTCAATTGAACGGCACGCTCTGTGCCGCTCACTCATGTGAGCGGGGTGGGGTGTACTAGTTCACCTCCTGAATGTTCCGGGCTCAATTCATGACAATAAGCTGAATATTTTATGCCATACCATTGAAGTACATTTTTCTACATAGTACTTTACTCCCTATTGACCAAGCATTTTACAAGATTTTAAATTACCTACAAAAAATTTTGTCTTTACTGTATTTTTATTTTTCCAAATTAATTGCGTTTTAGCTACGTTGTAAAAGACTAGGTTTGACGACAAATCACTGAATGTAATTTTATTTTCTTTGTTGTCTTTCTTGTTATTATTTTCATTAATTAAATATTTCTGACATTCAGGTATTGTATAATCTTTTTCCTCCTAAATGAAAAAAGTAAAAAAATATTGGAATCGAAGAAACAGTGGAGCTCCCTTCACTCGCTCCAACAAGTGTTAAAACGCTGACGGCAATCTACTGTAATCTGCTCTCCGATTCTGTTACGGGTTTTAATGAACCACTTCTACAAGGCTAGTAAATTAAATGAACACCCTTTCTTCCATCCGACCTTTAAAAATACCCTGATTAGTTATATACTAAGTCATCGGCATTAAGGTTAGTCATCGGCGCCAATTTTATTAGTGTAATACATACAGTATGTATCGATCAAAATTTTTATGGCAGGAAAGCTTTTATACTATTAGCATTCTTTTTGGATTTGAAGTATTTTTATCCAATAATAATTTTGTGCTGGTAAGAAACTTTTTTTTATTTTTAAGGTAGTTTACGAGCCCATGCAATGCAATACTGAATGATAAAGTGGTTTAGTGTAACTGCTTAGTCTACATATAAGCCTAATTTTAAAGTTGTTAAAACGATCTCATCTGTATAACTTAAATAGGGTTGAAATTTGTAGATGCGGCAGGATGGAATAATTAAGGCTTGGTATTGCCCGCTTTACGGGAACCTGGCTGGCCGAGTTAACTGAAGCCCGTGTGATAATAAGTGTTGTTAATCTATGGCCTACATCGTTGACGGATAACCGAAGAGGTGAAGTTGTGATCGTACGAGTTCGGACTGGGCACACGGTATTGTCCCATAGGAATCTCATGGTATCTAACGTTGCCCCAGTGTGTGGTCACTGTGGTTGTTAGTTAAGGGTGAAGCACGTATTTTTGGATTGCACCTGCTAAACAGCATTTTGATTCAAATTACCTGACCAAATTCAGGAGATTCTCGGCGATAATAAATCTGACAACTGCTATTGAAGAGTCTTTAAATCACTGAGTTCTGTTTGGTAAATTTTCTTGCAGTGATATTAGTAATTAGGTTTCTGTTATTTATGTTTTATTTTCATGCTACGAGTGCCTTACAACCTCTGTATTGATGCTTACTCCATGTCTGTGATTTTAGTATTTAGTATGGGTCTGTGAACGTTTTTGTTAATTTAATTTTTAATTTATTCTATTAATTAATTTAATTCTACAATATTTAATTAATTTAATTTAATTAATTCTTTTCTTAATTTGCCTGTGCTAATAAATCTGTAATTATGTGATATCTGTGTAATCAGGCGGTGATAACCGTTTTGGGTTTTTGCCTTTAAAAATTAAATACATTTATTAACGGACATACTAACTTTTTTAACTTAAATTCAAAATATATTTTACAAATTTATCATGCTGTCTTCCTAGAAAATTTATAATCAGAACTAAGTACGAGATCATCATAAATATAAGTTGTCGTCATCCAAGAGAATGTCAATGCGCCGAAGAAATAAAGAAACAAAAGCAAGTGAATGATCGGAGATCATCGGCGGACTCTGTTCTTCAACAATTTCTCATAAATTTATTTTTATGTAAGCAGGAAAGCCAAACTAGGTCGAAAAAGTAGCTTTTTTATTCATATTGTGAACATACAATCCCAATACTTATTTCTGTTGAAATGAAATATATCTGAAAATGAAATTAACGTTTCGATTAAATTATAAATATTATCTCTATTTTAATTTTCGTTATCATTCGTTAGCAGGCTTTACGTAGGCTTCGTGTGGTTTGTAGAAGATTGTGGTGGTAAACCTCATTCTTGTTTTGTTTTAAAAGAGCTTGAGCTCGTTTCAATTCGAAGAGTGTAAACCACCTCCGGCAAAGCACATCGTTGAAAGAATATGTTAAGAGTATCTTCTTACTTTGTTACTTTCTCACTTTTATTTTTGACTGCTATTCAAATAAAGACACTTATATATTCGTCCAGAAAATAAATTTTGACGTGACGTTTTGAAGTATATGCACATTTGTAAGCTTCTATTGTAGAAGAAAAGTCAGTCAATATCCATCTCTGCATGTTTGAGTACAGAGATATTAAATTTTCTGTGAAAGGTTTATCAAAATGTCTTGGTTTTCAAATTTTACGAAAAAGATTTGCCATGAAAATTATATAATCTTCAAATACCTTACTCTTTATTGATATCACTGAAGAACACTGAAAACGATTCCACAGTAAAACTGACAATAAAAAATGCATACGCTACCTAACGTATCTATTATAGTATCCATAATAATATTCATCGTCTTTTGTGGTTGTTTCACGACGTCAAGTACTTATGTTGTTTGTAAAACAAACTCGTCAAAACGTATGTTTTAGGGCAATACTGGGTACTCAGCATCGACGTTTAAAAGGCCTCTGGTAAGTGAACTTCTTGGGGAGTGCCAATTGTAGGAATGTAGCAACGATTTCAAGCTACAACTAAAAGAATCACGTTTTGGAACCATAAACACAAAATTTATTAGTTAAAATATTTCTAGTCAATTATTTCTTTAATCTTACAAAAACGTATCGTTATTAAAAAGTTTATTATATTTTAAAATTATAATTTGTTAATTTACAATCTCATAATAAGAACATTGTTTTAAGATGTGAATAAAATAATATAATTTATTTGAATAGACTTATTGGTGCTGACACCACTACAGCACTCCTTAATGCAAAGGAGGAGGTAATATGGTAAACGAGTTGGTACTGATGTACACTAAGTGTTTGGGTTTTGGTCACCACCAAGGGTTTTATAAAGTAATATGTTATTCACTACAATTTTCCTTTGAATAACCAGTATTCCTGTATGTTTTATGAAGCCATTCATATAACGGGTCAAAATCAAAACGTGGGATATGTGAGAAAATTCCTTCCTTTGATCTGCAACGTATTGGGATTTTCCAAATTTGACCGATATGAAACCATCAACAATACAATAAAAAAAAAACAATTAAATGAAATTAAATTTATTTGTTAATTATATTTTTTTTTTATTCAGTTGTTAGCTAATTTATTTTAGTGATTAACGTAGACTGGAAATATCGATAGACTAATGAGGAATTTTGTAGAAAGCGCTTAGAGTAGTCGTAGAAACTCAGTTGTGTTATTTTTATTCGTTTTTTTGGGAATTGTTTATAATAAAAGTTTCTACTCGTGCTCGCCTCTCATCATGGAGTCCTGGGTTCGAACCCCACTCAGGAACGGCATATTTTCATACGTTACAAAAAAATCATTTCATACTCATCACACACAGTTACACCCCAACGTCGTCGCTGATGACCTTGATGTTGATGCGACGTTAAATAAAAAAATAATAAAAAATAAAATAAATAAAAAAAACGTTTCTACTTAGAGAAGCACCGAGGCAATTTTCGTTTTATTGATAAGTATTGGTTATTTTTTATGTTTAAAAAAATTCCGTTTGGTTACTATTACTACCACACTAAAGAGTTAGTAAATTTCAGTTGTGGGTATCATATTTTCATCACTCTGGGGATTGTATTAATTTACATGTTTTTATATTAATTAAATATTTTTTAGAGAAAAAGTTTGGAAAATAGTTCTAACTGGACGAAAATGTAACGAAGTGCAATTTTTCCAAATTGGGTTTATATTTTTTGGTCAGCCAAGGCATCTCTGATTTTATTATTACATTCGTAATACAAGTGTTAAGTCTACACGCGTGTTCAAATTTTTAATTAGTTGTATATTTTAGATTCAGTAAAATTTTCGGTAATTTTTTAAAAATTCAATAAAGTTTGAAGTTTAAGTTGGTAATTAATTTCAAGCAGTGGTATAGTGTAAAAGAAGGTGCCATATCTGAATTATGTTAAACTGCAATGTTTCCAATATTAGTTAATATTAGGTTTGCACCTAATAGCTGCGGAATGTAGAATTTATTTTTTTGATTAGCATATGTCCAAACGACCTTAGAAAAAATTAGTAGACAAAACGTTTTGTTTTTGGTGGTAAGTGAGAATATTTTACCAAAACCCTTTACAGGTTTATTCTGGTTGATACTGTTTGTCGATTTAGTTTGGTGCGATTCAATCAAGTTGAAAGTTTATCAAAAGTATATTCTTAAATATTAAACTGGAACTTGGATAAGTAAAAATTATTTTAAAGTAACTTGTTTGAATTTTCCTCCTGTAAACATATTTATTCTGGTATCGTAACAGTTTTACGATTATTTTCATAGAAAAATATATTAAAAAAATATTTTCCACTAATTTAAGATAAAAAGAAAAATATGATTAAATTGAACAAAGTATTATTTTAAATTAATGTAAACTGCCGTTTTGGCTTATGTAAACAGCATTGAGGTGAAACGAAAATTTGTTTTATTTTAATTTTAAATATAAACCTGCTCAGTTTGAATCCTGAATCCTGGTTGAGAGGGCCAAGAAGCCCTATGATGGCGACATCGTGTTAAGGAACACCTGGTCGCTCGGGGAACAATATAACAGAATAATTGCAACCTCAAGAAATTTAGGGGGAATTTTATAGTTTAAATAGGAAATAGGATTCTGGTTCGTGGGACATTGGAACTGGGACTTGAAAGGAGGTAATTCATTTTTAGAAGTTATCTGTGGAAAATTTAAAGTAAGGGACAAGCGGGTTTCAGAGCGGCTCTTTTATTTTATTTTATATTTCAGTAGCCTTTTTCAGTTTTGTGGGAGTCCCATTATCTTGGTGAGGGGAAGGCATGCATTTTACTGAACGTGGACTAAAGGTATATTTTAAGGTAGGGGTTTGTTTATGATTTCAGGGGAGACGGAAAGGGTAGAGTTTGGCATAATCACCGGCCTTTTTTAATCATTGGAAAAGTTGAGTTATAAGAAAAAATTAGAGGTCTGTAAACAAACTTTCACATTAAGTAAATATTAAATGATGGAAATCACGTTGTATCGTTTAAGCCAAAAGCTGTATTATATTTGTACGCAGAGTGTTTCATTAACCTCACTTTATTTTATTAACTGGAGGAGGGAGTAGAACGCTTGACCCTGACAGTAGTAAATGCTCTCCTTTCCTAGTGTTGGCAAATTAAAAACAATAAATTACCTGCAATTACACTTTCCTGTTGAATAATTTAAATAGCAATTTAAATTTATAAGCATAATTAAATTTCATTTAAAGGGTTGAACACATCTATATTATTGCTAAAATGAGGTTAGAATATTTCTGCAATCAACATATAAATGAAATACTGTTTAAGTGAAATTCCATCAAGCGTTCTAAAGTCACCTGAAAAATAAAAAAGGTGGAATAGAATAAACTCGCTCTACTTGATAAAATTTTACAGATATCTTTATAGAATGGATAACCGGTAGAAAAACACATTTTTAAGATACTAAACGTTAGACCTAAGGTGTCTGTGAAATTGTTCGTAATCAGAAAAAATATTGAGAAAACCGGAATAAACCGAGAAACGTAATGAACCAAACCAAATTCAGATAATTAATTACAGATTATAAGGGCTTCCACGAAGAACAAACACAGAACACCATGGACAGATTGTAGCTTTGTTAAGCAATATCAATTGGTAGAGCATCAAATTATATTTAACCTCATCAAAACATTACGTACTTTTCACATGACATTCAATAAAACACATATAGGAGATTGTTATATATTGATAATGTTTTTTTTTTTTTTTGAGCCGATTATTGAACATATCGTACCAAATTATTATAGTAAGCAAAAACTTATAAAATTGTTTTTTCTACTCTTGTTTACTCATGATCATTATTTTTATTAAGGTAATTAAGATATTTATCAAATTGTATACGAAACAATCTATTAATTTATTAACTTTATTTAAATTATTTTATTTTATTAATTTATGTAGCATTTATAACAAGCTAACTTATTTCCCTTGCTAGGAAAAATAATAATTTTAATTCATAGAAATAAAAGCATTTAAGCAATCACTCAAAACATATATATTACAAAAATGTAAAAAAAAATAATATAAATAACTTAAATACGTAGTGTTATGAAAGTATATAAAAATGGATTCATAATAAATTAAATTACTATTAAAAATTAGATTTACACATTTTTGTTGTTGTTGTTGTTATTATTATTATTATTATGATTATTATATAATATACTATTTATACTTTTATATTAATCATCAAAATTATTATTGATTACCTATTTAAATCAATACTTTTCGCCGGGAACAAAACAAAATCTTAATTTTTTAATTAAAATAAACTATCATTAATTCTTTAAACTATAATAACATAATGTAAAAATATAGCATAAAAATATAAATGATTTTAGTAAAAAAAAATTGATTTAAAATTTTTTTTCAGATATTCTTAACTGCTTGTATTGAACTTTTTTTTGAACCACTGCTACAATACATTTCTGTATGAAATTTATAAAACATAAATGTTTTAGTTTGTAAAAAAAAAACATTTTCATGACAACTTATTTAGACAAATGTTTATCTATAACATTTTGTTAAAAACTTTATATTCAAAATTTTGTCAATGAAGTACCAATTTTCGAAATACTTTCTTCCTATTTATAATTATAATTATAATTCATAGTTATTAATTTTTTTTCTTACAAATATCTAAATACATTATTTTATTGAACCGTTACTTCTTATTATTATAATCTTTTCACATATTTCCTTACACAATTTATCTATTGTTGTTGATCATTTTCCATTTCTTGGATCGTTTCGATTTATTTCAATAATGTTCAAGTTTTTCTCATTACTATTCAAATAGTTTTAAATTTAAGAAAATATTCTGTGACGTTACGCCTTGTTCTATACTAGTTATATGTCTGTTATTTATACCTTTTTTTGTAAATATTTCTTTTTTTCATTTAAACTTTGTATTTTTTCAATGAATTCCTCACTACAAACTCCTTCCTGTACTATATTTGGCATTTTCTATTTTATTTTACCTACGTCCTCCCGTACTGTTTTATATTTTTTATTAACTTTATTATAATATACACCTTCTATTTTTTTGTTTACGGTTTTTTGTCAATTCACTAACCTTTCCGGTCAAATTTGAAAATGCTAGTGTTCTAATAAGGTAATATTTTATGATGTTTAGGCTCAAATTAGCTATAACTATTCAACAGTTCACAGAACTTTCGATAAACTGACTTAAAAATTTGACTGAATTTACTTGTACAAAATTATTTTATTGACTTCGTTTAGTCCCCCAAACACAAATACAAATGTTATTTTAACTATTAATATTATCACAGTTAATTTTTGTCTCTTTTACAAAATAACAAATAATAATAGGTATGTTTTTAGTGTAAATAACTTCTGTTCTTAGTTTAAAAACTTAGTCACAGAGATTGAATTTATATCCAACCACAGCAGAGTACACAATTCAATGATACACTCCTTGCTGAATGACGTCAGTCAAACAGATTAGTGTACCAATCAATAAGTACGCAGGTTACATTAAATGTCATGCTAATATACTATTGTTAACAATAAACATACCTCAAAATTTTCATTCTTCTAAAATTAAATGTCAAATGCATTTCATAAAAAAAAGATACAGCCTACGTTGTGAATTTTCAAAATTCCATTATGAAATGTTATTCAAATCTGCGATATCAATTTGAATTTTTAGGTATGCTTTCCTGTCCCAGTACTATGTCTAAAAATAGCCGGTTCTACTTCAATACGACATCCCTATGATGTTAATTTAAGCTACAAATACATTTAATGTCGCCATTACTGAAGTACTGGGTATTATGACAATAATTTTTTTGTTGTGATAAATGTTAAAAATATTAAGGGAACGAATACCAAATCCGAGACCAATGAATACATATCAATAATCGTATTGTATCATATTGTAATCGTCATAATCGTATTCAACGAATTCGTACCATAGTACTTAAAGGGCTTCATGAATAAAATGTAAAAATTTTACGTAAAAATTATATTAAATGTTTTATCGAAATAGTACTTTCTTTACTACTTAAGTAGTGGTACTGGGCTTTTATATGCTTCTGGTAAGTGAAAAAAGTATATTATACAAAAAAATTTAATTTCATAGAATTATTTTGGCCTTTCTTTTAGTAATTATTTCGAAATTATTTAATTTACTTTTCCTTCTCTTGCTGATAATCTCGGGCTTGGACATAAAATCTTTAGACTAAAACAGTTATGGAAATATTTAATACTATGATGGAATTAAAAGCCCATACGAAGATGATACATTAAAAAGAAAGATACACGAGTATTTTTTGATTAGATTGTCCACATGTCACAATCAATAACGTTCAGATTTCACACAACAATGTCGTGTTACCTAGGCTTACATCTGGACTAGCTTAGTAAAAATTCACTTGGATTACACAAATTAAAAAATTCTGATAAAAATTTAAAACGTGCTTTTATACAAAACAGTCTACAACAGAAATATACAAAAGTGTCATAAGAGCAATCTGAACTTACGAAGTACAGTTTTGAGGTTCTACTAAACGGATAAAGCAAACGCATTCTGGCAATACAAAATAACACCGAGCAAGCAAGAAACCTTTATAATTTATTTTACATTTAATTTCAAACACACAAATCTGTGCATACAGCAGACGCATATCAAGTAATCCGGTAGAAGACTTCAGCACCAATTGCCAAGAGACTGTCTCAAAGGAACAACTGTAGTTGCTGCAGCGGGGTTAGCACAAATACGTCAAGTAAATAATGTTACAATTTACTACCTTAAATTTGCTAATTTTTATTTTATAACAGATTGTATTAACTAAATAAAAATCACATTTTTAATTTTTGTAGAAATTTTATTAACTTTAAATTAATTAACATTAACATTAAATTTTATTAACAGTAGGTTTATATGAATAGTTTAATGACATAATAAACAGAGAAAGGAAAATATGTTTAAATTTAATTTGCTTATCTAGCATTAACATATTACAAATTTTCTTTCCTCTAAATCGAAATGATTCTACAAAATAAACAAATAAATAATTTTAGAGAATTTTCAGATATCCACTATTGATGCAATTTTAAATTAATAACTGTTACGTTGTTTATCACAAAATGTTACTTCTAAATATTTTCAAATTATTTAACTTTAAATATTATGGGTTATTTTTACTAGAAATATACTATACAAAGTATTACTCAATGCAGGTATTGTGTAAAAAAAAACTATTGTGTACAGATGCACCGAACTGTTGTTTTTGTAAAGTACCTACATTAACAATAAAACACTTTCTCAAGCAATGCCTAGGATTACAAATAGCCTAAGGAAATAATGCAATATGACAGAAAATATTATTAAACGCATGTACCCAGAAATCAAGAGTAGGCTACATAAATCTTTGTTTCTCAGGGACTTAGCTTAGTAAAAAATTCAAATATAACTTTCATATGGTGCACATTCCATTATATGCAATGTTCAGTTTCTGTTAAATACTATTTCTTGACTACGTTTTCTGTTTAATTTATTCTAATTTTAAATTTTTTTATTAATTTTTTAGATATTTGTTCAGTTATTTATTATATCAGACAATGTTTTATTGTTCATATTATTCATTTATATTATTATTATTATTATTATTATTATTATTATTACATTATTATTTTTATTATTATTATTATATCATATTGTTCCCTACTATCTATCTGGTCATTTCTAAATCTTTTTTCATTTTTGTAACTGATATCGTGTTAAAGTAATTATTATATAATTGTGGTCATTAATGACTTTATTTTTGATTTGACCATAACTTTATTGTTGTAAATAAACATAAAATAATTTAGTTTTAGTAAATTAAAAAAAAATTTGTCGTTAGTTATTCTGAGAAGTTGGTTAATTTACTTCCAGTGCTGTAAATATGTAAAATAAGAATATATTTTAACAACAATAAAAAAATATCAAAGATAAAGAATACATTTACCTTGTTGTGTATTCTAAAACTACGCCTACGATTATTTCTAAACAAAATTTATTGTATTATCAAGGGCGTAAAACATAAAACAAGAAACAGCAAGGAATAAATCCGTTGAGATACTACAGGGTAAATAAATAAAGATCATGTCTTTTAACCTTCCGTTATAAAAGTTTAATTTAAAAAACGCTACTTAACGTGTAATCAATTCTTCTTGTAGAAAAAAATTCAAACGAATAATTTTCTTATTTTTTTAATTTCTTAATTTTCTTTCGATTTTAAAAATAGTAAAACAATCCTAAATTAAAAAATATTATATACAACCAATACATTACACTGTCTCGTAGATCTAAGAGGTTTAAGTAACAATTCGAATATAAATTTTAAGTACTTAAAAGTTGCAAAAATGTTTTTAAAAGTTACGTAACGAGAAGTATTCTAAAATATTTTTCGGGGACAAAGAACTTTTAAAAATATATTAAAATTTTTTTTTCTTTTCCCGTATTGGGACAATTTAGATCACGAAAAATGACTAAACTTTCTGTAAGCTCATTTTACTGCCTTCATTCTCAGCATTCTTTTAATGAAGCCTTTTCTCCGTGCTACCGGCCATCCAGGTTCTGCTTTTGTTCTTTGTTGAAGCCTTCAGATTAGTAATCAGTTGTAAAGATTTGGCCCTGTTAATCAGACTTTCTCTGTTTATTCCATTCTTCTCTATTTCTTTTCTGCCTTCTTTAAATAATTTATCTGACACCTTAGGTCTATGACTAGTGTCTTACAAATTTGTTTCGCAAACCATTCGTTATCCGTACAGGTGCCCGCCGAATTACAGTCTTCGTTTTCTCATCGCTCCCGTTAAGCGTTAGTTTTTATGTATGCACCTCTCTTCCAGTGCTTGTAAACGGTAAGCTACTGCTCGTCTACTGTCTTTGGACCCATTATTTTGCAGGTGATTCCCAGTCATTCTAAGGCACTCACTCACGTACAGACACAGGTTCAACAACAGTAACCTATTATAAAGTCTGTTCTTGATGTAATTATAGTTATTAACAATTAAATACAATTTTTTTGTAAAATACTAGTCGGAAAGTGCTATAATTCTAAAAAATAACCAATTCTTATTACCATTTATAAACACAGGGCGTATAACATTTGCAAAATTTATTCCAGTACACTGACTAACCGCTGTTTTGAATGTGAAGAATTAGGTCTTTTAATTTATTGAAAGAACGACCAGAGTAATAATATTTTGCAATGTATAATAATTATAATATTATCTAACAATAAAAAATATATATTATATTATATTAAATATATATAGGGGGTTGAGTATGCACTGAAAGTCTGACGCCGTTTGAATTTTAATTCTTGTGTTAATGACACCTAGTAGATGAAAAAAATCGATGTTTTCACCTTCTCATGTGGTGCACAACCTGTCACGCAAAAGTGGCGCGTTTCGATTACTGCATCCCACTCTGAAAGGTTAACAGTAGAGGAATGATTCAAACGCTAAATAACTCAAATAATTACGTTCTGCATAAATGTTTATTATTCTAAATGCGAATTTCTAAGGGTTGTTGCATCATTTTAATTTTTAGCGAGAAAGTAGCCCTTATCAGAAATAGTAAAGCCATAAGATAGAATTTTATAATGTTATAAATAATGTCTGTGTTTACTCAACCCCTTTCAGATCTTCGGCTAAACGGCCTCGTCAACATCTAATCCATTTGCCACTACATGAAGAATACAAAGTTACACAATTCCAAGTCATAAGAAAAATTATGATTTAAAAATTTCCCGACTATCATACTTTAATAATTTTTGTAACTTAAGACTTTATTTTTTATAAAATGCCCTGAATTTTAAGTAAACAGTATATTTTTACGCTCAGTAATCCATTAGTTGGACATTCTGTATGTGTAGGCAATGCGCCAATTCCACAAAAAGGATTACTGATAAAATTTAGGCATCAATTTCTGAACGATTAATGTGATATAGCTCCCGGCTTACAAACTGACAGTTACAAATAACTTCCAAAACGTATTTATACAAAGGGATTTCCGATCTACGATTCAGCTACCTTCTAAGAAAACTGAAGTAATCGATTAATCTAAAATTCTACTACTTTTGACTTCTTTTAAATGTTATGCTTGAAATAAAATACTCAATTCATAGGGCACTATTGTTTCGTTTTATTTCTTATAAAGCACATTGTTACAAGTATTTATTATAAATTATACGACCTAATTAAAAATGGTCAATCTCCTTTAATGAATATTTTAATCCAGTAGCTTTGTTTAATGATAAATTTCAAATGCTGGTTTAAACAATATCGAAGTCACCGCTTCACTTAATCAGTTTAACCGTACTCTTAATTATTCGTACCAATAGACTTAATCGTGGTGTAAAGGCAAGATATATCCCAGTACCAGATGCTTGCTTGTCTAGTTAATTTAACAAGTTACTTTACGATAACTAACTAGTACTTGATTCATTCAATTTTGCCACCATCTCAGATTTCGTGTTTCATTCATATTTATCTTTGGATTTTTCTGTTTCAGCAATTTGTGTATCAAGTAGAATCCCCTTACCTCTCAAGAGAAAATGTTTTTAATTCTTTTTGTATCACTGTCATTCACTATACCTTACGAGAAAAAAATATGAATATTTCATACCACGTTTAATTTCAAACTCACGTTTAATTTTCAATAAAGATTTAATAGAAAATTTAAAAAAATATAATTAGCATTCGTGTCTTAAAAATGATAATTCACTCATCCAAAATAAATTTCTTTCTCCATTTGCTTATAATGTCTTAAGATTCTGATTCCTACTAAAGTTTGGATTGTTTTTTCTGTATAAGGTTGATTTTGAAATGCCTTCAATTTACCAGTTGGTTTATTAGATTTGTTTAAATTTAATTGTATGTCACTATTATTCTGAACAAGATAACGTTTAATTTTATTGTAATCAAAATTACTCTTCGAAACTAGTCTGTATATTAACTGATCTATTCTGAAAATCCTCCGGATTCCTAGATAACCGATCAAACTTAGGTCGTTTTACAGGTTTTAGAATGTCTTTAAAACTTACAACCCCCATTCACATCCCGTCTCAAAGAAATATGAAAAACTTTGCTCTCCAATCCACCCACATTCTTGTTAACCATCTGAACAGAAAACTTCTAAACGATTTTATCATCAGTGGCCTTCAACGTTTCCTGAATAATATCAAATTTCCTTTCCATTTCAACTACTTTATTTTTATTTAAACCCACAACAGAATTAGTATAATACAAACATTTTGTCTTCTACTTTTAGCATACTCTCAACCGAACCCTTAAACTATAATCTTAAAAGAGGCTTTCACTCCTTACGCGGATATATATTTCGTTAACAGATTGAATACCGCACAAGAAAACACATGTTGTTCCAAAATAGTAAATACGAGACAAATTTGTTTCTCGCTTACTTACTTCTTTTTTACTTTACTCGCAACATACTTTTTCTGAGAGCTAATATGTTCCACCTTTTCTACAAATTTTTTACGTTAAATAAACTGTAAAAATAACGTAGATTTAGGAAAAGTTCAAGTCAATATATTTTCTCATTTAGAAGTTACAACCCCATTTATAAGAAGTTCTATTTAATATGAACAGTTTAGTGTAATATTCATTTAATTTTAATTTGTAAAAATTATATAAATATAACTTTTACCATATTCGAGATACTTAAAAAGTCCATCACAATAATAATTTATCTCCAATGTAACGAAAAAAATCTTGTTTGTCTGTGATATAACCTTTATAAAGCCGAATAAGAGACAGATAATCGAATAGCTATGTCCCACTTCAAATTATGATCTGATAAGAATTTATTTTTTTGGTGTATTGATGATATTTCAGTATTATTTTTAGTGGCAAATCAAGTCATAAGACCAATATATCTCTCATGGCACTTAACATGTTAAATAAAAACATAATTTAAAAAATATGAATCACTAGTTAAAAATAAAAAATATAAATTTTTTCGCTCTGGGTTTTTACCAGTAGAATAAATGTACGATGCGAAATTAAACAAAAAAAGGTGAAGGTAAGAACGGCTATCCTTAAATTAAACGTAATATAAATTTAGTAATTATTAAGGAAGTAGTAGTCTTTGTGATAAATGAAGTGACTGCTTCAGATGTCTAAAGTTGTAGTAAAGGGTAATAACATTTCATTAGGGCTGGTATAATGACCCTACATAAGAAGTGACACTTTTCAACTTTGTGAGGAACACAAAGATAAATCATCTCTTCTTGTGTCAACAGAA
Source organism: Catonia carolina (assembly GCA_035578175.1). NCBI lineage: Eukaryota > Metazoa > Arthropoda > Insecta > Hemiptera > Achilidae > Catonia > Catonia carolina. The sequence goes on along the minus strand of JAQMRL010000001.1, from coordinate 306,001,227 downwards.
GACCCTCTTAAAATTTAAACCAGCTTTGACGGGTGTTGACTGAACACAACCAAGGAAATATATGAGTATAATTTTGTCTAATGAAATATTTAGCTCACGCTTGTAGTACTGCTCTGTTACATTTGCAAAACGTGGAATATTTAGCTTTTCCAGTATATTTTTGAGTAGTTTTCTTACTGTAGTTCTTTGAATTAGTTTTTTAAATGTTAGATATTTACAAAAGTAGGTTAGGGGATTAACGGTTAACCATTTTTTTTGCGTTTGGTTTGTATTTTACAATGTTACTCTCATTGAAAATTGGATTCTTGGAAAAATTGTGTCTTTCTCTAGTAATCGCAATATACTCCTTGTTGATCCCTCTTTAAAAAGCAATTTCATATTCTTTTTTTATAAAGTTCAAGTAACTTAAAAATACATTTTACTTTATCATTGTGTACAACGGTGAAGTAAAGATAAAGTAAGTGTGTTAAAGGCAATATAAAGATATTTATAATACACGGAAACCTCTTTAGTTCTTCTTTGTAAATTAGTAATTATTTTTAATACTACAGCTTAGTGATATTTAATGTAGCTTTACGTGCTTTATAAAATTTTACCAACGTATATCTTGAAAAAGTTATAATACACACTATTAAAATTAAAAAATAATCTCGACTTCTTTGAAGATTTTTGCTTTTCCTGATGATTTGGGGCTGTTTTTAATACTTAAGGATGATGTAAAGGTCATTGTATGTATTTAGTTTCATCTGTGAACGATAAATTTTGACTTATTTTTAGAAAAAATAACAGTGAGTGTTTTCAAGAGTTCTGATCATCTCTAAGAAAAGAAGTTTTGAATGGCAAAAACTTAGAACAAGTACATTTGTGTATTTATATGATATATTGTTTCTTTTAAATGTAATGCAGACATTAAATCAGAAAGTTTTTAGAGGCTTTTTACTCTTTGAGGAAAACACTGATCGGTAAAGCGCAGAAGGAGATTATTGTATCACACCTTCGTTCTACTGTTTTTAATATATGGTTCAGAATGTTGGACTCTAGACCATAAAAGAATTTCAAATAATTGGCATGAACTTAATGTGCCAGAAGTGATATCAAAAGTTCGGAAATTCAGGAAATAATAGTAGGGTATAATCTATAATCATTTGTTGCGGACGCTATATAATTTGAATACGCGAACAGGTGTTTACTTAAGCCATCCGAACAACGTGATATTAGATGCCCTCGAAAGAGAAGGGCATCCCAATTTGTTTTGAGAGATATAAATTTGAAGATGGAAAATGCCAGGAAGCCTAATCCGTATTGTTCATGATGATATATTTAAAGGTGGTAACATATCTCGATTATATTTTATATTTTTTCGTCAAAAGAAAATGAATTTTTTTCCTTTCCAGAAATTTATTATTAAAGTAACGTAGCCTAATCTGTGACTTGTACTACATGAAACTCCACGAATTCCAGTACCATAAGTTTAAAGCATTATTTTTCGTTTATTGTTACTTTCTTTTGCCCTGTATGATTTTGCCGGGAAAGAAAGTATTGTTTTTATAGGTGTTTTGAACTAGGTTGTTCATGTTGAAATCGAGGTTTACCCCGGATACGAGGTCTGCTCAAAAAGTAACCGAACATTTGGCTTTTTTAAATCTTTATTATTAATTTTATATATTACACTGGTCTGCAAAAAAAATAAAAAAAATTCCCCTTGGACTTTGATGGGTGATTCTTATGTATCTTGACCCCCTGAATCCAGATTTGACCTTCGTTTCTCTCTATCATCCACCGTTTTTGAGGGGGGCGCCCCCCCCCCGAAATTCTCAAAAAAAACACCTAAAAGCGGTTATTCCTAATAAAGCGAGGGATGGGGGAATGTTGTAAGTACCCATCCTCCCATCCATAGAAAATGTTATCTCAGTGTACACACATTTATGCATGAAGACCGTAGGGGGAGGGGTGACATCACCGTTAGTTCAGAGGTGTAGCAGGGTGGGAAGCCGGGCCAAGTGATAAGCTTAGCGACGATTAAACGTTTTCAGTACATTTTTTACGCTTAGAGCCTCATCTTGTTACACAAGAGGAGCTTAATGATCTCATCCGGGATTTAAACCTCCCAAAAACTAAAGCCTAACTGCTCGGGTCTCAGCTTCAGCAATGGAACCTCTTGGAAAAAGAAGTGAACATTTCTGTTTCTAGATCCCGGCTAGATTCGTTTAAATGATTGTTTTCGGGGGATGGTGACTTAGTGTACTGCAATAATGTAAATGGATTAGTGATTTAACCTAACATGCCGATGATCCAGAAAATTGGCTCCTATTCATCGACTCATCTAAAACCAGTTTAAAAGCTGTTTTGTTGGCAAATGGTAATGATTTGCCCTCAGTTCTGGTTGCATACACGGTCAACATGAATGAGACATACAAAAATATCAGCCGTATCCTTGAAAAAATTGGTTATAAAGATCATCCCCTGAAGCACTATGCTGATTTTAAGGTTGTGGCTTTACTTACAGGACTTTAATCGGGAGACACCAAACATTGTTGGTTTCTGTGTGAGTAGGATAGCAAGCTCGCGATAAAAATTATACTGTTCAAAATTGGCCCTCGTGTGAAAGTTTAGCTCCTGATCAAAACACTGTTGCCAATGAGCCTTTAGTTTCGAGTGGAAAGATATTTTTGCATCCTTTGCGTATCAAACTCAGTTTGATTAAACAGTTCGTGAAAGCTATCGATAAAACAGGAGATGGATTCCAGTATTTGAAGAGCAAATTTCTACGTTTGAGTGAAGCAAAAATTAAAGAGGGAATATTTGTTGGTCCACAAATTAGAGAGCTTTTTAAAGATTCAGTGACCATCAATCACTTAAATTGAAAAGAAAATAAGAGCTTGTGCTGCATTTAAGGACGTGTGTGAAAATTTTTCAGGATTTAACAAAAATGAAAATTATGTTGAACTTGTCGAAGAATTGCATATGAGAATCTGCATATGAGTTGAGGGGTTGCAACATGTTATTAAAATTGCACCTTTTACTCGCGCATTTGGACTTTTTCCCAGAAAACTTGGAAGTAGTTTACGATGCACACGAAGAAAGATTTCATCAAGACATTGCACTCTTCAAAAAACTGTTCTCTGGGAAGTGGAACTTAAGTATGTTAGCAGACTACTGCTGGTTACTCTTGCTTGAAACTCCCAGAGATCAGTACAAGAGAAACCTCCAAGTAAAACCACTCTCTTTAAGTATATGTATTCGATGACAAGTATCTTGGACCAGAAAAATTGTATAAGTAAAAATGCATTAAATGTATCAATACATCAATACTCTCTTATTGTACTCTTTCAGTGTTAGGTAGGTCTTGAAGTACCATAAAAACGAGATACAACTGCACAATTTCATTTCATAGTTACACCAGACTGATAAAAAGTTGAAATTTCCCAAATAAGGGTGAGTGGCCCACCCCCTAAAAATGGTGGGTGATGGAGCAAAACGGAGGTCAGATTCGTATTCAGGGGGTCAAAATACATATAGATCACCTATTAAAGTTCAAGGGGAATTTTTTATGCAGTCCAGTGTTATTAGTCCTTGTTCCCTTTAAAGTACTCCCCTCCGCAATTCACACACTTTTCCCAGCGATGTTTCCACTTCGCAATGCAGTCCTGGATGGGTTCGTTTGAGATGTGCTTCAAGGTCTGTGATGAGTTTTCTTTAATGTCATCAACAGTCTCGAAACAGCGTCCTTTCTTTACCAATTTTAATTTCGGATATCAAAAAATCACAAGGAGCCAGATCTGGCGAGTACTGAGGATGAGGGAAGACAGTCATATGATTTTTCGCACAAAAATGATGACTGACAAAGCTGAATGTGTGGGCGCATTATCGTGATGGAGGACCCATGCATGAGTTGTCTCACCAAATCTCTGGTCGCTTTTTACGAATTTTTTTACGTAACAGTTTTAAAACGCTTTCATAGTACTCACGATTCACTGTTTCACCTTGAGGCAAAAAAGCAAAATGCACAATTACTTTGAAATCGAAAAACAGTGGTCATCACCTTCCCGGTCAAGGGTCATCTTCAATTGACTGGCGATCACTTTTAAATCGAGAAAACCATTAAAAATATGTCGTACGGCTCAGAGGATCATCTCAGTATGCTTGTTTCAAAAGTTAAAATTTTTCTGTGAAAGTTTTCTCTAGTTTCACCCAAAATTTCTCGTATCTTTGCTCCCGAACACCTCACATTAAAAAAATCGTCGCTAGCGCTTAAACACATCGTATTAAAAACACAACACGAAAAGTAAGTGAGATATCAACAATACAATAACATGTGTTTACGAAAGAAAAGACGTAGAACAGTGTGCTGCCTACCGCACATCACTAAATATACCCGTTAGCGCGTAACTTAAAAAAATTGGTAATTTTTTTAACAGACCTCGTATACACGTTTTTTGGCTCACTGAACCCAGAAAACATGTTTTCAGCGATTGATCTGCGTGGGTGTCTGTGTCTGTGATTTAACAGAATATTTCAAGAACAGAAAACGATGTTGAAACTTGAAACTAAGTTACGCTCCAAACCCGAAACGAACATTTTCATCAAAATCAGTCAACCAGAAGCAGTTTATTCGTGCAATTTTTACTTTCCTGCAATTTTCTCAAAAATTCCTGCTACAATTTTTTTTAAACTGTCTTACATTTATTGTGCTTTACAAGATAGGGTAAGCGCCGTATCGGCTACCTATGCTCCCGTGGTAAATCTTTTTCAAGATTGAGGCCTTAATTTGCATTGTAGGACAAAGATGTATGTAATGAAAGTTGCCAAAAATTAAAAATACCTACAACTGTTATTGTAAGCGTTTTTTTTACACTGCTTAGTTCAGCGTCAATTAGTGATTAGCGGCCTTAGTCTCCATACTATGACAAAAGTGTATATCATTTTTAAGCTATAGAAAATTAAAAAATCTACAATTTTTATTTCAAGCACTTTTTTTCGGAGCTTAGGTCAGGATCAATTAGTGATTTTACGTATTTTAAGTCGAACAGATTGATTTCCATTTATTATCATTCACTCATGATTGAAATTAAGTTATGTTTTTCATTTTACACAGTTTAATAACACAGATGATGCTATTCTGTACCGTCACGGCAGATGCCTCCGCCTCAATTGCCGTGCGCTTCAAACTCAGCTTCTAGACATCACTAGCTGGTGTCGTGTCTGGAGACTATCACTTAACCCCACAAAATGCGAAGCAATCCACTTTACACTAAAACGCAATGTTCCTCCGCCTCTACGATTGGAAGGGGAACTCCTCCCATGGCAGAACAGCGTGAGATATCTAGGGTTTCACCTAGATAAACGACTGACACTTCGACAGCACATTGACAGCAAGCTTAGCAAGGGTAGGGCCTTGTTCGCTTTACTCATCCCTTTGTTCCTCTCTCCTGCATACTCCTCAAAACTGAAACTTCTGATGTACTCCTCTATCCTACGTCCTTTCCTTTTGTACGGGTCACCGGTATGGTGGCCCTTTCTCTCCAAGTCCAACAAAAGACGTACTTAAGCGTACCAGAACAAAGTCCTCCGGTGCATCACACAGTTCCACTATCTTATATCCAATCGCATCATACACGAACCCTTCTCTTCCCTTCTATGGAGGACTTTATTTACAATACCTCGAAACGGCTACACGACGCTGGGAAAACTGACGGACCCCAGATCATTCAGGACTTGTACCGACGCCCACATCCACCTGAAGTCTCTATGCCATTACCATTCCACGATTTTATCTAAATTCCAGTATGACCCACTTAACAAAATTTAGAGTTGCCACATTTTTATTCCGCCCTGTATTCCTCTTTTTTGCCCATGTCCCTTCTACTTGTATGACTCACTCCCCCCAGTTGGTAGTTGTCCCCATGTTCCTATGCATAATCACTCCACTACGGTGAAAAGAGCCGCCATTTTAAATTAGTAAACACTCAGAAAATAAAAAGGTCGGTGATTATGCCAAACTCTACCCTTTCCGTCTCCCCTGAAATCATAAACAAACCCCTACCTTAAATTATACCTTTAGTCCACGCTCAGTAAAATGCATGCCTTCCCCTCACCAAGATAATAGGACTCCCACAAAACTGAAAAAGGCCACTGAAATATAAAATAAAATAAAAGAGCCGCTCTTAAACCCACTTTTCCCTTACTTTAAATTTTCCACAGATAACTTCTAAAAATGAATTCCCTCCTTTCAAGTCCCAGTTCCAATGTCCCACGAACCAGAATCCTATTTTCTATTTAAACTATAAAATTCCCCCTAAATTTCTTGAGGTTGCAATTATTCTGTTATATTGTTCCCCAAGCGACCAGGTGTTCCTTAACACGATGTCGCCATCATAGGGCTTTTTGGCCCTCTCAACCAGGATTCAGGATTCAGTTTAATAAAATTGTTTACATTGATTAAATAGGTTATTATTTGCATTGGCAAGAGAAATTCGTGTGAGGGTTTCAACTCAGATTTTTAAAATATTTTCCAACTATTTATTATCCAATGCTTAGTGTTATGCTTATGTCTTTACTTAAATCTCTCTGGACACAATAAGCACGTTTTAAAAATTTTTATTCAAAGTTTCATACAATTTTGTAATAAAACACTACGTGTTTTGTTCTGTTTTCTCAGTGCTTTTTGAGAGAGCATTTTTATTGATTAATACAGTATTGTTTTTGTCTAAATAAGCTTCTCTTGAGTACCTAATGTGTTGCTTGTTTTTGTTTCTTTACAAATAGCGTTTCTGCAATAGAAAAATTTTCATATATACAAACAAAAGCAATCTGGTGAATAACATTTTTTTGTTTTTTAATAAGTAGTATATTCGGATTGGGGTTTATGATATTTTTGCTTTTATAAATACAATGCAATACCATTCCAGTTTACTTAAAGTAAATTAATGAAAACATAATATAGGTGCATTTTAATTTTTTCTCTAGCGGTGGGATTGAAAATAATCCGGATACAAGTCATTATAATTAAGTGCTTCTGGAAACAACAGGTATGAAAACAGCGTAGTAGTATTAAAAATGCAAAGATATTTGCCATTTTTGTTAATTGTGATAAAATAACCCGTGCATAAATAGAGTTGTAATTTTTATGGTTTAAAATAATCTTTCTATTTTATATTTCATAAGCCTTAAGCCAACTATATTTACACAACCCAATAAGCTAATTGTGTTTATTAATATAATCAGCTTTTACTTAATATTTCTTAAAAATGAGAATTAAACATAAATTTAACGATTTTTCAAATTAGGAATAGAATTTTCCAATTTACGGTAAATTTATTTATTTTTATTGAATTAAATAGGCACGTAGTAGTTGTAGGTTCTTACATAATTTATTATGTTTTGCAAGAACGTAATTTTGTTATAAAGTACATTTCAATTTCTGTAAATTTTTGAACACAGGCTACTAAGAATTTTTATTGCATTAAGCGTCAATCACAATATACGAAAATGGCATTAGTGACAGCGTAACAAGCAAACTAAATTGCAAACAAAGTCATGTGAGTTTTTTACCCTAAATTTTAAAAAAAATTGTTACACTGAGATATTTTAAATTTTAATATCGCATTGATAGCTCAGTCAATAATCGCAATTTGTTTTAACGCGTTGAAAATCTTAGTCTCTAGCCGGGAATCAAATCTGGAACGTTCCGCTTTGTAGTTTAGCATGCTAACAACTACGGCACGGACACTGCCTCTTTGAACTGTTAATTTCTGATAAAGTTAAAACTTGTTTTTTCCAGACTGTAGAATGCTGGTGTGATTATGGCAAAAAAATGTAATCGAGAACGGATATAATAGGAAACATGCTTACGATACAATTTTCTGACGTTTATGAAGGTTTAAGATTGAAAGTCTTTCTATGTAATTTATTTCTTGTATTATAAAGAGAAAATTGATATTTTCGTAAATCTAAATAAGAGGTGGGTATATCTTCTACAAACTATGTGATATTGCAGGGATTTTGGATTGTCGGGTCGTTTTAGAGAATGTGAATAGCTGGGGTGTACTCCCGAGAGGTAGGCTTAACATTCAAGATGACTTTGATTAATTTTGGTTTCCTAGTGAATAACGCACTCTGCTTTAATAAGCTACATATATATTTCATATTCAAGTTCTTCAATTTAATTTAACCTTTGTATGACAAATGCATCGTTCTTTAGTCTGTAATGAAATATGATACTTGGAATCTTTTAATCCATAACATACTGTACAAAAAGAAAACCCTTTAACAAAAAAACACACTTAAAAAAAGTTTATAAAAAGTTTTTGTGGCGCGAATAAGTTTCCAATAAACCTTCAGAGAATACTGACTTAAAATTTCAAAAAAAATAATAAATAATATTATTTAGTAAAGCTAAATTACACATAGTAAAAATGTATATGTTTTTTTATAACAGCACATAAATGTGTAGATAATATAGAATTAATACAAAAACAGAATCTTGTAGTTTTATTTACTCTTTTTCAAACAAAGACCTGAAATTAGGTTACCGGTAAAAACGGCGAAGGCGACTTTACTAAAAAAGACGCATTTATTATGTTACAAGGATCTAATTACACAAGTCCAAATCAGTGTGGTATATAAATAGTCTACCATTGTAATAAACAAAATAATATGACATTGTTTCCTTTAAAGTTTTGTTTTATTTAAGTTAATTCTTTCTTTTATTATAGCAATATTGTTCTCTATGTTCATAAATAAATAATAAATTGAGATTTTTTAACGTGAGTTTTAATTTATTGATTCCGTTTATCCTTTAGTTAAAGGTATTTATCTTGTTATTTCAGTGTTTTCATTTTCCTTTTATACTGTACTTTTTTGTACTCTATTATTGAATTAAAATTTCTAAGTTGTACATATTGTGCGGTTCCAAGCTCCATGTAGTTGCGGGATGAAGGGTACGGGGAGGTATAATGAATAAGTGATGCATGCTGGGAGAATGATTGTTGTATTACTCTGATACAAAACATTCGTTTTCAAACTTTCCGTATTTAACATATTTTTTACATTCATTTATTTACATATTTTTATATAAATTGGTAAGGTAAATATTATAAATCTGACCAAGTTAATAACCCGGTAGGTATTTGTTAAATTAATGCGCTGGATGATAAGAATATTTTTAGTCTAGTTAGTACAAGCTACCACGACAGATGCATTAGCTGTGAAACTTTACTAACTCATTCATTCTCCCACTACTATAACAACGCACTGCATTCTTTCCAACTACACGGAGCTGGGACTCAAGCAATAGATTTATATGGAACAATAATTAGTCACACAAACTTATAAAAGCAATTAACAAAAGCTCAAGAAAGAATAAAACATCAACTATCAAAGTTTGAAATAAACTGACATTACAGTAGCAAACAATCAAAATAAAACTAAATAAATAACAATTAAAAACTATTAAAACTATATACTAGCAACTATACTTTTTAAAATGTTTTTTAAATAATAATTTATATGTACGCATATGTACGCATATGTATGCATATGCGTATATTTTATAGTTCATAAAAACTTGATTAAAAACTTAAATTTTGAGTTGTCATGTGGATCCTTAAGTCTTATTTGTTAATAAAATTGTTCTCTACTAATTAACAAGTCGTATGCTTCATTTAAATGTGATTAAAAGTTGTTTTTTATAAATATAGCAAGTATGACCAAATATTTCTAGAAGTATAAAAAAATTGAAAAATACTGTGACGATATGGATGAGTAGCTTGGTTCAGGAGAGATCTGGAAATTTGTAAAGTGTTGAGTAGTAGATAATAGAGTGACAAAGTAGCAATAGGGTTAGTTATAAAAGGATATTTAAAAAGGGCCGTTTATAGTAAGGAAGGGTCTTTGTTGTACAACTATTTGTGAAAGAGTCGAGAGGTTACCTGTAACACCTTTTATTCTATTGTAACTTGTTTATAACAGTTATGATTTTTCCACAAACAATACAAAAGATTTTTGTATCGATTCTCTGTGTCTTTTGAGAAGTGTCTTTGTATCACCTATATAAATAGACCCCCGAGTGCGGTTGGGGAGTTAGTATTCGTTTGATCTTTGACGAGTGTTTATGGTGTGTGCTATCGGTACGTAGAACAGGTCGACGGTTCCAAGGCATTGTATTGGTCAACTATTGTTTTTCAGTTTTAATGTGTATGTGCATTATGTATAATTTTTGTGTATGTGCAGTCTGTTTAATTGTTTGTAAGTAGTACTAAGTAAATTATTTAAGTTATTTATTGTATTACTTCATTGTAACTAGTTTATTATTTATTTTGTACGAGTAAATCTGTTAGTTGTAATAAATACTTGTAATTTTAAACTTTACTGCATTAATTATTTAATTACCTAGATCCCGAAACGGACCTTAGCGATAAGTGTCACAGTACATTATCAGATTCACTATTTTTAAACAGATCAATATATTGTGTATTGGGTTGCTAAGGGATAATGTTTTGATACAGCTGTACATACAATACTTTATATATACTTATGCTTTTGACAGTTAAACAGAGAATCGGTAAAATTTTTGAACTGTCATAAAATTTGTTTGAACTTTTAAAATTTGTTCGTTACATCAGAATTATGAGATGCTACATCTTTCTAATATTTTGTATAAATTTGAGGTCTTGACTCTTAAGAATCGAGAAGTAGAAAAAAATAAGCCTTTCAATTAAAGACATATCGACCTGTGTTATGATATCTTGAACGATGAAACAATGAATGAAGATGTTTTACTTCAGATTTTTAAAGAGGCAGAAACTGAAATATTTCTGACATTCATGTACGCAAAAAAAAACCTTCTGCTGCAGTTAATTATTCAAAGGGAAATTAGCAGAAGAAAAGCGCAAGAAGATGAGAAATCCTGGTTAAACATCTATGTTTTTAGTTTTTTTGTAAAACTATTTAGGACAGTAGTGTTAAAATTAATAATTGCTGTTATGATTGACAAGCTACTTCAATAAAAAAAACGAAGTTGGGAGCACACATTGTGAATGAAAGGTGTTATGGGTTTTTAAGTGATGTAAGTTTCCCGTAATCTTTTGTAAATGGCATCTCGGGCATTCTTTTTAGCTGTCGCATTCGTTGCCGATTAATCCACCTAGTTATTTAATTTTTATTTAATTTAAATTTTTTTAATCATAATTAGTTATCTCAAATGATAAGGATAAGTCTATCAACTAATTTTTAATTACTTCAATAAATTTTGATGTTTATTTTAAAGAAAATTAATGTTTTGATTTAAGATCTTCAAAGGTCACTTCCGTGGCCCCATGATTAGAGCGCTAGGCTGTTTTGCATAAAGCGGAAGAGTCTGTCCGTGGTTCAATTACTGGCTTGGGTCTCAAATGATTATATTTTAAAAATCAGCAATTTTTTACCATAACCGAAACTCATAGCATTCGCTAGTTACCAAACAGTTGATGCGACTATGAATTAATTTCAAAAAAACATCTTCAAAAATTCTCAAAGTTTGTCTAAATAAAAGTATTAGATCCCGTAATCACCCGAAGTTTCTGTTCGATAACTCTGGTAGCTTTAAATAGCACTAAAACAGAACTCTAAAAACATAGGCCAAGGTGGTGGAGGGGAAAATATGGATACAGAATATTAGAATTAAGACACATTTACCTCGTTTTCCCTCTTATCGTCACCTTGAACCCTTGCAGCATCCCGCAGATGCATCTGGGGTGAAAGTAGCGTAAATCCTCTGATGGCGGAACGTCCGCAGGCTTCACGTAATAGCGCACGGCGCGATAGGACGACCCTCACTGCTTGGTTGTTTGATTCGAACTGGGTTCAGGTAAAGGAATGAGGGAGACCTTATCTATTGATAAACTAATACTATGTAATTGTCTGCAGTCTATCTGCTTTAAAATAAAATGAGTTCTGAACATACCCCCCACCAAAAAAAGGTTAATTTTTTTTTAAGTCTCAACCACGCAAAAGTTCAAACTTGATAAAATAAAAACAAAAGTCAAAACGCACTTGTAAAAAATAAAAGAAAAAAAATATTAAAACCTAACAAAACAAAAAAAAACTCTGAACTCTGAACTTGGGTTAGGGTTAGGCAGCCTGACCGTCTTCAGCCAGAGGAAGCAAGGCGATCTTGGCTACAGGACGACGGAAGACTCCGTGTGGAGTGCGAACTGTGACGACACGAATTCGGTTATCTGGCCCTGGGTGCACCTCTTCGATCCGTCCAAGATTCCACTGAAGGACTGGTGAAACAGCTTCTTTTAGTAAAACGATGGCACCTCGTTTTATGTTTGGTTGGTCAGTAGTCCATTTCTGGCGTTGTTGCAGAGTTTGGAGGTATTCTATTCTCCATCGATTCCAAAAATGTTGTTGCATTTGTTTGACAAGCTCCCAACGCTTGAGTCGGTTGACAGGAACATTAGTAAGGTCAATTTCAGGCGGGTTGACCAGAGGTTGGCCGATTAAAAAATGACCAGGAGTGAGGACGTCGACTTCAGTAGGGTCAGTAGACAGTTCCCCTCCAAGAGGCCGAGAATTAAGAATAGCTTCTATTCTGCACAGGAGGGTGTCCATTTCTTCATAAGTTAATACTTGTTCACCCACAACTCGTCTTAAATGGTACTTCGTTGATCGGATTCCAGCCTCCCACAGACCACCAAAATGGCTTGCCGTCGAAGGATTGAAATGCCATTTGATATTTCGCGTTGACAGCGCATCAGTAATTTCCTTCCTTTGAGGTGAAGTTGTGAAGAACTTAAATATTCCCATAAGATATCGATTAGCTCCAACAAAATTAGATCCACAGTCGGTATATACATCCGTGGAAAGTCCTCTTCGAGATGTGAAACGGTCAAAGGCCGCAAGGAACGCATCGGTGGTTAAGTCTGACACCGTTTCAAGGTGAACAGCTTTCGTTGAAAGACAGACAAATAAACAGATGTAAGCCTTGAAGGTTTTGGCATTTCGTCTTCTTGACTCTTTGACGCGATATAGTCCACCAAAATCAATCCCAACGTGAAGAAATGGTCTTGAAGGATTAACACGAGGAGCAGGTAAGTCACCCATAAGTGGTTGCATCGTGATTGCTTTCTGCTTGAAACAAATTACACATTTTGCAAGTCGGGAACGGATAAGATTGCGTATGGATACGATCCAATATTTCCTTTGAATTAATGACTGCAGTAATCGTGGACCTGCATGAAGATAACCTTTGTGGTAGTCATCAATAAGTAATAATGTATATCTGCATGTTTTAGGAAGCAAGACTGGGTACTTGACTTCTAAAGAAAGTTTTGCATGAGTTAATCGTCCCCCCACCCTGAGCAAACCAGATGAATCGAGGAACGGCCTTAAACGACGTAGAGCGTTTGATGTATTGCGTCCATTACGAATGGCACGAAGGTCAGCTTGGAAGTAGTTTTTCTGTACTTCTTGCAGCCAAAAGTGACGAGCATGTTGTAACTCTAAGGCTGAGAGAGGGCTACACTCTTTACATTTGTTGCGTAGGCATTTAATAAAACGAAAACACCAAGCAGTCACGCGATGTAATCGTGTAATCGAAGAGACTCGTTCGAGTATATCAAACTTGAACACAATCGAATCATTAGTTTCAGAAAGTAAGGTAACTGTTTTGATATCAGGAAGTTCATTCGGTGAAGGCAAGGTTTTGCCAGGTTTAGGCCATTTTTCCATTGGTAAGGTTAACCAAGAAGGTCCTTTCCACCATAAAGGATGGTTTATAAGTTCTATAGGGTCAAGCCCTCTAGATGCGCAATCTGCAGGATTGTCAAGGGTGGATACATGAGTCCACTGATCTCTTTTTGTAAGTTCCAGAATTTCAGTCACTCGGTTAGCAACGTAGATCTTCAACTGATAAAGTGGTGTTTGCAGCCAAGCCAAAACAGTAGTAGAGTCAGTAAATAAACGTATATTAGTAACATTAATTACTGGCTGAAGGGTTCGTGCGACAAACGACATTAGTTTAGATAGAAGAAGAGCTCCACAGAGCTCAAGACGTGGTATAGACAGATTTTTAAGAGGTGCTACACGTGACTTAGCTGTAAGAAGAGTAATCTTGACCTCTGAGAAAGAGTTTTCAACTCTTAAGTAAATAGCACAACTGTAGCCTATCTCGGATGCATCAGAAAATCCGAGAAGGTGACACTGAGTAATGGTTTCCATTAATATATATCGATCAATTTTCAGTTTTGATAATGTAGGAAGTTGACCAGAAAAACGTTTCCAATCGTTTTCTAACTGAGAAGGAACTGGTGTGTCCCAATCCAAACCTTGAAGCCATATTCTTTGTAGAAAGCCTTTGGCCCGCGTAATTACCGGAGTGAGCCAACCAACAGGGTCGAATATCCTGGCAATAAGTGAAAGCATGGTTCGCTTCGTACAGTTGCTTGCCAAATCAGATATTTTATAAGAAAAAACAACCGCAGATGCCGACCATTGAACGCCTAATAGTTTCGCCTAATAGTTTTTTGTCAAATGATATGGGTGTTTCCCACGTTTCTTTTGGAACTGCTTGTAATAACTGAGGCGAGTTACTTGTCCACTTTCGAAGTTCGAAGCCCCCTCGCTGAAGTAAATCGATTAACTGCCTTTGAAGTTCGAGTGCTCCTTCAACAGATGATGAACCCGACAGTATATCGTCTACGTAGATGTCATTTTCTAAAGCGGTTGAAGCAAGAGGGAAATCATGGCCCTCGTCTTTGAATAGTTGTTTAATCACTCTCAGCGCCAAAAACGGTGAAGAAGACACAATATGTAACAGTCCTCAATTCGAATTCTTCAAGAGGCTCTTCAGGGTTGGAATGCCAGAGTATATGTTGATATTTACGATCTTTCGGATGAATAAGAATTTGTCGGTACATCTTGCAGATATCGCCACAAAATACAATAGGCTGTAGCCTGAAACGAAGTAGAATGTCCACGATATTTCTTTGAAGTTTAGGACCGGCATACACTACATCATTTAACGATCTTCCGCCACTGGTCCGGGAAGAGGCGTCGAAAACGACTCTGACTTTTGTAGTAGAACTTGCTTCTTTTATGACGCAGTGATGAGGAATAAAGTACGAACTTGAATTAGAATTATTTAACGGCACAGGCTCCATGTGTCCTAAACGCAAATAATCGAGCATAAAGTTAGTATAATCTTCTTTCAGTTGCGGTTGAAATGACAAACGTCGATGAATTGAGCGCAGTCTACGAAGTGCTGGAGTGAAAGAACCACGTAATGGTGGAGTTGGTTCCTTTAACAGCAATGGGACGACATATCTTCCCGAATCATCACGATAATGCTGGGTAGAAAATGTTTCTTCACAGTATTCATCGTCCGGATTAGGTGGTACCACAAGAGGCACGTTTTCTGTTTCCCAGAATTTACGAAGCGTAGAATCCAGAGAAGTGGTTGATGATAATACGCACGATGTTGTTACAGAAGCTTCAGTATGTTGAGTAGTGACACGGCCAGTAATGACCCAACCAAAAATACTATGTAGTGCCGCAGGACCGTTTAAATTAGTTGCCAAGAGTTTATCGCCATCATAGATTTCAGGGTATAAATCTGCTGCTATTAAAAACTCAATTGGTCCCGGAGTGAAGTAATTAGGATCAGCTAAGTATAGATGCTTAAATCGATCACAAGTGCTATTAGATATTGGAAGTGAAGGCATATCTAAGGTAATCTTCGGAATGATGACGGCTTCTGTAGTTAAAAAAGGTCCATTAGAGTCCCTAGGTTTTAAAATACATGTAGTTGTTCCGCCCACATCACGTACGACTTGCTGACCGAGGCCAGCGATGGAAAATGAAATATTTTTAGATGACAACCCTAGTCGTTTTGCACACTTAGTAGTTATAAATGAAGTCTGAGCGCCCGAATCAATTATCGCTCGAACAGGCTGAAAACCGTTACATTTATCTTTAATGAGTACAACGGCTGTACCTAACAATACAAAAGTCGCATTTGATGAATCGGCATGTAAAGTGCTTGAAGTATGCCCTGACGCAGTGTTCGGTTGCACAGAATTTTGAGATGAAACAGTACTATGATTAGATGAGTTATCCTTTATTGTATCGAACGTATTTGACGATACACATCCGTGAATTAATGAATAATGACGTCCGTTGCACTTAGAACAGTTTGTTTTTGAAGAACAATCCTTACCGAGATGCCCTGACTTAAGGCAATTATAACAAAGTCGTAAAGATTTAGCTTTGGCTTGTCGATCATTCGGTAGTAAATTTAAAAATGTATCACATCGAAAAACGGAGTGATTACTATTGCAAATAACACACGGATAAATTTTATTTGTTTCCCCTTTCGGTTTGTTAGCCAGAGTTAGTGAGACTTGTCGTAGGCCTCCAGGTTTATTCCGGTTTGTCTGTGAAAATATTTGAGGTTTGGAATTATTATGAGTCGCTGATTTATGAGAACTAGTTATGGTGTGAGTTTCTGAAACTTCTAACACCCGAGATTGGTTTTGAACAAACGTAATCAAATCGCTAAATTTTGGTATGGCTGTTTTTAAATGTTGTAATTCGAAATGCTTACGGGTCGATAACGGTAGGTTATTTAGTGACAAATACAATAAAATGAAATCTCCCAAGTCGGGAATGTCTATAGCCTTTAGTGCTGTAACAGGCTCATACATGTTTGTTAAAAAATAATTAAGTCCTTTAGCCGATTCAGTTACTGTCGGCTTATAACTAAAAATAGAATCAAGTAAGCTCGTAGCAATCATACGCTTATTTTGATATTTACTGACGAGTGAATTCCAAGAAATTTCATAATTAGTGTCAGAAAGAGGCAGTGCACGGACTATGAGACCCTCACTGCTTGGGCCAATGGTGGGCCGGAAAGTGAGCTAATTAAGTAATGATATTTCTCAGTTGGCGTTGTAGCATCATTCATATGTATTAATGACTTGAAGTTATCATAAAAAGATGGCCATTGTGTGATTTGACCGTCAAACTTCGGCAAGTTAATCTCTGGGAGTCGAGGGCGAACTAACTTCTTAGTAATGCTAGTGCCTTGAGACTGTATTTCAGGTTGGATTGTGCTTTCGTAAGCAGCAGTTACTTTAAAGTACATCTGTTCAAAAGATGTCGTTGCCTGGACCGTGGGATCCGAATCTAAAGTATCATCCAAAGTTAAACAAACAGAATAAATATCTTCTTGAACTTCTTCAAAATCTTTAAATGTTTGCGAAAAATTTTGGTAACGAGTTTTAAAATCGGTAACTTTATCAGGATCGTTAAGTTTCGGAATTAAATCGTGTAGTACCTGCACTCTACGAAATAATTTCTCCCGACGTGATATTAAAAATTTTAATTTATTCTCTGCTTTCGACATTTTAACAGTATTATTCCCCTATGTAGATTTGAAAGGTAGGATATCTTGTTTAATTTTTCAAAATGTGGTTGTGCTTATTTACATTAATATGCGATATTAATATAAAATTATAAACTTTACATACGAAAATAAATTTAATGTATGAAATATAAAACGTATTGCCGTACGACGATAATATTACAGTATTATGTGAAGTACAGTAAATAATAACGTAATAAGTAATAAGTACGTAAATTGAAATAAATTATAGTCCGTGTACTTTAATTTATAGAACAAAAAGAATATTCGAGTAAGTCGATAAATAATATTTTGATATTTATTATTCAGATAAGTTTGGAATAATAATGTAGTTTTATCGCGGAATAAAGATAAATACACTATCAGTAAGTTGTAATTCAATACATTTTTCTTGACGGTACGACTACAAGCACTAGGCCTATTGTTATCAGGTATAGACCGGTTCTTGAATTCCATACACTACGTTTCCAATAACGTTGACCTACACCCAAGTTCAGAATATATAACCCATAAAATCACTGTTTTAACAAAAAATAAAAAAATAAAAAATAACAAAATATTCGGTCCGCGAGGCCAAAAATAATGTTCGATAACTCTGGTAGCTTTAAATATGGACACATTTACCTCGTTTTCCCTTTTATCGTCACCTTGAACCCTTGCAGCAGCCCGCAGATGCATCTGGGGTGAAAGTAGCGTAAATCCTCTGATGGCGGAACGTCCGCAGGTTTCACGTAATAGCGCACGGCGCGATAGGACGACCCTCACTGCTTGGTTGTTTGACTCGAACTGGGTTCAGGTAAAGGAATGAGGGAGGCTTTATCTATTGATAAACTAATACTATGTAATTGTCTGCAGTCTATCTGCTTTAAAACAAAATTAGTTCTGAACAGTTTCACTATTTCAGAGTAATCTTCTTCGTGCAATTTTCTGCTATTCTTTATCGTTAAGTGATTAGGATACGTTATACTGAGTCATTTTGAAAACCACTGTTTCCTGTGTAAGTTTATTTAAAACCAATTTTCCATTAGAAAATTAATACATTTTTGTTAGTTTGTCAATGTATAATATTCTGTTTTCAAATTTTTTAATTGTTATTTAAATTGTAGTTAATCTTACCTGTGTCTTGACTTTTATTAATTCTTGTTTTCCTCTTATTACATTTTATATTAAATTATATATTTTTCATCCAAACAAAACCGTGAATCATCAAAACAAATTATTTTTTTTTATTTACCAATATAATTATGTTTCCAAAAAACAAAACAATAACAATCCTTTTCGTTCCATCTATGCTTGAGTCCCAGCTCCGTGTGGTTGGAAGGAATGCAGTGCGCGTTGTTATAGTAGTGGGAGAATGAATGAGTTAGCAGTGTTTCACAGCTGATGGATTTGTAGTGGTAGCGTGTACTAACTAGATTTAAAAAAATATTCTTATCATCCAGCGCATTAATTTAACAAATACCTACCGGGTTATTAACTTGGTCGGATTCATAATATTTAACTTACCAATTTATTTTAAAATGTGTAAATAAATGAATGTAAAAAATACAAACAAATATGTTAAATACGGAAAGTTTTAAAACGAATGTTTTGTATCAGAGTAATACAACAATCGTTCTCCCAGTATGCGTCACTCATTCATTATACCTCAACCGTACCCTTTATCCCGCAACTACATGGAGCTTGGACCCGCACAATATCTCTTTACTTATAAATTTTTAATTTAACAGCTGGTTTTTTTTTCAGTTCTAGTTCTTTAAATTTATAAAAAAATTAATTAAAAATAAAACTTAATATTTCACTATTTTTATATTTTGTTTATAATATAAATTTCATTAATAAAAAAAATATGTTTAAATAAATTTATACATATATTTAACACTTATATGTGTAATATTCTAGAATGTAGCATGTACAATGTCAATCACATTAAAACATACTACAAATGTATTCTGGATGTGTTAAAAATCTACCCGGAAAAAATTATGACTTGTTAATATTTTAGTAAATTTTTGAAAGCCTAGAATTATATTTTATTAGTAACAATTTATTTAACGAGTAACGTCTCTAAATAAACCACAAATTGTAATTGTTTTCGCAAAAGTTGGTAATGGTAGAGCTTAACTGTAATCCGTGTTTTGTTTGTGTTCACCAGTTGTTTATTTATTGCTAGGTATGCCTAAAAGTTTTACACATTCAATTAGGATAAAACTAATCACCTCTTTTGAACGGAGTAAATTTAATAACAGTTTACCTTTAATTCTGTAATTTGGTCTAATAAATAACAAAGTTATCTCTTTCCGAAATGTATATCATTACATGAAAATGATTTAAGCAGTTTCGTAGTACGTTAAATCTGTATAAATTTTAACTTGCGTTAGCACCAATTAACATACATTTTGATGTAAATTACCGATGAAACTTTTGAGTTAATTTTAAAGCTGAAAAATTGGAATACACGCTCAATAATAATATATCAAAAGTAAAAGGTACAATAATTAATATAAATACTAAACAAGTTTTCTTGGCTCTCTAAAGACAATTCAGAAAGATTTTCGTTACTTATTTTATCAAAATGTGAAGTAAGATTTAAGTACAATAAAATATTTTACTAGTAGGACGTAACTGTGATTTTAAAGTAAGAAATTGTGTTCGAAATTTCAAACGTAACTTTTAACTACTACATTAAATGAGTTTTTCATAACTTTATAGTTGGTTTAACTTAGGGTCGTTCTAGTTGAGTTTGATTTAAATTAAATTAAACTATAATCTAAATTAAACTTATAAAGCGAAGATATAAATTGATTATTATTAGGAATACGGAAATCTGACGTAATTCTTTTCAAATTTCTTTAAAAAAATATATAGTTATTAAAAATTAAATCAAAATTAATATAAATTCAAATGGCATTTGAAAAGTGTATTTCAGGATGAAATTTCTTAGGCAAATCAACATTAAGTATTTCCGTTACTCTTGTAATTAAATTTAATTTAAATATTAATTTCTCTAGACAACCATTGCAAAGTCTTTAATTAATGGAATAGCTTACGTTTTAACTGGTTAATTTTGTTACTAAAGTGGTATGGCAGAGTAATGAAATTCTAGCAAAAGGACGTTCAGCTTGCAGATGCAGCTCCTATACTTGTTTCACTAAAAGCAGTTTTGAAACGTTAACTTTGTTTCTAAGTTCGGGAATATACGCTTCTTTCAGTTAACGTTGTATATAGCAAGCTTTCCGATTAAAGTATTTTAAATAAATTTAAATTTAATAAAAAAAATAAATTGGAATTTTTATAAACTTTTCAAATTATTTTCTTAAGCCTGGTGATTTTCTCTACTCTACTTTGACTATGGAAGGATTTTTTCCTGGCTACATAATTTCTTTAAAATAAAGGACTAAGTACTAAGTTAAAACATACCATGAAGTTGTTTTAAAGTATATTCTAACATAAAAAAATGTACCTTTCTTTCCTAAAAGTTTTAAAAAATTTCCCTATATTTTAGTTTTGTGAGTACATTTCATCTGAATGCGAGTTCTCCGTGTAAGTCGTCAGTCAAGATACAGTATTTGTACTTGACGCTCTTGGGCTGCGGTACAAGTTTTCCTTTAAGGCACTAGAGGATACGTCTTCTTCATAGTGAACATCACGTTAGTATTTTTCTTTCATTTGTTTACATTTGCCACTTCTGTTGTTGATATTTCTGAATTTAATTAATTTGTTCGTGGAGAGTGCTGAACCTTGTCAAACACTTTGTGTACGTAACAGGGCATGGTTGCTTTGGGACGTATTTGACGAGGTTCAAACTTCATGAAGTACCAAAATGTCGACTGTGTGACAGTGAAGAGGAGGAGTCCATTACGCATATTTTTGAAAGATGTCCCTATTTTGGCCTCGACAGAATGGAGACATCTGAGAAGATAGGTGTTGCACAGTGGATCCCAGAGAGAGTAGGGCAGGTATGCTGTGGGATGAGGAGAGCTGGAAGTTGGTCGCTCAGTTTGTGGAGAGAGTGGTCGGGAGACTGCGGAGGGAGAAGACACATGAAAATCAGCGGGGTCGCCCTCTCCCACAATGAATCAATCCTGTCCCGATCTCAAAAGGTAAGGTAGGCACACTAATTTCCTGAGCTGGTGATGAATGAGATAAATGAAAGTGAGAAAGTGAGTGTTGGTCAGTAGCAGTGAGAGGGGAATTAGGCTACGGTTCCCTTCCGCGCCCCGCTGACTGTATGTAATTTTTTTTTAACCCGACATTTCTCTTGTAGTATTATATAAACAGTTCCGAGGGAGGTGGATGGTTGTTTGCTGACGTCGGATCAAGTGGCCAGGTGGCGGGTTTTTGGTTGGTACGCGGTTGCGGCCTCCTTGGGGCTGGACGAGGACGTTTAAATTGAGTTCAACACTACTTCCCCCACCGTGAGGGAGTGAACATGATTTTTTTTTCGCCGCCTCGGATATAAAAAAGAAAAAAAGGAATGCAACATCGTTATACTTATTACTAGGAGAGCTGTATTTATAATATTCATGAGGCGCTAAACTTGATATAAAATACTAATTGCTGAACGAAAACCGAATTGGTCGTTTTGAATTAAATTTTGATGATTGCGCCAACTAGCGAATATGATGATTAAGAAAATTAATGACGTGAGGAAAACGTACAAATGATTTAGTCCAGTAACTGATCGTTGCGTGAAATTAACGAAAAAAATGTAATGATGAAGACGTGTGGTGCACGGATTACGTAATAAGGTGAGTGATAAAAATATTACATGAAGTATTATTTATACGGCATGAAAAGTTTTAATAAAATATAATTTATAAGGATGTTATAAAGTTTTAGGCCCTTATGATGTTTGGAGTAAATCCCATTTTCATTTTCATCTGAGTTGATGTGTAGAGAGAGATCGGACGTTTAGGACATAAACAATGTTCTTGTTGCGTAACACATTGTACATAAAGCTAATGGTTTCGGAAATTGTAACCATTTTAAAATATTTATACAGTTAACTGTTTGTCACATTAAAATGTCCGTTTATCATAACTTTATGACTATAAACGGACTAGAGGTTTGTACAAGGTGACTTTCAATCAATTAAAGTGGTGAAATTAAAATAGATTTAAATAGATATTAAAATAGATTTAACTTTAGTCATAATTTTAACTTTGAAATTCAGTCTGTAAAAATCAAGTGAATTACTTTGAAAATGAACTAATTTTTGAATTACTTACGTCTTGACCAACTATCACAATTTGATTAATTGATTATTCATGTGCTATAATATTATCAGTCTGTTTTGGTTACGCAAAGAGGATTGGGAATATAATTCCTTTAAGGCTAATTTAGAAATAATTGTTTACTGAAATCCTAATTAATTAATCTCTGTGTCGCATAAATCCTGTCATTTAGTTTAGTACGTACTTCATTAGATGTAATTGCACTACATTGAGTTATCATATCGTTCTAAACAGAATATGTGAAAGTAGATACACGGCACTTCACACGTGTAAATCAAGTGTATTAATTATCCCTGTAACATAATATAGTTAATATGGAAATTCATATATATACCACCGAATGTCGATATTTAAAATCATATCTGAAACCTTATAATTTCAGTCTGTAAGTTCTGAATGCTGATTTCTGATACTATTTGTTTTGTAAATTTTTGCAATTTATTATTAACTTAACAGTTGCGCCGGCACTACGCGTAGGCTTGTGAGCATTCCTAGCTTAAAATTAAATTTTCATACATAAATAGTTGAAACTATTGTAGCTAATAGTACTAATGTAGCTCTTTAGAAAGGTATAGAATGATATTCATCTCTGAAGCGTATTTTTCCCTTTCTTACCCCTTTGGTACAAGTGATCGTTTGTTGGTTTAGTTGACTACCTCCGTAGTACATTGGTTAGCTTAAAAGATTAGAAAATGGAAGATCCCGGGTTCGAGATATAATATAGTCGAAATTCGTTACTTAAACCAATTGTGCCTTAATAACAACACTACAAAAATCACGCTATCAACAAAAACACTACTTTTGTAGTGGAGCAATCACTTTTTACGGAATTGTTGAAGTGATTTTAGATATTAATCTATAATAATATAGCATTGTCTAATATAGTTGGCCTAATAATTTATAATTCTCTTTATTGTATTAAAGTTCGAGCTCGTAATCATAGTACTGTACAGTCAAATTCACAAAATAATAAGAATTTTAAGTTAAGTGTAATAATTTATTAGATCTATTTTTACAGATTTTTAATTAGTCCTGTTGAAATAAAAATACAGATTAGAACTTTAATGAATGTAAGATTTTAACATTTCTCATTATATAATAATTAATATCCTTCTATTCAACAAATACTTTTTAGCGGTAAAGTAATAGTAACGTTATAAGATGGTCACATTGAACATTGTAACGATAAAAACAGAAATACGCAAGAAATTTATTTTGTTAAAAAATCATTGTTATTGTTTAGGTCAACAGCCGAAAGGCTGGTTTGAACCTCTAGAGGTTTTACTAAGTAAAACGAGGAGTGAGGTGGTTTACCATTGCCTTCCTCACTGAGTGGGAAAGTACGCTTATCAGCATGCCGAGCCCTCTGAAAAGCACATATTTTCCACTCTGTAAACGACACCTTAACTTCATTCACCACAGGGTCTGGCTGTACAATGAAATTCATTACTTTCAGAGGAGATAACTCTGATTAGTGTATTTTACACCTATACCTCTTCTGTTCTTAAATGATTCAGTCATTTAATTGGCTGACCATGTGATAAGAAACAGAACTATTTATTTTAGCCCTAATCATTAAATACTTTTAAATCATTAAAATTCAATAAACACTTTTTAGCGGTAAAGTAATAGTAACTTTATAATATGGTCACATTGAACATTGTAACGATAAAAACAGAAATACACAAGAAATTTATTTTTTTAAACCATTAAACGTAACAAAAGACTCGACGCACAAAAAATCCAAGATCATTTTTATAATGTTGGCGGTTACATTGTTGAAGTTTTTCTTAAACGATACTGCCTCTTCAATTTTAGTTATAAATGTTGTATGTTAAGATAAAAGATAAATACAATTAAAATTATTAAAATTTTATTAGCATGGTAGTTGCAATGTTTGGATGTAGGATTAAATTAATTAATTTAGATGTTGGCGTATGAATTTAAAATGATATTTTGTCGCGTGACGATCTTTTCGTTGTAATACATAACATTCATACTTTAAATAAATTCTAATTGAATTCTAGTAACATAAATTACGTTTCAACATATGTTTATAAATATTTTATTAATGTGTAAAATCGTAAGCAAAATCCATTAATAATTAACCAAAAAGTGTTATGAAATTCGTAATAATTTAAACGGTTGTCTAGTAACGTTCTCTAGACGGGTATTTTCCTGTAAACTTTATTCCGTAGTAGAATATCTAAGTTAAAGAAGAGGGATTCACAAATTCGTAGGTAAAGTACGTTTAAGAAAATTCCATTAAAGTATATAATTATTTCATCTACGTTGTAGTCACACTTGAAATTTAACGCAACTCTTCCACTTATAAATTTAGGTTAGCTAATTCTTCGTAAATTTAAATGAACAACATAAATTTAAGCTTATTAATTTAGCATTTTAACATGCATAAATCAAGAATATCAACGTAGTATTTTCAATGGGTTCAATAAGTGGACGAAAATAAACATCACGCAAGTATTTATGTACCGTAAAATTAATATAAAAAAAATAATATACCTGTCAGTCAAGGTTCCTATATAATTTCCCTAAACGATAATATAATTTAATCGGAACATTATTGATTTACTAAAAAGTATTGAAGCAACAACTCACACCCTTATATTTTATTTTTTAACGTTCATTTACACTAACATAATATGAATTATATCATCCCACTCAGGCACGGCATATTTTTATTCGTTACAAAAAATCATTTCATCCTCCATTGTAAACAGTTACACCCCAACGTCGTCGCTAATGACCGTTGCAGTTGATACGACGTTAAATAAAAAAAAATAATCAATTCATTTTATGTATTCATCAAGAATAAATAAACACAATGTATGCCTCAGTCTTTTATGAGTAATTTTCCAATTCGCGCATAGAAGAATTCTAGCGTGAAAAGAGATTGTATGCTGAAAATAAAACTTCTCGTATACAGAGCTAATTTTATTAATCAACATAATTATTTGAGAATAAAAATACCACTAAATTTCTTTTAAAACATTAACTACCTATTATACCGACATTATAGCCTATTATAACGATACTAATGTAATCAATAAGTTACGTATTTTTTAAATTAATAACTATTACGATGTGTGGCTATTAAATAACAAGACTAACATTGTAAAAAATATTATTTTGTATTTTATACTTAGTCACGTATTGTCACCTTCATTATACACTCCTTCTTTATCCCTACAACGCTCCATGAGAATTTCCCATTTTTGGAAACAGTGCTGAAAGTCATCTTCTGTTAGCTCCTTCAGGACACGTGCCGCTTTCTCTTTTACAGCTTCCACAGACTCAAATCTTGTCCCTTTTAATGCAGATTTCACCTTAGGGAGCAGGACTGGTAGAAGATAATAACATGTTATGAAACATGGCTTTTTACTTATGATCTGGAAACGAAGACCAATCCATGCATTGGAAGAGCCAAACTTCATCGAGAGCCAAAAAAGCTCGAATGAGCAAGTCAAAATTTAAAACAATGATGATTGTTTTTTTATATCCATGGGATTGTGTACCTTTACTGGGTTCCTGAAAGTCAAACAATTAATCAATATACTACCTTGAGGTACTTACTAAACTACGTCAAAGAGTAAGGAAAAAACGCCCCGAAATGTGAAAGGACAAATCATGGGTTCTCGACCAAGACAATGCGCCAGCTCATTCCGCGTTACCTGTCAAGAGGTTCCTAGCGAAGTACAGCATCTCAGCGTTAGAACATCCACCTTATTCACCAGATCTTGCACCATGTGACTTTTACCTGTTCCCTAAGGTGAAATCTGCATTAAAAGGGACAAGATTTGAGTCTATGGAAACTATAAATGAGAAAGCGGCACGTGTCCTGAAGGAGCTGACAGAAGATGACTTCCAGCACTGTTTCCAACGATGGAAAATTCGCATGGAGCGTTGTAGGGATAGAAAGGAAGTGTAAATTGAAGGTGACAATAAAAGATTATGTATAAAATAAAAAATTAAATTTTTACAACGTCCGTCTCATTATTTAATAGCCACACCTCGTACACAAATCAATTTACAATATTATACGAGTATCATTAACAACAAAGGTTTTTAATAATAAAACATACATAAGTTTAAATAAATATCAAATAATAATTTTTCATGTAGTAGAGAATGAACGGTGGCTTTCGCAATCATTAAAATATATTTTATAAAAATATTATTATAAATAAACTATAGCCTATTTTACATTCGTAAATGAAATATTATTTAGGCTATTCATAATTCTACTTTGTAAAGTTTCGATTGTTTTATACAAACGTCATTACAATAGTATTTGCATTATTGCACGTACTCAAGTTTCCGCTCTTGGTATTTTATTTAATACTTTTGTTAAAATTAAGTAATCCAAAATCCAATTTATAAAATATATGACTTGGAAATGCAAAATTGTTTTATTCTTTCAAATAGGATTTACTACGGTCACGTACTCGTTTACTTTTTTGGGACTACTTTAAGGATCAAATACCATTAAATAAAACAAATGGAAAAAATTGTATTAGGTTAAATTACGTCACTTTACTTGCTCGACTTGACTTTCTCGTTACTCTAATGCCCATAACGGCCAGGTGGAGTGTTAAATTAATTGGACTCGATATGTTAATTCCAGGACTACAAAAAATAGTTCTGTTTTTTATTGAATAGTCAGTCAATTATATGACTGAACTATTTAAGAACAGCAGAGGTAGAGGTGCAAAAGACACTAATCAAAGTTATCTCCTCCGATAGTAATAAATTTCATTATACAGCCAGATCCTGGAGTAAATTAAGTGAAGTTGTCATTTGCAGGGTGGAAAGTATATATATGATTTTCGTAGGGCCTGGCATGTTCTTTCAACTCTGTGAGGAAGGCAATAGTAAACCACCTTATTCCTTAGTTTTACGTAGTAAAACCTTTAGAGGTTCAAACTGGCCTTCGCTTCTTGACCTTAACAAAAACCCTTTCTCACAATTATCACTAAACACTTTTTCTTCGCGTTCCTGGCCTTATGGTTGTTAAATTTTATGTTTGGTGACGTCCTCAAACACAGTGGAATTACAGTAGAAACTCAATGAGAATGTTTACGAATTAATGATAATGTCATGTAGTTTGTGTCAAATGGAACCCTTCGTAATAATTTGATCATCCCCTACGTACAGGTTTTCTTAAAAAAAATGTTTAATTTTTTTGTTTCAAGCAGAAATTTCCTGCTTGAAATAGAAGAACATCATTCCTTTGTAAACAATCTTTATTATTCCAAAAAAACCTACCAGGTAAATCTCGACGAGATTGGCTAGCAAGGTGATGGATTAGAGACATGATGTCGATCCGTACACATCATTAATAGTCTCTAGCTGGAGTCTTACTCCTGAGTACTGTTCTCCTTGAAATTATTTTATTTTCACTTTACTCTTTCATCGTCATGACACTTACTGGATGTTGATTAAAATAATTGTAGACTTAATATACGGCCGTGGACAAAAAAGTCATTACTTAAAAAGATTTTAAATGGTTTCACAGTATCTTTATAAAGTAGGTATTAACCGTATGATCTGGCCAGCCAACACGCCAGACTTAAATCCTGTTGGGCACTTTTTGGTTGTGCTTAAAAAAAAAGAGTTCTTCAATGTAATGCAGTGAATCCTCAACAGCTATCAAGTGGCGAAAGAAGAATGCGAGAAAATCGACCACGTAGAAATCCAAAACTTGATTCAAGGAATGCCGAGACGATACTAGACGTAATTAAGACAAGAGGGGGCTGTACTTGCTACTGAATTACTAATTCATTATATATCACATAATAATCATTTGCTTTTAGTTTTTTTCCATTATGTATCAACTAATATGGAAAACATTCAGTACTGTAAGTAACCCTTCCGTTTTTGTTAAAGAAAACTTTTGGTTTTTAAAGCTAATTTATCTTATTTTTTTATTAAATTTCCTACCGTAAATCAAATATACTACTCTAATTTTTGCTAAGAAAATATTAAATATTGTTTATAATTATGATACAAAGAATAAAAGTAACAGTAATGAACCTGAAACATTGGAGAAAATGATTTTCTTATACCTAGCCCAAAATCTTTCATGATACGCTAATTTTGTTCAGGACTTAATAAAATTAAAATAGAAAACAATAAACAGAGACTTATAATAAAACAATAATTAAAAGAGAATGGTGATTAATATTTTTGTACATTAATCATAAAATTGAATATTATAGTAATATAATAATATAAAAAATTTCTATAAAAATGTCTATAAAATTTTTATAAAAATTGTCTATAGTAATAATAATAAAAAATAATCTACTTTAATAGAAGTTATATTGCGAGACGGCTGCGTTATGAATGAAATTATGTCTGTCGCTTTGTTCATCAGCCACTCGGTATATTCATTTCATTATTATGTAGACTAGTTTATTACTGAACTATGCCTGCAACGTGAAACTGCTATTTGTGTTGTCTGTGTTTTCCTTTTACGTAGGTAGTTTGACGTAGGTCTATAAATGGTTGACGCTTTATTTCTGCATCATTATGTTTTTTTTTTTGTGAATCGTCTCACTAACCATTATTTAAATTCATACACGGAACAATCTAATTGCGATTGTTCTGTCGTTAGTGTAGAAAATTATAAAATTATTAGGAGTGTTTAAAGTAGTTTTATTATATGAGTTGTTGTTTTTATTAAGTAAGTGCCTTCCTGGTTATCAAGGCATAAAATGATGTAATAATATCGAAGTGACATTACCATCGTTAATAATTTGGCAATGACTTATAATAATGTCAAACTGATGGCAACATTTCTTGAGTTACTTCCACAGTAAAACAGAACTCAAGTGTGTAGGTAAACAGACTATCCCCAATTATTCGTGTAGCCAACTCGAGCCGTTAGACAAGCTCTACAGACCGTTCCTTTCTATGTCTAACGATGTTAGACATAGTTTCAAGACAAAAGTGAGTCTAATCTCACCACATTTACGTTTGCTCTTCATTTTATTATCCACCACATCCATTACTAGAATACAAAACACAGATTCACATTACTTTTGATATTTTGCTGACGTGTCAAAATTACTATTTAACAGTTCTGTTTTGGAACAGATATTCGGTGGAACGGTTGAGAAGCTTGATGCTACTTTGTTTCTCTTATAAGGCCAATTTAAGACGACGTGATAATTTGGTTTAGACGTTTCTGGAACCTCTTTTTTCACCCAACATTCAAAGCATTCGCACAATGTAGGCTTTTTTCCTTTCTTTTGTCCACCCGGTGTTCTGTTTTTGCTCTATATGGAAGCCTTTAAAGTCTTGATTTTGTTCGGTTCATTAAGTTTTCGTGGTTTATTCCGGTTTCCCCAATATTCTTTCAGACTTCTTTAAACCATTAATCCAACGCCTTAGGTATATTGTTTAGTGTCTTGTTGTTTAAACTGTGTTTGTCCATTGGTTGTCATCCATTCTACTTAAGTATCTGTAAAGTTTTAGTGTTCTTTTTTAATCGTTTCCGTTAATCGTTAAATTTTCTTTGTGGAGTTCTTCTCGACCTCGCAACCTATATTGTCCGTCTACTCGTAAATCGATGTCATTATGCTAATGCCTTTAAGAAGTTTCATAATAATCTATTACCCGTAACGTCATTCATGCAAAATACAGTTTTGTGAAGAAAACTTACTCTGACACGTTAAAAAATGTTAATAAAGTAATTCAGACAAGAAACAGTAATTATTTACATTTTTAATTGACATTTTAATGAACTTGAGGGGAATGAATTCTAAGTCTTTTGCAATTTTTTATTGTTATAACATTTTTGTTATAATAAGAAAAGTGCGTTCCATACTTGGGCCCTTTACACCGTTGTGTAGAATAACAGGCGATGAAAACCGCCCTTGTTTTCACCTTCAAAAAAAATCAATCTTTTAAGTAATTTTAAAATTTATTACAATATTTAACTTGGTAAATAAAATATAAACAAGAAAATCAAATTCAGTTTTTTCGTAGTGGTTTGAAATTTTTTAATTAAAATTTTTTGAAGCTTTACAAGAATAAGCATTTTTTTTAAATTATAGTCTGTATATACTAATGCAATAGGCTTTATCACCTAGCCAATTTAAATTTGGCATATTTGTTCCGAAAAGGTTTAACAGAAAGCTTTTCCGCCTAAATGGTGAAATGTGGCTACTGTCCTAAAGAAATACATTATATTTGTATAACTTTGCTGTTAGCTACAGTTTTACAAATCACCATTCATATTCTCTAAGTATTACTTAGGAGATGAAAATAATTTAAAATTTTAACACTTCTAAAAATTACTAAGGGGTAACTGATTTAAAGAAATAAACATTATTTCTGTACATTCTCAAAGAGCTGTGATTCTATAAATCGGTAAAGTGTTGGTAAAGCGATAACTAGAAAAATTAAAGTGTAGAATGAAACCGGGATAGGAACAATAATTGTTCCTATCTAATTTTCAAAGGAGCTGGGTGCATTAAATATAATTATTTTAATGCACCCAGCTCCTTTGAAAATTATAGCAATGAAAATGTTTTCTAACGAGCAAAATTTCTAAAAATAGGCATGCACATTTTGCAAATAATATATAAATATATATAATATTTCTTTCTAGTAACTTATGAAATATAAATTAATATCTTTTAATTGAAAGAGAAAATTTCATTTTTTTATACCCATAGTAGTTTTAAATTTTCTTTTTCGATTAAATTCTGATAGAGAAAATTGAAAAGATTAATTACATAACAATACTGAATATTTTATTAAACATTACTCTTTCGAATTAGAGTGACACTTTAAAAATAGAACTTGATTGATACTCTATGATGATATTACTATAGTGGCGGAAAAATTTCTGTGAATAATTTGTATTATTAAATAAAGTGCTAACACTAATTATTTTATCAAATGAAATATACATACCTAATAATTGTTCGCATAAAAATGTACAATATTTGAACAGATTGATACACAGTACTAACCGCAACAAAATACATGTAGTGTGGTGGATTAAAGTGTCAGAGTGTAGCGTTACACATTGTAGTGCTATTTAAAAATTAATTATAAAATCTGTAATGCTAGTTTATTATTTAATTATAATAAAAATAAGCCTGTTTATACCAATTAAAAGGCGTTAACAGAAAGGAAATATATTATTCAACTTAACATTTAAAATATTTTGCACGTTTATGTATTTTTCTTTGCCATTTGTATGTTAATATAGGCCTACGTTAAAAATATTTATATTAAATATAAAATTATGTAACTGTATATTTATTAAGAACGTAAGTAACGTAGATCTAACTATTAAACTATAGCCTAAGCTCTCCGACCTTTAATGAATCCGGATTTATACAATAATTAGTTAAGCTTACACTAAGTAACACTTAATTTTTATATTACTGTAGACAATAAACAATTCAAATTATTTTGTAATTTTTTTTATTCTAGAATTCGATTTCATGTTTATAACCAACGATATTCAAATATGAGTTTATAAAACGGTACAGAAAAGAAACAGAAAAAATTTCCGCTATTTTGGTGCTACACAAAGTTGTTCTTAGAAATTGACAGTAACAATTTTTTAGTGACTTTCTAAAATTAAGAACTTTCTTTTATTTCCAAAGGAACTATAAAAATTTATACAATTTTTAAGTATGAAAAATAAAGGTTTTCTGGAAAAACGTTATTTTAGTTTTAGGTAGTCAACACACTGAGTTTACTACAATCAGTCTTATTTTCTAAGATTACTTTATGATTCAAAATGGAAATTACATTTGGTTTCAGTTCACAATGAGCACTAATAACCTCAGGGCAATAAAAAACTATTCATTCATTAACTTTTCAAAGAAATGAAGATGTTTACGCATTTTTAATTTTACAACAAAAATGTTTTTGTGTTCTCATTCAACGGATGAATTACAAAAACTTAACTTTTCTGCGCACAATAACCTATAATTAAAAACCTTAACAGAAAGTAAATGTATTAAACTAAACTTTTAAAATATTCGGCTCTTTAAAGTATTTATCTTTGTCATAATTAGACCTGTGTTAATTTGTACAATATCATTTATTTAGTTATGAATTTAGATGCTTAAACATTCAAAATATTTTAAAATTTTTGATTTGGAAATTTATTTCAAACGTTTCAGCGACCTAGTCAAATGGTGATATCGTGTTTAGTGATTATTTTGGCATTTTGTGAATATATTTACGAGATTTTTCATTTGTATACCTACGTTTACGTTCATTCGAAACCAGCCGTGCATGAAAAACATTTTGTTCGTATTTTAAATTTAGAAAAGTTGTATTTTTTTCGGTAATAGTTAAAATAAAACAGTATTAAAGTTTTACAATATCGCTACACTTATGAAAAATTATCCTATTTTTTTTCAAAATTTCTGTATGAGTTTTTATTCTCTTAAAATTCATATAAAAACAATTAAAGTATGTATCTGCAAATATTTTCTGTAAGTCATATAGATTAAGTGTGTATAACTCATATTTGAAAGAATGAAGGGTATTCCAAGTTAGATCTCAGGTCTTATTGAATAGATTCCGGTCAGCCTTTATTCTAAATAATGTTTCGGTGCACATGAATTTTACTTGATACTTATGAATTTTTCTTCCGGATTTGAAATCACCTGTCGTAGCTATTTTCAAATTTCCGATAGCAGGAAATAGAAAACAAATATTTCTTAGAAGAGTTTTTAAAGATTTAGTACACCGATGTAGTACTTAATCACTTTGCAATCCCCAAGCAGAAGTGGTATTGTTTTGCTTAAGTTTTCATTGTTCCGAATGATTTTATACCGTTTTGAAAAATAGGAACATCTTCCTTTTTTATGGATTCATGACCCATTCTAAGCTTTAGAGATTTTAGAGATTCCTAGAAGTAAAACGTCCTTGTGTTTAAGTTCTTATCGTAAAAATACGAATAAAATTATTTCAAATTGCTATATTTATTGCGGGGTAACTCTTTCGATTCGGAGATCAAATTTTTCAGAATTTAAGTCAAAAATTTGGACAAAATATACTAAATAACAAATTACAGCAAAGTGGCTGTTATTTTTTCGTATTCACCTATTTTGTATGTTTAATTTTTATTCACTTTGCAATGAGATTGGAATCTTTATCATTTAAATGCTACGGAGCATTGATAAATTTTACCTGGTGACGGTTTTCTCAGTTATTAATTTTTTGTGTATAACAATGAAATGTTAATAATGAAAAACTTACATTACTAAATAACTTACATACACAACTTACATTATTGTAAGTTATTACGTTATTATGTTGTTTTGTATTAAACTTTACCTTTTTTTAATTTGGACGACGATAGCGTCTGCCGTTATCAGATGGTTACTGGTGGAAGACGGTCGTCGTTTATCTACGTTCCAAAATGCATACTCGGTGACTTATCCGTTAGCGTATTTTTTTTTAATTATGTAATATTCTATCAGTATTTAACCATAATTTGTTTTTTATAAAGTAGTAATTTTATTATTATTATTATTATTATTATTACCGAAAATATTAACTTTTGTTACTTCAAAGCTAATCAATATTGTTGAAAAATTCAAATTTAGAAACGTAAACTAAGTAAAAGCATTGTTTATAAACCTCAGATCATGAAAGTTTGTTAATTCTTCATTTTATTTTTAAAAATAATTAGTATGTTTTCTTAAATTTATACAGGTATGGTGGAATTTTAAATTTTTATATATTTACAATTCATAGAATTTACGAAACTATTCGAATTAGATTGACGCAAGATTACTATAAAACTATAACGTTGAACACATAATATATAAATAATTAAACTATAGTAATAGCTAAATAATTAACCAGTAAGACTATAACCCAATACGATTAAAAAACTTTGACTATTTCACACTAAACAATATTTTTATGAAATTCTTCACAACATGTTTCTAACCAAAGCTCTTGCATATTTACACAGGTGGGACAATTATGCACTGCATCTTTCAGAACCTTTTTATCTAACAAATCCCACAATGTTTTTGAATATGCTTGTTATGTCTGTAGTGGTGCAATAGGTCAAGAGTTGCAAGTAGGAAAGAAAAGAGACGACACTACAAAATGATGATACGATGCTAAATAATTACGAAAAAATTAGAAATTTTCCACATACAAATTTTAAAAAATCAGGAAAAACATATTATATAAAATTAAACCATTTGGCACGTAGTTAGGTGGTTCGCAGATGAGTAAATAGTACAAGGAAGTCTATAGGCCTAAAATCTTTTACCAGAATAGACGTAAAGTTCTGGATGACGATCATCGTCCGCAGTCACAAAGATTAGACTACTTGGACGACGACTGTTGTTCGTAGCGTTCAAAGGGTTTATTGTTTCTTCATTTCTGTACATTCTTTTACAGTATTTATAATTGGATATTTTATATTAGGCTACTTTTTCTCCTATATGAACCAACCCTTTTTTTTGAATTACTGACAAGCACTCCTTTGATAACTAAAATAGGATTGTTAATTTATTTTGACTATTGGCCTAATTATTCCATATTGATAATATTTACTTTGATAACTACAAAGATGTAACCAACTCCTGTGATATTTACAAATCTTGTGAAACTAACAATAAATAAGCTCGCATGTGTTACGGTCGAAGCAAGGAAAGGTTGTTGCAAGGAAAGTTTTTCCAGTAAAGTATTATTGACTACTGAAGTAAATTTTTAATTTACGGTAGGAAGCAGTCTGATAACTCATATTACATTCTTCATTTTGAAAAACATTAGAGTAGGCACTAGATATGATTTTACTGAAAACAAAAGAGTGAAAATGTCTGCATTAGTACAATCGGATGATACAATTGGTCGTATTGTTGAATTGCCCATTTTTCAACAACATTGTATATTTATGTTTTTAATTTGAATTGAATAAATGAGAAGCGAAATTATTTATTTTCGGGAATATGTCTCGTACAACGAAAATACAGATAATTTTATGAAAAATGTACAGTTAACTTCACTCGGTAAAACAATTTTACTGATAATTTAATATACTGTTAGTTGATACAGGGCATAATACGATATTTCAATACATAACAATCTCAATTAAAATTTGAAATTCTTGCTTGTAAAAAAAAATCGTTCCAATAAAAAATATGTATAAGTAAGCATACATTTATCGAATAAAAATGCCATCTAAACTTAAATCACAGATTTCTGTATTACAATCATATACACATTGGCTTACAGTAGCGAAATTGCGAAAAATAACTTATTTTTAATTTAATTATAAACATATTTGAAAATAGTTACGTAATTGTTTCTTTCAAACAGTTTCGTCGTATAAGTAGTTAATGTCTTTAAAATAATTGCTAGAAAATTTCTGAATTTTAATAAATTGTTTCTATCATTTAAAAATAGACAACAATAATTAGACTTTCGTGTTAATAATAAAGATTTATTATTTAAATCAAACTCTCATTTAATGCAATACGGTTTTTGCTAGTAGAACGTCGCTTTGTTTTGTTAAAAACCTCCAGCTGTACTTAAATTTTTGTTTGGTGATCATCTGACAGTTATAACGAAAACAACAATGGGTTTCCCAATTTTAATTCACTTTTACTCGAATCAAAAATTCAGCATAATTTAGCGCCAACATTAGGTGGTTAAAAACGTGTGTAATAAATACATTTTTAAGTGAAAAAGCGTGTAACCAAGTTTTTAACTAGATTCTAATGATTATCTTTACTTCTTAATGTAAAATAATATAGGAACGGTTATCTGTAAACAAACAGTTGCCACGTGTTCACTTCATAGAATGATTTATCTATACATATTCATCTTTTTATTTAATTGTGGTATTTAAATTACTGAATAATTGTAATTGTTGTTATTATTAATTATAACATAAAATAAATTTTATAAATTAAAAAAATTGGAAATACAGCAGATAAAATTAAGAATGAATAAATAATCTGCGTACATTTAATTTACCTGATACGTAGTTTTTCTTAAATTCAGTATTGGTGTCTTTTAAAATACGATTTATTATAAAGTTCTTTGATGAATCTCGCACGGAAAAGTTTTGATGTCGTGTTAGATTTTAAAGCATGTAAACAAAAGCGTTATCATACACAAAGGAGATGACGTCACGACGCGCAGGTGGCTGGCGAGCAACTAAACTTCCTAACCCGCTAAAAGCAGTTCTGCAAACCACACGGTATAAAAACATCTTACTTTTAATAACGCCGTTTGTTTTGATAAGTTTCAAAAGACTTTTCTTAATGAACTTTTTCATTTATGTTTTTAATAAAAAGTTTTATCGTAGAAACAAAAAATGTTTTTAAAAATTTAATTACTTATTAATTTTTTTTTGTAGTAGACCTCATACTAAGGAAACATTTTTACGTGCATAAGTTTTATAAACTGCAGCAGAACTAGTAAATAATGTTCCATTTAAAAAGTTGGAGCTTCATTAATTTATTACAAATATTATATACTGTAATATTTTAAATTTTTATAAGTTAAAAATAAAATTTAAAAAAATGTATCAAATAAAGTAATTTCTTTTAACGTAAGATGAAATTCATCACTGTATTAAGTTTTGTTAAATCCTAATATCTCTCTATTAGTTTACCAAAGAGTTTTGATTTTTATTACATTTTTTTTATTTATATTTTTAGTCGTTTCAAAATATTAATTTGTTACAATGTTTGATAGCAATCTATCATGGTGATGAGAAAGATAATAAACCCTTATTAACCATTGTTACAGTTTATTCAGATATAACAATGAACTTAATTTCATACACCACCTACGACCTAACTAATTAACTTAATTTTATGATCTAACCAGTCGTAAGCTGAGGGGAGTTCTTCCAAGATAACCCTTTAACCTTAATAGCAATAAATAATTTCAAACAGAAAACGAAACTGTCTAGATAAACCATTGTATACCGGCCTTTTGATTAGTAACCTACCCTCTGATAAATCGTCAAAAAAACTCAAAAATAAATAATTGTTTTATTTATTTTTAAATAAAACAATTATTTTAAATATGTTTCTAAAAGTATTCAAGTATGTTTTAAATCAAAGTGGAAAGCTAATTCCAGTAGCATATTATCTCAAACCAGTATTATACCAATAGCTTTAATTTCTAGCCGTATTCATACACCTAAACTGTACTCACATGCCTAAAACAACCTTTTTCTATACCATATGCCTCCCACATGAGTTTACGCCCATTATACACTTTTCGGTACTTTATCCATACTGTTTTGGTACTTCAATGACAAATCTCTTTCGATTCCTCCCGTTTAATAACGCAACTACATGTGATACTTTCAGAAACTTTGCTCTATGTAACCAACCTAAATTATACAATAGGACACCTTTCAATACAATTTGTCAATGTATTTTACTTCTCTTACGTTGCTAAGCGAACATAAAATGTATACCGCTTTCCTGCCGGTACTGTAATGTAAATTCCACAGAAACCATTATGATTTAAAAATTACTGACAAAGTAAGTTTCTAATTAAATAATATTTAACTTCTAAATAAAAAAAAAACAGTCGATGGTAGATAGCATGAAAATACATATTTATATATCATGTATCTGTTGCAGCTCATCATACAGGGCAAAAGAGATAGACGACGAGATCCGGGACGTCATCGCATATCTTGGCTGCAAAATCTCAAGGTGGTTTGAAAGAAAACCAGCAGAGCTCTTTTGCATAGCTACAGACATCGTACGGATTGCCATTACGGTTGCTGACATGTGGAACGGACAGGCTCTAGAAGAAAAATAAAATAAATTTCTAAATTATATGGATTTTTATTTATTATTTTATCACTCCTTGTGTGTCTTACAGCGTCTGAGTATCGAGCTTAGTACCTTACTGTCTCCTGTTCAAAGTCATTCTTTTCTCTTCCCGTAGATTCTTGTTCCTACTCTTCTTACTTAATTCTGTTAGCATATTCATTTTAAACATAAAAATGTTTACTTGATTTATCGACATATTGTACGTAAAACCACTTCAACAGTGCAATTGTACCACATTTATTCTCGAAATAATGGACTTGTTAAAACAATTTCAATTCTACTTTTTCAACGGTTTTGCTACAATGAGAATGTTAGTAGGCCTATCAAGTACATAATTGGCATTTAGTTTATTGTGAACATTAAGGATTACTGAATTTACAATAGAATTCATGTTCATAATTTTCAATGATAACGCTCTTTTATTAAAAATTTCAAAACATTATTAAGCGTAAATTGCTAAAAGTCAAATTTTCTTCTAGAAACTGGGTGTGCTGCACGAAAATTTTAAGCTACTTCAGTGTATAAGATTACATATTCTCCTTTTTAATGACTTTGTAAAACAGATTTAGTTTTGGTAACATTTTAATAACGCGTTTCTTTGTAAATTACTGCGTTATCTTTATTTTATTATCATTTGCTTTTTAGTTCGTTTAAATTTAATTTCTTAACGTAGTTCTCTACCGCTGAAAAGTTGGTTTTAAAAATGTCTTGAACGCTACTCATCTCTCTTCGTTTACGTTTTGCTAACACCAGCCGTTTTCGTCTTAAATTATCTTTGTATCTTAAACAGTTTAAAATTTTTAATAATAAATTGTATTTGTACATTGTAGCAGTCAAATTTGGAACTACATTTTTGTAAACATTTGTTATTTATAATAACACAATAATAATAATAATAATAATAATAATAATAAGAAAAATTGTCAAAATTCTGAATTAATAAGTTTTATAGATTTTTTTATAAATTTTGATTTAATATGTACATGGTTATTCTAAATTTAAATGTAACGTTTATTTTATTAAATAAATAAAAAAACAAATGTTTAAACAAAATAAGAATTTAAAATGTTTGTCGGTACTTGTTATTTATTAATAAGCAGATAACTAAAGAACCTGTGATACATTATCCACAATTTTTAACAATTTCAAATAAATCGGTGAAGTTTAAAAAACAAATCAAGCTACAACATGTTAAATGATACTCCTTTTACAAATCTCTTTCAGATTACTCGGTATAATTTTTTCTTTTCAAGAACCGGTTATACTCACCATTGAATACCTTAATTTTGGAAGATATTTGTATTTGTTTGCTGTAATAGGATAAATATTTTTAAATACTCATACTTCTTTTTTAATCAATTTATCTTAAGAAGGAAGTTTTCTAAAAATATTTTCTCCTTTTTGTACTTACTGGATGTTTCATACTTTACAGAAATCATCCTGGTTTTTGAGAAACTTGCATTTTGAGTCAGAGAAATTCGGAATTAAAATCGTTTATAATTCTATAAATGGTGCGTGTTATTCCTTCTCAAACGCTCAAAACTAACAGATCAAACCACGCTGATTAAATAACTGTAAATTTTTAATATTATACCATAAACCATTGAAAGACATTAATTATAAATTTTAAGTTTATGTTTTTTGAGAAGTAAATTTTTTTACTGTTCAAAAAAAATTGTTCTCTTTATGAGCAATGGCTGCCAGTTAATTTTAACAAGTACGATTTTCTATTTATTCTAGCTTAATAAATAAATTTATTAAATTTTTACTTAAAATTCCGAAAGTCATTTCTGTAGCATCAAAAATGACGGCGTAAAATACGTAATATGTCATTTGTGAACAAATAACACAACCCATAGATACTTTAATATAGCATTATAGCCAACACTCATTCAGGAGTAATAACAAAAATGTTTTGGTCACATGACAATTGTCCTGTGTTTAGTCATTTGCGCCAGTATTGTGGAGTGCAACTTCTCCATTTTATAAATCTGTGAATTTTTTTAAATGTTAATTTTTTATTTACGGTCGCAACAACTAATTCATTAGCGACCACAATTTCATAAAAAATTTGAATTAAAACGTTTTGTGTAAACAAGACTTTAAGGTACAAAACCACGTTATTCTTAATGTCCGTTAGCATGACTTTCGTATTTTGTCTTTTTTTATACTCTTGTAAATTACCTAATCCTGGGTATTTTATGTGTAAGTGTATTATCGTCAATGTAGTATCATTGAAAAAATAACCGTTCGGTGAAACATGAAGTAAAACTATTCGTGTGTGAGTATAGAATACCGGATTCGTAGACGTGTTTGTCTGCTAGTGCGTAGACGTACTAGTATGGATTTTTTCTGCTATTTAGTGAAATTAATTGTCATGAGGGTTTTTTCTGTAGTCGCGTAGTTTGCTTTGATGTCCTTGCCATTCATGGTTCCACATTTCTTGTGTTTTTTGTGTACAAATGTTGACAAATCATGTAAGAGAGCATTGTCGTGAAATATTCCTTCTATGGCATGTATGACAGCATTATCTGCCTTCTCGTTTTCTGATATGCCACCTTGTACTGGGGTCCATACAAATTCAATTGTGTTATCAATATAATATATTTTTATATTTGACACTTAAAGCCTAACTATTTTTGAACTATCGGTTCTTATTATTTAAACTAGAAAAAAATTTTACACTTTCCGAATCGGTAAAAATTAAAAATTTGAATTATTGAGATTTTGAGACAATTTCCAGTTTTATTAATAGCATAGGTTTCGCAAAATAATAAATGTCATTAATTTTGATAAGGAGCTCTGAGTCAGGAAACACGATTCCACAGCCACAACCTTTAGCTGTAAAAGAACCGTCTGTGTAAACACTGATGTGGTCCATGAATCTGGCAGTTTATTGTGTGACTGTTCACCAAAATGGAGAATGTGAAGAATGCGAACAATTTGAGTTAATAAATTTTGAGAGAATAATGGAAGGAATCTGTTATGATTTCTTTTTTGTTATTTTCTATAAAAGTTCTTCTTAAAATACATAAATAAAGTTCACAGAAACATAGGCTTGAAGACAGCAGAGTGGCGGTTTTGTGTTTCGGGAATTTTATAAGTCATGGTGGTTCATCAAGTTGACGAACTTCAAAAACATTTTGGAAGACGTATATTTAACACTCTGAGGTATATGGCCACACAATTGATCACCTAAAACTTGTGGTGTGACACAAGCAAAATGCCAATCATTTGTAATGTGACTGTTAACTTAACAATAAATAAAAATATTAAATCGTGTGTGAGGAGTAGTTCTTTGTTTATTGATTTATTGTGCATTTATATAATATGATTAGAATTTTATGTTTATTAAATATGGAATTCTTATAAATTATAAATGATAGCGAATGCTTTAGTTTATTGTCTTATTCCTTTATGTATATTTTTCTTATATAGTTTCTTTTGTTTTAGGTAAAAATCATAATTCTTTTTCTTTTTAAAATAAAATTTGAATTTAACATTCCTAAAATCTTTTCTTTTAAAATGCCCCTTTTTTAAGTTAAATTATAAAAATTATCAACATGTTAAGAAATTTAGATATTAAATTCCTTTCCTCTTGAAATGAAACAAATACTCTTAAACGAAAAAAGATAAAATAAAACTAAAAAAAAATTAATAAATCTAATAAGATTCAAAATAAACCACCATGAACAGTAAAATAAACAAACAATAGAACATAAAATTAAAACCTTAAATGAAAATTATAAGTGAGAAAAGTAAAGATTAAATATTCTAAAAAAATCTGTTTGACGCTTTGTAGAAGCTGACTCATTAATTATATGACTAAATAATTGTCTTATATTTTACTTTCATAAGTGTACAAAAAAAATATATTTTTTTGTCTTTCATTGCCATCTTTTCTGTTCGCAAACTCTAATATGTATAATCTGTGTTCAGAATATAATGTTTTTCACTTTGAAAAATAATTATTAAATACTTAATGTGAGTTTACAAAAATTTGTAATCAGTAATCATCATTACAATTAGCCATTGTCACTAGCAATATTATAAATACAACAAAATTTTACCTTCGAAACATAATATGATCATAATCAGTATTTTGTAAATATCAAAGAGAATGAAAAAGTAAACAGTTAACTTACTTATTTTTTATCGCACCAACCTCTGGCGTCATTTTTATGAGAACCCCAAGCATAGTTGTGAGAGTTAAATTACCAGCGATTAAAAACGGATTTGGTAGTATATAGATTAGATGATATGACTCAGTGGATGAGGGTTTGTTTTGGTTAGATAAGTAAATGTTACAAATCTTAATGAAACCTATTCCAGAACGGATACAGCGACGGCTTCGATGTTGGAATTTAATTTAATTTCAGAAGATTTGAATCTGTTTACGTGTTCACACCTCCACTAGCTTGTTGAAAATTTACTCTATTTCTATTGAAGATAGAATACTTAGAAGTAGGTGCAAATAGTCATCTTTCGCAGAAGGATTTCATGGTTGGCCAACTTGAGGGCATGGTTTAACAAGAGCTCAGAAGAACTCTTTCGGATAGCTACCAACCAGTAAGGTAAGCATTGTCATGATGGTCTCCCACCTTCGGAACGGAGAGGCACCCTGAGAAAAAAATCATCTTTGACATTTGTCTCATCCAGACAGATTGTAACCGTATTATGTTTATTTGTAAGAAGTTGGAGAAACTCTTTTTGCTGGTAAAATCCCTTGATATTTAATTGAAGGACGGATATGTAAATTATAAATTCCTGTCAATTTAGAACATAAAAATTTAATTGATTAGATAAAAACAATTTTGAAAAATCGAGAAAAATTCAGCTGCAATTTTCATACTTGAATTCTTAGGCCCATCTATCGTTGATTTTAATGCCTTTTGTAATATAGTGAATTTAGTTTTAAGAAATCTTCCGTTTTAATAAGGATACGTAGCATTAAGAAGAATGAAGCTTTAGACTGGTCACAGGTATATTTTTATGTAATGCCTACATGATTGGAGATACCGCAAGTTCTTTCAAGAAGGCTCTTCAATTGCATGTAGTCAAGAACGTATGGATCGTCTTTGCTACTGAAAATGTCCTTCGGAGGACTTAACTGGTTTTCGATCACTTTAAAAAAGTGATCACCCTTTTCTTTTCTTCTTCTTTCATCAGTCTTATTAGGGTAGTCCCTTCTTCTGTCGACAAATTGACATTGAACGAGTTATTTAAAGAAATCATCATTATTAATGGCAGTAGAGCTCTCACATAAAAACGGCCTTTTATGTATTTAAGCTTCGGTCATACATAGATTTGGCAGGAGCAGGAAGCCCAGGAAAGTCAACACCAAACTTAGTATCTTCACAAAAAATGTAGTTCGATTTTTGCGTAACGCTGGTATCAAAATTATTAATATCGCATTGAAAATTACCAGTGTAGTTATTATCACTGTTAACAACTCATTGTCCCCAACCTCATTTTGAACTACCAATAATTTTAATATGATTATTATCATCCCTATTGCTTACTGAATTCCCATATTTACAATTGAGGTCGTTAACTCTGACATGCATTGATTTCGGATTGAGGTAAATCATTAGCCTGATGGCCTGGCTGTTTATGGATAAAGCAGGAAATATAGTCGGATGGTAGATAAATCCAATAGGATGTATAATCATATATACAATCTTGATGGAGTCGGAAAATTTTCTGAAATCATACGAATGGATATACACCTGACGTTTGAAAATCTGTCTGAGTTCAGATATGTCCGCTCTTAAGAACGAAATTTCTGATGCTAGTCTCATACTAAGTCTAGATAGGTTATCTTTCAGTATATGATGTGGAATTACTGGACCC
Organism: Catonia carolina; assembly: GCA_035578175.1. NCBI lineage: Eukaryota > Metazoa > Arthropoda > Insecta > Hemiptera > Achilidae > Catonia > Catonia carolina. The sequence continues at coordinate 305,956,897 of JAQMRL010000001.1, read as the reverse complement.
ACAATAAATAAATAAATAATTCTTTTATACGTTGTAATTAAAGACCAAATAGGTAATTTGTTGTTGTTCAGTGAAATTACCGTGTGGTCTGCTACAAGACGGTTTACGATTCTTGAAAGAGCAAGGTACATAAAATTCTATTCATTGAGATGCAAGAAACGAACTTTTTCAGGTTTTACTAATAAACTGACTGCCTGATTGTACTCTTTTTTTCTGGTATTCTGTCGATTGTATGTAAAATGTTATGGCCTGAGCATCGTTGGGGAATTATGCGTTTTTACGCTATTTGTGTGAGAAGCTTATTCAATATTTAATTTGGCCAGCCCGTTAACTTAGTGGTTGGCGAAACTGGCTTCTACGCCGGGGTCCCGGGTTTGATTCCTGGTCAGGTTTGTCATTTTTTCATCACTCATCTTTATCTATCATTCTTCTCACAGTTTGCATTAGCAGTATTTGCAAAACAGCTGGACGTTAAACCAAAAAACAAAAAGGACTATTTAATTTACTGTTAATTTTTATGGAATTACTGTTATTCAACAATGAACCTCTGTAATAAAAAGCCTTTTTAAATGATTTCCAACCTAGGCTAGCCCATGATAAGTTATTAATAGTGACACAAATGCCGACGAAAAGCAAACAAAAGATCAAATAAAATAATTACTTATCACTATGAGTAAATTGGCTACGAGTAATCAGAATACTCGCAGACATTTAATTTATTGGTTTAATATAGAAAAATACGTATAATTATATTTTTCCATAACACAAACAGCAGAACATTTGTTTACAAACACCATATGATCGACCTTTGTGAATCTTTCAATTAAACGTTTTGTGGTAAAATAATAAATCTGGGATGCACTAAGAAATACTTTCTTTTTTTGACTTTAAACTTTATTTTTTATTCACAACTGTACAAAACTTAACAACTAGTGAATGAGATGAATGGTTTATGATAGTGACGTGTGTGGCATGAAGTGAACCCAGCTAAATGGCCAATTTTGGGATGAATTAAAAAAAACAAAATAAAATGACACGAATAGTACAATTTATATTATGATCGTGGTATGATAAACACAGTATGAGTAAGATCTAGTGATGAGATGTGAATGACAACGATTAATGGATGATTGATGTATGTAAGAGTGTTTACGGATGAGTTTTTTGTTTTATCTTATGGTGGTTGTAGTAGATCACGATTCCATTTTCTTTTCAGGCGCCTAACAACAGGAAAGGAACGAACGTTGGGGTTTTTGTGTCCAATTATTTTTGAGTGAAAAGCGTTGAGTCGATTAAGAAATACTTAATCGTAGACAATGGTTTGATTACCGACTTGGACTCATTGAATTACTATTTTTATGATCCATTAAACTAAATTTTTATAATGAACGTTACGAAACACGTTGCTTGTTACAACCTCTGAAACTGATACAACAGTAGGCTTACACATAAAGCTATAAGGCAATAACTTTTTTGTGTATCAGGCATCGACTGTCATGGCCTGTAGTTTTAGTAAAAAAAATTATTATTAATGCTGTTGTCGGTAGAAATACGAGTAACTTAAGAGATGGGTAAATGAAGGCTATGAAATCAGTAACGCTGCTAAAGCTCGATTTTTCTCAGAATTAATTTTTCTAGCGAGTATTTTAGTAATACGTTGTATAAACTATTAAAAATAAACAAGGTGTAAAGTTTTCTTCTTCTTCGACCATAGATAGGCACACATGCCTGTTTCGATTCACATCGATCAGAAAACTGACTCTGACCACCTCGAAGGCCTTTCTACACTCCTATTTCCATCAGGTCTATACCCCAGGTTTTCGAGAAATATTATTTCTGGGAACATCCGTAGAACATTATCTCTCCATCTTCTTCTGTAATCGCTGATTTTTGTTGTCAGTTTGGACTCTCAGCTCTTCTGAAATATTTTATTCCGAATTCTGGTTAATCTAGAAAGACCTCTGATAGCTTTAAGGAATCTAATTTATTTCTGCTTGCAGTATGCTAAACCTAATAGAAGAACCTCTGATGCTCCAGTTTTAGAGTTGTTCTGCATGGTTTTTTTGTTACCTATTTTTTTTTGTTTTTTTTAAATTTTTTTTAATTCCGTTGAACGCCACGACAAAGTTGTGGCGCCTCCGACGATTCTCGAACTGAAGCTCTTGTAGGTTGAAGACGCCGACGAGATGAAATCGAAGTGGATAGTAGAAGACGAAGAAGACGATAGAAGGAGGGGATAGTTTGGCGGATGGCGTGGTGTCCTAGAAATTCATCTGCACTGGTCATCCTATGCCTGCTCGAGGGTGCCTGGCCGATGGAATGGCCGCATCCTTGATGTTCTGTCTCACTGCTTGCTGCCCGCGGAATGTTGAATGTTGCAATCGACGGAAATTGGTCGACGAGCCACGGAGAACACGGGTTACAACTCCGCTAAATACCCTACCCGTGATCCCCATGGCCCGCAAGTCGTTGTGATATATACTGCACAAATTAAATTATACTTCCATAATGCTTTATTCTAAAATAACCTGTAAACAAAAACAGTACTAACAATAAGAGTAGTTCATCTTCAGATCTTCCTTGCAAAATAATATCATTAAAAAAGCACTGAACCCCTTCGAGACCTTGAAGGACTCCATCCATCACTTTTTCCCAGATTGCTGGAGCAACTTTAACACCAAACATAAGTTTATTTACATTATATTGTCCTTTGTGAGTGCTTTATGTCTGGATTTCTGCACTTTTAGTGTCCATTTCCAAGTGAAGATATGCATTACTTCAATCTAGCGTACAAAACAATTAGCCTCCGTTCATCTGGGAAAATATGTCTTCGATTCGTGGTATAGGGTGATATTCATCCTTCATTTGCTTATTAACTGTGACCTTAAAATCAGCGCATACCCTTACGTCACCATTTGGCTTTACAACAGGGACAATAGGAGTACCCCATTCATATTTCTTTGTCTTTGAATTGATACCAGCTTCCACCAGACGGTCCAGTTCTTTTTCAAACTTTTTCTTTAGGGCAAATGGTATAGGGCGAGCCTTGATGAATATTGGTCTAGCTTCCTCAATAAGTTGGAGATGTCCTTTTATATCTGGTATTTTTCCGATTCCAGGTTCAAACAAATCCTTGAACTCATTTAAAAGTTCATCAAGTTCAGAAGTTGTAGTGGTGTTGTTGATCTTCTTCAGTTCGGCCCAATCTAACTGTACTTCTCTCTTCCAAAATTGCGTCTAGGTCTTGGTTTACCATGATTTTTTTTTGATTTTTTTTTAAGGGCGAACAACCAGGATGGTTATTATCGCCCGTTGTTCTACACACGGGTGTAAAGGGCCCGAGTGTAGAACGTACTTTTCTTATTACAATATAAATCTTAAAACTAGAAATATCACAGAAAATGAATTAATAAATAAAATTTGCATAAAAAGAAAATTTATATTAAAAAACTTGTAAGATAAACTTACAAACACAAACTTAAATCTAATATCACAGTAAGAATAAACAACATTCATAACCTATCAAATAAAAATCTTACAAACTAGTATCACAGCAAACACAATATAAATTACATTAATATCACCGACCTGAAAGATAAACAAAAGGCTGTAAAGGGGCCACGAAAATATAAAAACATACACAAATACACATATTATAAAATTAAACTTAATAAAAACACAAACATACAAATATACACTTATAATAACTAATATAAAACATACACTATAAAATATAACTAATTAGAACAAATAATTACTATGTACAGTTTACCTACGAACATTTGGTTTTTGTAGAAAAATTTTACAAAAACAACTCCTCTGGGTTTTATCAGTTTACTTTTATAGGTTCGTAGTTCTACGTTGGTGTGGAAGATTTTCTTATTTATGTTAAGCCTTTTTAAAGTATTGTAAGGTAAAATGCTGATTGCTGCTCCAGTATCCAACTTCATTTCGACAGGCTGACCTTCTATTAGTATGTTGACAAGAAACTTGTCACTTGCTTGAGTCTGTATCTTGTAAATGTCGTGTTGTTCATCGTGTAAATCTTCCAAATAAATTTCAGCGGAGTGAACTTTTGAACTGCTTGTCCCCAGACAAACACTTGCAATATGTCTTTGCTTATTGCATTTTATATACATTTCTTTGATAAATTTACATTGCCTAGCTCTGTGGTTAGGTGATCCACAACAGTAGCATTTACCTTTCAATCGTTCCAAGGGTGATATTTTGCTTGCAACGATCTGGATTCACTTGATTTGTATTCAACGCCTGATTGATTTTGGTATTGGTAGACCTATTCGACTTATATTCCTTAACTAAGTTACTTTTGGTCTTGGCCAGTTCCAGTGTAGAAGCAACTTTCACTACAACTTGAAAAGATTTTGTAGGTTTTTCTTGAAGTAGTCTGGTTCTTACCTCGGTGTCTTTAAGGCCTCTAATAAATTGCATACGCAGTAGTGTATTTGCAATAGATTTACTGCAGTGTTCACAGTTAAAATCACAGTCGGATGTCAACTTCTGAAGCTCAACAGAATACATTTTAACTGTTTCTTCAGTTCCTTCCATTCTTGATAAAAATTGGTGCTGTAAACCCCATATGCTAGGTTTCGGGTCAACATAGTCCATTAAAATCTGAACTAAATCTGTATATGTTTGGTTCAGAGAACTTTCAGGAGCAAAAAGGTCGTACAGCTTCTGGTGTATTTGGGGTGTCAGAGCATGGAGCAGCGTGTACACTTGATCCTTTGGCTGCATCCGTGACCTTGTAGATGAAGAAATACTTCAAGACGTCGAATAAAGTTCTTGAAAGTTTCGTCTTCTTGAAAAGGAATAAATGAAATTGTTGAAGTAAGTGCTCGAGAATGCTGTGCTGGTGTCGACAATTCTATAGTGCTATGGGCTTTGTCCTGTATGTTCATTTGAGTTTCTGCTGTAAGCTGTCCCAATCTCTCCTGTAACTGGTCCATCAGATTATAGTACTTGTCTTCCATTTGCATTCTGTAATCCAATTCTTTGTCTGGTACTACTGACCTGGACTTTTTTAAATCAGAAATACTTTCACAATCGTGGTCACTCATCTTGTTCAAAGTAAATAAATATAGAAAAACAATAAAAATAAATACATTAAAAAAATTATAATTTGGCTCGTCGCCAACTGATAAATACTGTACAAATTAAATTATACTTCCATAATGCTTTATTCTAAAACAACCTGTTAAAAAAAACAGTACCAACAATAACATTAACAGAACCAGGTGATCAGCTGATATAATTAGTTGCATTAGACACATGTCACGTTGTAAAAATCTTCCGACCAAATGCCGCGGCAGGTTAAAGTAACAGTGGTGAAAAGGACCATCTAGATGTTGAACATTGATTTTATTGCTCGTACTAATGATGCGTTATCAGCATAATACCGTTTCTTCTCTTCATGTGAAGTTCTCAACGGTCTAGCACCAGATACGACCTAGACGTCGACAACGGTCGTGCAATCTTCTTTGACGGCAACGATGTATGGCTTCCGCAGGCCTTCCTCGGTATTATATGCATGTTCACGTCGGACTTAGTACTGCTTCTTCCTAAGTCCGCCAGAGATGGTCCTAGCCACCGCATCATGACGCAGAACTCTGCCGTCATGAGTACGGCAGCACCCTTGGATGATGTGGGCTGACGTTTCGTTGACCTGACATCCGGCAAGGCAGCGGGTGGTTTGCTGATCTCAGCGTCCTCTTGATGTACGTACTGGAGAGGGAAGAGCGTTAACCCTAACAAGGACATACTGAACCCAGTTCCGGCCACGAATGGATAGGGATTTGGCCGAGACCCACCATGTTGACGCCAAAACCTTTCCAGAATCTCGCAGCTCTGAACCATTTATAGTCCACCTACTGTAAGAGTACTCCGCGCGAGTACTCCGCCTGACAATTATCTTGCACTACGTTTCATCATAAAAATATCTACATCCAGCTAAAATAAACTCCTTTAAGAATTTTCAATTATACCTTTCGGATTACTTGTAATTATTGTAGTTTAATAAAGTGACTCTTTAATCAATTATTTTAACCATTACATTTAACAAAACAATTTTTTTTCTTCTTTTTAATGTTTACCATTTTGTGTTTCAAAAACTCAATACATTTACTATCACGCATGTTAACAAAACACAGCTTACAAAACTTTTCAACTTCAGTCTACGAAGAAAATCGAAATAAACCGATACAATAACAATAGATAACTGATGAAAATAAAAATGAGTTAAACACGGACAAGAGCAAACAGTTGTATTAAACTAGTCACAGACATTAATTTTAATGATATGAAGTAAACAATCTGAAATGATACAACGAATTACTGGAATTGTTTACTCTCCTGTTATAATTTAAGCGCATTAGTCTTACATTACTTGTGACCAAAAATTATATAAAACTGAGTCTATAATAAAAACTCACTAATCATTAATAATAATATAATAATAGTAAATAATATAACGAAAAATAACAATGTAAGAGTAACAATAGTAAAATTTTTAATTGTTAATGTTAAAATTTTTTTTTTTTTTTTTTTGGTTTAACGTCCGACTGTTCTGCAATTACTGGTAATGCAGACGGTGAAGGATGAAATGATTTTTTTGTAACGTATGAAAAGATGCCGTGCCTGAATGGGATTTGAACCCAAGACCGCATGATGAGAGGCGAGCACGTTACCAACTGCGCCAATGCGGCCGGCAAAAATAATGTTTGATTCAAACGAATTTTCTAACAAATAAATTGAACGTGTTTTTAATATATTAAGCTTAGAGTAAATAATATTAGTGTTGTATGAAATTTTGATTTTGATCATGCTGTGCGTATTTTTAATTGATGTGCATGCTCACTTGTATTGCTGGTTGCCTACGTCGGAGTACTCTTAGCGTAGAAAGACTCTACAGAGGAGTAGAGCTGGGTGAAAGCAAGCCGTCCTTGCACTCAAGCAGAATTGAAAGCTACACGGGCAGCCTCAAAAGAGGACTGCTCGAGGGAGGACAGTCGGGAGAAAAGCAAGGCCGGTACGGTAAGGCCCAGACACGGAATACCTAAACCGCCGTCCCGGACTGCAGCGTGGAAGAAGGGAATGGGAACATCACGTGGCAACATCAGCCACCTCCTAATAGAAGAACTGACCTGCAAATCGAGCCGTCGCAGCACGGTTCCTATGTACCTGCCAGGCACCAAAGCATGATAGAGAGGCGGGAGCGAAAACCCCCGCAACGCTATCACCCTCTGCTGCGGCTTTAAAGGCACACGAGTTAACCGAGCCAAGAAAGTCTCAAGCTGGAGAGAGACCTCAGCCGGTCCGGTAGCTTCAAAATCCACGCCTATGGTACTATTCACAAAATCCACGACTATAGTACTATTGATATGAGGGAGGCCGGAAGCAAAAATGCCGGCTGAGGGGAAATGACAGAAGATTGGACCGCTAGAGGTGTTAAAGTCGCGATAGACGGACCTGGTGTCGGTAGAGGAGGAGCTACAACAGGCTGCATAGGAAGCTCGGGAGAAGCGACTGCCGGAGTGGACGAGCCCGAAGATGACGATGTGTTGGACGATGAAGAAGACGAAGCTTCCAAGTCGACCGTGGCGGCGGACACAAGTAGACGGTAATCCTCGCGCTTGCGAATCCCTTTGACAGATTCCAGGGTTTGACCCGGGACGAGACCTACAAGATGTTGATTCATGAAGCGCACGCTGCTCTTCATAGCAATAGCTTCCTGACGAGCCAAAAGCCGCAGTTCCTTAGGACTCTAGCGTACTTTAGAAGAAGGCAGCCGGACTTCTGCTACGTGCACATCAGAATGTGCACAACGACGATGGACACCAAGGCCAGTCTTGGTCGTGAAAGACCTTAGACAGACGGAACAGATAAACGAGGCAGGCACAACTTGATTGTGTTGGGCAGATGGAACAGGCACAGATGAAGAATCTCTAGATTCTCGAAGATCTCTTATCTCTAGGCCAAAACGGCCTAGAGATAAGGCAAATAGGTTGCACTGCAAAACTCCGGCCTTACGTACCACGATGCCTGTTTCTCTAGTGTGCTACAGCTTCTCACTCCAACTATAGTAAAAACATTCTTACTCGTAGTTTACCATATAGCTTCAGAAGTAATAAAAAGTCGATTCTAATAAATACAACTAGTAATAAATACTTCAGAACTGCAGTCTCCTTTGTTTTATTTATGACGAAGGTTATCAACCTTATTTTTTGAACATGCTCCCACAAAATCCATCAATTTATAACGTAATTCACGAGAGATTTTGATGACACGTACACACATGTAGGCCTAATTAGATTTACTACAATGATTATCATCTGTAATTACCATACAAATTTAATGGATTAATTTCAGAAAGTAGCATATGAACATAAATCGTACTCATATAGAGAGAGTGTTCTTTCCTTTTTTACTTTTTATTGAAAACTCATGAAAACACGCAAAGTAAATAAACAGTACAGCGCAAGTACTTTAATAAAACCTCTTTTCTTTTACACTGCTTGGTTAGCCTGCCTTTATATTGTATGTGAATACAAAGCCAAAGAGTCTGACTGTGTTGATCTTATACCTTTTCAATTTGGTTTCTAAATCAGAAAACCAAGTCGTACGATATAAATTACATTTAAAAATTCATTCTACAACCAAACAGAACTTTACAAAAAGGATGGAATATACAAAAATGAAATTTCAAAACAACTGTAACAATAAAAAAACTAACGTGATTAAAAACTTATTCTGCCTTCAATATCTTGTTTGTACACTATTTATGTTCGTATCTTTATAAGAAAGTTTTTATTATTTTCTTAGTAATATACTACTTTTACAGAGATATTTCAATTAGAATAATTTAAAAGTTACTAAACAAATTTTTTTTTCTGTTCTTACGTTTTCTCGTCTTTGTCGTTCTTCTTCACTTCCTCCTCTCTCTCATCTTGCGCAAATAATACTTACCAGAAAGTGAATTTTACAAGTAAAAATATTTTATTGGTCTTTCCAAATCTTTCTTTCCTTTGACTGAAAATCAACCAATACTTACTTAAAATAATCTCAGACCAACCCAATTAGTCACCTGGTAGAAAGTTGATTCACTTGACGACCTACAGAATCTCATGGAAAGACTGGTTCATAGTAGCCAACAGTATGGACTTGACATTAATACTGACAAAACAAAATTGATGGTCATTAGCAAAAATAGAATCCCTACATGTCATCTTATTATTAACAATAAGCGTATCGAGCAAGTAAGCAAATACTCCTATCTTGGGACCATCGTAAATGAGCAATGGGATCAATCTCAGGAGATAAAGTCTCGCATAGAAAGGGCCAGAGCTGTTTTTAATAAAATGAAAAACATTTTTACAAGCCACGACTTAACAATGACGGTAAAGATGAAGCTAATAAGATGTTATGTCTTCTCTGTTCTTTTTTATGGGGTTGAGTCGTGGACCTTGACTAAAGCCTCCTGTAGAAAGTTGGAGGCCTTTGAGATGTGGCTCTACCGCCGGATGTTGAGAGTGTCATGGACAGATCGGGTGAGAAATGAAGAAATACTCCGGAGAATGAGGAAAAATATGGAGGTCCTATTGACCGTGAAATGTCGCAAACTACAATACCTTGGTCACATAATGAGGAATGAAAGCAGATTCCACTTGCTGCAGTCTAAATTGCAGGGAAAGGTATCAGGTAAAAGAAGTGTGGGTAGAAGAAGATTCTCGTGGTTGAAGAATCTCAGAACATGGTTTTCGAAGACGTCCACCGAACTATTCCGTGTGGCAATAGATAGAGTAGTCATAGCCAGGATGATAGCCAACGTCCGGAACGGACTGGCACGATAAAAAGAAGAAAGTTGTTATCAATATTGTTAAATAACTGTAGTTAGTAAAACAAGTTTGTATAGTGATCAGCTGTCATCCACATATGATTAAAATCCACTGGAGGCTCCTGTTCAAATGCACGTCTACTCCGAGTAGTCAAAAGCACAGCCGAAAACAGAGATAGAGCCGTTATTAATATTAATGTGTACAGATCTACACTGATCTACACTAATATTAAAAAGAGCAACATTTGTTTGTTTGTACGACGTAATCTCGGAAACTACCCATCCAATTTCAAAAATTCCTTTATTGTTAGAAAGCTTGCAGCTTCCTGAATAACGTACTTTTTAATTAAAAAAAAAAAATTTTGATTGGCGAAATGTCCTCTGTTAAATAGACTGATCGGTAAGGTTACTTTTACTATCTGTTCTATACATCAGTTCTATTCTATCCTACAATATATTGAATACGGTGTATTGTAATATACAGCCAGATATAAAATGAATCACGTACGTTACCTTCAGCAAAAACCTACAATATGTCGATCAGTCTTTTTTTTCATTTTAAAAATGTTTATTATTATTTGCTGAATACTCGTATTTCCGAAAAATAATGTCAAAACGATTTCTACACAGAAATTGGTGCAAACGTTCCAGTTATCAAAAGAGGTTGTACCATTTTTTTTAAGAAATAAATTTTACGTATATTTGCTTATAATAAATATATATAGTAACTATAAGAGGAGAAATAACTGTTATTTCTCCTGTTTCTGTTGATTATGCTGATGTCAACAAAACTCCTGTTTGCTTTACAAATTGGTTTTATTTGCTCAGCGTGATTTTGCTATCGATAATTATGTAAATTGTCTGAAAAGTTAATGCATTTAAGTTTAGTTTTACGTGTACGCAGCGAGTGGGAGATTAATAGTGTTAAATTTTAGTCGGAAAAAATCTGTTTATTTTTTTAACCCTATCGGTTTATAAAAGTGAGTATTACGTATTTATTTGATTGAAAATGGCCATATTCTGTTATATTTTTCCCCGAGCGACCAGGTGTTCCTTAACACGATGTCGCCATCATAGGGCTTCTTAGCCCTCTCAACCAGGATTCAGGATTCAGGATTCAGGCCATATTGTTTTTAAGTCTTAAGTTTTTTAAATATTTTGTAATTAATAAAGGCTATTATTAGGTTAAATAGTTTAATGTGATTTTTAGTTAGTCAACTGTAAGAATTAATTTTAGAAAATAACCTGGAAATAAGTAGTTGCCATATATGTTAAAGAAGATTTCGTTATTTAGATATAACTAGATCCCGGAAGAAACATCACAATATTCATAGATAAAATTTCTACTTTTGGAACAGAAGATAAGCTTACTTGATTATTAATGCGTAAGAAGTAGGGCCTACATTAAGAGAAGATTACCGATGTCAATAATATTACTCTTAGCAATGAAGCTGTACATAAATTTTATAATATGAAATAACAGAAAACATGGAAAGTATTTAAGTGATCCGTAAGTGTATCAAAGAGAGCTTAAAATATAAAATTTAAATCATTGTTTTTAATATTAAAAAATACAGTAAAGTGTTAAAAACTGAAAGGAAAGTTCTAAAGGTAAATAAATCTTACCATTCTTTTGTTTAATTCAACGCGAGGCTAGAAATAAATTTGTTTAAATCTTTTCAATTTAAAAATGTTAAGGCCTAGTGTATCTAACGTACTAGAGTTGTAAGCCAGCAATATTTACATCAGTTTATTTAACTTTCTTATAGCAGCGTCAAAAATAACACTAAAGACATTGTAAACTTTTTAAAGCTTTCTATAGTATTCTGAGTAGTGATCGGAAACTCGTAATTTATTATAAATTTATCACCAAAATACAGTAGAAACTCTCTTATCCGGAGGGTTGTCCGGACTTCCCCTAAATGAAATGAAGACAAATGATAGAGGAAAACTTGATATCAGTTCATCACGCGATCAGAGGGGTATCAGGTTTACTGTTGGATATGCCTAGTCTCTACATAAAAGAAAAAAAGTAACGAAAACAAACAGAATTGCCTTGTAATGTTCCGGCAGCTGGTAATGCTCGAAAAGTAACAAAACCCAATGATATCAACAACGTATCAAATACTCTCGTCCCTTTAAAAATCAAAGAAAATAAATTGTGATGGTAGTGGCTTTGCGGAATGGTTCAATACTTATTTTCAATCCGCGTCAGTGCGTTCAAGTTCGGGTATTAAAATATTAATTCTAGACATTTTGAACCATTACAACAGGTTTTTCCACGCCATCCGTTAGTTGCGGACGTTCACGGGACCGTAAAGCAGCTAAATGATAGAGGAGTAAGCGTTGTTTTTTGCTGGGTTCCAGGTCGTGCTGGAATCTCGGAAAATAAGGCCGCTGATCTAGTCGCTAAGGATGCCTCCTTAGCGACTAGATCAGTGGCCTTTACGCAATATATGACTTTGTCGGATTTTGTGAGTATGGTGAAGCGGGTCATCACTGATTCCTGGCAGGTAGAATGGACTGAGTCCCATGGCAACAACCTACGAGAGATAAAGCAAAAAGTTTCGCTCCCTTACCAGTTTCATATTTTTTGATCTGGCGGCCCCCATTTTCTCTTTTATGTTAGTGTTGAACTGTTTTCTTTCCGTGAAGAGGAGTCGGCAAAGCTTACTATCTGTTAACTCTTTCTTTGCTTCCCGAATTTTTATCATTTCCTCGGTTAAGATTATGTCTTCCATGTCTGACTTTATTTCCTGGACCATTTATTTTGGGTCTTATTTTTGAGTTGGTAATTTAGGAGCTGCTTAGTGAGTCTTGTATCAGGTTCTCTGCAGAGGTAACTGAAAAAAGCAACTTCCCTTTTTCTCATGGTATCGCTTATCGACTTATTATCTTTGTAGACTTTGTCGGTAGCGATTATCCACCATTCACCGTGGACTTGATGTTTAAAATTAATGGCTGTTCTTAATACTCTTCTGTCTATTTTTGGAGTTTGTCAGTGGTTGATTGGGTGTTCAGTTTGAAAAGCTTCACTGGCATATGTGGCTTCTGGTTTGATTACTGCGTTGTGATGTCGCATTTTAGAATTGATTAAGAGGCACTTACTTTTATAAGTGGGCCATGTGACTCTTTGTCCCTGTTTTGGTTTAGTTTAGTAACAGGTTTTATTATAAATAGGCCTATATAAATCAATATAATTATTATATATTGTTTATTAATAATATTATTTTTACTATAAATTATTTCTTCTACGAAATACTATATTTAAAATAATTTATGGTCAATTTTTATAAAAGTATGTAGTTTGTAATATATCATCCACTTTTATATAGTATTAAGTTATAATTGTATAAAATATCGTATGTTATTTCTATATAACCCAAAAGCTTCTTCATCATTCTAAAATAGTAATGAACTTACAAACTATGGGTTATACACATATATGTATATTCAGTAATAATTTTTTCAGCTAAAAATATTGTTTACTGAAAATATTTACTTCAAATATTCATTTGGTTGTTATTTACGTTACATATTTATGTCATTCCATTTTAGGGATGTATTTCATTGTTTCTTACGCTTATAGTGTCAAACTAAAAATGATAAGTGTTTTACGACTGAAAATGTTTAATGAACCGTCTTTCCATGATATTATTTTCTCTAGCTTTTATATCTTTTTATTGTTGTTTCTTGAATGAGAAGTAGTTTGGAATTGCCTTAAAAACAATAAACTTGTGGCATCTTAACATACGAATGTAGGTAGTGAAGTGTAGTGTAGTGTATTTATATACACAATTATGAGCAAAAGAACGTGTTGTACATGTTATTTTCTTTTTTCATTTTAGATCGTGATCACTTAAAAAAAGAACAATTAAAATACCGAACGTCCGTCGGTTTTTTTACGTCTCAGTCTTCTTGTTGTGGTACTGTTAGAATAGATTTCCAATTTGTTTAATCCTGAACGAACGGTGTGTTGAAGTCTATGAATATTATTTTATTGTTAATATACCGAGAAGTTAGAGTGATAGGTTTTAACAGTTTGGGTAGTAAACGTTGGATGATGTTAACGTTGAATAATACTCGCCCCACAGACGTATACTGTACAACCATGCTGGTTTAATGATACATTTTTTAAGTCTTTTATAATCTCTTAAAACATTATCAATCCATTTGAAATGTCAGTGATAAATTTGATCAATGAATTAAGTAAATTTTATTCTCTTGCCTGTGTTATTAGTTTATAAATTTTTTGTGTTATACGAAAACTGCGCTCCACAGTTGGGCCCTCTACACCCTTGTGTGGATTACCAGGCGATGATATCCATCTTGGATTTTCTCCTTCAAAAAAATCTTCCCTTACCATTTCTTTAGCGCTTACATTTTGTTTTTCCTATTTCTGAATTTTCTCTTATATGGACTACCATTGGTCCCAATTAAACAGAATAGGTATAAGGGTTTCTACTGTAATAACAGACTAAGCGATTGTTAGCGTTAAAATATTTACGCCTATTTTGTATACTTCATAAAATGGAAAGAACATTATAATAACGCAATACTGTTATTACTGATTCTTTATTAAAATACAGGTATATACGTATCCAAAACGTTCCTGACAGTTAATTTACGATACGATAAATGTAAAATGATTTTTGTAATGAACTATTTTTCAAATATTGAAAATTAGGTTACTTGATTTGTGTTTCTCGGGGATTATTAAAGTAACACCTTTACTTGTATTTATTATAACTTTAATTTTAATTTATCCACGTTACGTCACCAAGTGACCCGAATTCAATATACCTTTTGATGTTTTCCTATGAATTGTTACTCAAATTACTCTGTTTACTTTTATAGTACAATGCTGTAATTTGCCTTTTCAGAGAATGCTTAAATGCCGTGTGTAGTTGCACAGTAATGGGGGGTTGCATTCAAAATTTCTAATACTTTACATAATCAAAATTAGTTTTCATATAATTTTAAATCATTCAAATAAACAATGCAGTACTTTTCCAGTAATCTTGCATTATTAAAGCTACAATTACTAACCTACTTGGATCCATCGGTCTCAATTTGGTAAAAAATTACCAGATTTCATTTTTACTTTCTCTTGCCTATCTGAATATATAGGAAGGAAAGTATTGTTTTCATGTCGATTTTAAGAAATCGAGTTTTCACCGGATCTATACGTTTTCAGACCCCTGAACCCAAAAAAACATGTTTTTAGCGATTGGTCTGTGTGTGTGTGTGTGTGTGTGTGTGTGTGTGTGTGTGTGTGTGTGTGTGTGTGTGTGTGTGTGTGTGTGTGTGCGTGCGTGTGTGTGTGTGTGTGTGTGTGTATACAAAATATCTCAAGAACGGAACATCCTACGAACTTGAAACTTGAAACTTAAGTTACATACCACTACCGGACCCGACACGAACATTTTCATCAAAATCGGTCAACCGGAAGTAGTAGTTTATTCGTGTAATTTTTCACTTTTTTGCGATTTTCTCAAAAACTGGTCCTACGATTTTTTTAAAAATCGCCTGGTTTACTACATTTTTTATGCTCTACAAGGTAGGTTAGGCGTCATGTTTGCTGAAATTCTTCGTGAGGCTGTTTTTACGTAAAAACATTTTCTTTTTAAGATTGCGGCTTTAATATGCATTTTAGCGCAAAATGTTATATAATAAAAGTTGTAGAAAATATAAAATTCTACAATTTTTATTTCAAACATTTTTTTGTATAAAGCTTAGTTTAGCGGTAATTAGCGATTTCCTGTTTTTTTCTCACGAAAACGTGTGAAAAATCGATTTTCTTAAGATTTTGGCTTTAGTATGCATTTTTCGACAAAAGTTGATATCATCAAATTTATAGTAATTTAAAAGATCTACAACTTTTATTTAAAGCATTTTTCTCTACAGAGCCTAGTTTAGCTTGAAAGAGTGATTTTCCATATTTTTAAGCCAAACAGGTAGATTTTCATTTTGTGTCTTTCACTCATGATTAAAATAAGGTTATGTTTTTGAGGTAAGTTTTTGTTTATTTCTAATATTTTATTAATAATGTTAGGTTTATTATTAATTATTTGCATTGGCAAGAGAAGGTTGTGTGAGTGTTTCACACCAGATTTTTTTAGATTAGATACTGAGATTTTGAGTCTAATGTACTGTCGCAAACTTGAGCGATATGACTGGAGTCAAATAATAGAAAGCATTCCAACAGAGAGGGAACAATCGATTGCCACCAGTGACATATTATTTTCTTTCATTTTAGTTAGGTATTTGTTTACCAAGTGCCACATGGGAAATATGTTTCTTACATGTACGTCTTCTTTCTTTACTTTTGTAATGTTCTTTTGTTGTTCTTAGTATTAAATAAAATAATACTTATGACGAAGTAAGGAATACCGAATAAACTTCCGTAGGATTCAATTATGTTTTAATAAGAAAATAGATTGAAAATTCTTAATGCAATTGAACTTAAATTAAATTAAATGTTTAATTTAATCATTTTAGTTTAACTAAATCAGTTAATAATCTTAAACGAAACGTATGATATAGTGTTCTGTATGAACGTATTTATGAAATACAGTTGTGGGGTGAATCCAATATCGGAATATTCTTCAACGATTTTAATCAGAGACACTTAAAACCACCCTGGAAGCACCTTGTTACATACCAAACAAACAAATTCATCATTAACTAAGTCAATGAACAGTATATTCATAGAATCATATTTTATTGCGTAATAAATGAAATGACAAAAACCCAAAATTCCTAGGAAAAAATTTGGACCACTCAACAAATATGGAATATGAATTAAACGACCATCGTCAGAAACCTATAAGCACAAAGAAACAATCACAGACACTTTCAAAAGGACATCACAGACACCAGCAAAAATCGTCATGAAAACAATACTTTCCTTCCTATAATATTAATATAAGCAAGAGAAGGCAAAACTTATGTTATTATTGTAAAATAAAGAATTAATTATTAGCCTATGATATTGTTAAGTTAAATTCTTTATTATATTATATATTTAGATATAAAGTATATTGTACGTATTTAATAAAATTTCTAATTTACTACTTACAGAATATATTAGTGCTATTATATATTTATATTACTAATATAATTACATATACTATATATATATTTTAAATTTATATAAAATTTATACAGAAAAAATAATTAATTAATGCAAAACGTTTTAAGTAACATTTTATAATATTTTATTTTATTATTTTTTATCGCACTTCTAATATGTAATTTTTTTATTTTGTTTTAGGTATGCCGACAATTATTTTTATATATTTATTTATATTTTATATGTAAGAATTGTAAGGTTTTTCTTACAGTTGTTTTCATGTTAAATTAAAAATTAAATCATGTTGAATTACATTATTTACTTTTTCTTATGTTAAAATTCAAAAACAAAAAAATTTATTTTACTGTTTCTGTCGACAGAATTTGATCTAACGGAATATTCATGTACTTTATTATTAAAAAAATAAATAAATAAAAGTTGTGATTGTAGTAATTTGTAGTTATGCATTATAATAATTATATTGTTGCATTATAAATTATGAATTTTATTACATGAAATTATGTTTTGTAATTAATTACTTTGTAATATGTCTATTAATTCTACCTAATCATATTCAGAACGAAAATTAAATTAAATGCGCATGTAACTTGTATCTTGTTTCTGGATAATTAAACGGTTGGTAATTTATAAAAGCATCCTAGAGAGAAAATAAACGTTGCATGAGTTGTAAAATTTCAGTTTGACTCGCTGGATAATCAGAACCACCCATTCAAAAAGAAAATAGCAATTAGGCTGATTATTATTTACTATGTCTGATTCACCAGGACAGTTATAATTTTTTGATGTAAATTTTTTTTACTTGTTATATTTGTGTACACGTATTCATCAGTTATCACTAAAGGGTAGAACCGTTTGTTCAGAAAAAGCAACAGTGTATCTATTTTCAGAGAGTTTTATTGTGTATGAATTGTTTTTGTTCTTTATTAAAGCTGAAAACCAAATTTTTAGTAATAATACTTTATTTCCTAAAAATACTACTTTAATCTTAACATTTCATATAAATTTTGTACTTACGGTACATCCATTCCTATTACCACATTCATTCCAATAATCGAGGTGGTGGAAATTGACATATCCAACTATAGTTAACAAACCATCTGATAGGGTATGTAAAAAAATCATTAATTGAATGCGTCAACGAAAAAACGTTGCAAGTAACATAAACAAATTTTTGCAGCAAGTGAAATATACTCGTACCATCTGATTCTTAGCTGTATAACGATTTTTCACTGATGACGATTTTGTTTCAGGAATTTCCGAGATTTTACTTACAATTCTACCCATTAGAATTCACTATTATGCTCAAATATAGGATTTATAGAACGTAATATACTGAAACTTCACTTTTGTAAATTTTGTCAGTTGCAACGTTTTTTTGTTGAGCCATTCATTCAATCATTTTTTTAAACTATTTACCATAAAAATTAGGTAGGTTGCTCACCATTAACTTTATGTTTTACCTATCATTACTTCCATGTTGTCCCTTCCGACATTAATGATCCATTTCTGCATTTCACTCTGTTCAATTATGTGTTAATATAAATTAATTTCTTGTTAATACGTGTGTAAACAAACAATATCCGAAAAAGTTCAGAAATTTTAGACTATCTTTTTTATCACCAAACTGCAATATTACAATCTGTTCTTAAATTTAGAGCAATAAGTAATTAAGTAGTTAAAGTTAATTGACAGTAAAAGATCTCACATCCAGGAATACTTTATTTACAAATTGCACACGACTGTTGTTTAAGTTACTCAGACTTATCATTTTTTAAAATACACACTCCGTTCATTCATTCATTCATTACATTGCGTCACAATTTGGTTAGACAAATCTGTACGAAACACTAAGTACGTTGTGTTACTTGAGACTATTAAAACCAACCTTATTATTGTGTTAAAGATTTAGAGCCAAGCAATTTGATGTTCATTAAGCCTACGTTGATATCTGTAATTAAAAATTCTACTTTACTGTTTTAATTTTTACTTGAGAATAGACATATTTCTTACTGTCTCGCCACAAAATTTTAAAAATTTCTTTGATGGTTTTCATCTAGAAATGCTCAAGTATTTTTGTTTTTTCTAGTAGTTGCTAGAATTCCCGTAAATCTACACTGATTTCAATATACGTACATTTAAAGCATCGATTTGAAAGAATAAGATGATAAACCTGATTTACGGCCTAACTACCAGTACTTATTCTTTACGTTGAGCTTTACTGATGGTGTTTGGCTTGTATGTGGCTCTTTTTCGTCAGTCTGCGATTCAGACTTATAGGGCTACCAACATATTTAACAACATTATATTGTGGAATCAATTTTCCGTTAAGATACACTCCAGAGCAGTTACGATGTTACGGATTGAACGTTACGATGTTCGATAGCCAATTAAATGAATAATGTTTATAACGTGTGTAACTCTTTAAAAGAACTCATTCATTCTATACCGCATGCGACGATTAAAACTAGTTTTACCAGTGCTGAGTAAGCTACTGCAGATGCACATGGTTTATCATTGTGTACAGTCCTGAGGATTTCTTTCGAAGAAAATTGTAGTGATAACACTAGCTAAGGGGAGTAATTCACGAAACATGAAAAGAATTTGCGAAAAATCGGCCTACCTATTTATTTCGTTTCAATTATAGTAATGAAATATCATGATCCGATAACCTGAAGTATTATATTTTCACGATTGTAGTGTCATTTGATCTGTTAGCTAAACAAATTCATAACCGAATTTCTTGAACTATTTAATAGACAGTTTACAACCTAATGGAAATACCTTCAACATTCCAAATTGAGAACTGCATCAATATGAATATCCCGTTGGCGTTGTGTAACCGCATATATTCTGGAACTAATTTCGTACGTTCCATGAGATGTGTTTCACCACAGGTTGGGAACCCATTTACTTAGTAATATATGAGCCAGACCACACAACATGACTCACAGCAGAAATCGTCAAATGAAATTTAATTTCTAAAGCAAATATGAAATCAAATCTTGTTAAATATTGGTAAATTATTGTTGTCAACCCACTAGGCAAAAACGATTTATTATTTTTACATCTAATATGATTGTATAAAGAATTTAGAGACTCTATTAAGATTAAGCAAACTTATTCAATAATTGCCGTAATTTTATAATTACCCACGAAAATAGAAAACTTATTTGGCTTTAAACTTGTTATTAGGTTATTCATGGACAAGTATATATTTATTAAAATTAACATGAAGTTTCTTTCATAATAATTTTATGCACAAATAAATTAAACACTTAAAATACTTTAATAGAAAACATTACAAACTCAACTGGCCTGTAGTTGTAAGTTTTCTTTATTTATTTTTGTTAACTGTAAAAAAAATCTACATTTTCCAACCAACTGGTAATAAAATAATGTGAGAAAGTTTCGGAATTTCGTTCAAAGTTTATGCGTACAAATTAAGATTTACTTTAAAAATTAAAATTTTATTACAAAAAAATATATAATGTAACTATTTGTAATAATGTGGTTTTTCTTCTTTTTCATCGTTTCGGCGTACTAAAAACCAAGTTAAATGGAATTTTTTGTCTTTTTCATTACTATTTATCTTCTTTTTAATTTTAGTCTTGCTTCTTTCGTGTAAATCTATGTATACAGGCTCTCCTCTTCAGTTCGCTAAGAGGATGTTCCGCCTATCCAAGACCACTACGTGGAGGTTGTACCATAAAATCTGGACTTTTCTGTTCATCTTCGATAGTATTGTGACACTTATTGCTAAGGTCCGTTTCGGGATCTAGGTTATTAAATAATTAATACACTAAATTTTACAATTACAAAGATTTATTACACTAAAAGATTACAAAATAAATAATTCAACTAATTATAATTAAGAAATACAATAAATGATTTAATGATTCACTTAAAATAAATAACAAACAATAAATAACTTAATAACTTACTTAGCCTACTTACAATCACTTTTATAGATTACACTAACATACAACACAAACTGAATTCACAAAACTACACATTAACTTTACAATACACACACAACAAAGAGACGGTATAACAATCTTACTCGGATACAATACTCGGATGTGTAACCTGTAAATACACACCCCAATAATCTCTCGGCAAAGATCACACGAATACTGACTGGACCGCCGCCCGGGGGCCTCCTTTTATTATCATTCACAAAGATCGTTCCAGAACAAAGTAGAGAAATCTACTCAAGTACAAAAATAACTATTAATGAATGCTAGAAAAATCCCTTTGTTAACAAGTCAACTATTGTAAATAGAAACGTAAACAACCTCATAAACAACTTCATAAAAATAGCTGTACACAATAGTATACCTGAACTTTATGATAGTTATTTCAACCCTTATGAATGAATAGACACTTTTATGGTTACAACTGTCATTTACAAAACTGATCTTATTGTGTAAGTTATTGTTATTTTATTATTTCTTAACTATGTTTATGAATGGAATTCTGGAAGATTCGTGAGCGATCCCGTCTTTTCTCGATCTTGTTACAGTATATTTTGCCACTTTTGATCTCAAAACTTTCTTCAGTACAGGGCAATCAGTCCACTCATACTGAAACGAAAAAATACAAAATAATGCTAGATTGATTGTTAGATCAATATGAAACCACAACACGGGTAGTACGCTTTCAAAAATTTCAAATACATTTTTAAGTAAAACAACTAAATTTATTAATAACCCATTTCCAAACACCAATTTTTTTATATAGCAAATGATACAGTAGTCTAAAACTAATATGAGATCGTTTTTTCAGACAGTGTTGAATATTTTGAATTACAACTATTAAACAAATATTTAACATAGAATTTCACTTATAATCTAAAAAAATCAACATTTAAACGACACCACTGAATTTGACAAAATTTAAAACTATCCGTGAACACCAATCTTCTTGTTTATAAAGCTGTATGCAAACCAGTATGTAAATTTTATATGCAGTTATAGGTGGATACCAAAGATTCCATCATCGACGTACTGTAACGGTTTCAGAAAAAGTGTTTACGTTTAAAGTTACACCTTGGTACATATGAAAAAGTACAATAAAAAGGGATTTAAACATTGTGACAATCAAACAAGAAATATCCAGATACAACACTCAGTATCAGAGATGATTAAAATTGCGCTAAAACTATCTTGGCATGAATTTACTAGATAAATCAGAAACAACAAGACGAATAAAGTGCAAACATTCACCCAACTTGTATTAAACAAACACTTATCACACTGCACTTACAAATAACATTATATTTTACCTTTATTAAATTATCTTCTTCTTCTTCTTCTTCTTTATCTTTCCCTTCTGCCTCTCAGCGTCGGGCCCCATCTTATTAAATTATCAACACTTCATAATATTTAAATTTGTAACTGAATAATAATTTTAAGAATCGTCTCAACAAAGGGATTACTTCATTTAAGAAACAGTATAAAATAACTCATCTGCTAAATGTTCTAAATTTAAGTAGTCTATAACTTGCATATTGACAATGTAAATAATTGAAAAATGTATATCTCTTAATCTAGCAGTTAATTTTACATTAGAGTAATGATTTATCTCCCTGTGATGGGCTAAACTTCGAGAAAATATGGTATAAAGAAATCCTACAACAACCACATAATAATATTTTTTTCTTATTAATAAGTTTTAAATTAAGAACGAATGCAAATTATTTAAAAAGACCCTGAAGTTTCTTAATTAAAAATTCCAGTAGAGTTAAACGTTGTTTATATTACGTAATTATATTCTCTTTAAAAATATATTATGTTCATTTGTAAACGTAACCTAGTTTATAAAGTGTACTTATTTATTAGACTGGATGATTTTATAAAATGTTTAACTTTGATGTAATCACTGAAGTTCTTCGAGAAACTTAATCAGTATCCGACCTACACAGTTTAATCTAATCTCCCTTGAATAAGTTAATAATTTTACGAGGAATAAACTGGAGGATAAAAGAAAAGGAATCACAGGTAAGGTAAAAGCTCCAATTTCAAAGTGCAATTTTATTTTAATAACATCCTGTTAAACGCATTAAATATGGATGATTAAAATAATACTTTAAATCTCAGCTTTGATTTGTATTTAGAACACAATATTTTTAATTGAAATAACTAAGTCCTTCATTATGTTTACTAATAGACAACTATAATATCAAATTAGTGTAGTTTATCGAGGACACTTAAGCTGATATATTGAAGCTGACTTTCTGCTCTACAGGTGGCTACAACAATAGAACTAAAATTACTTATTTTTTAGTGGCTGAGTTACAGGCAAAAACTTATGAAACAGTGTTCAATACAAATATGAGTTAATGTGAATATTTATTAGCAAGCATGAAAAACAGTAAAAAGAAAAGAAATAGATTTTAAGCAATTGGTTGGATAAATACAGTATTAAAATTCTATCATACTCTATTGCTGGGTGCTTCATCAATAAGGTCTCACTTGTTGTACAAAACGTTTAACACCACCCAATACCTTTGAAGATACACCTAACAAAGATATTTTGGAACGGTTGGCAATGGTAGGGCCATCACCACAATCCTATTTTGGGAAGTAATCACATATCATACGGCGCAAAGAAGAGAATCTACCGTTATTTTGTGGAAAGCTTCTCCATTTGTGGCTCAGAGGTTTGATATCTTCAACCAGATTTAAAAGCAGGATGACTTCAATAGATATGAGTTTCTGGAGAAGTTGTCAGTTGACTATGATAGATCGAGTTAGGAATGAGAATACATAAAATAAATTTGATGATAAAAATGTTATTAATTGACAAAATTGAAGAAACACTACTCATTTTGTATTCATCTTCAACGAATGGATGAGTATGGGTTACCACTGAATATTTGGTTATAGTTTCTAGCTGACCTCGAAGACAATGGCAGTAGTCGAGATGCAAGGGTTGGAATGTCTCGTGTTTCTGTAGACGTGCAGGATGGTTTGTGAGTTTGGAACAGGCTTATGCCTAATCCTTGATAGTAAGAAGAAGAAGAAGAGTTTCTAGCTAGAGTTAAGCGAAAACAATCCAAAAATGAAGTGAACGGATGGTGTTACGATGGTTTTAGAGAGAAGATATCTAAGAGGTAAACAGGTATTGAAAAGAAATATTGTGTTTTCAGGTGCGAAAAATCGCCTATTGATGAAGAACAGCCGCTGTAATAATAACAAAATAAATAAATTTCTGCTGCTCGCCTTTTGCGTAATTACCAAGGCGCTCAACTTCAAAGCTCAATGAAGAGTGTTTGTCCGAGTCCCAAGTCCTGAAAGAAGTGAGCTTGCGCTCGGAATGACGACGTCGTAGCTAGGTTGCCTTGTCGTTCGGAGAATTGGATGAAAGGAACTCTTGGAATTTTTCTTTATTGGAATTACAGATGATTAATTGAGGGAAAGATGGGCTCGGAATCGGGATAACAGCGAGAACATTGCCTTGGGGAGGGAAGCTTTTCCTAGTCGGAAGTGTGCGTTTTTTTCTTGTAAGAAATATTTATAGGGATGTTTGTAGGGAGTCTATAGAAAATCGTGGAATGGCTTGTGGCGGGCGAGGTGTCGTATAGATTTCTTTAACAGCTGGTTGTACAGAGCGTTGACCAGCATCGTTAAGGACTCTTGAAGTTCGGTGGTTGAACTCCTCCATGCTGGTTGTGAGGACGTAGTCGTGGACGGTTTTATTATTGATGAGGTAGTGGAGGTTGAAAATTTGTCTAACTATGCGATTGTGAAGGGAGGAGAGTTTTCTTTTGTTGATAGAGGAGAGGATGGGCCAACAAACTGGTTCACCGTAAAGAAGAAAGGATCTGATGATAGCAGTGTAGATGAGGAGTTTAAGGGGAATTCTGAGAGAGCGCGAGCGTAGTAGAAAGCTACGTAGTAGAGAGCGTAGGGAAAGTTTATAGAGTAATACTCTGTCTTTTATGATTTTTTTCTGTGACGTGGGTGCGGAAGGTTAGACGTTTGTCGAAGGTTTTTCCAAGGTATCTGACTGTAGTAGCCCAGGATAGGGCTTGGCCTTCTATTCTGAGTGGTGGCGACTGTTTCCTGTGTTGGGAGAAGTTTATGGCAGAGCATTTCTTGAGGTTGAGCGTCATCTTCCAGTCGTGGCACCAGGCTGTTATCCTATCTAGCTGCTCCTGGAGTTTAGCGGCGTTGAAGGGGAGGCTGTGGCTGGCGTGTACATGGTGTCATCGGCGTACAGGCTTTGGTCGACGGAAGGGACAAGCGGGATATCATTTGCGTAGAGGAGGTACAGGCGAGGGGCGATGACTGACCCCTGGGGGCGCCTGCTTGGATGGGACGTCTTGTAGGGGAAACGGTATTGAAGGCGGGGTGCGTGGTAGCCACAAAGAATTGGCGACCGGTTAGGAAGAAGCGTAGTAGTTTTGTAGTAATTGTCTGCTGGGATTTAGAAATGTTTTATATAGTTGCACAGAAACTACTATAATAAGAACTTGATTTGACTAAATAAATCAACTAAAAAATCCTTTTGCAAAAAGATTGTATAAAATATGCTGCCTGAAACCCATAATATTAAAAAATAGGTCTGTTATTTTTAAGATAGTTGTGAAATCTTTTAAAACTAAAACAATCGTATTCAATTTGTCTTTTCAGTAATATTTCTATCTCTAACTAAACAGTTTCTTTAATTATACTTTTTAATTTGCTTTAGAATTCATTGTAGTTGATAGTTTAGTGGTTAATTTTTGAAAAACAGGAAACAATATTGGTGCCCAGGTTGCCTCTCAATATTTTATCAAATATTGTGTAGAAAGTTTCGTAGATATTAGACTGTTCCAAGATACAAAATGAAATTTTAATTTGAGGTACAAAATAGCGATCAAAATTTAGAATTTTTCAACAAGTATGATTTTTTTCAGTGAGGATGGGCATGGATGGAGACTGTTTAACAAAGAAATACAGAATATACACACAGATAGGTACATTAATCCTACCTAAAAACTTGTTTGAAAATTCTGTTGTTTGATTAAATACAAAGAATAATGGGTTATTACAAGAGCATGCTAGGTTATCACAAAACATTTATAATTTTTTTTTGTAGTTTCGATACCGTAAATTGATATATATATATTAAACCAATTAATGGAGGAACGTTTTATGTTATCTCGTTATCGTAAAATGTGAACACCGGTACAATCAAATAACAAAAATGAAATGGTTACGATGGTTCTGCCGGTTTTCATTATAAATTTGCTGTCAATAATCCTGTAGGCTTGACAATAATGGGAGGGTTTAGTTTAAAGGGTGGGGGGTACTTTCAACGACGTATCTTCTCTTGTTGTCGTTAATTCAACGTCATCGGCAGACAGTTTCAATTTCCATTAGCTATAAATCTTTATCCTAT
This sequence comes from Catonia carolina, assembly GCA_035578175.1. Taxonomy (NCBI): domain Eukaryota; kingdom Metazoa; phylum Arthropoda; class Insecta; order Hemiptera; family Achilidae; genus Catonia; species Catonia carolina. Next base: position 305,930,564 of record JAQMRL010000001.1, on the reverse strand, counting down.
GTACGCATTTCAGTTGTAATGAATCAATCATGTTAGCACAAATGAAATCATTACTTTTGTCTGTATTTTTAATAGACCTATTTTATAGCAGTAATTTGTTATTTTCACAGATCTAACGTTTACGAAATTAATAGCTTTAATATTCCAACCTTTTTGTATTACCTACGTCGTATTTATATAAAATTTAAATATGATCCAACCACGTCCTTCTATAGTAAATGTTGGAAACGACTAGATAGCATCCCGAAACAACTAGCCTGTGACCCATCTATGAGGAACTTCGTAACTGTACAATATCTAAATTTAAAATGGAGCAGAAAACTCTTGGCTGAATAACAGACAATACCCATAGCTCTAAATGGAGTGTTCACGCTACCACTGGGTAGGTACCTCTTTTCCTGAAAGTTAAATTTCCTTCCATCCGTTATATATTAAATATTATATACAGAAAATGTGCAGCTTATTGTAAAGTAAGTAAAATTTTTCCTAAAATTTAGAATCATGTTGTCATAACAATCTTAAGGCTATTTAAAACACATATATTAACAATAATAAAGAAATTTAAGTACCTAGGTTGCATAATTTCAGAGCATGAAATTAAAGATTTAAAAATGAAATATAAATTAGAAGAATTGAGGGAGAGCATATTTATAAACCGACAAAAAATTTACTATTAAAATTCGAAATCGTTAAATTAAAAATTAAGACACTACAATAGAGAAATCGTGGAGTATGTATCAGAATGTATTTTCCATCAGAAATAGATTTATAAGAAGAAAATCTTGGGTACTGCAAGTAAAGTAATTATGGTATGAGGATGTTGAACCAGTAAACTATGGTATGAGGATGTTGAACCAGTTGCTGTCGAAGCTCACTGTGAAGGATGCTGTGTTGACCAGATAACCATGGAAGAACTATCAGAAGCATTGAAGGGCACAAAGAACAGGAAAGCTCCGGGATTGAATGGACTGAACGCGGAATTATTGAAGTGTGGAGGGTTGTTGCTACACCTGCGAATTTTACATTTCTTTAATATGTGTTGGAAATATCACATAGTTCCCAAAGAATGGTTAGAAGCAAAGGTTATTTCCCTCTATAAAAAGGGGGTAGAACGGACCCAAATAATTACAGAGGTATCAGTTTGCTGGACACCACCTATAAAGTATATGCAAGAATAATCAATTCAAGACTAAGGAGGATTGTGGATAGTTTGATTTCAGAGGAACAGATGGGTTTCAGAAAAGGAAGGTCATGCTCAGATGCAATTTTTACCATGAACCAAATTATATCAAAAAGACGAGAGTTTAACCTTGAAACTCATCTAGCATTTATAGACTTTATGAAGGCGTTCGACTCTGTCAATCGTAATCTCTTATGGTCTATACTTGAATCTAAAGGATACCCAAAGCATATTATTCAAGTTATGAAGGGATTGTATGAGGGGACAACAATCCGTCTGCAAGTAAATGATAAGGTAACAGAAGCCATCTTGGTAAATAAGGGAGTTCGACAGGGCTGCAGTATGTCGCCGACTTTATTTAACATATATATAGACGACATGTTGCAAACATGGAAAATAAGCATTAATTCAGGAATACAACTCTCAGAACAGATGAAGCTCAATCACATGATCTATGCAGATGACTTGGTATTAATACAGCAAAGCGAAGACGAGTTACAGAAAGCGGTTTTTAGGTTGGACAAAATGTCTGAGAAATATAATTTGAAAATATCGCAGACAAAAACTAAAACTATGGCATTTAAAGGAAAATACACCGTAAGAACTAAAATAGAATTAGGAGGAAGAGTGCTTGAACAAGTCTCTCATTTCAAATATCTTGGTAATGATGTTTCGTATGACTTTGACAAAGATGTGCTTTACAAACTATCTAAATTTCAAAGCATTTGTGGTAATATACATAAACATATGAAACGGAAAACAAGAAAAGATACGAGACTTAAGTTTTACGATACAATTGCTGTCCCTACTTTGATGTATGGCAGTGAGTCCTGGATACATACGAAAAAGGTAGACAGCAAAATCCAGGCTGCAGAAATGAGATTCTTACGAAGTGTATATGGATGCAGCCGAAGAGATAGGCTACGAAATGAAGAAATTAGAAAAACACTGAATGCTTTACCGTTGCTAGACAGAATCAAGCAGAACAGGAACAGATGGTGCAGCCATTTGAATCGCATGCCAGGCGAGAGAATACCAAAAGCCGCCAGAAACTACAAACCTACAGGAAGAAGAGATATAGGACGACCGAGGAACAGATGGGTACCGGAACAGGTTCAAGAAACCTAATCCTTGGAAGTGAAGAAGAAGAAGAAGAAAATGGAAATGAAAAAGAGCAAAATTCTAAGGAAATTATGTGGTTGGAAAATAAATAAAATGGAGAATACAGATTAAGAAATAATTAGAGTTGTATGGGGGAAAATAATAGTAGCCTATAGATAATTAGGTACTGTAATGTAAAAATAGTTTTTATTTTAATTTCAGTCGAAAATTTTTGGTTTTAATTAAAACTTAAAAATTGGCCGTCTCTGAAGCGCTCTGTAGCACGCTAGCCTACAGTGCAGAGGTCCCGGGTTCGATGCTCGGTTAGGGTCTGAAAATTTTCTCAAGTCAAAATCCATTGTTCTAAGCAACTGCAGCGACTTTAAAATAAAAAAAGAAATAATAAAAATTCTTTTGAATTCTTTTAATGTTAATCTTTAAAATTTGTGTTTGCGTTTTTTATTATTTATTTAATTTTAGTTTTTCAAGTCTATCAAAAATGTCAGAAGGAGATGAAGGTGTTCGGTAGGATAAATAGTACTGAAATGAATTTTTTTTTAAATTGACTAAATTTTTAGGGTTTCAAGAGAAAGAGGAGACGGACGGACAAATTACAACAAAAAACGACAATAGTTTAGTGAAAAATCAAGTTTGGGGAAGATTAAAGGAGAAACAATCAAACGTGAGAAAACAATTATGATTTTTATTAGGAAACATTATTTCCATTTATGGTTGTTTTTCCAAAATATTTGTCTTATAAGGAAATAGCGATATTCATTATTTTCCGAACATCCCAAATTTTCATTATTCAGAAGGTGAAACTGTACTACTGAACGATTTTTTTCTTAATTCCCTGAAATATTTTTAATTAAATTTCTTATCGATTACATATCTTCTTCTGCTCTCAATAAATGTGAGAAATTAAATCTGGCATTTGAAATGATGTCGTATAAGCGATTTATATATGTAGACATTGTTGTTGAATTCAGTTTTGATCGTGGTTTTGCATGTTAAAAGTAGGGCTAACGTAAAGGAGCTTTGATAAATTGTGATTTTTGAAATGTCACAAACGTCTGTTCAATCTATCAAACGCGAACTAAATGTATTTGCCCAGATAAAACTCCTTCAACCACAACTGAATGCGCACGTCTTTCATGATTTTTATTTACAAATAATAGTGTTACTTCTCTGAATATTTTTGTTAGTAGCGTGTATTTATTTTCGAATAACCACAATTTACTTTAATAAATTGTTTTTTTCCTTGCCATCCTATCCAGTAAACTAATTTGTTTGTCATAATGTATAATTGTGCTACTATACCTGTGGAAATGTGAAAATGGAATTAAAGCGGTTGTTTGAATAAAACAAGTTTAAATTCAATAGAAATACGTTCAGGGTAAAGAGTCGAATTGCTCAGTCAAGTCAGTTTCAAAGACAATGAATAATAAATTAATAAATTTTTATAAGTACGGAAACCTTTCGGGAATAGACTTCGCCAATATGTAATACACCTATAAAATACATTCAGAAGTTTTGTGTTTTAATCCGTAATGTATGTACATTGCAATCTGTTCAGTTAAGAACAAAAACAACCACATGGCCAATGAGATACATAAGACGTGTAAATGAGGTTTAGTCTTGTACAGATTCAATCTGATCCACGGAACCTTCGTCTCCAAAAATCAGGTCTTACACAACTGACTTGCGGCAATGACTTTGCCGGTAATTTAATAACCGGTGGGTTATTTTTATTCGTTTTGACCGGGACTGTGTAAATTTTGGTAATTTATGGAATTTAAAAAAAATAAGAATATAATATTACGCCCGGCACCTAGTAATATAAAATATTCCAGGCACCTAGCTTGTTTGTTAGTATTCAATAGAAAGTTGTATCCTGGTCTATTATGTTCTTTATGCTTCCATAGTTGTTATAAAAGTGTCTGCCCTATTGAAAGTGAATCATTGTTGTTTTCAACTGGGTGAAGTGAGTTAGTTAAAGACCAGTTTGTGCGACGCGTATTAAACAGTTCCTTCGTAACGGAAAATTTGACGTACAATTGTCATCGTTTTGTAAAATAGGAATTAATTATTTATTCGATTGTAAATGGTCAGTTTCTTTTCTTTAGTTTAGTTTTGCTTCAGTCCTAAGGTTCTAAAATATTTTGTAATAAATTTAGTCTTCAATTACATACTTTATTGTAGTTTTCTAGCTTTTATAACTGTTATAATATAACTAATAGATTTGTAAATAAAAATTTTTTTATTATCGATTTAAAAGAGAGTTTTGTTACTTATAAATAACACCACATTCTAAAAGAATCGGGAATAAACGTCACGAAATAAAACTGTATTAACTTAATACATTATTGTAATACAATTAACTATATACAGTACAATAGACTACAATTAGTCTATGTGATAACCCATGAACAATTTTATTTGTTTTTATTAATAGCACTTAATTATAACTATTTATTTTTGCAAGTTCTCTTGCTTTTTGTTAATGATAAGTTACTACTACTACTACTGTACTACCTACTACAGAAAACTCTAAACAATAATTTATCATTATGGAATGTGATGTAGGCCTTCTCGTATATGTTTCTAATCAAATTTTAGTAAGAAAACACACAACTTAGTGAGGTTTATATATTTTCTAAGAATGTCATTACTCAGATTTTTCTTATAATCCACTTAAAATAGACTAAAAAACCTGTAAGTTAGGAAAAATTCGCATAGAGCTGAAAATTGGTGTAGACGTTGAATAAGTCATTAGCAATGAAATGTCAAAAGTCCCCATCGATCCTATGTGTGCAAAAATTTTTATTCAAGGTCAAAGGTCGAAAATTCTGGTTTTTCCCATTTTTCTCTGAAACCGGAAGTATTATCGTAAAAATAGGTTAGACACAAGTTGTAGATCATACAATTCTCTACAACAATTGTCTCAATAATTTTTTTCGTACGAATCACCATTCGCGAGATATCGCGATTTTAAAAGTTAAAAAACTTATATTCTTCGTTATATGCAGCCTGTATACGTCATGGGACGTTTAATATAAGTAACAACAGTCCATTGGTTTGTATTACTCACGCACTTTAACTTTCACAAAATTAAATGACTCTTTTCAAATATCAGACTATAATGTCAGTCCCTAATTCCCTTTGTCCGTAACCTTGAGTAACATCTGCCCGCTACGTCATTGTCCGAGTGTAAAGGGTCGCATACCTAAAAAATAAATAACAAGAAATCATCCTGTACCACTTTGAACATTAACAATAGTGCCATTCTGTTAAACAATAGGATACCATCTGTATACTAATCAAAATTTTTTCATCATACTAAATCGTGGAGTATGCCTACTGGGGAAACCACGCTAAAAAAATGCGCCAAACACATTACCTCATAGGTGGTGCGGAAATGTGTGCATATTATGAAGGAAATAAGTTTTTTAACTTTTAAAATCGCGATATCTCGCGAATAGTGATTCGTACGAAAAATATTATTGAGACAATTGTTGTAGAGAATTGTATGATCTACAACTTTTGTCTAACCTATTTTTACGATAATACTTCCGGTTTCAGAGAAAAATGGGAAAAACCGGAATTTGCTACCTTTGACCTTGAATAAAATCTTTTGCACACATAGGATCGGGCCTAGGCCCGATACGGATCTAGGCCCGTATTTGTATTCATTGTATGAAGCAGACTTACCAACAACTGAAGGGGTAGTTCAAGCTACATTTGCTGACGATAAGGCATTGCTTGCTAAAAGTGGAGATCCTATAGTTGCTTCAAACAAACCTCAGGAATGTTTAGACCAAATCCAACCATGGCTTCAAAAATGGAGAGTGAAGATCAATACTGCAAAATCGCAGCATGTTACTTTTACGATGCGAAGGAATATTGTCCACCAGTAAAACTTGGAGGTGTTGATTTACCACAAAGTGAAGTTGTAAAGTACCTGGGTATGCATCTTGACAGGCGGTTAACTTGGAAAACCCATGTGAGAATGAAGAGGAACAAATTAAATCTGAAATACAAAAGGATGTACTGGCTGATTGGTGGGAACTCTTCACTCCCTTTGGAGAATAAGTTGCTGATTTACAAAATGTTACTAAAACCAGTTTGGTTGTACAGCGTTCAACTTTGGGGAACTACCAGCAGAAGTAACATAGAGATAATTCAAAGGTTCCAGAATAAGGTTCTTCAGGCTATAACAAGGGCACCATGGTTTGCAAGGAATGCAGAAATACAACAGTATTGCAACCTTCCTGATGTAATGGATGAGGTCAGGCGTTTTAACAGAAAATATCAGGCTAGACTTGAAAGCCACGAAAACGAATTAGCCATAAATCTTCTAAATAATGCAGAAGAAGTTAGGCGCCTGAAACGTTACCATGTTTTGGACTTGTCTGAAAGAGTTTAAATGTACATACAATTATATTGAAAAGTATTCCGTATTGTAAAATGTAAATATCTTTGAACAAAGTCATTTTCTCTTTTAACATATGAATAATTGATATAATGAGAGGTACTCAGGATAATGAGGCCTCAACTTGTGATTTGTAAATTCAAAAGATTTGTTTATAGTTTGTTTTCAAAAAACTGATTGCAAATAATGTAACTTATAAAAAAAACATAGGATCTATGGGGACTTTTGAAATTTCATTGGTAATTACTTATTCAACGTCTATACCAATTTTCAGCTCTAATCGAATTTTTCCTAACTCAAATGTTAATTAGACTGGACTATTATCGTTGCTTAAAGTTTATAGTTATATTCATAAAAAAATGATTGCAAAATAATTGCGCTGTAGTAATATTAATGTGAAATGAACTTCTGTTCAGAATAGATGGCGTGTTTTATTAAAATATGTTTTATTTCCCAGTCAAAAAATTTAACGAATTGTTTTAATGTTTTGGTAATTTGTTTAACAAAATGATGGAGTTACAATGATGTTCCATGTGATGACTTTGAAGTCTGTACTTTTCGACTTGGAATTCACTGTAGACTCGGAATTCTAGTTTCATAACTGTTGTTGAAGTTGTTTTTAGTAAGCAGTTGTTGGTTTCTTTTTGTAAATTTGTCAGTCTCAAAAATATAAAATGACGGCAGCGGAAGAATGTGAAAAGATTGTTAACACGTTTGTGAATTTGGAATATTTTACATTCTTTTAGCGTACTTTGGTAACGGAAAATTTTTGTCTGTTTCGACGAATTTCTCCGCTGTATGATCTGCAGTCACGTAAATAATGTGAAATAGCGAAATAAGTCATAAGTAGATCGTTTATTGAGAAAATATTTTTTTTTTAATTCCGCAGAATATTGCGCACAGAATTTAATTTACCTGTCAAGTTACTTATAATAATTACTGTTTCTTTTAATATTGAGTACCATTTATTACTGTCCATCTGAAAGATATTTTTTGTATAAAACTTAAAACGCAAGCAGATACTTTATCTTAGCTAAAAAGCGTAAATTTACTCTTGGTCTGTAGGAAAGTTTGGTAAGGATTAACAGAGAAATGACAACGGTTGTTTGTTTGGTAAACGGAAACTGGAGGGGCTTCAAATAGACCACCAATAGTAATGCTTGATTTTCAATAAGCTATTTTTTGTTACCTGTTCTACAAAACAACGTTTATAGTATGTTAAATGGTTTAATACGCTCATGTAATAGATATAAACTGTTTTTTGTAACAAAAATGTAATAACCATTTGTAATTATACCTTATAAAGAACAATGAAAAAAAAGAGCTATGCAAAAGATCAGCGCGGAGTGGTTTCGAAAGAAAATGCAAAATCCTGAAAATTCACAAAATCCCTTCAAGACTAAGAAGTTCCTTGATAATCAGTGCGTAATTCTCGCTTTATTGTACACTGCACGAGAGAAACTTGGTCCTTTACAAAAGACTTGATTGTAAAGCCTGTCAAAGGAAGATCCATGGATACTGAATATTTAATTGAAAGACTAAGGCTATTTGGCAGAAAACTGAAATAATGTATCTCAAACAGCCCTAAAATGGGGACGGGCCGGACACGCTACGTTGCAGGCAGATGATCAATAAAACATTATGTCTATCAATGGAGACCCTGGCTAGGAAAGAAAGGTAATTTTTCTTTGGGGGTTACTTCCGACTGTTAGGCATACTAATGCTAATGCAGACGGACAATGAATGGTGATAGATGGAAATTCCCAGACCTACCGGAAATCAAACCTGGGACCCCTGGGGTAGAAACCAGTTGCGCAGACCACTAAAATGTGTGCCGTCCAAGAGAGGTAGAGGTTGTTTACAGACAAAGTGAAAAGATAAAACTGATGGCAGGATTTAACTGGGCAGGGAGGACACGGAATTGTAATTAAGGAGGCCAACAGGAGACGTCTCTAGACCTGTGTACAACACTGGATGATGACAGCTTGATAAAGAAGTAGAAGAAGACAAAAACAATAGACACAGATTATTTAATTTTGTCATATATTAAATGATACAACAATAAGTTGTAGACTATATAAATTAACTCCTCAACAATTCTTAAAATAAACCTTTTTTATTTAAAAGAATGTAAATTAATGTCGACTTGATATGTTCAGTCGGTCTACTTTTTATATTTTGTACACGGGTATTGTTTTAGCCTGATATTGCAATGACGCCAGCGTTAATATTTCCGTCGAACGAGCGGACTAAAAATATTTAACTTATTGATTTGTTAAAAAGTAGGTTTATAAATATTATTTTAGTTTTCTATTATATCTATTTCCCTAGATATTTATAAAAGAAATTGTCAGTTGCAAAAACTGTTTTATTAAACTATTCTTTCCAAATCTAAAAATAAATTGGTTTGACAATATTTTTCGACAGTAAGTATAATTGAATGATTTCATTTTAGAAAATTGATCTGTGATTAGGTCGACTGCTAAAGGAAAGTTCTGTCAATCAGAAATTTATGATTGAGTAAAAAAGGATGTTTGGATGTCGGGATCAGGTGAAAGACGTATCCGTGTTTTGACATGCAATCGATAAAACCTCTCTCTTGCGAATTGCCAGCACCATACCATCCACGAACAAGGTTGAAGTGAGAATAAAAGAAAAATTTCACAAACGAATTCACTACAATGTCTTACATTTTCATCTCCAATTTTTAGTTTATTTACAAACGTTCATTTGAATATTTCTGTAAATGCTACTCTATTTATAATAATAATTACAATTCAAAAATCTTTTTTCGAATCATTCGCGATGTTTTGCAAATAATTTTATTAATTTTTCGATGTTATTTACGATGTAAATAAAATTTCATTTGAACTTAAATACAAAAAGCAAAGTGTACTTATGTATTTCCTATGGGGATTCTGTTTGTCCTTAAATACAGATTTCTGGGAAAAGGATTGTACATTTTTTACATGACTGTGAAGAGGAGACTTTTGAGACTATAAAAAATCCAAATATTAAATGAAATCTGTAACGAGATTTGCAAAGTAAACAAAATAATTTAAGTAGTTTCGATGGTGATACTAATCAGGTAGCAACGTTGTGAACGTAGCTCGAATCAACAACTCAGTTTGTTTTGAAGTGTCGTTATAGTGGCTCTAGCGTGTTGTAAGTGCTAAACCCATTGTAAGTGCTAATATAAATAGTGAAACTTAAATATTTAAGTATTTCAATTAAAATTACTGTGCGAATTTATTTGCACGGGCCAGCTTGTTATTGATAAAATAAAAGGCTTGTCACATTTGCATATTGTTTGTTCACTTCCTCTGTGGTTGAAATGTAAATACTTTACTATAACTACGTACTTTCAATTTGTCGTAAAAGTAATTTCAACTAGTAATATTGTCAGTTGTTCAAACCAAAAATGAAACAGTTCTATTAAATCTGAGCCGAATTCTCTGACAGTAGAAATCAAATGATGGTGTCAGATTGGTTGAAATATATGTTGTTCGAAATACCTATTATTTCAGTGATACTTTATAGATCAATGTTTTATAAAAAAAATATGACCCGCTTTGCCACCTTTAATCATTCTTATCAATCCTATCAACGCATCTACGCAGTTAGTATCGACCTCTCAGCACTAACGAATAACAAAAAAAGCCATTTGATTCTTATATTTTATCGATAATAATAATTTCTTTCCAAGTCAGTAACATTACGATCTATCTGAGGACCGCTCATGAAAGCGACAAGGGAAATTAAGTGATTTGATGAAAAGAGAATATCGAATGCCATTTGAAGCGTTTTTAAGACCAATTTATTTTGTATTTAAAATTGGGAAACCGCTGCAGAGTCCAGTCTAAAATGAATTATAAATATGGAACAAATCAACTGATATTCATGAGAAAATGAAAGAAAACTGTATTTAAAAATATTTAAGTTAAAGGCTACTGTAAGTAAAACTACAAGTTAATATTAAGAGAATCCTTTTGAAAATATCTAAATATATCAACAAAAAACCACCTTGGGTGACTGAATTTTAAAGGGTTAAGATGACACGTGTGTTGGTAAAGTACGTCGTTATACACTGCAGAATGAGAAATTTACGAGCACAGTAATGACGCTGTTTGTGGTCACGTGATGGTAGTTGAGTGTGTTTCTAAGACTTCTTATTTTCTAGTTGTCTCACTCTTACTACAATCGTTGTCTCTTCACAACCCTTCTTTCGGTCCATCTCTATTGTATCCTATTACAAAATAATAATTAACTCGTATAAGTACAAAAAAATAAAAACCGGAAAATGCAACATAAAAATGTTTTTGTTATATTACGTATCGTTATTGTGTGTAAAGATAAATTGCGGATACGTAGGCTACGACGTAATCAATAAACTGCGTAAAAAACCTACAGCTTAGTTACTAGGCCTACTAAGCCCGTCATTTTCGAAGGGTTTTACATGAAATATCCGTAGTAGGTAAAAAAACACAACAAAATTTTAAGCCGGAAAATTACAGTAAAAAATTTGGTGTGAAACACACAACTTTCTCTTACCAATGAAAATAATTAACCATAAACGTAATATTAGTAATAAAACATTAGAAATAAACAAAAAACTAACCTCAAAAAACATAACCGTATTTTAATCATGCGTGAAAGACGCAAAATTAAAATCAACCTCAGTTTGGCTTAAAAATACGGAAAATCACTCTTTCACGCTAAACTACGCTCTGTAGAGAAAAATGCTCTAAATAAAAGTTGTAGATCTATTAATTTCCTATAAATTTGATTTGCACTTTTGTCGTAAAATGCTAAGGCCGAAATCGTTTAAAAAAATCGATTTTTCACACGTTTTCGTGAGAAAAAAAATTGCTAATTACCACTAAACTAAGCGTTATACAAAAAAATGTTGGACAAGAAAGTTGTAGGATTTTAAATTCTCTATAACTTTTATTATATACATTTTTGCCCTAAAATGCATATTAAAGCCAATCTTAAAAAAACAATTTTTTTACGTGAAAACAGCCTCACCAAGAATTTTAGCAAACATGGCGGCTACCCTATCTTGTAGAGCATCAAAAATTTAGTAAACCAGGCGATTTAAAAAAAATCGTAGAACCAGTTTTTGAGAAAATCGCAAAAAAGTGAAAAATTACACGAATAAACTACTACTTCCGGTTGACCGATTTTAATAAAAATGTTCGTGTCGGGTCCGGTAGTGGTGTCTTAACTTAAGTGTCAAGTTCGTACGATGTTCCGTTCTTGACATATTCTGTTCACACATACACACACACACACACACACACACACACACACACACACACACACACACACACACAGACCAATCGCTAAAAACATGTTTTTTGGGTTCAGGGGTTCTGAAAACGTATAGATCCGGTGAAAACACGATTTCGAAAAATCTTGCTTTTATTTCTCCAGTCGTTTGGAAACAGAATAAGAATGAGTCCTCAAAAGATTTTATACAAATAATTTAATTTTTATTAAAAAAAAGACACAATTTGAGGTAACGTAACATAGGCTACATAGAGGCTTTTTTGTTGTGTTCGAGAGGCTTCTTGTCACATCCGGTAGTTAGTTAGAGGCTTTTATAAATTTATTTATATAAGGTTAGAGGCTTAATGTTACAGCAGGTACTAGAGGCATTTTTTTTGTCATAATTCGGGGGAATAAATTGTAAATTGTCATATCCTGTCATTTGTCGTATCCCGTCATATACTGTCGTTTGATCATCTTTCCCAATTAATTTTAATCCTTTTTTATTATTTAAGGTATTCCAGTTTTATATTAGTTTGCCAATAATATTGTTTAAAATAATTTGTTTAAGATGCTTTATTTTATTTGAAACGACACGGCACACACCTATATAACTGTTTAAAGAATGAATAAGAACTTGCGCCAACTATCCCCGAGATTGGGGTAAGTTGGCGCATGGGTTTTAATGACTTTAAATATTCACAACTCACAAAATTATTAATTTAAATAATTGAGACTTTAAAGCTAATAGGTTACGGTATGTCGTCAGCATAAAACTTAATCTCAAATCTTTCATAAATAGCTACAACAAAAATATGTAAAGAATGTGCCAACTAGCCCCGGTCTCCCCTAAATGTAAATATTATTGTACATAGTAATTTTCTCTTTTAACAAATGAATAATTGATGTAATGAGAGGTATTTAGGGTAAAGAGGCCCCAACTTATGATTTGTAAATTCAAAAGGTTTGGTTTGTGATTATTTTTACAAACGGATTGCAAAAAATGTTATTAAAGAAATATAGAATTTATCATGTGGTTTCCAACAAATTTATCGTATAGGGAAATTAACACCGCACAATGAACTGTCAACATTAACACTATTATAAAGGGTGTAATCTTGCTTTTATTTCTCCAGTCGTTTGGAAACAGAATAAGAATGAGTCTTCAAAAGTTTTATTCAAATAATTTAATTTTTATTTAAAAAAAGACACAATTTGAGGTAACGTAACATAAGCTACATAGAGGCTTTTTTGTTGTGGTCGAGAGGCTTCTTGTCACATCCGGTAGTTAGTTAGAGGCTTTTATAAATTTATTTATATCAGGTTAGAGGCTTATGTTTCATCAGGTACTAGAGGCATTTCTTTTGTCATAATTCGGGGGAATAATTATAAATTGTCATATCCTGTCATTTGTCGTATCCCGTCATATACTGTCGTTTGATCATCTTTCACAATTAATTTTAATCCTTTTTTATTACCTATTTAAGGTATTCCAGTTATATATTAGTTTACCAATATTATTGTTTAAAATAATTTGTTTAAGATGCTTTATTTTATTTGAAACGACACGGTACACACCTATATAACTCTTTAAAGAATGAATAAGAACTTGCGCCAACTATCCCCGAGATTGGGGTAAGTTGGCGCATGGGTTTTAATGACTTTAAATATTCATAACTCCTAAAATTCTTAATTTAAATAATTGAGACTTTAAAGCTAATAGGTTACGGTATGTCGTCAGCACAAAACTTAATCTCAAATACTTCATAAATAGCTACAGCAAAAATTTGTAAGGAGTGTGCCAACTAGCCCGGTCTCCCCTAAATGGAAATATTATTGTACATAGTAATTTTCTCTTTTAACAAATGAATAATTGATGTAATGAGAGGTACTCAGGGTAATGAGGCCCCAACTTGTGATTTGTAAATTCAAAAGGTTTGGTTATTGTTTATTTTTATAAACGGATTGCAAATAATGTTATTTAAAAAAATAGAATTTATCATTTGGTTTCCAACAAATTTATCGTATAGGGAAATTAACATCGGACAATGAACTGTCAACATTAACACTATTATAAGGGTGTAATCTTGCTTTTATTTCTCCAGTCGTTTGGAAACAGAATAAAAATGAGTCTTCAAAAGATTTTATACAAATAATTTATTAAAAAACGACACAATTTGCGGTAGTTACATAGGAGAGGCTTTTTTTGTCACATCTGGTAAGAGGCTTTTTTTGTCACATCCTGTAATATATTGTCTCATCTGGTTAGAGGCTTTTTTGTCACACCCGGTAAGAGGCTTTTTTTATCACGTCCGGCCAGAGGCTTTTATTTTGTGAAAGCCGGTTACAGGCTTTTGTGAAGAGGCTTAATGTACATCAGGTCCTGTCGTCTGTATTCTTTCACAAATAATTTTTAATAATAATATGAATGGCGGCGTTGCTTTTCCTGAAGGACATACAAACAGAAAATATTAGTCATATATGTTATTTTTAAATTAGTATAGTTTTCTATATATTTAAAACGCTAAATCGCTTCCAATTAGTTTTATAAATGGGAGTTCTATTAACTCCTAAATACACAGCTCTACCGAACGAAATTATATAATTTATTACTTGGTTTTAAATAGTATTGTTTTCTGATTTTCCCAAATTCTAAACTTGATGTTCATGCTAAATGAGTTTCGTTTACAACGTAGCGTTAATACAGCGATGTAATGGCGTTTCTCCCGTGTTTGCCATAATCCGTAAGGATACTGAATATGTGTCATCGTTCTTATCTGTCAACACACTGTCAGTATTAGAGATAGTGTTAATACTTTTTTATTAAAACTTTTACTTCAAAACCGTTCTTTTCTGGGCGAAACTATCGTACTATTGCGGTTTAATTAAGTTGTTACCACTGTAAATTTAATTTATTTTTTCGTAAAATATATTTTTACAACGGTTTGGTAAGCAACTTAAAAACTTTGTTAACCCTGAGTTTGACAACTTAAAAACTTTGTTAAGACTGAGTTTGACGTATTAAAAACCAACAAACCTGGAGGTACAGGGACAACGTTTCACATGTTAACTTCATGTCGGATTTTTCGGCAACAAAATCAAAAATATTGTATAGACAGCGGTTTTAAAATAATTTATTTAAGGTGCTCTGAAGCGAAGGGAGCAGGGGATTAATAATGAAACAATCAAAATCTGGTGTGAAAAACTCACACTTTTTTGCCTGCCAAAGCGAATAATATAACCTAACATTGGCAATAAAATATTAAAAATAAACAAAATAACTAATCTCAAAAAATATAATGTAATTTTAATAATGAGTGAATGATGTAAAATGAAAACTAATATGTTGGCTTAATAATTATTCTAAAAGAGGGCTCTGTGGAGAAAATTTCTTAAATTAAAACTGTAGATCTTTTAATTTCCAATGAATCCGACTATACACTTATGTCGTTAAATACAAGACTAAGGCTGAAATCTTGAAAATCCATAAAATTTATTGTTTTTTAAAAGTGCTACAAGTTTTAGTTACACACTTTTACCCTAAAATGCATATCAAGGCCACAATCTAAAAAAACATTTTTTCTACGAGTGCAAAGCCTCCCCTAGAATTTCTGCAAACATAGCACCCTACCGTATCTTGTAAAATATCAACATGATAAAAATACTTTCTTTCCTATACCTTCATAACGGTAAAAGAACGTACAAATAACTCTTATTAATTTAAAAAAAAAACGAGGTGTGGCTATTAAATAAAGAACTGACGTTGTAAAAAAATTTATTTTAATTGAATACATAATCACTTATTGTTTCATCAATATATACTCCTTCTTTATCCCTAAAACGCTTCATGCGAATTTTTCATTGTTGGAAACAGTGCTGGAAGTCATCTTTTGTCAGCTCCTACAGGACCAATGCCGCTTTCTCTTTTACAGCTTCTACAGACTCAAATCTTGTCCCTTTTAATGCATATTTCAACTTAGAGAACAAGTAGAAGAAAATAACATGTGATGAAACGTGATTTTTACTTATAACTTGGAAACAACTTAGAAAAACTTAAAAAGTTACGAAAGCTCAAAATTTGACCATTCGGGACGCATAAAACAATTTTTACAACACAGTGATGCATATAGTTTCCAGAAAAACTGATTAATTAATGATGTCCTCGGAACGTGTGGTTCGTGCTTTTGACCTCGGAACGGACCCGTAGCAAACCGTACTGTGTGTGTGTGTGTGTGTGTGTGTGTGTGTTTGTATAAAATATCTCAAAAATCGAGTATTGTACGAAGGTGAAGCTAATATTTTAAGTCAGGTACCACAATCAAACCGGACTGGAATATTTTCATCATCATCGGTACACCGGAAGTAGTAGTTTATTCGTGTCATTTTTCACTTAGTTGCGATTTTCTCAAAAACTAAAAAATACACGATTAAACTATTTCCGGTTGACCGATTTTGATGAAAATGTTCGTGCCCGGTCAGGTAGTAGTGTCTAACTTAAGTTTCAAGTACGTACGATATTCCGTTCTTGAGATATTTTGTTCACACACGCGCACACAGGCGCGCGCGCACGAACGCACACACACACACACACACAGACACACGCACAGACCAATCGCTAACAATATGTTTTTTGGGTTCAGAAATTCTGAAAACGTGTAGATCCAGTGAAAACTCGATTTCGAATAATCGACATGAAAAAAATACTTTCCTTCCTTTAAATTCATATAGGCAAGTGATAGTAAATAACTTGGTATGAACGTGTATACACTCAAACGAGAGATTTGTATACTATTTTTGGTGGCAATTTTGAAAATTTTCATCGACCATTTTCCGGTGTCCGTTCGTCACACCCAGATATCAGAAACTACAAGAGGTAGCAACAAACGGTTTTCGGATTCGATATCTTCACAAAAAGTTAGTAGGGATAGATTAGATTTTAAGTTCTGATTCTGACTGAAAGTGGTTCATAACCGGAAGTCAAGAGATAAGTCATAATTTAGAGGCAGAAGTATTGGTATTTGATCCGTCATAAGGAGTATATACACAAATAATTGCGGGTGACCAAATACTTGCCAACCAAAACCTTGAATTTTATCCTCCGTTCGAGCAGCATTGTGATGACGCGCGTTGTCATGGAGACCTATTTCGGAAGTGTTTCAGTTTGGTGACAGTTTTGCAGTACACGTAAGCTATAAGTTGTACACGTTCCATGAAATTAACAAAAGAACGCCTTTTTCGTCCCAGATAACGGAAGCCATAATTTTTCGAATCGAGTAGGAAGATGTTTTTTTGGGTTTGAGACAAGTTGAATGAGCACCATTGCATTGATTGTTGTTTTGTTTCTGCATTTGTGTGAGATACCCATCTCTTTTTACCTGTACCAATGTGGAAAACAAAGGAGGGAAATCAAGACTGCCATTGTCAACTAAGTAGTTCAATTCCCAATCGGCGAACTTTCATGCAGGGGAGTCAAAGAAGCTGATACAGCCTTACGAATAGTTGGTTAGGTGTGAACCGTGACTACTTAAAACATGAAGTATGTTTGTAGGAAACTAAAACCGGAAATACATTTTTTTTACCTATTTATTATGTGCAAACGGCTGTTACTATTCTACGAATATGCCTCGTGTTAGGAACATCATGGATGTTAAGGAATTTGCCGCCACCTGCGTTTCCTATGTTAAACTGAAGACTTTTGAGAATAAATATTTCTTTTTAAATTTGAATAGGTATATTGTGTAGAATATAAATATTGTAACACCTAAGCCTAGGTCCGTTCAGAATCTGGGTATGATAAATAATACACCACCTTACTTTAAACTTATAATATTTATTATAATAATACCATTAATAATTACAATTATCATCGATTAAACTTTCCCTACTTACACAAATACTATTAGAATACATAAATTAAATCAATTATATTACTTTAGCTTAAACTAAACTTGACTAATAAGAGAACAGGGTCCTTAAAAAGCAGAACAATGGAGAATAATAAGAGGTAACTGTGTGTAACCTCTTGCTACCCTCCACCAACTAAAACATATACCTACACGCACTATTTAACGTAATGCAAGACCGGTCCCGGTACGACAGTATTTCTAACGGCCCGACAAAACTGATGAAAACATTTTCTCATCAAAGAAGAAAAAAATAAGTCGTGATAATTTTCTGGATTTAGGGCAAAACTGAGGATTTGTTTGTTATAGAATTTTTAAGTTTTATTCCTTTTCGAAAATTTTCGGGGAATATTTGTATTACCCATAAATAGATAGTCTTGGACAGATAGCTTTTTTCCCCAAGGCAAACATAAATCTGTCAAATAATCTGTAATAAATCTGTCGTTTCTCTGTAAATACATAGGTATGTTTAAAAGACTGATAGGTTGTAAATAGTTCTAAATTGCGAAAAATGCTGTAAAGTAAACGACCAAAAAAAAAAAAACTATAAAGTAGTTATCTAAGAATAATCAATGGAATGTTAACACTGCTTGTGAATAAAGCGTGTGATGTAACTAATGTCTACTCGGGTGCATTTAAAACCAAACTCTTTCTGGGGTTACGAATAAGATTTAAAATGTCAAGCTTTACATAAAATACTACTGTATGTGTTAACAATAAGGAGAAATATTGAATGGTGTTACAGTGGAGATGTGATCGTTCTGACCCGATGGACCTCATATTGTTAATGTTAGAAACCAGTGTAGTAAATTACAGATAGTTTGGACAGAAAAATGGTTATAAAAAGACGATTGAAAATATATGTAAATAAAATTTGTGATATAATAAATAAATATATTTATGTGAGGGGTGAAACAGGTATTTAAAAAGTGTATAGTTTAAAAGAATCAAAAATATTAAGAGACATTTTTATCCCTTTTGTAAATTAAGAGGAAGAATGGTTAAAGTTTGGGTAGGGATGTTCATCAATAAACTACATATAAGAAAGGAGAGACCATTAAGCGAGGTTCATTCATTTCGGTTCGGTCTTTCAGTACATTCATTTCAGTCAGTCAGTTGCAGTTTGGGTTCAGTTTGTTTTTAGTTCATTTTCATTTTAGAGTTGGTTTCATGTTCGGAGAGATCCAAAATACATTCCATTTTCAAGTCCGTTCGGTTTCTCATTTCAAGATTTCCGCCAATTCACATGGTCAAACCGTAATACGGCATCCAGATGACACGATTCTACAGTTCCATAACCCATTTCAAGATCTACAAGCATCAGCAATCAGTAGTCCGTCACAAACCTACGAGGAAGGAAGCGGCGGTAGAACTTCAAGAACGAATCTGGTTTTTTTTATAACATTTATTGTAAAGCCACCCTTTTCATTCCAAGCTTGAATCATTTATATTTTATCATATATTTTAATCACATTTTTTGATGTGTTTGATAATATTTGTAAGTCTAGTATTATACAATGATTCTAAATTATGGTAAAATAATTTAGTAGATGATGGAAGAGCTAAAAATAAAGAGAAAAGTTCAAATAAAATTATGTCCGCAAACGCTTAGATAGCTAGTAACAGGTAGCGAAAAATTTTGTCATGATTTCTGTTCCACTGGTGAAATACAGTGTACTGAATTTACACAGTACTGTTTATTGTATTTACTGTTGTAGTAATACAGTACTGAATTTTTTGACAGTTAGGTACTTTTTGCGATAAAAATGGTGTTTTTATATAGAATATCACTAAAAATAATCGAATAAAACCAGTCTGGAAAGTTTAGTGTTCGCAGTTTTTTAAGAAAAGGATGAAATATGCAAAAAAATGTTAGTTGGAAAACACATTCACATACAGCTTTACATTTCATGCCCAATAACGTTGTAAAAATACAAATAAGCAATTTATTTCTCCCCAGTGAAAGGTGTAAAGAATTTAATTTTGAAAGCGATTATGTAAGCAATCTAAACAAAATGTAAATAAAAGTTTAATAAAGCCGGCCGCATTGGCGCAGTTGGTAACGTGCTCGCCTCTCATCATGCGGTCCTGGGTTCGAATCCCACTCAGGCATGGCATATTTTCATACGTTACAAAAAATCATTTCATCCTACATCGCAAAAAGTTCCACCCCAACGTCTTCGCTAATGACCATTGCAGTTGATGCGACGTTAAATAAATAAAAAAAAAGTTTAATAAAATTGACTCTTATGTAGTAAACTACGCAGCAATACTTTGCCGTTTAATGAGAAGGGAACAAATAACTCATTAAAAAAAAAACTTTTTATGGGTACGGTATTTTCGATTTGTTAGGTGTTTTTCCATAAAAATCCGTCATTTTTGTCTCCAAAAAACCCAAAAAAAATCATTGTCACCTTATTTCACCAGGGGAACTGATTTCTGGGCGAAAATGTTGGCCTCGCTAATAAAACGTGTGTGTGGTGTTTGGTGTGTGGTTTTGTTTCAGACAAAAAACTAACCTCTATAGTTTACCCTATAATACATATTAAAGCCGTAATATTAAAAAAACACTTTTTTTGTGAAAACAGTCTTACCAAGAATTTGAGCAAACATGGCGCCTACCTTATCTTGTAGAGAATAAAAAATTGAGTAAACCAGGCGATTTTTAAAAAAATTGTAGGACCAGTTTCTGAGAAAATCGCAAAAAAGTGAAAAATTATACGAATAAACTACTACTTCCGGTTGACCGATTTTGATTAAAATGTTCGTGTCGGGTCCGGCAGTGGTATGTAACTTAAGTTGAAACTTGAAACTTCATACGATGTTTCGTTGTTGAGATATTCTGTTCACACACACACACACACACGCACGCGCGCGCGCACACACACACACATAGATCAATCTCTAAAACATGTTTTTTGGGTTCAGGGGGTCTGAAAACCTGTAGATCCGGTGGAAACTCGATTTCGAAAAATCGACATGAAAACAATACTTACCTTCCTATATATAGGCAAGAGAAAGTAAATTTATCTATTACCTCGAAAACTGCTGTCACTCAACCTACAGACAAAATACTACTGTATTATACGTTCAGTTTGAATAGAAAATACCAAAAAATACCAAACGAAACTGAATGTTAATTATTTGTAAATTTTTAATACATAAATATTTTAAAAATTACTAAAATTATAAGTGTTAAAAATCAGATATTTAATGTCTGATCTATATATTAATATATCTAATATTCTCACGCCTATAAAGTCGTTAGGTTTTAATATTGGAAAAAATTGTAACAGATTGGCTTACAGTAGGCTATGTTAAACATACAAATTATGAACACTAACTTCTGTATGGAATGTCACTTGTCTACCAATTAACATCACCTGTTGAGCTTTTTACATTCACTGAACGCACTTAAGAGGGACATACCCTGAAAAATTGTAAAAAAATTTAAAAAAAAATTTATTTGCTTTTTTGATTCTCTGATATTTTCTGAATATACCAATATATTTACTTTTTAGAAAAAGGTATTTTAAAATAAAATAAAAAAAATTTTCGTATCATGTTTCACGCAGATTTTCGTGTAAAAACTTCAAATTTCAAGTTAAAATAACTTGAAAACGGATAGTCGGAAATTGATGATTTTTTCACAGATTTGGACTACGTTTCATTCTCTATTAGTTCAAGTACACACAAATAGAGTGAACCACAAGTAGTGTGTTGTTTAAGGTTTAGTAGTTCCATGCGACTAATGTAAGTAAGAACAAAATAAGTACTGAAAATTATTTTGTTTTTGCGTTTCCCGCAATTTTTTTTTCACGTGTTTCAGAATCTTTGTTAAATAATATTTTAGGTTCTATACCACCTAGAGAGATAATTTTTTTTTTTTTAAATGATGGGATTTTTTATGCTCTATGCAATGTGGTATGGAAAATACAAAATATTCATTCCTACAATTTTAAAACTGTTTTAAAGTTACTACATAGTGGTGTACGGATTGGTGTGTTGTGAAGTGCACTGCTGTGTTTGTCCACTGTTTTTTCGTTGAAACATTGTTAATTTAATAGTTATTATTGTGTGATTGTGTGTGAGTGTTGCATCGATATGTAAGTTGGTAATTTTTTTATTTTATTTGTTGCTGAAAGACTTTTTAAATTTATATTTTTTGTTTATTTTAAGAACATTATTAGGTTAAATTTTTAAAATGTCGACACAGGGTTCTTCTTCTTCAACCCAATCATATGATATTGATTGTTCTAGTGGTATGTCTATAAATAACAACTTATCGGTCGCCAAATTTTCAACCTCTTCCGATCAAGAAGGCGCTGCTAAACCATGTGTTGATAGATTTGCAAATCACACATCGGAAAAACGATTCATTCGGGATCCAAGACTCGTTAATGAATCACGTAATTTATCGGTTGACAAAAACATACCGACATTACCATTAAAACCTCAAGACGAGTTTACTGTTGTAAGAGCGAGAAATAATAAAAGAAAGGCGGAAAAGTCATCAAATGATTTGCGTGCAGGGAAGCGACTCGATAGTGCAGCCACAGCGTTTCCACTTAGCAACGCTTACGATGTGTTGTCAGACAATTCCGACATGGAAGACGATTCATCTTCAACTGAACCAAAGCCGCCCCCTGTCTTTATTCCCAGCGTTAGCAACCTGCAACTGCTTTTAAATATAATCACCAGCAATGGTGTAAACAAAACAGATTATGTGTACAAAATTATCTCTCGAAGTCAAATGAAATTGAACGCCAGCAACAGCCGTGCATATTCGACGATAATAAAAAACCTGAAGTCTTCTAAAATCGACTTCCACACCTACCAGCTAAAACAGTGCCGTGCATTCAGGGTTGTTCTACGTCACGTCCACTACTCAGTTGACGTCAACGACGTGATACAAGAACTGGCTACGCATAACCATGCCGTACGGAACATCTCGAACATACGGCACAGAATTACGAAGGAACCTCTTTCGCTTTTTTTTGTGGATTTAGAACCGGCGTCTAATAACAGAGATATTTATAAAATAGAATTGTTGCAAAACGCCAAAATAAAATTTGAGCCACCCTACCAAAAAAACGATATTATTCAATGTAAGCGATGTCAACGGTACGGGCATTCAAGAGCGTACTGCAACAGACCATTTCGTTGTGTGAAGTGCGGTGATAATCATGACACTACTATTTGTGGTAAACAGAAGGACGCCCCACCATTATGCGCTTTGTGTGGAGGAGACCATCCCTCTAACTACAAAGGTTGCGAAATATACAAACAGATTAAACAACGAAAATTTCCACCTTTACGCGAAAGAACAGTTACACCACCGGAAACTCAGACGGTCAGCTCAAAATTTGTCACCCAAGTTGTTGCAAAAAACAGCGTCCAGGAAACATTACATCAGACACCTAACGGTAACAGTATTTTAGACTATGCGAGAGCCGTAAAGGGCAATTCTACGCAACCAATCCCAACCAGTCCGTTGCAAACTGATTCGATTTCAAATCTACAACAATCATTTCTAGAACTACGAAACGTAATACAAAAACAAACAGAACAAATTGCGACACTATTAAATTTACTTACAATCGTTGTTTCGAAATTGAATTAAAATGGAGCAAGTATTTTATAAAATTGCACTCTGGAACGCCAATGGCTTAAGTCAACATATTCAAGAACTAATCACATTTTTAAACATATACAACATCGATGTCATGCTTTTGTCAGAAACTCATTTCACTAACAGGAGTTACATCAGGTGCAACGGTTATTCTCTATACTTTACTAATCATCCTGATGGTACGGCGCATGGAGGCTCCGCTATATTAATAAAAAATAATATAAAACATTACGAACTTCAAAAATTCGAAACACCTTATCTACAAGCAACAAACATTGTCATTGAGGACGTGCGCGGACAAGTAACAATTTCAGCGCTATACTCTCCCCCACGGCATCACATTACGGCCGCTCAATTTGAAACTTTTTTTGAAAGTTTAGGTAACAAATTTATTGCGGGAGGTGATTACAATGCGAAAAATCAGGCATGGGGTTCTCGTTTATGTAATCCAAGGGGTAGAACTCTGTTTAATGTTGTACAAAAAGATAATTTAGGCTTGTTATCGACAGGTGAACCAACGTACTGGCCAACCGATCGACGCAGAATTCCGGATCTCCTCGACTTTTTTGTTACCAAAAATATAAGTCAAAATTCTATTCGAGTAAAATCGGTCCTGGATTTGTCCTCAGATCACACTCCTATAATCGCCAGCGTTGGTTGTAAACTACAAAAAAAGAAGAAACTCCCTATTCTGTGTAACAAAAACACAGATTGGGCCTCCTTTAAGCGTCTGGTTACCGAAAATATAATTCTAAATGTATCATTAAAATTGCAAGACGAGATTGAGGAAGCGGTTGAGCATTTTAATACGGTAGTGCAAAATGCCGCATGGAAATCAACTACAGACGCCAACAAAAACACTCATGGCAACAGTTGTCCTGCTACCATTCGAGAATTGATAAACTACAAACGAAGATTACGTCGAATTTGGCAGCATAGCAGACACCCAGATGACAAAACAAGATTCAATCGTGCAGCACAACATCTAAAGTACACGCTTCTAGAACTGCGTAATCATTATTTCCAAGACAGGTTGGTTCAATTATCTCCAACGGCAGCTACTGACTATTCATTATGGAAAGCTACAAGATACATAAAACGATCAAAGAAACAAATTCCACCTCTTCGTCTAACGGATGGAAATTGGGCTAGGACCACAAAAGAAAAAGTGGAAGCGTTTGCGGAATATCTGTCCACTGTCTTCCGTCCACACGACGATGATATCGATCGAAAATTAGAAGAAGACATTTTAGAACATCTTGAAGCCCCATTTCAGCTATCACCTCCTATCAAATCTTTCACTCCGGCTGAAGTGATAACTACAATCCAAACGCGCCTGAGTTCCAAAAAAGCTCCTGGCTATGACCTAATTACCGGTGAGGTGTTAAAGCAACTCCCAAGGAAGGGAATTTTACTCCTGACATTCATTTTCAACGCAATTCTAAGGACGGGTTGCTTTCCATCTCAATGGAAAGTTGCCCAAATAGTCATGATTCTCAAACCTGGCAAGGAACCTACCGAAATTACGTCATATAGACCGATCAGTCTTCTATCCGTGACATCAAAAGTTTTTGAAAAATTACTACTTGATCGTCTAAAACCTTTTTTGGAAGAAAGTGTTTACCCGGATCATCAATTCGGTTTTCGTGAAAAACATTCTACGATAGAACAGGTACATCGGATAGTTAACCAAATTCGATATACCTTAGAAAAAAAGGAATTTTGCTCAGCCGTCTTCTTAGACATAGCTCAGGCCTTTGACAAGGTATGGCATTTAGCTCTTCTACACAAAATTAAATTAAACCTGGATCATAATTATTTTCCTATTCTAAAATCATTCTTAACCGATCGTTTTTTCCAAGTGAAATTTGATGATGAGTTATCGACCTTGCACCTAATTCGTTCAGGTGTACCTCAAGGTAGCATTTTAAGTCCTTTTCTATATACGCTATTTACAGCAGATATTCCTGTAAATGAACATGTAACAACAGCAACTTTTGCCGATGACACTGCTATTATTGCATCTGATGCCTCCCCAGTCCACGCTTCTGAAAAACTACAGCAACATCTAAATGACATTCAAGACTGGTGCCAAAAATGGAGGATCAAAGTAAATGAACAGAAGTCTGCACACGTAACCTTTACGATGAAACGAGAATCATGTTCACCAGTAACGTTTCGCAACAACGTAATTCCACATTCAGATGATGTGAGATACTTGGGCATCTATCTAGACAGGCGATTGACGTGGAGAAAACATATATGGACCAAACGGAAACAACTTGGACTCAAATTACGACAACTATATTGGCTTGTTGGGAGGCGATCACAGTTGTCTTTGGAAAATAAATTGACACTGTACAAGGTGATGATAAAACCAGTTTGGAGTTATGGAATTGAACTCTGGGGCACAGCAAGTACATCTAATGTAGAAATATTACAAAGATTCCAATCGAAGTTTCTTCGACTTATATGCTGTGCACCTTGGTATGTGCCTAATGAAGTACTCCATCATGACCTGGGCATACCTACGGTGGGAGAAGAAATTAGCAGTCGGAGTGAAAAGTATTTAACCAAGTTGGACACTCATTCCAATCATTTGGCTATAAATCTTCTCGATGACAATATTGAACACCAAAGACTCAAGAAGGCGAGAATATTAGATCTTCCATTCCGTTTTACCTGATCAAAAATGTTTAACCATCCTTTTAAGATCAAAAACACAAAATTATACTGCGGTTGTCAACTCTTATTTATTAATAAACTAAATCTTGCTAACTCTCATTAATCTAAAATTAATCATCTAATAAATTTTCTATCATCAGTTACACAGATCATCAGTATCACGTTTTCATTCGCTCCTTTTCCACCTTCATTCACTTCATCCGTATAAAAATAAAAAAAAAGAATTGTACGTCACCAAGACCAAGAAGAAACCCTTCATCAACTATAACCAAACGATGACATGGAAGCAACGCTGCTGAGTGCTGTCTTCTTCAAGTTTTATTCATCATCAACACATTTACTGAAAGTTTTTGTTAAACTGTTTGTAAATAATTCTTACTGTTAAAAAAAAAAAAAAAAAAAAAAAAAAAAAAAAAAAAAAAAAAAAAAAAAAGTTACTACAGGGTGGATTTACCGCATTTTTTACAAATAATTGTCTAAAAATTTAACTAGGTAAAATAATTGAAAATGAATACCACAATTCATAGACAATAAATTTCCCATCAATTTGAGCTTACTTGCATGCAAATACAGTAAATGATACTCAAGAAGTTACTTAACAAAAAAATAGCGTTATTTCATCCCCAACCCTAATTATTATGGTAATAATAATTATAGGTTGTTGAGAAGATATTCAACTCGTTTTATGAACAGAGATAAGTAATGACTTGAAGAACAAATTTGCAAATGCACAATCATGTAACATTAAAAGGGGGAAATTTTTTTTCAAGGGTATGTCCCCCCCTTAATGGAAATTTTGTTACAATAAACCACCAAAAAACATAAAATTCAAGCAGATTTTGTTTTTGTAATTTTACGTTTGGATAACAAGTCTTAGAAATTCAATGAATAAAATTGAATTGAAACTAGAAACAATTGCAAGCTTTGAAACTGAATTTTACAGTTTAAACCATAAAACTATGCATCTTGCAAAATTTTATTCAAATGAGTGTTTGAAATATGTAAATTCGTTTAATCCCCTATGGGAAATAAAATATATTTAATGCAAGATAGTTGAGAATGCAAACTACCTTTGGGCTGAATTGCACTCAGTCTGTACTCGAGAGAGTTGCTTTTGTATTCTTAGTTCAAGTGCTGGCTGAATAAAACTTACTTTCCTACACCAAATTCAATCTCTTTTTAAATAAAATCAATTCGTTAAAACGGATAGAATAAACTATTTAGTTTTATTTTAGTGGATTACATCAGCTTATTGAATAACTTTACAAATAGGGCTATCTAGATTTTTAAAAAAATTTAAGAAAGAATTAGTAGAAATTAGGAAACAAACTCGAAAATAGTGGTAAAACCTGATAATTTTAATATTGTAAAATTTATTATCAACCTGTGAAAACTCAATACCACCAAAATTTAAAAATTATATTTTGCTGCCTATACACCTTCCTCGACATCATACTCGTATAATCCGTCTTCTCCTTATTATTTTTATCAGGATTAGGCTCCTGCCTGTTCCGAACTCAATTTTATGTATTTTACTGTTTCAGTGAATAGCTATTTATTTTTATTAATTTAATTCTCATTTAGAGATTTATCGCACTTTCTATTATAGCTACTGCCATCTTCTCGGTTGCTTTCCAATGTTTCTTTGTCCATGTGGTCTGTAATTCTTCGCTTTCAAGAATATTCACTCTTCGGGCATTCTCTCCAGATGTCGTCTCCACTTACCACGATTACCTTTTATTCTTTCGTTAAAGCTATATTCCTAATTGGTTAATTTATTTCTTCATTCCGTATACGGTCTAATCTTGTGCACTCTTTTGTCCTTCGTAGGAATCTCATCTCTGCCGCCTGGATCCTATTCTCTTGTGAATTTTTATTAAACTAACACTCACTCTAAAAAGAACAAGGGGAATAGCCATCACCTTATAAAATTCAATTTTTGTGTCCTTTCGAGCCTTATTTTTCTGTGTTCTGCTGATAGCACCACAAACAGCTGCTTTTAAATCTGCTTATTTTGTTTTGAATGTCGTGATCAACACCACAGCCGCATTTTATAAAATCGTATTTTACCATCCGTATTTTATAAAAATAGCCGAAACAATTTTCGTACGCTAAAATTTTGTAATAATGTGTGTCCTTGTGTCTCTTTTGTAATAATAATCTCTTCTCAGAATTATTCTATCCATGAATAGAACTTCTATTAATCTGTTTATAGATGATTCTAGGATATGTTTTACCAACTTTTACGCAGGCTATTACATCCAGTTGAATTAGTTTTTTCGCCAAGTGTACATGATCTCCATCAGGATTTTTATTTTCGAATCTTAAACCATTTGCTTATAGTTAAATTAGTTAACTATTAGTTTACTTATAGTTAAACTAGTTAACTACAGTTAACTATACTAGTTAACTAGTTACTTAAATTAGTTAAGGTAAAAAAATGGTGTAACATTCGTAAATAAATCTTCATGGAGATTACGTCCACTGACATAACTCCGTTATAAAAATTAGACTTCGTTTTCGTTGTGGTTAATTTTCAAATTTGTACTCATGATAAACGATAATAAAAAAAATGGTAAAAATGATAATTAGGCTTGTCATGGTTTTACCTTAGTTACCTCTATTTAGCCCTACCTAATATTTTTTCTTATGTATTTAATTTCGATTTTTTTTGTTCTGTTGCATATTCTTATGTTTCACTAATTTTAGTTTTTTGTGTTCACAATTATTCGCTGGGTTATTTCCTCTAAAGGAATGTTTGTTTTAGTTTTACGGCGATTATTTTTTTTTAATTTAATCTTATCGAAATTTTCACTTGTTAATTCTTGGTTTTAATTCGTAATAATTATAACATTGTACAGTGATGTTCTTGAAATGTTTGAGGGAATAGATTGTTTATTTATATTGTAAGAAATTGTGTATCGCATGGGGTGGAGTGTATTGTCCAAGGAATAATGGATTGCGATGAATGAAAACTTTTAAATAGAAATTCTCAGAAATCAAAACTAGTAGAAACATTTGTTTTTTTTTTTATTTATGCTACCGTGTTTTGGTAAAGCGGAGAAAATGTTAGAACGATCTCCATTGTTTGAGGAACTATCCGACCGCTGGTGTAAATTAATTTTTTGTTGTTTACAATTTTTGAATTATCTAGGCCTATCCACTGGGAACCTATTTCTTTAAAAGAATTTTTTTTCAATTTAGGCCTATTTGTTTTTTAAAGAATTTTGGTAAACTTTTGATGCATACTGTATTGTATAGTTTCAAAATAACTTGATGAATAAAAGTAAAAACAACAAGAATCTGTTTTCTATACTTATACTGAAGATGAAACGGACTTGTTCTATGGAAAAAAACCTTTCTAATGCATAACACCTTAAACAAGTTTTTTGTTGTAATTTGAAACCCTGATTTTTTATTGGAGACACCGTTTATCAATTTATATCACTAAAAGATTTGTCCAAGCCACCATGGGAAAAACTTCTTTTTTTAATGTAAACACGCATAAAAACAAGTGGGAATTTAGAGTATTCAGGTATGAAATTTGCAGTAAGGGCTGCTATAATTGTTCATTTCTCTAAATTGTATTTGCTGAAGACAAACTAACATGCAAGACACATCCGTCAACACCAATTATATTTTGATTGACTTTCAAGCAGCGTACCTTATTTTGGTGAGAGACGTTTAGTCAATAACTGACTGAACGACATTAATTGCAGAATATTACGAAAGCAAAATATAATGTAAGGCTTACTTAATTAGACCTACGTAGAAGGCAATTTCCTACCCGTTAGCCTACTTAAGCAATTCAGTTAGATTAAAATATAATTTATTTCCTTCGATGCTCATAATTCAGTTTCCATAAATTACAAATTCAAATTGAGGGAGAGTTTTCCACAGATTATTGGTCTTATTTACCTAAATTCACAAAAAATATAGGCCTCCTTAATAAAAAAGAAAAGTATTGAGTACCTTTTAACTGCCAGTATTTTCTCATGGATTAAATTAGTATAGTTTTTTCAAATAGCCTAATGATATATAGGAAGCCTATTACTATATGGTATATAGGAAGGAAAGTATTGTTTTCATGTCGATTTTAAGAAATCGAGTTTTTACCGGATCTACACGTTTTCAGACCCCCTGAACCCAAAAAACATGTTTTTAGCGATTGGTCTGTGTGTTTGTCTGTGTGTCTGTGTGCGTGCTTGCGCGCGCGCGCGCGCGTGTGTGTGAGTATACAAAATATCTCAAGAACGGAACATCGTACGAACTTGAAACTTAAATTACATACCACTACCGGACCCGACACGAACATTTTCATCAAAATCGGTCAACCGGAAGTAGTAGTTTATTCGTGTCATTTTTCACTTTTTTGCGATTTTCTCAAAAACTCGTCCTACGTTTTTTTAAAAATCGCCTGGTTTACTCAATTTTTTATTCTCTACAAGATACTGTAGGCGCCATGTTTGCTGAAATTCTTGGTGAGGCTGTTTTACGTAAAAAAGTGTTTTTTTAAGATTACGGCTTTATATGTAGCCTAGTAGGCTATTATAGCGCAAAAATTTATATAATAAAAAATGTAGAGAATTTAAAATTTTACAACTTTTATTTGTATAACGCTTAGTTTAGCGATTTTTTGTTTTTTCTCACGAAAACGTGTGAAAAATTGATTTTTTTAAGATTTCAGCCTTAGTATGCATTTTATGACAAAAGTATATATATAATTGAATTTATAGAAAATTAAACGATGTACAACTTTTAATTAGAGCATTTTTCTCTACAGAGCCTAGTTCAGCGTGAAAGAGTGATTTTCCGTATTTTTAAGGCAAACTGAGATCGATTTTCATTTTGCGTCTTTCATATATGATTAAAATTAGGTTATGTTTATTGAGATTAGTTTTTTGTTTATTTCTAATGTTAGGTTTATTGTTAATCATTTGAACTGGCAAGAGAAAGTTGTGTGAGTGTTTCACACCAGATTTTTAGACTAATAAACTTATTTAAAAAAAATTAACTACCTATTAAATTTATATTTTTTACCAACATATAACCACTTAAGTCAAATTGTGTTTTAGGTTTTTAGAATTCTTCCTCCATTTTAACCAATAAGTTTTTATTTTGTCTGATACTTTCCATTCTTGTCTGAAAGTACCTTTTTGTTTTTTTTAATGAGTAGGTGTCTTAATTGCCTGTTTTTCAAATTTTGTAAGTTGTTCTTTTTTGTAATCTTCTAATGTAATGTTTAGTAAATCCATGTCTTCTTTAATCTTTTAGGACCAAATGCTCTCTAATTTTCTATCCTATTATTCTTCTATAATTTATCTTATTATTTTATTTTCTGGCCTTTTGATTAAATTTCCCAAAATACATCCTGTTTTTCTTAATCATGCTTATTACTGGTTGTATGTTTTTGTAAACTTATTCTTTGGTGCTATCTTATAAACTCCATCCTTACAAAAGTTTTATTTATGTATATTATTATCAATCTTCATGCCAATTTGATAAGTTTACCAAAATGCCTGCTGTAGGTATAGTTTTAAATATTGTTTCATTCGTATAATATGATGAAATAATTAAATTATTTAACTTAAAACTAGATTGAATTTATTACTAAATGTTATTATAAACTTAAGACTTAAACTAAATTTATACAAAAAAGGCCATTTAGAATAAGAATAATCACTAATCTTACCTACAAAACCAATAATTGCATCGTATATGGAGATCTGTTACATTCATAATGTGTTAAGTATTAAACTGGTTTAACAAACTAACATGTACAGTAACATTTACTGCCCAATCCCAAGCTTTGTGCAGCTGAGAGAATTGCAGTACATTACTACGTGTGTTATGAATGTTACGTATGATGAACCGCTCTTTAAAATGAAAACAGGGGAAAGTGAAATATTATTTAAATACCATATAAATTAATTCTTTTTATTAAGGTATATTGCAACATTGTACATTTACTACATTATAATATTAATTAAAAGCTTTAATATATAATATAACCATTAGGCGTATATTATTTTTGCTGAATTAAAAAGGTGTTAGCAATTTTATATTTTACTTTAATAGAATTTGTTTTACATTCTTCATTGCATTTATCAACTATTTTTTTAATTAAAGTTCTTGCCTCATTGTGTACGGTGAAATTTCTTTTCCTACTAATCTCGGCCATTTAATATAATGTTTATGATAACATTCAACACACTTTTATGATTAGATGCTCGATAATAATAAAATCACATACATAATAATAATAGAAAAAATAATAATAGAAAGAATTAGAAAAAAACAACATATGGAAACCCATAAAGCTAGGTAGGCAACAGGATAATATCGTCACATGCCTAGCCTTTGCTGATGATCTGGCAATTCTCTCTGGAGATGAGCAAACGGCAGTCCACCAGATTGAGATCCTTAAAGAATGTGCGGAAAAAGTTGGACTGCAAATATCGTTCACCAAAACTGAATTCATGACCACAAAACACATTAGATCGCGGAGTTTAGTTACGAAGTATGGCACCATAAAGAAGGTGGATCACTTTAAATACCTAGGTGAAATCATTGAACCCACAGGTACAGAAAGGCTAGCACAAAAAACACGTGAACTGAAAATGCGTAGAGCATATGGAAAAGTTGCAAACATCTACAACAAAAAATGTATGAGCATAAACACCAAAATTCGACACTACACGACTGTCATTAAACCTGAGTCTCTTTATGCCAGTGAGACCTTGAACCTCAACTTTAAAGGGGATCTTGAGAATATTAAGAAAGCTGAGAGAAAAATCATTCGGAAAATTCTTGGCCCAAAACTCACAGAAGAAGGATATCGTCTACAATCACACACAGTGACAGAAAAATACTCAAACATTGAAGTTGATTTCCGTAAACGACGGCTGAGATTTTATGGTCATATAATGAGACTGGATGACTCTCGGCTTATAAAGAAGATTCTGATGCACTCACAGAAACTCAAAATTACAACCGTCTGGATCAAGCAAGTGCAATCCGATCTAAGAGATGCAAATATCACACCTTCAGACCTCAAAGACCGTAAAACCTTCAGGCATAAAATTCATACCTGGGAAGTTGCATCAGAGGGTAAGCCAAAGAGACCTAGGGCAAAATGGATGGATGAACGTCGTGTTAGACACCGCGAATTTATGAAGGAGTACTGGAGAAATAAGAGGAATGGCGGCAACAGTTCATAATTGACTTTATGTGATCCTGAATGGGTCTAAACAATCTAAATAAATAAATAAATAAATAAATAAATAAATAAATAATAACATAACAATAATTGCACACACATACGAACATACTGCAATAAATGAGCTCATAAGCAAATCCCAAACAGAAGGGTACATCTACAGCGAATAGTCAAAACAACACCCACATGTATCACTGTACTAGACAGCCTACTGTCTAGCGAATAGCAATGAGATGATTAGTACAGTGTTATGATGTAGTAGCAGTCTGATACTTCGTCTATCCCCTTCATACCGCAGCTGCACAAATTTTTAATTTATATAGTACCTCATGTTGCACAAACACTGACTAACTGGTTAGCATGCAACTGCTTTTATACACAAAGAGATAGATTAAACCAGAAAAAAATTTTACAAAATCTAGAAACAAATAATGAAAGGGTGTACAGAAATATAAAAAATACTAGTAAATAAATGAAACTGAAAAACAATATAAAAGGCATAATTAATACAAAACAAATCTTTCAACTTTTTACATAAGAACAAATAAAATTGAATGAAAAGGAATAAATAGCACAGTAACATCAACTATTTATCGATGTTACAGTATTTTTGTACTCATTTTTTGAACTTTAAGAAAATTTATAGATTATAAAATAAATGTTAGCGCACTAAAATTTTGAAAGTACGTATATATTAATTTCAATGTATAAACTGTACAGATAATCAACGTACGTAAAATTTTAATAAATTACTCAGACTCGATTATAGAGTAGCATAGAGTAGTAGTCTCTTCAAAGTTATTATTAAACTTTAATTTCTCTATTAAAACTTCCAAAACTACGTTTGTGCAGATAATTAAATCATTTATAGTGCAGTTGCATAAAAGATTAATGGATTACTAAGTTGCATTTCAGTTAAGTGGGTGTCAGATAAGTGAATTGTTTGCAGAATACTTTTAATGAAATTTTAATTAGTGAACTCAAATGTTCCACAAAAGCATCGACATTATTCATATGAGTATGCCTACTTAGTTACAAACATAAAATTAAAAGAAATTCTTTAGGGAATACAATATATTGTGAAATATAAACGCTTTCTTATTCAAATTGACTTTGTCATTTATGTGTTATTTTGTTTCAAGTAACACGGTGTATACTAAAACCTAATTATGTATTAAAAAATTGACATCTGCAATAATTATCCATTCACTTAATTAAGAATCTTATAAGTTTAGGCTATAGGTGATAAGTATAGGTCATAATTTTCTTAATGGCCTTATCACAGATGTGAGATCTTGATGGTTTTCGTTTTTGTGTATAGCCTTTATTTATTTGGTGTTAAATTGGTACATGTCATTATAAATTGTATTTTTAAATTTCATTTCTTGTTTCTCACTGTAAGAACTTTTATTATTTTTAGATATAATTTTGTTCATCAGACTGCAATTCTGTTCAAATTTAAAATAAAAATATATCTACCCTACTTAATCTTGTTAAATATTTAAAAATAAACATTGTTAATTTCTTTTCATGTTCTTATGTTTCTCTTTTTTGTGTCTACTCTAATTTTTTTCCTTTTGTCTTACAGCACTAATTTATTTTTCAGAAACTTAAGTTTTTGTTTTATTAATAAATTTTAAAATTATTTAATAATGTTATCTATTGTTATTAATGCTGTTTTTTAACAACTGTTATTTTAATCGCTGTTATTTTGACATACCATGTATATGTCATATATTATTTTATGCAGTGATAAAAGTTTATTCACTTATTTTGAATACTTATGGTTTAACAGTGGCTCAATTGTTAGTAAATAATCACTGAAATTAAAATTAGTATAAACCTTGAAGAAACTGAAATCAAAAATCACATTTTTTGAGAGTAAAAATCTATAGGAAAGACTTCTATGACAAAGACTCAATTGATTTCCTTTATTAATGATGCTTCCCAGTTTGTAATTTTGTCTCTCGTTGCCAACATTTGTTTTATAACCACATTTGTGCAGTTTAGTCGACGGTGTTGTTGCAGTATTTTTGTGATAATGGTACTGCCATCAAGGAATTCCAAATTGTTGCAGGATTCTGAAGATCTGTTTACCTTTTCAACCCGTTGCCAAATTCATGTGAAGTCAATTTTAACAAAATGAAGTATATGGTTGCAGGAGGTCCAGCTAGGGAATAGTATTGGACCACAAATCAATCATAAAACCGTCCTATTTATCCTTAAGTACGCGGTTGTCTGCAACTGGTGAAAGAGTAAAGGATATTACAATCAGAATTGCAAATGGAAGAGCTGCTATATTGCATCCTATAATTTGGAGCTGAAATAGAAACATGGAAGATAGAAGTTGGTTATACAAATCTGCAGTTAAAAGTATCACTACCTATGGAGCAGAAATGAGGGATGTTAGATAGAGTTGAAATTGATATGGGCATTATGAAAATAGTGAAGTTTAAAATGTTGAACTGACCACGTGACAAGGATGCTTGAAGGGTAGATGTCTTCAAGTGATATGGAGGTAAATTCTGGAGACAAGGCAAGGGATAGGAAGACCAAAGTTGTCCTAGTGGGAGATCATTGTGCAGTTGGGTCTTTTCAAACAACTACAAGGTCATTAGCGACGATGTTGGGGTGTAACTATGTGTAATGAGGATGAAATGATTTTTTGTAACGTATGAAAATATGCCATGCCTGAGTGGGATTTGAACCCAGGACCGCATGATGAGAGGCGAGCACGTTACCAACTGCGGCCGGCAAAAACTTATTTATTTTTAAAGTTTTAAAACTATTTTATAAAAAAAGTGGCAACAGAGGTACTGAATACTTATATCACAGAACTAGAGGTTCAAGCCAACAACTGTTTGTAAGACTGAAAGTTAATAAATCCTTTTTTGCTAAAACTTTTGTTTTTTTAGGTTCGAAGTGTTGCCGAATCTGTTGCCTATTGAAATTAAAAATAGCTTAAACGTGTTAATATTTTCAAGAAAGGTTAAAGATTGGCTCAATGATATAACTGATGTTGATTCACTTGTAAGAATTGTTGGTTAGTGTTGGTGTTTTGCCGTTGCTGACTTGCAATGCTTGCTGGTAAGTCTTTGTAGGAATTTACTGATCTTGGTAAACAATATAACAATAATAACTGATTTTAGTGTTAGTCATGTACAGGTGAATATCTGCTCTGAAGACTGACGGCTTGGTTAATATTGTTGTTAAAAAATATAGTTGGTTGCGGTTGTATTTTATTTGATAGAGTGACAGTGGACTGTAGTGCGGTAACATAAATTAATTATAATATATGCGAAGTAAAATTTAATACAAATCTTGACTTACCCCTTTTTCCAAGACAAGGAAAAATAAAGTAAAAGGAATACCACCTGCGCAGGGATAAGGTACAAGGTTTCCAAATTGCGGTGTTCCGAATTCCCGTGTTATAAGAACAGCGGTCATATGCGGTTAACGAGGCAGCGGTAACAAAAGGCGACGCGCACTGTACGATGGTCACTCAACGACTGTGTCGAGTTATCTGCTACCTATATTTACTACCGATAGCGGCGATAACAAAAATAATTTAATTATCGGGCCTAAACATCCTCCCCGCCCCTGAAACGACAGTTTCTGAACCCCAAAAAAATAAATAAGGAAAAGGAAAGGAGACATCTTCACTTCAGCGGGGGCTGTCACTGAAGACTTGCGAAGGCGAGGTGGCCCACGGAAGAAAGGGAAAAAGAAAGGATAATAAGAAAAATAGCGTAAAAAATATATGGAAAAAAGTAAAATAGAAAAATCTAAAGGCGTAGTTTCCGTGTAAAACCTCTACACACAGATTATTTACAAACACAATAAAAAATAAATAAAAATTACAGAAAAGATATCGAAATCATATTGCGAAAATAGAATAGAATAAACTAAAATAAAAGATACCTTGAATAAATAATTAAAAGAGAATCGAAATATTACTGGGTCGGCAACGGACAAATTTTAGTCACCGACCGCGTAAGTACTCCTGTTCGAGTGCGAACTTTCACGACTCGAATAATTCCGTCCGGACCAGGAATAACTTCTTGAATTACTCCAAGTGGCCACTGAAGAGGCGGACAATTATCAGTTTTAATGATGACGATTAAACCGGCCTCCACAGGTTTAGCGGGAGAGTTCCATTTTTGTCTTACTTGCAGGTTGTGAAGATACTCCACGTTCCATCTCTTCCAGAATTCTTGGATCAACCGGTCTAAAAGCTGATATCTAGTAAGATGATTCAGTGGTTCATCCAGTAGGTTGCAAGTAGGCAGTCCTTGTAGAGGTTGTTGCACTAAAAAATGAGCTGGAGTAAGAGCTGAAGGGTCGCTTGGATCCGAGCTTAAGCAATAAAGCGGGCGAGAATTGAGAATAGCTTCTATTTGTGAAAAAACGGTGGAAAGCTCTTCAAACGTTAAAATTTGTTGACCAATTACTCTATAAAGATGGCTCTTCACAGACTTTACATTGGACTCCCACAAACCGCCAAAATGCGGAGCATAAGGTGGGTTAAGCTTCCATTCAATTTGGTTCTCGGCTAGCTCTGACCCCAATGCATGGACGTAAGCGTCTGATTTTATTAATTCGTATACTTCTTTCAACTGAGTTCTGGCTCCAATGAAGTTTGTTCCACAGTCAGAATAAAGCGTCTTGCATGGCCCACGGCGAGATATAAACCTTTTAAAGGCAGAAAGGAACGTCTGAGTTGACAAATCAGATGCTAATTCTAAATGTACTGCTTTGACAGTTAAGCAGATGAATAAGCACAAGTAAGCCTTTTGAGGGCGAGCGCCCCTGCGTCTTGTCCAGGACACCCAGAATGGTCCAGCGTAGTCCACACCGGTGTGCAAAAATGCCTTACTTGGCTTCACTCTTGCAGAGGGTAGGCTTCCCATAAGAGGAAATACGGGTTTTGGTCGAAGTTTAAAGCAAATATTGCAAGAACGGATCAAGTTTCGAATTATGCTTCTTCCACCTAAGATCCAATATTTCTGGCGTAGTAGCGATAACACGAGCGTCGGCCCTGT
This sequence comes from Catonia carolina, assembly GCA_035578175.1. Classification (NCBI taxonomy): domain Eukaryota; kingdom Metazoa; phylum Arthropoda; class Insecta; order Hemiptera; family Achilidae; genus Catonia; species Catonia carolina. The sequence goes on along the minus strand of JAQMRL010000001.1, from coordinate 305,892,099 downwards.
ATGGAAATGCCTTTGATGACAATGATTTATGATGAGATTCGTGAAGTTATCTCGTTTTGGAAGAAGTATAGGATGTTTTTGCTCGTAGCTTATTTCCGAGTTAATTAACCGTCCACCAACACGTAGAACACCTTCTGACAAGAACGGATTGAGCTTCCTAATTTCCGAAGAGCAGCCCTTTCCTTCAATAAGCGATTGTATTTCCGAGGCAAAATGTTCCTTTTGTACTTCTCTGACTATAAGTAATTCGGCGGCGGCTAAATCAGATGCGGATATGAGACCATCAACGCAAGGAAGTCGTTTTAAGAACCGTAAAACGTAAAAAGTGGCTCTGAGCAATTTATTGTAGGACGAGCATTTGTCTATTAAGTCTCGAAGCGGGTAATCTGCTGACTCCGTAGCAATCAAAACACGTTGTTCATCGACGAATTCTTTTGACGAACTGATCGGATACTTAGGCCAGAGAGAATAATCTTCTTCTAGCCAGCTTGGGCCTCGAAACCATAGCTGATGGTCAACCAAATTATTTGGCAGTAGGCCGCGAGAGAGACAATCGGCCGGATTTTGCTCTCCATTTATGTGAAACCAAGCTGAAGATTGTAGATTTTCTTGTATATATGATACGCGGTTAGCGACAAAGGTTTTCCACCTCGATGCAGGGCTATTGAAGCACTATCATTGAATCCGAGAATGCGAATATATTCTTGAACTTAAATTGAATTTCACATGCTTTGGACACAAATGAAATCAATCGAGCAAGCATAACTGCTGAGCATAGCTCTAGCCGCGGAATTGTATTTATTTTCATAGGTGCAACACGAGATTTTGCACATAAGAGATTAATTTTGAATGTATTATCTGGTTGCTGAGCTCTAATGTAAACTACAGCACCATAACCCTTTTCAGACGCGTCGCAGAAACCGATAAGATCTGCTGTGTGTCCTTCAGAAATAGCGACATGGCGAGAAATTTTTAATTTTAATAGTACTGGCAGTTGCGATTGAAAGTTAGTCCAAGTCTCCACGATTTGTTTTGGAGGGCTTTCATCCCAGTCTATTTTTAATGACCATAATGTTTTTATTAAACATTTTGCTAGCAGCGTTGCGGGAGCTAGAAATCCCAAAGGATCAAATATCCTAGCTATTGACGACAAAATGTTGCGTTTTGTACAAATTTTATTCTCAGAGCATATCTTGAAACTAAAACAATCCGATGATGCGATCCACTGCAAACCCAAAATTTTTCTTGTGTCATCATTTTGGAAATTTTTAGAATTCAGAAGTTGATCTTCAATTGGAATTACAGAAACTAAATCAGAGGAATTGCTTGACCATTTGACCATTTCGAACCCACCAGCCTTAAACAATTTTCGTAAGTGATGGTATAGCGTCTGAGCCTCTTGGAGGTTCTTTATACTGGTGACCAGATCATCCATATAGATGGAATTATTTATTGCGGCAACAGCTTCAGGATATTTGGTTGCTTCATCTACGCCTAATTGCCGAGTGACTCGAATCGCGAGAAATGGAGCTGGCTTGACACCAAAAGTCACAGTATTTAGTGTCCACGCGCGCACTTCTTCATCTGGGGAAAATCTCCATAAAATCTTCTGAAATTTTCGATGTTCGGAATTGACTTCAATCTGCCGATACATCTGTTTCACGTCTGCAGTAACTGCAATCGGATATAAGCGGAATCTAACAAGAATTTCTATTAAGTCACAATGTAATTTAGGTCCTGTATAAAGAAGATCATTAAGCGAACGATTATTTGAAGCCTTAGCGCTTGCATCGAAAACTACTCGAAGACGTGTGGTTGCACTGTCCGGTTTTATTACGCAATGATGTGGCAGATAATAACTGTCGTTAGTAAAAGTTGACAGAGACATGTGACCTTGTTCGATGTAGTCTTTCATGAAGGCATGATATTCTATCTTCATGTCTTGATTGGCTTTAAGTCGTCTTTCTAAAGATGAGAAGCGTTTTTCGCAGACAGGTAGTGAATCTCCGAGAGTGGAAGGATCTTCTTTAAACGGCAGCGAAACAGAATAGCGACCAGTCGGTAGTCTCTGGTGGGTGTCGATGAAATGTTTTTCACATATCTCGTCTCCTTTGTCCAAAAAAGTGGGTTGCGGGATTTCTTCTAGACTCCAAAATTTCTTCATTAAATCATCCAGTGGAGTCTCAGTAGTAGACATGTAGACTTGATTTTCAGAACGATTACTGTGCGAATGATCCGATACAGTTCTTCCCATAAGAATGTAACCGAAAAGCGTATCTAAAGCGACTGGAGTCCCGGGAGGTCCCGTTATTTTATGTGATTTTATTATACGCGAAAATATTTCCGATCCCAACAGAATGTCTATCTGACTGGGAATATTACACGTATCATCAGCGAGCTGAATATTTTTTAAGTGCGATAATGACTCCAATGAAAAACATCGGCTGGGTAAACTATCAGTTATTTTATCTATAACAAAAGCGTCTAATTTAAGTACCCTTTGCGTATCAAAGCGGGAGGCGATAGAAAGTGATGCGTTAAATTTAAGAGGACGAGTGCTAAGTCCAATTCCCTGAACCGCTGAATTTACTCGTGATACCTTTAACCCCAGCTTGCGTTGAAATTCGGCAGTAATAAAATTTGATTGGCTGGCGTTGTCAAGAAGCACACGAGCTTCATGAGCGCGGTTCATCGTATCAAAAATGAGAATTTTTGCAGTTGATAATAGAACTATCGATTCTGGCGGAGTATTTTGAGAAGTCATGCTAACTGACGATGTTGAGCAGTGCGCGAGCGAAGAATCAAATGAGGTAACTTGTTTCGAAGTGTCAACAGAAGGAGTCTGAGTATCCGATTTACTTGCGTTCAGTTCCTCAGTTTTCGTCACAGAAGGTTGACTGTCACGATGCAAGGTAGAGTGGTGTCGTTTGTTGCAGAAAATGCAGGTCTTAAAACTCTTACAGTTCTTAGTAGTATGCTGAGATGACAAACAATTCACGCACAAATGTTTTGTTTTTACAGCCGAAAATCGGTCAGCGGATGATAACCGTTTAAATTCAGGACATTTAAAAACTTGATGCAATTCATTGCAAATTGCACATTTTGGGGGTTGATAATTATTATTCTTACTCGTCAAAAAAGTATGAGTAGGTTTACTTTTGTTAATTTTATCTTTAATTTGAGAATTCTCGAGTTTATTAAATTTTGAATTACGAAAAAGAATTTTTTCGTTTTCTTTTGTAAAAGTTAAAAGTTGATCGAACGTAGGGATATCATCCTTCCTACAATGCATTTCAAAATAGCGCACAGTTTCTGGATCTAACTTTGAGAGGGCTATTTGCAAAATAATAAAATCGGCTAAGTTACCGACATTAATAGCCTTAAGAGCATCAACGGATGCTACAAAAGAATGCAAAAAGTTTTCTAATCCTTGAGAAGATTGACAAGTAAGAGGTTTAAACTCTAAAATTTTATTTAAATAAAAAGACGCTAAATTTCTTTTATCTTGATATTTATCTACAAGATTTTTCCATAAAATAGCATAATTTTCAGCGGTAGGCGGAATTCCGGAAGTTACTGCTAATGCTTTTTTACTTAGTTTACCTACAAGGTATCTAACTTTATCGGAATCGGATAAGTTAATATTTTCGTGAATATTACTTTTAAAACTTTCAAAAAATATAGGCCATTCCGAAAGTTCGCCCGAAAATCCGGGTAGTTCTAAAATCGGCAACTTAATTTTAGGCTTAATTTCAGTAACTTGTTTACTTTTTTGTTCACTGTTGTTAATTTCTAATTTAAGTGAATTTTCTGCGGTTATAATAGCACAATATAAATCTTCTAAAGCATCAACTGCTTGAAAACTAGGTTCAGTGTTATCATCTATTTTTAATGACAATTCATTTATTTCATCCATAATTAAACGAAATTCATTTCGGGTTTCTTTAATAGTTAAACATTTTTTTATGAATAAATCTTTACAAGCGGGTATATCCAGCTTTAGGCTGGCATCATACGTTTGCTGAACTCTTTGGTAGAGATGGTTTTTCTTAGCTTCTAATACCCTTAACCTTTTTTGATCGGTTGCCATATTTTTTATTTTTTTTTTAAATATAAGAAATGAACCAAATAACAGGGTTATAAATGCAAACAAGTAGCACGGAAATCGCGTAACTTAATTAAAGAATAATTTCTTTAAATTAAGTTATAATAATTAAAAATAATTTAAGGATTAAAGAATTTATTCATGAAGATAATCAAATTGAAATAATAAAATTATAATTATTGTGTTTATCGAAATTTAAATTTAAATGTGAAGTTTGTAGATAAGCCGATAGCGAAATGACAAAATTTGTAGGAATAGGTAGCAGATAACCTAAAGCGAATAACAAGTTTTATGCAGGTTAAAACTCGACACAGCATACAAGAATTGTAATGCGTATTATACTAACAATATATATAATTTAAAACGTAATTAAAGTTTTCCGACTTCTTAAAAAAATGAACAGTTATGAATTTTATGCAAAGCGCAAATTTAACAAATATGCGTATAGCGTGCAATAGCGAATAGCGTATTTTAAACAAATTAATGTTATTTACATTTACATTAACATAGCGATTTAACGTGAATTCAGTTGACATCAAATAAAACACAATGTAAAGGTATATCCTCGCGAAGGAAAACCAATGGTCTTTTCGAAGCTATCCGCCCGAAAGTTAATAATGTGCTTCTGGAAGATATCAGGTCCGGAGGTTACCAATGGTTGCGGTTGTATTTTATTTGATAGAGTGACAGTGGACTGTAGTGCGGTAACATAAATTAATTATAATATATGCGAAGTAAAATTTAATACAAATCTTGACTTACCCCTTTTTCCAAGACAAGGAAAAATAAAGTAAAAGGAATACCACCTGCGCAGGGATAAGGTACAAGGTTTCCAAATTGCGGTGTTCCGAATTCCCGTGTTATAAGAACAGCGGTCATATGCGGTTAACGAGGCAGCGGTAACAAAAGGCGACGCGCACTGTACGATGGTCACTCAACGACTGTGTCGAGTTATCTGCTACCTATATTTACTACCGATAGCGGCGATAACAAAAATAATTTAATTATCGGGCCTAAACAATAGTTAACATGCGCTGTAGCTGCCGCTACAATTTGAATTGTCATTTGTAGTGGATGACGACATTTGATTTGATTTGTAATTCATTTTTTATAAGTCATTTGATTTGTAATTCATTTGTAAACTTGTTTTTATGTATTTTGGTTTTTTTTTATATATATAACCACCGTTTACTTGAGTTGGTGGTTATTTATTCCTAGTAGATAAGATATAATTTTGTATTTGTATAAAGTGGAATAAATAAATATTGTTATTATTATTATTGTGAATATGCATTCTATATAAATATTATTTATATAGAATCCCGTTCCCTGAGGAATGCCAACTCCTGCCACCTTCTCGTCACTTAAACAATTTTTCACACGGACTTGTTGCTTCCGGTTTTCAAGGAAAGTTCTGAACCAATTAAGAGCTGGGCCTCTAACTCCTGCAGCTTCTAGTTTGATAAGTAGTAGATTGTGATTCACCAAATCAAATGCTTTTTTGAAATCAACAAATAGCCCTGATACTTTTTTACTACAATTTAAGTTTTCAAATACATCGTGTAAGACGACTTCAATCGCATCTTCAGTACTTTTTCCTTTTTTGAAGCCAAACTGGCTGGGAGAAAAAAAGTCTGTAACCTTTAAAAAGTTTAATAGTCTGGTCCTCATAACCTTCTCAAATATTTTGGAAAATATTAAAAGTAATGAAACTGGCCTATATTGCTCGACCGCATCTGGGTTGCCCCCTTTAAAAATTGGCACAATAACAGATTTTTATAACAATTCAGGAAATTTCCCAGTAACAAAACTAATATTAATCAGTTGAGCAAGTGGACAAGAAACTAGGTGAATAATCTGCTTTATGAAAGAGACATTAAAACCATCAAAACCAGATGATTTTTTATTTTGCATACCTAAAACTACACTTTCCACGTCACATTTGTGAACAAAACTGAGAAATAAAGAACTAGGCTGTGATTTTAAATAAAATGAATCACTCAAATTTCTAGAAATTGCGCACATATTAACACTATCCAAAAAGAAATTATTAAAAGTGTTAGCTATGTCCCTTTCGTTATTTATTTCTCGACCATCAACTACTAATTTTTTAATTAATTAATTTTTCCTTCCCAGCAATGAATTAATCACTCGCCAATTATCAGCCGGTCTGTTTCCACATTGCTGGAATTTATACGCATAGTATTGATTTTTTCTTAATTCTATATCTGAAGCTAGTTTATTTTTAAAGTTTACATAATTATTTCTAAAGCAAATGTCGTAAGGCCTACATTTTAATTGATTGTACAACTTGTTTCTTATCCTAATTCGTTTTAATAAGTTATCATTCATCCAAGGGCTAATTTGTTTTGCTCTAAATAACTTATTACTTATTTTAATTTCAGAAGTATTTTCTAAGAAACAACTTGATAGTAAAGAATGAAATTGATTGAAGCTGAAATCAACATCATTTTCATTAAAAATGCCGTTCCAGTTTATTAATTGGAGGTGTGAATTTAATTTATTTAAATCATTGTATTTTTTGTTATCATAGACATAATTAGGAATAAATGACTTTTTATCAGGGATAGAAAGATTTAATCAAACTGCACAATGATCAGATAAGTCGATATCAAAAAACACCACCTTTCAGTGCGTTAATATTACTGTAACGAACAAAAATATGGTCTATACATGTTTTAGAAATATCAGTTATGCGAGTAGGAATGTTGATTAATGACGTACAAGTAAGTCTTGTTTTCCAGCACGCCAATTCGTTGAGATAGCACATGTGATTCCTGCTTTAAACTTCCGTTGTCTTCCATAATTTCCCTATTTTGAGACCTAATGACCTCCATAGTCATATTAGACTCATCAAGTTTAGTCGAGAAAAACTCCAGCGACTTCTGAAATTCTTGAAACTGGCTTGCGTACGATTTTAACTCACCGAAAATTTCCTTCTTAAATGAGTCCAATAGCTTAATCATAAATTCTTTAGTAAGAGAAGTGGAATTATCCTCTGACTTACTGCTAATGGATGGGGTCTTAGATTTTCTTCTATCCCCGCAAAACCAGTCCTTCCTCGCACCACGTGTCAACACTCTCTCCGGAAACTTATTCGACGCACATTTATTGTGGTAAACACTATTACAACTACCAGCACATTTAAACACATCACTGACCCCTTCACAGGTTAAATCACACGCGCTGCAGTTACCAGACATTACAAATAAAAAATAAAATCAAAAGGTTATACTATAATATGACAGAATAGAAATAATTTAGTAAGCAGGACTACGCTTGCTCTTGTGCAATACAAAAGCTAGCTCTTATCTAAGCGATCCGCTCACTAAGACAGACTGTGGACGACCAGATTCATGTCTAACCCTAGAGTGTAACTGCTTAAAATATCTAAATTTTTATTTGAATTATATATTTTATATGAATACTTTTACCTAAAAAAGCATGTAATATTAAATAACAGATATTGTATAAAAAAACGCTCCTGAAGTAATAAACAAAATACAAAAAATAGAAATTAATGACAAACATATTATGATGTCTTTTGATATCAAGGATAATATGTATACAAATATACCCATCGACAAAACTATAAACATAATAAAAAATAAATTAACAGAGCGCAAATTGCATGAAGATGAAGTAAAACAAGTAATAGGGTTATCAAGACAATGTACTACACAAAATTATTTTAAATTTAATGTTATTTACTCTGATGATGGTGGATTCACTGAAACACGTGTACGTAAAGATAAAAGTTGACGCAGTTTAAAAAGAAGGTTAGTGAAATTTATTCTATACATTCATTATATAAAATAGAATTAATGTAAAATTGTATATATTTATCATCATAAAGATACGGATTAGGCCTCCTGGCCTGTTCCAATTTCAAACTTAGTAATCTGCTATTTCATAAAGTAAATGGGATGCTTATCTCTTTCTAGGTTGTCCCATACCACAGTGTCCAGTTGATTTGTAAATGAACATATTGTAACACTTATTGCTAAGGTCCGTTTTAGGATCTGGGTAAAACAAATAATTAACAAACTTTAAAATTACAAACAAGTATTGTATTAAACACCATAAATTACAATTAATGATGTTACTAAAACCTACAAATAAATTACAAATACTACAATTAAATTATTACTTATAATAAATAAAAAACTAATTTTATAAATTAATGACATTAAATAAACTTAACCAAATGGAAGGGTATGTCGCACTTAAACTAAATACTACTTACACACGATACAAAATAAACATTAGACAATACACAGTATTGTAACGTTGACCTTCTCCAAGTGTAACTATTATGCTCTATGCAATTCACTCACTGAGTGACAGACAGATCAAGACTAAACTAAACTTCAAGACGGCCTGCTCTTTATTTAGATGTCCTAGCTTTTAGAAATTTTATATTAACAAAGTACAAATACTTTCACAAATACAAAATCTTTCTGTTGGTTTCTAGATAAAACTTAACAAAAGGTAAACTAATCAGGATTGAATAAAAGATGTTGCAAAAGAGCCAATTGTATAAATAGGTACACTGACCCCTCAAGAAGGTCACCATCACTCAATAGCCTATTCAACAACCAACCATTTGTACAAAATATTTCTAACTATTTCTTGGAAACCCTATTTATCACTCTTATTATTTACATTAATATTTTAAAAATTTCAGTCCTACTAGAGCATTCTGGAACCAAGACTTTCCTTTTCGGTATTGTCACAATATCTTAGGGTTTTTGATCATCTAACATCTGCAACAGACAACTTCTGCATGTGTTTCCAAATAGTTGATATCATCTTTGGCGCATAAGTTTTTACCTAATACTGTGTCATTTCTTAATTTTTATTTTTATTGCCCTGCAATCGATACCCTGCTAAAGGTTTTAAGAATCTCATTTCAGCAGCTTCTATTCTGGATACCCTTTGAACAGTCAGGATACTTTTTTTTTTTTTTTGGTTTAACGTCCGACTGTTTTGCAAATTGCTGCTAATGCAGACGGTGAAGGATGAAATGAATTTTTTGTAACGTATGAAAAAATGCCATGCCCGAGTGGGATTCGAACCCAAGACCGCGTGATGAGAGGCGAGCTCGTTACCAACATCGCCAACGTGGCCGGCAGTCAGGATACAACTTCATGTATTAAGACTGGTATAACTATGATATGATAATACTTTAAAAAAGTCAAACTTCCTCACTTTACCAAACAGTTCTTTGTCAAAATATGTTTAAGGCTTTGAAAGTTTCCAATTTAATTTCTGCATCTCGTGATTGCACATAAGATTCATCAAATCTCAAGTAAATAAACTAATCTAGTGTGCAATGAATAGTGTATGAATTATCAATATTGATAATAAATGTAACATTTTTAGTTATTTTTTTGCGTAGTACCCAAATATATATAGCCAGCAATGATTTAGGGATATCCTGTAAATTATATTGTTATTTCTGATACTGAATAATCAAATAAACACTGTATTTAGTAAATTGTAATTTTATCAGTTTCTAAATAATCTTAATAGAAAGAATTCTCAAAAAAAAAGAAATTACACTACAATAATTATATGCAATGTAGTACAAGTAGGCCTATAACAGAATGGATATTATGCACAATTACAAAAAAAAACACCATAACATCTCTTAACCTTGTCATAATAAAGTTACTATTACACGGAAATAGCTGAAATGTGCAATTACTACAGTTCTTTACTGAAATAATGGTATGCATAATTCCAAGATATGTTAGTAACGTCATTTATCTGAAAACATGCATTACGGTGAAATTTATTTATCACAGATGTAGTCTGGTGCATCTTGATGCAATAAAAATGCATGTAATAATATTGATTTTTTTTTTTGCTACTTGCATCCTGGAGACTCCAAAGGGAGTATAGGACATGTCAAGATAAAATTGATGAACTGAAAGTTTATCACCAATGTGATAAATTTATTACTTACCACCAAAATTTGTTTTTGCTACTGCTTACTTCAGTAGGCTTGTCATGAACCCTATTGAATTAAATATCACACACAATAAATAATAAAAATAAATCAAACACAATGATAAATTCATCACTTACCAATAATTTCCCCCTACCACTGCTTAACTCAGCAGGCTTGTCATGAACCCCTTTGTATCAAATTGTACACAATATTTGTTTAATTAAAGTTAAATACCAAAACTATTTAGAAAGGAATTCGTGCACACTGTAAAATGTTTCATCAATCAAATATTTTTTTAGCTTTTTTTTAAAATGACTTAAATTGTCACAACTTTTTAAACCTTGAGGCAATTTATTGATGTATTTTCTACCTGCATAAGTTGGTTTTTGTTCAAACAATTTAGTGTTGTGATTAGCAACATAATAATCGATTCTGTTTCTTGTGTAGTGGTTGTGAACATCTAAATTCTGTAAAAAGGTTTTTTTCTTTACGTACATTATCACTTCAAAAATGTACAAAGAAGGAACCGTGAGCAATTGCAGCTCTTTAAATAGTGATCTACATGAGGTAAGGTGGTTGACTCCCATCATACACCTAATAGCTTTTTTCTGTATTTTAAAAACTCTTTCCATGTTACCCTGTGATGAATTACCCCATACTAATATGGCATACCTGATATGAGATAAAATTAAACCATGATAAGCTGCTATAAGCAATTTTTTATCATTTAATCTGGCAATTTGTTTTAATGCAAATACCCCAGATGATATTTTACTACAAATTTGATCGGTGTAATAATCCCACAATAGGGTCCTATCTAGTGACACTCCTAGAAACTTCACTGTTTGCACATGATCTAGGATATTATTTTGTATCAAGACATCCACTTCTCTGTTTTCCCTGAAAACTGTTAACATTAATTCATTCAGAAGTTGGACTACAGATTTTACGCTAATCTGTGTGTTCACTTCGAGACTATCTACCAGTAAACTTTTGTTTATGATTGAAGTATCATAAACAAACAATAAAGCTTTACTGTTGGGTAAGATTTCTGGTAATCTATTTATATACAACAGATGACTGGTAAGGTAAAACCTATAAGAACAGGGAAGATAATACATCCTGAGTTTTGCGCTGAAGTAGAATATGTGTAATTGAAAGTACTATTCTGATATCAGATTAAATAGATATTATAAATGGTATCGATACATACAATTTAATGTACATGTAGTTATTAAATCAGTTATTTTAAACTGTTTTTGAAATCAGTGTCTGATAAACAAAAATAACGTTATTTTATTTGTCAGGTTTGAAATTACCTCGGTAGTATGGTGGAAGAATTCTTTTACTTACAATGTGCTGCTATCTGCTGTAATTTTTCACAATGTTTAGAAATGCTAATGGCAGTACTCTGGTAAAACTTGATTTGCGATATAAATTTTTCTTATCATAATTTTATCGTCCGTTTTACAAGTTTAATATTTAACTAGCTACTTTTTTAATGTTTGTTTTTATTATTGTGAATTATTCGCTGACTGCAGTTTCTTTGTAGTATTTTTTATTAATGCTGTACTCGTTTACAGAATTATGTAAACGCTAAAAATGATTGATATCAAAGAAATGACGAAATTAAGTAATTGATTCATAAAGGCAGTGGCCTAATAAAAATGTTTGTTATTTGTTTTTTCGTTTATGATGCGTTGTACTATTTAGAAGATAATTAATAGGATTCTCTCGTCTACGGTATTCTGTTAATATTTTATTTTTTAAATTTATGTTGTCATTTAAAAAATACTTTACTTTGATTGTTTATGTTTGATGTCTGGGTGTAAATAAACAAAACTTTGTTACTACTGTAAGTTCTTTGTGTGTAATTTTATAAAGGTCTTTAACCTTATAGTCAACCTTTGTTATTGAATTTTTTTTGATGCGGACTAATATATTTATTAGTGAACTGATTTTCTGTTACTTGCATTTTGAACCAAAACGCCGGTAGGCTTTTTAATTTATTAATTAATTTCTTTTTGACACCAATGAATTTTTGTAATCGGCGTGTTTAATGTTGTTTACATAACCCGGCTTTTGAATTTCTGTGTGTTATTTTATTGTTAGTCTACGTTATTGTTCAAATTAAAATTGTATTTGTCGATTGAAAACAGTAAGCAGGTTAGTTTCATTTGCTGAAGGCATACTTTGTGAGTATTAATTGCCAAATAAAGTGCTATTGGGCTAAAATACAACAATGAACATAATCTAAGTAGGTACTAAATTCTGTCACTGTGATGTAACGGCAAATTATTTAAAAAAATTACATATACTGAAATCAGTGTTAAATGTTCTGCTAATCTGTTAACATTTAGCGGCTAATATTTCAGGTATAAATTAACACATAGTTTTTTGGGGAAAGTAATACAAAATGCGACTCCAATTTATTTAAGGTTAGAAATCATGTGGATTATTGGTTTTCACATTGATCTGCTTTGATATTAGTATTATAGATAGTAGGTAAAAATACAGGATTGAAATAGTGCATGGCTAATAGTCATTGGCCTTCAGATATTGGTGCAACAGTGTCATTTGTATTATTAATCGTCGTGGTATTAATTGAAAAAACTTCTTTGAATTGTAGTGCACTGATAGAAACTTAAGGGAGGTCAGATAGACCATCAACACATGTTAAGATGTTTTTATCGTAGATGTTTTTTATGTTTTTATTGTAAGTTTACGGAAATACTGGGTTGTTTTAGTTGTATGAAATGAATTCCTTGTGCCTGCAACGATAATCAAACTAACCTGCCTATTGAAACTGTTTGCTGCTAAACTGCCTTTAATGCTAGACTGCTCCTGTCATTACTCTTCTACTTAAATGTCTCATTCATCTTACAGGCAGGAATTATTTATGATTTATTGTTTAAGGTCGGTTCGTATCATCATGCACTAATCGTTTCCGTAACATACCATTTTCTTCACAACATCTGAGCTATCATCAGACAATAACTAACACTTACAAGCCAAAGCATTCAGTAAAAACTTAGGGTGAACAGTGGTAAATTTCTTTTATTAGCGTCAAAACATTAGGTCTGACTACTGTGATGTATGAATCTAAGCTTTGTGCAGCTGCAGGATGAAGGGGACAGACGAAGTACCAGACTGCTGCTACGTTATAACACTCTACTAATCATCCCATTGTTCTTTGCTAGGCAGTAGGCTGCCTAGTGCGGTGACATACGTGGGTGTTGTTTTCACTATTCGTAGATGGGGACACAGAATATGTGTAGTTTGGATAGTACCTCTGACTACTACAAACATAGTACAAGTAAAACTTTACTACTACTAACGCAATCTCTCACAGTAGTAGTGATGTAATGCATACCTCTCAGCAGCACAAAGCTTGGGAACGAGCATTATATTTGTGTGTGATATCAATTTTATTGGAAGAAGATGACGTAGAAAACAATGTAAACGTAAGAGGTTTCCCGCTCATAATTGTTCAAAACTAGGTAGATTTTGGAAGAATACTGAACTTTATTTAAAGAGCTGATTGATGACAAAGTTTTTCCAATACTTTTAGTTTAATGAATTGTATTTAAAGATAAAACTGGTGATAACTAAACAACTTTGCTTTTAAACCTTGTTTTTAAAGAAGCAATAAAGCCAAAAGCATAACTAGCAAAAAAAGAAATACTCGTGAACTAATTCTTTTAATTTTTCAATGTCCATCGTAGTAACAAAATCTCTACTCACGAAAGTCAACTGAACCTGTTTGATAGCTCGTTCATACTGAGCGTGTTGCTGTGCTCCGACATCTTCAGTCACGTTCAGTTTTGGGCAAATATTGTCGCCGACAATCCCTTGTGGAGACAGTGTGCCGCAACATATCGTATATGCCATGCTTGACACGAATGCTCTCATTTACAAAGCATGAAAATGTATTTTATTGTAATAAATGATTCTGTTATGGAAAGAATTGGTGTATGATGATTTGAATTGACCTTTAGAGATAGTCACTCATGCCATTTCATTCATTCTTTAACCCACCATCATATTTATTGGTTTTTTTTGTAACAGTTGTGAATTTCATTAGTAAAGTTGATACAAAGGATCCCTATATTAACGTAATTTTTTAAATAAATTTAAAATAACGAAACTATAGATTTGGTGTAGTGCTGCTACTCTTACTTGAATTATACTGACTTGAATTTTTCTCTTGCAGATAAATAAGCCTAGATGTAGGTGTAAAAATGAGTGCAGCAACAAGTTGTCTAAATGTAGTGCCTTCACAGTTCCTCAGTGTTGTTCTAAATGACAATGAACAACATTCTTCTCGCAAATTAGAAATACCAAAGCCATCAGCTGTATCATCTCAGTATCATCCTTATTTGAAAGAAAATAATCATCGGTAAGTAATTTTAGTTGTAGCCTACTTGAAATCTTCATTTATTAGCTGGGACGTCTCTTTACTATTTTTCGAAGTTGATGAGCTCTGAACGTACACATTGCCCCCTACTTACTTCATAGCTAGCCAATGACTTGCCAGAAACCAATATTTGCTCTCTTAGCTCTATTATATATTTTGTCCGCCATTTTTTGTCTTCAGTAATAATTATAACCTATGAACATACAACCAGCTGATTATATTATAAAGTATTCCATGTTAACGCGCTCTATAATTGACATGTTCAGCACGAGATGCAAGACACAAGTGAACTACTGTGGCTGTTATATGCATGTGTGCGTAATGTTTGTCAGGCTGGTATATTCGTAGAGTTTTTCAAAGTTATGCGTAGCCTTCGCGCAGGCTAGAAGAATATACATGCTAGATGGGGAGTACATTAAAGAAGTTGCTGTGCTTCTGAGAATGGAGGGGGACATACGCGAGCACTGGTCGTAGTAGAACTATAGCTCCATTACAGATGAATGGATGCTATCTCGTAGCCAATGTATCTAAAAATACAGTTATTTTTATTATTAAAAATATAATAAAAAAAATTATAATGTTAAATTATTTTAGTTATACAAATTATTTTTTAAAATTTCTGTGCTAAAAGCTTCTTCTGTTTTTACCTGCTTCTTAGCTTGTTAAGGGTTTAGCTTCTTTATTTTCACAAAAAACAGTAGACTAAGTATTCTGAGATTTTATTTGCAGTTTGAAGACTGAAAGGAAAGCTAATCTCAGACAGAAAGAGAGGGAGAGAGAGAAATGGGACCAACTCACAAAGCTTCTGCCAAAAGCACTGTTAGCCGAATGTACTGTGGAAATTCATAGGAGACCATTTCTTCCCAACAGGTTTGTAGATCTAATTTACTTAATGTACCATACCTTACCATAATGTAAGATACCATAAAGTAAGTTCTGTGTTCATCCGTTGCCCAGGCATCACTGCTATTGCTGTTTGGCATATGCGCTGTAGTTGCTCTGAGTCAAGGAGATGACACCATTTTGAGTTCACTGTCTGTTATAGTGCTTAAGCACTTTAAAGTGCTTGATTAGAATGGCGAAGTTGATTGAAAATCAACTGCCGCTTGTGAGATTAGATCTGTCATTAGTTTTCTGAATGCGAAGAACACTAAACCAGTTTACATTCTTCGACAGATTTGGAGGTGTTCAGAGAAAATGTAATAAGTTATTTAATGGTAAAGAGTCCAACAGTTCAATGAAGGATAATATGATGACAAACCAAGTGGGAATTCATGTGCACACTTTTTTGGAATCTTTGCAACATTCTACTGGTGGATTTTTTTACTGTGGGGTGAAATAATCAGTTGTATACTGTGAAACACTTAGGAAACTGCGTCACACAATACAGAATACCAAGGAATGCTCACAAACTATATTGTTTTGGTTCGTTACAATGCCAGACCTCATAGTGTGAACATGACCTCAATTCTTACTGTATTTCAGCCGGAGTCAATTTGACCCCCCACCATACTACCCTGATATTTCCCCTAGCGACTTTCAGCATATTTTGTACATGAAAACATTCCTTGATGGACAAAAATTCAACAGTGATTATGAGCTCAAGGATATGTTACCACATGGTTGACAACAGTATGGCAAGTGCCTCAAAAATAGTTGGAACTATGAGAAGAGATAGTGTATGATTGTAGTTTATTTTGCAATAGATAGTTTGTCTGTAACAGTCTTCTTCTTCTTCAGCTTTTCCCTTCCTCAGGGGTCGCTGTTCCTTATTCTTCTCCTCCACTCTCTCCGATCCACCACATCCTCCTCGCTCAGGCCCTTCTCCCTCAGGTCGTCCGCCACGGCGTCTCTCCATCTTCTCCGGGGTCTCCCCCTCCCTCTCACCCCATCCACCACCAATCTATCCACAACCCTCCCCATATACTCCTCCTCCCTACGCATCAAATGTCCATACCACTGCAGTCTTCGTTCCTGAACCTTCTTGGACACTGCTATCACTCCCACAGACTCCCTTATTACCTCATTCCGTATCCTATCTTTCCTAGTCTTTCCCTGCATCCACCTCAACATCTTCATTTCCGCAACCTCCAACTTGTTTCCCTGCCTCTTCTTCATAGACCAAGTTTCACTACCATATAACAATGCCGGTCTAATCACTGTCTTATATATCTTTCCCTTGATTTTTGTCCCAATCCTTCTGTCACACAATACACCTGTCGTTCGCCTCCAGTTATTCCATCCAGCTTGTATTCTATGGTTAATTTCCTCCTCCAGTCCTCCACTCTCGGTTAGGCATGAACCAAGGTACTTGAAACACTTTACCCTTCTCACCACTTCATTCAGCAAACTCACCCCTCCACTCTTATCCTCACCTCCAAACCATAGGTATTCAGTCTTTTCCCTGCTGATCCTCAGGCCTCCCTCCTCTAATACTTCTCTCCAACTTTCCAGTTTCCTCTCCACTATATCCCTGGTTTCTCCCACCAGCGCAATGTCATCTGCAAAAAGCATTGTCCAGGGTGCCTGCTCTCTCACCCCTTCAGTAAGTGTATCCATAACCAAGTTGAATAGCTATGGGCTTAAAGCAGAGCTTTGATGCAGATCCACAGTCACTGGAAAACTTTCTGTTATTCCCACACAGGTTCTTACTCTGGTGCCCACTCCATCATACATTGTCTGTAACAGTACTTTTTGTTATTATTGCCGAACGGAACTTACTTTCTGGATATATGATGATGAGTTAAGGAATTTAGGAAGTTAAGGGATTACTTTCTTAATATGATAGGGAATTAAAGTTTACTTTAATTCCTTTAAGTTTACTTTAACTGTTTACAAACAAATTAAAATAAGACAGTTATTGTTTGTTATTTAAAAAAGCAGGTGTTAATTAAAAAAATGTTTGTAACAAAATTAAATAAGGGCTCCTCTGTAGCATAGTGGTTAGCACATTGGCCTGCCACGCTGAGATCCTGTGTTTGATTCCCGGTCAGGATCTGGAAATTCTCACATGTCAAATTCCATAGTTAATGTTACATAATCTTCCGTAGTCACTATTGACCAAGCAGTTGATGCGACTTTAAATAAATTTAAAAAAAATGTAAATGCTTATACCAGTAGTAGCTTTCTTTGTTTAACACATTTAAAGTGTGTTCTTACTAACCTAACCTTTTGTAACTTAAAATTAATTATGTAATTATAACTAACAGATATTTGTTTTCATTTTCATTAGGCCAGTTCATATCTTTTGATTTGGCTGTGCCCTTTGTTTTAAAATGCATATTTCATTTACTTATAGAAACCATGATGGGGTGGCTTGATAGGTTAGCTTGTCTCACTGCTCTTTTATGTCAACTTCACTTAACTATGTCACTCATGTACGATGGAGTTCTGCTATCACCACTAGTCTGCTGTAGTATAATCGTTCATAGTAACCGAGTGCATTCCATTAGATTCTATTTCATTATTTAATAATGAAGTAGGAAATTAACACTTTGAGACTGACAGACGCCTTAAGGTGGCAAATCGAGTTTCTTCCCAGGGCCAACTGATGCCTTAAGGTGTCATATACCCTACTACATTCGTATAGCTTTTATTCAATCGCTGGCTCACTGCCAGTGTTAGTAAATGTTGTTTCAGACATTCAGACCGATCCTACTACTGCTACATTGTAAGTCGCGTTTTGTTACCTACTGCCAGGAATTTTTGAACGGATTTTAAAAGTGTAGTTAATTCGGACTTCCTAATACATTGTAATTATATCATTATAAAAAATAATTGTCATTTATTTTACAAATTTCTTTGTTCCTAGTGACTTCTTCTTACCAAGAAAAGGTAAGAACAATATATTTTTACACTTTAATTTGTTACTGTGAAGGTAACGTGTTACCTTTAATGTGTAGCTACAATCCATAAAAGAATAATTTTTATTTTGGCTGTATTATATTACACTTTAAAAAAAACTTAATAATTAAACCAAAGACAAGATGAACGTAAATACCTTTTTTGGTGTGTTCAATTAACATTGTAGTCCTCTCATCGACTTAGCATTCTCTCAGACAATTTTTCAACAATTTTCTATCTATTAAATCATATGCTTTTAAGTTAACAAAAGTAATCGGTTATTTTTCACATTTTCTTATTTTCGGTAATGTTTCTTAAACTTATTTTTTTTTTTAGCTTTTGTTATCGGGAACTGTACTTTGTTGACAACTGCCCAATTTGATTGCTGCTTTTTGCTGTATTTTTTCTTTTTAATGTGGATTAGACATAAGTTTGAACAGGTAACCCAGTAGAGTTTGTTCATGGATGGCTGTCAACTGGTCACCATACAAAGTCGCTTGCCCAACCGGTGTTACTTAACAGATAACAGCTGACTGACTGGGCTGGTCCGAAGGCCTTCTTAAACTTAAATTTTTTTCTATTGTTGAACAATGTTTTCTGCGTTTTTAAAAAAATTAACCCTTTCTGTGCCAAAGTTCAGAAAACAGGATCTCAATATATTTTACGTAAAGGTCCAACATCTGGATAACCGGACATTTACAAAAGTTAATGGAATAATGTATTTTGAAAATGTTAGTGTTATCAGAACGATTTATTCTTTTTATGAACACAGTAAAAATTAATTTTTAACGGGAAATTTCATTTTTCACTAACGTTAAAATTTAACAAGTTGTCGAAATAAGGGCTGGCACTTTGTGTGCATCCTTGTACAACTTATATGGCGTTTTTGGGTCAAACTTCTAAAAATTATTTAAGCATTGAGAGGATTAATATTAGGTTATTTTATAGCCTATCTAAGCTACTAATATCCAATATGTATTATTTAAGACAAATCTTTGGCATTGGTTAATATGTATTTATAAAATACAACCAATAATTTTTTAAATGTTTGAAAATAAACTTAAATTCCCATATCGGAGTGGTAAGATCTATGATGAAAATCTATAGACTTTTTGTCAATATATTTTTATCTATAGCACAGATGACTATGCTAACGGTTGGATGATATTGTATGCCTCAAAGTAACTTAACTTGAACATTTGGTAAAGAGTTAAAAATTAAACATACTAAGTACAGTGTAGGTATAGGTCATAGAAGTGAATTTATTGTAAATAACAGATGCAGAATTAAATTATTGAGGCTTCTTTTTAAAAGATTATTTCTTTTCTGGTTACTATTTTATTAATATGGAGAATTTAATTATATTTTTAAATAAATAATATTTCAATATGATTTTTGTTTTTTTTTAGGCAAGAAGAGAAATTACAGCGTTTGTGTTTTGATGCTCGCGTTTCCCCTGTGAGTAAAATATTTTTAATGTATTAGAAATAAATTTTGTTTTAAGGGGAGTTTTGCTCATAAAAATAAGAAAATTAATTTTTTAATTTTTTTTTCTCATTGAGGAATGGTAATTTGATTTCTTGTGTACAGTTCTAAATGTGGGCTTTTCAATGATTTTGTTATGTCCCAACGATAACTTATTTTTCTCTTGTATATTAATAAAGTGATGTCATGTTGTAACAAGTGCAATGATGTTTGTTAACAAGTGCAATCAGTGTTTGCTTGTTTTCTAACAATTTATCTCGTTAAATTTTTATGTCAATTTCTCAGAATTGATAAATGATATTGCAACCCAGTTTATAATGTTTGTTTGTTCAAGGTTGAATTCTAGTTCCTTATATAAGAAAATTTGGTTATTTTCATTACTTTTTAAGAAAGAACATTTTTGTTGTGTTATTTCCAGCAGATTTTAGACATATTTTGGAAATATTTTTACTGTCGTGGTTTCAATTAATGTCCATGTAAAGATCTAAAAAGACAGGTCTACAAAAGAAACATAAATGAAATCTTATTATTTATTAGGCCCTTCAAGGACTTGAGAAATGTGATAGAACATTGGCATTGAGTTGTATAGGAAGGTGAACACCCTTTAAGTGTAATAAATTATTGTGTTTTATATAATAATCATACCAGCAACTAATGTTGCATTTTTGTATTCTTCTAAATTTACATTTAAGCATAGCGATTTCATTTCTTTGCCAATATATTGCAGCCTACTGGCTGTATTAAAATCAGACTAGATGTCTGTTAATTATTTATCAAGAGTGATTCTTTAATGAGCCACAAGAAATCATTGACTAGAAGAAAAGAGGAAATTAATTTAATATTGCACATGAAGAAGGGCTAGTTGGATTGAAATGCTTGTAGGTTTTATATATTTTATGTAAGGAACAGAAAAGAGTTCAGAATAAAAATTTTACTTGTAAAACATTTGTCCCAACAAAATCAGAAGAGAAATAGACAAGTATTCTGAAAAAGAAAAAGTAAAAATTAGCCGGAGAAGAGTAGCATAAGAGTTACTTCCAGTTGGAATGTCATAATGACTGAAAGTATAAAATACAACTTTACAAACATCTGTTAATATAAATTTCTTTGGTTAATTTAATTTTTCAAGGTTCTTAGGTTTATTAAATTTATGCATTATTTAATTGATATTATATCTATTTCAGTCAGCTGTTGGCTGTGTGATTACACAACTACTTAAAATTTCCCTTGGTCTTCCATATTTTCCTTTTTTTTCAAAGAATACTTTTTTAGTTATCTTTTGTTTCCTCTGAGACACATGCTTCACATGTGTTTCTTTTGTTCTGAACACTTTTCTGTTCTGTATATCTTTGTCTTTAATTCCACTCCTTAGCAAACATTTTTATTCTTGTATTTCACCCATTTATTTCTATGTATATTTTATGTATTTCTACTTTCCTAAGAATTCAGAATCTTCTTTGCTATTTTTTTGGTTTTATTGGATGCACCCATAGGAAGCCAGTCTTCTTTTCTTTATCATGGTCGAGATCTCAAACTTGTCATACAATTTTTGGTTCAATCTCAGGTGGTATGTGAGCTCATTTTCCATCATCTTTTTGGGTCCTAGGATCTTAAGAAATTTTTTGTACTTCTTTCTATTTCTGGGAGTTCCTTCCTAGCTGTTGTTTAAGATGCATATTCACATTCTGGTTTGATTAACTGTACTGCAGTGTATAAATTTGACCTGATAAGATAAGCATTTTCTTTTTTAAATGTTAATTTTTTATTTTACGTAAATAAATTTTGGTTATGTGCTTTTGTTAGGTGTTTACCAAACCACAATCTGTATTACAGTTGAAGAGGAGGAATTTGCAACAGCCATCTTCCAGCTTGTTATCCAATAATCATGTAGGTATTTATGTTACCCATCTCTTGTTTTCGTGTTTAAAATAAAGTTACTTTACCGGACAACCCTTCAAGAAGGCTAAAGAGACAGGCTTCATGCAGATTTGTTGCTCTCACAAACCAAGATAATTCAAAAGTTATTATAAACCTAATTAAAAACAAAAACCATAGAATATCTCTATTGGTGGTCTGCTTCCTCTTATTGTTATGTTGTTATTTGTATTATTATCATCATCATCAGTTCATTTATTATTGTAAAACAATATCAAAAACAAGTTACAATAAAGTCAAAAACAAGTGATTCACATCATGGACCAACTCCTGTCTTGATGAATTTATGGACATCAACCTGATTTTCTCGTATTCCCTTGAAGGGATAATACAAATTTTTTATGAATGTTTTGGTTGATTATAATGCAAAGATTTTTATAAGTAAACACTTTCGTATTTTCATTTTGTATTTCTGAGCTGTCTATTTCTTTAGTGTGCTGATACAAATAACTGAGCTCTGTCCAGTTGTATTTCATCAGTGCCATTTTATTGTACTAAGTTCTGCAAGTGCATGGTTTATAAATGGATGAATGGATGTGTTAAAGTTAATTTTTAAGCTACAGCCAAATGAATAAATTATCAATTTATTATTGAATTTATTAAAATTAATGAATAATAAATTAATTATAAATGAACATTAAAATTAATTCATGAAATAAGGTAGAAAGAATTATGACCATTAAATTTACTGTTTAAATTTAATTATATGCAGCAAACGAATATGCTTGTCCCACAAGGTTTGTAATGATTATCTATTTATTTATATTTAGATGATGCAAAATAATAAAAATTAACGTTTATTCCTCGTGCAACGCAAAAAAATACATTTTTATGTACAAATCTATATTATTGAGTGAAAATGCCTACAGAAGCTTTGGCTCGTATGTAGATATGAAGTGACTAGCATGCCCCACGCTGCTTTGCACGCGAAATATGTGTAATCAGTTTTTTTTTTTTTAATAAATATGTAACAGAAATTGTGTAGGTGCTATGTAGATCGACTGTATACTCCAACGTACACATACACACACACAAAACGTTTTGATAATTTCCCCCGTGTACGTCTCTCACCATCAATCAAACCCCTTCATCTACTTCAACAGCAATACGTACTCACATGTATAGTACACACACACACATATACATAAATAGATACATATTTATGAAATCTTCATTAGGGCCCTTAGGGTTATTATTGTTTTTATATTTTAAAACAATATTGCTGTGAATATAAATACGAATATGCTATCAAAATTTCATGAAAAATCGTTCAGTAGTTTTGGAAATTAGCCTACACAAAAAAGCACACTTTTTCTTTATGATATTAGTAAAGATATATAGGTAAAATGGCAGACCTGATTGGGGATCAAACCTGAGACCTCTGGCGTAGAAGACTGTTGCACTGAATACTACACAAATGGGCTGGCCATGTGTAATTGATTTGGCTTAGTTGAAGAAGAATATGTAGAAGGCCTTGGCTAATAAATGGAAATATTCAGGGATTCTCGTGGTGTGTAAAAGGCAAATGTATGAAATAACTCAGTTAGAACTGCTGATGGTATTACTTAAAATATACATACTTAATTATAAAGAACTTATTTTTGTTGAGTTTGATTTTTGTTGTATTTATACCAATCTCTTATAATATTGAAGACTCCTCATGATGCTCCACTAAAAGTGGAGCATTTCTATAAAATTTAAAATTCCTGTAATTAGTCTGTGTCTTAATTTTACTGCCAATAGAAAATGTTTGGAATTTAAGCTCTAACAAGTTCAGGATGATGCCTGTAAATGATGTGGTCATGCTATTTTGTAATGGCAGATGGGTTCGTATGACATTGGAATGGCAACTTTGTTCAAAGTGCGTATATTTCCCTATACATGTACAATTGTCATCTCTTCTGTAAAATGCTGTTTAATTTTCTGAGAATTCACTGGTAGCTTTATTTTTTTCCATATATCTGTATCAATGATTATATCAATGTATTGTTACTTGTCGATCATACTTATCCACCAACTTGCTGGTACAAATGTTTTGTTTATGTGATAAAGAAAGCATTACAAAAATTATTTGTATATGAGAAAATATTATTTGTAATTTTCTGGGCTAAAATATTATTTTTTTAGTGTTTTATGTTTGCGTATTAGCAATTGTTTTAAATCTTGTATTTTTTCAGTGAATTTTTGTGATCCATTTAAATTTTTGAAATTTTAGAAAAGTATGTTGAAGCTTTAGTATAATATTAACTGTGTTTATATTGTTCAATATATCACTGTAAAACAGAAATTTTTGGGTTTTGTTTGTAGTAGAATACTTGCTTAAGAGTATGAGTAAAACACACTTTTTGGAAAGCGTGAAATCTATCGGTCTACCAGTAAAAGTGTTATCCTGAAAGTATAGTCTTGAAAGTTGATTGTATGTAGTATCAGATAACTAACATAATGTAAAGTAAATAGAAAAATTGTTAATTACCCCTAATTTATTAAGTAGGCCTAATTATAACGTGTGCCATTTGTAGCATGTTATAGAATCAGAAGAAGAGGAGGAGGAAGATGATGAAGAAGAGACTCAACAACTGATGAATGAGAATGGGAATATTCTTACTTTAATAGAAGCTGTCTATTCAGATGAGGATAACAGTCAGGCTGAGGAGGATGAAGAAGAGGTTGATGGGGATGATTATCGGCGTACTTCTGGCAAATTAAAGGCAATTAAATCAGAGCCGTCGTCGCCGCTGCCTTCCGTATCTACCACGTTATCTACTAATGGTAACAGTGGTAATGGCATACCAATGTTCAAATGTGAACATTGTCCGAACGAGTATCCAAATCGTGGTGCTTTGTGGCAGCATTCAGTCGCGACACATTCGGTTGAGAAAACTTGTGAATGTAAAATATGTGGCCGCAAGTAAGTTTTATTCACTTTAATACATTTCTTTATTTTTGAGAAGTCTCCAACAGCTTTGTTCATAAAAAAGTATCATATTAGCGTACATAAAAAAATAAATGAACTAAATTTTTATTTATATTGTTAGTTCTTTTTTGTATTTTATCCTTTCATTAATTTTGTAATCAGATATTCCTGTGGGTTCATTTAGTTGATAAAATATTTTTTATTCACATTAACTTTTATTGGTGTCGGTTGTATATTCATACAAATATAAATTCATGTAAATGTGTAATTTTATGGTAAAAGCTTGTAAGTATCTGAATTTATTTACCAATTATTAATTTAATTGATTTAACTAATTTAAAAAAAATTAATTCATTATTTAATTTAACTTGAATTCTTAATTCAGAACTGTCAAGATTAACATATTCAACATCTCAGATTTTTTTTCTTCGTGGTGTATATGTTTTGACTTAAATCGTATAAAATAAGTTTGTAAAACTTATTTTATTGAACATTCTTTATGAGGGAGAGCTCATTACCAAACAAGAGTAAAATTGTATTCAAAATAATTTTGTAGTCTTGATTAATGTGTCGCTTGGCTTCAGTTTACCTTATTTATCTTTACCCCTGGATAGTGTACTTTTTTTACTGAACATTATGAATTTTGGTGCATTTGTTTTAGTAAATTAATGGTTTTACATGGTTACAGGTTCTACCGCAACTGTAGCCTAGCACTTCATCTTAAAAGTCATTCTGAAGAAGAGAATTGTGCATGCAAAGAATGTGGCAAATCGTTTTCAAGGCTGATCAATTTGGAACGCCATATGAAGGTATGGTATTTTACTCCATTGTATGTACATATACTATTAATAATTTGTAATGCTTAAAATGGAAAGTGTATGCTATTGCATATTTATATCTGTAAGCAAAAACTTAGTAATATCTTATTTGTTTATATTTATAAAAAAACTGTATTTACCTCATACTGCTTTCCGTATTTCTTCTTTAAAAGTACTTTTGCGGTGTGCACCACTTCTTCAGGTTACCTGAAGAAGTATTAGAAAGCAGTATAAGGTAAATACAAAGCTTTTTTCATAAATATACAAAAACAAAATAATTATATGGATTCTGCTGCTAAGATGCTGTAGTGTGCCGAATTTACTGAACATCTGGAATTGTTTATTTTTTGAATCTATTAAAATGATAAACATCTCCAGCTGATTATTATTTAAGAATTATTTAAAATTATTTCATATTGACAAAATTATTTTAATAAAAGTTATTTATTTCAGTTGCTAGGCGACTAGAGAAGAATAAAATAAATTTTGTATAAAATATATTTCAGTGGGGGGCAAGATGGCGGTCTAAACGGGTGTCCCTCACTCAGTCTTTAAAAATAATTAATAAATAATCGTAAATAATATATTGATTCAAATAATGTAAATGTACGTAATGCATTGTAATGTGTTGATTGCTGTTTGTGTTAACAGATTGTTGTTATTTAGTTCAGTTTACTAATTTTTATACAGTTTATAATAATGGACTATAAAATAAAACACCACAAATTTGGCGAATCCCACGTAGAGACATTTTAATTTTTGTTACAAATTGGCATCCCTTGTGGGGAAGAATTTAAACGACAATTTAAAGAAGAATCCATAAAATTGAATAAAAAACGAAATATAAAGGGAATAAAATGTAAAACATTTATAATTTAAAATAGAAGACATGTCGGAAGCTGATTACAAGAAACTGATAGATCTTCGTGTCGCAGATTTAAAACAGGAGCTTAGAAAAAGAAATATACAAGAAAAAGGTGTAAAAGCAGTACTTATGGAACGACTACATAGGATTTTAGTTGAGGAAGGCCAGGATCCAGACGCATATCTGTTCAAGATTGTTTCTTCAGTACCAGAAAGGAATCAAACTCCAACTACATGCCGGCCGCATTGGCGCAGTTGGTAACGTGCTCGCCTCTCATCATGCGGTCTTGGGTTCGAATCCCATTCAGGCACGGCATTTTTTCATACGTTACAAAATATCATTTCATCCTTCACCGTCTGCATTAGCAGTAATTGCAGAACAGTCGGACGTTAAACCAAAAAAAAAAAAAAAAAAAAAAAATACATGTCAGCAGAGTGAAAAAGATGAGTCATCGGAGGATGAAGACGAGGGTCAACCAGATGAGGACGACGAAGCAAGAAGGAAGGAGCCAGACGAGACAGGATTGCCAGGACCAGCTCATGTTAACCAGGTAGCAGATTTGATGGGAATATCAAGTGACGCAGCGGGTATGAGTAATAATAATAATATGGATAATAATAATAGTCAGAACATTATGATTGCAAATATGTTTCAGCAACTTATGAAACAAAACATTGAACATAAAAATGAACTAAGCCGTAAAATAGATAAACAGGCACATACTATAGATCTACATAGAAAAGAGTTAGTTGAAAAAATAGATGCTTTAGATTATAGGTTAGATAAACGAGAAAGGGTTATAAACGAACTTGGAGAAGGAATCAAACAGGATAATGTAAAAATAATTGATAAACTTAGGGCAGAAATTAGGAAAGATTTAGAGGATAGAAATAAAAGTAAAGATAAAGGAAATGCTAATTATTTTGAAAAAGATAAGGATATGAGTAAAAATAGTGCTGAAAATATAGGTAAAACTAATAATACTGTAAAAGAAAATGAAATAACTTTTGATAATACAATAAAAAGTGTTGTAAATAATAATGATTATACCCAGATGAAAGTAATACAAATTTCAATTGACAACAGTAAAGATGTGGACAATAATGGTAATGAAGTAATTGAGAAAGTTATAAATGAATATGAAATAAAAGCAAATGATAGGATAACATATAATAATAATAATAGCGGACAGTGTAATGAATTTAAGTCTAAAACATTTTTGAAGAATGTTGTTAGAAACAATGCAAGTAATAAAGTTAATATTATTAGGAATTTCACAACCAAAGGAATTAACAATCTTAATGAACTTAGTGAAATACTAATGAGTTTTGTGAAAGACAATGTGCTTGTGATAAATATCGATGCTAGATATTCTAATCATGATAAATGTAAAAATTATGTACATATGTTGATTATGTTTATTGTTAATTGTTTTATTAGTTGAGAAGCGATAAACATAATATTTATTAGTAATGTTTATACACTCTAATGTTTGATAGGGTTATGTTCAATTACATTATGTTTATAGGTTATAGTTTAGGTGTTATAGGTTATATTATGTTTATAGTTTATAGTTTATTTGATTAATAGAATTGTAAGGTCGCTTAGTAACAATTTTTAAAAACATTTTGGAATTAAATTTATCAAACAAATTCAAAATTTAGATTATCATAAAAATTTCTTTTTGTTTTCAAAATTGAATTGTGGGGATATTTGTAGTGTGCCGAATTTACTGAACATCTGGAATTGTTTATTTTTTGAATCTATTAAAATGATAAACATCTCCAGCTGATTATTATTTAAGAATTATTTAAAATTATTTCATATTGACAAAATTATTTTAATAAAAGTTATTTATTTCAGTTGCTAGGCGACTAGAGAAGAATAAAATAAATTTTGTATAAAATATATTTCAGTGGGGGGCAAGATGGCGGTCTAAATGGGTGCCCCCAGGGGGCACCCATTCTTATATATATGAATGCTCGTCCATGCATATATATGTGGGTGTTCGGGTGTGGCAACCCCGGGACCCCAGCTAAGAGCTAACCTTATTTCAAAACTATACACAGGTTGCTCTTACACTACACACAACAATAATACTACATCACACACACCACACTTTCTTTCAACACACACATTTACATACCCTACACACAACACATACACAAAGTTTTTCTTACACACATTTATAATGCTGGCGAGGATGGGATGCGGGCTGGTCGTGCGTAACCCTTTCCGGATTGGAAGGTCTGGACTGTGGTTGTGCTGCTGTGAGCTTGCTCTGCCGAGGCTTTGCGCCATCCTTTAGCCCTTCCAGTCGCTTCGGTACTGTGGCAAGAAGTGGACCATGGGTAAGAGTGTCGGAGCTCTTACTGCTGCGTGCGAGCCTCTGGGACGTCGGTATCAGTGGGTCAGGCAGTACCTGACTCCCCGGCCCGGATGAAATATGTGGGAGATGGCTGCCGGGAGTACTCGGCCGGGTCCTTCTTTTTACTAGGGACCTGCGGCGTGCGCGGGTCATCTCTCCGCCCGCACCCTGCTTTCACGATGACTGGAAAAGCACTAAAGATAATGGCAAACAAACAATCTTCCCTTGGATTGAAAAGACTATGGTCTAGCTTGTCTGACGATAGTGATAAAAGTGGTGTATTAAGTAACACGGACAAATTTTTCGTTGTTCGTTGTATTGCAGAAGAAGGGTCGCTTTCAAAAGTTTCCCCCTTCATTATTAACAGGTCTGTGCAGTCGGTTTGTGGCTCGCCACACTCTATTAAGAAACTAAGGAATGGTACTTTGTTAATTGAAACAACGTCTGCGAAGCAAAGTAGCAGCGTTGTTAAAATTACACAAATAGGAAGTACTGCAGTCACTGTTGAACCGCATAGATCCCTCAACTCATCTCGAGGAGTGGTTTACTCTCGAGATATACATGATATGTCTGAGGCTGAGTTATTGGAGGAGCTTACCTCCCAGCGAGTGACGCAAGTCAAAAGAGTTACGCGTCGGGAAAATGGTATTGATGTCGGTACCCCCGACACTTATCATAACATTTTCCACCCCACAACCTCCAGATCGTCTAAAGTTGGGTTACTTGTCTGTTCGAGTGAGACCGTATGTCCCAAACCCTCTGCGCTGTTTTCAGTGCCAGGAATACGGACATACGAAAACTAACTGCAAGAAACCTGCGATATGCGCAAAGTGCAGTTCACCTGACCACTTAGACAGCGAATGCACTTCTGAAACAGAACTGTGTGCAAACTGTAAAGGAAGTCATTCAGCAAGGTCTCGGGAATGCCCTAAGTATAAAGAAGAACGGGAAATTCAGAAAATTTCGTCTGAACAGAAGCTTTCCTTTCCCGCTGCCCGGAGCGAGTACAGAAAACTAAATAGCATCCGAAATGCAGTCCAGCCTGACATTTCGTTTGCAGCTGCAACTAGTGTTCAGTCTCGTATGTCTGGTGAGTGCTCGTCATGCGTAGAGTTGAAAAGTGTTGTTGAGAACCTAACTAAACAGGTTGCTTCCCTAACTTCTGCACTTAAAGCGTTATTAAGCACCAAGCAAACAGAAATTGGTTCAAAGAGCTCAGTGTCTCAAGTGTGTAACCTTTCTGCGACGCAGAGTACAAAAGCTCAGCTGTCAAGTAAGACAGCCTCTACCTCAAAGGGAAAACCCCTTTCAGTATCCAAGACGCTTCCAGCGGAAGCGTCTAAATTTTTAAAATCTCCTCCGTCTGGATCCAAGATCCACGATATGATAGGAGATTCATCGGCCCTAGAAAAGGGCTTTATACAAGTAAAAGGGAAAAAAGGGAAGGAGAAAATTGTGTTTGAAACGTAACTCCTCCGTTGCGAAATACCCTTTAACAGTTTAATTCAATGGAATGTTCGCGGGATCCGGTCTAGGTATGAAGATATAAAGATATTGATCCGGGATAAGTGTCCGTTTGCGCTTTGCTTGCAAGAGACGATGTTACAACCTGATATCCGATTATCCTTTCGTGGATACGAAATGTTTAGGAAAGATTCCCTGCATGGTGGCCCTGGTGATGGGGTTGCAATATTACTTCACCAGTCAATGCAAGGGATGAGTCTGGATATCCAAACGGATATTCAGGCTGTAGCAATCAGGATAACTGTCCCGATGTCGGTTTGCGTGTGTAATGTTTATTTACCACCAAACACAGACATTTCATACCTAGCCATGAGAGAATTGCTGGAACAGTTACCAGCTCCATATATCGTCTTAGGAGATTTCAATGGTCACCATTATTCTTGGGGCTCCTCACTGTGCAATGGTAGAGGTCACATGGTGGAGAGGGTCCGGAGTGATTTAGACTTATGTCTATTGAACGATGGATCTGAAACATTCATGTCATCCTCAACAGGATCCTGGTCGTGCTTGGACCTTACTTTCTGTAGCCCGTCCATTGTTCCAAGGTTGATGTGGAGAGTACTGCCAGACCTGTATGGAAGTGATCACCGACCGGTGGTGGTCGAATTTTTTGACTACCAGCCTGTCGATGACCTTCCGAAACGATGGATTGAAAACCTTGCACGGTGGGATGAGTTTTCAAGTTTAATGGAATCTGAATATGAAGATGATGATGATGCACGAAAGCTGTTGTCTTCCTTTGTAGAGAGGATGTCTGCAGCAGCTGCCCAGAGCATTCCTAAAACATCGGGAAAAGCACGGCGTCCGCCGGTACCTTGGTGGAATGATCGTTGTAAGGAGGCTCTTCAGGACCGCCGTAGGGCCTTGCGCATTTTTAGTCGCAGACCTACGGATGAAAACCTGGAAGCGTACCGAAGAGCTCGGGCCTGCTGTAGGCGTGTCTTTCTTGAGAGTAAGAGGAAGTCGTGGAGCCGTTACGTTGGAGATATTAGCAGGAGTACCCCTGTGACAACGGTATGGAGAAAACTGCGTTCGGTATGTGGGAGGACGTCTCCACATCGAATCGCAGGGTTGCAAGCTGACGGTTCTGTGATCACATCACAGTCCGACATCGCTAACGTGATTGGTTCCTTCTTTAAATCAGCTTCCCTCACGTCTTCATATTCAGTACAGTTTCAAAATTATAAGAAAACCATTGAATCTCTTCCTTTTCATATAGCGGACTCGAATGATCCTCTAAACATTCCTTTTTCATTGCCTGAGCTTAGAAAAGCGCTCAAAGTATCTCGAAATACCTCACCTGGAGGTGATGAAATTACACTTTCGATGATAGCGCATTTACCAGATTCTGGGTTAAGGCAACTCCTACATGTTTTTAATAAAATATACGCTTCTAGAAAGCTTCCAAAAACTTGGAAAGAAGCAATTGTTGTTCCGATCCTCAAACCTGGTAAAGATAAAACATTGGCCTCCAACTACCGTCCCATTTCCTTGACAAGTGTTGTTTGTAAGGTCATGGAAAGAATGGTGAACAGTCGTCTCATGTGGTATCTGGAAAAGAATAACTTCCTCGCTCCTGAACAGAGCGGTTTTCGGAGGGGGAGGTCTTCGACAGACCACTTGGTGGCCCTTGAGACGGCTGTCTGCAATGCGTTTGCATTGCGGCAGCGCCTCGTTGCCGTATTCTTTGATTTGAAAAAAGCATATGATACAGCTTGGCGACGAGGTATCCTCAATACCTTGCGGGATTGGGGCATCGCTGGAAACATGTTGGCCTTCATCAAGGACTTTCTAGATGAACGATCGTTCCGTGTAAGGGTTGGTCAGTGTCTGTCCGACAGGTTTGACTTGGAAAATGGTATACCGCAAGGAAGTGTAATTAGTTGTACCCTATTTGCGGTTGCCATAAACAATATTGTGAAAAGTTGCGTATACCCTGTTAAATGTTCGTTGTTTGTTGATGATTTTGCGATATATGTTGCATCTAGAAATGTTGTCTCAGCTGAACGAGCTCTACAGCTAACTATATACCGTCTTGAAGAATGGTCACGGCAGACTGGCTTTAGTTTTTCTCCTGAGAAGACTAAATGCATTCAGTTTTGCCGAATACGGACTGATAATGTTCCAAGACTGTATCTAATGGGTCAGCATATCGAAGTTAGCACTGAAATCAGGTTCTTAGGTGTTGTATTCGACAAGAGACTTACATGGGTTCCGCATATTAAAGACCTACGGGCTAGGTGCTTAAAGGTGGTTGATATTCTGCGTGTTCTTACAGGTACATGTTGGGGAGCTGATAGATCATGTATGATAAGGTTCTACAAGGCTCTAGTGCGATCACGTATAGATTATGGCGCTGTAGCCTACTCATCTGCTACTTCCACTTCTCTGAGAATGCTTGACTCAGTCCACAATTCATGTTTACGATTATCTACAGGTGCTTTTCGTTCTAGCCCTGTTATCAGCATCTTAGTTGAAAGTGGAGAAATGTCGTTACACAGACGTCGCCAGCAGCTTATATTGACGTACTTTGCTAAGTTGAAAGCTAGACCTTATCATTTTTTACATGATATGATTCTCAATAACCCTTGTCATGATTTGCATCTGATGAACGCCCGACAGCCTTCACCATTTGGTGTAAGAGCGTTGGAGATATGCAACAACCTCGATATTGCTATTCCTCGTGCCTACCCATGTAATTCTTGTCTATTTCCACCCTGGACCATCGCTCACTTACACTTTAACTTTGAGATGTGTAAATACTCAAAGGCAGACACAAGTTCAGTGGTATTTAATAGCGTTTTCAGTGAATTAGTTGAAGCTATTAAACCATCTACGGTTGTATACACTGATGGATCAAAGTCGGATATTGGAATTGGTTGCTCGTTTGTTGCTAATGGGAGAACCTATTTGTTTGGATTACCTGCGGGAACCAGTGTTTACACGGCTGAACTTTATGCTATCAGCAAAGCTCTTTCTGTAGTCTGTGTGCGTGGGCGTCGGGTGTTGGTGTGCACTGATTCGCTCAGTGCTCTCCAGTCGATTAGTGATGTGTATTCACGCCACCCGCTAGTTGTGGACGTCCTCGGCACTGTGAAGGAGCTGAATGATAGAGGAGTAAGCGTTGTTTTCTGCTGGGTTCCGGGTCATGCTGGAATCTCGGGAAATGAGGCTGCTGATTTGGCCGCTAAGGAGGCGTCACGCCAACCGGCCTTCACGCAATATCTGACTGTGTCAGATTTCGTGGGCCTGGTGAAGCGTGTCATCACGGATTCCTGGCAGGTAGAATGGACTGGCTCTCATGGTAACAAGCTTCGTGAGGTAAAGCATGACGTTAAGCCTTGGCCTACGTCGCTGAGGAAGAACAGAAGGGAAGAAGTTGCCATCGCTCGACTTAGAATTGGGCACACCAGATTAACGCATGGGTATCTCATGACGTCTGGTGATGCTCCAGTGTGTGGCAGATGCGATTGTCCTTTGACAATTAAACATGTTTTGGTAGATTGCGTCTGCTACGCAGCTCTGCGTCGGCGATTTAAAATACCCTGCGAGTTACGAGAAGTACTCGGCGACGATAGCCATGTTTTAGACTCAACGTTGAGATTCCTAAGGTCCATTAGTGTATATAAAGATATCTAATGGGGAACTTGTAGTATTAATTGATTTATATGTGTATTTGTGTATGGTTTTTATTTTCGTGGCCCCTTTACAGCCGTTTTTTCTTTCTGGTCTGTGATATTAATGTAAATTATATTGTGTTTGCTGTGATACTAGTTTGTAAGATTTAGGTGATAGGTTGTAGATTTTATTTATATTCCAACTGTGATATTAGATTTAAGATTGTGTTTGTATGTTTATCTTATAAGTTCTTAATATAAGTGTTCTTTTTTGTAAATTTTATTTATTAATATATTTTTAGTTTTAAGAGTTATATTTAAATATGTAAAGTCGTTCTACACTCGGGCCCTTTACACCCGTGTGTAGAACAACGGGCGATGATAACCGTCTGGTTTTTCGCCCTAAAACAAAAAAAAAAAAAAAAAAAAAAAAAAAAGGGTGTCCCTCACTCAGTCTTTGAAAATAATTAATAAATAATAGTAAATAATATATTGATTCAAATAATGTAAATGTACGTAATGCATTGTAATGTGTTGATTGCTGTTTGTGTTAACAGATTGTTGTTATTTAGTTCAGTTTACTAATTTTTATACAGTTTATAATAATGGACTATAAAATAAAACACCACAAATTTGGCGAATCCCACGTAGAGACATTTTAATTTTTGTTACAATGCTAACTGATAACTTAAATAATTGCAAAAACTTAGCTTGTAAATGTATAGATAAATTATAAATAATAATGTCTTGTTTTATTGGTGCTATGCATTTTCCTAGAATGAAAAAGTATGCAGACTTCCACATTCAATATTGAGGTGCAATGATTTCTTTCTTGATAACTGGCTCAGGATTAGACTTTCCGTTGGTTGGCAAATGAGTAGTTTATCCCAAAATACTAATTATCCTGGTAGACATTTGAGCCCTTTAGTATACACAAGAGATTTTATATTTAAATGCTTGAAAGTATATGAATTTTAGACTTTCTGTTAATAAAAGAGAGAGTTCATGTGTTTGGGTGTGCGGGCATGTGACAGTTAAATGCAGACTGATGATAATTATTTATTTCATCATTTAAATCTCAATGCTGTGACTTCTTCAAAGTAGCTAAAGTTTTGTTGGCACTTTTTTCAAAATTTAAACTGGATTTATCAAAATGGTTTACTTTTTCGGGATCAGTGTTGTCTTTTCTCATTAAATCTAAGCATTTTTTTAAACAAAATTTACCTGTTGGTGACGCATCAGCTGACAATTATTTTGTACAGTGACACCAGGCGGGCGGCGGAGGGAGCGAGGAGGCTCTCAAAGAGTCGTTCGCCGGCCTGAGTCAGTGCTGGGTAGCGGTTTGCAACCTTGGTGGGCAATAAATTGGTGGCCCTGAAAAGGGCCGTTTTATGATGGTTAGATTGTGCTTCTAACGGCGGTCGCTGTACGTCAAGGCACGGCAGGCTTTTCGGCGTTCGGTCATGGTGTTTTCTATGGAAGAGACTTCGAGAGGATACTGAATAAGTGGGAGTCGGGGATCGTTCGATTGAATTATGGTATTGCGGGGAAGGTTACAGTAGGGTTTAGGAATATTGTCAAGAGCGACGAAAAAGGTTTTAGGGCGGAATTTACGGGGTGTTGGAGGGAGAGGGGTGACTAATGTGGTTGGCAATGCGATCAACGGGAGGTGAGTAAAATAACGAGTAGGAGAAGGAGGGGGATGGTTAGGTGGTGCAGTGACGGTAGATGACGGAGCCGGCCCTGGCGCGACGGTTAAACTAAGTGATGCGACGGGGCGAGGAGATCTCTGCTGCAGTGACGAGGTTGTCCGTTCGGCGAGTCGTTGTTGCCGGGCTCGGCGGTGTTGCTCCTTTTTACCTCCCCGGCGTCTTGACATAAGCAGGTTGGAATCGGGAAAAAATTATAAAATAATTTTTAACCTTAAGGATGACGGCCCTGAAAAGGGTCGTTTATGTAGAAAGCTTAGGTCGTGGAGGACTGTTCGCATGGGTGCGAACCTCCGCTATTCCCGAGAGAAACAGCGAAGCACCGCCTGGGACGAACCCGGCGAAGCGACTAATTGCCGCTGGAACAGCGGACGGCCCGTCGTGGGCAAGCAGGAGACATCAGAAATAAAGCGAGAAGACTTGGTTATCCTTATAGAGTTTCTTCGGCTGGAGCTGTGTTGTCTAGTTGTGTCCCTCGTGACTGCTGGTGTAAGACTCCTCTGTGTGTGAAAACTACCTGCTTATATACTGTTAGGTTGTCCAACCTGTAACCAATCAGAGAGCAGCATGGCGTGCCGGCTCCTGATTGGTCCGAGTCTGGACAACTTGTTTCTGTAAATTGCATGTGTGTTGTGTGTGTGTTAGTGCGTATACTGGTTAGGCTTGACTGTGTTGTATCAACTCCCCCCTGAGTGAGAGCAGCGACAGCCGAAGAAAGTTTATTGAATCTTTAAAAGTGTGTTACAATGTTTGGCTCTTAGGTCTAGATTTACAAGGACTTATTGATCTATAAGATACATAGTTGGATGAGAATTCTTAACAGCTAACTTCTAACAGAGAAAGCAGGGCGCGTAGGCCCTGGAAAATGAACAGAGCAAACAAAAGGTGTAGAGCTCGCAGGCCCCGGGCTTTAGATTTTATGAGAATCCTTACACTAATTTACGGACTAATAGAGACAGCAGGGCGCGCAGGCCCTGGGAAAATGAACAGAGCAAACAAAAGGTGTAGAGCTCGCAGGCCCCGGGCTTTAGTTTTTATGAGAATCCTTACAACTAATTTACGGACTAATAGAGACAGCAGGGCGCGCAGGCCCTGGAAAATGAACAGAGCAAACAAAAGGTGTGGAGCTCGCAGGCCCCGGGCTTTAGTTTTTATGATTTTACGATTACTTAAAACTATACACAGGAGATTCCTATTTACAGGTATGTGTATATTATGCACTGCACTAAAGGTCCAGAGGTTCGATGTAAGGGCGAACGTCGTCTTGATGCACTTTAGTCTTTTCGTTGTTGATGTTCACCCAGTATACGGGTCCAGCGCGATGCACAATTTGGTATGGTCCCTTCCAGCGGGGAGCAAAACCGGCGTGGAACCCAGCTATTTTCTTGGAAAGGGGGTGATGTCGAATGTACACCTTTTGCCCTACCTCGAAGGCTGGATTGTCGGTGGGAGGGTCACTCCGTTTAGCTTGGTACCGTTTGTGTTGGTCCCTAGCTGCTTGTTGCCGTTGAAGGGCGCCAGCTTGCCGTGTTACCGCAGCGTCTTCGTTGCTTTCGTGTGCCTTGAGGCCCCAGTCTCCTGGTCGGTGCAAGGTTTGACCGAATAACAATTCACTCGGGGCGTAGCCTGTAGCGATATTTCGCCGGTTTCGTAAGGAGAAGAGGACTGACGGTAAATGTTTTTCCCAGTTTCTATGTTGGCCGTCTAATCTTACTCGGAGGCCTTTCTTTATTTCCTGGTTTCGGCGTTCCGTGGGGTTTGCTCTGGGGTGATATGCTGGCGTCGTCCAGTGTTTAGCTTTCCATCGGCTACAGGCATTCTTCCAGGAATGGCTGGTGAATTGGGTGCCGAGGTCAGTTAATATTTTGGCCGGGTAGCCCCATCGAGAGAATACTTCGTCTTCCATTTTCTTGATTACTGTGGGTGCGTGAGAGTTCGGTAGTGCGAATGCCTCGGTCCATCGAGAGAATAAATCGGTAGCCACCAGTAAGACGCGTTTTCTGTTCGGTGTTAGTGGGTATGGTCCCATTAAGTCCACGGCAACTGTTTCCCATGGGCGAGTTGGTTGTCTTGGGCGTTGTCCGGCGGTCCTTGGATGTGTATTTGCCTTGAACGTTGTACATATGTAGCAATTTCCGACGTATTTATTGACCTCGTTCCTTAGGTTGGGCCATGTAAAATGTTTCATAATTTTATCCCCCGTCTCATCAGAGCCTGGGTGACCGGCAAGATCTTCGTCGTGGTAGTGATACAAAATTCTATCACGGTAGCTTGCCGGTACTACAATTTTCCAGTCTTCAGACTGGTCGCTATGTCGGAATTGTAATAAGTCTTCTGACACTCTGTGGCGTTCCAGGAATCTCTTCTCGATCCTAGATCGGCTCGCCGCAGGTAACTGGGAAAGCCGATCGATCTGCCGTTTCTTCTCTTCGATCGCCGGGTCTTGTGCTTGGATTTGCTTGATCTCTTCCACGAGAGTGTTTGGTTCTACGTCTATTTGTTGGATTGACGGGGGTTCTGGCGACGTTTGAGGCTGCTCCGGTGGTGTGGCTCGGTCAGCGAGGTCAAATTCGTCGGGGTCTATCGTCTTTCCTGTAGGCTGGCGTGAGAGACCATCGGGCAGCTCGTTCTTTTTCCCTGGGCAGTGTTCTATTCGGAATTTAAACTCTTGAAGTAACAAGGCCCACCTTGTTAGCTTGGCCCGGGAATCTTTTAACGTCGACAGCCATGTTAGGGCTTGACTGTCCGTTCGGAGAAGAAATTCCCGGTCCTCGAGATAGGGCCTGTATCTTTTCACTGCCCAGATTATTGCTAGACACTCCTGCTCGTTCGCATGATATCTCTGCTCGGTGGGACTTAGCTTAGCGCTCGCATAGGAAATAACTTGTCTCTGCTTTTCTTCGTCTTCTTGGTAGAGTACGGCCCCGAGGCCCAACTTGCTGGCGTCTGTTTGAAGAATTAATTGCCTTGTTGGGTCGGGGCGGTGTAAGGTTGTAATTTCCTTAACTGCGTCTTTTATCTTCTGGAAAGTGAGCGCGGCTGATTCGTCCCATCGCCATCTAGAGTTTTTGGCCAGTAGGTTGGTTAGTGGTGCGCTTAGTTCTGCCATTCTTGGAATGAATTCACGCAGCCAGTTTACTACTCCGAGGAATTGTCTCAATTGTTTCTTATTTGTAGGAGGTTGGGCCTCTTCCACAGCCCTGACATTCTCGGGGAGCGGTTGATTGCCTTCCGGGGTGACAGAGTGCCCAAGGTAGTTTGTACTGTCTTTACCGAAATGGCATTTTTCCAGTGCGCAAGTTAGATGATATGCATCGAGTCGTTCAAGTATTCTAGAGAGATGCAGTATGTGTTCTTCCCAGTCGTTGCTAAAAACGATGACATCGTCGAGGTAGGCCGAACAGAAATCCTCTAGACCGCTGAGGACTGAGTTCATCATTTTCTGAAAAGTACTGGGAGCATTCTTTAGACCGAAAGGCATAACGGTGAATTGGAGCTTCTCTCCCTGCGGTGTCGTGAAAGCCGTATACGGTCGTGATTCAGGCTCGAGCGGTACTTGCCAGTACCCGGTTTTGAGATCGAGAGTTGTGAACACCTTAGCTTTTCCGATGGCCTTCAGGGCATCGTGAATATTTACTTGCGGCGGCGTCTCGTTCTCGGTCACCTCGTTTAAACGTCGGTAGTCGATGCACAGTCTATTGGCGCCTGATTTCTTCCTTACCACCACGATCGGGGAATTGAATGGTGTATCGGCCGGTTCTACGTAGCCCTTCTCCTTCATAATTTTAACCTCTTCTTTGATACTTTGTAATTTCTCTGTTGAGTATCTGTAGGGTCTGGTATAAATGGGCCGTGTGTTTGTGAGAGTTATTTTGTGGGTCGCAGCATTTGTCGGTTGGGGAGGCGAGACTTCGTGAAATACAGAGCTGTAGGTTTCGAGAAGCTCGATCAGCGGACCCACGTGTGACTGGGGCGCGGAGTGTTGAATATTCTCCGTGTCCAGTGTTGTTTCCTGGGCCCGTGATTTTGGTTGCCAAAATACTGCTTGCCTTTTCTTCTCTCCGTAGAGCAACCGACTAGCCTCGAAATCCAAACAGGCATGTTGGTTCCGAAGCCAGGGCTGCCCCAAGATCACATCTTCTCTTAGGTTGTCCACGATGTAGAAGTTAACAATTGTAGGTTCTCGGTTTATTTTTATTTCTATTGCTGCGTCTCCCCGAATTTCGCACACTGCATCAGTAGTAGCGAGGTGGATGGCCGCATCCAGTGGGGTTGGAACAGCTTCTGGCGGCAGGTGTCGTGTGTTCATGAAATTATGTGTTGCGGCGGAATCTAAAAGTGCGTGGACTGGTTTCTTCCCGATGTGGATCGTAATCCTTGGCAAGGGAGTGTTAGATTCGGCCGTGATGTGTGCAATACCGATCGTAGTGGGTGTTATAGCAATCTTTGGAGTCGTTTCTGTTTTTACTTCGGTCGCCCCTGAGGCTGGCTGTGGATCGGGGCAGAATTTCTCACAGCTCCTTCGTTTCCCTGCTCTCTTTTCGCCTGGTAGACCGGGCAATCACGGTGCCAGTGCCGCTCCGGGCAATAGTGACACTTCGGTATGTTTTGGCTCTGCGGCGTCGGGCGTGTTGTGTTTTGCGGCGTCGGGCGAGTAGCAGCAGGTTGCGTCGTACGGGTGGTATTTGTTTGTGCTGGGGTCATATTGTTGCCGCTATGTTTCGTCTGGTCACTTTCAAATTCTGTGGCATACATTATGAGTTCTTCTACATTATCGGGCCTCGCAGCACGGACTAGAGATTTTATTTTCGGTAGGAGCTGGTCGATTAGTAGTGGGACCAGGGAATCTTCTTCTCCGTTCGGGTTTAACTTATAGAAAAGCTGGACCTTTCGTCGTATGAATTTCTCTATTTGTTCCCCGGTCCGCTGTTCCGTGCCGTATAGTTCTTTGTTGGCCGCTGTGATTCGGGCGGAACTCGCAAATTTTGCGGCGATTCTCGCCTTGA
The DNA here is from genome assembly GCA_035578175.1 of Catonia carolina. Lineage (NCBI taxonomy): Eukaryota > Metazoa > Arthropoda > Insecta > Hemiptera > Achilidae > Catonia > Catonia carolina. The sequence goes on along the minus strand of JAQMRL010000001.1, from coordinate 305,851,516 downwards.
ATTGGCCCCAGGTTGATATGAATTCGCCGTAGTCCGTCCACCATCTCGCGGCGTCGTCAAATAGCTGTTTTGACGCTAGTAGAACCCAGGCGTGTTCAGGCGTATTGTGGCCGGCAAAGGCGGTTGAGCATTTCTTTGTAAAAGCTTCCGGGTCTTCGTGTAACTGGCCACGGAATTCAGGGAGTACTAGGATTTGAGCTGGTGGAGGCATTAGGTACTGAATGATTTGAGGCGGTGAAGGTGAAACCGGGGCGGTGATGGATGACGTGCTTCCCTCTGAGATCGGAAGGGCGAGGATACAGGGCTGGCACAGGAAAGCAGTGGTGTCGCCAGCTTCCCTTTTTAGGCAGACGTTGTGGTGCGGTTTGGCGCAGAGACGGCAATCAATGGAACTGATGTCGTCTTCTGGTTCTAAACAGGTTGCGCAATTACATAGCTGTCCCCTAGTGAGCATAACCATGATGATGGATGATGGGCGCCACTGGTTTATACTTTCCAGAAAGTGTTGAAGGCGGCTAGCTGGTCGTGGATCCCTCGTAGGTCGCTACGAAGTCGAGGCCCCACGTTGGGCGCCAAACTTGACACCAGGCGGGCGGCGGAGGGAGCGAGGAGGCTCTCAAAGAGTCGTTCGCCGGCCTGAGTCAGTGCTGGGTAGCGGTTTGCAACCTTGGTGGGCAATAAATTGGTGGCCCTGAAAAGGGCCGTTTTATGATGGTTAGATTGTGCTTCTAACGGCGGTCGCTGTACGTCAAGGCACGGCAGGCTTTTCGGCGTTCGGTCATGGTGTTTTCTATGGAAGAGACTTCGAGAGGATACTGAATAAGTGGGAGTCGGGGATCGTTCGATTGAATTATGGTATTGCGGGGAAGGTTACAGTAGGGTTTAGGAATATTGTCAAGAGCGACGAAAAAGGTTTTAGGGCGGAATTTACGGGGTGTTGGAGGGAGAGGGGTGACTAATGTGGTTGGCAATGCGATCAACGGGAGGTGAGTAAAATAACGAGTAGGAGAAGGAGGGGGATGGTTAGGTGGTGCAGTGACGGTAGATGACGGAGCCGGCCCTGGCGCGACGGTTAAACTAAGTGATGCGACGGGGCGAGGAGATCTCTGCTGCAGTGACGAGGTTGTCCGTTCGGCGAGTCGTTGTTGCCGGGCTCGGCGGTGTTGCTCCTTTTTACCTCCCCGGCGTCTTGACATAAGCAGGTTGGAATCGGGAAAAAATTATAAAATAATTTTTAACCTTAAGGATGACGGCCCTGAAAAGGGTCGTTTATGTAGAAAGCTTAGGTCGTGGAGGACTGTTCGCATGGGTGCGAACCTCCGCTATTCCCGAGAGAAACAGCGAAGCACCGCCTGGGACGAACCCGGCGAAGCGACTAATTGCCGCTGGAACAGCGGACGGCCCGTCGTGGGCAAGCAGGAGACATCAGAAATAAAGCGAGAAGACTTGGTTATCCTTATAGAGTTTCTTCGGCTGGAGCTGTGTTGTCTAGTTGTGTCCCTCGTGACTGCTGGTGTAAGACTCCTCTGTGTGTGAAAACTACCTGCTTATATACTGTTAGGTTGTCCAACCTGTAACCAATCAGAGAGCAGCATGGCGTGCCGGCTCCTGATTGGTCCGAGTCTGGACAACTTGTTTCTGTAAATTGCATGTGTGTTGTGTGTGTGTTAGTGCGTATACTGGTTAGGCTTGACTGTGTTGTATCAACAGATACTGTTAAGGGGACTCCTTTGATGTTTTTCATCCATCACTTCACAAGTAGAAAATTTACATGTATTTTTAGTTTTTAAATGTAAAATGGGTGCTCTCTCCTTAATTAATATTCTGTAATTAGAATACCATTTCAACACTTCTGTACAAACTCATTATTACAAAACTTTGTGTATAGTCTTATTTGTTGGTTTTCTAAGTACAGGGAGTGGAAGGATTTTGTCCGATTTTGTTTGTTCCTGACACCTCATTTCTACTCACAATTTTCATGGACTCACCTTTATCAATGCGTTCAAATATTTTTAGTTTAACTTATTAGTCACAACAATACGAACATTCTTTAAACCAATAATTTTTATGATAAAAGTCTAACACAAAATTCAGTTCATGCTTGTAATCGGTAAAAACTGATCTAAAAGAAAATAAACTGAGCAAAGTAAAATACAAATTTTAAATTTGTGTGTACTTAGTTGCAAAAGACAAAAGCGTTCAATTTTATATTTGGTGGGTGGTTTCTGTCATGTTTTGTGAGCTCAAAAATATCACTGAAAATGTTTTTTTGTTTACCATTTAGAAATGGCGGCCATTTTGATTGAAGGCCGCACACCATTTTTAGCGTTTGCAGGCATCTACAATTTGTCGCACTATTCAGCAATGAGTTGCTCTAGACTTTTCAAATAAATTGCATTGAGTTAAGTACATTCTGGGCTACAAATTAAATACATAATTACTTGAGCAATTGTATTTCTTAATATATTTTTAACAGTTCAAAAGTATTGGTCACAAATGAAGAAAATTCAATTTTTGAAGGGTATTTTTTCAAAGAAGGAAAACTTTTTCAGCTTTAATATTTTTTGTGCTGTTAAAGTATATTGCATTGTTACTTTTTGTAAAGTATCAATGGTGAGATGCTTACCCTTTAAAAGTTATTGCGTTTCAAAAAATGAAATTTTGAGTTTTTCCTGATTTTGTATCTGCCATATCTTTCTTTGTTGGGGGACCAAGTAAAAATCTGAAACTTTTACATGTTAAAGTTCTCAATGATATAAAACTTCAGTATAAATTTCAACTTTGAGATTTGGCTGGAAGTGATAAAAAAAAATTGTTCAATTTGGACAAAAAACCGTATTTGTACATCTGCGGTATTCGGGTTAATTAAGTAGGTAAGCATATAGAAATTAACATAACTAATTACAGATAATGTAACACTGGTGACAATACATGATTTAAACATAACTTGTTCAAAAAAAAAAAATAGTTGGGTAACACAGGTAATAAATGAAAATTGATTGCACTGTCCTAATATTCTCTAATGTCATAAAGGAAATGGAAAATGATACACAACGTTCTTTAAAGTGGCTGAAAACAATTTTTCAGAGTCCCATTAAATAGAGCTAATAGGTAATTGAATTAAGATCACTTTATTTAGATTATTTATAAGATCATTTCATTTAAATTACAAAGTATTAATCTTTCTTGGCGCTAAACTTTAGTACCATTTTCTTTCGGTGAAATACAATCTTTTTTGCCAGGCATCAAACGGCTATTATTGTCATCTTCATAAAATCTTTTAACTTTTTCAATCATGTTTTCATCTATCAATTTTGAAGCACTTTTCTTTTGCAATATAGGTAAAATACCTTGTTCCTTTACTAATTTACTTGATAATTTAACTAAACGTTCTGACACTTTAAATTCCTCACATATATTTACTCGGCTCCAAGAATTTGGCAGCAAACTTAAAATCTTTATCTTATCCTCTTTGTATGAAATGGAACATTTCATTTTTAATTACTCTATTAAGTTATCATATTCGATTTGTAAATTTTGAGGATTTTCATGATGTTCAGAAATGTGAATGTCCTTTTGAAATGAAACTTCCAAATTCCTTTGATTGTTGTAGCAACTTTCTCAACTTTTGTTTTCAAAGCTAGAGATCTTTTGTCTTCATTTAATTTCCGAATTTTGCTAGCAGGTAATATACCAAGGATTTTACAAGCTGAATCCACTTTGTTTATTGTTTCTGATAAATCAAAAAATTCTTGATCTGAACACTCACTATAATTATCTTTATTAATAACAAATATTTTAGAATAACATGTCGAGCACAAAGATTTTCCTGGTATAAGATTAAATGACGTACCCTGATTCTTGGAATAATGATCAAAAGTTATTTCTCTAAGACCTTTTTTATAGGCTTTTTGTGGGTTTTGAAAGGATCCGAACAATATTGGCCAAAAAGATGATGAAATTTTTTCAAGTATTTTATTTCATGATACTTACAAGTTGATGTAACCAGTGAGTCAATTCTCAAGTAAAATAACATTTTTTCATCTTCACTGTAATCTTGAATTAATTTAATATCTTTAGGAAATACACCATACACACTTTTATGACAAGCTTCATTAATACGAACACCGATAGAACACTGAGACTCTATTTTAAAAGGTTATACAAGTACACAACAAGAACTCAAAGCAAAATGAACTGAGTAGGACATGAGTAAGATGGTTGAGGAGGTAGATAATTCACAAACTTGTATAGACCTGAAGAAGTATTGTGCGCCTGTTCAGTCATAATGTAGTACACACACTACTGTAATATACATTCACAATAATTGCTCTATCAGTGGATGTTGTTGTGACATTCCCTGCAGAAAGTGACAAGACTGAACAGGCACACAATACTTCTGCAGGTCTACACAAGTCTTGGGTAAGTCAAGGTCAAAATATTAACAAGTGTTCTTATTATTGAAGGTCCTATTAGAGAAGGGTTTTTGAAGTATTAATTACTAAACTAGAAAAAACTAAAAATACACCATTCTGTTCATCCATTTGTGGTGTATTATAAAGTTCAAAATAAATTAAGTCATTGTTTATGCGTCATAAGTGATCTTAATTCAGGTGATTCTTAATTCAATTACCTATTAGCTCTATTTAATGGGACTCTGAAAAATTGTTTTCAGCCACTTTAAAGAACGTTGTGTATCATTTTCCATTTCCTTTATGACATTAGAGAATATTAGGACAGTGCAATCAATTTTCATTTATTACCTGTGTTACCCAACTATTTTTTTTTTTGAACAAGTTATGTTTAAATCATGTATTGTCACCAGTGTTACATTATCTGTAATTAGTTACGTTAATTTCTATATGCTTACCTACTTAATTAACCCGAATACCGCAGATGTACAAATACGGTTTTTTGTCCAAATTGAACAATTTTTTTTTATCACTTCCAGCCAAATCTCAAAGTTGAAATTTATACTGAAGTTTTATATCATTGAGAACTTTAACATGTAAAAGTTTCAGATTTTTACTTGGTCCCCCAACAAAGAAAGATATGGCAGATACAAAATCAGGAAAAACTCAAAATTTCATTTTTTGAAACGCAATAACTTTTAAAGGGTAAGCATCTCACCATTGATACTTTACAAAAAGTAACAATGCAATATACTTTAACAGCACAAAAAATATTAAAGCTGAAAAAGTTTTCCTTCTTTGAAAAAATACCCTTCAAAAATTGAATTTTCTTCATTTGTGACCAATACTTTTGAACTGTTAAAAATATATTAAGAAATACAATTGCTCAAGTAATTATGTATTTAATTTGTAGCCCAGAATGTACTTAACTCAATGCAATTTATTTGAAAAGTCTAGAGCAACTCATTGCTGAATAGTGCGACAAATTGTAGATGCCTGCAAACGCTAAAAATGGTGTGCGGCCTTCAATCAAAATGGCCGCCATTTCTAAATGGTAAACAATAAAACATTTTCAGTGATATTTTTGAGCTCACAAAACATGACAGAAACCACCCACCAAATATAAAATTTTTTGGAGATGGTCAAGCAACCAGTGTTGGACCACTTGGTATGGAATGACCCTGGGCTAAGACCAATTTACAGAGAGACCTTTGTAGTTATATCTTCAGTAGTTATTGCATTAGTGAATTTGGAAAGATATGAATTCAAAGTTGAAACTACTTTGTGTCAATAACATTATATGCACTTTTTTTTGACTGGAGCTATTGTTAAATTATCTTAAAAAATGTTGAGTTACACCCTCTAAAATTTGTAAAAATCTTATTAATTTTTCAAATGTAGATAACCTGAAAACCTGTCCTGAATGTTTTAGAGTTTTATCTCCAGTGGTGTATTACATTATTTAGTCTTTATCATACTTTCTGTATATTTGGTTTAGGCCTATGGTTTGCTTTCATAAAACCAGCACTTCTATAAACTGAGTAGTTTAACTCTTAAAATTAAAAGTAAATTTTTATACTGTTAAGTTTCACAGTTTTTCAAAGTCTGCTTGTTCTTTTTTCTTCAGAACAGTGCAAATGTATAATTTGAAAGATAGCCCTATTTATGTTAGCGCTAAGTATTGTTGATTTTATTCATTTTTTTTAATAAATACTATTAACGTTTATGTAGGTTCATTCAGATGGTGTGCCCGAACAGTTGCAGTGTGATTTGTGCAACAAATTATTTAAAAGTCAAGATCTTTTACAATTACATTATCAGTCGGCTCACAGTCTATCAATCTCCTGTTCTGTAAGTATTTTGACTCCTAATTCTTTGAACAGTACGATTACTTAATCTTCAAGTTTATATTAAACATTAAACTATTATGTTGGTTTTACACCAACCTTCTTGTCAATCATAAAAGAATTAGTTTAGTGCTGTATCCCCTTAGCTGATCAAAAAATATTGTGTACAACTCAATGTGATTTGTGATCAAATCAATGTACAACCTACATAAGTTGAAATAAAATACTCTTTGGCCATATCCCTAAATATGAGAAGCCATCAGTTAACTGAAACAATGTGAACACATTTGATAACACTATATTAACGAAAGAGGAGAATTCCTAGAACACAGGATAGAAATGGACCACAACCGACAGAATAAGCAGATCCTCAACTTTATTTGGAAGTTGAAATGAATGGCTTGTTGATACTTTGGTTATGTCAAGAAATTTTTAGGCTAATATAGAAGCCAATAAAGAAATTACAAATAGCCAATAAAGATACTGACTTAGATTCTTTCAGATAACACATGAATGAGATGAAATTTCTCAAGAAAATGAAAAACAAAACTAAAAGAAGCCTCTTTTATTTCAAGAAACGAAGGATCCATTCTGACAGAACGAAGTACTACTGGTGTAATAGAAAATAACAGCAAAATGGAAAACCATGCATTTAATATTATTGTAATCTCAAAGATTGTTACGACAAGAAACAAATTCTCCTTTTTTTTAAAAAAAGTAATATAAAACAATAAGAAACTTAATATGTAAGTACGTACTCTATACATATATATAAAAGTCTCACATCTGTTAACAAGTTTATTAACCCGTTGGAAACGGACAGTTACTTGTTAAACAGAAGAATTGCAAAAATCAAAACGCACTCTCAAAACAACTGTTTTATCTAACGTCCTTACCGACGAAAAATTCTGAAAAAATTACAGTTGATTCATATAATACGTTCGCGCCTTTTGAATATAATTGCAAGAAAATCGCTTCATAATTCTTTGTATTTAGGCAAGCGAAATTTTCAACCTCAAATTTTTGTATTTACTTTATATTTTTTACTATAACAGGCTTAAATTTTAGTTTAGCAAAAAAATTTATAAAACATGTTTTGTAGACAAGAATTTACTGGAGTAAATGTTATTTTTTATTTAAATTTCTGTAAATATTTGACGAAGTTACAAAATGTTCAACATGAGTCCATTTTCACATCACAGGGAAGCATGAAGAAATGGTATTTTACATTCTTTACGGTGATGTCACAGAGCCACTATTATATTTAGGTTACAGCTGTAAGCAAAGGAATGTAGAAAACTTTTTTCCCTACAACCACGTGTTTTGAAAAATTCTGTAGGTGCAGTTAGAAGGAAGCGTTACACGCCCTTTGCAACCCGGTAAAGTGTCACATTTTTTGCCTCTGTGATGGTAAACCCCCTCCTGAAAAGTAAAATGGACTTGTCTTTCCTTTTCAAGAGCAAATGTCATAACAAAATCATCGTAGCTTCAACACAAACTAAAGAACATGCATGACATGCGGTGACTACACACGAGCTACACGGATTTCCATTCAAAACGAACAATTCCCAAACCATCAATGCTACCTACTCGCTATAGAGGAAATAAAAATTTTCCCTGTTATGATATTCTATTTCTGAAAATACTATCAGATGCGTTCCCTACAAGAAAAGTGCAATTTATAAAAGTGTAATTTAAGTCCGATTTATACTGACCTTGCAGAAGTACGTTTTATCGCCTCAACCACAATCCATTCGGCATCATCTAAAATTAGATTACCAGTGTGAACAGGGTTGACACGTTGACTGCGGCTGACGCGGATCCGCGTCAACCTAAACACTCCCAGGTGACTGGCCGACGCGTTTCCGCGTCCGATCTATACAGTTTATTATTGCTTCTTTCTACGTTTAGGTAGGGTGAATAGTCTTTATTTTATTGCCCAGTCATAGGAAAAGGTTCATTCTATGGTAGTGAGCGATCAGTTCTTGAATAGACGTCACCAGTTTTTTTTTGCGGAGTTTTAAAAACTGATATATTTTCTTCTATGTTTCGAGTTTTACGGGCTGTTTTATTTGTTATTAATAAAATGTTATTTCATGATATTACTTTTCTTACAATTACGCAACATTTAATATACTTAGTAAATATTAAGTGTGGCAAAAATGTAACTAAATAAATAAATATGAGTATACGAATGTAATATCTAAATGCTTTAAATTTAAGTAGGCCTATTTTTTCGAACATACAGACCTAAAGTTAACTTTTTTTAAAGAAACTAGTAGGTATTAATTTTTTTTTAAATGTTAGCACAATTTAAAAATTGGTTATAGAAATATTTTATTAGTACTTATAATTTTAGGAGCGTACGAGGCGTGCACATTCACACAAAGCGGCAGGGTCATTCACTTATAATAGTATACTTGTAGGCTTATTCAATTCGTTTCTTAGGTGACCCCATTTTTGGAATTGCATTTTTACCTGTTCAAGGAAAGACTTACTGCCGTGGGAACAGAAAGGGTAATAAAATATTGTTGAAAAAACGAAAAAATCGTATAACCGTCACAAATACCGATATCTGTCTGCCGTCTGTACCGTAGTATTACTTACTTTCAACTTTTCAGAAACCTTTGGCCACACCGCAGTTATTCAGCTAAGAGTGCCATATAGAACTATTATTATCCTTTTATTCCTGTACGTTTTTAATTTTTTGTCATAGGTTTACGTGATAAAAGCAAAGTACATTCAGACTTTTACAATCGTTTTGTATTATTTATACTTTTATGTGTGTATTTTTAAAATGAAAACAAATACATTTATCTATAGTAAAATACATAAACATACACTTATAAATATATAATAAAAGTATTGAATGAAAATACACACAAGAAATTGTAATTGTAGAGAGAATATGAGGATATGAAGCGCCGCGGACTTGTGCTTTACTGTGTGCGGGAAACATATACATAAATGCGGCAGGCGACTGTTCAGTCACAGCGAATAACATCGCTTAACACGGGCCGCAGTGAACGTGTTAATATAGTAAAATTTGTATTTGTAGGTGTATTTAGAAATACATTTTTCTTTGTATACCTATATGTAAATAAATAACTAGATTAAGATTCATGCCTAGGAATAAAAATATAAAAGGAAAGCATTATTTTAGTCATCATAGATACAATTACATTTTCAATTTTTGTTAAATATTGGTTGGGAACAATGCGAGTTGATTCTGATATGCTATAAAATGATTTTTAAATCATTTTTCATATAGATTATAGAAATCTCTGAATATTTCTTCTTAAGGATTGGTATAGGTCTAAGAAGAACAAAATTTGAGCATTTTAATTTAGATCTGGTAAAGACAAAGAATAACACTCTTTTATGAGATTTTTGAAAACTTATCTCGTAATCAGATTAGAAAGTTTTTATTCGTGCTGACAATTAATTAATAATGATGATTTACAATTAAAAATTTCATCCAAATGTGTAGAAGAAACATTTCTGAAAAATGCAAATATCAGTAATATAATTTATTTCCTTTGTAAAAACAAATCAATCAATTTTTATGGCTGTTGTTTTATGCCGATACACATGTATATTGATGTTATTCACATACATAAGCATAATGAATATGATGTCATCTCTGTGTGAACTTCAAAATACCAAGCCGTTGCTGCTATGTGTTTATTTTGTAATTTATTTTATAGTTTATTTATTGCAACTTGTAAATTGTTAACTGTGGAAACATACCTTTCATGTTTTGTTTGTACTTTGTTTTCTTCAGTAGTTAGAAATGGTGTAGAATAGTTTTACTTGTATCTATAGAATTTTATACAGTTTTAAGTAAAATAATTCTTTGTTATTTTCACAATGTTTGTGTTTTGCCTAATAACAAAAGGACGGGTTAGTTTGTTTTGTGAGTTGATTATGTTGAACCATAATTGATGAGATACAAACAGTACAAAAAAAACAAAAAGAATTTTTCTAATCTGTCTGAAAATTTATCAAAAAAATTTTTTATCTAGACTCGTGGTTACTTTTCAGGATTTTTTTAATTTTTGTGTCAGTTAACTTAGGACTAAAATAATTATACATGAGTTACCCCTGTAATTTTCTTGCTGAAATTCTTATTTTAGAATTTGAGTTTTCTTCCGATTTTCTCTCATTAATTCAGAAAATGTTTTCTTTCTTTCACTTCAGTACGTTGGCCAGGCCTTGGTGTAGAGGTCAAAGCAACTGGCTTCTACACCATGGCTCCTAGATTCAATTCCCAGTCAGGCCTGGCATTTTTTCATCACTCATTTTCTTCTATCACCCTTCACTGTCTCTCCAATAGTATTGAGAGTTTGGTTGTTTGGCTTTCTGTTTAATGAAATTGATGTACTCTGTTACTGACTATCCTTTCAGTAATTCGTAACCATTTTGGTCTTCCTAGAAAACATTTCGTGGTAACATTCATAAAACTATCTTTCTAATTTTTAAAGTTTTCTGTTATGATGTTGGTTTTAATTTGTATAATATATTTTGTTTCAGGTGTGTGGAAAGTCATTTGCCAATTTTGGTGAATTAATGTCGCATGATGCAACCCATACTTTTGAACAGAGGTACATATGCAAATATTGCAAGAAAACTTTCAGCCAAAAAGCTTTGTTGAAAAAACATATAGTAATTCATACTGTCAAGCGACTTAAATGTGATAAATGTGGAATTGAATTCACTCAGCGGTCTTCATTATTGAGACATATGAAACGAATCCATTCACCAACCTTGAATGGTACAAGAGAAGAAACCACTCTCACCAATGGTAATAATACAGTGTTGGTACATGAGCCAAATATAACGATGGATGTTGATACTGAAGATGATAACGTCAATGAATTTGTTGCCGTGGATATGAATGAGGATGAAGATGACAATAACGGTAGTGATGGTGATGATGAAGTTGAAGATAATGAAGATGAATTCGTTCAGGAGGATGGTGATAATGAGGAAGATGACAATGAAAAATTTTATGATGACATTGAGGAAATTGAATTGAGTGAAACAGAAACTATAAATGGTTAATTTATCATACAGAGAAGTGCTGGTAATTCTTTGATGTTTCAGATTCCTTTAACTGTAAATTTAATGTTTCTCACTTTTTATGTTTGATTCAAATGAGATTCTGTTGCTGAAAAGGTGAATTATGTTTTCTTAATTGTCAACCTCAGTTTGGTCCAAATTGTTTGCAATTTTGCTCATAGTTGGTGTAGAATTATTCCCTGCATAATTTTATTGAAATAATTTGATTATCAATTATAATACAACCTGTTAAAAAACCTTTTCTCTTCAATACTTTGAAGTTTGGAAAATTATATGGTTAGGATTTTCTTGTGTTTAGAATATGATAAATGTAGTTTTTGTGTTCTTGTTATAATGCCAGGTTATTTGATGTCTTCAACGTGTTTTAAAATCTTCATTGCTGGTATATCCTGTTTCAAGAACTGAATAAATTTCACCTAATATGTAATTAGTTAGAATTTATTTCAATATGAATTTGTTCAAATGAATTTTTTTTAGCAAAATATTTTTCGGTTTTATTTCTTAATAAATATTTCTATAGTGTGCACCAGTTTTTTCTTAAGTCTCATGTTTTTATTCTGGGCCATTATAAACTTCATAGGAGTACAGAATATTTTTCCAGCTTGCCTACTATGGGTAAAAGCCAACTTGTATTTTGATTGAATTAGGCAAACTAAATTTTGTAAAAGTTTCAGAAATAATCACTATCTATGGGCAAAATTATATGAATTACCAGCACTTCTTGTTAGCTTGGTGTCAGCAATTTCAACCTCTCAATTCGTTTGACATTTTCAAATGTTAGGTTACTACTTTATTATCACTATTTGAAGTAATTACATTTTTTGATTTATAGTATAGTATAGTATTTAATGGACATGGGCAATGAAAATGTAATTAGAGATTGGGTTTGAACAATGATTTAAAAATGATTACTATCATAATCATTATTTGGATTTACGAGGGCTATTCAGAAAGTAGGGAACGTTTTGTAAATAAAAAAAAAACTATGTAAAAGAAAAATTTTTTATTATATACATCTGAAAGAGTGACTAAAATACTACTTTTCTACATAGTCACCAAGCAAATTGAGGCACTTGTCATAGCAGTGGACAAGCTTCAAAATTCCTTCGTCATAGAAATCCGCCGCCTGCGACCGCAGCCACTCAGTGACGTGCGCCCGGAGTTCCTCATCGTCGTCGAAGCGCTGTGTTGCTAGCCAGTTCTTCATTCTTGGAAACAAGTGAAAATCACTCGGTGCAAGATCAGGACTATAGGGTGGATGAGGGAAAACCTCCCATTTGAATGAATCAAGGAGTTCTTTTGTGCGGTTTGCCGTGTGAGGTCGGGCATTGTCATGAAGAAACAAAATTTTTGACGACAACTTTCCTCGGCGCTTGTTTTGAACTGCTCTCCTAAGGTTGCGCAATGTTTGGCAGTACTGATCAGAGTTTATTGTTGTACCGCGCTCGAGAAAGTCAATGAGCAGCACACCTTGCCTGTCCCAAAACACAGTAGCCATAATCTTCCTTGCTGATAAGGTTTGCAGACATTTTCTTGGTTTTTTAGGAGAATGGGTATGCCCCCACTCCATGGACTGCAATTTTGTCTCGGAATTGACATGTTTAACCCAATTCTCGTCACCCGTTATGATGCGATCCAGCAATGCATCACCATCCGTGTGGTAGGCTTTGAGAAATGTTAAGGCTGCCCCCATTCGCTGACGCTTATAGTTGTCAGTAAGCATTTTTGGCACCCATCTTGCACAAAATTTGTGGTAGCCTAGCTTTTTAGTGACAATTTCAAACAACAAAGTGCGTGAAATTTGTGGGAAGGAAAGTGAAAACTCCGTTTTCACTTTCAATCAAAAAATCGTCGGGCGCGCGTCACTGAGTGGCTGCGGTCGCAGGCGGTGGATTTCTATGACGAAGGAGTTTTGAAGCTTGTCCACCGCTATGACAAGTGCCTCAATTTGCTTGATGACTATGTAGAAAAGTAGTATTTTAGTCACTCTTTCAGATGTATATAATAAAAAAATTTTCTTTTACATAGTTTTTGTTTATTTACAAAACGTTCTCTACTTTCTGAATAGCCCTCGTATATTCTTATACTTTATAATAAAGACAAACTACTGTCTGCATTGAAATTCTTTTTCAAATAATTGAGATTCATTTTACTACATTGGTGAGACTTCTGCACAAAATTGTTTATAAAAATATTCATTTAGATTAACAATAACATAATTTAATTATTATACCTTACAGTGTTTGTGAATTCCATTCAATTCTAGCTCTCTAAAACTGTATCCGTATTATTGTTCATTTCTGAATCAATTCCAGTCACAACATAGTTTTTATGTAAACATTTTATTTAGTTCCTGTTGAAGGTGCTCAAAATAGTTCATAGTCCTGTGTTTCACATTTTTTAGAAGCATATGTGTTAAATTATATAGAATAGCTTTTTATTGTCCAAATGTGAGCAAGTAATGTTTGTCATGTTTTGGATTTTATTCATTTTGTACTTCAAGGCAAAGCTTGAGGAACTGTGCTTGATTGTGTATTCTTAAAGTATTTATTTTGGCTTTATGAAGTATCAAAACGTATTGACATCCACAAAACTTGTATGTGATGCTCTCTTATTCTGTACAAAAAAACGAGTCCTTATTGAATTTTATCAGAAAGAAACATTGACAGATTTGTTCAAAATTAGGGCCAAAAGTCAACAGAATAGCAGAAAATTTTTTGTAATTTTCTTTTGCATCCTTTAATTCATTCGATAAATTTTCACTAGTTTACAAAGCTGGAGGTGTCATAATTAGCATAAATGACCTATCATATTTGACAAATGAGATTCTACTTTATTTTTCCCTGTATTTGAAGTAAAAATGCTTCAGTATTTAAGACATAGGTGAAAAAAAACTGTATGGTTATTTTGTTTTTAACCAGACAGTATTATTTTACATATCTCTCCAATAATTCTTTAGTTTTTGTGCTATAATTGTACATTTTGGTAGTTTTTTGTTTGGTTTTTATTATTTTATTGTTTGTCTATATATATTCTTCTTTTTTTTGCTGAAAATGTAAACTGAGTTTTATTTGTATTTTATATAATGAATTTATATAATAATTTCACTAACCTTCTTTTTAAACTGTCAACTTTTATTTTTATTTTTACTTACACGTGTTTCGGTGGATCCACCATCATTACAGTAAATAAAATAATTGAAACTCACAAATTTTTTTCTCACTTATTTAAAATCTATAGAAGATTATACATCTTCAGTCATTTGTATAAATTTTTTATACAAGATTTTTTCGACTGAAGATGTATCATCTTCTATAGGTTTTGAATAAGTGAGAAAAAAATTTGTTAGTTTCAATTATTTTATTTACTCTGATGATGGTGGATCCACCGAAACACGTGTAAGTAAAAACAAAAATAAAAGTTGACGCAGTTTTAAAAGAAGGTTAGTGAAATTATTATAATGATTCATTATATAAAATAGAATTGATTTCAAACTGCAGGATGCATTATAAAGATTTATTTTTGAGTTTTATTTGTTGGTTGTTATTGATTTGTAAAGCTTTCAACAGTTTCTGAAGTACAAATTTTTTTCTGTTAACATTATTAAATAAGTCTGTATCTATCACAACTTTCTTTATATGTTGCTTATGTTTTGTTGTAAGCTTCCATTTTTAAAATAACAACTAAACATAGGATATGTATTTTGAACCTATTTATTAGATGAAGAAGAATAAAATACATTTTCTATTTTTTTTACTGTACTATTCATGTAGAACTGTGAACTAATTCTGTGGAAAGTTGTCTTAACTAAAACAAAGTTAAACTTATGGAAGGTAAAAACGTGATCAAATTGTTTATCATACTTGTAAATGTACCGTCCTTTTTAGATGCCTACCATCTTAATTAATAAGTTAAATACTTAATAATGTACTAAAATTCTAGAGAAACTGTATTAAATTTTGTTAAAACTATTGGGTGTATGGTTAAAGTATTTACTCTGTATAAAAGCACCCATCTACAATCTAGCTTATGACTCGAAATCCAATTGTCAGAAAGTAGACCTTACAATCATTCTGGGGTGCATATAAATTGTCATAAGATAACCAAGAAGTTTTACAAAAAAAATGTATTAATTTTGATATACTAATAATTTCTCTGGCCAGAAACAAGTCTTGACCAGAAGAGTTTATTCATACAAACCAATACGTACTTAGCTATTTACACAAAAATCTAAATACAAAAGCAGATTATCAAATATTTTAATAAAAAAAAAAACAGTAACCCACTATTGTAAACTGTTTGTCGTATTTAGTATTAAGACAATGTTTACTTAATCGTCCTACATGATAATGAAATTTCATGAATGCAATGCTAATACTGCTTTACAATACCATTTTATGTTTCAAAGAAAAATAATGGAAAACCAATCAACATTTAAAAAAATAGGTTTAATACTATTGTTTTAAAATGCATGCTGTTGACACTAACTTATATTTTTGCAAGTTACATATTTTTCATTTAAATTAATATATATATAGTTTATTTAATTTTTAAAATATTTTTACAAGTAAATTCAGTTTTTAATCCTGTTGTACAGATTTTATTATGAATTGATATCAGTTTCTCAATTTCATGAGGTATAAAATTTCTGTCCTACAATTTCTAATAGTATTTGCCTTAAACTTAAATTATGGTAGCATAAGTGCCTTGTAATTTAAAACAGTCAAATATGATAGTTTACAACTTTAAAATCGAAAAGAGAAGGCTGTGTTAATAAATTAACTTTATATACATCTAATCTTAATATACATCTAGTTGTAATAATTGAATAAAGTTCTACAAAAGTAATGATGATTCCTTTTTATAGGGCAACAGAAATTTTGACTATATTCTGCACAGAGATAGTGGTTCAAAAATTGTGTTGTCAAATATTAAGTAGCACTGTGTGATGCTTAACTATACATTTTGTCAAATGTAAATACACGTGTTAATTTTTGACACTTGACTACTCTGATAACTTCACTGGTCACTCCTTTTTATCAATTCCAAACCATCCTACTTTGAAGTTATATAATTTTAATATTATTTTACTTTGACTTATACCTAAAATATTGCATGTTCTTGCCATTAAGGTGTGATCTAATCCAGCATGCTGTTTAGTTAACTACATCTAAAAACAATAAATCTTAATACACTAAATAAATTTAGAGCACATAGATTCAACAAGTTAAAATAATAAAATAATAAATTTTAATATCCATTGTCTTTATTGATTGACCTGATTAAATGTTTAAGGCTATGGCTAGATAAGCGTTATTTGACACTAATTTTTTCGATAAATAACGCGGTTTCCTTTTTAGTGAACCCACTTTTACACAGGACGTTAAATAACTCAATGATTCTTCAGTTATTTATCATATGTCTCGTAATATGATCAATTTTTAACGCAGTTTTCTTCAGTGCCTCGGTAGTGTAAACCCTTGACGGGCAAATGTGTACTGAGTGTTATTTAACTCTCATCTAGCCAGTACATCGCATAATATATCGAAAGAAGGAGTGGGCCACGATGTGTGTTATCTCCTTGAGGATATGCTCTTGCTGCATTAAATTCAGTACAGTCTAGCTGGTCCCATTATAAACTATTGTGTCCATATTTCTAGCGTCATTTATCAAAAGAAAGTAGCGTCAAATAATGACCGTCTAGCCATAGCCTGAGAGGTGAGGTGTATTGTTATTGAAGATCACATCGTTTTATTTGCATATCCACGTATATGAACAAACATAAGGTTTTCCTATAGTTATTAGATTTAATTCTAACAGTGCATATTTTTCTTTTTTATTCATTAAAGTGCACTTATTAATTAGATAAGTTAATTAGTTTTGGTACTATTACAATTTATAATATTGTCTATTTTATACTATGATTTATTTTTAGACAAATTTAGAACATTCCAAATATTTAGTATTGTACGTAGTTTATATTATATATAGTAAGTGATTTGTAATGTAGATTAGTAAAAATTGTAACTGATCCTGTGATGAAGCCAAATAAACAAGAGAAATAAAATTTCTTTTCATTTTGTTCAATCGTGTTTTTTTTAATAATATTCAAATGATAGTAATTTTGTTAATTTAAACTAAAAATACATTCATAATTTTATCAATAAAGTAAGTTCATCTGAGGGTAAGAATACAGTATTATCGCTTTCAAATCCTCATGGATAAAATTATCGTCTGCTTAAAAGGTTGTTTCATGTTGTACCTAGACCAAGAATAGAAGTTGTTGTATAATATGTTTCCACCTAATATTATTGTGCTTGATAAAGCTCTTGTGTTTTATAAATTAAAATAAATCAATAATTTATTACTAATTTAGCAATTTATTTATTGAAAATAGCATTACAGTGTACTGTTTTCTTATAACATCACGGCAGTACGATTCATTATTATAAACTAATAAGATATCACAACTCTGAATGATGTAAGACTTTATTCTTTTCATTACAAGTTCTTGCACAAGCATCATCATGGATTGACTAGGGCACACGTATTTATAGGTTACTAAGGTAGACTTCTAGAAAGTTCTAAACAACATAAACATTAACATGTGTAAGTGCAGTCAATTAATAAAACAAATTACTTCAGTCATGCGGCTTGTCAGGTGTTATTGTTACAAGAAAATATATCAGCTTACATTCGTTTTTAATCAGAAGTAGAGTACTGAAATTACAACCTATATGCTGCATTATTAGATGTAATGAGTTCAGTTTGCTTGAGATTCTGAATCGTACATTTCCCAGAATGAATTTTGTAGACATGTTATTTTAAATTCATGTTTTAAAATGTGAAGATGAAGCCAGATTTAAAGAATATTTTTATAAAGTATATTGAAAACTGTAATATTAAGTACAGTAATTAACTGATTTGTTATGTCATCATGAAAGCGTTATGTTTTTGTAATTAAATAAGTAATATTTACAGAAAAAAATGCTGGTAATTTTTAACCTCGGTACCAATTACATTTGTTCAGAATGTTTATTTTTTCAATGCATATGCATGTGGTATGTTTTGTAGACACTGTAATACTAAACATTTCCACTTCTGGCGGAAAAGATTTTCTGCCCAAGAAACTAATTTGCATCAGCCCCTAGAAAGTTGTATTAACTGTACCGGGTAATCGAGAACGGTTGCATCAATTTTAAAAATCTTCTGGATATGTCACATATTTTTTTTGTAAACAGAAAATATTAAAGTTTTTTTTACAACTTAATAAGTTTCTATATGAGCACCGTAGATTGTTCTACACTTATCTAAATCTAAATGGTAGTCGACCTCTGTTCGGGTCCACTGTGTCATATCAAGCATGTTCGAAGCAACAGTAGTAGCAACTCGTCCTAAATGATTCACGTTTCAAATTTGTCACTATAGACATGGTTTTTAACATAATCCAAGAAAAAAAAGTCAAGTGGGGTTAAAACTGGACTCTGAGGCCAAAACACAGGACCCGGCCTTACCGATCCACCTGTCAGGGAACCTTTCATTGAGGGCATGGCGTACTAGAAGACTGAAATGAGGAGGTGCGTCGTCTTGCTGCCAAATTATGTTAATGTTCTTTTCCAAATCAGTTTGTAAAATTTGCGGTACAGTCGTACCAACAAAAATATTTATGACCATCTCCAGTAGTTTTTTAAAATGGATGCCACATTTCTCGACGACCCAGTATTTAACTGTATTTTGTAATTAACACTGCAGAGATTTACTTAGAAGTCTTTACCATAACAGATAATATATCTCACAAATTTTGTTCAGAAAATGGTTTTTTAGTTTTAACAAGCTGGTGGCATTAGGACCCCTGATAGACTACGTCAAAATAATGTGACGGAAAATCAGATCCGGCTTCGGTCTATAGTTTGATGTGTCAGTCTATCTCTATGAGATTAATTACATTTGTAACTTTCAAATTATATTTTTTTACGTAAGGTAATTAAAAATTCTATAATGCAGTCGAACCACTAATTTAAAAATTCATAATTATCTAATTAAATAGTAAATAGTAGTATTTTTGTTACAATTCTTACTGTATGTTGCATAAAAATCTTTGTCTTCACTCTACGTGTACGTTACAGCATTGGAGTACTCTGCCAAGTACCAAACTTCCCTAACCAAACTCATTTTTTAAATTCTTGCAGTTCCTTAATGCTTTTCCTACTTTCCAGTTAGAAATTTAATATTTCAACTCCCAAAAGTCGTGACATTTTTCAGTTTACAATGCTTGTTTAGATAATCCTGTTTGTAATTTCCTCTTATACTTTGAATTGGTTTAGTAATTTTCACCAGTTGTGCTGTGTCCTATGCCTAAAGCTAGTCTTATGAAGGACTACTTCATCCTACCCATAACTGGATGAAAAAGTTCTAACGTAAATCTGTTTGTTAACTGGCTTGTGTTCTGCTGGGATTTCCACCCAGCCCCTCATGGGGTTGCTCAGCTTAGCTGGAGCACCTCTTGTAGGTCTTGACCTACACCACTACTCCAGCACTTGTGCTGGAGTTAAAGCAACAGAGATTGATATCATTCCTTTAATGAATTTGTATATTACTGTAGAACTGTACTCAATGTTTCTTTTTTTTTCTTTTTTAATTAAGAGTCGTATAAATATTTTCTTAAACTTATAAAATGTTCTTTGATTAAAACATAATAAAACACTGTAAAATTTAAATGAATATTATAAAATTAAATAAAACATAAAAGTTCAAATAATCAACATAATAAAATGAAACTAAAAAAAAAACATTGACAACTAAACGTTCAACTTCTAAAGAAACTAAAAAAAACAATAAAAGTTTCAAAGTTCAACAAAAATTAAAATACTGGATAAAATAAACCTGTGTATTAAATAAAACATTTGTGTATAACATGAACTTCAGTAAAAGTTAGCATTGTAAATCCTGTAAAATTCAGCCTTTTAAAAATGGTCCAAACGACATAGCATTTCTCTGTGAATCTCTTTCATAAACGTACAATTTATGAATTATTGTTAATGAATGGTTCACATAAAACCATTTAAAGCACTTTTTAGTATACTTTGCGTTCATGCAGCAGGTTATAAAAATATTCAATATTTTATCAAATCATTTACATAAGAAAACTGTTTTCATTAAAATTCATTTGTTAAAGAACAGCATTATTGTAAAGGTTTTTCTCTTCATCTTTTTTAACAGGTTGTATTATAATTGATAATCAAATTATTTCAATAAAATTATGCAGGGAATAATTCTACACCAACTATGAGCAAAATTGCAAACAATTTGGACCAAACTGAGGTTGACAATTAAGAAAACATAATTCACCTTTTCAGCAACAGAATCTCATTTGAATCAAACATAAAAAGTGAGAAACATTAAATTTACAGTTAAAGGAATCTGAAACATCAAAGAATTACCAGCACTTCTCTGTATGATAAATTAACCATTTATAGTTTCTGTTTCACTCAATTCAATTTCCTCAATGTCATCATAAAATTTTTCATTGTCATCTTCCTCATTATCACCATCCTCCTGAACGAATTCATCTTCATTATCTTCAACTTCATCATCACCATCACTACCGTTATTGTCATCTTCATCCTCATTCATATCCACGGCAACAAATTCATTGACGTTATCATCTTCAGTATCAACATCCATCGTTATATTTGGCTCATGTACCAACACTGTATTATTACCATTGGTGAGAGTGGTTTCTTCTCTTGTACCATTCAAGGTTGGTGAATGGATTCGTTTCATATGTCTCAATAATGAAGACCGCTGAGTGAATTCAATTCCACATTTATCACATTTAAGCCGCTTGACAGTATGAATTACTATATGTTTTTTCAACAAAGCTTTTTGGCTGAAAGTTTTCTTGCAATATTTGCATATGTACCTCTGTTCAAAAGTATGGGTTGCATCATGCGACATTAATTCACCAAAATTGGCAAATGACTTTCCACACACAGAACGCGGTCTTGGGTTCGAATCCCACTCGGGCATGGCATTTTTTCATTCGTTACAAAAATTCATTTCATCCTTCACCGTCTGCATTAGCAGCAATTTGCAAAACAGTCGGACGTTAAACCAAAAAAAAAAAAAAAAAAAAAAAAAAAAAAAAAAAAAAAAAAATCTTCATCTTTTTATTTTTGTATTGTTACTCACATCTGGAGGTGGTAAATCATCTGGTGTATATTTGTTTATTTTGAGGTATAGATGTGGCAAGTGTTGACATGTTTATATCGAGTGTGTGAAGGTTGTGTGTTTACGTTTGTACGGGTGTTTGTGTGTATACGTCTCATATTACAATCTTCCCCTCCCCCGGGGGGAATGCAGAAGCGAAAAGAGTAGGGGTGAAAAGGGTAGGGGTGGATACGTAAATATTAAAAAGAATACGAGTACGTAGTAGTTGTCGGCCTGAGACGGTATGTTTCGGTCATTTGGGGCCCCTGTCACAACACATCCACACATCACGCAAACATCAGATACATACTTATTACAATCATCTCAAGCTCGAGCGTCGCAACGTACGTCACCTAAGAATATTTCTAATCGCCGCGAATTATGTAACCTTTTTAAGATTAGATATGTGCTCTTTGGTTATTTCCCCCCCAACAGTCTTACGGAGTAAGGCTGTACTGGTGTGGAGAAGCCGATGATAGAAAATGGTTCCGACCATCGGTATGCCATTTTCGCACAAACATTTTTCCGTTTCGAACTTACGGGATGAGTCTTAAGCAAAACTTTATCTCCCACCGAAAACGGATTAGGATGACGTGTAGCATTGTATCTACGTGCCATATCATGATGAGACTTAATGAGTTGCCGTCTAATTGTACTCATCACGTTGCTCGAACGTACGGGATTCCGATGAAGGATGTCTTGGATATTCCACACTCTATCCAAGGGCGTTTGAGCTGGAAAATTATGTAATATGTCAAACGGACATAGACCGTGGGTTGTATGTTGTGCCATATTAAAAGCCAACTGAAACCAAAAGAGGGATTTATCCCAGGTCGTTTGTGCAGTTGCGTGATACGCAATAAGAATAGACCTGAGATTTCTGTTTAATCGTTCGGCGTGAGATGGTTGTGGGTGATAAGGAGAGAGTGTGGTCCTTTTAATGCCTAGGTTGAAACAAAAATTTTTAAAAATTGCTGAAGTGAATGTTTTGGCGTTATCCGTGACGATTAGTCGTGGAACAGAATAATTTTGAAAAATACGTTTTAACTCTTCTATAATTGAAGACGTATTAGTATTTTTTAATGGAGCTAACCATGTAAATTTTGAAAAGCTGTCTACCACAACTAGTATATATTTATACCCTTGATTGGTTTTCGGTAGGCTACCTACGGTATCGATAAAAAGAGTATCAAATGATGTTGTTGGAACCCTGGAACTGAGATTCCCCCATTTGTAATTCATTCCAGGTTTGCTTCGTTGACAAGTTGTACAAGCATTCACCTTTAAAGGAATTTCTTTATATAGATCTTGCCAGTAAAAATGTCGCGTTATTTTGTGTATTGTTTTAGCGACACCTAAGTGTCCACCTATTTCAGAATGATGGAAATATTTAAACACTAAGTCTTTTAAAGAGTTAGGGAGAACTATTTTGACAGGTTTGTTGTTTCTGTCCTTCAGACATAGCACTCCTTTCGATAAACAAAATTTTTTATCCATCTTTCGTTTTTGTTGGAGGATAAAGGCATCCTGTTCTTGATGTTTCCTCATGTCTGTAAAAGATAGAGGAAACTGTGACAATAAAGCGTTGCTATAAGATATATCCTTTGCGGTATCGTCACTAGTGGAACTGTACATTCGCGATAACGCATCGGCAACGTTATTATCGGAACCGCGTATGTGATTAATTTTGAACTTAAAAACAGACAATCTGAGCACCCACCTAGCTAATCTGCCTAACTGTTTAGGTTTGGAAAGAAGCCAGGCTAATGCTTGGTTGTCGGTTTCTAAGAGGAATTCACGGTGTGCGAGGTAAGTTTGAAAACGATCTGTCGCAAAAACGACTGCAAGGCACTCTCGTTCATACGCAGAAAACTTCCTTTCAGCCGCCGTCAACGTCTTAGAAGCGTACGCTATGGGTCGTCTAGACCCTTCATGTTCCTGAAGCAGTACGGCTCCTAGACCTGTATCCGACGCATCTGTCTGTAAAATGAAAGTTTTGGAGAAGTCTGGTATTGCCAGTACCGGGGGATTGGCAATTGCCTGTTTGAGATCTTCAAACGCGGTTTTCTGTGAGTCTCCCCAGATAAACTGAGTATTTTTACGACGCAATTTATTTAGGGGTTCGATTCGATCAGCGTAATTTTTAATAAATTTAGAAAAATAGTTAATCATGCCACAGTACCGATGCACCTGTTTCACAGACTTGGGTTCAGGATACTCCAAAATTTTCTGTGTTCTAGTCGAATCTATAGAGACTCCTTTATAGGATAAGGTATGTCCAAGAAATGGTATCTCGTTTACTGCGAACGTCACTTTATCGGGATTAACAGTAATGCCGGCCTTTCGTAGAATCGACAGTACTTTTCTAATGTGCTTTAGGTGTTCCGGAAAACTTGTGGAGTATATTAATATGTCATCCATATAATTGAACACAAATTTGTACTTAACGTCCTTAAATATTGTGTTCATGAGGCGTGTCAGAACTTGCGCTCCAGTTGATAAACCGAAAGGTAATCTTTCGTACTCGTATAAACCATCCGGAGTACAAAATGCAGTGATTTGGCGGGATTTGGATGTCAATGGTATTTGATGGTACGCTTGAGCCAAATCCAGTGTGCTAAACCATCGCGCACCTGAAAACCATTGAAAGGCATGGTTTATGTTAGGTAAAGGTTGTGCTTCTGAGTCGATTACTAAGTTAACCGAGCGATAGTCTACGACCAAACGACTCGTACCATTGGGTTTTGGAATTAGGAACGCCGGGGACGAATAAGGCGAAACACTCTCTCTTATCACTTTGTCTTTCAATAATTTGTCTATCTGATGCTTCATCTGAAGTGTTTTTATAGGGTTTAACGGATATGGTCTCGATTTTATTATTTCATTATTTTTGAGTTTGATGTCGTATGTCAAGACATCTGTACGTCCTAGTTTAGTAGTGAGTACATCTGGGAATTCCTTGCATAAATTAATAATTTTATTTTTAATATAATCAGATTGTTCGACATTATTAATCTGATCTGGATATTTATCCGTTAAATAAAAATTTTGATTTTTTAACCAGTCAAAGGTTAATATCGATTTCATCGCATTGAATACAGCACGCGTTGTTTTTAGAAAATGTATGCCTAATATGATATTATGCTGTACTTTCGTCAAAACTTTAAAATTCATTTTCCAAGATAGATTTCTTAATATAATTTTGACCCAAACTTGTTTGTTTATTTCTAAAGGAAACCTGTCAGCTGTAAGACAAATAGCGTTAAAGTTTTCCTCCTTTATAATCGCATTTTTCTTTTTTAAAAGGTTGTACATTTTTTGACTGATAACATTATGGGTTGAACCACAATCAATAAGAGCGTTAAAGGTATAATTTTTAATTTTTATTTCTAAAACCTTCAGCGCGTAATTACAGCTTGACTTTTGTTTACCTATTTTTAAATGTTTGTTTACATTACATTCACAAGTACGTACCATATGTTTATGTTGTTCATACTTGTGTAAGTTTAGTTTTTTGAAATACGGTAATTCCCTTTTTGTTGCCAAAGTTTACAATTTCTTTTAATGTGTCCTAATTTATTACAATAAAAACACTTCAGTGTTGTGAGCGATGTTTGTGATCTGGTGTTATTAAATGTTGTTTCTTTTAAGGTATTTTGTTTAATCTGGATAGGTACCGCGGTATTTGTTGTATTTAGGGTGTCTGTAGTATTCATATTTGATAAACTAAGATCATTAAGAGTTCTGGCATAAACCCTTTCGTAAACATAAGCATCTAGTTTATTAAAGTCCTGTAAATTATTGAGTTTACCAATTATGCCTATGTGCGTGGCATATATTTCATTCAAACCGGTCAAAATCACATTAATTAGCTCACCTTCTGTTAAATCTAGTCTTAATACATCGTGATTCTCTAAAATTTCTTTCATGTATTCCGCAAGGGTCTCCGTCTGTGACTGGTTTCGGTACAATAATTTTAATTTTAATATTTCTTTCATTTTTGGCGTAATTAATTTATTTACTAAATCTCGATGAAATTGATCGAAATTATGGTTATTCCTAATAGAGTTTTCAAAAATTTGTTCCGTGAAACCAGCCATAAACGGAGTTAACAACACTAGGGGCAAATCAACTGCGTAACGTTTCTGTATCTGTTTAATAATTTTGATATTTCGTACTAATGTGTCAATGTCACGTCCATCAGTAATAGTTAAATGTTTTAATTCGTTTTCTATTGGATTTGCAATTTCTGTCCAATTTAAGTTCAATTCACGTTGAAAACACAAGGGATTATTGTTACCTACTGCATTTGGTATTAAAATGCGAGAAACATCGTTTCTAAGAACAGGATTTTGTATTACTGGATGATGTATAAGGTTAATTTGATCATAATTAAGGATCCCTTGTCGTTGATCAGGTAATGGATTATCATTTAAATGTGCCTCTTCAGGATTTACATTTTGTTCGAAATTGGGTCTAACTTCGATATTACGCAACTCATTTGTCTTCCAAACATCAAGCTCCTCTTTTAAATTTTGAAAGCCTACGGCTTTATCTGGTTTATTGGGTAATACAAACGTTAAAATTTTGTTAAGTCGATCGTCAAAAATTTCGGCATTGTATATTTCTAAATCATTTAAATTTCTGCGTTTCTTAACTTTAGTAAATAATTTTGACAATCTGTTAGTTGTTTGTCAATGTCAAATCTACGTAGTGTATTGAGGTCGATTTGTCGTCCGTTATCTAATAGGTTTTGTAATCGTTGTCGTTTTTGTCTGACATTTCCCGTTGTGATGCTTTTTCGTATCCTAAGTTGAAAGTTAAGGTTGGTTTCGTCTAGTCTAGTAGGGTCGAGAATCAGTGCTATTTGTCCATCCATGTTTATACTTGTCTTTTACGGTTAAAGTTGTTTTGTTTGTTTATGTTGATTAGTTATAGGTATGTAACAGATGACTTACCGGTTGACGTTGGTATACCTTTCAGATGTGAGTTTTTTACAATTTTGGAAGATCTGTATTTTTTTTTGATTTTTGGCCTTGACTTATTTGTTGAATCTTGTTCGTATGTGTTCTGCTATTATAAAAATTCTTAATTATTATTATTATTCAAAATTTATAAAATGTTCTTTGATTAAAACATAATAAAACACTGTAAAATTTAAATGAATATTATAAAATTAAATAAAACATAAAAGTTCAAATAATCAACATAATAAAATGAAACTAAAAAAAAACATTGACAACTAAACGTTCAACTTCTAAAGAAACTAAAAAAAAACAATAAAAGTTTCAAAGTTCAACAAAAATTAAAATACTGGATAAAATAAACCTGTGTATTAAATAAAACATTTGTGTATAACATGAACTTCAGTAAAAGTTAGCATTGTAAATCCTGTAAAATTCAGCCTTTTAAAAATGGTCCAAACGACATAGCATTTCTCTGTGAATCTCTTTCATAAACGTACAATTTATGAATTATTGTTAATGAATGGTTCACATAAAACCATTTAAAGCACTTTTTAGTATACTTTGCGTTCATGCAGCAGGTTATAAAAATATTCAATATTTTATCAAATCATTTACATAAGAAAACTGTTTTCATTAAAATTCATTTGTTAAAGAACAGCATTATTGTAAAGGTTTTTCTCTTCATCTTTTTATTTTTGTATTGTTACTCACATCTGGAGGTGGTAAATCATCTGGTGTATATTTGTTTATTTTGAGGTATAGATGTGGCAAGTGTTGACATGTTTATATCGAGTGTGTGAAGGTTGTGTGTTTACGTTTGTACGGGTGTTTGTGTGTATACGTCTCATATTACAGAACTATGGAAACCTGACAATCTGGGTAACTCTTACAACAGCTGTAGCAACAATATGTAGAAATAAAACTACTGTTGAAAACAGATAAGTAATAATGTTAGGCCAATGATTTCTGCTATTATTTTTTATTACTTTTAAGGTAGCCATTATTCAGCTGACTCTTCAACCTTGACCTATGACTTGTCACTGCCAAGTGTCATTCCAGTGGTGCGTCATTCATTGACAAAGTCATCGCTGCAAATCAGCTGTTTTTTAGCGGTGCAAGTTCTGTGGTTTAAATCCTTGTGAAATTAGCTTTTATACGAGTTTGAATATTAGACAGAGATAGTAACCTCTGTCTGTGGTGTAGTTTCATGATTGGGATTAAATTAACCATATTTTCTTAAGAAAGGTCAGCCTGAGTTTGTATAAACCTAATGCTTAATAAAAGATAGTAGTCACTAAGGACCAAGCTGTTTATGGAACTTTAAACAAACTAGAGAAAGGAGGAAGCACAAGTTAATTGAGGAAAATATTAATGTAATAATTGAGTAATATTGGACAACTTTTTTATAACTTACTAATATGCGCAAACAGACTGTGTTTAATATGTATATGGGAAGTGGGGACATAGTGAAACAGAAAATTTTAATCATATGATAATTTTATATTTATTGAACAAAATAATAATTTCACATAATTACATAATAATACAAAATTTTTTCTACATTTTCATAAAACTAAACTAGAAGAATAAATGAACTATTTAATACCAGTATTTAAACAAAAAACTTCTTACATTTGTTTCACTGTGTCCTATATACGGGGTACAGTGAAACAGTATGTGGGGTACACTGAAATGGTGTCTAAATTTTGCTTTTATACAGCTTATATTGTTTATTTTAGCGTCATAAATACTTAAAGTATATTAATCATCTTAAAATAAATATATTTTTTTAAATAATGTTAGAATAAAAAAAAGTTTTTTTTTTATTTATAAAAATTGCAAACAACTAAGAAAAAGTTAATTTAGTTAAGGCCTACATAAAAACTTACAAAATTAACCTACAAAAAATTCTTTATCAAATTGTTAAATGTTTTCCTTGGAGAAATTAATGCACTTTAATGACAAAAAAGAAATACCAAAGGAAATCAAACTTTTCTGTCTTTTTGTTTTACAAGAAACATTAGGTTTTGGTAGAATTAATTTTACTTGGTTTATACTAACTGTAGAAATGTCTTTAATGTTAGGAAAAATAAATTTATCTTGAAGTTTGCTGCTCTTCCTCAAAAAAGTTACTTCTAGTTCCTCACCATTTACAATATCATCTACTGATGCTAAAAAAAAATCATTATTTTTTCCTTCAATCTCAAACTCCACAAGCACATAATCTCCATTTTGAGGTTCTTTTTCGACTGAAAATCATCTGGACTTATTGAAATCTCCTCATTAAACTCTTCTGAACAATCAGTCCTGAACAGTAACCCAAGTCACTATCACTGTCAGAATTTTGTTTTTTGTCAAAGATTGTAGTGAACATTTAGACATGTATATAAAAATTCCCCACAAGTGTTGCCAAATATTTGTAGTGTAATTTTGAGATAGTTACATAAAATTCCCACATTGGAATGCTAAATACTTGTAAAGTGTGATTATTTGTCCCCCATAAGTGTATGTTAAATATTTGTAGTTTTTTAAAATAAATTTTAATACTTACCAAAAGATATGTTTTTTGTAGGTTCGTGACCACGACTATTTTCGTTGTATAGAAAAAATTGAATAATGAAAACAAGACACATTTATACACAAAAAATATATAAATTTAATGATATACGAAATATTTATATTTTACACACAGGATCTACAAAAATAACAATTTTTAAATTATGTTTCATTACAAAATAAAATAAAATAAAATAGCGCTTTTAGTTTTAATTATTAATGTTTTTGTTTAAAAAAAAATTCTGTACAGAAAATTAATTACTTTAGAAATACCTGCCATGGGCTTTTCGAAGTTCCGTGGTTGTCCAGTGAAGTTCATACGATGTAATTAAAAATCATTCGCTTTGGTTGTTAAGTTCAAATTATTTGTTAAGCATTATATTTTTTTAATAAACAAGATGTTCTGATTTCAAACTAATTATTTAACTTATAGATATTACATTAATGTAGCCTATTATCGAAGCACATTGTTACTTTTACGCTATGGAGCACACATCCTCTTCATAGGACTGCCAAAGTTGAACTCTCCTTCCGTTTATAATTTTTAAGAAGCGTCGTTTTTAATTTCACCTTGAAATTATTTATAAAATTTATAATATCCAATCACATGTCAGGATTCAAAATTTTCAACCAATCACATTCAACTATATCTTAACCGACTTCATCGGTCCAAATACTTTGATAAAGTCAGTAACCTCGCACGTGTTTCAATTATTGTAAAGTTTATTTTCAATAATCCATAAATTTACTTTAAAGTTTATTATTACGATGTCGGTCTTTTCCCGACAAACGGCTGACTTGACAACTACTAATTATATCCATTAATTCAACAATTTATCCGTCACATTATTTTTTTATTTTTTGACACGATGTATTACTTTATTAATTTAAAAAAAAAAACAATCTATTTTTATGTCGCTACAAGATTGATCGCTTAGGCCTAATCATTTTTTTTTGATACATCACTCCCTTTTTCTTCTTGCTATTTTAACTTTTCCAGTAAAGCATTTTTTTCGGATGTGCTTGTAGCCACCATACATTTCCCCTTTTTACAACCTTTTCTATCTTCCGCTTTAGGAAAACCTCTAAAAATAACCGCACTTAAAAACTGAAGTGTTGCTGTTGACGTAGATGGTGATTCAGAAGTCTTAACAGGAAACAATTGTCATCAATAGGATTCTGTTGGGGTG
The DNA here is from genome assembly GCA_035578175.1 of Catonia carolina. NCBI lineage: Eukaryota > Metazoa > Arthropoda > Insecta > Hemiptera > Achilidae > Catonia > Catonia carolina. Next base: position 305,821,253 of record JAQMRL010000001.1, on the reverse strand, counting down.
GTTTTTTTTATTGCATCTACAGGAGATTCTGTTTGACTGGAAAATTTAGATGAGCTTACCCTGTCAGTCACAGAACTCGACATGAAATCAGCTTCACAGAAAACATCTGCATTAAATTGAAAAATCCCTGTCTTCTTGAAACCTGGTTTTATATCATAGTCATACATACATACATCATAAATAGAAAACATTTTTCCAGGATTGCACAGTGTCCAGTCATCTACCTACAGCACTGTTATAATATGTCTTAAAAAGTTTATAAACAGCAACATCTAGCAGCTGCAATTTATGGGACAAATGGGGAGGTAAGGCGAGCATTATCACCCCATTAGCCCTGGCCAGATCAATCACTTTAATATAAAGATGACTTTCAAAGTTGTCAAGAATAAGTAAAGTTGGTGATTCCTTTGAACTGTTAGTGTGATGGATAAAATGTTCCACTACTTTTGCAAAAAGTTCTGATGTCATCCAACCAGACAATGATGCAAGTCCAAGTGAACCTGGTGGTGCCCCTTTAATCATATGTTCTTTGAAATGAACTCATGGGAATACGAATGCAGGAGGCACTGTATTTGTACTTGCACTGATAATGCAACATATAGTTACCATAATACCTTTTTCAGCACTAGTTGCTTTACTAATTTGTCGTATTCCTTTTGGATAACAACATTAGGTGGTCTATGAACTGTTGACGTAGCAGTCTCATCAAGATTATAGACTCTAGCACATATGGTAGCAAACTCTGGATATTTTTGATACAGTTCGTGTAAAAGCTCAAAAAATTTGCTTACATTTCAGCCATTAAAAGAGGTCGCTTGAGATAAACTACAAGCTTCAGGTTTTCGTATGCTCAGATTTTTTTGTCTGGTCATAAAGCCTTGTATCCAATCCATACCAGCCAATTTATTGTTCATCCAAGAAGCAGGACAAGACATGCCATTCACAACTGCTATATCATATGCTAAAAGGGAAATATCTCTTCTATAAAGGCCGTCATATATTTTTGAACAGATTAAAATGTACTCTACTAATTTTAGTTCTTCGTTGTGAGATAATATTCGACGACAGTCATAATTGGGCCGCATGCAAACAGTATGATCACCATTGGAGTTTTTTTTTCACATACCGGAATAATGTAACATACACTACATTTTTCTGCTGAGCAGCTTGACGAAGGCTCATTCCTGCTTCGACTAATAAAAAAGCTTCTCGCATGCTTTCTTCAGAAAATGTTCCAATGTCAGTCTTACGGACACGATTCCTGACCATTGTGAATCTGAAAAAAAACATTAATTAAGTCTAAGTTATTTGGATTTAAAAATGCATGTTTTGTAAAACTACTAGTTCTAAATTTGGATAATTTTTAGAAGAATATAATAATAACGCAGTACTTGCTGTATATTTAAAATAAATTTTAATATGCTAGAGTTTGTTGAGATGTTTCACTTTGCCCCATAATGTGTTGTTCCACTGTACCCCAAAGAACCACGTGTTGCCTTTTTGGTTATAAAAAACCGAAAAACTTGATTAAAATATCAATATATATATATATATAGGAGATTTAATAGTTATGAAAAGTAGAATGTACATAGGTAATTAACTAAACTATTACACTGGCTAAATCTAAATAATAATAATTTTCATTAGCTTACCTCCAAAAATTTTACTTTTCGTGTTGAAAACAATGCAACCTCTAGTATGTAGCGTCAGTAAATAGTCAGCCATTTGCAAAAAGGCTAAAGAGGTAGAACAGTAGTTCAAACTTTTACCACAGGAGCGCTAATTACAAACAGCAAATAAGGATGAAAAAATATTGCTTTGTTTCACTGTACCCCCACTTATCCTATTTATTTATTTATTTACCTTTTTATGAAGCAAGTCTTTCTACAAAAGTAGGCGGGCCATGTCCATCACCACATTATTCAGTAAAGATATTTTTTTTATAAAGTATTTTTATTATTTCTGGTACATATTGTTGCACCTTTGTCAAGTCAGGTGTTAAAACCACAGTAGCTACGATTGTGAAAAACCTTGATTAAGATGATAATTTCGTTTTACCAAAACAAGTCATTAGTATTAACTTCAGACCAAAAACCCTAAAAAAATGATGTTTAAAAAATGCGTTTCTCGTAAAACCTAGAGACTATTAAAAAATAACTGTTACTTAGGCAGAGTTACAAACAATGATGAAAGTAGAGTTATAGTTATGAAGTTGTCTTCAAATGTTTTACAAGCTGTTTTGTAATTCTGTGATATGAAACCAAGCACAATAATTGTGAATTAGTGAAATTTTTGTTTACCGAACAGTCATATACAGTCTTTTATCTTAAAGGGTAGTGTTCTACATCTTCTATGAATGCACACCACATTTTATCTTGTATGATGTAAAAAGTAGTTAACTACGAACCATAATTTATTTTTACAACCGTAATTTATAAACATTGATTAAATCCCAGATCCAATTTCTGTAACCTTATTTTCTCAACCACTCATTTACATGAGAGCACGGTTTTCATGGTGGGGGGGGGGGGGGGTTCATTGGCATGCGATACAAATACTACCGCTGGGCTATTTTTTTTAAAATTCAGCCGTCACTCATCTAACAACAGGCAGCTTCCCCCATTTTATGGTTCAATCATTTAAAGTGACATTTTCACGTAAAATAAATTGAAAACTGGTAGCCTACAGCACGATAGATTAACACAGTTTTCCTACCTACATTTTTAAACAAGCTAAGCGTATTAAGAAAGTGAGCTGTTTTGTTCATGATAAACAGTTTTTGAGTTTTCTTCCAAATTAAAGCAAGAATGAAATGCTAGAGCGAGAGGAATATTAAATATTTTGCCGTAGTCTACATATTTAAGTATCTAGACAATGCAAAGATAAACTAATATAAAAACTGTTAGTTAAATATAAAAATTTAATTTCGTAAAAAATTATTTAATTTTGTATCGCAAACGCAGGTTCGATTTCCGATCAGAACTGACATTATTTAAATCTGCATATCACTTCATGTCATTACCTAGCCATAAATCCAAGCAAGGCTTCTGTAGGCAACGACACTCAATAATTGTAATAAATAGTGCAATTTATAATATTGTAAATTGTAATAAAAACCCATGAAACTAAATTGGCGTAGTTCTTTTAGCAACATAAACTAAAATAATGTTTAAGCGTTTGAATCAGGTGCCAAAACAATCCTCTACTCCTATTCACCAAAGTGATAATAAGGACTTTACAGGAATTGGTGCACCTTGTACCTTGTAAATTTAATTTAGGTACACTTTATCTGTAATATACTTTATCTGAATTTGCAACTTGTATTTCTGTTTAATATTTCTAAGTTGTATTTTTTGATTTAAGTCTAATGGTAAAATATATCACATTGGTGGATATATAGTATAATTTTATCCTCTTATAATTAGATGTCCAAAAAAGCAGCCAAAAGGTAACAGGACCGAGGGATGAAAGCAAATATTTTGGGAAGCAAGTAAAACCAAGGTGAAATTGAATCGACCACAGTGCACCACATCGTCTTTGAACCTTCCTACATTCTCGTAAATGTAGCAAACATTCAAAGACGAAATTGAGATACCACCCTTTTAGCAGTAGTATGCTGACGTGGTTTCAACTCCTGCTCTGACCAAAATCTAGAACTGATAGATTCAATTCACTAAAATTTAACTAACAGAAATTATTTATATTGTAATGCATTGACGTTATTTTCAGTGAAGGAAGAGTTGTACAATTTAAGTAAGTGTCACAAAATTTACAATTAATTAATATATCAAATAGTCTCGATTATTGAAAGTGTCTTTCTTTCAAAAAAAAAAAAAAAAGAACTGTTATGATCTTTCTATTTACACAAAAGAACAAGGAAGCATCTGAGTTGAACTGATAAGTGGATTAACCATTTCAATTCCGATAGTTCTAATGATAAGTCAGAAAATTTTTACGTTTGTTTGCTATTACTTGAATATCTCACGTCATTATTTTCTTACATAAATATCATATCATAATGAAACATTTTATATTTAAAAGTTATTAAGATCGAATATCTTACGAAAAAATTTAAAAAAAACCAATATTAAGATGTTTAATAAAATATAATTATTATTCTGTAGAGGATAAAGTATAAACAAAATTTTATGTAGTAGATCCTATGAAGTCAGCCTAACCGATTTCACACATTACAGAACCATATTTAAAAAATGTTTCAGTGGTAATAATACCTATGCATTATCAGCCACGAAATCCCTTTCACTACGGAAAAAAAGTCGCCTTTTCAGAATTCAGCACCGTACTACCAAGGAACGGCTCCATTGTAAGAATTTTATATTTATTAGTAGTTAAATGGTCTTTATTAACTCGAATTACTTAATACGAAATTGTATGTACAACTTAAACATCTGTTCTGTTTAAATATTAAGGAAAATTGCATAAATAAATAAAGGGCAATAAGAAAAACAATCAAAGTTCACTTTTCTGCAAAATTATTTTTTACTGCCATAACCAAAGCGACAAAAAAGTTTGACTCCATTTTACTGAAATGGCTAATACGCTTTCCAAAGAAAGCTGGTCGTAAAGATACACTGAGATGGGAAACTATGATCAGCGTCAAACCTATAATCGATGAAAACGATCATGTCGTTTCAAATCCACTGCTGTCGTAATCATACAAGTTGTCGAGAATTAGCTGATTGTGTTTTATTTAGTTATTGCGTATCTTGTTGAAATTTTATTTATCTATCAATAAGCTCTTTACAATTTTAAGTTATAGAATCACTTCGTTAAGTATTTTAATAAAACTAGACAATTATATGGTACATAACGATTTGAGTCCTGTAATAAGCAAAGAAATTCAAGACAATTGAATTGTTATTATTTTTTTTTTTGAAACAAAGAATGTTAACATGTGCGGTGTTTAGACCAAGTTGCAAAATAAAAACTGTTGTTTAAGCCTATAAATGTAATATTTATTCATATTATGTATACACTGAATAAAAATTATATCATGACCTTTGTAAACTTTCTTTTGTTTATACCTGAAAAATATGAAGCGGACTTTAATCGTTATTTTGTTTTGAATTTTTTTATTAAATCCATTCTATTATTTTTGCATTTATACGTTGCAAAACATTTTTACGAATGACTTTCTGAATGGTGTGGTGTAGTAAAAGGTATTTTAGATGTATCAACGAATCTCCTTATTTATTCATTTTTAATTACTGAGTTTTTAACCGAACATTGATCGTCCACTCGTCCTCTCCCAAAGGCATATCATGCAGGATGTATAAATTTTCAATAGCTGTTTATAAGTTATTATAACTAAAACGCAAAAAAGATCAAATATGTTCAAGAAATAAAACCATAAAATGAAAATAAATAAGTTACTGTCACACGAAGTTTGTGCACAAAAAACAATTAATGTAGCACAAAAAACAGTAATTTTAAAATTTTTTTAGCGGCGCTCCTCCCAGAAGTTCCTACCCTAGTCATGGTTATCTTCACAGTAGATTTCCAAAGCCGGGCCATGAATTTTTACAACGTAACTACGGAAAAGGACCAAACGACGAATCTCTTTTAAGAGAAACTTTTGCTGCGTAAGTAGTAATTACTATAAATGGTGCCATTTCATATGTTTTGTGGAGAGTGGAGCGTCTATAGACGTAGTAAGTTGTAAGCAGCACTGTTGCGAGTACTGCACTATATTGTTACAACGAAAATGGCAGACTCAAGGAGTGTGTCATTAAAATCACCGTATTACTGGTGAATAGTCAATTTACTATTTTACTTGACTGCTGTTAAAAACAGTATAATTATAATTATGTAGCGTGGGTTTGTAAGAAATTTGTTCCAGATGCTTTGTCCAGCTAAAAACTCAGCGATGTGGGTGAAAACAGTCTAAAATTCGAATTTCATATTGGACTATGCTTACGTTACACTTGAAATAAAACGAAATTACGTGGATTTACTTTATTTACGAATATTATTGTTTAAGGATCTTTAAATTTTAACAATGATGTTTTTCTTCTTTTTTTTTGCCGGCCGCATTGGCGTAGTTGGTAACGTGATCGCCTCTCATCATGCGGTCTTGGGTTCGAATCTCATTCAAGCACGGCATATTTTCATACGTTACAAAAATTATTTCATCCTTCACCGTCTGCATTAGCAGTAATTGCATAACAGTTGGACGTTAAACAAACAAAAAAAATGTTTTTCTAACTTAAATTTTGAAAAGCATGTCATTATTCGATAAATTGAGATAAAGGTTACCTTAACGATCACTATGTAGTAATTTACTTGTCTTCATGTGTTATCTTGTAACCATTCAGTATTCAATCTTCAAACTGAGACCGCTTATAAAAATGTATTTAATACTGTTGTTGTTTAGGTCATCAGCCAAAAGGCTGGTTTGAACTTGTAGAGGTTTTAGTAAGTAAAACGAGAAGTGAAGGTTTACGTATGCCTTCCTCACTGAGTGGAAAAGTACGCTTATCAGCATGCCGGGCTCTCTGAAAAGCACATATTTTCCACTCTGCAAATGACACCTTCACTTCAAACATCACAGGGTCTCGCTGTGTAATGAAATCCATTACTTTCAGAAGAGATAACTCTGATTAGTGTCCTTTACACTTCTGCCTCTTCTGTTCTTAAATGATTGTCATTTAATTGGCTGACCATGTGATAAGAAACAGAACTATTTGTTTCAACCCTGCAACTAACAGACTGATTGTAAATAATTTGACACTCCACCTGTTTGTTATGGGCAAATTTTATATTATAAGACGAATATTTCAAATATTCAAATTCAATTAATATGATGACGTCAATACAGCTATTTATTCAGTCATTTATATATAAATATTAATTGGTTATTACAAATTATAAGGAAAAAATTTATAACAAAAAATATAAATGTCATGTATACGTTACGTTCATCTTCTATCGATAAATTCAAAGTCTTCTGAACCATAAAAAAATTCTTCATGAAATTAATTATAGTAAAAATTGAAAATTCTTTATAAATAAGTTATAACTTAAATTTGACTATTCCGCTAATTGGATTAATATAAAATGCTTTGATTTAAATTTAGAATATCAGTTTGATAATTAATTTTTGGAAAATAAACTGGAATTCGTTTTTAACTGTAAATTTATTTTTACTACTGTTTAACAATCAGCTGTTTTCTGAATGCAGCTTAGATCAACCGCTACAATTAGTTCAAATCATTATAACCCAGTGTAATTTGATCGCGGAGCGAATAACACTACTGCTCTTAGTATGAAAAAAATCTATTATAAGCTAACTGTCATAGGCATGTTGTAACTCTTAACAAATCGAATAACGTCTACTGTACAGTTTCTACAGATTTAAGTTGGAACCCCGCATAAAGTCACTTTTTGTAGGTTAGAAAACTTCTATTAGTATATATGCTAATTCCTTTTGAAAAATTTACTGTTCCGTACTGTATAGTAACAGCGTATTTACATTTTTCAGTAATACTTACATTTCTAAGGCAATAGTAGTTAGTTTACAGTAGTAGTTAGTTAGTGCAAGGACTGTTAATCTAGTTGCTGATTGTATTTTTAATTTTTGTTTTGTTTTAGTATAACATAGAATTACGTTTGTTCGTAACTGAAGTGACGATTAATGACAGAGGCTTTTAACTAAAACGACTGGTATTACAAACGTATAGTATGTCTGGGTCGAGGACACCGTACATTATTCCCCGTAACTGTAGCTATATGTAATTTGCCTTGTATTCAACGCTTAGTAAAAAATAACAGTAAATAAAAAATTATTAGAGAATACAAATAATGCTGCTGGTGTTATGACAGGCTCTTTGGAATAATAGCAAGGGGTTGCTTACAAGCAAGGGGTAAATATCATACTCTTCTGCAAACATTGTATTTCATCTATCAATAATTGCTTAATTCCTTGCGTTAAACCTTACTATAATAATAACTGAATTTATTGGTGGCTTTCTCTTGACGCATGGCATCAATAATCTAAGGAAAATTGCTAATTTATTTTAAATTAAGCTTCTATCAACCCTTGTTTTCTAAACTAAATGAGATATTATGTTTTTTTTTAGTCCGACTGTTATTCACAGTAAATTTAATGCAGAAGGTGAATGGTGATATTATGAAAATAGTGATGAAAGAATGAAAGATTAATGATGAATAAGTTTTAAATAAACAAACTTTATTATCAAGTAAGATATTACACATTGTGTTATAAAAAGTAGAAACGTTTTGGAGAAGGAAATACGAAGGTTATATAGGCAAATAACGCAAATAGGTGACTAACCAGGCATTCGCTTGGAAAATTTTGCGAAAATCTTGACAATTGAGATATAATACTAATACTAATTATCGATTACAATTTTTATTCCTACAATAGTAGTCAGTATTCATAAGACAACTTATTATAATTGTCCATTATAGGTTTAATTTTTCAATAACAAAAACAAAACAGGTACGAAATAATGAAAGACTGAGCAAAACTAAGTATTTATATAGTTACAAAAGACATATATATTAAAAATCTGCATAATTAGATAGCCTACCCACTTCATAACGAAATATGAACTTCAATTGAAAGGATTTTGACAGCCTATCACAAGTAACAAAAGTAATAGAAAGAAAAAACTTAAGATATTAAAAAAGATTTTCGAGATAGGTCGCTTTTTCAATTAGTACACATTATGAACATTTATACTGGTTATATTTGTGCAGTTTCAAAATTAAATTAAATAATTACCAAAATAAAAGAAATTAAAATATTTCAAATAACACGAGGATACTCAATGAAATTTACACTCGAACGAGCCAGTCGATTCAGTTTTTCAGGAATTTATTTCAGTATTTATATATAAAATGACTCGATATCTAAATTAAATAGGTGGAATATTTTATTAATCTGTTTGAAATAAATAATTTATTTATTGAAAATGAATTATTAATTTTCAAATTTCTATTGGGTTTAAGAAATAATTGTTAAATACCAAAGGGTAAATGCAAATTTAAATATACAAGCGTTAATTAAATAAAAGTGTATAAATTATTGTTTTAAAGAAGAAAAGAAAACGGAGTTATTTTGTGCTGATAATCAATTAGGCCTGATGATTAATTTACTAGATTCTAATTAAATTACAAAGGTCAAGAGTTTTTTTATTCATTGTACTTTTTATGAGTGTTTGTTTTTACTGTTGTTTTTATTTTGTTTTACATTTTATATAAAGTCACATCACTACTAAGTTTTTAGTGACTTGAAAAAGGTAATTTTAGGGACTGTTTTAACAATAAATGTGTTTAAATTAATCCGTGTGGGCATAAGTATTTTATGAAGTCTATTGACAGATGCATTGTAGTTGTCGTTAAAACACTGGCGTGAACAGGTTCATAGGTTAAATAATTTAAAACTTAAGCTTAGGTTCTTTCGGGATCTGGGTATAATACAATATAAACGAATTCCCTCTAAATTCATAACAATTATTTATTTACAAAATTATTAATTAATATTAATATTTATTACTACTAACAAACTACAATAAAAATACCTAAATTAAATTAGTTACCTTAAAGCTTAAGTAACTTGTCTAATAATAAAGATTTTCTAGAATTAGTAACAGTCTCTTTTCTACAATCAATATGTACAAAAGTTTACAGCACGGAAACCTTTTTTCATGTACTTGTTACAATTAACAGAAAAATTTTCTAGAAGCACCCATTCATAGACATGTGGTAACTTGAACTTAACTGAGCTGGCCGCTAAAGGGCTACCGCCTTTAAATACCTGTGATGGTGGTCGTTTCTAAAAAGGCACATATTTTCTACGTAATAGGAGCACAATGGAGACTAGAAAAATCCGAAACATAGTACAACTTATCAAAAAAACAAGCTCAAAAATCTGGTGTGAAACACTCACATAACTTTCTCTTGCCAATGCAAATAATTAACAATAAGCTACAACCTTACATTAGTAATAACCAAAAAACTAACCTCAATGAACATAACCTAATTTTAAACACGAGTGAATGGCGCAAAATGAAAATCAACCTCAGTTTGGGTTTAAAATACGGAAAATCGCCCTTGCACGCTAAACTAGGCTCTGTAGAGAAAAATGCTCTGAATAAAAGTTGTAGATCTTTTAATTTCCTATAAATTTAATTATTACACTTTTGTAGTAAAATGCATCCTAAGGCTGAAATCATTAAAAAATCGATTCTTTTACACGTTTTCGTGAGATAAAAATAGAAAATTGCTAATAACCATTAAACTAAGCGTTATACTAAAAATGTTCTGAATTGTAGATTTTTAAATTCTCTACAACTTTTGCTGTAGACATTTTTGCGCTAAAATGCATAGTTAAGACGCAATCTTAAAAACACAATTTTTTTACGAGAACAGCCTACCCAAGAATTTCAGCAAGCATGGCGCCTACCCTATCTTGTATAGCATAAAAAATATAGTAAACGAGGCGATTTTTAAAAAAATCTTAGGAGCGGTTTTTGAGAAAATTGCAAAAAGTGAAACATGACACGAATAAACTGCTACTTCCGGTTGATCGATTTTGATGAAAATGTTCGTGTCGGGTCCGGTTGTAGTATCTAACTTAAGTTTCTAGTTCTTACGATGAACTGTAGTAAAATGCATCCTAAGGCTGAAATCTTTAAAAAATCGATTTTTTTACACGTTTTCGTGAGATAAAAACAAAAAATTGCTAATTACCATTAAACTAAGCGTTATACTAAAAAATGTTTTAAATAAAAATTTTAGGTTTTTAAAATTTCTACAACTTTTGCTATAGACATTTTTGCGCTAAAATGCATAGTTAAGCCGCAATCTTAAAATAACCGTCCGTTCTTGAGATATTCTGTTAACACCCATACACACACGCGCGCGCGCGCGCACGCATACATACATACACACACACACACACACACACAAACAGACCAATCGTTAAAAACATGATTTTGGGTTCAAGGAGTCTGAAAACGTGTAGATCCGGTGAAAACTCGATTTCGAAAAATCGACATGAAAACAATACTTTCCTTCCTATATATTCATATAGGCAAGAGAAAATAAAAATAGACCCATCTCATTTCAGAGAATTCCCATTAACAATAATCTTAACAATAATGATTAACAATATAATCATCGTACTCCACTACTCACGTTCAACACTCTCCACTTCATACAATATACAAAAACTTCCTGCAATAAACAATTTATCCCATTGACTAGGGCTATTTCTAAAATATCACTGTTATAATGTTACAATATGTTTCGAAATGCTTTGTCATGTGCATTCAGTAAAGATGAGTTGAATTGTGTTTTCAGTCTGCCATTGATTGCAGTTGGTATGTGGTTTTCTAATGAGTAGTTGTCCATGTGTGAGAAATATAATGTACTATTCGGAGACTTGTTCGGAGTATTTGATCACGTCGGTTGGTAAACTGTGTTGATTGTTTTCAAAAATATTCTCCCTGACATTGTGGCTGTATTGTTTTTATCCATGCAACCCACCCAAGAACGTTGGAAATTTTGAGTGGATTAGGTTTTTTTATACATATTTCTCTTTACTGCAATATTGATTCTTAAGTTTAATCTGTTATTTGTTAATTACCTTTTAGTCCTACAATTGCCTTCTTTGCAGCCCACGTTTCAGTGTTATATGTTTAATACAAGCAATGATAGTTTTTAAGTAAATTTATTTAGTTCCTAATTTTTATCTGTGATGTCATCGTTACTGCTTCTGACCTAATGAACCGTTACCTTCATTTCAACCCTCTTTATCTGCACTTTTCACCTCTCGACGCGTAAGACCGGTGAGAAACTTCTCAAGTGTTTTGCTTTAAAGATTTTTTGTTGTATCTCACTAAATGGTTATTCTTCTTAAGTTTATAAATTTGTAAGAAAATGTTGTGATAATTTTTTACTGCATCCAGGAGAGTCTGAAACGGGAGTATGGGCTATGTCGAGATCATACTAACGAGCCTAAATTAACACTGTGTAAAATTTTCATTACTTCCTTGCTTATTTCAATAAGCATATCATCCCATCATTTTTAGAATACACATCTCCTCAGCGTAAACTTAGAAATTTATTTATTTTTCTACCAAACAACAATTTAGAAAAGAATTGTTGTACACGGTAAAATGTTTTATCAATCACGCAGTTTATTTTAGTTTTATTTTTTAAACAAAGTTAGACTACGGCAACTTTTTAAAAGTTTTGGTCATTTATTGATGTAGTTTCTACCTGCGTAAGTATTGTACTGTACTCTACTGTTAGCGAAGAAATACACTTAAATTTATCCCCAGTAAGCGATTTTTGAAGAATGGTTATCGATACTAGCCTAAGTAGTGAGCTTCTAATTTCGGAAATTTTGGCAGAGGTTGCAAAACCTTACGTACTTAAGATAGTTGTGGAAGAATTTCAGGATTTGATATTCATTGATACGGTCCATCAGTAGGAATTGAAATGATTTTTGATAAATATGGTGGTGTTTTTGTCTTTTAAAAATCACCAGGAAGAATTTCTTTCAAAATTTGTTTGAGTTTTCTGACTCCTGTTAACGACCACAGTTCTCTGTTCAAGCGTCGTAGTAACCTATATCTTCAAGACTTTTGCAAAATCTTCCTAACCTAGGCCTACTGTGCTCAGGTTTGCACGTTCACTGTTATTTTTATTAAACTGTTTTAGGCACGTAGTAGCTAAATAAACAAAAATTTTAGGAACCTGTTAATACTTACATAAATATTATAAAGACACCCTTTTTTGTACGAATCTCAGAAACTACCCAACTGATTGCAAAAATTATTTCACTGTTGGAAAGCTTAGAGCTTCTTGGGTAACGTAGGCATTACGCAACGTTTTAATTTTGGATAAAAATTTGTGATTGGTAAAATAAAGTCATTTTTGGTTAGTTCTTTTGATTATTCAAGGTTGTTCCTTTATTATTGAACACTTTAATTATCTATAAAGAAGTTTAAATGTGATTTAAAAGTTTTTTATTTTCTGTAAACTCAGTAACGGGGGGGGGGGGGTAAGTTGTAATAAATAAGAAATAAAAAACGAAATAACTGAAACTCATTCATTTCATTTGGTACTTTTTATTCTGAAATAGTCATTTAATGTCGTTATGAAATGGACTATTATCAGTCTTTTTGTTGTTTCAGGCAACTATTCCCTGAAGATAATTTTGCAACGGTTTTTTGACATACCTCCTAATGGTTTTAACCTCGATGGTAATTATTTTATCGCTCCCTTTACTGCCAGTTCAATAATGGGTGATGCTTCAGGTTTAACATACGAAGAGAGTGAAGAAATAAGACGTGAAATAATGGAAGATGGTTGGGAAAATGATGAAGTTTCATTTGACGTGGTAATGGAGTTGATAATAGATGAAGAGGAAGAAGATTGGAATCATATTGAGGAGCTTGAATGAAGATGGCATCAAATTGAAATAAATGGAATGAGAACGAGGGAGAGGACAATGGAGTGGTTGGGGATATGGACATCACGGTAGAAGACACTATTAGTAGATATCCAAATTATTTTCCAGCTTCTAATAGTGCTTCTAAATTCATTTTACCGGTTGTATTAATTTTTTGTTAAAGAAGTAAATGATGTCTGCAATTAAAACCTTTCTTGAATTAATACCTTGTTTGATGCGATAAAGAAATAACCAGTTTGAAAACTGCTTTTGAGTAGCAGTCTCCATTAATATCATCGGCTATTGTACTCCTGTGATCCAATTCCAAAAAATCCTGTAAATTTATACAAGAAAAATGAGCATAAAGTTTATGTACATTACTCAGTAAAAATATACGTTGTACGTATTAAAAACACAATAAATTTAAGGAGCAGGAACTCCTTCTGCATGTCGTGTGAGGTTCGTTGTGTTTACTGTAGGTATTCTGCGAGAGAAATAATGGTTCAGTGGCGGAAAAATATGTTTTGGGCATGAAAATAAAATATTTTAATAAAAAAAAAATGAATCCATGTTTTAAGAGATTGTTTTAAGTATTCTGGCTTACTATTATTTGCTTCTTTAGACCTGCGCTGGAGATCGTGACCAGGATCTAAAGTTCCAATATAAATTTCGAGTAATTGTTTTTGTTGTATTAATACTAAGCTTCATGGTCTTACTGTGTTCGTTAATTGCATCAAGAAGGTCTTGCGAATCGCTTATGTTGTCCGCGATCATCATCGTATCTTCCTCGTAACGGATGTTGTTAATCCACACACAATTTACTTAAATTCCTATGTACTCCTTCAGCACCTCCCGGAAAATATTTTCGAATTACAGATTGAAGAGAAGTGGGGAAACCCTCTCCAGACAGGGGTCTGACACCTCTGCAAATCCTTTGCGGCCTTGTGCTTCTACCCCCGACTTTAACCTCAGCCTCTTGACTGCAATAAGAAGATTGTGATACACGGTTTATCTTTTTGGTCTATGTCTAATATCTTCAAGATTTTCACAACCTTATGGTGTTGTACTTTGTCAAAGGCCTTATCGAAGTCTGTGAAGTACGTCGTTTCATCTACCACTACTACTTTGATCGTAGTAATTTTTAAGTAGCACTTGTGTTGCCACTAGTGCCTCTCTTGTGCCAAGTCCGTGTCTGAAACCAATCTCCCTCACATGCTGTCAAATCTAAAGTGGGTGATCTTGAGCTACATTTTTAGCTTGCAACACATTTCATAAAATTAATGTTCCGAGACGCAACAAAGCCGATAATAACTATTTTAGTTGATGTTTGAGAAAACCTGCAATAGAACGAAAATAAAGCCTTGTCGTTATCAATACTTTTTATTTTTCAAGGGTGTGCTATCCTTTAAATTCAATACAAGAACTTGGTGAAAAACACACAGTGGCATTTTTATTATTTTAAGGAGGTGCTGTCCTGTTCAATTATCTGCAAGAACTTATTTAGAAACACACAGAGGGATATTCTAAATAACTCTAGTCTTGTTAGTAAAATACTTTTACTAACATAATAGGCCCTCTTGCTTTTTAATATGTTATAATTTTATTTATTTAAAAAAAATTATATTTTGTTGTTGTTGTAATTAGTACATATTTGAAAAGTGAAAGGTAGATTGAGGAATAAAAGGGTGTACCAAAACTGTTAAGGTAATGAATAATAGGTAGGCCTACGATACTCACAATATGTAAAATACGCAGAAAAAAGAGAAGATTTAACGTGGTCAAACATAAGCCGACTAAGTAACACATTCACAATACGGTTACTGATACAACACGAGAAAACAAAACAGATAAAATCTTACAAAAATATAAAACCAAGAAGAAAAGGTAAAAATCAAAACACAACCAGGCATAAATACTTGTTGTTACAATTTTATTATTCATGCACGGATCAATGAAAGTTTGTAATGTTATATCCTTACATAAAAAATAACACTTTGTATAAATATTTTGAGTGGAGAAACATTTTTCACAACATCGTTTTTTTTTAAATTCCCTTAAATTTTAAAGTCTTTTTATTTCTTTTAATTCGTTTTTTTTGTAATTCATTTAATTTAAAGTCGCATTAATTGCGACTTAAATTGATAAGTTGACTGGGACAATTAATTGATAAGTTAATTCATTAAATTTATAGCATCAATTACACCCTCTTTAATATATAGATAATAATAGTGTACTAACACACATTCAAATTAGTAAATCGTAAATTTAAGGTTTCTGACACCAACAGAAATTTAATACAATAATGAAAAGAAAAAAAATTACTTTTATGACTTTTCTCAAAAAATCACAATAATGAAGTTAATACCCTTTACTTCGTACGTACAGAAATAAAAATGTCCAAATATAAGTAACTTTTAGGTAGGGGCTATATAGAGACTGCTAGAGTAATTTACAAGTAACTTTGTAAAGAACACAAAAATAAAATAAAATAGGTACGAATGGTTAACATAAAGTGGCTGTACGTTTTGTACAGTTTACAAAACTACAACTCTAAATTTAGTTTTGTGTTTCAGAAGTGGTAGGTAATGATAAAATTTAGTTACGTCTGGTGTTGACCCAAGTGAAATTGCCTAACGGTGAACCCCCAGACCAACTTTATACTACAACAGAACCGAATTCCACAAGTCTCTTACTTGGTTTGCGTGGTAAGAAAATAATTTAATTTTATATGAACAAAAATAAAATAAAAAACACATATTTTATGAAGAATATTAAATACCAAGAGAATTTAATGAAAAATCTTCACCGGAAAGAGGCAGAGGTATTCTTAATATTGTTTTACAAATTTTCAGTGAATATCAAAATATTTAAAGGTTTCAGTGATCTTATCAGTGCCGTAATCAATCGGTGGGTGAATTGATGGGTATTCGTATTGTACGAACTTTTTTCAGAACTGGGAATCGAACTCGGGATCTTCCGCTCCGCAGTGGTCTAACCACTAACGAGCAGCAAACGTGGCGGTCTTCTTTTAAATTATTTGAAAAAAATTTGGTTGACAATGTGAATTGGTTACGTATTCTAAGAAGTCTTTGTAATAGAAACAATACTAGTTTGGCCAACAATCTTAATATTTTTGATGTAAAAATGAGCAACGTTTCATGTATTTAAATCGTTTATTTTTCTAAGAATCCAGGTAAATAAATCTGTTTTGTTTAGCAACAAACGTAGCACATACGAAAATTACGGACGAATTTTAATTTATCATTAACGTGTTTCTTTTACTCAATGGTTTGAAAACAATTAATTATATTTTTATTTACAGTGCTATACTTCGTTTGCAGGGGATATTATTCTTTTGAAGTAGGTCTGGTTTCTGGTAACAAATTTGTGTATAATTTCAACTTAAAAATACACGTTGTTTACATTTTACGATCCTGTATAACACAAAATTACAAGAAATATAACCTTTGGCCAGTTTAATTCAATATTTCTATTAATATTTAAATTCATTTTAGCTCTTGATACAAAAAAAGAAATCTACTGAAGGGTGTAATACTCCTTAATTGACTGTATACAAAAACCAGTTTAACACCTTTTTACTAATTTTACGAAATGTAGCTATTAAATAACGAGACTGGCGTTATAAAAAATTTAATTTTAATTTTATACATAATCACTTATTGTCATCTTCAATATACACTCCGTCTCTATCCCTACAACGCTCCATGCGAATTTTCCATTATTGAAAACAGTGCTGGAAGTCATCTTCTGTCAGCTCCTTGAGGACACGTGCCGCTTTCTCTTTTACAGCTTCCACAGACTCAAATCTTGTCCCTTTTAATGCAGATTTTACCTTAGGGAACAGGTAGAAGTCACATGGTGCAAGATCTAGTGAATAAGGTGGATGTTCTAACACTGAGATGCTAGTAACCTCTTGACAGACAACGTGGAATGACCTGGCGCATGGTCTTGGTGGAGTACCCATGATTTGTTCTTCCACATTTCGGGACGTTTTTTCCTTACTCTTCGACGTAGTTTAGAAAGTACCTCAAGGTAGTAATATTGATTAATTGTTTGACCTTCAGGAACCCACTAAAGGTACACAATCCCATGGATATAAAGAAAAGTACAATCATCATTGCTTTAAATTTTGACTTGCTCATTCGAGCTTTTTTGGCTCTCGGTGAAGTTCGGCTCTTCCAGTGCATGGATTGGCGCTTCGTTTCTGGATCATAAGTAAAAAACCACGTTTCATCACATGTTATTATCTTCTACCTGTTCCCTAAGGTGAAATCTGCATTAAAAGGGACAAGATTTGAGTCTGTGGAAGCTGTAAAAGAGAAAGCGGCACGTGTCCTCAAGGAGCTGACAGAAGATGCCTTTCAGCACTGTTTCCAACAATGGAAAATTCGCATGGAGCATTGTAGGGATAGAGAAGGAGTGTATATTGAAGATGACAATAAGTGATTATGTGTAAAATAAAGATAACATTTTTTACGTCAGTCTCGTGATTTAATAGCCACACCTCGTATATTCTGAAATACCTTAAACATTATCAAAAACGATGTTGGTGATAACAGTAGAACAGCTATTTTAATAATTTATATAGGCAGTAAAGATTAAACAACAGGCAGTATATACAACAATATAATACGGTATATTTATCACAGCAAGTTCGAAAAATCTCGAAGTGTTGGTAGAACTATTGTTCATAAACGGCATCCAAAGTGATATTTTTATTATTCAGTAGATTGACGTATCTTTGTGTTACTCTCTTTTTTAATTCACCAGTTCACCAACTACTTCTATTAATGAAGTGAATACTCTTCATTAATGATTGAAGTGAAACGAGAAATTTTAAATTTGATGTGAAACGTACACTTACAATTTCTTATAGTATATAATAGCCTACATACTTAGACTCAAGAAAATGTGATTAATTTAAATAAATGCAGATTATGATACAAACGTAAATAAAATGATTGATAATTTCCGATAGCCAATTAAACGATTACTATTGTTGCCAAAATAGTTTATCTTAATAAAATTTTGATAGAAAGTTTAGTAATCAACAGTGCTATAACGCACTATGAACTATAACTATATACAATTGAAACGACTAAAGCTGTAACTTTTTACATAGGCTATATTGAGTGCGTGTACAATGATATATCTCAAAAATAAAATATGATCTACTACACCTTACACAAGTTTTCTATAGTTGATTTCACGTTCAGATTGCAATATGGAAAGTCCATAAGCAATGTATTTCATATGGGAATTTAAGCGTTACTACGCTAGGTAAATATATCGCTCCGCGCCACACGCTACACGTTCTTATTTTCAAACTCCTATTGATTGAATAACGTAATACAAAAGCATCTTAATAATTATTTGTATCGTTTTAACGATCAGATATCGACAAATTATTATAGTAATGGAAATTTTTATCAATTTGATTGTCTTTTTTAATTAATTTAAAGTAAAAAGTAGTTATTGTTTAAATCTTGGTAGACAATTACGAAGAAAACAATTATTTCTTGTTTAAACACCCCTCTTTTTCTGCCGGGGGTTAAAAAAGACTTTTTTTGATATAAGTTCACAGATATCAAAATGATTCAGAGATTCTCGAAATACGAAACACGACCCATTATCTATCTTTGACCAGCTTTTGACAGTGTTTTTTCAAACTCTTTTGTTATATCTGGTTCCGCCCAACATAATAAATTATTATACATCAAATTTCAGATCAAATTCTATATTTTACACCAAAATAGTAAAACATATATATCGTCATTAAAAGAAAAACGTTATATGACGTGAAACGCAAAAATGTGACGAGATTTAAACTTCTAACTTTGTACGAGCGTATTTTATCTAAATATCAGAGTATAATAACAACATTTATAGCGTAATAAAATACCATTCATTAGGAGCGAAAGTAATTTTTTCAAAATTTTTGATTAAAAATGAGCATATTAGAGCGTGGTAATAAGCGAAACTCTAAATATTTTTGCCTGTGACCTTCGGATGGTGTCTGCGGAGGAGAGTTATTGCATTGGCTGTGCCTGATGTTTTCTGTACGCCTGATAACACAACGGGTTCTCAAAAGAGCTGCACTGCATTCTGAACGTGAAATAGAGTATAGAGTTATAGACATGTCTGCTTCAGCCTTATACATTATTAGATAGTAGGCCTATAATAAGAAACTAAAAATTTTTCAAATTATATAGTACGTATGAGAATTGCGATCAATTTATACACGGAGTCCGTGATGTGACTCTATAACATCGAATGAACTCATAAATTTTAATAATTATTTTTTTAATAAATTAGCTAAACATATTATAACCTACAGTGCTTAACACCTACTTTCTCCACAAGCCCCATACATTCTGTTCAAGTGCACCATCCTCGATCTCGAGAGTGGATTATAACATTTTATAATCATGTTAAATTAAAAGAAGTACAGTACAGACGTATTCTCCTACAACAATATTCTTATAACTCGATTGAATAATAGTGATTCGTATTTTGATTCCCTAAAATGGAATAATCAATGGAAATTTAATTTACTCTTAAAAAGATAAGAGAATATTAAAATAATACGATCATGAAAACATTTAAAATCTACAAACAAAAACACTGAACCAATTATATATAAAATACTGAACGGATTTAATAAAAATTCTGTCATTACACTTAAGCGCCGCACTATCGTAGAATAACAGCCATTCATATCGGCTGCCACAACATCATCGATGACATAGTGTAACAATAAGTGCGTTGTATTATTAATAATTGCCATAAAAATAACTTTAAAAGTTAGGAAACATTTTTGTAGCATGATTATATTTAATGAGTTATTTATAAGTAGAATAATCGAGTTAATTGCGATGATCTTCATAAATAAGTATTTTGAACCCTCGTCGGACCGTTCGTTGATCTGGGTAAAGATGACATCACAAAGCATCGACGGTGAGGGCTGTGGTAAGAAGCATAACTGCTAGACGAAGTAACACTCCGGTTCTGCAACACAATTAGAACAGTATTATTTTAAAAATTGAAATTATGTTACATTTTAAAAACAATTGTACTACTTTTTATTACGTTTGCTTTTGTCAACCTTTCCTTATGGTTTTGTTTATAACCAAATATTAAGGTTACTTCAAAGTGTAACAATTAAAACAGTAGAGTATTTTAAAAATTGAAATTACATTACATATTAAAACCAGTTATATTATTTTTGTATTACGTTTGATTTTGTTAACATTTATTTGTTTATAACCAAAAACGAGTTTTTTATTTTAAATTCGTATAAAGGCGTTCATAGTGTTGAAGTGACAACTTATTTCTTAAGTAAAACTTTGGCAAAAGATCCCCTGACATTATTTTTTTCTATAGGAACAACTTTTGTCAGGAACCGTAGGTAGGCTATCAATCTAACATTTTGAGAGCGTTACAATTTTTTTATTCTTAACTTGTGTCCGTTGCAATCTGTTTAATTCAGAACAATAAGCAACCCCATGACCCAATGAGATGGGCATGATGTGTATGACGTGTAAATGAGGTGTAGTCTTGTACATATCGAGACCGACCATTCCTGAGAGAGTATGGTTAATTGAACCCCAACCATCAAAGTACACCGGTAACCACTGTCTAGTATTCAAATCCGAATAAAAGTAAATCCATTTACTAGGATTTGAACCAGGAACCTTCGTCTCCGAAAATCAGATGTTGAACAGCTGACTCGCGGCGACGACTTTACCTCTAGACCAACCCGATGGATTACAAATTAACTTGGTTTGTAAATATAGTATTATTGATGGGTTTGCGATATTTTTGTAAATTTTTTATTTCTTAAATTTCTCAAATATTACATAAAAAAGTAATTTTATTACCATTATTACAAAGTATTTGTAGTGATAGCCCTGCTAAGTTTCATATGGCTACCTTCAACGGATTTTGAGAAAATGGGTCATTAATAGAATTCATTTAAACATATTTCTTGATACTGGTTACAGGTTACATTTGGATGCGTTTCTAAGAACGGCAAAGTATAGAATGTAAATTTCATTAGAAACCACCCTGTTTCGTTAGTACGTTTTTGTTTTCTTAAGTCGCATCAACAACCTGGTTATTAGTGACTGCTGTTGGCTATAGCACCGAAATGGTGGGGTTTGAAATCTAATAATTTCCAGATCCTAACTGGTAATCGAATTTGAGATCTTCGGGTTTGTAGGCTATCCACTAGGCTACGGAGGCTAAAGAGGTTATTACTTAATATCATGTTAGTTTTTCATATAGATTACATGCAAGTGTAGTCCAATCGTAACCCAGTAGAAATAGCTTCCAATCAAACAGGGTCATGGAATTCATTACTTTATAAATTACGAATCATAATAAGAATTTTAAGCTAATCAGTAGTTGCTAGAACTACTATTAAAAAAACTTTTAAGACGGTGGTAAACAAAAATTTACAGACAAATTTTATTCTTCATTCGTCTTTCTTTAAATAACAACCCATTTAGGCACACAAGTTGATTAAAACGGAAAAAGTTGTGAGAATTATTTGGAAATTATAATTATTACTTTTAATCGTAATATTGTAGAATTATAGTACCCCATGTTTTCCACCTTGGTTATCTAGTGAAAATCTGGTCATGAATGTCTACAATCGTTATCTGAAGTTTATGAATTTAAACACCAGAAATTGACTGCCCTAAGACATAATTAGAATTCAACGATAATAGGAAAATAAAGGCGAACTTTAGATTTTCTAGCAGATCGGAAGTTGCACTTGGTTTAAGATAACGATTCAAATGTAGGTTCATTGTGATAAACGCTTTCTGGTAGTTTCTAGTTTGTAATATTGAAGTTTCAAAAGTTTTCATTCATAAAATTTAATTTTATTTAGGTTTTAATACTTTACAAATAATTCACCACTAAAGAAAATTGTCATAAACGTCGTGATTATTTAAAAACTTCATAATTATTAACAATGCGGGTTAGGTCTTCTGGTTTGTACCAACTTATCACCCGTGGCACAATAAATTCACGCTTAATATCTTTATATATTTTATGCTACAGAAATCGATTCAATGCTGTAGGGTCTTAACAATCTCATCTCATCAGCCTCTATTCTTAGCATCTGCCAAACAAGCACGGCCCAACACTGTGAAGTGTACTAAAAACTGGCAGAATCAAGGCGTAATAAAACTTTAAAACGGTCTCCTTACGCACTTTCCGATCAGTGGTTTCCTCAAGTGTAAATACGCGTTTGGAACTTTTCTAATTTAATTTAAATATTTTGTGATTGCACATAAGAAATCACTTCTGTAGTAAATAAACACATGTGGCTGTTCTAAGGTTTTGTCATTCAAAAATACTCCATTTTTGAGATAATCAGTACCTACCCTGAAACCCACCCAAGTTAAAATAAACTTTTGAAAATATAAAATACTCGTATGAAGAGGTATTTTAAGTAAATATTACACAACAATCTGTAAAGTAGCTGTATAAGACCAGTGGATATTTGGTGTGTCAATGACAAGTGGCTAGGGTGCGTCGTAGGCTATTTAAGTGTCCATTACAGGATATCATTGACCCTCACCACTCCGATCACATCCGTAGCACCTAAGCTACTAAATTTCTGCATTTTGTTTAGTAACAGGTTTTGTGTTGTATAAGCTAGAGGCGGCTACCTTGCAACGACCTTTCATCATATGCGATGAGCAGAGTAGATTGTAGATAGTTTTTCGAAAGTTTTTTGTCATGAAGCAATACAGTAGCGGATTTATAGCTGAATTAACATGGCCCAACAGAAGTGTGAATGGAAATACGCTCATCATTTTATCCTGAAATTAAATAAATAAATTAAAAATCTTGAATATCATAAAACTAATGTAAATCATCAAAATAGTAAAATATTAAAGTTTACGTAACAATCGATCCTTATTTTTAATAATTTAGTATCTAGTCTTTTACTTCATTTCCTTGACAAAAGTAAAAAATAAGTATTACGAATGTTAAGGTACTACGACATTGCATACTTCGCTCTGTCTTGCAATTTCTGTTTGAAAACTAGGACTATATAAATAAAAGAACTGTTAAAAACAAATACTTGTTTAAAAATTTTTAAATAACTCCAATATAATAGAAAATATAGATGTCATTTCGCGTACTCTATTTTCTCCTATTTGATTCGGAATTATTTCTTGTAATTTGTTCACATTAATTAATTTTTCAACGCCGATAACAGACAGGTGGAGTGTCAAATTATTTACATTCAATCTGTTCATTGTAGGACTAAAATAAGTAGTTCTGTTTCTTATCACATGGTCAGCCAATTAAATGACTGAATCATTTAAGAACAGAAGAGGTGGAGGTGCAAAAGATACTAACCAGAGATATCTCCTCTGAAAGTAATGAATTTCATTACATAGCCAGACCCTGTGGTGAATGAAGTGAAGGTATCATTTTCAGTGTGGGAAATATGTGCTTTTCAGACGGCCCGGCATGCTAACAAGCGTACTTTTCCACTCAGTGAGGAAGGCAATAGTAAACCACCTCACTCCTCATTTTACTTAGTAAAACCTCTACAGGTTCAAACCTGCCTTCCGGCTGATGACCTAAACAACAATTAATTTTCCCCGTTTCTGTATCAACACTTTTTAAATAGGTTTATTTTCTCATTTACTATTACAATGTTTCACTATTACAAAGCTTAGCGTCAGTTTTAAATGATAATAAATCCTTATTAATCAAGAAAATAATGTTACCGACCGTTATTTTTTTATCTCGGTTACTTTCTCTTTATTTTGATATTTAGTTGAGTTTAACTAAGGAAGTAAATTTTAATTTACCTATTTGGTTGAAAGTAAATTCAAATAAATTTTATTGATTTTCTTTCTCTGTCGTACTTATCTCTGTTTCCTTATCATATTTCTCTCTAAAATCTCCCTCTTTCTCTCTCTTCGGTAGTGTCTGATTTTTTATTTTATACTCGTTCGTTGTCTGCGTACCGATGATATAGAATTAACTTGTGAATTTAAATAAATGATTTATTTCAATTTATTTTTCCGGAATTATGAAATGACTTAATATTTTTGTACATTCTATACCCATTTTTTATGTTGCTGTTTTCTTTTTTTTCATTTTATCAGTTAGATTCCCGACTGAGCAATGAGCATATATTTTTGTAATTTTTGTGTCACCGTGTGGCCGATAATTTTATTTTCATTTTCGTGTATTTACAATCCGTGCCTGGTCAGCTCACGAAGGGGTCAGGCTCTGAACTAAGTAAGGGCTAGACGTACCCTTTGTGGGACACTGGGAGGGGGGCCTCAACCCCGACACGGCGCGTCCCAATGGCTGATAGGGAACGTTCCTGTAGATATGCAGGACAGGTGTGAATAAGGTGTAAGAGGAATCATTTACCAAATAAGCACCCGCGGATCAACTGAGGCGGAAAAGCCAACGGCCTTGAAGACGGAGGAGGAGACTTCCCAACGGCAGAGAGGGCGGAAGAGCACAAGGGAGCATACCCTGACAGAAAAGCCTGCAAGTTTAGAGGCAGTGAGGTAGCAGCCCTACCACTAATCTACTCTGCGTAACGCTCGTAACGTGACCAAAGGATTTTCTATTACTGGCAAGCTTCAAAAAGCCTCGGATAGGACAGGATTATCGGATAAACATAACGGGAAACGAAGAAAGATTAAGAATTTTGGAATCACGGATACAGTATTGATCTCGACATGGAACGTAAGAGGTGGACTGGCATATAAGGAAGCAGAACTGCTTAAGATACTTCAGGAAAGGAAAATTAATATTGCCATTGTGTCAGAGACCAAGAAGAAGCAGAGAGGTACAAGAGATGTCAATGGGTGGTTGACCATTTATAGTGGTGTGAGCGGAAACGAGAGAGCGAGGGCGGGAGTGGCAGTATACGTGGATAGTAAATGGAGAGAGAAGGTAACTTCGTATGATTATGTCAGTGAAAGAATATTGACAATACGTATGAAGACAGATAGAGGAAACATGACAGTAGTGGCCGTATACGCACCGGAGGAGGGGAAGCAGGAAGAAACCCAAGTATTTTATGACGATTTACAGAAGGTGGTAAAGAGGTATAACACCTCGGATCAGCTTATAGTCGCGGGAGACTTGAATGCGAGAGTAGGAAATGTTCCGATAGAGGGAGTAGTTGGAATGTTCGGAGAACAAACCATAAATAGGAATGGTATACACTTACGAGAATTTGCGTCTTACAATAAGCTGAAAATCTCAAACACATTTGTTAGAAAGAAAAAGATAAATAAGTTTACATGGAGTGCTAGGGGTTTGAGAACTATCATTGATTATGTACTGGTGAATGACCGATTAAAAGGAAATGTAAAGGACGCACACGTTTTTAGGGGCTACGATATAAGTTCGGATCATTTCCTGCTGGTGGCTACGATAAATATCACAGCCAGATGGAAGAGGAGGTCCCATGCGGCGGTTTCAGGTGGGAAACAAGTGTTCAAGGTAGACTTGCTACAGCAAGAAAGTGTAAAAACACTATATCAAAATAAACTAGCTGAACAGCTGAAAACCAGGCCAACGAGTGTCGATATTAATGAGGAATGGCGGAGCATCAAGAGAGCACTGCATGAAGCAGCAAAGGAGGCTTTAGGGATGAGGATCCTCCGAGGAAGGAAGAATAGGTTGAAGTTTTGGAACAATGATGTGGAACAGGCAGTGAACGAGAAACGACAGGCTTATCTGAAGTATATGCAGTCAAGATCAGAGTGGGATGGACAGACCTACAGAAGAAAGAGGAATAGAGCCAGAACAATGATCAGAAAACTACAAGAAGAGTCTTGGGACAGGTTTGTTGATGTCTTAGAGGAGGATATTCATGGAAGACAAAGCTTGGCTAATAAGGTCATGAAGGCAATGACAAGGGAAGACAAGGACAGAACGGATCTGGTCATTATAGATGAGGAGCAGTGGTTAGGTTATTTTAAGATGCTTTGGATGAGCGAGGAGGAGCAGGGGGAGGAGGTTAGAGACGTTGAGGAACCAACAACAGTAGATTATTTTACACTGGAAGAAGTGGAAGTGGCTGTTGCATCACTAAAAAATAGGAAAGCCTGCGGGACAGACGGTGTCAACGCTGAACTTCTTAAGTACGGTGGACTCCTCAACTTGAGGCTTTTACAACTGTTTAACAAATGCTGGCTTAAACTGGAAATACCGGAGGAATGGGCGGAATCAGTTGTCATCCCAATCTTTAAAAAAGGAAATAGAGAAGACCCCAATAATTACAGGGGGATTAGTCTACTGTCAACAGCCTACAAAGTTTATGGGAAAATAATCAACGGAAGATTGGCTCCTATCGCAGATGCCATTCTACTGGAAGAACAGCAGGGTTTCCGAAGAGGCCGGACAACTATGGATGGAATATTCACCATTAAGCAGGTTATAGAAAAACGAGTGGAATTTAATCTGGAAACGCACCTAGCTTTTGTTGATATAGAAAAGGCGTTCGACAAAGTTTCCCTTCAGTTGTTATGGCAGATAATGGAAAGGAGAGGCTACCCGCTACACTTAATTCAAGTGGTAAAGAGTATTTATAAAGGGACGAAGATCGTGGTAGCGTTAGGCGATCGATTGACAAGAAGTACACAAATAACTTTAGGTTTAAGACAAGGATGTGGCCTCTCACCAACACTTTTTAATATTTATATAGACGATGCAATACGGCGATGGAAACAAGAAGCTCCGCTAGGCATAAAAATAACCAGAGATTTATATCTTAATACTCTCTTATACGCGGTTGATCAGGTGATAATACAAAGCTCGGAAGGGGATCTTCAAAAATCAGTTCTGCTTCTTGATAAAATAGCCAAAGAATATACCATGAAGTTGTCGATAAGCAAAACTAAAGTGATGGCATTCCTTGGGAAAGAGCCAATATGATCAAAGATAGTTTTGAACGACAAGACTCTAGAGCAAGTTTCCGAATTCGTTTACTTGGGTTGCAGCATCGCATACAAAGACGATAACGAAATATTGCGGAGGGTCAATAAATTTCAGTCGGTTTGTGGTTTCATCAACAGGACCTTCAGGAGGAAATCTCGGAGGGAGACACAAATTCGATTATACGATGTGATGGCGGTGCCGTTGGTGTTGTACGGCAGTGAGTCTTGGGTGCTACGAACAGCTCAGTTAAGAAAGGTAGAGGCTGCAGAAATGAGATTCATGAGGGCAGTGAAGGGATGTTCCTTGAGAGAGCAGATTCGTAGCAGTGAAATAAGGAGAAAATTGGGTAGAGAGGAATCGCTGATTGGAAAAGTGTCCAAGTACAGAGACAGATGGACGAACCACGTCGAGAGAATGCAGAAAGCAGAAACTATATTGGGTACAATTAATTGATAAGTTAGTTCATAAAATTCATAGGGTCAAAAACACCCTCTTCAATAAAGTAATAGTAATAGCGTACTAACGCAGATTCAAAATATTAGTAAATCGTAAATTTCATGTAACACAAACAGAAATTCATTGCAATAATGAAAAGAAAATAATTACTTTTTTGACTTTACTGAAAATTCACAATATTGGAGTTAGTACTCCCTTTACTTCTTATATTATACAGAAATAAAAATATACAAGCATAAGTAACTTTTAGTTATGGAGAGACTGCTACACTAACAATACAAGTAACCTTATAAAGAACTCACTATTAAAATATAATAGGTACGAATAGTTAAATTAAGGAGGCGGAAACTGTTTAATGAATTGTAGTGTTTACAAAACTACAACTCTAATTCCAGTTTTGTGTTTCAGAAGTGGTATTGATGAAATTTAGTTATACGTCTGTTCTTGGCCTGAGAAGTAAAATCACCTAACGGTAAATCCCCAGACCAACTCTCTACTATAAGAGATCTGAATTACAAAAGTCTCTTACTTGAGTTGAGTGGAAAGAAAATAATTTAATTTGTTATGAACAAGAAGAGAATAAAAAAATATTTTATGAAAGAAGAATATTAAATAACAAGAGAATTTAATGAAAAATTTTCGGTGGAAAGAGGCAGAGGTCTTCTTACATTGTTTTGGTAATTTTCAGTGAATATTGAAATATTCATAGGTTTCAACGACCTCATTTTGTCTATAAATCAATGTTTTAAAAATATTTTTTTTAATAATATCGTTTTTTATAATAAATGAAGCAGCTGACGAATTGGTTATTTCAATATTAAATCCGTTAAAGGTTATTATACTGAACCATTAGAAATTCTGTTGATGTAAGTTAATAAATAATGCTAAGAATTTTTAGTAGACGAAAATTATGAAAACGAAAACGGTATGAGGCTGTCTTATTATAGAACTTTTTTAAAAACTTCCAGGTTATTCGCTTCCAACAAAAATAATAAGGTAGATTTACGAGTTGTTTTTACCAAGTAAATAATTCTTGGCGTAATTCGATAGTATTCGGGCAACCAGACTTTGAATTATTAGGATATTATGACTATTGTTTTTATAGTAGTTGTTCTTCAGCAAACGATCATTTACCGCAATCGAAAACGCTTTTCACTCCTACTGAATAAATCTTCATCATTCAACACCAGCTCTCCAAAACTCTCATTACAACATCCGTCTACTCATCTGCGGATCGTCTTCGCTTCGTACGCCTAAAATAACCAATAGCCAAATCTTTTGTGGCTACATGTTCTTAATTATTTTCAGATGACCGTACGAGATGGAGATGTCTTTTTTTCAATTTTGTCGATTAATAAAAATGTTATGCCCACTTTCTTTAAAATTTCTTCATTCCTATCTCGATCTGGCACAGTCAAATGAGAGCTTCTTTTAAAAAATCTCAATTCTATAGCTGTTTTTTTTAAATCATTTGCTTTTAAATTTTGGTTGGAGAGTTCAAACCCCTGAGCCATAAATAGGAGACCTTCCAACAAAAGGACGGAAGATTATCTTGCAACATTGGTGATGGCTTTACCATGTTAATTTTTACAAAATATTATTGTACGTATATTTTTAAAAGCCCTTAATATTGTATGTTAAAAGTATGCTAAGATATTTATCAATGAACTACTTGTCGATTCGTATGTCCTAAATCTCCAACGAGCATATCTTTTGTTTTTAAAATTTTATTTAACGGAAATAATAACAACTGGAAACGTTTAAAGTGGAATATGAGTTGGGTGCTGGAGTATTCAAAAAATACAAAATGTGATGAGGTTCCTAAAAAAATGACACGCTTGCAGATTGATGCAACTGTATTTTCAGAGACGGTAAACAACAATATGATGGGGTTACTATAGTCTATCTACTGTAAGAGTACTCCGCGCGAGGCAAGCGCCTATAAGTTGTATTAATTTTTACTCTAGTTAGCGCGTATCTACCTCTCCGCCGGACAAATTATCTTGCACTACGTTCCATCATTAAAATATCTACATCCAGCTAAAATAAACATTATCCTTTAAGCGTTTTCAATTATACCGTTCAGATTAATTGTAATTATTGTAGTTTCATAAAGACTCTTTAATTACCTAATTATTTTAACCATTACATTTAACAAAACAATTTTTTGTCTACTTTTTAATGTTTACCGCTTTTATGTTTTAAAAACTTATTCACTATCACGCATGTTAACAAAACACAGCTGACAAAACTTTTCAACTTCAGTCTACGAATAAAATCATAACGAACCGATACAATTCTAAAAGATAACTGATGAAACTAAAAATGAGTTAAACACGGGCAAGGGCAAACAGTTGTATTATACTAGTCACAGGCATTAATTATTTTAATGATATGAAATAAACAATCTGAAATGGTAAACAACGAATCACTGGAATTGTTTACTCTCTTATTATAATTCAAGCGCATTAGTCTTACATTATTTGTGACCAAAAATAAAACAAAACTGAGTTTATTATAAAAACCTACTAATCATTAATAATAATGTAACGAAAAATAACAATTTAAGAGTAACAAGAGTAAAAGTTTTAGTTATTAATGGTAACTAATATTCGATGATTTATAAAGTATTTTCTAACAGATGAATTTAACGTGTTTTCATTAAAATATTAAGCTTATAGCGAATTAGTGTTGTATGGAATTTGGTTTTTGATCATGCTGTGCGTATTTTTAATTAATGCGCATGCTCCCTGTGTTGCTGGTTGCCTACGTCGCAGTACTCTTCGCGTAGACAGACTCTAGGTATTAGACTACACGAGCATTAGAGAAATGAAATAAATATACAGGTTTAATGGTTCTCCTCTTTCAAATTTATCACATGGTATAAGTTAAAGGATCCTGTACACGAAAGAAAGTAAAAGAATTTTAAACTAAATATCTAATTGCTAATATCACAGATAACTATTAGTAACTCATTAAATAGATAAATTATGAGCCACAAGTAATGTAATCTAATATCTTAGCTGCGATCGATACAAATTTACATGCTGCTTAAGATTGTAGAGAATTCTCTGAATAATAAATAATACAATAATAATAATACAGATAAAAACAAATTGACCCGTGTCAAAGATATATAAATAAAAACAATACCAATATATTTTATTTTATTAAACATTATTATTCCTTTGTTTGTATAGCTACACTACATAAATAATGAACAGCCAAAACAAAACTAATTAAATATAACACTCACCTCAGAGTATTACATTATTCGAGATCTTTCGTCTCTCTCGAAGACATCCTCAGGAATTATTATACTAAACACTAAACACATATAACATTTAAAACAAATGTGGTCGAAGACCATGTCAATTACTAAACTATTACACCAACCATGCCGCGCGTGATTATTCGATATAAACTGATCGTGCGCGGCATGGTTGGTGTAATAGTTTAGTAATTGACGTGGTCTTCGACCATATTTGTTTTAAATGTTATATGTGTTTAGTGTTTAGTATAATAATTCCTGAGGATGTCTCCGAGAGAGACGAAAGATCTCGAATATATGTAATACTCTGAGGTAAGTGTTATATTTAATTAGTTTTGTTTTGGCTGTTCATTATATATCATATCCAATATATTGTTTTATTAAACATTATTTTCTTTTGTTTGGACCACTACATATATATGATATATAATGAACAGCCAAAAACAAAACAAATTAAAATATAACACTCACCTCAGAGTATTACATTTATTCGTTTATTACATATAGTTGTAGTTGAATAAATGTAATACTCTGAGGTGAGTGTTATATTTAATTTCTTTTGTTTTTGGCTGTTTATTATACAGGGTCCGGCAGAATAATCTGACGATTTTGGAGGGTCAATAAAAAAAGGACGATTCATAGTACAACAAAGTTTAATGGGTCAAATGAAAATTCAAATTATACAATTTTACTTACAGCATTTTGATAGTTCGCTTGAATATTTCATTTGAAAATTATGTCCAAATGTTTCCCATTGTTCCTCACGCACTCATTCAACCTAACAAATTTTCGAGAATTAGCTCACATGCTGTTTTGCGAGACGCGTAGTCATATTCAGTAAGTTGTTGCACAAACATCATCTTGTACGAATGGAACTGAAGGTCATCATAAAGGATTCTTCTTACATTTCGGTCAGACATTATTAGTGCGGCAGCCTGCTTCACTACGGAACGCCGTGGAGACTGCGACACAGATAACCTTACAGCCTCAATATTTTCAGGAGTTCTCACACAACGCTTTCGTCCTGTTGGTTTCAGTTTCAAAGCAGACGATGTTAAACGAAAGTTTTTCACCCACAGCAATATCGTATTCCTACTTGGAACAGACGCGTTTCGGTTTAGATTAAAATGTCTACGAAATAAACGCTGCGTAGCAATAACAGAATCATTGTTTTTGAAATACGCTTCAATCACAAAAGCACGGTTCTCACACGACCAACTCATGATGGCAGCTAAAATGGTAGTATTAGCGCTACCCCGTAACAACTGTACCAACTTCCTATTCACAGTGTTGCCAACATACCGATGAATACAAAATCATCAGATTAATCTGCCGGACCCTGTATATCATACACCAATATGTATCTAATATATATCTTTATTTTTGCACTGTAAAATCTAATGAAGCAAAGGAACTTGATAGTGACGTCTACGGTAACTAGATTTATCAAGTCAACGAGTAGTATTTAATATTTACGTATTACCTATTTAAAATAGACTTCTGAATTGTATCTTTGTTTATTAAGAACAGAAAAAAGTATTTACCTCAGCTCCAAAGGATAAGTCTAGATCAAAAGCAAGTTGTAGGATATTATAAGGTAACCAACAAAATGCAAAAAGAAGTGAGAGGACGACCAAGAGTCTAGCTACTCTTCTTCTGTCTCTAACCAGTCTCATCTGAAATACACAGATAAAAAAAATACCACTGAAGCAAAAAATTAACACGTTAAACGCTTTGCTGAAACTACGGCGGACGAACGGAATCCAGATATGTGGCACTGCTGTGCGAACCAATTTAAACAAGATTAAATGTTTCAATCTAGATAGCGGTTTCAATCTAGAAAGGTTCATCAGTGGAGGACCTTGGTACGCCAAAACGACATCCTTCATTTGGAATCGCATGCCCTAGGTAAAAGGTGTTACAACACAGCTTTATAAAATACTTTTTAAAAATCTACAAATCAACCAATTAATGTTCTCGATAATAATCATCGCTCGTTACAGGCAGGAAAACTTAGAGGTCCCATCAAACCAATTATAAAGCTGTTGGTCATTGTGTATGATTTGTTTTGAAAAAAAAAATAATACTTTACTTTCTATAGGTAATAGTTATGTTGTGAATATAATTTGTCTTTTTTTTCAATTGTTATCATTGTTATTGCTTCAAGTTTGTCTTCATCTTAATGTGACTAACGTCATCCTCCAGGAAACGCTGATGTGTATGACCTCTAAATAATAATGTCATCCATTTTATTAAATTTTCTTTAGAGTAAGTTCTTGAATGAAAATTAAAGACAAAAAAAATTATTTTAGGCCTACTTATCACAAATGAATTTTTGTGATGTTAAAACATTTCTACGCCTAAAAGTAGACTACTCCTAGGAAACTGTAATAATAGAATAATAATAATAATAATAATAATATTATTATTAATAATAATAATAATAATAATAATAATAATAATAATAATAAACAGCAATAATAATAACAATAACCGGTAATACTAATAGCATAGATGTTACCCATAGTCATTCGAAGTCTCATGTAAACAATGAAGTAGTTTGTTACAATGTCCCTAGGCTGTGTATTAATAATTAAATCATTGTGTACTTATATAATGTATAATAATGTTAATATTACTAATCCTAACATAAATCTGACTGTATGTTAATTACGTTACAGTAATATTGTTTAAATTGATAATCATTCTGATGGTTTCCCATCCGTTTTGTTAGCTGAAACGATGAGATATTATATTTTTGTGAATTTTCTTTGAGTATTCTAAAATTAAATAATTTTTCACTATTTATTCCTAAAATTCCGTTTACCCCAATTTTTAAATAAGTGTTCATGATGATATTGAATATCTAGACTCTAGAGAGTCTATTGCTAGTGCCATTTAATACAGGAAACAGGCTTCATGAAGTTATTTGAATAGTTTTTTTAATCATTTTTACATCTGATAAAGGTCGATTATGCTAATATTTAGACGGTAGCATTCAAAAATACGTAAATAAGTTTAATTATATTATGCATTAGCTTTAAAACTAGTACACATTTGTCCGCAGTTAAAGTAAATATTGCATAAAATTAAAAGGATGATCACATCCGTGCAGATGAACTGCTGAAGAAGTTGGCAGGTGGACTATCAGCTTATGGAACTGGACTCCAAGGAAAAGAAGGAAACGAGGATGTCTAGTAACAATGGATAAGTGGAGGCGATATTCACTACTGTAAGCGCGCCAGCTCATGATCTCTGTCGCCCGGAGAAGTGGAGCGGGAAGTAGTATAGTGTGAGTAATACATTTGTCTTATCGTGCAGTACAAAAACATTTTGTCATCACATTTATTATGGCTACGCATTATTGCTTTTCACGAAGGATACACGTGTCGCAATATGATGGTGTACGTTTGTACTTGTGCGCCGTGGATGTGTCAAACTAAAGTGATTTTTATTTTGAAATTGAAAGTGCGTTAACGTGCCAATAGTTATTTGTTTCGTGTGTTTTGTGTAAAGTAAATTTCAACGTGTATCTATAATATGTTTTTTTATTGTAATATGTCTTCTCGGAAAAATAAAGCGGTAATTCATTCGGAAGGGCGACACAAATTATTGCATTACTATATAGAAAACTGTCACGAAGAATTGCGTAAAGGAACATACTTGCATCCCGTTAAAAAATGAAAGAACAGGAAAAGAGTAACTATATATATAATAGAATAAATTTAAATAATAAAAGAAAATGTTACTTTATAATGACGTTAACAGTATTGTAAATGGTTTTTTAAATGAAAAGTATAATCTTTCACTGCATACCGTAATAGAAATTCTCACACGGATCTCGAGCTGGCGCGCTTACTGCAGTTGCTTGCAGGTAGGTGATTAGACGGGTACAAAGGCTTCACGTTTGGAATTTAAATAAAAAATCAGTTACAGCTAACTCACAGAAATAACAAAAAAATTAAACTAGTAATGCACAGACCTGTTGTGAGCTTGTAGTTTGTACGTTGGTTGCATCGAACGGTGGTTGAACTCTGCACAACCGATGGCCCATCAGACCATAGGCTAAAATAATGACACAGCACGGTGTGAAGTATATTACTACAAAACATGTCAAACCTAAAAAATTAACCAATAAATCTAAATTATTCTTTTAATCTTAATGTGCTCTACACCTAAAGTATAGGCCTACGTGATTATAAAATAAAATTGGGAAAAGTGACACATGATGAAAATACGTTTTTAATACTATAAATCGATCATGCTTT
The DNA here is from genome assembly GCA_035578175.1 of Catonia carolina. Lineage (NCBI taxonomy): Eukaryota > Metazoa > Arthropoda > Insecta > Hemiptera > Achilidae > Catonia > Catonia carolina. The sequence goes on along the minus strand of JAQMRL010000001.1, from coordinate 305,785,843 downwards.
TCTGGCATTTCTTGTTATAAACAGTTAGAATATAATATGACTAAATTGCTTAACAGGGGAACCCTAGTGCAGAGTTTAAAAAAGTTGTAAAAGAACGAGGAGAGAGAGGTTGATAACCATTGCCTTCCTCACTGAATGGAAAAGTATGCTTATCAGCATGCCAGGCCCTTCAAAAAGCATCTGCTTTCCATTCTGCAAATGACACCTTCACTTCATTCACCACAGAGTCTGGCCGTATAATCATGAAATCTATCACTCTCAGAGGAGATAACTCTGACTAGTGACTTTTACGCCTCTACCTCTTTTGTTCTTAAATGGTTCAGCCATACGTACTATTTTTGTAGCCCTGGAACTAGCAGATTGAGTGCAAATAATTTAACACTCCACCTACCTGTTACGGGCAATGGTTATTATTATCAGTTACCACCTATATTATTCATTGATTCTTTATTATTTCTTATCTGAAGTATGTGGACAAGAGAAAGATAGGTACGACTGAAGGATGTAAACCTGACCATTTAAAAGTCACGATAAGATTTAGACAGTTATTAGATAGTTATTAGACAGTTATCATGAAATTTTGTTTAGAATGAGTTCTACAAGTTTTATCAAAAAAATTTAAGTTAGTTCTAGATACTCGTATAATATTTGCTAAAAGAAATACTTTATTACGCACGTTTTATTACCTTCAAAATGGGAAATCGCTAAAAAGCGAATGAAAAATTGAATAATTCATAATTAATTTTATAGATTATCGGTTTTTATGTATGGTTATATATGCATTTTACATGTCTTAAACTGACATAACTCAACGATTATTTTGATTTAGTAAAAGTCAGTCTTTCATTCCATACGTTGAGTAACATTTGCATTACAGTAGAAGTAACAACAACAATTGTATAAGTCCAAAATAATGGTTTCTTTTAGGTTGATTTATTTAACAATTGTGACTAGAGATTGAATTAGGTACCAATAAAATATCTTTACTCCGCTTTTCTGGTCCATCACTGGTTACTTAATAATAATAACATTTTAGAAGGACCGGGAGTTGTGGACATAAAGCGGATTACGAAAGGCGGGAAAACTTTAAGTCCCATCAAACCAATAATAGGGTTTTTGATCAATGTGTACAACTTAGCCTATTTCTGGACAAAGGCGATAATTTTTGCTTTTTAACGGTATGTTGTCAATATAATTTTCTTTTGTTTTTTTCGTAAATAATTAGTTAATTATTTCATATATTTGGTAATTACTACTTAACGACTCAGGTAATTATGTAGCAATTTGTTATTTCACAGAAATACTAAAAATCAGCTGATTGTAAGTATTTTAAGATAATTTAAAAAAATTCTAATTTATTATTAGAATTGAAGCATTAAAGAGGTAACAATTCCATAAAATTTAAATTAATAAACTAAATATAATACTAATTAACCTATTCAATCAAAATTTAATTTTACATAAATTTATATCGAAGATAAAAATAATACGTAAGGCTTTGTTATTTTAAAATGTTATAATATTGAAACCACCAAACTAAATAATTCAGTATTATAATAACTAGAGCAGCCCATTTTTATAAAGAATATTTTTACAAAATGTGTAAGTTAATTAATATTCAAAATTTAATGTCACATAACTTGTATTTTAAAATGTATTAATTATTAAAAATCGACGCCGTAGGCCTACATAATAATAAATTAATGTTGGTTTGTCGAAGTTGATTCCGAACCAAGAGCATGTTTCTGTGGTTATTTAATAAGGAATATTGCAGGTAAATTATATTAAAATAATATTCAATGTTGTGAAGATTAAAGTAGTAAAGTAATTGAAAATATTAAAAGACTATAAAACACAAATATTAGTTGAATTCAACATAAAGATATTGAAGAATAGACAAAGAAATAGAAATGAAATATTTTAAAATCAAGAAAATATATTAGGAAACTGCATTGTAATGTGACTTTTTAGTAGTACATAATTTTTCTAATATTCATTCAAAATATTAATTTAATAAGCGGGGTTTTATAAAGTAAAAGGTTTTATATTTAAGTATAATCAACTGTAGTATTAATTTAGCAAAAAACAGATCCATAATAAAAAATAAATCATGTTAGTATTGTAAGTTAAAATTGACTTCATAGTAAAAATAGGATGTAATAAATTAATCAGTAAAATCAAATACAGAATGTAAGCAATTAATGTTATAAAAGTAGTAATATGTAACGGATTTTTGTAAAGACATAACATGTAACGTATTTTAGAAGGAGAGAGAGAGAGAGAGAGAATGTGGAACAGAGAGGGAAATATATTCGCTTCCTGAAAAGTTTAACCGTTGAAGTCAAAATTTTTAATTAATTGGAGTGAGAATTTTCTGATTAATCTGACTAATCGAATTTTCTGATTACCTATAATAATTAAAATGTCAGGAGGATCAGCGAGTTGAAGCTGGCTGGTCAAAAGACACTAGAGGACTCCGGTCCAGATTTGAAGGAGAAAGGACGTATTTTTTAACTTAGCTTGAGCAACAGTTATAAAAATGTAATTATGTAGGGGGTAAAAGCGGTTTTATTAATTAAAATGTTGTAATTTAAATATTTTTAGATAAAATTGTAATGCAATAATTATGTAGTTTATTAACTTCGTTTAAATTAATTAATTTTTATATAACGTGACGTCGTAAAAACAACTTATAATTTCAGGTATTTCAACAAAATTATTATGTAAGTTTTGTATTAATATTCAATTATGTACACTAATTTTATAAAATAATTTTCCTGTTTAAAATTTAATATGTTAGTTAGTAGTTTAATTTGGTTTTAAATTAAATCTTTTTGTATTATATGAATCAGTTTATTTGTTACTTTATTTCTTTGTGGCCCACTCTCTGCATGAGACGAAATACTCGTACTTACGGATTCACAATTTACACCTTTGGATAATAATAATAATTTTAGAATCAACATCGGCATCCCAAATAAGTTTAACTTCACATTCTTTTATTTTCTTAAACAAATTACAAAATACACACACGTAAATATTAGTACAGCATTTTACAGCTGGGTAAGATTTGTCGCCGATACATTAAACATTTCAGATAAATAAATATTAAAATGTTGTTTCAAAATTTAAATTGTATTTATTTTTAAGTAAAAAAATGTTAAAATTCTCAACTCAACACAGCTTTAAATTTATTTATTCAATGAATATTAATATTTTTCGTGATTTTATTCGCCCGTCTTAATTTATTCATTAATACATTAACTCACTGCTATAATTCGACCACTCTAAAATGCTATGAACTAAAAATTGGAGCGGAATTTTCAAAATTTGGTGTACCAAACATTTTATTTGTCCGCCAAACATTTTTGAGAAACGCTCTTATTTCCTCATGTGAAAATATTAACTAATTCCTTACAAGGCCTACAATTATATTTAGGAACATGCTTATACTGTACGCCAATTACGATGGTGTGTACGGAGGTAGCGAGAAAGAGAGAATGTGTTGCGTCCGCCATTCCCCTCAACTCATTTCAATCAGTGCACGGTGTTCAAGCGGAATTGTGACAATACGCGATCGGTAGGACACTCTGCCGGCCAGTTTCGTTCACTACACTCTAACAACCTCATTTTTCATCAAAAAATTCTGAAAAAGTTACGTTCGCTTCCTAATGAATCTTATTTTATTAGCTACACTATAAATGTTATTATTATACTCTGATATTTAGATAAGATACGCTCGTACAAAGTTAGACGTTTAAATCTCATCACTTTTTTGCGTATCACGTAATATAACTTTTTTCCGGGACGACATAATATGCGTTTTATTATTTTGTTATAACATATACAATTTTTTCTGTAATTTAATATAAAAGTTGAGTCATATGTTGGGCGGAAACAGACATAATAAACGAGCTTGAAAAAATCACTCTTTGAATGGAAGTCAAAGACAGATCGTCGAGTCTGGTGTCTCCTTCCTGTTAGTATTCCAAGAAACTGAATAATTTTTATAGTTGTGAATTTTATACCAAACATACGTCAATTTTTAGAAATCAACTACACATGCACAATATCAATTGAATGAAATTTTAACAAAAAGAACCGCATAGTAAATATAAGAGAAAGAGGGTACGACGTCCCTCTCTTTCGGGCCTGTCAAAACGTATGGTATATCATTTAGGAAAAAACTTATTGCCTATTATCCCAAATTGAATCGCAGACATTTTCCCCCTATTTTTGTGCGCGCGCAACTAATCGGCTTTCGACAGCGACACAAATGGCAAAATGATAACCGCATGAACACAACACAACGAGTAGTGAGTATTACTTTAGAGGCAGCCTGTATCTTTAGTTGACAGGCTACGGTGCCGTGGTGGGGGATCTACTTACTGCGCATGTGCGGCCGCATGCCAACGTAGTTGGTCATCATTATACCTTCACATTTACTTTTGTATTTATATATATTTACTTTTACAAAAGCCTCAAAAACGTTATACCGAAAGAAATTTCTGCTGATTGGCACCCTAGCTACACAATCTGCACTCCTTACCCTTTAAAGATACCGAAGATCATAATGAATTAAAAAGCGGTTACGATTTTTGGTTAATGGAAGTAGAAATGAAAACGATGGAAACAACGGTTACACCAATGTTCAGTAACCCTGCGAATTCGTTTATCGGTCCTATTATTAGTTTATTTTAGTTCTAGTTATTTTAATTTTGTACATATTTTTATATCTGAAAATACATATTTTGTTTTTTATAATTTATTTGTATTTTTTTCATTTGTAGGCCTGCAAATACTTTTTGTTTGAATCCTAATGTGTGTACATGCTATCTGTTCAATACAGAGCAATAGCCATGACTCAATGAGATGAGGATGACAATTGTGACTTATAAATGAGGAGTAGTCTTGTACAGACTTAGGCCAGTCATTCCAGAGAAAGTATAGTTAATACAACCACAAAATGATATCGGTAACCACTGTCTAATACATAAATCGTTTTAAAAGTAAGTACCTTTACTAGGATTTGAACCAAGGAACTAAATTTTTTGTTCATCATCAGCTGTCAAACAGCTGACTCATGACGATGACTTTATCATTTGACCAAGCCGGTAGGTTTCAATACACATTATTATAATGGAGTATTTTAATAGCTGTCTTAATAGTTAGTGACGTGGTGACTAACACTTAGTATTAATTATTAACATTAATGCAGTACTGTACTGCAGTTGTTGAATTGGTAGAAAATAAACACAGACGCACTAAGTGGAACCTACCCCCAGATGGAAACCTTAGTTGGTTAGATTAAATTTTCCACCACGAGTTTAATACAAACGATTTTAAATTTTTAAATCGTAGTTAAATAAAGTAACTTTGTATTGTAATGCTATTTGTGTAAAGTAATGGGTAAGTAAAATGAAACGATATGTGGAGTTCAAGACTTGTGAAACGTATTTTTTTGTGGTTGTAGTAGTAATGACGTTAAATGATAAAAGTAACCTAGTAAAATAAAAATTTATAACTTCTTATTTACCAAGTATATTTTCAGTATTTATGTCAGTACATTGCGCCACACATTTTAGATATAAATTGTTTATTGTAGTTTAAGCATATGCCCGAGGATTATAATACACAATACAAGCGCATTCTGCGACGTAAATATTTATTTGTCGATATGCATTCTGCACTTGCTAATTTCCCACATTCTGCATCGCTCATTGCTTGTAATTATTTAGGCCTTTATCAAATTTACGTTAACCACATCGGCTCTGCTTATAATACTCCTATACAACTGTTCAAAAATTTAATTTTAATTTAATGTCGATTACAATTGCACAAATTTAGAATTCTCTGAACTTTACGGAGGCAAAAACATACAGTTTTATCCAATTAAAAAAAATTAAAAAAACATTTTATCCAATTAAAATTTGTTCTCATTTTCAAGTTGAATGATAAAAAACAGTTGATATGTTTGTTATTATTCTATATTTTGATGGAAATCTTCATCGAGTAAACAATTAAGTTAGTCGAAGAAAAATTACCCAAAAGGACGACTTTCGGAAATGTTTCAATTTTCACATTCAAATTTGTACCGATAACGCCACATTACATTTTTTTTCTACACATATCTTGGAGGCTATTGGAATATATTATCTTGATATCTTTACTACTTCCGAAAAGTCGTTCTTTTGGGTAATTTTCCTCTACTACAACTTAATTGTTTACTTGATGAAGATTTCCATCAAAATATAAAATAATAACAGACATATCAACTGTTTTTAATAATTAAACATGGAAATGAGAACAATTTGCATAGGGTGAAATGTTTAATTATTTTTCACTGTACAGTAGGCCTATCCGTGAACTTCAGAGAATTCTGAATATATAAACAGTCTTTCGAGACGAGTTATACAAACTTCAAAATCATCCAAGTCCCTGAACTTGGATGATTTTGAACATGGAAAAACATGCAAGTTCAAGAAAATATATGACCTATTTCGTTCCGTTTTTTCTTTAGCCTCCATTTTTGATTTCAAGACAAACTTTAGGCTATATCTTAAAAATGGGTTAACTAACTTCAATGAAATTTTGCATTGCCAAACCGAACACCATATTCACCACGGAGTATCCAACACTCCCGTTTGAGAGTTTACTGAATGTAGTAAAAAAAATTAAAAAGTTTTACCTTCAAATTTTCAAAATGACAGTCATTAACATTTTTTGTCTTTAATATCTATGTAATCATTAGACATTTCAAATTCTGAGCTGTTATAAAAATTTTCAGGCACCGTTGAGGTTTCATTTGTTTTGAAATAAAGCACCAACAACTTATGAAATAATTTAAAAAAGGTTTCTGATTAACAAGCTCAGGAACTTCGCAGGAAACTGTACTGTTTAAAATATTTAAAAAAAATCGGATTAGCCAAGATAGAAACAGCAAACTAAAAATGTTAAAGAGGCATGTCTAGTATTAAAAGTATATTTTACAAATCGTTTGGTAGACCTACGTACCATAAATATGCTTAAATCTGGAAGAAGTGTGACTATTCCAATTTTCTATGCACCAAGCCAAATTATGTCTTTTTGCAGCTTCTTGAACTCCTCCTAGTTGGACTCCGACACCAAGGTAAGTGGTCTGCCTGACCCAAAGTATTGGAGCAAATATACATCCAGCTATTATCCACAAGCTTATTATCACCTACCGAGCAAACAAAGGAAAAATTCAATATCATTGTATTAAATTGAATGTAAATTAACTTTAGGTTTTCTTAGTACTAACCAAACTGTACTATAGTGATATTGTGTGCACTTTAGTTTTGAAGATAAAAGACTAACGCATTGCCATCTTATTTTCACCGAGACTTACCGAGTTACCCTCACCACTAGCCGGTGGTGGCTAGCCTTCAGTCACTAAATCAGTTTATCTCACTCATACCATGTTCCTCTTTTCCAGTTTGATTTTGCCATTGGTTGGATATGAATTGAATTGACATGAGGTACTTTGCTCTCGTTTCGCTCAATATGATTATGCGAGAAAGGCATGGATAAGAATGTTATTTAACCTCGTTCGTTGCGTTTAGTTTAAATATCACTTAGTTTTCACTAGTCATACTTTCACTGACAAATAGGGTGTAACCCCTATGTTATGACATTACATCGCAAGCCTACAATATCATAACTTCTGTGATGTTGATATGTTTTGACAGTTTCAAAAAATTAATTGTGCATTAATATTGTGTATGCCGATAAAGTAGGGAATGGAATGTTTTTGTTCACTGAAGAATTATTTCTTTAAATATTTCGAGTGTTGATATTACAGTAATATTTTATATTTTTATCAATACTTACAAATAAGCTGGATTTTCGGTTGAATACTTTTCTGAAAGCGAACGACTGCTTAACTGCCAAATACCTATCTATACTCATTGCACTTATGGTAAAGACGCTTGCTCCAACTGAGACTCCTACCAACACAACAATATGAAACTTAATACGATATTGTATGAAAACACAAAATATTAAATTAAAATAATGAATGCTACTGTTTAATATAACTTTAAAATAATTTTTTCTCTACTTTCGTATAGCCTGTGTACTAATTTTGGTGTACATATAGACTTGTACATTTTTTATCATCTACCATGATAAAACAGAATAGGCCAACCAAATAATATATGTATGTGCATTAAATCGATGGAAACTCAAAAAGAAGATGTTATCTTTTATATTACCGCACCATCTGCCTTGCTGGTTGTAATACCTCACGCACTTTTGTAAAGTCCAGTCTTTCTTAGTTTGCTCCTACTGTCAACAAATAATGAAGTCACTGAGCATGCGTAATATATAAAAATATGTACACGCTGATTAAAAAGTAACAACAAAATACTTTCAAAGTATTTAAATACAAAATACTTTTAAAAGTATTTTTATAAATGACATTGTTAGGCCTACATCATATCACGACTGATGTTTTAAGCACTTATAAATTAAAACATAGTTAACTTATTAGGAATACGACATCCATAAAGTCGCGGACTATAGCTTGCACTCTGCAGTAGCTGGCTTTGGTTTGTTGACAGTAGGAGCAAACTAAGAACGGCTGAACTGTAGCGTTAAGCTTTCTTGCCAGACGGCTTGGACGGAAGAATATTGGTAGGCCGTTCAACGATTTTCCAGGTTCCTCCAACACCTAATTTTAACTTTTTGTTGGTGTTCTTCCTTTTCTCTTTAAAGTAAATCTATTCGCTGTTTTATCGGTCGTCACAAACGGCCTTAACATCATTTAAAAGGTCTGTGTAGGCTTACATAAACGTCTTTTTTTTGTCCGGTATTTCTGACTTAACTCGATTTGCCAAAGCTTCTTCCAAATGCTTTCTCTAAAACAATCATCATTAGCTTACTTATCTTACAATATTCTTTATAACAAGCTCTTCTCTGATATCGTCACTTCTTAGTGGGGCTATCTAAGTTTATCTCCCTTAATTGTTTAAATGTTAGTTTATGTTGTTTGCATAATACTTTCGGTTATAGCAGTGTATGGTTGCCTCGGTCGATTACAAAAATTAGTGTGTTGCAGGTCTTATAAATCATTACTTTGCTTTGTTCAAACATAATTTTGTTTTTCTAAATCAACTCTTGGAGGCGACCAATATTCAAATTTCTTCTTCCGGTTGTCTGTCACTCCGTAAATTTACTTCTAGGTAATTAAAAATCATTTTTTGTTAAATTATTTTTCTGTTGATGGCCAGTTTACATCTATGAAGTTTCTATATACATCAACCAGTTAAGTACTCAGATTTTTGGTTTGGGGCTGAGTCTGAAGATTTATTTTTGACTCTACGTCTCTTTTTCGTACTCTTACGCACATTAAGGCTCGTGGAGGGTGATTGAAAATAAGCTATGAAAAAATTCAGACGTTACGCTTATTTGTACCCCCGGCACATATTAGTCTGGTACGGAATTCACATTTTCCATTCGAAGGGGCCTGAAGCCTCTCAAGCCACCTCCCTGGCTACGTGCCTGATGTGAAACAATTGGTTGATTAAAAGTACTCCTACCTAATATTATATTGCTCTTAAGCGTTGTGATCTTGATTCGACGAAATACTGGCATGAATAAAGAAAAGTGAGACGCGGGTTCAGTAGAAACAGAAGAACGAGACTGTTTCCAGTCGCAAGCTGGCGAGTTACAAAGTACATTATAGGCTGCTGTTCCATATTTTAAAATCGTGTTATTATTAATAAATTAAATATTAATATGTTGCTCTTAATAGATTGAATTTTTCGTCATCAAATTTTATTGCTTTTATATTGTGTGATCAATCCATTAAAATATGAATAAGTGTGAAATAAAGTAAAGAAAAGTAAATACGAATAGTTAATTATTATAAAATTATTACTATTTTTGCAAATAAGAATCGAATTACTTTATATATACAGTAAATAAGAGAAGACTTTTTGGAGAGGGTAGTTTATCCGTTCAAATGTGACGTCATGAAAATAGAGTGTAATGACTTTACGTCTGGATTAAATAGAATGAGTTGAAAAAGCTCTCTCTTCCCGTTCCATTCACCAGTATTCTGAAATACACAGACCTGATTAAGTAGTAACTTAGAGTAGTAGATGGATTAAGTTACAGTAGTACATAACTTAATAAATGAAATATAATAGTAATAGTCTAATAACAAAATAAATCAAGTTACTAGACTATCTAGCTAAATATAGCGCTACTATATTTTCTTGAACAAATCAATATACCGCCCTTTCTTCGCAACCTTTTTGGAATTACTTTACAGGTAATTAAAGCAATATTTCTAACTTTTCACGAAAATAAATAACTACGTCAATTTAAAAACATTACCTCGAGTCAGATACTACTCAACAAAATATATTATTAAATTTCATAGCTAGACACTTTAAACGTCCTCAAATTTGTATCCGGTAAAAAGGCCTGCCACCAATCACTATTTATGAAATTCATTTAAAACTTTATAAAAAATATACCAGTTTGAATAATTATGTCAAAGATACGAAGAAAAATTATGTATAACATCTCTCTAAACTTTTGTTTTTAATTAACACAGTAAAAAAATAATTTTAATTGTAGAAGGCTCCAAATTGGAGCCTGTCGCAATACAACACTGAATATTCTTCAAAGACACCAGTCAAAAGCACTTAGAGCAATAACAAACGCACCTTTTTACGTAACCAATCATACCCTTCACACAAACCTGAAAATACCTACGGTTCGAGACAATGTAAACGCAACATACAACTCATCACCCACAAAGACAATTGACCACATAAATTTAAATGTACAATCTCTTTCAACTAGCGATCTTCCTGTTAACAGACGACTGAAACGTAGGTGGAATAGGGATCTTCTCCGACCACCATAAGAAAAGCATTTTAATTTAACTTGTGATGCCTGTTTCATTTCATTAAAAAAATCAAAAAAGAAAATCATTTCATAAGAAAAAAAAAATCATCCTTCATAGGTAGTTTATAAATCATTATAATTCAAAATATTGACATCACATTCATTATAAATTTTCACGCCGAAATCGGTCACTGGATCAATTCACATTCACGTCACATTCCGCCATTTCTCATTCATTCCATCTCTTTTACTAGTTGTGCTTTAAAAAATTGTACAGTTGTAAAATAAAAATAAAGTCGAAGCCAAAAAAAAAAAGTTGTAGAAGTTTGGTTTATATAGCTCCAAAATTACCTTGCGGTTAAAATATTGTTTTAGTGGTGTTTTAAAATATTTGTGAAAGCTGCTTAATCACATGTGAGCAAATCTGCTTTATTACTTTATAATTTTTTTGAGTACTCTATAATTTTAATATTACTATTCAGAGATTTTCGCCCGACATGTTCACAAACGTGACAAAAACTCGTAATTATTATTCTCAAACAGGATTATCATAAGTTTTTTTGAAGTGACTACTTCTTTTGGCGCGCTTGGGCTGTGGTTTTTCTCAGGAAAATCTTTTGTTTGCCGTCACGTCACGCTCGGCTATCAACAATAATTACAATGGAAACAATTAGGCCTACCATTAATAATTTACAAAAATATTTATTTTTAATTGTTTAACTTAATTAATTACTCACTTCTTATTTTTGGTCAGTCCCATGACTGCTGATTTATTTTTATAAGATTTTAGTTTAAATATTTTCCCCGAATCCAGTTTTAAATTAATAAACATCAGCTTTGTTGAAAGGTTAACTGATAATACGACTCATCTCCAACTCATTAATTTTGCTGTCATTTAGTAAAATTTCGTGATCAAGAAATTTATATTTGCTAGAAAATTTAAATGTTTAAAAACTACGTAACGAGAAAGAAATTAGGAACAACTAATGTAAAATAAAATAAGGAACAACTTATTTTACACGATAATGAAGTGTAAGGCTATTTTTCAAAATATGTTAGCTTTTCTTTTTGTTAACGGGGACTCTTTAATTTTAAACAACCACTGAATTAAATTTCTATCTACTTCCTAGGTTGAATTAAATACTACCCTAAATTTTTCACGTGAATTTAAATAGGGACGCCCAGTGGTGTTTGATCACGTATAGCTCTAACGTGGTCATCATAAAAAAATTCTCACCTAAAGAATGGTAGGCCTACTTGACAATTAACCGAAAATTTTCTGCCAGCTGATTGAATGTGTGTCCCGGAGGCCTTCTTAAATATTACTTGAATAATAAAAATAATTAAAACGCAAATTAATAATTTGAATTATTTGTAAAGAAATCCACGCGCAACCTTAATACGGCTGTTTCTTGTAAGCGTAATAAAGTTGTATAGGCCTATGTCAATTATTTTGAACCAACTTAAAATTTCCTGTTCATGTGCTCTTTTATTAATTAAAAGTGAGATAAGAAATAGACAAGCACAATAAATTAGAACATGCTTTCAAATAAGGGAGACAAACAGTCTAGGATAGAACTATCTGTGTAATGTCAAATGCGTTGAGAATAAAAAAAACTCATATAAGCAATAATTTAACATGTAGTTATAACTTTATATATTCTTTCACAGATTTCTGAAAATTAAATTTATTTTTTATACGTCATACTATTAAATGTTATACAAATAAAAGTTGAATAATAAAATGAATAGCAAAGTAAAATTGTAAAGCCTAAAATTTTTTAGGTCTATAATAACACAATATAGGCTACTCCAATAGCTACTGTAAATTTCAATAACCACTGAATTCGCTGAATACCTAGCAGTAGATGCAACTCTAAACAAAATGAAGGGATCGTTAAAAATGTTATAGGTGTAAGGATACTGAATGATCAAAATAGTACGAGTAGATAACAGTAAAATTAATGTATTGTAAGTCAAAAATATAGAGATGTAAGTATGATAATTTAGTTACCTTGTAAGTAAGAAGTAAGCTTGCACATGGCTTCACCGTACATCCAAAGCCCAGTTATAGTCTGAGCGGCTGCCATCGGCATACAGATAAATGTCACCAATAGGTCAGCCACCGATAGATTTACCAAAAAATAATTGGTTACACTGAAAAAAAAAACAGATAGGGTGATATTGAGAATTCTACTAAATTGAATTTTAAAGTACATTAACTAGAAAATTAAAGACGTTGTGAAAACGTTTATAAAGCGTCGTAACGTTGAAATAAAATAAAAAGAAAGAATTAATTGAAAGATGTAAATAAATGACATTTTTAATGAAACGAAAACTTTTAAATTAACTAAACAAAATTGATTTTACATAAATTAAATTGATTTTCTTGAAATAGTTTTATAAGTATATTGATGAAACTGTAAATATAATTCTAATTAAGACTTTAATAGTTAAAAAATATTTTAATAAGTTATATACATTGATCTGAAAATATTTGAATTGATTACTTATGTTTAATGAGCTCAATTATAAGTTAAGAGTTTATAGTTACGATTTTATTCTTGAACTCTTGCAGTCTTCTAGTTGGCTTCTTGTCCATCCATCGATTGGGAATCAAATGGATTTAAAAAATCGGTTTTTCTTTGTTGTCCAATGTTCAGTTAAATCTGATTACTTCCCGATTCTTTGAGGCGTCCCTCAAAAATCAATTTCAAGTCCAATTTTTTATAACATATATACCCATGACTACCCCACCTCACCTAACACTATCACTTGCACATGCAGATGACAGTGCTATTTTGTCTGAATCGCACGACCCTATTAGAGCGTCAGAACTGGTACAAACACATTTATATGGTATCAAAGAATGGCTCCACATGTGGAAGATAAAACTTAACGTTTCCAAATCACAACAGGTAACTTTCACACTTCGGCCTGTTGGTTGCCCAAATTTACGCATCGATGATACTAAGCTTACAGTTACAGACAAAGTTACCTTGGTTTAATACTTGACAGACGTTTCACGTGGAAACCACACGTTACACACGTCAGAGCAATCTCAGATTCACGGTTTCGTATATTGTATGGCGTCTTAGGTCGCAAGTCCTTGCTACCTGCACACTTAAGAGTCATCCTCTGCAAATCATTAGTACGGCTAATTTGGCAATATGGTGGACCAATTTTTGGAGTCTGTCACAATACCACACTGAATATTCTTCAGACACCAGTCAAAAGCACTTGGAGGAATAACAAACGCACCTTTTTACAAAACCAATCATTTAAATAATCTATAGTGTAATTTTGGTTACTGATGACTAACATGCATTGTTTATGTGACCTTAAATAAATAAACATAAAAATTATTTTATGGAGAGATTTTTGAAAACTTCCTAATAAGTGTTGAGTCAGATTTTGCCAGTTTGTTTTCTGAAAGTTAAATAATATCGAAAAGTAAAATACTAAAAATGAAGTCAATAAATTCCTCTACGCGTTTTGTTCGAATCATTGTTTTAAAATTCATCTACTGATAGTTAGGATAACAACAGATTTTAACATGTGATATAAAATAGCAGCGTTATATAAACGAAATTAAATCTCAAGAGATAACAACTACTGCATATTTTATTCATAACAAAGCGAAGTAAGGATGATTTTGCAAATTAAATTTTAAAATTGCAGTAGATACTATTTATAAAAAGATAACAGAATACAAACGAAGCGAGTTATTTTTAGGACTGTCAGTCACTGCGTATGAATAACAAAAGTTAAACAGATTTGTTTCTCTCTGTTATTGTAATTAAACATAGATCTACTGTATACGCATTGAATGCATTTCAACAGCTTTTGTAAATTTTTCATTAAATTATGCTTTATATTTGTCTTCCGCGTTATTAAACGAATTATGAAACATCCACTGACAGCATTATTTTCATTGGCGATTAACATTTTTTTAGAAAAATTGGATTTTCAATTTATTTCAATTGGTTTTCAATTTATTGCTGTTATATCGTATAACTCAGTAGTTACCAACCTGGACAACTAGTATTCTGTCGTACTCATTTTTTTGCCGTAAAATTCTCTGATACAAAAACAATTTTATATAAGCTAGTTTATAATTTTGTTTCATCAACATGTTGGTTATACACGACTACTATAGGTGATGGACAGTGAGTTTTGACTTGTTATAATTCCAGTCTCTAGCCACGAATCAAACCCGAGACATTCCGCTTTGTAGGCTAACCCACTAACTACCACGCCACGGATGAGGTTAAAAACCCGTTATTATTTTTCATGAATTAATAGGCTATCATCATAAGGTTATCTACGTTTATGCAGCATGTCTCTTGTATCCAACTTGTTTTGACTTCCTCTAGTTTCGTATCTTCTTAAAATCATACCCCCTTTTTAAATATAGTTTTATGTTATGTAGCTACTGTTTAATAGTTCATGACCTTTATTCTTCGACTTAATTTCTGTTTAATATTCAATTTAGTTATGTTCTAAATCAGTTCCAAAAACGTTTTCATATATAATTTTTTGTTAAAAACCGGTTTCACCTATTTTCCTTCAAAAATATTTTTGGGTCCTATTGTATTAAATTTTATTGGTCGAATGTTGTAGTATTGAAATGCAGCAGCGCGAATTTCAATAGCACGGTATTAATATTTTTAGAATAAATGTGTTAATTAATTTCTTTTACCGCCTTCGTATAATGGTAGGACGCTAGCCTACAACGTGGAGGTCCCAGGTATGAATCCTGGCTAGGGTCTGGACATTTTCTTAAGTTAAAACCCACTGTTTCATAATCCACCGAGGTTGCTTGTGATTGAGCTGTTGATGCGACTTTAAATAATCAACTTTAAATCTATTTTACCTTAAGTAAATTTTTGTCAAAATTAACCTAAAACTTAAATTTATAGACACGGGTTTACATACGTTACACATAATTATCAATAATTCATTATTAATAGAGTGCGGCGTTTAAGTTTTGTTCAATAATAATCCTTGTTATTATCCTAACCAATCCAAAAAAGTTTTTCAATATTTTCGGATAGAAAAATTTTCCACCTTTTCGCCTTCACTTAGTGAACAAAAATAAGTAGGGTTATTTTATTTACAATTCTAAATTCATGAAAATTCTGGTATTGTAAACTCTTAATTTAAAAGTATAACTCACGGTATAATGTTGTACATAATTCTTCAAAAAAAAATCTATATCGAACTAGTTATAAAGAAAATAAAAATGTATGTATAATTTTATATTAGATTAATTTTGAAATAGTCCAAAAGTTTTAATTCATTCAATTATTTTATTTAAATTCTTGGTTCTTTTATAATCTGTTACATACATAGTACACTGTTGCACATTGTAGCACGATTGAAAATGTTTACTTAATTTGATTTCTTCTCTTTTCATTTCATCCAAAAGTTTGTTATTATTGCTGTTTTGCTATTTTTTATATCTATATTTTGTATACAGTTACTATATATTTTCATGTATTCAATAACTATATTCCGTTAGTTTCATGACAAACTAAATAAACACGTTAAATACAGAACCCAACTCATCTTTTTAAGCTAAATGACATTCTAACCAAGAAGATCTTTTTGAACGTCAGATTTAAGTAAATTAACATGACTTTTAACCGTTTAAACAAATGTAATATCATTACAAATGTGGTGAGTGGTACGTATGCTTTTCAATTGGTTATTCAATTTATCGCGAATACAGTTTAAAAAATTATTTAAGAGTGGCTATATCTATGAAAATTATTTGTTTTATTTTCTTCTTTTTTATAATATAACTAAAGTTTACGCCTACTCATAAAAACTTTACCAAGTTTTATCAAGCAATAAATCACCCGTAGATTCTTAATTCAATTTAATGGACTTATTGTTTCAACATACTTTTGATAAATATTGATTGATCTACTCTGAAGAGAATAACGTAATAAAAGTAATTTGTTACTTAAGTTCCTGTCTTTGTTATAATTTTTGCAACTTTGTTATAAAGTAAACAAAGAATCAGTCTTAGCTTATGTCTATTTTTATCTCCTACATACCGAAAATTTCAATGCACTTGTTTCAAACCACATACAGTGCTATCACGACATTCTTGGAGTACAGTTTAAAAACGTTTTTAGTAAAATTGGCATTAACAAAAGGTACCAAGTATACTTTACTCGTCATTGACCAACATGTTCAGAATTATTTTTGTTCAACTAACCTCGTTCCTGAGCAATAGTGTTCGGTACCTTGGGATGAAGGTAGACAGGGAATTGACAATGCACATTCACCTCAAACACAAGCAAAAATTTACTAAATGATTGACTAAACAATTTTACAGACTTTTCACCAAGCGATTGAAACTTTATCAATAACTTTATGATGATGCATTATTATATTTTTCAGGTTAATCCTGGAATAATGTTTTTACGAAAGCAGAAGAAGGTCTATTTACGGTTAAAATATGATTCGATTACAGTATCGTAGCAATATATAGTAGCATACCGGGTGTTGCACGGATTTGATCCATAGGAAAACAGCACTGATTTTCAATAATTTGTTAATATTTTCTTCCCATGAATAAATGAAGACTTGTTATAGTTAGGAATCATTAGAAAATGTTTAGACCTTCTAAAAAATATCAATCCAATAAAACACGCAAAAGTAAATTTGCGTGTTTTGTACATTTTAAGCTGTATTTTAGCTTAAATACAGAAATACATAAATTTTTAACCACTTTCCATTTAAGTATTGTAAAATTTTATCAACAGCTTTTCGCATTGTTATGTTTGTAATAATGGTAACGTTCTGGTCCGGATATGTAGGCTATAGATAGGTGGATGGAATCCATCAGCGGTAATATTTTTTATTGTTCAAAAAAATTATTGGAATTATTTTAAAAGAATTAATTATTTAATTTTTAATTTTGACAATTTGTTTCATCATATAAAGCTATTTACTTAAAAATTGTTTTTTTCGGAAGCAAATTCAGTATTATTTTAAATACCTAAAGATTTCCTTCAGCAACATTTAATTTTCAAAGACAGCTGATTGTTGCAATAATTTCAGATTATTGCTAGTATCAAGACTGTCGATAAAACAAATCGTCGAAATTGAAAAATAAATAATTGTTTTTCTGTATTTAGGAAATTCACAATCTGTTGGAAACAATCAGTGTATGTGATAACACAAAATTTGGAAAAAAATAACATGATAAATAAACGTGAGTGGAGACACAGTCCAGTGACAAAACTCCGACTTGAATAGATTAGTGCAGCATTTAGAACACTGTAATGGATAGTCAATTACAGTAGTACTACGTAAATTGATGAGGTCCCGGCTCCATCGAAGTTTTATTGGATTGTTTGGGAGAGTCTGCGTAGCCAGATTTGAGATCAATGGGTTATGGTGGTTCACGAGTTTCTTCCTAAATTTTGTATAGAGTTTTAAGAAAACGTCATTTATGTAGGGTATGTTTAGGTTTGAGAGTAACGTTTTATTGGATACATAGGCTAATAGGGGGCGTTAACTATCCTCCGTAAAAGCTGTGAAGGATTGGAAACGCTGAATTTTTGCTAATACCGATGGTTTTGCACAGCAGTAAAGCTGACTGGCATAGCTCCATAATGGTCGAAGGTAGGAGCTGTGAATGGTTAATTAAGATGTAGTTGGTAACTTTGATTTGCGTGAAATAAGTCTGTACAACTGTTTGAACCTGTCCTGGAGTGCCTTACTCGTTTTATCCACTTGTACATTCCACGTAAGCCTCTTATCTAGATATCAACCTAGATAACGAATAGATTCAGAAGTGTGAAGTTGAGTGTTATAAAAATGTAAAAAAGGACAAACTTGTTTACGCAGGGTAAATATAACGTGATACATTTTTGTAGTATTAACTTTGATCCGCCATTTGGTAAGCCATGATTCTATGCGAGAAATATGCTGTTGAAGGACATACGATACTTGAGCGGGGTTATCGGTGGAGTACAATATTACAGTATCATCCGCGTACGAAGAAAGGAGTGTATGTGGATGGGACGGTACATCGGAAGTGTAAATAGAATATAAAAGTGGTGTCAAGATAGATCCCTGAGGTACATTAGCTAGTAGTGGGAAGTAATGAGAATCAGCATTTTCTTTAGAGACATAGAAGAAACGTTCCATCAAAAAGGACTGAATTATTATGTAATAATGGGAAGGAAGAACTCTTAATTTAGCGAGCAGGCCGCTGTGCCAAACCCAATCGAAGGCTTGGCTTATATCGAAAAAAACACCTGCGGCATACTCTTTAAGTTTGAGAGCTTCAGCAACGTAATCCACCACTCTATGCAGTTGATGAATAGTAGAATGTTTCGAACGGTAGCCAAACTGATGATTAGAAATTATATGATCAATTAATGGCAGTAGTCGTTTCAGCAGTAGTTTTTCGAAAAGTTTGGAGTAAACCGGCAATAGGCTAATCGGACTTTTTGAGGTTGGGTTATCTGGTGGCTTTCCTGGTTTAAGAATAATTTTGATCTCAGCAAGCATCCACTGAGCAGGAAACTTTGTTGTTTGTAACAGAATTGCATAAATATGTAATGAAAACTACTCCTTTCCTAGGCAGCTCTCGGAGGACCTCTGCAGTAATAAGGTCATAACCTGGAGACTTTTTTAGTGGAAGTTGGAAAATCTGTTGTTTAACTTCAGCAGGGGTGAAAAATTTCGGTGGCAATTGAAGCGGCAATGCCTCAGCTATCTGATCCGTAACCAACTGACTATGTTGCGCGTCAAAAATATCTGTGTGAGGTTTGAACACTTGTGACAGATATAGATGGGAGCTCACTTGATTGCTAGCGTAAGGAATTCGGGTGGAGGAGGATTGTTTGTACGATTCTCCTCCTCCTATAACCTAGTAGTAGTAATAACAACATTAGTACGCGCTCTTCTAAAAATATTACCCATAAACCATTTCGTATAACTACTGTAGTACCAGGCCCATTTGCACCTCATCCCGCACTAGCAAACAAGTCAGCTTCCAACTATAGTTAGCGAACAATGTTGCTTTTCCCCGATCACCGGACTCCCATGCACCGACGTGCGCTCGGAGTGGAGCGGAAGCTGTGTGGTGTAATGAATTTCTAAGATTTCGTCTCCAAAATCTTCTCAATTCATTTACAATTCCGTTTTTTTGATTTTTGTGCCGGATTTATTTTATTTTAAGGGTTATGTATTTTTCTTCATTGAATTTAATTATTTTATTCATTTATTTCTAGTTGGTTTTAGTTCACTAGATTTTTATTCCGTATTTAAATTTACGTTTTTAATTCTTAGGCTTACGTCCGGTGTCCGATTTCATTTTTGTCGTTACTTCTTTATTGTTCAGTTACTCACACGTGTAATTTGTATCTCTCTCTCTCTTTCTATCTTACACGATTGATTCTCTCTCTCACTCCCACTGTTACCGTCGTTTTATTTTCCATATAATTTTCCTCCTTTAAATTCTTGGTATTTCCGATGTATCGGCATTTTTCGCCGCCTCGAACGCTTCCATTCGTGAACGTTAGGGGAATGACCTTTTTTTGCCTTTGTGTGCGTTGAGTTTTTATGTTTTGTCTTGGACAGGATGTCGAATCGATAACATCAAATTTTACAGGTAAATTATTTTTCTTTCCCAATATGGGAAAATTACCTAAATTTAAATTTAAGTACCATGTTTAATAATTTTTCAGGTTTTAACTTAAACAATTTTTTTTTAAATCTTTTTTTTTAAATTTAAATTCATAATGTTTCTTAATATTATTATGGTGTTTTAAATATCCTATTTATAGACTAAATAAATCTCTTTAAAATGTTTTATTAATTTTAAGGAAAAAAAAAAACTTAATAAGTTCAGTATATTTTTCTTCTTTTAAATTTTTAAATCTTAAATATGACAAATTTTCTTTTAAACTCTTGTTCAACGACCACTGAGTTACTTAAATTTTTCTAAGTAATTCTTTTACTAAATTTCATCTTGCAATTCATTTTTTTTTATGTCTTAATTTTATTTAGTTTTTTTTCCCCGAAAAATAAATACATTACTATATTTATTTTTCTTCACCTTAAATCATTTATTAAACTCTTCCCAAGAGATTTTTCCCCGTTTCAGTCCAAGGACTTTAAAAATAGTTTTTCTTAAATATTCCTAATAATTTATTATATTCATATTAAGTAATTTCTATTGTTAAATCAAGTTTTGTTAAAATTAATTTATTCCAATTTTTTTTTAAACTGTATTGTTATTTAACTAATTATTTTTTTTTCAAATTTTAAATGAATTAACCGTTTTACTTAAAAATCATAATTTTATTTATTTTATTTAGTTTTTAGTTATTCATTAATAAATTATTTTAGCTGCTCATTAATTTTTTTTATTATTTTCTTTCTGTGTCAAATGTCATTGCGTCTAGACCTGTGTGGTTCTTAACCAAACCTTTGCAGTACTAAAAGCGAGTTTTTACCATCAATTGAGCTACGTTATTCAAATCGCTGGGTCGCCAATTAATCCCTGAATCCAATTTCAGCTCCTGGTTGGATTCTAAAATTGGATGGTGGAAAGCCCCCGCATTATCTCTGCAAAACACCTTACACAATTAGTGTAATTCGCCGTGCTTTTTTTTTACATCTTTTCACCCTACAAAATTGGTAGAGGCGCCGTGTTGTGTCCTCATTTTTTACTACAAAATGGTGCAGTTCGCCGTGCCTTATGTAACACCATTTTTTTACTACAAAATGGTGGAGTAGCGCCGTGATTTTTGATTCAATGACAAGACACATGATTTTAAAAAAAATTTTTGTTAGTTACATTTAATACCTATATTGCTAAGTTAAGTTACATGTTAATTTTAATTTATTGAATTTTTTTAATTATTGTATCTTAAGCGTTTTTCAGGTTAAGAATAATTAAGGGATATTTCTGTAAGTAACAAATACTGTATTTTTTTCTCTTACTTGTCTTGCATTCAGAGATTTCGTTTACAATTTTATGCCTAGTCCAAAGATAAATTTTGTTGTATTTTTATAAGGAGTTTTCCTTCTCGACCCTTTGTTTGTTTACATCGGGCAGTTTTTAGGCCTACTCTCTTCCTAAACCTGTTCTATGTTCATTGTTCTATCCCCTTCTATTTGAAACTTTTGGTTTCACATTAGTCAGTCTGGTGCAATATTGCGTTTCTATTCAGTATTGATACGTCTTACGTCTGACGCAGGTTGGTTCAATTTGTTTTCTGTATTTTTTCTTTTGTTTGTTCATCTTTCGTTATTTCACCTATTGCCTTACAGCTACGATCAGTTTTTAACCATAGGTACTTGTTTTATTGTTTGTTCAATTTAGGTTTTATTGTATCTGATTTTCAGGCCTTTCCAATGCACTTTTTTTTCATTGAATGTCTTCTAAGTCACACTAGGTTTTCCTATCTTTTTCTGTAATCTCCTAATAAATACTATAACTGTGTTCTAAAATTAATTTTTGTATTGTGTTGCATATATTTACTTATTTGTTAATAAAATTTGACATATTTTCAGGTGGTAATATAATTTTTTGCTGTTGTTAAAATGATAGTTAAGCTATTTCTATGCGTAAATAGCTGTTAACAGCAAAACAAGTTCTGTACTATTATTCAATGATTTGTCTATGCAATCCAATATTTACAGAACAATTTGTGTGGAAAATTAATTATAAAGTTTTTCGTCACGACTGGATGTTTCTTAATTCAATAAAATAACTAATTTATAAAATTATGATAATTTTTACAGCGGTTTATTACCGAATTATTGCTCAATTTTAGGTGCATTTTATAAATCACAAGACTATGTACCTACGTTAAATTTGGGTGCTTTTTTAAACACTTTCACTTTATGCAAAATTTTTAGTTGCCGTCAGTGGCGAATTTGTCTAACTCATATTTAGGCAGTAAATTTTTCAAAATACTTTTAATTAGTATTAATAATTTTATGTCATAAAACTCAAACTAATATATGTTTTTCTTGTTTTTGCATAATATACCAGGGTAATTGCCTGAGAGAAAGCAGAGATCATTCTTAAGAATACTAAGTCAACACAGTTTTCATTGCATTACCAGAACAGCTGTTTCATTCGGACAAGACAGTTCAATCAACTCTACTTACTACCTATATTCTACAGGAATCTTTGTACTAAGTATCATTAGTAAAACAATCGCAAGTATAAACAATTCATTTTACACTCATAATTTTTATATTCAGTTTTAATGATTACTATGTGTTTATTTTTTCTATGTAATTTAAGCCTAACGTTACCGATTTTAAATAATCTGTTTTCATTTTTATATACTTTAATACATAACTTCTTATGTAGTTAGATTTATTTACGCGTTATCTCGCTTCTGGTTACATGTTAATCCACTTCATATGGTCATTTTATTAGTTTTTCTATAATGTACTTTTCACGGGTTTTAATTTTCGCGTTTTTTCACAATTTCTTCCCACAAATGTTGACTTCTTTGTTTTCAAGTATTACAGCTGTTATTATCTTTCCAATCCATATTTCACTTTAGCTTTTTCTGACTTTTTAATTTTTGCTCTTCTCTGTTCATTTTATTCAGTCACTATTTTCCTCCTGTAATATGTTTATAATTCTTTTTCTTCATGCCTATTTTTATTTTGTAGGATTTATCATGTCTGTCTATCTGTTATCTTACAGAAATTGTCTATATACTTGATTACTTTATTTATCCAGTGTTTAATAAACATGAAATAGGTAGCTTCTTAAGAACTGTAATATGAATAAATTTTTCAAATTAATTTTGGATTTAAATTGAATTTTACATGATTTGATGATACATTTGCATAGTGTGCTGATCGCACTGAATTTTATTAATCTAAATTTTATTTAAAATGAAAGTTCAATCACCTTCACACTTTATAAATATAACTACTGTTGTTACAAATTTAATATTACGTTTTATTCATTATCATTTAAAACTTGCTTATGGATTTGTTATGTTAAACAGTTCTTAATGAGTGACGATTTCATGATTATTTTCCTGTCATTTTGAATTTTATTTGGTTTTTTTAACTTAATTTAGAATTTTAGGGTATTAGATGATATATTTACCTATATTTCAGTTAGGTTATAATTATCCTAAGTTCATAGAATTATTTCTAGTTTTTATAATATTCATGACTATTCGACTCTGGGTTTCTTGATCTGTGGTTTCTATTCTTATTATACATTAGATTTTACAATTAATTTTTGATGCATATTTTATTTCTATAATTACCAATGCTTCTGTTATATTCTCATCATTTTAACATTATGATTCAATTTACATTAGATTTTGATTTTCATTTTTAGATCATGTGATTTTATCATATTTTATTTATTTATTCATTACTGACTTCTATTCTTAATGTCTCGATTTAGTGACTAGTTTTCACTAGGCATTCGATTATACTGTAGTTACATTTTTATCTTTTATTTTGATGCTTGAATTTTATTTATAGGTTTACCTTTTATAAGATGTTTCTTTTATTATTTACTTCATGTTGTTCTCAATCCGTCATCGTACTTCAACAAGTTTTTACCTATATTTCTCAATTTTCTTCACAGACAGTTAGTTTCTGAAGTACTTTCCATTTTATTCTTATTTAATGTTAGGTAGCCTTCAGTATGTTTCATTAGTGTCAGCTGTTTTTCATTCATTTTTACCAGTTTACTTTCATTTCACATATTTTTATTTAAGTTACTTTTCTTCCATGAGTTCTCACACTTCGGAAAGCTCCTAGGGACGCCCTAATTTTTGGTTCGTGCCCCAATGGTCTAGCCACCCATAGGCCCCTTACCTTGTCCTTGTGTCTTTCCAATGTCTACAATTTGCCCTACCTTGATTGAGTACAAGGCCTTATTCTTTGCCTACCTTCTCGGGTTGGGATTCCGAGAAGCGAGGTGTTTATCCCACTGATGGGGTTTTGTATCCAATCAAGATTGTATGTGATGGATGAATGCAAATGAATATTGGCTGTCTCTGATTGTGTGATTGCGTGTGTGTTTGTGAGCGTTTGAATCAGGGGGCGAATTGCTGCGCATTTTTCCTTCTATCTTTTTTTTGTTGTTTCTCCAAATTTTTGCCCGACGTGTGTCCGTTCTTCTTGTTTTTGGATTTCTTTGCTCTGTTTTCTGCCCATTTTTGTCCGGAGTTAACTTTCCGTTGATTCATGAAACTTGTTTCTAAATTTTCAGGTATTTCCCAAATTTTCACTCCACATAGTTACAATGTCCTGTTAGGATTTTCTTTGCTATCCCTAGATTTTTTTTCAATAATTAGAATGAGGTACGACTTGTTTGAAGACATGTTAGCTTTTTATTAGGTTTCTTACCTTTGTAAACACCTTGTATACTAACTTTGTTCATTTTATTTATTTTTTTTCCTTGTATCCATGCCCTTACTTTTCCTATTAATTTTTTTTTAGAATTTGTCGTGAGTTTATCCCATTCCATTCCTTCCACTTCTAAATACATTCATTTTACATTGCTGTTCTCAGATTTTACTACAACATAATTAGATTTAAGTTAGTGATAAGATTATTTTCAGCCTTCATTTTAGTTTTTAAGCCACTCCAACGATGGATGATTTTATTATTTTATTATTTATGAATCTCAAGTACAAGGAAGTCATGGTTTCTGGCATCCGCCAGAAAGGAACCTTGTGCCCTCTGTGTCTAGGATCTGGCTAGACATAGTTACAGTAGTGCATCACCTTCAGCGCAATGTTTTTAATCTTCAGCAGTCACCCGTTAAATAATTGATGTTATATTATATGAATGATTATTATTGAATATTAGGTTAAGGAATTATGATCTTATGAGTTACAAGTTACACTACAAGCATTTTAGTTATAAGTATATTACTGTTTTTATATTGTCTCATCTCAAACTTCAAGTACAAGGAAGTCATGGTTTCTGGCATCGCTGGAAAGGAGCCTTGTGCCCTCTATGCCTAGGTTCTGGCTAGGTGTAGTAATGTATGTGCTATTCAGTCAGTACTACGTTTTCAGTTGATTTCATTTTCTACTTTAGACTTTAAGACGATATATTTATTCAGCAAGAACTTTAGTTTGTAAGACAGTATTTACTCAAGAAGAGTTTTAGTTTTTAAGCGATGAAATAAATATTAATAGATTAGTTAGTCTATCAATTGATGCTTCCTGTTTAAGAAGAACATAGTAGATTTTTATTACAAAATAGTTCACAGTCTACAGATAATTTTTTGTTTTGCGCATTACAATGGGATAATTTTTCTAAACTAGTATGTAAATGTACTCCTCACGACTTATCATCTTATATACTTATAATCTTATAAACTTATAATCACTTGTCATTATACATATATTTATTTATAATCATTAATTATTTATTCATGTATTTAATAATTATTTCCCTCTATGATGATTTTTTTTACTACAACGAAGCTTGTTAGGAACACATATTAACAATTTATATTATTTTTGTGAGCTTAAATTGCTTTTAACTTGTCAACAGATGGAGACATTTTCCTAAGTACTCCCAGAATCACCGCAGATCAAGTGAGTCATAGACCATTAGTCATTAAGAGAGCCGACAGACGCAGTGACCGATTACATTTTTCAACTACCAGCATCCTACTAAGTTCCTGTCAGCTATGATCATCCGTCGGAGATCATCAACCTACAGTTACCAGGTTTACCTACGTACAAGAATACATTTTTACATAATCAATGACCGAACTTCTTTTTACTTAATACAGTTAAATGTTCGCGAAAATTTATTGAAACAACATTTATTACAGTGAAAATAATCAGTGTAACAAAGACCTTTCACACAAAAACAACTATTTTAAAGACTCTATTACACAATATTTTTTTTAAATTACACAATCAATTTCTCTGATAAACATTGATCGCAAAAGAACTTATACAATCGCAAAAAAAAAATTAGTGTTAATAAAAAGATTTCTCGTAAATAAACATTTATTACAACAGATACTTTTGTCACACAACAAATTTTGTTTTACGCGTTGTCATGGACAAACAATTATTACAAGTGGAACTTTTAACGTTCAATAAATATATTAGAAAAATATTTTTCCTTTGGACTTTTAACTTAAAAATATTACAATTAAAAAAATCTTTTTCGTAAACTTTCAAGTATACAACAACGATCACTGCGACACGGCGAATTTATTATATTATATTTTCATAAGCTAGTATTTAAGTTAGAATTAAGTTACATATATATTTAAAACACCAATTAACATATTGATATTTTATTCATATCAAGCTAAATCTTATATTTTACTCTTCCGTCCATGTTTTTAACTCATAAATGCTATTTTACAATTATATCTCATTCTCTGCTCATATGGTAGATGCTCAAGTGACCTATTCTTTTGTACTAATAGTAAATACCAACTTATAACATTTTTATAATAACTGCCATACTCATTTAACTTCAACTATGTTGATGAAATTACAAAATTAATTAACTTATAAAACTTTCATTTGATCCATAAAATAATTTGCACAATTTAAAACAAACTATTATTAAAGTTAATAAATCTTTACATATAAATATAGTACTATACAAAATACTCTTATCTGGTTACAATGTGTTTCTAAAAACATTAATTAGGTTATTTTAATTTCCATTTCAAAAGACAAATTTTCTTTTTGTAAAATAGTACACTCCATCCATTAGTATTCTCATACGACCTATTCACACGAGTTTTCCTTCCAAAAATTATCATACTCATCAAAATTTCCCTTATGCTTCCTCATGCTGTTTATCCAACTTCCAATAATGTACTTCATAACATACATACCATACCTATTCTTGACACAATTATTTTTTAAAGCATCCATATCCCTAATTTAATCAATTCCTAGGTCATACCCAAGTATTCCTGTATATTTTTCCTAAGAATTTTTCACCCACTTTACTCAACCATCAGCTGTCTTTTCAACGAGAGGACCAATGGACTTCCAGCGTATCGTACCAGTCTACAATGCAGCATCTGAATGCAACAGTTCACAATCCTCAAGATTTTTTCAACTAACAAAAATATCATGATTTTAAAGATATCATCTTTTGACTTCAAGCTAATGAAACGCAGAAGAACTCACAATCTTTTCCATTATGAAGAATTTCTTGTATTTTATTTATCGTATTCTCGTATCAATTTAAAAACGTCGTTACAACAAATTCAAGAACACTATTTTTCACAACACATTTCAACAAAGATTTTACCTAAAGAACTTCTATTACCAGATCTTCAAGAATTACCACTTCGACTTCAAATTTACAACATTGGTTGTTCCTGTACATCAAAGCCAAATGTATTAACATTTAAAATAAACAACATACAGCTGTTATGAGAACATACCGACACTTTCTGCTTACGGACTCATCACATACCCCGTTCAAGAATATAAACTTCCAACATTACAAACTGGATCGATAATACAACCTTCCAACTAGAGAAACTTCAAGAACTTGAACAATTTTCCATCTTCAACTACAATTCAGCCATTTTGATGTCCATCTACAAGAGGTCACATGTTCAGTACAATTCCTTTCTTTCCCATAGCTTTCCTAATACAAATTAGTCATCGTCCAATTGATATTATTCCTAATTTTTCTTTTTACCAATTACCGATAATTCCTCTAACATACATTTTTCCATCCCAACTATTCCATACATTTTATTAATTCCTGCCCTTAAAATCCTCTTACACCTACCCTAACACCAAATCCTTGGGGTGCTATTGTTAATCAAATTTATTTTACTATTATGTTTATGTATATATGTTTAGGTATAATAACACATACATTTTAAAATTCATACACTACTTTCAAATTCACATTGTTCAGGAAAAATGTTTAGTAATTTTTGTAATCAAACTAACAAATTATCATATAATTACAATCTATTCTAATACATTAAGATTTGATTCAATTCTTTAAAAATATATACAACACACCAAGTATACTTACAAAATAAAACTAATGATATATGATTATGATAGAAATTAATTAATACTATAAATAGAGTAATTTAAATCAAATTTTCAAAAAAACACATAATCATATCAATTTAATTATATGCTATATTATCAACGTTCATTGAATGTAAAGATTGCTTGACCATTTTCTGCAGAAAACGAGATATTTTTCTTCTTGTCATCAACGCCACTACCTTTGATTTCTTCAGATCTAGTTTTCTTCTTTTTTTTTTCTTCCTAAGGGGGGGGAGTGTAATGAATTTCTAAGATTTCGTCTCCAAAATCTTCTCAATTCATTTACAATTCCGTTTTTTTGATTTTTGTGCCGGATTTATTTTATTTTAAGGGTTATGTATTTTTCTTCATTGAATTTAATTATTTTATTCATTTATTTCTAGTTGGTTTTAGTTCACTAGATTTTTATTCCGTATTTAAATTTACGTTTTTAATTCTTAGGCTTACGTCCGGTGTCCGATTTCATTTTTGTCGTTACTTCTTTATTGTTCAGTTACTCACACGTGTAATTTGTATCTCTCTCTCTCTTTCTATCTTACACGATTGATTCTCTCTCTCACTCCCACTGTTACCGTCGTTTTATTTTCCATATAATTTTCCTCCTTTAAATTCTTGGTATTTCCGATGTATCGGCATTTTTCGCCGCCTCGAACGCTTCCATTCGTGAACGTTAGGGGAATGACCTTTTTTTGCCTTTGTGTGCGTTGAGTTTTTATGTTTTGTCTTGGACAGGATGTCGAATCGATAACATCAAATTTTACAGGTAAATTATTTTTCTTTCCCAATATGGGAAAATTACCTAAATTTAAATTTAAGTACCATGTTTAATAATTTTTCAGGTTTTAACTTAAACAATTTTTTTTTAAATCTTTTTTTTTAAATTTAAATTCATAATGTTTCTTAATATTATTATGGTGTTTTAAATATCCTATTTATAGACTAAATAAATCTCTTTAAAATGTTTTATTAATTTTAAGGAAAAAAAAAAACTTAATAAGTTCAGTATATTTTTCTTCTTTTAAATTTTTAAATCTTAAATATGACAAATTTTCTTTTAAACTCTTGTTCAACGACCACTGAGTTACTTAAATTTTTCTAAGTAATTCTTTTACTAAATTTCATCTTGCAATTCATTTTTTTTTTATGTCTTAATTTTATTTAGTTTTTTTTCCCCGAAAAATAAATACATTACTATATTTATTTTTCTTCACCTTAAATCATTTATTAAACTCTTCCCAAGAGATTTTTCCCCGTTTCAGTCCAAGGACTTTTAAAATAGTTTTTCTTAAATATTCCTATTAATTTATTATATTCATATTAAGTAATTTCTATTGTTAAATCAAGTTTTGTTAAAATTAATTTATTCCAATTTTTTTTTAAACTGTATTGTTATTTAACTAATTATTTTTTTTCAAATTTTAAATGAATTAACCGTTTTACTTAAAAATCATAATTTTATTTATTTTATTTAGTTTTTAGTTATTCATTAATAAATTATTTTAGCTGCTCATTAATTTTTTTTATTATTTTCTTTCTGTGTCAAATGTCATTGCGTCTAGACCTGTGTGGTTCTTAACCAAACCTTTGCAGTACTAAAAGCGAGTTTTTACCATCAATTGAGCTACGTTATTCAAATCGCTGGGTCGCCAATTAATCCCTGAATCCAATTTCAGCTCCTGGTTGGATTCTAAAATTGGATGGTGGAAAGCCCCCGCATTATCTCTGCAAAACACCTTACACAATTAGTGTAATTCGCCGTGCTTTTTTTTTACATCTTTTCACCCTACAGTGGTACTTCAACAATCTCCTGGTAGCAAACCAGAGGGATTTATCTTGCCGGTTTAAAGAAGCTACTACGTAATTTTCAAAGCAAAATTTCTTATGATACTGTATTACGGATTTTAAATTGTTATTAACCCTACTATA
This sequence comes from Catonia carolina, assembly GCA_035578175.1. Taxonomy (NCBI): domain Eukaryota; kingdom Metazoa; phylum Arthropoda; class Insecta; order Hemiptera; family Achilidae; genus Catonia; species Catonia carolina. Next base: position 305,754,977 of record JAQMRL010000001.1, on the reverse strand, counting down.
GATTCTTCTAAGGGAAGGCATTCTAGAAACCTGCCATAATTTTCTAGCATTTCTTTTCTTTTTTATTAGTGCTCTAATGTAAGATGGGTACGTTGGTAGTGAGGTAGGAGTGAATATACTTATACGCGATTTCCATGCAGCTTGTTGTATTACACCGACAAAGTGTTTTACACCAGATTCTATTTCATCAGCATTTTTCAATGGCACACTAAGATTTAGGTTACTATTTACTTCGTAACGAAAATTATGCTAGTCGACTATACCTCGAGTCAAGAATGTTGGTGGTTCGTTACAATCAGGGTAATCACTGAGGGTTAATAGAATGGAAGAATTATCAGATGAAAATTCTGGAATCGTTTCTATTAGAAAAAAGATTGAGGTTTTTGGTTACAAAGAAGTCTAGAAGATCAGGTTTTCTGCGAGCAGAAGTAGGCCAAAAAGTGAATTCATTTGGTGCAAGATTGCACCAAATGAATTACATTGCGACAGAGACGAAAGGAGTTGTCTCCCACGTGGATTTTTTAGTCGTGAGGCCCTAAGTCTGATGTTTCGAATGAAAGTCGCCTCCCGCGATAAACTGAGAGTCGAGTGTTTCAAAAAATTTAGAAAATTCAGGAGCCAAGATCGAAAAGCGTGGCGAACAATAAACAGCGGCCAAAGTCAAGAAGAAATCATAAAATTGAACGAAAATAGCTACATTTTGAATAATGTTAGTAACAGGGGTGGGGAAAGAGAGTGTAGTAAAGATCGTTTTATCAGTTTGGCTGTACCACCGTGTGCGTTACCGTTAGGGTGGTCTGATCTATAAGTAATATAATTAGGTATATAATAATTGTGTCCAGCGGTAAGGTGAGTTTCACAGAGAAGGGTAACGTCAATGCGGCCATTCAATACGGCTTAGTATGTAGATTGTTGTCCGTTTGTACAAGGATCTTGTAGAGATGAACGCCGATGATGCGAACTGGTTGATGGCGATTGGGAGATGTCCTTGAGTGATGGGAATTGTTGTGTTAAATCGATTGAAAGCGCAGGTTGTGGAACTGGTGTTAAATAAACGTTGACAATGACTGTTGCGGTGAAAGATGACGTTTGCTTACCTGGTTGTTGAATGATACATGGCGTTGTTTCTGTAGGTTTTATGTACTATACAACCACAACAATTGGCTGGGTGACCTGTTCCACAAAGCGCACATGTCGCTGGGGTCTGCTTTGATTTTTTGCATTCAGTAGAATGATGTTGGTGGCCGCAGCGTACACAACGAAGAGTGCGAATGCAGTAAGTCTTCATATGTCCGTAATTCTGACATCTCGTCCATTGAACTATTGTTTTCCTCTTTCTCGGTTCTTCAACTCGAACGATAGTGTGAAGCATATGCGTCAATGTATAAATTTCGTCCACGTTATCGGTGCGCTCTAAGTCCATGAAGAACAACGGAAGCAGCCTTATTATTCTGCGAAATGAGTTAGTAATATTGCGGGCATTAAAGCCAAGTTCTGAAAGTGCTGACGAGATGCAATTGATTGGAATGGTGTAATGTAGGCCACGAATGACCACTCTGAGCGTTTTATCCTGGGGCAAATGATACGTGTGGAAAACAATATCATTTGCACGCAGCGAAGTTACAATTGACCTGTATAAAGTAGGTGTTGATGGATAAACTATGACGTTATCTGTGGTAGCCTTGCAATGAAATTTATCTCCCGCAGCTATCATTGACAAAGTATTTAACAACGCTTCATAATTGTCAACTTCAGATATATAAATTGGTGGCGGTTTTTCTATTTTATCTTTTAGAGTAGGTCCTCCCGTGCCTACATTATCACTACTGAGAGCGTCGAAACTCTCAATATTTATCGGATTTGTTGAACTGAAAATGCTGGAATACGTGGATCACGACTTGAGCGTTTTGCTGCATAGATCTCGGAACTTGAGACGAACGTATGATTTAGAATTGAAAATTTTTGAATTTGTAGGAATCCTTTATATTTTATTAGAACGTGTCGAGAAGAATCCCATGCAAACGTTTGCCCAAAGAGCCCTAATTAAAGCGACAAGCAAACGATTTTTCATACGTTACAAAAAATTCATTTCATCCTTCACCGTCTGCATTAGCAGCAATTTGCAAAACAGTCAGACGTTAAACCAAAAAAAAAAAAAAAAAAAAAAACGATAACAACGGTAGCGGCTCCAGCCACTCGCAGACCAAATTTTGACTCTGGAAAATTATTGAATTGACTTTTTTAAAACTATATTTTAGAGTAAGAAAACTCTACCGAATTATTGAAACTTTTGATTACAAAGTCTCTCTCAGCTTTTAAATCAATAATTTTAAAAAAAACGTACTACTTTCAAAACAAAAACAAATCCTTGTTGCCGTAAAATCCGCTGTTTACAATCGAGTGGCTCCAGCCACTCGCTGACCAAATCTTGACTCAGGAATTATTGAATTGATTTCGTAAAACTATATTTTAGGGTAAGAAAATTCTACCGAATTATTGAAAGTTTTGGTTGCTAACGTCTCTTTCAGCTTTTAAACCAATAATTTTAAAAAAAATTTACCGATTTCAAAACAAAAACAAAACCTTGTTTCCGTGAAATCCGCTGTTTACAATCGATGGTTATCACTTCGATGTTTTTAATTAACTCACTATTCGTTATTTTGTTAATAAAAACAGTAAATAAATGATCTTAAAGGCATTGCTCCGGCTTTACACTACAGATAAGGTAAATATTAATTAAGTAAATAATTAATTTTTTTTAATATTTCAAATATTTTTTTACTGCCCATAACAGACAGGTAAAGTGTGAAATTATTTACACTCAATCTGTTCGTTGCAGGGCTAAAATAAATAGCTCTGTTTCTTATTACATGGTCAGCAAATTACATGACTGAATCATTTAAGAACAGAAGAGGTAGAGGTATAGAAGACACTAATCAGATTTATCTCCTCTGAAAGTAATGAATTTCATTATACAGCCAGACCCTGTGGTGAATGAAGTGAAGGTGTCATTTGCAGAGTGGAAAATATGTGCTTTTCAGAGGGCTTGACATGGTGATAAGCTTCTTTTCCATTCAGTGGGGAAGGCAAAGGTAAACCACCTCACTCTTCATTTTACTTCGTAAAACCTCTACAGGTGCAAACCAGCCCACTTAAATGGAAAACAGTTAGTACAAATTTATGTATTTCTGTATTTAAGCTAAAATACAGCTTTAAATTCATAAGGTATTGACAATTTGTAAGTAATCACTTAGTATTATTATTACTATTATTGTACTTCGTTATACTTTACTTTGATTTTGAGTTTTTATTTATATATTGGATTAGTTTTTATTGCCAATTTTTAATATTTCATAGTTCATGTATTTTACCCTAATAGTTTACCGTTTTGTTTACGTTTTTTTGCCTTCTTTGGACCGCGTTGAACTTTTCGCATGACGTTCTGTTCCCGCTTTCTTTCTTCCCAGAACCTCTTCATCCTTTCACTCATCATCTTCTTTCTTTCGTCTGACCACTTACATGCTGCTGATTTCTCAGAATCAGTGTTTCTGCTCTTAACAAAATTGAAATCGTCTACGGCCTTTCCAAATGTGACTTTGTCCTGGTTAGCGTTTTTCTGTATTCCCATTACCTCGAGGTCTCTCTCCACTTCTTTAAACCATCCAGTTATTGTCTTAACCCATTTATCGTTTAATATTGGCGTTTATTACTTTTGTATGGATTTGTTTGAAAATAATTTTTTTCAATATGTTGAAATTGATATTTGGTCGAAGGAATTAATTAATTACTGTAATAATTTTGATTTAACTACCAGGTTGAGGATTAACCTTAATATAACTTCAATTGCTTGTCTTTGGGATGAATTTGTAATGTATATTAAAAGTAACTTTTATGACATAATTGTAATTTTTGAAACTAAGATTAATGGTCCCAAAATTATGAACTTTATTCACTTGATGGCTATAGCTCATGCTAATTTTTCAGGTCTCACAGATAAGGTGGAGGTATTATAATGTTTTGTAGAAATGAAATTATTTTTCTTAAAATTAACTTTATCTCCCATAACCTTTTTGATTACATTTATGGAAACGTATCGTGCCCACCTATTATGCAAGTATTTTGCTACTGTGCATTTACAGACCTTCGGATCCGAATTTCAAGAATATGAAATTAACGCTAAGTATTGCACTTCTGCATATTTTTTCCTGTTGTATAAATTTTATATGGACTTTTAACCTTTTAAATTTATTCATAACCTTATCAAGGATTGTTGTTGATTGATGTTGACATATGAGTGTACTATTCTCTTCTTTTATAATTTTAATTCTATATACCAAAAGTCCCCCCAATAGGGATTACCATTTTTGTAATATGAACTTTATATTTAATTTTAAATTTATTTTAATGCGTGCGGTTCGGTAGATGGTTAAGTGGAAATAGGTGGTTTTTAAAATATAATGCAGAATAAGGCTACTACTTAAGATTTTAATTAGAAATATATTGGTTGAGTCGTACCCTGTTAAATATACATAAAAGAAATAATAAAATAAAATAAAAAGATGGTACACATTTACAATTTCAATGACTTATAAACACCTGAAGGTTTTTACTACTTTGCGTTACTTGATGTCGTATGGTGGAGTTGTGGGCCGATCGCTTCCCGAGGATGTCTTGACCAGGATATCTCGACTGGTCGGAAGTCGCCAGCTGTCCTGAGGGCACAAATCGGGATGATTTGTAGCCGGTGGATGCCGGAACAGGTCCTGTAGTTTTAATTCCCGATTTGGAGCAGAAGTGACGATCAAGACGAAGAAGAAGAAGAAGAAGACGTAGATGTATACAGTGGTATGGTGTTTATTTACTATTTGTCCATTATGGATAATTTACTTGACGTACTAATGTAACTTCAATTCTTTATTATTTACCCCTAATCTCACTTGTCTGTTATTTAGCTTTTGTCGCCCACCAACCACAGTGTGCACCCTTCGATCTCCCGTTTCCAACTAACTGCCCTTACTCATTCATCTTCCCTTTTCGACTCGCTTCCCAACTAACTCCCACCAAAATTCCTCAAATCAGAACACATTTTATATATAAAGATACCCGTAAGCACATTCTGCCTAGACATGTTCTTACATCAAAGGCCAAACGTGGTTCCTTTCAGTCTTTTCCCTCATGGGACAATCTACTACATTTTAATTTATTGCTTGCAGTAAAATCTTAATTGTTTCGTTCCCGTAAGAGCTTCTGTTTAATTTTTACTCCCCTTACGATCTTCACACCCACATTCCTTATTTTATGAAAGCAAACGACACCATTCAAGTTAATTAACTTAAAGTGAAATGTCAACCTTCTGAGAATTATATTTTTTCTAAATTGGGCGTGTCTCATGTGTTTTGTTAAAATAACTTTACTTTGCAAGTTAGGGCTTATAATTTCTTTGGAATCAATTTCACGTAAGTTCACTTTTTGGGTGATGAAAATGTTCGTTTCGGGTAATAAACTTAATTTACGTTCTATGTTTCAACTTCGTTCGCTATTCCGTTCTTGAGATATTTTGTTCATACAGAGACCAATCGCTAGAAACATGTTTTTTTGGGGTTCAGTGGGCCTGAAAACATGGATTTGCGGTAAAAATTTGATTTCAAAAAATCTACATGTTATGTGTGATTTCACATGAAAACAATACTTACTTTCCTTTCCTATATTGTATATAGGCCTTGGGCAAGAAAAAGTAATTAGAATAAGTGGTACATTATAAATTACGATTCAATATAGCGATGGTGATTTATAATTTGTAATTATTATATATTCATTAGACAAATTAACTATGTTTAGTATAAAACATTGTTGATTTAAATGCAAGGATACAAAAGTCAATTAATGACATATGATTGCAAAGTACTCACGTATTTATTAATATTGGTAATTAATCACAAAGAAAGACAACATTGATAAATGTATTTCAGGGCACAATATGTAGCAAATTTATTTAATTTATATATTATTAATAACTTATTATTACTGAGGTGCAAAATTATGTAAATAAATACGAAAAAACCAACATATGAAAAACATAAATAAACATGTGAAAATTAATTTATTAATTATAAATAAATATTAAAATTATTTATTTTTAAGTCAGTAACATCTTATGACAAATTAAAAATGCTCCCTTTTACGTTACCAAGGACTGTTTGCACAATGACCTCAAAATTCCGTACGTAAACAACTTACTTCGTAAAATTTATACAAGATTCCGTATGAAATTATCACATCATGTCAACAAACTTTAACGCAAACTATACCTTCCATACCTTCCCGGAAATCCCCGCAGACTATGTTTGAGTGAATTTACGAGTGTAAATTCACTCGTTTTTTTATGTATAGTTGTGAATTTTCCTAATAATGTCAAAAAAGTCAGTAACATTACAATCTGTTTACATTTTCTTTATTGCAGCAATATCTGCAATCTATTCGAGATGAGAATGTTAAGTAGACTTGTTTGTATCTCTCGTGTGTGAAGAAATCTCCCACAAAGGAAGTCCTTCTTTTATTATATTTTGTGCTTTCTGTAGCCTACGTGTTACTTTTGAAATAAGTCTGTAGGTTATCTTTGTTTTAGTCTTCATGTGTCGTCTGCATTGCTCAAAGATATTAGTTGTATGATTTGTGTGTAGTTCGAGTCTACTTTGGAATTTTGTAGAATGAGTCTAGTTTCTGCTGAACTGTTAGGAATTTAGTATCTGTGTGTAGTATGTTTGTTATTTGCTAAGGTGATGACGTGTTGTTTTGAGAATTTTGAACAAAATCCCTGCAGGATCCTTATGTTAGAGTAACTTCCTATCCTCCACAACTACATCCCGTACGTCCAAATTGCTTTGAGAATACACTTTTTCCTTTGTCTATTTAACGTCGCATCAACTACTGTGGTCATTAGTGACGACGTTGGGTTGTGTAACTGGGAATGATGAAATGATTTTTTGTAATATATGAAAATGCCGTGCCTGAGTGGGATTCTTATAGTTTGAAAGTATAATAGTTTATAATGTATAATAGTTCTATAGTTTTTAGTGGGGTTCTTACTTTATAGTTTGATGTAGGCCTAAGTTGATATTTTTCCTATAATATAATAAAATTGTTTAAATTTAGTATTAAGTTGTTTCCGTTTGTTCTGTATGTGCGTGTTCCAATTTAGTCATTTGTCTAGATGTATGCCAGGATATTTACGGAATGTGCTTCTGGTATAGTACTACTGTCTGTCTATAACTTGATGGCCTCTGGCAGAGAGGAGCAATATGCGGATTGTAAAACCATTTCAGAAAACATCTCTAATTTTTTTTAAGTAACTGAAACTTGTTAAAAATGACGTAGTTTTACAAAACAAAATATTTCGCATGTTTTCATTCCATAAAATTATTTAAAAAAACGCGCTAAAGGAGAAAATATATAATTAAGCAAAAGTTTGTTTTTTGAAGAAAAAAGCGTATTTTTCAAATACATCGTCATTCTTCAACAACTATTTTACGGATTCAAATAATATTTGGCAGGTTTGCTCCGTAATAATATTATGGAAAACAATGATACAATAAAATTTTACAAAAAATGATTACTTTTTAAGCTACGAGGTATTATCATAAATACATTTTGTAAAATTTATCGAAACACGACATAAAAAGTTAGCGTGCGAGAAACTTTTCGGTCTTAAATAAAAATACACATTAAGGAAGTCAAATAAAGAGAACATTTTAAATTAATTTTTAGTGAAAGAATCATTTAATATAGGTAGTTGAACAATGACGATGTATTTGTAAACTTTATATAAACGAATTTTTAATAAATTTTACATTATCTGTTAAAGCGAGTGTTTTTCGAAATAATTTTATAGGACGCAACACATGCGAAATAGGCCTACTTTGTTTTATAAAAATACGTCATTTCCGACAAGTTTCAGTTTCTTAAAAAAAAAATTAATTTGTTTTCTGAAATAGTTTACAATCCGCATATTTCTCCTCTCCACCTGAGGCCATCAAGTTATGACAGACAGTATGCAAGTTGTTTATGTAAAATGGTGAGCATATTTCTCTTTTTAGTGTAAATGTTAATTGTGTGAAAAATTAGTAATTACTATAAATGTTCATTTACTTGCTTATAATTTTATCCATTGTAAAAATATGTTTATGGTGTCTATTATGTTATTGTGTTTTGTTAGGACAGTAGCGACTTCTTTATAAAGTTTTTACAAGAGTGGTTTATAACCTGCCAGTTTTGTTAGAAAGTTGTAGCTTACTGTGTATTATTTTAGGGCATTATGTGTTGCTATTTAATTTTCCAATTTATTCTACAGTTATCGTATTCATTTTATTATTTCTTTTATTTTTAGTTCTTTTATTATTTGTTCCTGGATTTCACGAGAATCCTTTTATTATTTGTTGTGGTTATCTAGCAAGAAAAATCTATTTTCTCATATAGGCCTACTATAACAAATCCGAACCTCATTCACTCAGATGTGAATCGGTTGCAAAGCCAGTATTAAAGTGACTTATTATAGAACTAGTTCAGTACATCGATGTCAGTACTGAGTAGTTCATTCGCATATGGAATTAGCGTGTGTAATAATATATGATTTCTGTTTTAACTACTACGTTTTGTTAAAAGAAAAACAGTTTAACTGCAACCTTGTTTTAATGGTTAGTCAAACGAGTGTTTAAAAATATATTAATATAAATATACAGACAAACAAAACAAAAAATACAAATAAATAAATATATTTTGTGTGATTAGTTCATTCAAAATAAAAAGATTAGGCCTATCGCTGGAATAAAATGTATAGTGTAACAAATGTATTAAACAAATGACAGTCGTTTTGTGAAATCCAATCTTTTTAATTCCTAATATGTGTACGTTGCAATCTGTTCAATTCAAAACAATAAGCAATCCCATGAGCCATTGAGATGAGGATGATATGTATGACGTGTAAATAAGGTGTAGTCTTGTACAGACTCAGGCCGACCATTCCTGAGAGAGTATGGTTAATTGAACCCCAATCATCAAAGTACACCGGTAACCACAGTCTAGCATTCAAATCCGCATAAAAGTAACTACCTTTACTAGGATTTGAACCAGAAACCTTTGTCTCCGAAAATCAGCTGTTAAACAGCTGATTTTGATGTAATGATAATTTTGATGTAAAGTATGTTAAAATCCGATTTATCGTTTTGGAGGTGCAAGGGTTCAAACTCGGGTGTATGTGATTATAAAACCGATGGAAGTAATTATTCCAATAATATTGTAACCTCCTACAAGTGGTAGTCTAGTGTTAGGTTCGTACAGTTGTTAGTTTGTAAAAAACGAATTCACTCTTAATTTTTTGATTGTTACTTTGCCATAGCCTACTTCTAGTTTAGTTTAAGCCTTGAGTTTTTAGTGACATTTTTAAATATATTTACTCTACAATTTAGTAAATAATTAGTTCATTTGAAATTTACTAGTTTAATATATTTTCTCTTCAACAGTGCTTAAAGGTTTGGCAAATTTTCCTGAAAATTTTTAAGGAACACTGCTCAAAAAAGTTCATGTATTAAGTTACTTTACGAAATTTTTAGATTGTTCACTTTTGTTAGTAAACGGTAGCAATATTTTAATAAAAGTACCAAACAACACGCGTCAAGCAATAAGTAACGTATTCTAGCTAGTACTAAAAATATACAACTACTCGGCTCGTCATTCTGACGTATAAACTTTTCTACAATTTTTCGCGAAATTACTAAATAAATCGTGTTTTTTTTTGCGTTCGATCAATATCGAAATAGACATCATAAAATTTTGTTTAACATAATCCATTAATCAAAATAATGTTAGAAGAAAATAACATTAATTTATTTTATAAATCTTTAGTACATATTAGTCTACCATTCCGATAAATTTTCAGAAGAAAAACTTGGATTAAAGCAAAAAATATGTTCTATAAATTACAGCCATCAAATTCCAACCAATATACTCAAGAAACTGTCAAACTTGACCGTTGTTTTGTTAAATAAATGACATTTTTGCCGCTTGGGTTCCTAAGACGGCAGGTAGGCCCTACTCGATTTGTAGAAATGAAACACGTGATCAATATTTTACGTTACCGCTTCTTTAACTGCAGAATAATCAGTTAGTATGACGAAAAAGTTCATTTAATTACTTAGATAAAAAAAACTGGTGTGAAACACTCGTTTGACTATCTCTTGCCAATTTTTCTCTGGCTAAGTAAAAATATAACCTAGACTATGTTTAATCATGAGTGAAAGACGCTTAATGAAAATCAATCCGCTGAAATAAAAAATACGGAAAACCACTAATTGACGTTAAACCAAGCCTCTATAAAAAAACTGCTTGAAATAAAAGTTAAAGGTGGTCGGCTGCATAGCGTAACGGTAGCGTGCTAGCCTACAACCTGGACGTCCTGGGTTCAATTCCAAGCCAGGGTCAGGAAATAATTGCAAGTAAACACCCACTGTTTTAGTGACGTATCCCACCATAATTGCTAATACCCAAGCTGTTGATGCGACTTTAAATTAAAAACATTTATATAGGTTTTTACTTTCTCTTGCCTATATGAATATATAGGAAGGAAAGTATTGTTTTCATGTCGATTTTTAGAAATCGAGTTTTCACCGGATCTATACGTTTTCAGACCCCCTGAATCCAAAAAACATGTTTTTAGCGAATGGTCTGTGTGTGTGTGTGTGTGTGTGTGTGTGTGTGTGTGTGTGTGTGTGTGTGTGTGTGTGTGTGTGTGTACAAAATATCTCAAGAACGGAACATCGTACGAACTTGAAACTTGAAACTTAAGTTACATACCCTTACCGGACCCGACACGAACATTTTCATCAAAATCGGTCAACCGGAAGTAGTAGTTAATTCGTGTAATTTTTCACTTTTTTGCGATTTTCTCAAAAACTGGTCCTATGATTTTTTTTAAATCGCCTGGTTTACTAACCTTTTCATTCTCTACAAGATAGGGTAGGCGCCATGTTTCCTGAAATTCTGGGTAGGGCTGTTTTCACGTAAAAACATTTTCTTTTTAAGATTGCAGCTTTAATATGCATTTTAGCGCAAAACGTTATATAATAAATGTCGTAGAAAATGTAAAATTCTACAACTTTTATTTCAAACATTTTTTTTGTAAAACGCTTAGTTTAGCGGTAATTAGCGATTTTCTGTTTTTTTCTCACGAAAACGTGTGAAAAATTGATTTTTTTTTAAGATTTCGGCCTTGGTATGCATTTTACGGCAAAAGTGTATTTAATCAAATTTATAGAAAATTAAAATATCTACAACTTTTATTGAAAGCGTTTTTCTCTACAGAGCCTAGTTTAGCGTGAAAGAGTGATTTTCCGTATTTTGAAGCCAAACAGGTCAATTTTCATTTTCCGTCTTTCACTCATGATTAAAATAAGGTAATGTTTTTAGAGATTAGTTTTTTGTTTATTTCTAATGTTTTATTACTAATGTTAGGTTATATTGTTAATTATTTGCATTGGCAAGAGAAAGTTGTGTGAGTGTTTCACTCCAGATTTTTTTATTTTCTATAACTTCAGCTATATTATGTAGACCTATATGTACTCTTGTTATGAAATCCATAATAAGGCCACAATTAAAAACACTACGTTAACTTTTTTACTTTCTCTTGTCTATATGAATATATAGGAAGGAAAGTATTGTTTTCATGTCGATTTTTAGAAATCGAGTTTTCACCGGATCTATAGGTTTTCAGACCCCCTGAACCCAAAACACATGTTTTTAGCGATTGGTCTGTGTGTGTGTCTGTGTGTCTGTGTATCTGTGTGTGTGTGTGTGTGTGTATACAAAATATCTCAAGAACGGAACGTCGTACGAACTTCAAACTTGAAATTTAAGTTGCATACCACTACCGGACCCGACACGAACATTTTCATCAAAATCGGTCAACCGGAAGTAGTAGTTTGTTCGTGTAATTTTTCACTTTTTTGCAATTTTCTCAAAAACTGGTCTTACGATTTTTTTTTAAATCGCCTGATATACTCAACTTTTTATTCTCTACAAGATAGGGTAGGCGTCATGTCTGCTGAAATTCTAAGTGAGGCTGTTTTCACGTAAAAACATAGTTTTTTTAAGATTACGGCTTTAGTATGCAATTTAGCGCAAAACTGTATATAATAAAAGTTGTAGAAAATTTAGAATTCTACAACTTTTATTTCAAACATTTTTTTGTATAACGCTTAGTTTAGCAGTAATTAGCGATTTTCTGATTTTTTTCTCACGAAAACGTGTGAAAAATTGATTTTTTTATGATTTCGGCTTTAGAATGAATTTTACGACAAAAGTGTATATAATCAATTTTATAGTAAATTAAAAGATCTATAACTTTTAGTTATAGCATTTTTCTCTACAGAGCCTATTTTAGCGTGAAAGAGTGATTTTCTGTATTTTTAAGCCAAACTGAGGTTGATTTTCATTTTGCGTCTTTCAGTCATGATTAAAATAAGGTTATGTTTTTGAGGTTAGTTTTTTGTTTATTTCTAATGTTTTATTACTAATGTTAGGTTTATTGTTAATTATTTGCACTGGCAAAAGAAAGTTGTGTGAGTGTTTCACACCAGATTTTTTTTTTTATACGTATTTTACCGATCTTAACGAGAAAGTCAGGAAAAATACTAATTTCTACACTGAGCTGTAGAAAAATGCTTGACATACATTTTTAAGGTTTTAGATTTTTACAACTTTGATTATACGCTTCTACACTTTTGCCATACAACGCGTATAAGAGCACATGTAACCGCTTATCTTACCAATGTTAATTTATGAATTTCTGACCCATTAATTATTATCTTTGCAACTATTATAGATACATGGCTGAAATTTTACCAGTATGTAACGCAGTCTGTGCTCTTACTTTACTGAAGACTGGAATTATTGTAGTTTCTTAATTTCTTTTTATATTTTATTAAATTTGGTTTTCAAAATTTCTTGTAAAAATTGAATAAAAATTTCTAACTTAGTCATTTTTTAATAAAACCACATAATTTTGTTAGTGTAATTAGATTAGGTCTATTATACGTTTAATATGTAGGCTACAAAAAACATCAGTAACATATCTGTATTGGTTCCGGAGATATTGTGTCATTTTAATAAAAAAAAAACAAATTTTCGGAAATACTCATTTAAAGTTTTTATTGAAAAATTATTTAGTTTAACTAATTTGAAAATAGTCCAGCTCCATATTCAAGGTCATCATACTTATCTAATTGATCCTTTTCTCTTATTTTTTTGTTTCTGATTGATTGCCTAGCCTTTTTCATAGCCTTTTTATAGAATTTGTATATTATTTAAAATATGCAATTGTAGAATAAAGGAAAATTGATTGATAAACTCTACAAAAACCTTTTACGAACACAAAATTTTAAAAATCCTAAAAAATAACTAAAAAGCGTACACACATCGATTTGGTCTTAAATTCGAATCGGGTCCCTTCATAACCTAAGTTCTAAGTTTCAACTTCGTATAATATTCCGTTCTTTAGATTTTTTTTCACACACAGAGAAACGGAGACCGATATACTTAACTAATCGGTAAAAACATGTTTCTCGGGTTCAGGGAACCTGTACAGTGTATTTCCGATGAAATCTCTATTTGAAAAATTGAAGTTAAAAAATTATATTTCTTGCCTATATATTCGTACAGAGCAAGAGAAAAAAAGAATAGTGTGTGCTTCATTCATGGAACCTATTTTTACCTAAAACAAAAAATATTGTTCAATGTCTTTTAAATGGAGATCGTATTTGGCCTTCTGATACAGCGAACGAATTTAATTTACTACTGAACGAATTTAAAAAAGTTTTAGGGGTTGTAAAAAAGACACTTCAAAAATTCTGCAAAAATCTGGATATAAAATAATGGTAAAAGCCGTAACAAGATTTTCCAAAGTAACTAACAAATAATTGAATTAAAGTTTCGATGGTGCTACACAATTTTGGCAGCGACAGTGTGAAGTTCAAATCAACAAAGTAAGTTTGTTTTGAAGGGTCGTTATAGTAGCATTAGCGTGTTGTTATAGCATCTGCATCAGGCAACTTTATTTCAAAACCGTTTTCATAATCAACTACCGCATTTCTAGTAACTACTATTTATTTTTTATTTATAATATGTTTCAGGAAACAAAAGATTATCATATTACGTAGTTATGTAACATTATTTAAAAACGAGTATAACATAGGTCTATTACAACAGCTATATTAGAATTTTTTAATAAAACCGTTATAAGTTTTAATGCAATTGTAAAATTGGTTGGTAAAAATAAATTAAGTAGGTACATAAGTAAAGATTTTGGGCATAAGTAAGATAGCACAGTTGAAACTTCTCTGGGCACGGTGTAGGCCTACCTCATTAGTAAAAATTACTAGTTTGTTTCTATTTTAATATATATGTGTATAAATTAATTTTAAGTTAATTTAAATTCGCATAAATTGCTCGGTTATTAGTGATTTCGTGTTATGTAACGAGAACAGTGAGTTTTAACTTGTGAAAATTTCCAGACCCTAGCCGGGAATCAATCCGGGACCGTTGTAGTATAGCGCACTAACCACTGCACTACAGAAACGGACACTGTAATATTATTGTATATTCGCTAAGACCAAGTTCAATTTTGGATATGTAAACAATTATTGCATATAATATAAGTAGCAAGTAATAATAAAATGCTCGTGATTATTAATGTTTGGTTTTTTCATTTTATTGGATTTGCCAAAGTAATTTGCAGTTTAAATGTTAAACAAAAATTATATATCTACATATAGCCTAAATGTTTACAAGAATGACCGAGCAGTAGCAGGACAACTTTGTTTTAATTTAGTCAAAATATTTGAAATACTTTTTAAACAGTGCTAAAATTTGCGCAAGCGCTCACTCGAACTCACTCTAGCATCAAAAGTGTTGCAATAAGTTTTGGGTTGCAAATATCGTAGGGGTTTGTTAGACGTAGCAGTTATTAAGCATACTAATATGGTAATAGAAGGGAAAATTGACAAAAGAAGTAGACCTAATCACACTATAATAAGTAATGTACGGAAGTTCACGTAGGTAAATAACCGTTCAAACATAATGTAAGAAAAAAACAAATTAAACGTGAGAAAATAAAAATTAATGGCGTTTTTTTGTTTTAA
Source organism: Catonia carolina (assembly GCA_035578175.1). NCBI lineage: Eukaryota > Metazoa > Arthropoda > Insecta > Hemiptera > Achilidae > Catonia > Catonia carolina. The sequence goes on along the minus strand of JAQMRL010000001.1, from coordinate 305,739,792 downwards.
TTTTATTTATAAAAGTCGCACCAACTGCTAATGGTTATTTGCGACCGCAGTAGAAATTGTACAAATAAAAATAAAAACAACAACAATTTCAAAAATTAACACATAAGAAAGAGAAATTTAGTAGGCCTATCAGCTTTTGTCTTCAACAGCAACATAACGTACAAATTCTAAAACTTTGTCACAACTACTATCTTTACACCTAACATTGTCGTGAAATACCAATAAGAGTACGGGCGCTTTGAAGTTCTCGACATTCTGAAACGATATGTGAAACCGTTCCTTTTGCGTCGCAGAAAGGGCACACTGTCGGCGTAGATTTTGTGAGCAGGTCCTGGGTTGATATAAGTGAGTGTCTAATCCGCAATCGGCAGATGACAACCTGTTCCCTGCGATTATGGAACTAGGGTAGAGGAAATTCTCGTAACGTTTCTCGGACCACGTGGAGTTTCACAGTTGGCATCTCAGTCCACCTATTGTTCCAGAAATCAAATAATTTTCTATTTACGTGTGCCTTTAAGTCAAAATGAGAGACCTGATGGAAATGTTCTTGCAAGTGAACAGCACTCTTGGCCGCAAGATCGGCTTTTTCGTTGCCTGGAATCCCTACATGAGACGGGATCCAGGTAAACAATATTTCAAAATTGTGTGTAGTCAACTCAGAAATTAGCTCTAGGATTTCTTAAATTATTGGTACATGACACTAGACATTTCCCATTGCTTGCAGAACAGACAATGAATCGGTGAAAATTACATATTTAGAAGGAATGAAATGTTTCAATTTTTAATGGCGTTTTGTTCTAATCAATTTTTGACTTTGATTATGGAAATTAAATCGCTGAACCGATACAGTGCACCTCCGAATTAATATAAGATTTAAAATATTTCGTTGCCATTTTTTAAGGTAACGACTGTTACCAAGGGTCGGCTAGGACATTTTTTTATCATACGCCTAAAAATCTATAACTTTCCTAAATATCTAAACAGTGTAGAGCAAACAATTTCCAGATTTTCGAAACGTCCTTTAACTTTATGCGAAACTAAAAAAACCGAAACGTAAAACTTCACCAATTAGTATTCATGGAAGCCTGGCATCGATTTGATAAATCTTTAAAGAACCGGGTTTTAAAAAGACGTGATTTTCTATTTTCTTCAATAATGAGGCATTTGTGAAAAATAACAATGAGTGATGCAAATTTTTACGTGTGGAGCTGCATGTAAAACTAGTTGAAAGGAATAAGTTCAGTACTGAGATCAAACTCGACAAACAAAACCGTAATCCCTATTATTTAAGAAACGTGCTAGTAACTTATATTAAACGAATTAAAGGGATACTTTTAAGCAGTGAAAGTTGTGCAGTAATTTATTTGGAAGTAAATTAAATTAACATAATAATTTGAGCCATTAAGTAATTGATGTTTTGAGAGTATATTTGAACTTAGTCATAAACTGAGTTACGTAGACTAAAGAAGGAGAAAGAACTAAAGAAGGAGAGGACTAAAACAGGAGAGTTTATTGTATGAGAGAATCTTTAGATGTTCTTTAATTACATATAACTTAAATAATCGCTCCGTGTCGTAACATCATTATCCAAATGAAATTATTCATTGACTAAACGAATATTTTCGTAAACCCAGGGCGGCATTATATTAACCAAAGTTATTCCTTCATCCATTATCTTATATCCGTATTACACTTACTTCTAATTGGCTAGGTTACAACTTTTTTATCTTATGTCATACTCCTCCTCTTTCATTTTCCAATACGCTAAAGCATATTTCCTTAAGTCATCTTTAAGATATCATTCAAGGAATTTTCTTATTGTAGTAATTTATTTTCATCGAGTCTATTCCCAAAATTTCGTACATTAATATGAACTAAAATAGATAAAAAGGCATTATAATCCAAAAATATTCTACAAAAATACTAAAATTATTCATGCTTTTAGCAAATTTTTTTATTGTTGGGGGGGGGGGTTATATGTATTGTGTTGTTTCAGGGAACACATTTTCCGAACTACGTCAATTATTAGGACAGTAAAGTGGCTCTAATTCTTTCGTTTTTACCCATTTTGTTTGTCTACTTCAGGAATTTAATACAGGATTTTACATCGTGGTTGGAACCTATAATAACTTGCTATTTGTAATATTTTTGTTTCCATCAATTATTTATCGAATTTTGTACTGGCATTAGAAGTTCCATATTTTATTTTCCTTCTAATATTAACTTTACTCACCCGGCTTTTGAGTATGTAACGGTATCGAGGTTTATAACGAGTAAACATTTTCCAGACCGGGGATTCAAACACTGAACTTTCCGATTTCAAGTTAAATGTAATCTAATGCGTTGAGCCATTACTCCATGACTTGCCTAAGTTCTTCTAATAGTGCATCTAACGACTTAGAATAACATCTCGTTACACTAAATCAGGGAAATTCGCACAGAAGATAATAAAAATCTCTGTTCTTATGCATCAAACACAAAAAATGCACAGAATGTATTTACAAATAAACAACAATTTATACTACTTTAAGTATGTAAGCTAATAGTTTTCGTTACGATTAATAGCAAAGGAAATATTTTTACTTCCAGTATTACGATTTGGTCTCCATATTAATCCTTCTTCACGTTGTCCAATTTTAATCGTTAATGAACTTATCTTCTTTGGTCGTTTATTCAGAAATAATAAGTATGAGCTTCTCAGACTAATTCTCAAGAGTAAAGTTGATGGCCTGCACAGACTTGGGCGGAGGAAACGGTTAAGGTTAAAGTTTCACTATTACAGACTGGACCAGCATGACTACGGATACTTGAGGGTAGTTCATGATAGAGAGCGATTTACTAGAGTTGTGGCCGATCTTCTGTAATGAAGTCGGCAAATATGACGAAGAAGAAAAATTAATTTGTCCCTTCGTTTTCTAGGAGAAACAATAATACCGAGTTTGGTCGAGATATGACGAAAATGACCAGTGCTAGAGGTTAATAGACAAATACGAGTATTAGTGTACTTATCGCCATTCGTCATTTCTGATATAGAATCGATGGAGTTTTTAAGAATATTTGGGAAACCGGGTCACAGCGACGACCTCAATAGCTGATCTCTTATAAGAAAATCCGCTAAAACAGTTCATGTAAAGGTTTTGTGAGATAATTTTAAAAACAATTAAAGTTAACTGGCTTTGTTTTGCTCGACTTTGTTTTAACATTTGAAAATTTTGACAGAACGGTGTCGAAGTATAGCCCTGGCGGAGAGAAGAACTTTGTTTTAGTATGCAAATAAAATATATTTTAGAAAGATCGTAAATTTCCAAGCCTGGTCTCTTTACATTTTGAGGTTTTATGGGAAACCATAAAATACATGCATAAAATGACAAGCAAACTAACAGCTGAATGAAAACAAACGGATTTTGTTTTTGTTTAGTCTTTCTAAAGTTCCGATTGGCACGCACTAGACGAAGTGCGTAGAAAAATATTGTTGTCCCATTTCTCGCCTTAGTTTTATCGATCTGATTTCGTTTTGAAGGGCTCTGTAAGTTATGTTAGGAATGCAGTGTTATTTAGCTAGATAACCTGTGGGTTAAGAATAAAAGGAGCAAGCGGTACCATTAGGCGAACGTCGTCTGCTGTCATCTTTGCTGGTATTTGAAAGAAGAAGGATTAATAAAAGAAAAACCGGGGAGCTTTTTCATGTAAAACCTCAGTTTATCTTTTAAATTGAAGACTTAATTAAATTACAAATTTAATTTGTGTCATATAAATGCCAACCAACACTCGTTTAGTACTTCCTGAGTAATCCATACTGAATCTAACAGCGGATATTCAAGAGTAGCTAGGTAATATTAAACAACCATAATTAAATATCTCACAGTTAAAAATATAACATTTAATGGTACATAATACAACGTTTTATAAAATGTATACTCGCGTACAAACTTACGTTCGTTAGGTAGGATACTCAGATCTACAGATGTGGGCCATCTCTAACCGGACGTGATTCTTGCTAGTACAAATGGCGATGTGCCTCGTGCGTTGAGCTAACACCACATAGCCGTTAAGTTAGAACAGCATACACTTTGCTGAATATCATAAGATGGTTGTCGAAGAACATTTCTGAAACTGTAGATCCAAGACTAAGCCAGAATCCAGTGTAGTAAGTAATGTTTAGCTTAATTGAATTTTACATTCAGATATTTTGTTTTTTTTATATTTGTTTTTTATCCGGCCGTTGATCTTTTTTATTTTGTTTTACGACCGACTGTTTTGCAATTACTGCTAATGCAGATGGAGAGAAGGATGATATATAAAGAGGAGTAATAAAAAATATCCAGACCTGACCGGAAATTGAACCCAGGATTGATCTTTTTTGGGAATAGGGGTAATATCATTAACTGTAATATATCATTAACCTTCATATTTTACTTATTTCATTACAATAAATAAAAGTAGTTACCATTTCACACTTGTGTTTAGAATTTTCGTGAGTGATTCCCTTGATTTTAATAGATTTAGAAAGAAGCTGTTTCTTAAATATACTATTTCTGTTATAATTATAATTATTATTATTATTATATTTTAATTATATTATAATTAAAAAATATTTCTATATAAATATACTATTTCTTAAATACACGTTGACAATTTTTTTTAATTTCTCTTGACTGACAACATATATTGTTTTAAAATTATGTATGTTGTTACATTAATCTGATAAATTATAAACAAATAAAAAAATTTACTTCCATACTCAATGTTTTTAGTGGAAAACATTTTTTTACAAAAATTAATGCAGTAGAATAAACTACTGACAGGATCGTTTGTCTTAACATGTGTTTTAACACTTTTTTGAGGCTACTTAACATGAAAAGTAGAAAAGAAAAGGAAAAGCTAGCTGAAGAGAATAACGACGAAAGAAAAATGATGTAAACAAATTAAATTAGAATTTATAAGAAAAAAAGAAAAATTGAGGAACAACGTGAACGATAAATAAAAGAAAAGAAACAACTTAACAAGGTCGTTTGTACAATATTTGTTCATTTTTCAACAAGTAATAAGTATAGTATATGAAGTTTTTCAGTTGAAATTTCGAAGTAATAATAATAACTCAAGTGTAAAATTAAGGACTTTTTGAGCTACTTGAATGTGGAATATTGACTTTCAAAAATTGTAAAGTTATAACACGCGCACAACTTTTCCACAAATACCAGCTGCAACAATAGCTCCGATATTACTTTTAGCATTGTTTTACAGATTTAGCTTAAATAACTTGTTAATAATTAATAAATTAATAGGTGCCTGCTACCATACAGCCGTTCTAGTACAAAAAAATAAATAAATAAAACGAAAATAAGCATTTTCAATATTATGTTTTTACGAACATCATTATCATAAAAAACGGATTAGATCTCCTTAATAGTCTGTCCTAACTTCTAAAATTAGTAATCTGCTATTTCTCAAAGATGTACGGATTTGCATGTTCGCCCGATACCCGTCTCGATATTAGTTTACAGTCAGTTTAATGGCTTATGTAGAATAAATTTTACATAGGCCTAGTATTATTAGTTACTTTCGATGACTAGATATGTTACGCAGCTCCCATTCTACTGTACATAAGCCCTGTGGGCTAGGGACAATAGTAAGAAGTATTTTTAAATTAAGTTTATCGGGTATCAACTACCATTACCATTGGCCCTCAAGTAGGAAGTTGTAATTTTAGGAATTCAGTTGATTGGCACTTTTTCTAATGCGAACCTATCTAATTTAATAAGGTAAACCTATTAAATTATAGGCCTATGTTTCTTAATTTATATCTTAAACATCGCGTCAACTGCTTGATCGGTAGCGATATTAGTCAATGTGGAATAATTCCACGGCTGAGGTAATTTTGTAAAAAATTTCCCCGAGTTTGTTAATTAGTATTTCTTACTTTCTGTTACCTACGGAATATATAGGAAGGAAAGTATTGTTTTTTTATGTCAATTTTCCAAAATCGAGTTTTCACCGAATGTACACGGTTTCAGACCCCCTGAACCCAAAAACCATCTTTTTAGCGATTGGTCTGTGTGTGTGGGTGTGTATGTGGGTGTGTGTGTGTGTGTGTGTGTGTGTCTTTCAACAGACTGAATATCTCAAGGACGGAACATCGTACGAAGTTGAAACTTAAAACTTAAGTTAGATACCACCAGAGGACTCGACGGGAACATTTTTTTATCAATATCGGACAAACGAAAGTATTAAATTATTCGTTTTTCACTTATTTTCGATTTTCACATAAACGGCTCCTACGATTTTATTAAAAACGCATAGTTTACTAAATTTTTTATGCTCTACAAGACAGGGTAGGCGCCATGGCTGCTTAAATTCTTGGGGAGGCTGTTCTCCTGTAGAAAAAAAATGGTTTACTTAAGATTGCAGCCTTAATATGCATTTTAGCGCAAAAGTGTACCCTACAAATTAAAAGTTTTAGACAATTTAAAAACCTACAACTATTTATTGCAAACATTTTTTTGTATGACACTTAATTTAGCGGAATTTAGTGATTTTCTGTTTTTTTTTCATGCAAATCTGTAAATCAAATCGATTTTTTAAGATTTTGGCCGTAATATCCATTTTACGGAAAAAGTGTTTATAATAAAATTTGTACAATATTTAAAATATCTACACTTTCTATTTCAAAAATTTTTCTCTACAGACCCTAGTTTAGCGTGAAAGAGCGATTTTCCGTATTATTAAGCCAAACTAAGGTCGATTTTCATTTTACGTCATTCACTCATGATTAAAATAAGGTTATGTTTTTTGAGGTTAGTTTTTTTATTTCTAATGTTTTATTACTAAAGTTAGGTTATATTGCTCATTATTTTCATTGGAAAGAGAAAGTCGTGTGTGTTTCACTCCAGATTTTTATCGGAAAGATTGATATATTGAACTGAGAATTTTTTTGAATTTATTCCTTTACCTAGAATTGAAGTTGATGTCAGCATTATAGTAACCGTAAAGTTTAAAAGGCTGATATGAGAAGGATACCTGAAGGTACATGACCTCAGGTGATAAAGAATAGAATCTCGGAGACCAGGCATGGCGAAGGGAAACTGAAGTTGTCCTGCTAGGAGAGTGTTTGTCAGGGACGAGGCATAGGTAGGACGAGGCTCATAGGCTCATAGGAAGAGTGAATACGAGAAACGCCGGAGGGAGACTACTCGCAACTTATATATATATGGTATATTTTTTCATTGTTCTTACAGCATATACGGTAAATAAGTTCTATACAATATGCATTTTTTGTTTTTAACATTTAATAGCATAAAATTCAACTTAAAATTGTTATTGTGGAAATTTGTTTTTATCAATGCAAGTAAAATTTTTCACAAATTTCCCTAGACTGACGATTTGTGTATAGATTAAAAAGAAATACCTTCTACTTGATTTTCATCAAGTTAGATTTTCATAATTTATAAATAATATTAGTAAATAATTTCTATACTTTTCTTTATTTCATTAACAAATTTTGTATTTACTAATACTAAAAACTAATGAATGAGGTGAAGAAAATAAAGTATTATGATTTAGAGGAGACACTATTTAGAAGAAGACTTACAAAATAGACTGCTAATTAAAATTTTCATGATTATAATGTTATAGTTTTCAACATTTAACAAAAACTATCGTCTAATGTGGTCCCTACTCTATGGATGTCTCAGAAGTCAAAAAGAGATACCAGCCAGATTTTTAAATGACAAGTTGTGTACGTCAAGGAACCGTATTGATAGTTCTTATAGCTCATTTTAAGACAAATAGGTACAATTGGTTTGATTCTGGTTATAGTCTAAAATTTCAGAATGTCATTTGTGATAATAAATTCAAATGCTGAATATGAAACTGAAATTAAGTCATTTCCAATATTTTATTATGTTTAAATGAGGTTTTTAATACGTCTAAAAGTTCATTTACCTTCAGATATATATATGTACAGTTGATAAAATCCCCTTTTATTTGGTCTTCGTACATTTACGTGATGCATATCAAATATTAATTAGTAATAACAACAGAATTCAATAAAACACATAATAGAAGTTTGGTGCAGGATGATAATGCTCTTATCCAACATTATTTAAACAATACTGGAATGCACCATACAAAATAATTATAATAATATTCGTTGTAAAAAAATAACACACACAAGAACCTTTTCATTAATGGTTACATGTCCTCTTTCATTTTTTAATAATATATATTTATCAGCTTAGTTCAATTGTATTGATTAATGTAAACAATTATTATAATGTAACGCTTAAAAAATATTAAATTTTAGATATTTTGATAATAATTTTATCATTGAATACATTTTACATAAAAATTTATATATATTTAAAATTTATAATTTAACTTTATAAATGTAGCATATTATGACATGATACATGTATAGCCTAAGTCGGTTAAGTTTGTATAATAATTTTCCTGAAAGATTGTACAGTGCTAGAAAAGTGTAATTTAGGTTTGGTATTCGTAAATAAATAAGCTAATATAAAAAGGAGTGTCTCAATGCAAAAAAGGGATTCGGAAAACTATTTTGAGTTAAATTTTGAGTAAACAAAAACATACTTTCACTTGATGAAGAGAGCAGTCATTACTCATTACTCCCTCATTGATTTTCTTGAGGCCGTTGGTGATTAAAAGCAATACCATAAAGTAACTAGTGTGGTACTTTATGCTCAAGACTTGTATCTGTGAACTTGCGTGCGTGTCAATTTTTAATAATAAATTATAAATATTTTTTTAATAATAATTATATAAAATTTGTGTTAAAATCGCTAGGATATTATAACAAATTCCGTTCCAAGAAACTTTCCTGTTTACCAGACGTAAATATAATATAGCCTACTAATAAATAAATAAATAAATTTGAGAAATTTTTGTACAGAACATAAAATTTATGTTTTACGAAAATGATGTTACATTGGTAAGTATTTTTGCCAGACATGATAAACGTCTGTATTATTATGTGACCATAACAATATTTTGAAAAACCATTGCGGAAGGAATTATAAATGTTTAGTTTTTCATTTCGTCTAAGTTAAATCTAATATAATAAATTTGCTCTGAATTGTATCATTGGGAGCTTTAAGATCGATGCAGCTTTTCTAATTAATATCCAAATAATAATATTAATTTTAATTAATATCCAAATATTAAAATCAAAATTAAAATATATTGAACTAAATTTTAAAAAGAAAATGTAAGAAATATAAATAATTATTCCAAAAGTCAAAGATTCATTATTATTTGATAAAACAAATTTTGTTTTATGACTTAATTATTTTATATAATTATTTTGTAATAAGTAATTTAAACTGATTAGCAAATAAAAAAACCAAATTAGAAGTACATCAAGATCCATTTGAACCATAAAACCAAATGAAACAAGTTAACGATTTTTAAAACAAGGTTATAAAAATATTAAAGTATCTAATAGATACTATAAAGCCGGTGGCAATGTCTCGATGCCCCATTTGATTCCAAATCGATGGATGGACAAGAACTCAACTGGTAGACAGCCAAAATACATATGAAGAAATGTCGTAACTACGTATAATACATTTACTAATTTTGAGCTGTTTAAATATTAGTATTTAATTAAAACAATCTTATATCAAGATACATTTCATATTGCTATAATTTGTATTTAATTTAAAGTCATCAACATAAAGTAGAATTGTATTAAAGTTTCATCAGTAATTATGTTAAGAACAGATCAAGTTAATTTGTAATATTATTTTATTTTTAGTTTAATCTCAAACTTCAAAAATTCTACGATAACTTAGTCCTAGTATTGCAAATTACATAAATATGTCGTAGTAATGGAATATTACAGGCTATAATTTATAAAAATAATAATTATGTTAAATGTGTTAATAGCAGATGTTCAAGAAAGCAAAAAATAATTTAAAAATTTGAGAATTGTACTTAAAACAACATCTAATGATCCACGTACATAAACACCGTTTTAAACTTACCTTCTCATGCAATGATATTTGAGAACGACTATGATGACAAGAATGTTGGCAGCAGCTGCCGTCAGAAACAAAGGAATATAGAAGAGAAGTATAATGATGGCACTGGTATCGTTGTATCTCCTCTGCCTCCTAGAGAAATCCTCAAGAATCTCATCTATATTTAATCCGTGGGTAATTGTTTCATTCATACTCACAGGATGACCTCCTCCTCCACCACCGCTACTGTTTGTGCTGTATTCATCCTCCGGCTCCATCCTGCAAGAGTGCAATAACATGTTATTATGCTGTAAAATTATTACGTTATTGTATCAGGGGGTAAAGAGGAGATGGCACGATGGTTTGGACTCAAAATTTTGTTTTTTGGTTTTTTATGTTTTTCAATAGTTTAGGCTTAGGATCTACCAGAAAAAACATTAAATTACGTCAAAAAATAATTTTTTTGTGAAAAATTAAGTTTACACAGAAAAACTGTCATATTACCGAAAATTTTTCACTATTTTATACTACTCGTTTTAGTGCAAAGAGAATTTTAGTTTTTAAAATATCTGCATCACGGTTTTAATACTCTCAGCTGTTGGTTTAGCTTTCTAAACAACTATTGATGGAAAATTTACTTGTTTGTGTACATTTTGTTTTTTATTTGTGCCTTCTTGTTTCTTGCGTTTTCCCGTAAATTTAGATTTTTAACACTAGGTACAATTTCTTCATCCAGGCTTTACACGAAACATGTTAAAGATCTCACTTTTTCATTATAATGTAAATATTTACAAAGTATAATCCGATGTTCCGTTTTAATATCGCGGCCATTTAAAGATAAAGAGCTATTTTGGCCCCACGTAGAGATTAGGAAATGATTTTTCGACTGAACCATGCATTTTTACAACAATATTGTGCCAAGTACAGACGGTTTTAATTAAAATTACAAATAAAACACACATGAGATATTTGTCATTTAATAATGGTTGAATTATTAAGTTGACGGTTAAATTAAAGTATTGTAATTTAACCGAAAGTAACCATGAAATTATTATAAATCAATAACTAATAAAAATATTTTTGTCTACTTGAAAAAATTTAAGCTATTGTGACACTTATCTCTAAGGTCCGTTTCGGGATCTGGGTAAAATAAATAATTTACACACTAAAGTTTAAAATTACAAGAATTTAGGCCTATTACAAACTAAAAATTTATAAATAATTAAGTGTCTTAAATCTACAAGTAAATTACAATTATTACACTTAAATTAATAATTGCAATAAATAAACGTAAATCGCACTTAATGAAACTTAATACTACTTACAAATGATACTAAACATTAGACAATAATTCACAGTAACGTTGACCTTCTCTAACGCACTGTTACGCACTACGTAATTCGCTCACTGATCACGGAGCAATCGAGGCTGACTAAATAAATCACTGTATATAGGTGTATATAGGTGTATATAGGTGAGCTATAGAAATGTTGAGACGGACGAAGATTTTTGATATACAAAATCCGTCTGACGGCTTCTGGATAATCTTAAACTGTAAACAAATTAGGATTGAATAATTGGTGTTACAAAAAGGCCAATTATCTAAATAGGTAGCCTACCCGTCTCTTTCACAATAGCCGTACAACATAGGCAGGCCTACCTGTACTATACATAACTATTTATAGTACATAATATTTCTAACTATTTCTTGGAAACCCTATTTGTCACTCGTATTATTTACGTTAACATTTTTGAAATCCGGTCCTCCTCAAAAAATTTCCGAACTCACATTTCCTTTAGATATTGTCACACTATTATTCGAACATCATAATATCAAGGCAGCAAGTGGTTCTGGAAGACGAAGGGAAGTTACTCTCAGTAATGTTAGACGTTCAAACTCACAGTGTGTGACCCAAAAATTATTTAGGAACATTATCGTTAGTTTACTCTAGCCTAGCCCTACTTTTATCAAGGAAATATTTTTATGATCATATGTCAACTACGCTTGGTATATAATTTAAAAAAAATCTAACTTACGTTACTACTAATTAACGTGATTACACAGATGATAGATGGTTGTGTATCGTATTAGATCTACTTTATCTTTTTATCTTTTTTATCAAGTATCTGCACAAGTAATGAGGATCAGGAAACTAACGTAATAGATGTATATATTTAAGATAGAAGGGTGTAGGCGTTGGACTTGCTTACACAAGATGGAAAACAACAATATTTGTTACCCGATCCGGTACCCATCGATCGAAGCTGAACCCCACGTATCCTTCACGTAGGGCAAACTACACGTTGTGTCCACAAACTGTCTTCCTGTCTATATTTGTTTACACCATTATAAATGATTAGTCAGTTTACTTTGAGGTCTCAATATTGAATACACAAAGCACTATATTATCCCTTCATTAATTAGGCTAGATGTAATTATGCCAATGGCTCGTTTCTTTAAGGAGAGACTGTACTTTGTATCCCGCCAATGTTAAATTTGCTATTTTTAGGTCCATTTTTCATAGGATTGGTAAAGTACAGAGAAATGAAACTTTACATACTATAGGTGTCGGGTTTCTTCTCGAGCTACTGACATTTTTTAAATTTAATATTTGGACCATACCATTTTTTTAAAAATTACGAGTATTATAAAATTTTTACGAATTATTTTCCACGTATTTTGCGTATTACTAATTTTTTAGCCCCTGAAGACGTCATAAATGTCGGTATATGTGGCTATACAAGATAATTAAACGGTACAAATTTCTGCCTGGTAGGTTTATTGCTTTCTGAGAAAAATGTAACTTCGTCTAAATTTACTGGAAAAGGTCAGAAACAAGAAGGCACAAATCAAAAACAATGTAGACACAAACAAGTAAATTTCCCATCAGTAGTTGTTTAGAAAGCTGAAACAACAGTTGAGAATATTAAAAACTGTGATGCAGATATTTTAAAAACTGAAATTCTCTTTGCATTAAAACGAGCAGTATAAAATTATGAAAAAATACTCGTTCTTCGTAACATGATAAAAACATGTTGTTGTTGTTTAGGTCAACAGCTGAAAGGCTGGTTTGAACCTCTAGAGGTTTTACTAAGTAAAAACGAGGAGTAAGGAAAAAAACATGTAAACCTGATAAAAACTTAATTTTTTCACTAAAAACAAATATTTTTTTGACGTAATTAAATGTTTTTCTGGTAGATCTAGGCCTAAACTATTGAAAAACATAAAAAACCATAAATCGAAATTTTGAGTTAAAACCATCGTGCAATCTCCTCTTAAATGAATCCCAATTTACAATAATACTGGGTAATGGCACATACCTCTACAGGACGGAAATTACAATTCGTATCATCTAAAATAATTAAGTTATTTTCTTAACAGTTTTAAAACACAAACATCACGCACGACTAATATGGAAATGAAACTTTTCTGATACACATTTTTATAACACTTCAGACGTCTCTTTTATACATTAGAAACCTTGAACTCTGACAAGTTAAAGCGTTTAACTTCTCACACAGCCGTAATATAAGTTGACAGCCAAATCAAGACAGTACAAATAAAACCAATTATTACTGGAAACAGGAATTTTTTGACATCAATAAGAGTTAGCCTTACCAGTGGATTGAAAGAAATATGAACTTACAGTAACCAATAATTGGTTACTATATGGCCAAACACATAATTATTATGTTTTTGGCCTTAAAGAACAATTTAGTAAAATCTATTTCTTATGAATATGGTACGATCCCTTTAATTTCTGGAAAATTTACATAACTGGAATGTACATACATAAATTTAATGAAAAAATTAGCTGTAACATTATTTCCCGTAAATAATTTTAGAAGATTTTAAAATAAAGAAGGTAATAACATATTGACGAAGGTTCTGAAATCTGACATCATAATGCTATTGTATATAATAGGTAATATAATACTGATACATAAGTGAACTAATCTTCTCAACGATAGCAAATCAATAAAATAAAAAATATTGCTATTTACTAATGAATTTTTTTAATTAAAAATTACGTTAGCGAAGCCATACATTAATCAACAGCTGAATTAACTTTTCAACAGAAAAGTAGTACTTTTATCGGTTGGGCAGTTTTTGAGATTACTTCGTACAAACAAACAAATTTTACTTGTTAATAATTATCTAGGAAGGCTTACTCTGAAGTAATAACTCAACAAATAACAGAGTTACTGGGAAATCCATAATAGAACATAGTTCTACATTGTTATTAACACGAATTAACTTTTAGCTGTTGTAGGCGCACTAGAATGTATATAACATAAGTTACATTCAGTAAAATTCTGATTACAGCAACACTTGTCGTATAAGTGCTAGAAGAGAAATGATGGCTTTTAAATGGCACGTTAGGTTACCTACTCAAAATAACTGATGTTGGTGTACTTAAATTGCCAAGCCTTACTTAAACAACAGTTGGCATGATTTACAGGTAATGTGTAGGAGGATAAAATGTATTCCATGTTAGATCTAAATTTGTACGACAAATTAACTCTCGACTCGTAAGTGCAAAATCCACACGCAACTTTTGGTAAGATATTAGCAATTTAATGTTTAATAAAATATTCAGACGTGCTAAATATAATAAAAATTTTATATAGCCGCCTCCGTGGCCTAGTGGTTAGCGTGCTACTCTACAGATTAGAGGTCCTGGTCCCATTCCAAGCTAGGGTTTGGAAAATTATTACACGTTCAAACCAACCATCCCCAACACAATGCAACGCGCTAAACACCAAAATATTGATGCACTTTAAATAAACTAAAAAATTTAATGTACTAAGGGAAATTTTAATTTTTTTAACACAGTGTTATTCGTTCGAAATCAGTTTTTAAATGTAAATATAAATTTTAAGAAAAGAAGTATAAAAATCTCACGTACTTTGGTTGAGAAAACAACACTCAGTAGCGTTTCGTTAACGTAGCTTCGAACAAAACTTAACTCTGAACAGTTTATAATAGGCTATCTTGAAACATAAATTACGGGTAGAAGAAGCTGCAGATGACAACGACGACCATGATGGAGATGTTAGGTCTAATGATGCCGATTGTGAGATTACAATAATTATTATAATAGTAGAAGTAGCAAACATAATATACTATATATTAGTTAAATGATTAGCGAAACTGTGAAGGAAAGTTCAAAGTCTTAACACATTTCAGTTTGTGAATTATTTCGCTGTTGTCAAGGAGGTTAACTGGAAAGGACTTTGATGTTCTTTTAACTTTTTTAAATGTTCTACGTTGTTTCATTTCTTATTAATGAACAGCAGATTTTAAAAATTACAATTTCTCAAAATTTGTGTTATCAGTGTAAATCTAATTGAAACTCGTTTTATCGCGTAGCCAAAACAATTTTTCATTGTTTCTTCTAAAACATTCTAAAACATTGTTCATTCTAAACATTTTCTTATATGGTAACCAAAAAACGCGAGAGGAATTCTCGCGTTTTTTGGTTACCATATAAGTTTGTTTTTAACTTTTTTTCTTTATTCAGAAACTTTAGGCTACATCCCAGTGGATAATTCAAGAGTTGAATAATAAAAAGAAAATTAATAAAATTAGAGAACTAACATAGGAAAAACTGGATAATAACTTCAATACATAGTCTATACACTAACAAGAATAACAGAACGCAAGAACAAGAAGTAGAGTACAAATTTAAAAAATTAACAAATAGGCTTAATACAGCATGCTTAAATGAATGAAATTTTTAAAATAAACTTATATCTTGTTTTCAGGGTGCCTCTCCATTCCGAAGGTTGGCAACCATCATGGCAATGCTTACTCTACTGGTAGCTACCTGGAAGAGTTCTTCTGAGCTTTTGTTAAACCATACCCTCGAGTTGGCCAACCATGAAATTCTTCTGCGCCCTAATCTTCTTCTACTGTCGATTTTTCATACACACACACACACACCAATCGCTAAAACAGTTTTGGGTTCAGGGGGTCGAAAACGAGTAGATCCGATGAAAACTCGATTTCTTAAAATCAACATGAAAACAATACTTTCCTTCCTAGGTAGTCTTATAGACAAAAGAAGGTAACTAGTCAAACGAATAATGAGAGCAGGTTTGCAGCCTTGTCAGGGTACAGAATGAATCTCTAACAGATCCTGCTGTATGTCACATTAAAAAAATTAGTACAATGAATATAATACAAGTAATAAATAATATAAAATATAATATAGCGTCACCGATATTCTAATTTTTGCATCTAAGACTCTCTAACATGTCCTACTGTGTCACTTTTAACAAATATATTCCAATGAATATAATAAAAACAATATATAAAATGTATTAGAGCCCATGTTGTCCAAATTTTTTTAATGTACGAATCTCTAACATATCCTGCTGTGTCACTTTTAACAAATATCTTCCAATGAATATTATAATAAAAATATACAATATATATGTATATATATATATATATATAATGTAATAAGAGCCCCTGTTGTCCAAATTTTTTAATGTAAGAATCTCTAACGGATCCTACTGTAAGTCACGTAACAAAATATATATTGAATATAATAGAAATATATAATGTGTAATAGCACCACCGTTATTCAAATTTTTGAAAGTAACCCAATTCACGTAAACACATTTTTAAGCCTCTATCTTCTTCATAATTTTCCAAAATGACCTTTATATTTTCATCTAATTTTACATATTTGTATTCTCTTTTTCCTGGCAACTCACCTAACTGTAAACCTATCCATATGTTATTACCTTCTGCAGCGTCTTATGTATTGAAAGCTTTAACGAATTAAACGGATATCCGGTCGATGGTTTTATTTATTTAAACGTTGTCAAATGTACGAAAATTGGGGTTTTTTCTGATAAAATATTACGGGGGTATAAATTGACAGAGAGTAGACGGATCAAATTTTTCCACCTGGAATTCGTTAAAAACTATAATATACCGTTTCAGGCTTCCATCAGAAAGTACACGTTACCTTTTAGCCTGTTATAGTGGTCACTATTATTCAAAAGTGATGTGTTGATGTCGTTCAAGACTGTCTTATTATGTTTTGTTTCATTGTCGTATCATGGTGAATGACGTCATTGATTATAGACCAAGAAGAGTCAGATAATTATAAGATTTAATTCGATAATGCAATAAATTTACGAACGCAGATGCTGCAAAATGGAAATATTAAAATGAGGTTGATGATCCCCTCAGTTCAGTGTCTCACTAATGAATTCATTCGTTAAATATTTTCGTGACGAAGTTTGTAATATCACTGTTTTTAAACAACGTTGTTTCAAGTTAAAAAAACGAATGAATTAAATTGTGTCTACAAGACTGGATAGAATTCGTTTATACAGTCTACTAAGTATTCATTGGTAATTATCATTTGAATCCATTTTAGGTTTCAATGCTGCGCTTAGTTTTTGTCTGTAACTCTTTCTAAACTGTGAAAATTCTAGCGTATAATATAGCCGTAGGTAAAATTTTACTGAATAGCTTGAAATTCCGTATGGAACTTTACGTACGATGATGAATGCTGATGTTAGAAATGTAGGAAGAGATAGAAGAGAAAGTCTACGTTGACGTACGTATGAGTATCCGTAGATCTATTTCAACCTACGCAGACTCGCCTTTATTTGAGAAAATATCTGGTATATCTTGGTATCATTAATTTTAATTAAATAGACTAACAATGTCTACCTATCCATCAACGTATACAAAAGACATCCTTTTCTGTTCAACGAATTATTTTGATAGTCATTAGTCATTATTTTGATGAACTAGGTATTCATACTTATTCAAACAACTAAATTAAGTTGTTCGTCCATGCGTCCGCAGATATTATCAGAATACTATGTAACATTACAGTTCCCTTAGACTTCAGGATCTGGCTACCATAATCTCCATATTCAGGAACGCTGAATATAATTAACAAAGTTTAACTGAGTTTATGTAGTTTTGAGGAGTGACTACCTCTTCTTACTACCAGAAATCGCATGTAAAGTTTACTTTTGTGATTAACTCTTATGTGATTTTGTCATAACAAAAATTTTAATCTGACTGGTAATATTTCGATTTTCAATTATTGAGAAATAGGTTATGTTTCATCCAATGTAATAGTTATAGTAAATTTGTATTTACTCTTTAATGATTTTTTCGACTGTAAAAATTATAAACCTAACAGACCTAAATATGATAATGATGAGAATTGTGGTAATATGATAATATCAGCATGAGAGGGATAGGGTCACCATTTGTGCCTCCCCAAAGAATGTTTTTTAAAAATCTACTGAATTTTAAATAAAATTTACTTACTGCAATTAATTTAGAAGGTCTCTACTCCAGCATCTTCTTAGGCGTTTTGTCAGGTTGATGTTCGATGGAAAGTGAACGTATTAACAATTTAAACAAAATACCAAACAATTTATATTATAGTGTCCCTTGGTTTGCAATCTTTTAGCAATGGGGTTAATAAGATCTGCAGCAGTTTATTTTTGGTTTTGTAATTTTTTAAATGTTCATCGTGAGGCTGTAAAATGACTGTTATGTTTTATAAATAAAGCGCTTTTTATTAAATTTATAATGTTAATAACATGTTACTAGGGTAGGGGGCGGCTCGTGGGCGTAGTGGTTAGCGCAACTGGCTTCTACGCCGGGGTCCCGGGTTCGATTCCCGACTAGGTCTGGCATTTTCTAATCACTCATTTTCATTATCATGATTATCCACCGTCTGCATTAGCAGAAATCGCAAAACAGTCAGACGTAAAACAAAAAAAGTAGGGTAGGTGTTTCATTTTAAATACCTGCTTGTCTAAAAACCGTACGGTGTGAAAAACAATAGTATACTCATACTCTCTGTCTATAACTTGACGGCCTTCTGCAGAGAGGAGCAAAATCGGCCCGCTACTAGCCTTCTCAATAAAATTTCATTATGTACTACTACTAACTAGTACACTGGAATTGGTACATAATAAAGTGTTATTGAGAAGGCTAGTACCGTGCCGATTCTGCTCCTCTCTGCGGGAGGCCATCAAGTTACAGACAGACGGTACACAACTCGCACTAAAAGGCAAATTATTTGTCAAACTAGCACGGCTGCTTAAGGTAATTGACCTTGATAATGGTGTCTGTTTTTCCTGTTTAACGAATACAATCTTTTTTAATGGTATGCAATCTCTTCAATTAGATAACTAAATGCAGTTAATACATACCTTGTTTTCTTTCTATTCATAGGTTTCTTACGTGAAAATAAAAATTAATTTACAGTATTACAATATTATAATACCTGAGCCTAGGTTTGTTCGGAATCTGGGTATAATAAAAATAAATAACACACTTTCTTTAAACTTATAGTAATTATTATTTATTGACACGATTATTAAGCTTAGATTTCTAACAAATTACAATAAGACTACTACAATTAAATTATTTAAAAAACTTTAAACTTAAAATCGACGGTAAATAAGATCCTGTCACTCAACAGTAGAAACAGTGATTTATATGTTCATAACCACTTGTAACCACCCGTACGTACACGCACTAACACGTAATTTAGAACCGGTCCTGTAACGACACTAATTCAAACAGCCCGATAACAATTTTCATTCACAATTCAATTACTGACTAACTTACTGTCAAGACGCTAACTGTTTTTATACCTGTGAGCTGATAGTTTCTTCAAACTATTGAGAACATTGTAGAAAGAATCAAAATAGAAACAAACGTTTCTACTAGTTCAGTTTTCGAGAATATCTATTCAAAACATTCCATTCATTATCCTGGTTCAATACACGACACTTCTAAGTATACACAATTTCTTACGATGAACAATTCATTCCCCTTACCATTTCTAAAATTCTATCACTGCACGATGTTATAATATTGTACCATAGTTAGTGTTAGTCTAGAAATGGTTAATTTAGTAGGTTGTTTATTTCAAAAATACGTTGTCTATCGTATGAAATATGTATTTTGTTCCGTCCCGCCAGACGGGACTTTTGCGGGTACGGTAAGGACATTTCCGTTTAAACACGGAAATATCCGGTACGGATCGGACCACACATGCATACATTGACACGTAAACAAGAATCATCATCATCATACACATATTTAATTACACAACTTGAAAACCATTTAGATTTATTTCCATTTTAGATTTATTTTTTAGGCTACTTCGACCGAACATTTTATATACAGTCCACTAATAATACCGCATGTTATGGTCCTCCCTCCGGCCAGATTTAAGTTAAATCATAAACAAATCTACATAAATTGACTCATAAACAAATGTTCAGAATATTACAATTTGGAATTTAAGTTAGTACTGCTATCAGAACCAATAATTCAAATTGTTAAGTCATGTTCACCCGGGCTAATGCGTTTCGTAGTTTTTATTTGCGGTATTTCAAGCTTTTGCGCGGTGCTCTAGTTTTGCCGCCTTTATTCCTCATTATTGCTGTGTCATTTTATGCTCTGATGTATCAAGTCATCTCTGCTTCCGATTCTCCACCCTACTAACCGATCCTTCTCGCTTCCTTTTACCACTTGTGAACTGATTTTGAATGAGTGTGGATGTGTGTCGCTTTTCGCTGCTGGTCTAGGGGACACTATTCATAGTGTCCCCTATATAGACATATAGGTGACATCATAGTGTCCCAATAGTCTAGACTATTCATTCTACTGACGATAATTTAGGCTACTTCGACCGAACATTTCGGACTCTTTGTGTTGTGCTATATGTATCCTGGCTTTGGGTGTTTTCTACTACTTCACGGCGATTTCCAGGCTTTAACGATTAACCGGCTTACGCTTGTGCTTCAAAACCCACGTTGTTTCTGGTAAGTGACAACTTGTATATCTTGTTCAGTTTAGTTCATTAGTCATTCCCTATCTGTTGTGTTCCTATGCTAACTGCTGTTTTATTCCTTTATCCTAGTTTTCCTCTCCGTTATTCTACTTATTGCTTCATTTCACTGCTGGTGAATTCTAACCGTTCAGTCGCGAGTGCCGAGCTCTTTAAATTGCACTCTGGTTTTCCGGAAGTAACCGCATTAAATAGATTGTTAATTAAATATATCATTTTTAAAGTCCAATGGCTTGCAGGACTTAACACAAATGATATGAAGTAGTTACGAAATTTATTTATAAAGATAGATAAAAAAATCATTTAAAATACATCATGGAAATGGATGAACAGGAAATTAGGAATTCGCAAGCAGTCAAACGTAAACATCAAATTCAATCAGCCTACAAATTGACAACAGTCTTTACCAGATTCTGAATTCACTAGTCCATATTTCAAAACAAAGTAATAGGTCCTAATTCGTGGCACTAAACAATATTGCAAAAATACATCACAATTGAGTTTATTCATGTAAAGAATACAATTTTCAATTCATAAAAACTTAAAGAATCACGGGAAAATTATCTGCAGAGGATATTTTTACGTTTTAGACAGCAATAATAACCTATTAAACAAACCAAAAAGCAAAATGTAAATGTGAGGCGGAAAGTAGAAAGGGACCTCTTGTCGAAATTTTTCAATTTTGATTTAACAATTTTCAGATTTAGAGCACACAATTCAAAACAAAATTAGGTAAAAAAATTTAATTTTTATCTCAAAAATAATGTACGTTGCATCAGTTTGAATATTTTTCGTTGAGTGTTTCGGGAAAAACGATTTTAAAACTTTTAAAATAGGTACCACTCTTTTTTAATTTTAGGCTACTAATTTAAGAACGTTTTACATAAAATTGAACCTTTATATGGCCTTTTATATAAAAATTTTATTATAAGGCGTTCAACACTAAACTTTCTTAAAAATTCTGTAAGTTTTTTGCTAAAAGTCCTTTAAAATTGTGTTTTCGCCTTCTTTTCGGTGGTTCTACAACAAGGCTACAGTAAGTAAGGCTCAGGCCAGATTACCCACTGGTACCCCACACTAACAACTAGTACAGGTTCGACTTCAGGAAAAACATCTCTACATTCATCCTTACAAAATATCCTGATATTATGAAAAATATATTATTTTCTTACTCATCCACGGGAGCTATTACACGTAAAATACAAGATAAAGTACCTAACCAATAATAATTTTCAAAAATTCGAAAATAGATGTCAACTCATTTTAGATACGTAAGTTACTGAAAAAGTTTCTTTTCCGACAAGAGGTACATTTTCACATTCCGCCTCACAAATTTTGAACACGTTTATGACAAAACACTATGTCTTTACCGTACCCGTGAAAGTTCCATCCAGCGGAACGGAACATATTTTATGTGGTGGAGTGTATTGAACAAGGATCCTACTGAATAGGCTATTTGACAGGTTTTTAAAATACATTTTATATGATGTAGTAGAGTTTAAGGAACCCAGTAAAAGTTTCATTTTTTAAATCTGGTACATATTTGCTGAAAAATATCAAATTAAAAATTCAATATTTAAATAGCGCGCCAAAACACTACTTTGACAATATGGCGCTGCAAACGGGTCGGTGACGTCACTTGCCTGTAAACAAAAAACGAAAGTGCGATTGGATATACATTTTATCGGTGATTTATGTAACAAAATGAGTTACAAATGGTGTGCAGTTCCAAAATGTACAAATACGTCGTTAACAACTCCGGAAAAACTATTTGTAAGTGTTCCAAAGAATGTCGAAGTGCGCCGAAAGTGGTTGCAACTTTCTCGGAGGGATCCTAATGACATAGCGAATAGTACAAATATTTTCTTCTGTGAAGACCATTTCGATGTAAGTAAACATAATATTTTTATATTTTGTAATAATTAATTACATTTAGAATGTAATTAATAACAGTTTCGAAAGCTAATATAACAAGTAGGCAAACGAGCCACGAGGTTTGTTTACAAGCATGTGACGTCATCATAAACTCGACCAATCAAGAGCGTTTTGTGTCACGTGACAAACGTTTAAAAATTTGCATTTTTATTTATGGATTTTTAAATAAATCAATTATTATTTTCAACTTACGTTAATAAATAACCATTTTTAAACTCTTAATTTATACTGATGACAGCAATTGACACTTTTTTTTTCGCATTGTCAAATAGCCTATTGCGATGTTTTTCTAAGAAAATCGAAAATGGTAGAACTATTTGTTTTTTTTATTCCTCCTTTAGCAATGTTCTATTAAAATGAAAAATGTTAGAAGGGTCTATATATAATCAGACCGCAGTTATGAAAATAGTTAGTACCTGTAGTCAGGCTGTCAATAGTTGAACTTGTGAATGGAAAGTGTTATCCGGCTATTAGAAATAATGACGCTACGGGGCCGATTCTGAATTACATTTATAGTGATTGTAGTGCGAGTGGTAGCAAGTGTTTGTGGACAGGTAAACGTTTTGGTTCTTAAGAGCAGTAGGCCTAATCTATTGTTAGTCAAGTTGGTTTAAGCTTAAGTTTTGTAGTTGATTTAATTTATGTAATCTACTATTTCATTTATATAATAGTGTAGTTAATTATTTTGTATTTGTTGTCCAAGTTAATCATTAAATGTAATTATTAATTTTGTCAATAAATATTGTAATACACAAAGTTGTTATAAGTTTGTTTATTATTTATTAAACTCCGAACGAACCTAGGTTTATAGCTTAACGAACTAGAGACTGCAGATGAAGGCAGATCATAGTGACCTAGATCACAGCACAGAGCCAATTGACTTTCGTTAATCGTATCCTGCGATGTCACGTCGTAATCCCGCTGTGTATGACAGCGTAACAAAACGTCAGCTGGAGTTCGGTAGAACAGAGTGTGGCTTAGTTAAGGGGCAACCTAACACCCGACCTTGGCTGTTATTAGGTAGATATCATCTGCAGTCTTTAATTCGTCGGGGTATAGGTGTCACAATATTATTTGTTAGAATTTTTATTTGCTGAACAGAAACTAAGTGAAATTACATAACAGATGTCGCCGAATCCCCTACCAACATTAGCGCCTGCAGACGGTCCTAGTACCTGCCTGCCGCGCGTCGCGCAGAGCCTACAGTGCCTCCCCTCTACCTTAAAGTGGACTCGCTGGAGGGGGATTTAAGCGACAGCCCTGGCTCGTGAGAGTCACTCCTCGCTCAACTCTCAACCGGAGAAGACCAAGAAAGAAGAGCTCCAGACCAAAGAAAACGAAGCCAGCCAAGACCAGATGCACCATCCCTGGTCTACGCTACCGGTGGCGGACGCTACATTCCCGCACCGGTCAGCCTTCGCTGACCCGGAGAGAACCGCCTCGGCCGCGCTATCGGCAGACGGCCTAAGCCGACCCGACACTGCGGGGCTCTGGAGGCCATCACTGCTACGCTGCAGTGGAGACCCAACTGCCCCTGAGGGAAGGCTAGGCCTGAACCCGGTAGCCGAGCCGTCACTCTTCGGGCTCCGCTTCCACCACGCCGGCTCGCCGCTTCCGACCGCCAACAACGGCCCTTTTCAGGGCCACCAATTTTCCAAACAAGGTTTTGCCACTGTCGTCGGCCTCGGTTGGTGACCCAGAATTAAATTAACAGAAATATAATTGCAATTCGGCGCGAATTAAAATAGTATAGTCATCCGCTTTATTTTTCCATACCTAGGCCTACTTTAAGGACTTCAACACGATGTGAGAAACTAAAACTCTAAAAAAAACTTGTTTTTATTTTCCATGTAGCCTTTTTGATTGACTCGAGAAAGACGACTGATAACTGTTTCGCTTTATTGGTATATTGTAGTATATAGAAGCATAATGTAATAGACTATGTATAGAAGTGACAATTCGTAATATGGCAGAGATACTCGTACAATGCAGTATCGTAGAGATGTAGGCTTCATGATAGAGTACAAGGAAATTGAAAAGGATTGTAAATCTTTCTTATCGAGGTTTAAATCATTAAGTAACATTAATGAAATGTATATTATTAGCTTATAAGTTTACCGTAACGTTACTTGGATTTTCTTCTATTAGATAATGAATCTGAGATAGTGGAATAAAGAACTTTTGTTTGCATAATTGAAATAATACGCTTAATTGTGAGTAATCGAATACTGAGCAAGTTCTATTAAGCCTGAATGGAAAGTTAGAATAGGAGGTATCTTCAAGAAACGTTAGAATATATCTCAGAAATAATGCTTATTATTTCAGGTTTTTATCTGTGTAATGTAAAGAGGGAACAATGAATTCATCTTTAAATAAACATTCTTTTTAAAATTTCAGCGGTAAAAATCAAAAAGGCAACCCCTCAGGCTGTCTGAAACTTATACTTGAGTACAGATTTGAGTACGAAATAGAAATTGAGACGGGTAAATTCAAACTCATGGAATTTGTTTAGGCCGGAGGTAGGTTGATTCCTTGAATAACCTGTCAGAGAAAAGTCAAATCGAAACGTTGTTGGCAGTATGAATATGAAAATGATGAGGAAAGGTTCTAAAATAAGAAGCATTACAATTTTAAACGGAAAAAAATGAAGGCAGGAAATACAAAATCCCTCTTCTTGAAAGGAGAGAATAGGCTTACACTTTCCATATACCCCCACAATTTAAGGCAGACAACCCTGTCTGACTCAACATCATTACGCCTATATTATTTTTGTCGTCAGCTGGCCTAATGCTATGTTAATTTATAACAATAAAATTTTTCAGCGACGCGAATATAATATGATACCTATCATTACTTTTAAAAAGTTCTAATACAGCATTACCTTATGTAATTTAAATAGCTTAATACATCTACTATCAGTTTTAGTAATCATAATAATTATTTTTATTTTCCAGACCTTTTACAAATGCACCCTAAACAACTTACTATTCTTTCTTTAATACTATTTGGGCTATTATAGCGAAATATTGTTTGTTTGTTTGTTTGTTAATTCGTACGTAATATAATCTCAGAAACTGCTAAACCGATTTCAAAAATTCTTCCACTGTTGGAAGCTTAGAAGTTCTTCAGTAACATGTGCTATGTGACACTAAGTAAACCTTCAAACTCGAGAGAAAATTATTGTGACTGGTAAAGCGAAGTAAACTTTTGCTGTATTGTTTGTTAAGGTCGTTTAGGATTGTTGAAATACATTAATTTTTATTCTATTCTATCATATATTATGCACAATATATTAGGCTATTATACAGTCAGGTATTAGATATAGTAAACTACCCACCTAAAACATGAAATAGTTCCTTTCAGTATCCTTTTTTAAGAGCAAAATAAGAATCTTGTTATAAAACGGAATTAATCAGGTATATTTTCTTATCCGGTTTGATATTGATTGTGATCCTTCTCAAGTCATTTTTAATTAGAGTGAGTGTTTTTTGATTAGAATTGAGTACACCTCATTCATATAGATGAGAAAATAAAAAATTAGTTGGGCGCGGTACTCGCTTAAATGCATATAGAAACTATAAGCAGAAAAATTATTATTATCTTCATAGGTATGATTTACCAGAGTTCAAGGCCTACATGCGTTAATGTAGGCCGTTTGTTCGACCATTACAAAGTTATGAAATATTAGCAGATGCGATTTCTAAACTTTCCGCAAACAAACAAATCATGCGTTCTCTTAAGAAAGGTAAGCTAACATTGTTCTTCATTACAAATCCACTTTGTCTGTAAACTTAAAAATAGGTAAATGCTGAGCTGTTGAAATTGTTGTCAATGAAATTTGTTTTTTAGGTAAGCACTCGACAGGCTGGTTAGAACCTCTAAAATCTAGTTTAACTAGCCTTCTGACTGAGTTATTTATTATCCGTACCAGAATCCGAGTCCTTAAGAAAATCATCTACTCTCCACCCTCCAAATGACACCTTCCCTTCATTCTCATCAGGGTCTGCAATTGTAGAATGAAATTGATGAGCCTCAGAAAATTTAACTCTGACTAGTGCCGATTGCATCTCAACCTATTCTGTTCTTAAATGCTTCAGTAATACAATTAGCAAACCATGTTATAAAAAGAGAACTTACGTTTAAGTCTGAAACTAGCAAATCTAGTAAAAAAATGTTATAATGTTATGTTATGTAAAATGCACTCTGCCTTTTTATCACGTGCATAATTAATTTTATGCATCTTAAATAAAGGGAGGCATTAAATATTAATAAGACCAAAAAATATTTTTGAAATGACATCGGCCATTATATCATCAATTTCTTAGACCAGCAATTACTGTTTTTAGACTGATGTTCGTTGCTAGAGCAGAATAGATACCTTGCTATAAAACGGAACTAATCAGGTTTGATATTGACTGTGATCCTTCTCAAGACATTTTGAAACAGAAATTTCTGTTGCCCCCTACGTATCGTTATTTTTGATTTAAAGGTGTAAAAAGTTAGTCCCTAAAAATATGATACATTACTGGCCAAAAATTTGGTTACTAAAATTAAACCACGCGGGCTAATGACTCACTCTCATTTTCTGTCTATTTTTTCTTGGTTTTAAATCACGTTCGTGATTAATTTTTGTTTTTGTTTTGTTTAACGTCTGACTGTTCTGCAATTACTGTTAATGCAGACGGGTGATTTAAAAACACCCGTGGAAATATTCTGCAGTAATAGAAAACAATTTCAATTTCGTTCAGTACCCGAACGATCTCTATAATGTGGTATTACGTATTCGGTAAGTAATAACCAACCTAGAAATTGTAAATCTCGTGTAGAAGGTATAGTTCGTTTGTTTTAGGAAGAAGCTTGCAAGGGGAGGTGAGTAGGTAGAGTAGGAATAGTTTCAAAGGGGAAAGTGTTGTCTCCTTCTCACTTAATGATCATTCCCTCTCTTTCTAACCGTATACTATGTTACAACTACGAGGTGCTTCCCCACCACTAAACAGAACAGCTCAGCGGCACACAGCGTTGGAGGGAAAGCTTCTAGCTAGAACAAATGACCTGTACTCACATTTATGTTCTGCCCTACGGTTAACTAGTCGTTGTCAGTGGTTGGACCATGTGTTAAAATCTCACTCGACTTGACGCCCAGTAAGAGTACTGATCAATCAGAAAGCAGCATCCTTACGAATGAAGTAACGCCGAAACAAACTATTTGATTGATTGATATCGGTGTGACGTAGTACAGTAATATAACCTCTCTGATTAGACAATACTAACCAATCAAAACGACGCAAATGAAGATATCTGATTGGTTAGAATGTGGGCTTTTTCATTGCCCGAAAATACTAGACTCTGATTGACCAGATATTACCTGAGCCGTTGACGTCACACGCGCATCACATTCAACTTGTCCCGCCTTTATCACGAAACCTAAATGAATCGATTGTTGTATACGAGTTATATCTGACATATTATACGTTTTCATTTCTATTAACGCAAGAATAGCGTAGGTCAAAAAAATTATCAAGTAACGTTTTGTGAAGTTCATTCCTCGTTGATTTAGGATCTGTTAGTTAACATGAAATTTATGAGTAAAACTTGTATCTTATACAAAAACTGTATAAAACTTGCCTTTAACACCTCACTTGTACAGATGAGAAAAATGAAAAATTAGTTGGGAGACGGCCTTGGCTTAAATGCAGTAGCGAAAGAATAAGCAAAAAAGTTATTATAATCTTGATAGGTATGATATTAGAGTGACGTATAGTCTAGGTCTATGTGTTGATAACAAATGAATTATGGAAAATGAAAACCAACCTTAGTTTGGCTTATTAATACGGAAAATCACTATTTGCCGCTAAACTAGGCTCTAAAAATATAAAAGTAGTAGAACGTTTAATTTCCTATAATTTTCATTACATACATTTTCGTCGTTAAATGCATACTAAGGACGAAATGTTAAAAAATTCATTTTTTACAGATTTTTATGAAGAAAACAAAAAATCCCTAATTACCGCTAAACTAAGCGTTATACAAAAAAAAATAATAAAAATGTAGGTTCTTAAATGTTTTAAAACTTTGATTATAGACTTTTTCCCTAAAATGCATATTAAGGCCGCAATCTTAAAAAGCCATTCTTTTCTATGAGAGCACAGCCTCCCCAATAATTTCAGCAGACATGGCGCCTAGCCTATCATGTTCAACATAAAAAATGTAGTAAATGAGGCGATTTTTAAAAAAATCGTAGGAGCCGATTTTAGAAAATTGCAAGTGTCACCGGATGGCGACATTTAGTGGCAAACCTTTTCTGTTTTGTGGCCCTGAAAAGGCCCGTTTAAGTGGTGGCCGTCTTGGAGAAGCGTCGGTCGTAGTCGTTGTAGCGGTCGGAGGCTGGGCGACGTGTCATTGTCCAGCGGAGAGGTCATCTTTTCCTCTCGCAGTAGTGCGTTGATGGCTGCTTCGTCGGGTCCGGTGGCCGTAAGGCTCGGTCGAGGGACCGCTGTGGGCATCGCTCGCGTCAGTGGGCGATGACGGTCCGGTCAACAGCTTACGGTGACGGGTCGGCGAGGGGAAGCATCATCTTCTCTCTTGCGGGGTCGTCGATTAATCTTCGCTGGAGTCCGGCAGCCGTGTGCCGTGGTGGACGTCTTGTCTGCTGTCTGGATGAAATTGAATCTCTCTGTGTCTGGATCGGAAATGAATCTCTCGGCTCAGTGGAGCGATCGTTATATAGTTGCCAAGAGAGCGCTGTGGTAGAGGGCGGCAACTATATAAAGAGCGCTTTACTTAGCCGAGAGATTCATTTCCAAACCAGACGCAGAGAGATTCAATTTCATCCAGACAGCAGACAAAACGTCCACCACGGCACACGGCTGCCGGACTCCAGCGAAGACTGATCGACGACCCCGTAAGAGAGAAGATGATGCTTCCACTCGCCGACCAGTCACCGTAAGCCGTCGACCGGACCGTTACGCCCACTGACGCGAGCGATGCCTACAGCGGTCCCTCGACCGAGCCTTGCGCCCGACGAAGCAGCCATCAACACTACTGCAAGGGAAGAAGATGGCCTTTCCGCTGGACGACGACACACCGTGTCGCCCAGCCTCCGACCGCCACGACGACTTCGACCGACGCTTCTCCAAGACGACCACCGCTTAAACGGCCCTTTTCAGGGCCACCAAAATTAAAGGTTTTAACTCTCCACCTAATGTCGCCATTCGGTGACACAAGAAAGTGAAAAATTACATGAGTAACTTACTACTTTCGGTTGACCGATTTTGATGAAAATGTTCGTCAGATCCTCTAGTGGTACTTACGTTTCAAGTTTCAACTTCGTACAATGTTCTGTTCTTGAGATATTTTATTTACACACACGCACGCACGCGCGCACACGCACACGTGCGCGCAAATTGCTAAAAACATTTTTTTGGGTTTAGGGAGTCTGAAGACGTGTATATTGGGTGAAAACTCGATTTCAAAAAATCGACATGAAAACAATACATTCCTTTCCTATTTATTCATACAGGCAAGAGAAAGTATAAATTATAAATTACTAGCAATTTTATTAAAAAAAACTGAATTACAAAAGTAAACATGAAATGACAATAAGAGCCAATTATTCTGAATGATACACCACTCCACCTTTCCAGTGACCAATGCAATTGGATAACAAAAGGTCTACATATTTTCATTGTATGTCACTCTAAAAATTTCTACCTTACCACGAACTACTGCATTAATTATTAATGTCACAATACTAAAATAAATAAACAAAACAGATTTCATGTAGGGCTATGCTGTATAAAATATCCGCTTGTTTTTTTTAAAACAATATAAGTATTTCAATTAGTCCTCTATTGCGCGTACATATTCAGCTTTTTGTTTTATGAATTTGTTAATCATAAACCTTTCTTTTTCAAACATGTGTAATTAGTACATTACAGAGTGATCCACTACAGTATAATCCGCTTGATACGGTTTACATGGGTCCGACACATATTTATTAGCACCTTAAGCGGGAATTAATCGTCTTAGTCGAGAAGCAGCCAAGGCAATCATGAGAGTGCTTTAAAGAAATCATTATTGAAGGCAGAAAAGTGTTATTGTTTTAACATTTTGCGTTATGTGAGAAAATATTAATAACAGTAAATAATTACATATAGGTTATATATATATATATTTTTTTGTTCACGTCCGACTGTTTTGCAATCGCTGCTAATCGAGACGGTGAGAAGGGTGATACATGAAGATGAGTGATGAAAAAATGCCAGACCTTACCGGAAATCAAACCCGGGACCCCGGTGTAGAAGCCAGTTGCATTATAGGTTATAGGTGCTTCATAAATAAACGTAAAGATTCATACCTTTTCTTGAACATCACATTTAATTTAAAAAAACATAAACAAATAGCACCACTAATATACATGTACATAAATACTGTAAAAATAATATCGAAATTTCCATTACTTATTTTTAAAAATAGTCATCAATTTTGAGCGCGTATTAGGCGGGTTTGAATGCGTATTAAGCGGAAACATATACAGGTAATTTGCTTTATTAATCAAGGGACTTCACGAAAACCGCGTTTCAAGCAGAAAATTGTTTTAGCAGTCAGCGTATTAAACGGATACTAATGAAAGTTTTTACTCCCATATTTGAATATCTGATATAATAGTACATAGGCCTAAAGCTTAACACATATAACAAGCTTTCTATTATTGGAAAACTTGTCTGTTCTTTACAAACTCGATTTTACTTTGGTACATATCTTAAACCGTATTCATTAATTATTTATCGAAGATAAAACCATTTCTAAGAAATTGTTTAATAGGCTAAGTTAAAGAAGATGGGGTGTATACAATCTATTTACTACAACAGTGTCATTCTCTCTTCCTACCGTGAAACAGTTTCACTTCCCTTTACATGAAACTTTCTTTGTTGATTTACCTAGCGTATAAGCCGAAGTAAATGATATTTTAGATTCTACAAAGTTATAATTTATAAAGCAACTTGTTGGAAAAGTAAATTAACTGAGAGAAAGTAGACCTTAACTTAGCTTCCCCTACGTAAGCTAATAAGGCAATCAAACTTTCTTCATTGTAATCATCCTCACAATAGAGAAGTATTCTATCCATAACTCAATTCACGATACATAATTTCAATACAACAATTGCACCTGCGCACGACCTATTGCCAAACTTGAGAGAGTGCGTTAAAATGTAGGTGTCAAACACAGTAAACGTTTTCAGGTGCTACATTTAGATAAAAAAATAATATAAATTTATTTATAATAAGCGTGGCAAGAAATAGTCGACTTTTCCTATTATAATATAGTGTTGCATATAGTATAGGCCTCCAATGTTTTCCTCCACAATTTCGTGTTTTACATCCTTCCTCTTAGTTAAATCATGCCATCAGTCTCAAGTTATCTCTCCACTGAATTTGTGGACAACCTTTACCACATTTTTTCTAGTCAGGGCTTACTAAAAGTAGGATTGTAGTGATGTCGGCAAGCTCCAGTAAGTAATTCAACTTTTGGAACCTTTAAGTGCCATTTATTTAAAAATTGTTATAATATTGTAATAACAGAAGAAACTAAATTTCCAATAAAAATGTGTCAAAAAAGTAATGACAAATTAAATCTATACGCTTGGGGCTGTTAAAATAAATCCATTCAGAATGGATAACTCAGATTAATTTCACTTCCATTTCGAATCAATTTGTTAAATGCTTTAGCCATTCATGTGTTTAGCAACATTTATGTGAAACCATTGTGTAAACATAAATGTGTAACCAATAATGGTGCTTACCATCAGATAAAACTATTTTTTTATATAACCGGGTTTAAAAGATCAATATTGCAATTTATTTAAAATTCTACCTGTATCTCTTGTGCTGGACATTTTAATTGATTAAAGAACGGTGGATTTCATTAAGATTATTTACATTTATTTTGTAAATTATTATTTAGTATTTTTTTGTGACTGCTCATTAGTACAGTCAGCTTGTATGACTTAATATAAAATTGTTAATTTCGTAGTGTTTGATTGAAGCACGTTTTCTGAATGTAATACACTTAACGTGTTTGCATATCGTTCCATCGGTTGATATTTATGTTGTAGCAAATTAACACACAGACATCGGTCAGACAACCCCGACTCATGTTTTCATTAAAACGTCTTTTATGTTCTATTTGTTAAACTGCTACAAATGCCCTGTTCTCATGTGAACCCACTCTCTTTTTTATTTACTCAATTTATAAACTGAAATTTAGGAGCCTTTAGCACTAGCATATTGTAAACGTCACTGTGACATTTTCAAAACGTTTCAAAATAAATAATTTTATAAGGTTGTATATATCACATTTTTTGTTTGTTAAATATAGAACTGTATATAACTGAAAACGTAAAATATATAAGTACAAATATAATAAAGATATAATATTTGTTCGTTTTTTGTGTATGTAGCCTACTGGGAAATCTCTGAACCGACAGAACCGATTTGAAAACTTCTTTCACTGATGAAAAGCTTGAAAATATGTTATATAACATACGCTAAAAATCACTAAAAACCTACGTAATTTATACATTTTGAAACTAAAATTTAGAATTTCTAAAATTAAGTCATCTTTTATTTCTTTCTTTGGTAAGATAATTTTTTTATCTATTATAATACACAATATATAATGTTATTATGCAATCAGGTATAATACAGGTACGTTACAGATTCTCCTCCAACATTCATCTTGTGATATGATCATCTTAAACATCTCTTTTTCTCAATATAGCATATTTAAAAATTATTTCTGGAACAGATATAGAAAAAAATTATGTCACAATCGGTATTGCATAAAAATATTACAAAAATCGAAGAGATCGTACCATTCTTTGAAGAAGCACATTTTTACCATAAAGTTTCTCACAAAATATGTTCAGTTACTCTCAGGCCATATTTCTCCCTTTCCAGTGTTAATTAATAAATACTGATATCAACAAAATTCCTATTTTCAGTACTAACTGGTTTTATCTGTAGTCGTGATTTAGCTTTCAACATGTAAGATTCTGCAAGAATTAAACGCTTTAGTTTGCTGAGAAGTGCAGTAAGTTCGAATTGTAAAAAGTAAAACATAAAAGAACTGGAAGAAAATGTTTTTCCACTTTTCCTTATTTTATCCAAAATTGTGTAATACCCTGCTAATAATTAGTGATAAGGCGAAGAAAATAAGGAATAATTGACATTATGGCGCCGCGGAGAATCACCTCTCATAGTAGGGTTTCCAATGGATTTTAAAATTAGAGTGTTTATTGAAATTGATGTTTATTAAAAAGTATGTGCCTTTTCATATTTGCGAAAAATTATTACCTATTGAAGTCCTTGCTACAAAAACGTCGGAGCGTTATTAGGTTGATTATTAGATGACAAGTTATGTATCGGTTAAGATTTTGTAATACGTATTTTCTTCTTAAAATGTCCGCACAATCGTAGAGAAGCATCATTTACGTACTACTATGTTGTTTATCGGTTTTTACCCGCCGGTCTACACAAACATGATGGCACTTTTCTTTCGTTGTCTTCTCTTATCGGTTGTTGGTGATCATAACAGAAATAATTTTTCTTACCGCTACATTCCAAAATAGTTCTATAGAAGAGCTACTATGTTACCAGTTTCACGGGCTTTTTAACCAAGATGTGTTCTTTGTGTTCCTACAATCATCTGCTGTAATATTTCCCTGAATAATTTACTGCAGCAGATGGTATTTTTCTCTACATTCTTCTTTCTTTCGTGTAAACCATGTTTAGCTGTTCATGTATCTGACGTAAGACTTCCTAATTAGGATTTTTTCATCTACGGTATTCCTAACAAACGTCGATATGTCCATAATTCAAACAAAGGCTTGGAATTTGTCTATTTATAGTTTCTTAAAATGTCAAGCCTCCACTCCATAAAAAAAGTACAAGAAAGTAGCATCTCACGAATCTGATACTGACTTGTTTAGGCCTATACACAATAAATGCTTCATGCTCACAAAGGCTGCTTTCGCCATTCCTAACCATGCTTCTGTTTCTGGTGGTTCATCATTATTCTTTATAAATTAGTCCATTTTATCAAGGAAAAAATAAAGAAAAAGTCTAATTTACCAACTCCCGCATAGATCTAGCATGTAGGTGGGCGGAGTTTTATGCTGAATTCAAGTAATAGGTGTTATATTAACATTAAACTACATAATACAATAAAACAAAACGAATTATTCTAAAATACTAACTACCATTGTTTTTTTTTTTTAAATATCTAATGTGTGTACATTGCAATCTGTTCAATTCAAGAACATAAGTGACCCATTGAACCAATGAGATGATGATGACGATGTGTGTGACGTGTAAATGAGGTGTAGTTGCGTACCGACTGAGGCCGACCATTTTTGAGAGTTGTGGTTAATTGAAACCCCACCATCAAAGTACACCGGTAACCACTGTTTTGTTTAAAAATCCGTATAATAGTAACTACTCTTACTAGGATTTGAACCTCGAAACGTTGGCATTGTGTAGAGCTAGTTTTTTCATTAGGCTATTATTAACAAACTACATGTATACCGATATCCTTATACATGTACTATAACAGTATAAACAATATATTTGAATAATAACAATATCAATAATTAAATTATTTTTTTAACTATAGTCTACTATAAGTAACCATATTTATCCCCAAACGTCTAATCATGTCTCCTTAATATTTAAACAATAATTCCTTACAGAACGACGTTACTTGCACTAAAGAGGCTGTCAACAAACTGTCGTAATGTTTTATAACAGAATTTTTGAAGATTGTTTATCAGTAAGGGTTTTGCGCAGCCAGATTCTTGGTTAGTTGATACTTGGAAACTTGGTTGGTCAGTTACTTGCTGATAGGTTTTATAAATTACACATAAACTGATAATATTAGGATAATCGGTAATTTACTTCTTTGTGAAAAA
The DNA here is from genome assembly GCA_035578175.1 of Catonia carolina. Classification (NCBI taxonomy): domain Eukaryota; kingdom Metazoa; phylum Arthropoda; class Insecta; order Hemiptera; family Achilidae; genus Catonia; species Catonia carolina. The sequence goes on along the minus strand of JAQMRL010000001.1, from coordinate 305,704,048 downwards.
AGGATATGTGTTTATCTTCGTCTGACTTCTTAAATTTTTCGTTTGGTGACGTGAGAATTCCATGTCAGTTGTCTATTTATAATTCATTTTAGCAAAATTTTTCAGGTTGAGATTGAGAAGCCAAATTTAAGTAAGGATTTTAATTAAAATCAAACACACAATCAATAATAAATGCTTAAATGAGATTAATTCTGAGCTGATTAATAAAAAATCACCAATAGCTAATGGAATGAAAAAGTATTTCAAAGGAAAACCAGGATATCTTGTAAAACATTTTAAGAATTTCAAAGAGAGTTAAAGTAAAAATGAGATAGTACGGTGCACAACAGTCGAAAGGAAATGAAAATTAAAAAGTAGATAAAATTAGAGAGTTCTAGAAACGCTAAGAAGTTTGAAAAAGTAAAAATACAACGAAAGAGATAAATAATTAATCACACGAGTTTCATTTAAGTTTTAAGTAATCAATAATTGATAATAGAGTGGGCTTACTTAGGTTGTTAAATATCTATTGATTATTTACTCATTTAACTCGTAACATCGTAAAAATTTGTCCATCTACTTTTTCTTCAATAGATAAGTACACCCACACTATACTTATTGATAAGTAGCTTTATGGTGACGACGATATAAAAAAGTAAGACACAATGTATTAGGACTTGGATAAGTAGCCTACATTAAAATAAGCTGATTAATCAATTTATGAAATAATAAGAAACTTGTAAGTTTATTTTTCTACTTTTCTCGTATCTTTTTAAGTTTGTTATTGAATCAACATCATTAAAATCTTGGTAATGAGCGACTAATTAATGTAAGTTATGGAAATGATAGATTTTAACTTTTCTTCTATAATTGCTACCAGGAGACTCCAGAAGGGAGTATAGGATATGTCAAGATAAAACTGGTAAGCCCAAATCTTAACAATATGTTAAACTTATTATTTACCAATTCATTTATTACCACTACTTATTGCTTTCTTTAATAAACCTATCATCCAACATTTTCATCTGATAATAGAAAGGGGTCGCCAGAAGAAAATGCTAACCCACAAAATTTCCAGCATGATTTTTTTAAAATATGAAGTAAAAATAAAATGTACAACATGCTTTTGACAGGATGCTATATTTACGATCTTAAGAACCTAGATTAAAAGAAAAACTAATGTCTAACAAAGAATTTAAAAACATGATTATTTTTGTAGATTTCAGCTAACTTTTAAAATGATATGGCCTAAGATTATGTTGATGTCGGTCAGCACTATCTTCTCCCGATCCCTTCTTTGCCTCAGTGTTTACATAGAAGTTAACAATATTTTTCAAACAAAAATTATTTCGAAAGGAAATCGATACATTGTAAAATGTTTCATCAATAAAGTAGTTTTTAGCTTTTTAAACAAATCTAGATTACCACAATTTTTTAAAGCTTGTGGTAATTTATTGATGTACTTTCTACCTGCATTAAGTAGGTTTTTGTATGAGAAATTTAGTGTTGAGATGAACAACGTAGTAATTAATTAAGTTTCTTGTGTTGTGATTTTAGACAATTAAAGTCTGTAAAAAGGTGTTTTGCTCTACGTACATTATCGCTTTAGAGATGTACAAAGATGGAACTGCAAGCAAATGAAGCTCCTTAAACAATAGTCTGCATGAGGTTAAGAGGTTAACTCCCACCTTACTTTTAGAGTTATAGTAGTTAACCATCGTGGAGTGTTCCTATTTCTATTTACCTTTCTTTAACGGTATCAAAACAGTAATTTTCATGGCTCTGTAGCGAATAATTAAATTTCCTACAGTTGCATTACACACACAGATTTGTGTAAGTAAATCTTTAAAACATCGATTTTCATTGCTCTATAGTAAATTTACTTATTTATATAAAACAACACAAATAAATTTTTGTTCAATCTGTTTGGGTTTGCCCACGCACAAACCCCAGACCACCAGTAAACAATACTGGCAGTCCAGAGGTCGCAGCCTCGATAAATTACATTACGTACTGTTGTACGTATTGTATTTCGATTCTTTCAATTTCATCTTATTTAATCGCTTATTGTTAATAGATTTTAAAGTTTTTACTAGTTCTGGTAGGCCTATATTCTTATTTAGTTCGTTTTCTTTACTCCTAGGTTTATCTTAACTCCGTACACTATTGTTTTTCTTATTTAGAAGATAATTAAGACCTCGCGGACGAGGTCATACTTAACCAAAGTTACCAGTGCCAAAATAAATAAAGTTAAACAAGACTAACGAGAGCCAGGAAGCTACTACACCAAGACTAAAAACAAACCGAGAGAAGCTTAGTTCTACCCGCAAAATTGAACCCGTAGAACAATATAAACAACGAATGGTGCGCAACGGTCCGCCAGGCTTCTGTTCGCAGAAGTGAGCGTTCTTAAGGCCTTTCGAGTCGCCTGGAAGCTGACAGGGAGAGATACAATTTCGCGAGACCAAATCTGTTGAAGAACACAAGATACGATTAGCGCCTCAACAGGTCCGTCGGGCTTCTATTTGCAGAAGTGGTTGTTCTGAAGCCAGTTTTAATTGCCTTTAGACTGACAACGAAAGACACTTACAATTTGAGATATGTATCATCTCAATATAGGCTAATTCACATTTATTAAAGTAATCATTAAATTTTGGAAATAAAAATCAACTATGCTTCTTTTTTTTATCTTTAATTTTAAAATCTAGAACACTATACTATACATTAAAGCACAATCACTAGATTTGATGAGAGTTATTATTAGGCGTGAAAGGAGGAGTCACACCCAGCAGTGTATCCTCCAGGATGACGTAATCATGCTATGATGAAGATGATCTTCATGGAAATGAAAACCCAACGGTGACGAACTTAAGAAGATGTGATGTTGAAGATAATGGAAGAACGGTAACAGAATGTTATCGAAGAAGATCCCTACACCATAGACGGCGAAGACGTCGAAAATTTGGAAAATTTTGAATGGCCATTTGTCGAGCGAGATCGTTTGGATGATTTTGTAATTTATCAAAGAATCTTTGATAAAGTTGTCGTGCAACGTCTTTTACGTAGGGAATACGAAGGTCAGAATGAAGGGTGTCGTTTCTCACTTACCAAGGTGCTCCAGTGGCAAGCCTTAAATATCTTGATTGAAAAACTTGTATTTTGTTTAAATTGGTTCGAGCAGCAGCACCAAAAATCTGAATTCCGTACAGCCAGAGAGGTTTCAGCAAAGTCTTGTAAATTGTAATTTTTTGTTTCAGTGGTAGACGAGAACGCGGTTTAACTAGGTGGAACAAACATCTGAGGCGATTGTTTAGTAATAAGCGTTTGCTTTTCAGATGTTCATTCCACGTCAGCCGCCTATCTAACCATAATCCGAAGTACTTCACTTTGTTTCTAGTTGGTATGTTGAACCCACCAAGGGTTACCGACGGACAGCTGCCTCTACGAAGGGTAAAGGTGACCTGGACGGACTTTCCAGGATTAACCTTTATTCTCCACTTTTTAAGCCAGGTATCTAGGTCGTTCAGATATTGTTGAACCTTTCTTGACGCTCCTTCTGTTGTTTCACTTCTTGCAATAATGGCAGTATCATCTGCATATGTTGCAATATGTGCATTGTTCTTCAACGGCATATCGCTGGTGTAGATTGTAAAAAGAACAGGTGAAAGGATAGAACCCTGAGGTTCTGAAAATATTAAAGCGATGAGTACATTACTTTAAAACACCAAGATGTTGCTTTTATTTTACGCCCAACTGTTTTTTTACATTAATAATAATGCTGACCATGAAAGGAGGTAGATAGGCCTAACAATGAATGAATAAAGAATATCAGCCCTGACAGAGATCGAATTCGGTAGGCTACACCAGCAGACGATCCACAGAACCAAGAAAACCGTCCGAAGAACGGGTGTTTTCGTTAGTACTACAAGAAAAATGTGTTCTCATTACAAAACATATTTTTAAGCCTACGGTTGCAATTTAAAATATCCAGCGTGGTGGGGGAAGCGTCAAACGTATTCCAATGGATAAGTACCGTTTACAGATTAATTTTCTAATTTGTTGAATAATAACCACTACACCAAGGAGTGGATAACACGACTTATGAGTAGACATTACTAAAATATAATTGTATTAATTATTAATTAATTAAATTAAGTAAGAGGAAATGGTCATCTTACGTAAATAAATAATTAAATAAATATCTTTATCAGCGTCCAATTTTATTTACCGTTATATTTCTTTATCAGCGTTATGCAAGTATATTGCATGAGTTATACTCGTATTTTTTATAATATAATAGTAATTTAATTACTGATTAAATGAGAACTATAAATGTTGTAATTGTTTTGTAATTTGTAAAAGGTCTAAATTGTAGGTATAGATTGTTAACAGGTCTAAATAAAGAATGTACGTTAAATAGACAAAAGTGAACTATAGTTATTTATTACTAATGTTAATGCGAAATATAAAAAAGTACGCGCCACGAAAAAATTCCGTTGTGTTTGAAGAGCTCTATCTGAAAAACAACCCACCGGAAAAATTTGAACGCTACACTAAATTAAAGCCTGTTATTTTCTGCGTTGATTGATTTGACTTAAATTATTTTATTTAAAAATTAATCAAATATACAGCAATTTACGCAAAAAAGTACTCAGTTTTTAGCCGGTTTTCCGTTAATGTACTTTTGAAACGTCTGTTACTACGTCTAGATTTTACATAAAAGTTCGGCGGTTAAGTTTGTTGAAGATCAGAGTTTTTTTTGATAAAAATATTTTAAAAGTGAAATTTATTGTTCCGTTTTAATATGCCATAAATTTTTAAAAAGTGCCATTTTGGCTTCACATAAAGATAGGGATGTGGTTTTTGGACTGAAACATGGTATTTTACAACATTATTATGTCCAGCATTGTATTTTCTAAATATAGTGGCAAATAAAATGGAAACAGATTAAGAATGATGAAGAAATTTTGATTTAATTAGCTACAACAAGGTTGCCGCTGACACGGACATTGAGAGTATAGTCTGTTGGAGAACTGTTCGTCTGTGATCCATTTTATTGTAGAAAATTAATTTCTTTAGTAGAACTCAAATCACGCAGCATAGTTGCAAACATACGAGTATCAATTACTTCAAGCGTGTTTGTTAAAGAGAGGTGCAAAATCAGCAATTAAATTGGACTACTCGGTTGGTTCCGAGTGCACAAAAATACAGTGAACTTCCTGCAACGAGTCCACAACTACAGTGCAAAAATGTTACAAATTATAATACAATCTGCTTCTCGAAAATTGTAAAGGTTATAATAAAAACCATCATAACGTGTCAAGCTGAGCTAAAGAAATGTGTTTTTTTAGCTGTATTAGAGAGTATAGGAGGAAAATGATTACACCTATAAATAAGTGAGCTAACAACCTTGTATTTTGATTCTGGAACGCTTCTTTTTTCAAGAAGAGGCATTAAGTTGACCTATTTTAAGTCATAAGAAATAATGGTTGGATCAGAGTTAGTGTCACTTCTCATGCATAAATGTAAAATTATATAAATATCTCAATATACTTTATATTCTCTATAATTTAATATGTAGTATTTGTCAATTTAATATACTCAGAGTGTAAGATATATAAAGGTTATTCAAGTGTAAAATTTTGAAAATGATTAAATATATCATAAAAGATAAAATTTATCTAGAAATTCGATTTGAAATAACTGGAAATAAAATAATTATAGAAATATAAATATTTAAACTAGACTTCCGAACATGTTTTAAAAGCATTATTTTTATTATCATTTAAGTGATTATTTAGTTAGGTTATCATAGCAGCAGAATGCATATTAATATAATGAGTTTTTATAACACTTTTATAATATTCACCTTTTTTCACTGCTTTCCTTTTCTTTTATTCTTTAACTTACGAGGATTTTTGCGGAGCGCAACTTTGCTTCTTTGAACTTTGACAAAGGACGATGCATACTTCACAACATTTGAAGCTTTATGATGTTACCTGAGAAAGCGGTGCGCACCGCGAAACTGCTCGTAAGTTAAAGAAAAAAGAAAGGAAAGCAGTGAAAAAAGGTGAATACTACATTTTTTTTGAAAACTCATAATATGTATAATAATAATAATAATTATTATTATTATTATTATTATAATTATATATTATTATTATAAAATATATAATAATAATAATTATTATTATTATTATTATTATTATTATTATTATATACTGTGATTGGTATTATATTTATTTACTGTTTATAAAATCTCTATAAAAAGAAAAACATCATTGTATTTCATTATGTTATTTTGTTTATTTATGCTATATTTATGTAACGCTACTTTTGTTTCAATTTTATGAGCTTATGAAAATGTAATTTTCAAATCATTTATTTACCTTTCAAAATATATTCGCGTAGGTCATGCGAATTTTTAAAATAAAATAACTAAAATAAAATAAAAAAACTTACACACAAACATAACAAATGTAGATATTTAATGTAAACATAACAAATGTTATACAAGTCATAAAGTTCTACAGGAGTTTATGAATAAAATAATAGTTATTTAATTTATGTAACCACTCGTGTTGTAGCCAACCTACAAAACAAACTATTTATGCGAAATTCTGTTAACTGTTTTCCTATAAGAATTCAAGCTTTCTAGTATTAATCAGAATTCAAGTATTCTCAAGCTTCAAGAACCTCAAATATATATCAATAAATTACTACAACCGCATTAGTTTTCTGTCAAATTCACAGTCAAGATAATAAAATATTTTACAGCCAGTATATTTATTGCAGTTGTCTAGACCGATACAGACTGGGAGCTTATCATGAAAAATCGTAAATTTAAATTGAAAAATACGCTTTATACAGTAATTTATTTCTTTTATGCAGTGAAAAACGTAGCTCTTGGATGTAAATAAAATTTACTATACTGTTTTATCATAGTTTTAACAGAAAGTCGTAAGTTCCTGTAATACTTTAAAACTAATAAAACGTAGGGCATTTTTTAATTTTTGATTTTTGATTTTACAACTATGACTACAACTAGTGGAACAGATTAAAATTTACAAATAACGATTATTTTTACAGGAAAGCACCACTCAATAGCAATGTCTCAAAAAAATAGACTAATAATTAGTGTTTTGATCGTAATGCTTATTTTATAAATTTACTGTTACTTTTATTTTTACGTAGGTAATTATTATTTTAAATGAATTATGTTTCTACTCCAGCGTAGTTTCAATCTTCGTTGAGGATTTCCTGAAAAATGAATAGAATTAAGCTCCTTACAGAGGACTTTCGTTAGGGTTTAATTTATCTTTAAATCGGCGATAAAACTTTGAAAAAGTTCCACAAGAAATAACATTCGACGGTTTAGTCGATGTAAAACAGTTGCCATGACAGTATGAACAAAAATTTGTAGTCCAGACGACGAAGTTTAATTGAAATTGATAAGAGTCTTTTCTGAAAATCTAATTTTTAGAATTTTGCACTGGAATAGGGTGGGCTGTCCTATAATGTTAAGACTGAATAACTGGTTTTGAATAACGTTAGAAAACTTTATGTTTACATTTTTAGTCTAATCAGAATTATTTATTTTACTTCGAGATTAATAACACAGATATCCGCCCGTGCATTTAATCACACGTAGAGAGGACGAGAGCAAAATAGAGAGAGTGAGGGAGATGAAAATGCTGTTGAAAACCACGTTTTTGGATCGTAGGGTTCATGAAATGTGAAATCTGTTGAACTGACCGTAACTAAAATAATTGGATATAATTTAAACGCACAGAGTTTATAATAGCAACGAGGGTAGCTGTACTGTGCTAATGGGTTTGATCAGGATATAAAGCTATGAACTGATAACTGCATTAAAGTTGCTTAAGCGGCGATATCAAAACTCAATTTCAATTTTGTTAACCATAATGCATTTAATCAAACCCGATTAATTTAAGATATAATTTTGTTTATAAAACTTTAACATAAATGGAATCTTATGTAAATTTAAATTATAGTAAGATTAAAATGTTTTTCTATAATTTCAAATGTTTTTATAACTTCATGCTTTTATAAGCTTGGCTCATAAATTACCAACCGCCTGCAGATTTCTTTGTCCCTTATGTGGTTTCATTCTGGAACTAAGTTCAACTAATCTCATTCAAACTACTAAATTAAATTTATTGCAATTGACCTTAAAATTTAAGTTTGGTCACAACCATCAGTCAGTCTTGAATTAGAGCTACGTCCACATTCAATCATATTGTCTTTAGTCTATAAATGAAATAAATAATGGTAATGGTAATTTAATTAACAGTAATTTTAAATATAATTTAAAGTTATTTAAGCGAAATGACTAGGAAATCTATAGATAACTACAGGCACTTTTACATTATTATGTAACTGTCATAAAATTACGAAAGTTTTCTTGGATTCGATCAATAGTGCAGGTACTTGTAAACTCTTCATAAGCCTACATGACTTCATCACTTATTTTCTTGAAAGTTTTGTGGCAATACAGTCAAACTTTGATATAACCAAAACCTTGATTTTACGAGTTTTTTACTGCACCGTGTACTGGTGGAAATTTTGATATATTATTTTAAAAGTGATGTTGACATTAAAACAAAAAATGTACCCGTTTTTGAAGACTAACACGGATTATGCAAACTTATTGGCCTATAACTCCGTACATACTCATCCGATTTTACTGAAATTTCTCAGTGTATAGTTTAGACTGTTTCTATTGTGTAAACTGAATTTCAGGACCATGCCTTTTTTATTTCTTTATTTTTTGCCCTTTTTGCAACCCTTTCCGATCTCGCCAACCAGTAACTTTCTGAATTCATGGCCGGGACCGTTGGATTCGCAGTAGATTCAATAACATGAATCAATTATTTAGTTCAGCGACAGCTCAGTTTTTTGGATTTAATTTTTTAAATTGTAGACCATGCCGGGCATTCGCCTAGCCTAGCTTACCTAGTTGTACTGCCTTCTCATAAACCTATTCACCAAGCTGTTTCCGACTGACAGTAGGCCTCTTATATACTTGTTTATTTAAGACACTATGAATGGTTCTACATAACAATTTGTAAAAGGAATTAATTATTCCATTTCTAATGTTTCAAATATAAGATTGTGGTATACCGCATTTCGTACGATGATTTTATTCCACAATTTCAAAAATAATTATATTCCTATCGCTAGTAAATTTTGCAGCAAGTCAATTTTTTTTAGTAAGATAGTCTATGATTAGTTAATTGAAGAGAAAAAGAATCATCTCAACCTTAACTTTAGTGAGCATACACGTATAATGTTATGTAACGTTATTCGTGTAATGCAATAGTCAGTGTTGATGTTTGGTTAAAACAGCCGCTTAAAGAAAATATGGAACTATCCAATTTTCAGCAGAAGTAATGATCAGGCGTCATACACATTACCTCGAGAGTAGTTTAAACACTTTTCACTATACTTTTTCAATACTCTTGAGTAAATTTTTGCCGGTTTTACAAACACGAATAGCAGAAATTTTGTCAATGAACGTCACCCTTCCAGTGTACACTTTTGAAGTGGAGCTGACATTTTGAAATGAACGGAAGAGGTCTTATATAATATTAATTATGATTGAACTTATCGTATAATTATTATTAAATATATATTATAATATTAATATAATATATATTAATTATATAATTAATTATAATTGTTAATATATATGTATAATATATACACTATTATTATTAATATATATATTTTAATATTATTATTAATTAAAATATTATTAATAACTTATTGAAATTATGGTTGACAGTGTTTCCAAAATTGCCAATTGGACCCTCAAATAGTACTGTCATTATTAATGATGAACCGTTTTGCTGTACATTAAATTTGTCTCTTTATTTATTGAACGTTCCTCATAGTAATAATATCAAAACAACAGAAAAAACACACAAAGCGTCACCTAAATAATTCTAAAAGTTCAGCTGAATTTTTAGAACTGGTTTGGTGATGCTTTGTGTGTTTTTTGCAGTTGTTTTGAGTAAGTACAGAGAAGTATGCCAACGGCTATATACTAATAAATATGATGACTTTGTACATGGTTGTAATTCTTATTCAACCCTTTTTATTTCTAAAAATGTTTTTACAACAAACATTCTAAAATTCATAACACAGTTAGTTATGCACATTATGTAGGGTATAATGTTATTGTTCGCTTAAATTGTATTGTGAATTTTATATCATATTATTACAGGAACAAGGGCAGTTTGGTTAATTATAGCCTTAAGTTAACAAAGTTAATATAAGGTGTATAGAAAATAACGGAATTTTGTTTTTTTTTAAATATGTTCAGGACACTTATTTTGATACTTAAATTTATTCTTTGTACGTTTTATCCTCTTCAGCGGAAGTTCTCAATCCTAAATTAATTCCAAAACCTAGTAACCCACTAAATAGACCTGAATCATACACGTATTCTTAAATTGTCATTACATTCGAACGTTTTTGAAGAACTACTGTAAAAAAAGCTTCCCATAATTTGTCGTGTATATGATTCACTTTTCACTATTCTTTTCACTATGTATACGGCCGGCGCTTGAACCCGGCCGAATAACTCAGCTATAAAGATTTCGAGAAGAAAAATAATTTTCGATACAATGATAAAAATCTGGTGTGAACACTCAAAACTTTCTCTTGCCAAAGCCAAAAATGAACAATATAACCTAACATTAGTAATAAAACATTAGAAATAAACAAAAAAACTAACCTCAATCAACATAACCTTATTTTAATCATTAGTGAATGATGCAAATTGACATTCTACCTTAGTTTGGCTTCATAATACGGAAAATCACTCTTTCACGCTAAACTTAGGGTCTATAGAGTAAAATGCTTGAAATAAAAGTTGTAGATCTTTTAATTTTCTATATAAATTTTATTACAAACTATTTTGTCATAAAATTCATACTAAGGCTAAAATCTTAAAAATCTATTTCTTTACAGAGTTTCATGGAAAAAACCAGAAATTCACAAATTACTGCTAAACTAAGCGTTTTCAACAAAATGTTTGAAATAAACGTTATACGTTTTTAAATTGTCTACAACTTTTATTATTTACTATACTCTTTTTCCCTAAAATGCATAGCCTATTTAAGGCCGTTATCTTAAAAAAAAAACAATTTTCTAGAGAGCACAGCCTCCCCAAGAATTTCAGTAGACATGGCGCCTACCATGTAGAACATGACAAATGTAGTAAATTAGGCAATTTTTAAAAAAATATCGTATAGGACCCGTTTTTGAGAAAATCGCAAAAAAATGAAAAATGAGACGAATAAACTACTACTTCCGGTTGACCGATTTTGATGAAAATGTTCGTATCGGGTCCTCTAGTTGTATCTAACAAGTTTCAAGTTTCATTTCGTACGACGCTCCTTTCTTGAAATATTCTGTTCATTCACAGACCAGTCGCTATAAACATGTATTTTGGGTTCAGGGGGTCTGAAAACGTGTATAACCGGTGAAAACTCGATTTCATAAATCGACATAAAAACAACACTTTCCTTCCTATATATTCATAGAGAAAGGCAAGAAAAAGTAAAAACAGAAATTTTTTCGGTTTTCTGGATAAAAGGTAAACAAATGGTAAACAAATTAGGATTGAATAAAAGGGGTTACAAAAGGACCAATTATCTAAATAGGTAAACTGACCCCTCAGGTAAATCGCTATCACAACAATAGGCCTACTTATTAAACATCTAAGTATTTGTACATTTTAAACATTATTAATTTTAAACACTTTTGGAATAAATTATTAGCAATTATTGTTTACATTACCACCTTTTAAAATCTCAGGCCTACTAGATAATTCTAGACACACTTTCCCTCTAGATATTGTCACAATACAATTTTTATTATAAATTTTTACGAAGTACTATCATAGATGGCTGGTTGGCTACAATAACATTAAATTTGTTACCTATTAAATAAATACCTACCTATATTATTACTATCGGATACCACCTTTCTTTGTTTTAAATATCTTTTCATTTGTTTTTAATATCTTTGTTTTTCATTTAAAGTACTTCTAATCAATAATTTGTTTTCTTAAGAATAATTTTCAGGATCTTAAATAGTAATTCATGTAACACCTAGAGTGTGAATTACTATAGTTTGGATGATTTAATACTCACCCAATACGACTCATATAACTTTATGTAATTCAAAAATTTATCGTTATATGAATTTTTGTAAACACCCAATTACGTTGCTTTATTTGTTTTCCTTTCATTTAAATATTCGTTTACGGCTCTGTGTAAAAATAATATAACACATTTATTAATTTACTGGAATTCTAACATTTAAGCCATTTCTGATTCAATTAACATTCGAATATTAGTTTTTAAATATAAATTTTACGTTGCATTTGATTTCTTTCAATTCACACTATAACGTTTTCAAAAAAAAAAACCGAACAGAAGTACTAATAAATACTAGGCCTATAACATAAAACTTGTAAACTACGGTAAATTTTAAAAAGTTTTCGATAACTTACTCATAAATGTCAATGAAAGTGTAAATGAATTTTGAATTTATATTCTCGTTTTCATTATAAATTATTTTTAACTTCCATTTAATTTAACTTAAAAATCTTTTTTGAGAAAAGTAAAATAAAAATGAAAAAGACAATAATGTCTACCTTTGATTCATTATATCATTATTAAATATTTCTAAACATGTATTTTAACTTTGAGTTTGAAAATTGATCATACTTTGTTGCTTCTTAAGACCTTTGAATAATAAGAGACCATCTTCATAAATATAAACTTTTATTTTGCATTTTCTTTACTACTGCATCAAGTAAAAATAGCTGAAGTAATTTAACTGTAGTAATTCTAAAGTTTGCATTCTAGGAACATGAAGATCTAAAGTGGGGTTTCCAAAAACCCACGGTGTTTAACCACTAAAGTATATTTTAATTATTTAAATGGTTTATTACAAGACAAAAAAATGGTTTACTTATCAATTTTAAACAGAATAAATTTATCGTGCAATGCAATTTTAATATGGTTTTTATAGCATTGAATAAAATAATTAACATAACTGTAATACACATTTTTTAACAATTATTATGAATGTATTAATTTTTAAAATTAATACAAAATGTTTTGACTGATGATATGGAATGTATACTTCACAACCTTCTCTTGCAAAATGATTCTTACTAACAATATTGTAAAAATTGCAATTAATAAAAACACGTTCAATAACAGTCCGTATTTCATTCATAATGAAATTTATTATTGTCTTCTTTAAAAGCATATTTAGTTATTTATTAACTAAATGCGCACAACTAACCTTGCAATCATGTAGGGATTCCAGGCAACGACAAAGCCGATCTTGCGGCCAAGAGTGCTGTTCACTTACACGAACATTTCCATCGGGTCTCTCATTCTGACCTAAAGGCACACGTCAACAGAAAACTATTTGATTTCTGGAACTATAGGTGGACCGAGATGGCACCTTCAAAACTCCATACGGTACGAAAAACTTTACGAGAATTTCCTCTACCCGAGTTTCATAATCGCAGGAAACAGGGTGTCATCTGCCGATTGCGAATTGGGCACTCATTTATATATCACACCAACACCTGCTCACAAAATCTACGCCGACAGTGTGCCCTTTCTGCGACGAGAAAGCAACGGTTTCTCATATAGTTTCAGAATGTAGAGAACTTCAAGGCACCCGTACACTTCTTGGTATTTCTGAAATTTTTCAAAACAATGTTAGGTGTAAAGACAGTTGTTACAAAGTTTTAAAATTTCTACGCTATATCGCTGTTGAAGACAAAATCTGAAGCCTACTAATTTTTACTTTTAATATTTTAATTTATGAAATTATTGTTTTTACTGTTATTAATACTTATAATTCCTATTGTGGTCGCTAATAACCATTAGAAGTTAATGCGACCTTTATAAATAAAATAAAAAAAATAATAATGACAGCACTGTGCTGGAAAAGCAGGATGGCCATATCACAAAAACATAATTATTTCCAACTATTAAAAATTGAATAAATAACTTCTTTTAAGTTTATTTAATGTCGAATCAACTTCTTTGGTTATTAGGGACTACTATCCAATGACTCGGTAGGTGTAACACTTAATAATTTCAGACTCTAGTCGAGAATTGAACCCAGACTCACAGTGGGCACGGTGGGCAGCGCTCTAACCACTGGGCCACAAAGGCGGCCAAATAATTTTTATTCGTAATATGATACGGTTCAAACGAGTCTTATACCATATTTAACACAAAATAATTCTAATATAAGTTTTTAATCATAACCTAAATGTAGTTACATTAATTTCTGAGAGGATGAATTAACAGCTCGAATATAGTTTTATCGCAGTAACTCATTACATCAGTTGTTGTATTTCTTATCTCACTATGAAATCTAAAAGAAGATTATAATACTGACAAATAGCTGAAAACTTAAGTTTAAAAATAAATGACTAACAATATGAAGAAAAAGTAGTCACTTTCAACACACACTAGAGAATTCTAAGGTTAAAAACTTTTATAAAAGTTTCTTGCACTCTAACTTAATATTAAAGCTTGCATTCAAATAACATTGTACGACTACGGAAAGACTTTGTTATTATAAAGTACTTTACTCTAATAAAAAAGTTCAAAAAGGCTTCAAACTCATTATTTACCGTAAGCAATGTAATTACTATCCACAAATTCAGATTCAGTAAACTTAAGTTTAGAAGAATTTAATCAAATTTCTTGAAATATTTCTGAGTAAATGACGCACAAATATCACGAACATTAAATCTGCTCACGTAGCTTTATTACTGGATTTTAATGCATAGAATTCATTTCCAAAGACTTGCAGGCATGGTATTCTACAACATACGTTCTAGAAGATTACTTTAATACGAAACTAAATTAAGGAGGAATATTTTTGGAAGAATAAAGAAATTTTAACTGAAAATTCATTTGAACATTCTTATCGTCATGCAATCTGAGTGCTACACTAATGATGTAATTTATAGCCCAACATAAGGTTGACTGATTTTAACCGAAACCTTCATCTGGTCCCTTTGGGATACCTAAACGGAATACTAATTTTGAACTTCAAATAGTTCCATGAAATTCGTTTCAGAGTTTGTAGTAATACAAGACGACATTCACTCTAAACAAATTTCTAATAAATTCACAATTTTTTTACTCAGATAAATCAGAATAAAATCCATATAACTAATGAAAACGGATTTTAGAAATCTACAGTAAAACCAACATCTTGTGGAAATCTTTCAAGATCATTTAAAAAAAGTTAATTTTTATCTTTTTAACTTTTAACTTATACACGAATGGTGTAAAACATGGAAAATAAAACTTAATACGACAAAATCCCTTCACGTAACTTTCACACTCCGTCATGGTGATTGCCCACCAGCATACATAGACAATGAACCTCTCACAAAAACAGATACGGTCAAGTATCTCGGTCTGACTTTTGATAAACGACTAACTTGGAGCACACATATCAAACGGAAACGTTTATTACTGAATTCCCGACTTAAACTTCTATATTCCCTACTTCACAAACGATCAAAATTACCAATGGCACAAAAATTACGCATATATTGTTCTCTTTTGAAACCTATTTGGACCTACGGATCCCAAATTTACGGTTCAACCAAACCCTCTAACTTGCAACGAATTCAAGCATTCCAGTCAAAAACATTACGCCTTATAGCAAAAGCACCTCTTTACGTTAGCAACAAAACCTTACATACAGATTTGAAAACATCACTTGTACAAAATTTCATTGAATACCTATACAAACGCTTTCACGACAAGTCACACGAACACGAGAACCCCCTGGTGCGTTCACTTTCTTCCGTCCTTATCTGATAATCCCCCTAGACGCCTTAAAAGACGCTGGAGTAGAGACATGCTAATTTGATATACAAATTTCATTCTTGGGGAGGCACCAATGGGGGCCCTACCCCTCTCATGCCTATCATGTCATTTACATTATTATGATAATCATCACATTTGCTTGTTGTAAAATTTTACAGTTGTAAATAAAGAATTAAAGGGAAAAAACAATTTTTTTATCTGTTTTGAAAAAGTTTCTGTGGAGCTGTTGAATTTTTAGAGTAGTTTACTAGTTAAATAAGCACTATCTTTTTGTTTAATTACGGATATTTAATTATAATCAAGTCAGCAAATGTAGGATTGTACGGTCTGAATTTCAATATAGATTTAAATCAATTTAACCCAAACATATTTTGAACTTAAAATATAAATTTACGGCTATGTATCTATAAATTTATTTAAATACTTTCTAGAAAACGAAAGCCAAGTGAAAGTGAAGTGTGTGCTTAAGTCTGTAGATCAACATCACATCAGGGGGTTGTCATGAACTGAATGAACAAATGGTTTTGTCAGGAGATGCTTATAACTTTATATATTCTACCTGTCTCTCTTTGTCCCTCTCTCTCTCTCCCACACCCCTTTTACACGGCTGTCTCATCTGCTGATGACGATGGAAGGAGAATCAGCGAACCAGAAGGTATCTGCATCTGATCTACTCTAATTCAAATATATTTCTCTTTTCGCTTTACACTAAAATATTCGACCCACTGAACTGTGCGCCACAAAAATTCTCTCTATATAAAACAGTTCTTATCTAAAACTTAGAATTTTGAATTCCTTTCAATAAGTGTGTGTAATCAATACCTTCTAAAAGTTATAGGCTAATGGCTACTTTAGGATGTGCTTTATTGTAAATTTGAATACACCTGAAACTTGGCCCAAAAATTCATAGGCTATTGATACAGAGATATAAATAAAACCTTTCCTGTTGTTACTTCTGTCAGTTGTTATTAAATCCAAGCTTTTATGTTTTTTTTTAAACCATAGAGGTCTATGTATTTTTAATTACAAGAATATTTAACCCACCGGGTTAGTCTAGTGTTAAAGTCGTCGCCGTGAGTCAGGTTTTCAACAGCTGATTTCAAAGAAGTAGGTTCTGTGGTTCAAATCCTAGTAAAGGTAGTCACTTTTATATGGATTTGAATACTAGACAGTAGTTACCGGTGTACTTTGGTGGTCCGGGTTCAATTAACCGTACTTACTCAGGTCGGCGTAAGTCTGCACACTACTTCACCTCATTTACACGGCATACCTACTACAGATACTGAAGCCACGAGATTGCCTTTTGCGTATGTGTGGGCTGTGAGGATGGGAAACGATATATTTGCAGTGCTGCCAACCTCAACAGTAAGACACTACTCGTACATTTCACTACCGTGAAGTTTCTACAAACGTTTTGTAAGCTGTGGTTTATTCCGATAAAATGTTTTCTTCACAAACCTTATAAGAAATAAATACGACCTGTAATGGCCTATAAGTAGTTTAATTAAATGACTAGAAATGTTTGATTTTTCTGTAATTACGAATGAATTGCCTTCTTTACTACTGCTGTCACCGACGTTTTCATCATCAGTCTCTCTAATTTCTACCTAACCGTTTTTTTTACCAGCCGTCAACAAAACTTAAAGAATAGTTTCTTCACGTCCTTAATTTCCTTCTTTATTTTTCGAATTGTGAAAAGAGAAACATCACAGTAGTTAGCAGCTCGCTCTTGGCTTTTGTTACGAGGCACGGATTGGCATTTTTGTTTAGCTTCAACTTCATAGCATATTATTACATAGCATATCAGATTTCGTTCAACACTGTGAATAGTTCGACCACGTTTTCGAGAAACCGACATATCTGTAACTAACAGTTAATCTATAAAAGGTTCCGCGATATACTATATAGGAATGCTCTGGGTATGGTATAAGTTGTTAAGTTTGTCGTACTGAAATTAAAGCAGTCGGGCATGCGCACTGATGCTTTTCCCCCTTTACACCTCATTGCAAACAAGGGCAAACTCGTGACTCAAGTGACTATACCATCGTCGTCTCATTGGGTCGTAGGGTTGCTTTTGTTCTTAAATTGAACAGATTGCAACGTACACACATTAAGGATAAAAAAGAACATTTACATCAATTGTTAACAAACCTTTCTGTAATTCCATTACTTTTAATCGAACTCGTTAAAAACTGTTAATGCTATGGTGAATTAAAATCACTTTACTGTTTTGTAACTATGACTAATGGAACATGCATTTTTTGTGGTAACCTAAAGTCGTAATATTGACCATTGATGCCTCCCAAGTTTTCGTATCGCGAATGACATCATCTTAATAAGTGATTAATTAGGTGACTCCAATAGCTGAAAAAAGCAGCAGAAAAAGTTAGCTTTAAAGTAAATTTAAAAAAAAAACAAAATTAATGTCGTAAATAATTAAATATTAGAGACGGTCAGCTATTTTTATGATAAAAACTGTGATCTGAATATTAGTTTCGATAGGGCTTTTATAAGGATATTGAGTATAATTTTTAGGGATACTAAAATTCCGATGAATCTACAGACCAATTATTTTAACGCTTGTATTCTCCCGCTACCTAATTACTGACCTATAGCTCGTAACGATGCCATTAACAAAATAAAGTTACTGACGAATAAAGTGACATGTAACCTGGAATTCATTGAAAATGAATTTTTTCTTTTTAATATAAAATTTTCCACACTTTCTTCTTCGTAAGCTGGTGTATTTTTATAATTAAACTCTTTTTAATGATTTTTGTAAATTTGTCAGGTTAAACCTTGCAGGTTTAAAATGTCTCAAAAATGTATGATATAATCAATTTTTCAATAAACTTTGAAGAAAATTTTTATGGTAGAAAGGAATATTTTTTTCTTATTAAGCTTTGCAACATCGTTTTTTCATTTTATTTACTAACCATTATTGAGTTTGCCATAAATTTGAAGTGATTATTATTTAAGTATAAAACTTCTACCGAAGATTCTCGCGAATTCATCTTCCCCATATAAATGAATTATTATTTCAGAAACCTTTGGAGGTATAAGGCTGAAATTTTAAAGCATTATAAGCCTGCATACTTTTTAAATTACATCTATTTTACACTACAATTGTAAAATTTTTAAGAAATGTAAATTAACTGGTTTTTAGACATAGTATTTGCAAAATGTAGACTCTTTTAAACTTAGCCCAATCAATATTTCAAACATTACATAACAAAAATAAGTTAATAATTTTACTGCCACTATTATTATAAATTATTTATTTTTCTTTATAGGGCTGCAAAGTTTCAGTTAGCTGCGAGTGACGGTTTTTGCAAAAAGGGATAAGTAGGTTTCATTTCAACATGTTCTAACGTACCAGTTTCAGGTCTCTTCAGAAGCGAAACAGAGAATGAAAGAAATACGGATGGCTCAATTATCGTGTGCGAAGCAAGGGGTGAGACGACAAACTAGAGTGGAAGACATTGAGAGCGTTGCCGAGTACGTACAGTATTGAGTTGGGCTGAACTTATCGCTTCACCAGATACGACGACACACGGTAGACGAAGAAAATAAATGGAGTGGTGGCCTAGAGCGTAAAGGCATAGTCTTTATCGAAAAACAACTTGCGCTATAGCTTTCAGTGTTAAACTTTTTATTATTTCATTGATAGTACGTTCATTCGTAGTAGCCAGATGTACGATAAATGTAATATTTATGCCACAATTTTGTAGTTTTATTCGATGTACGGGATTAAACAGACCACAGTAACGTACTGGCCTAGCAGAGCTGCAGATAAAACAATTCTTTCATATTTAACAAAATTTTCAGACTAAACTTTTGAATGTATAACCAAAAATCTGGTCTGAAATACTCAATCGACTTTCTCTTGCCAGTAATGTATACAGTAATGAACAATGAAGCCTAACCTATGTTTAATCATAAGTACAAAAATCGTAGTAACCGTTTTTGAGAAAATTGCAAAAATTGAAGGAGTAATACCTTCCAGTTGACCTATTTTCATGAAAATGTTCTTGTCGCGCCCCCTTATTGTATCAAATTTAAGTTCAAAGTTTCTAATTTTTACACAATTCCGTTCTTGAGATATTTTGTTCACAGACAAATACACACACACACACACACACACACACACACACACACACACACACACACACACACACACACACACACACCAATCGCTATGAACGTGATTTATGGGTTCAAAAAGCCTGAAAATGTAAATTTGCAGTGAAAACTTGATTTGAAAAGATCGACATGACACATACTTTTCTGCACTAGACATAGGTCAAGTGAAAAAAAACCATTCTATGAGTAAACAGATTTTTTTAGCTCAGCAGGCCAGGTATTAAATTTAGTTTATAGGTAGGTGTATGTCAGACATTTATTAACAAATCATAACAATATTTTTATTAATATTTTATTGAGTACTTTGTACATAATAAATTTATTTTTTTTATTAAATTCTAAATTTAAAGCACTTTTCCTCCCAACCCAGTAAAAAATCTATTAACTGTAAAAGTCCTTTCGTACTAATTAGATTCAAATTGAAAAAAAAAGAAACCAACCCAGCTCACACTAGTCTGAACTCAGATTATATAAATTTTAACTGGTAAAACAGACAGAAAATTGGTAAAACTATAATTTTACTCAATATACAATAACTTTCGAGGTTGTGTTTGATAGTGGCTTCTTAAATCTGGCATCCCTGATCGTCCACCTTTCCATTAAATAAAATGGTTGCTATTTGTAGTTATTGTATTCCACAGCCCCGATTCCGGTGGTCTGATGATTTCATATTGAGAAGACAGATTGAGAAGACTTTGGCAGTAATTGCAGCTAACGGAACAACGTGAAAAGAAAAAGGAGAGGCCTTTGCCCAAGAATGGATGAGACAAGGCGGTTGGGGAAAGACTTAGGGAATACAATTTATTTGTCCTATTAAATACAAATGAAGAGAAGACTGAACACCATAAGGGAGCTCGACATAAAAATTAAAATTAAAAATTTTGTCAAAAAGCAGAGCAGGGGAAAAGTCTAACAGCTAATGACTTTTTCTAACTTCTTCAAACTGCTCTTTGATTAGTAAAACGGTTGTACCGTTGTCAAGTACAATTGTACAAACAATGCAAATTATGGTAAAACCACTCAACAGGTTTATGAGAAAAAACCCCCATTGTTAGAAGTAGTTACATTAGAGAAGTAATTAGACAATAAATTGTAACTATAGCCAACTGTCAATCATCTGATACGGGGTGTATTTCCTCCTTTGTGTTCTTGGGCCATTCGTCCACCTGCCAACTTCCAGCCAATCATTGGGGTGCCTCTCTTTCCTTTTGGCCCTCCAGGTTGGTAATAGAGCGAGACTTATCGACCAGAGGTGCCCTGATTTTGAATATCTGAGACTGAAATAAGTTCCATTGGGAATTCAGCTTGGAAGAGTTGTTGAAGAAGGAGAAATTATTTGAAGATGTGACTAGGAGAAAAGGAGACTAAGAAGAAGAAAAAGGAGAGATATTTAGTTGAGGTAAATTAATTTCGTATGTATTAAACGGTTTTTAAATTTTGTTTTTTTTTAAGTCGCGGGAGAAAAAAGGTTGGCTATATTTAAATTAGGTCAGGGTAATTTACTGATAAGTTTATAAGTAATTTGATGACTCGTTTTAGTTGAATGCAAAGAAACAAAGTTTTATTTATTTAATTTTCTCATGCTCTAATGCTAGAGCTGGTGTCCAATATTTTTTATTGTTTTTAAATCCATTTTTAAGAATTTACCCGCGGGTCTAGATTTAAGGTAGTGCACGATCAAAAACTCGGATGTAAATAGGATCGCTAGTCTAAAACATATGAACAGATATTTTACGTGTATTTTCTAACTTTAAATTATTCCAATAATTAACCTACTCTGTAGAAGATAAACGAACAAACCGTAAATTTAAAAAAAACTGTTATAAAACACACAAGAATCTTAATTTGTTATAAAAGGTTTTAGAGATGAAAAGTGTTTGAAATTCATATTAAACTAATTTTTAAAAACAAATTTAAAATTAATGAGTTGGTAAACAAAGTTATTTTTTTAACAATTATTAACGAAGAAATATTTTTTGAGATTTGTTTTAATAATAATAATGTTATCCAGAAGAAAAATATAATGATAGAATCCATACAAAAGCTCTTTCTCATTTTTTAAAAAACAAATATTCCACTTTAAAACAAATGTTTTAAAAGTCAGAAGAATGGATTCAGAAGAAAAATGTTACTTTATAATTTCAGAAGAACTGTATTTAATTGATTAATTCGATTTTATTTTTAAAAGTTTATCGCTTGTTAAATAATTTAAACAGTTTCAAATATTCCATGTAGGCTTTGTATTGTTATTATTACGTACACCTCCATTGTCGGATATATTTATAATTATTTCTAATTATAAGCCATACTATTTTGAAAAATA
This sequence comes from Catonia carolina, assembly GCA_035578175.1. Classification (NCBI taxonomy): domain Eukaryota; kingdom Metazoa; phylum Arthropoda; class Insecta; order Hemiptera; family Achilidae; genus Catonia; species Catonia carolina. The sequence goes on along the minus strand of JAQMRL010000001.1, from coordinate 305,681,680 downwards.
ATATTCATTAAATTCTGTAAAATACAACACACACTCCTGTACATGTGTTCAATTTATTCAAGATAATCTAATTTTAAACCCTTCTTTACAGATGACCATAGCCGTGTTTTATTAAAACCTGAACAAATTTCAAACAGTAGAATCAATTTTCTATAAATGTTCAATTTATTTAAAAAAATGGACCATTATGTCTGAAGACTCAATTATACTGTACAAATTTTTCTGGGTATCAGTGTATACAGGGTGGTGTCTAAACTGAAGGTTAATAGGAGGTAGAACATTTTACGGTGTGTTTTAATTTTTTCCCGCCATATTAGATCCATATTGAATCAACCCTTATTTTTTAATAGGAAGGTAGATATATATGATGAACAAACTTAATGTACTGTAACATTATAACAGTACTATTTTCTAAAAACCGTTGAGAGAATAAATTGCTATTCCAAGGAATCAAGTGTATTGTAACACAGGTAATGGATAGGCGATGAATGAAATGTGTTCGAAAAGAGTTATTGAAAGCGCCGTCGAGTCTAGTTTGAAATACGTGGTATGGCTGCCTAATATTGATCATTTCTACTTTGTTGTAGTGTACCGTAAAACGGAGAAAGTGTTAGAAGAGTCTCGATTGTATGATAAACTTTTAGATCAGAATTATAAAAACATTTACTACCTATGTAGTCAGTTCATTAGTACTTGAACAGAGAATGGAATTAGTTTTATTGGAATGTTTTGAAATAGTGTCGTTACGGGACCGGTTCTGAATTACGTTAATAGTGCGTGTGCGTTCGGTTTGAAGCAAGTGTTTATAAACAGGTAAATCAATATTTGATTGTTAAATGACATCATCTTATTTATGGTTGATTTTACGTTATAATTGATTTAATTGAAGTAATCTCCTAAGTTATCTCCTGTGAAAGTAATTCATTTTATTAGACAGCTAGACTCTGTGGTGAATGAAGTTGTGCCGTTTGCAGGTTGGAAGATATGTGCTTTTCAGAAAGCCTGTCATGCTGATAAGCATACTTTTCCACTAAGTGATGAAGGCGATTGTAAACCACTTCACTCCTCGTTTTACAAGGAAAACCTCTAGAGGTTCCAACCTCCTTACAGCTGATGACCTAAACAACACAACACCCATTCGAAGTTGCAAAAATGTTAAATAAGTGGTGGTATAATACAACGGAGTGAACTACGCCGTAGAAACTGGTTTTGCATTTTTGTAACTGTTTAAGGTTTATTACCCTATTGGATGTATTCTGCAAACCAAAATCAAAAATGTTAAGCGCGTCTAACGGTACGAGTCGGCTGCACGAATGTTGAGGAATAGTCTGTTTACCTAAATACTAGAGTTTTGTTCTAAAGTTCAGCCGACGTAGTGTCGGCTGTTGCTCTAAAAACGTCAATACGTTGTCAAGCAATGACTCACCAAGCAAATGCAGTAATGTGCTTGTGAGCTTTAGCTCGAGGCACTAATGCTGTGCCACACAGTACAGTACGTAATGTAACTGGACAATTGGAGTATTTAAACTCCTTTAGGTGAACAATACTGTACTATGTATACAGTGTACATAATACACTCTAGCTAGATTACATTGTTTTCAGATATTTTATGTGGGCTATTGCAATTTTAAGCATTCACACAGATCTGAACAATCACATAAGTGAAAAACCCACCAGGCACACCAGAGAAGTAAATGAAAATTATAAAATAATAACAACGGCTAATCCGTCATCTGAACTATCTCCATTTACCAGTTAACCTTAATCGTTGGCTCCGCAGAAGTTGTATTTGATTTGGGATACATTTACTAGTCATCTGATTTACTTACAGTTCCTTCTTTGTACATCTTTGAAGTAATAATGTACGTAAAGTAGTTAATACCTTTTTACAGAAGTTAAATGTTCACAACCACTACACAAGAAATAGAATTAATTACTATGTTGCTAATCATAACACTTATTGTTTGAGAATACCTACTTTTGGAGGTAGAAAATACATCAATAAATTGCCAAAAGCTTAAAAAAGTTGCGACAATTTAAGTTTGTTTAAGAAAAAGCTAAAAAAAATACTTGATTGATGGAACGGTTTACAGTGTACATGAATTTCTTTCTAAATAGGTTTTGGTTGAAAAATATATAACTTTTAATTAAACGTTGAGACAAACACTGTGTATTATTTAATAAAAAGAGGTTGCTGACATATGCTTATTGAAGTAAGCAAGTCAGTAGTGGTAATAAATTATTGGTAAATATATAATGAATTTATCATATGTTAAAATTTTAACTTTTCAGTTTTATCTTGACATGTCCTATACTCCCTTTTGGAGTCTCTTGAATGCAGTTACATAAAAATAATTGTTATCAGTTAACACAAACTGTTAAACTGATTAAATCAAATAATGTTTATACATCGTCAATATACTTATTTCATTTTAAATGATTTTAAATCTTGCAACATTTAAACGTATAACCATCACATTCAAGTAACTATCAATGTTATAATATGTAAATGCGAGGGACCTGACAATGAATATTCTTCCCAAAAATTTTAAAAGTACCAAATAACTGAAGAATTGCGCAATTATCTTGTTTACAACTTGCAGTAGGCTTGCGCAAGAATTTAAAAACATATTAGCTGACCCCGGTGAATTAATTCACAAAATAATATTGATTTATTTTTAACAATCTATTTCGTATAAACTGACAATTTCTAAAAAATATAACAGGACAGGTTCAAACAGTTGTAGAGACTTCTTTCACGAAAATCCAAGTTACCAACTACATCCAAATTAACCATTTACAACTCCTACCTTCGACCAATATGGAGCTATGCCAGTCAGCTTTACTACTGTGCAAAACCATCGGTATTAGCAAAAATTCAGCGTTTCCAATCGAATTTTTTTGGAGGATAGTTAACGCCCCCTATTATGTAACCAATAAAACGCTACACTTAGACCTAAACTTACCCTACATAAGTGAAGTTTTCTTAAAACTCTATACAAAATTTAGGAAGAAACTCGTGAACCACCATAACCCATTGATCTCAAATGTGGCTACACAGACTCTCCCAAACAATCCAATAAGACGTTAAAACGTCGATGGAGCCGGGACCTCATCAATTAACGTAGTGCTGTAATTGACTATCCATTACAGTGTTCTAAATGCTGCACTTAATGCTAAACTTATCTATTCACGTCGGAGTTCTGTCACTGGACTGTGTCTCAGCTCACGTTTATTTACCATGTTATTTTTTTCCAAATTTTGAGTTATCACATTCACTGATTGTTTCCAACAGATTGTGAATTTCCTAAATAGAGAAAAAACCAATCTATTTCACAATACTGTCTTATAGTCTTATTTCGTGATGTTTTTTACCAATGTTTATAAAATAAGATGTGCATCTAAATAAATAATTCTTGTCATCCTAACAACCCTTGAAAACAAACTGAATTTCGCAACACCGCCACCAGAATATAAGCACCATCGAAACTTTAATTCAATTATTTTGTTATTTATTTTAAAATATCTCGCTACAGCTTTTACCATTTTTCATTTTTTGATTTATTTTCCAGAATTCAGAAAATGTCCGCTTCACAATCTTTCTTTTTAACCCGTTAGGTAGAACTCAGGCTTTAAGGGCGAATAGAATCTTCATTTAAAGTAGACTTCATTGGACAAGATACTGCGTTTTAAGTATAGTAAAGATGATATTCAATGTTTAAAAATGTTTTTCAGGTGCGTTCCTTAGATGAATATTTCAGAGAAAAGCGATCAGAATAATAAGTAAACATATTTATGAATGCACACCTGAATTCACCAGTTTACGCCTACGTACCAAGCTACACTTTATTTTGAATACTTTACAGTTATAAAAATGTTCTGACATAATATTTTGAAATGTTTGAAAATCGATCATTATTGGAACGTTGCCTGAAATATTTTGTTTATTATTTTGACAAAATTACAAAATTTTTACAAAATTAACATTATAAGTGCAGTATTCTATTTATACTTCGAGGTCCTTAATTTACAAAGTTAATAGTGGTACTTATTTTAGTAATTTGCTTGATGTAAGAGAGAGTCAAAGAGCTCTAGAATGAAAGTTGGAGTTAAAGTGTTAGTTAACTTAACTCATTAGTTAGTAGACGATAGGTGTGTGTTATATAACATTTAACTTATATACATACTGTTGGATAATAGTTAACTGTAAAATTACACTCATAAATATAACAGCAGAAAATCAAAGGATTGTTTAATTCAAAACAAGGATTGAATAAATAGATAAGTGAAACATAAAACATCTAACACCACGTTTGCATATTTCTGTAAGTAACTGACATCGTATATCATTCGTGTGAAAAATATTTCATTCATTAAATATTACTTCATTCATTCCGACATTTGTTTCCAATTTGTCAGCCATCATTCATCTAAAGATTGGCAATATGCCCAATTTTTCTGATGTAGCCATTGAAATCTACATTATTCGTAAGAAAATAAAACATTTATTTGAATCTCTCACAATAATATTGACGCAGGCCGCCAAAAGCTAAGTTAAGTTACGGCTGACAAATACGGATGTATTTTTATCAACTAATTTTTTTACTGAAAATTAATTTGTACGAAGTATTTTGGGATTTCATAAACATTATTTATGTTTTCAATATGATTCGTGTGCAATGTTTGCCAGACTTTTCAACTGTGCATTAGCTAGATCTTTATATAATACTAACATAGATCACATGTAATGTAAAATGTTATTGCAGCAACAGAGATAATATTTTGTGTTGTTTTCATGTTAACGGAGTAGAAAAAGTATTAGTATCGTTAACTTCAATGGATATGTTTGCTAAAAAAAAGGTTGTACTGAAAGAATTGCCTTCAAATACTGTTCAGAGTATCTTCGTTGCTAGCGCAGGTATACATTGAACAAACAGTTTAAACAAATACTGTGTGGATTGATTCATTCACTCAGATTTATATTTTATGAAATGGTTTTTTTTTTGTTTTTTTTTTAATAACTGTAAATCTACGATCTGCTCTCATAGAACAATGAGTAGATGTGTTGTAAGTATAAATCTTGAGTAAGTAATACCCCTTGGTATTACTCTATAAAATTTCCCATTTTGTTGAAGTGATCTTGCGATCGTAAAATAAATTACACAATCACATATTAAAATAAATCTGTAGGGTGTAGTCTGCATAGTCTTCTGTGTGTTCCACTGTTGTCTAGGAGATTGATGGCTTCTGGATTCTGGTGATTTTCAAGTCTTGTTTGGTAACTGGTGCAAAATTTCTGTATAGCTTCGTGTACCGTGGGAGTGTTCGTGTCTCTGTGCAATATAGTGTTGGATATGTACCAAGGTGAGTCCATGATGTTTCGAAGTATTTTTGACTGAAACCGTTGAATTATTTCAATGTTACTGTGACTTGCTGTGCCCCAGAGTTGTATCCCATATGTCCACACAGATTTAAATACAGTTTTATAAATTAACAATTTGTTTTGTGCCGATAATTTGGATTTTCCATTAAGCATCCAATACAGCTGTTGGTATTTAAGATTTAACTGTTTTCGTTTGTTCCATATGTGATTATGAAATGGTAGCAGAATTTTTAACGTTTTCCTAAAAACATATTGACCGGTCAATGTTGTAGACTTATCAGCGCAGCTGGCTTCTACGCCAATGGTCCCGGTTCGATTTCTGGTCAGGTTTGGCTTTTTTCATTACCCATTTTTACTTCTCACCCTTTACCATGTGAGTTAGTATTAATATCAATTTTTACCAAATGATTTTGGCAAATGTATACACACTCTTCTTCTTTGGGTGGCTTCTGCTAATCTGTATTGCACTTCTTTACTTACTTAGATCCCTGCTACTTTTTTTTATCTTTTATTTGAAATTTTCAACAGTACACAAATATATGACTACTAGAAAATGTGTTGTACGTACATAACCAAGTAACATGAAAAGAAACATAAAAACAAAGATTGATACCCATTGGTATTTCTTTGGTTGTATAAGTATTAAATATGACAATTAGTTCGTTTAATTGTTATTATTTTTATTATATTACTTATTATTATTATTATTATTATTATTATTATTATTATTATTATTATTATTATTATATAATTAATTTTGTATTATTAATTAATTTACTAATTAAATATAATTGCTACTTAATTGAAGTTTCATCTATATAAAGGCCGTACTCCTACTTTTAACGCTTCATCGTCTTCCCATTTTATTATTGTACCAAATAAAGCTAATAAAGTTTTCGAAGTTCTTCTTTGTCACCTCCTCCTTTTCATCTTTCTTCTTCTTCTACCATTCAAGGATTAGGTTCTACGACCTGTTCCGGCATCCATCTAAATATTGGTTGCGTCGCATCACGTTTTTAGATTGGTTTGTAACTTTTGGCTAATCTAGGAATCAAACGTGGAGTCATTCTTTGAACATAATCGGTCTATTTCGGGCGTTTTCCCACAACCATCTCCACAAGATAACTAAAACCTGACTTTCGCCGAATATCCGCATTTTTGAACCGATCCAGTCTTTTAACAATATTATCTATTATCTATTTATACATTATAATTTATTTTTGTTACTTTTGTAAGTGACAAATAAAATTAGTAACACGTGAAATATTTTGCAAACTTGGCGTTGAATAAAGTAAATATGTAATGAATCAGTCATTACGCAAATCAATAATAAGTTAAGCGATGGCAACGTGTGATGAGTCAAAGTGGTAATTATAAGTTTAAGTAAAGAATTAGTTCTATTTAAGTTTAATTAATTAAGTGTTTACGTGGTTTTCACATTTACATTTCCGTAGCAAAGGTAGGAACTGAAATATGACGATAGAGTTACAGAAATGTCTGAAATTTGTAGTTAAAGTTGTACAACACAATTTTGGTATAGATTTTGATCTTACAATTTATATAACCATTGCTTTAATTACCGGTGTAGTACTAGCGTAGTTTAATAATTAAAATTACTACTACTAAATTACAATTAAATCTTCAAAGAGTTTTAGATTTGCCTTAAGTTCAATACACTACTTAAAACCTATTACATAACACAGTGGTGTATTTTCAGTAGAACCTGATCAAGGAAACGGATTAAATACTACCTACTGCATTAAATATTTTAGAAAGAGTTAATACAGCATTTTATGTAATTTTAATTTTAATGGATAAATTTAAATTTCAACGCTATGTGTAAGCATAGTTCGTTTGATGTTAATTTATTATGTAGACTACATTTTTTATATGTAAACCTTACCTACTTTTTAATTTTTAATAGTATAACAGATCCGATGACTCAATTACAATGCACAAGTTGTTTCTGTACGCTGATCTATACTTATCTTTGCGTTAAATTGCTTGCAATTACAAAAATAGTTTTTAAATTTAAGTATTTTAAATTACGAATTAGATAATTAAAACAGACGGATGGTAGACTGAACAGTGTTAGATAGACCCGTGCATAGGATCAATTTACGGAGAATAGCAATACAAACATTATCAGCATTATTAGAAATATCGACGTTCTGCAATTCTAGTCTGAATACTTACGAATAATCACAAAAACTTTCCGTGGTATGTAACAAACAACAAAATTCATCTCGACATGAACATCAAAACGTTCATGAAAAATTTTAAAATACTCCAAGAACTACATGATAAAATCAGAACATCTCAACCATGAAACACTCAATTCATTTAACAACTGTTTACGAAGTTCACAAAAAAGTCATTCTACCGACGTATTTTTAAAATGATGGAAGTTTTTCAGAAAACACGAGAGATTGTCGTTCAATTTTTAATCACCTGTATAGGTTTATTTTGTTTCATCTTGACAGAAGAAATGCATTGCAAGTAAGTAAATAAATTTAACAGTGCCGGCCGCATTGGCGCAGTTGGTAACGTGCTCGCCTTTCATCATGCGGTCCTGGGTTCGAATCCCACTCAGGCATGGCATATTTTCATACGTTACAAAAAATCATTTCATCCTACATCGCATAAAGTTCCACCCCAACGCCGTCGCTAATGACCATTGCAGTTGATGCGACGTTAAAAAAAAAAAAAAAAAAAAAAATTAACAAAAATTCTGATGTAGTTGTTCTTTTCCGTTAGATGTTTGCTGCTTCCGTACAACGGGACGGTTTACGTGTAGATCTAAGTATCTGTCAGTGCCACAATGTGGAATGATGTTATAGTACAGCTTTGCTGCCGGACAGCCTTTTCGTAATCTGAATGTGATTTGTACTGATTCGGTTTCTTAAATCTAATCATCCGTCAAATCATGATGTAGGTTGTCATGTTTTATTATATATTAGCACTAACACATTTTAATAGTAGGCCTATTTATTTTGTTGGTAATGTTATCTGTTTGGAACATTCTGCCTGGAAGCCCAGCTTAGCAACCGATATAATTAGGCGTGGAGTAATGGCAATTTAAATAAATTGCCATTACTCACACCTACGCACTCTTTATATCTTTACAAAATTTCATGCCCTTCCTTTTGCAATATAAGGATAATTCAAGTGGACACGCTGATCGCTTTCATATCCTTTACCCAAAAGTTTTTATAATATTGATAGGGTCATTTAAAAATGAACTTGAATAATTTTGTTCGTTTTGAGATACTCGTTATCTACTTATAACGTAGGTGTATTGTAAAGGGAATTCCTTTTAGCATTTTATTTTAGAAAATTTGTACGCCTATAGGCCTACTGGGTAATGCTGTATCATATCTTTTACAAAACATAAAAAAGGTAAAACCGTTTTATTAAAAATTTAGTCTCCGAGTAGCTTTCAAATAAGCATAAAGGTGCGTTTATACAGTTATAGCAACGGTCTAAAAAAGTGCTTGATGTGTAATCTCAATGCGGTAAAGTTATTTCTGTAATACATTTGTCTTTTGTATCATTTTATAATGAGCGAGTAAGTTTACTTCAACCCAAAAATTTATTTTTTTATGTTAATTATTAAAATATGAGTAACGAAGTTTGTTTAAAAAAAATTATTTAGCCGATTGGATAGTAAACAATTCGTCCTTTATCTGTGTTATTTAATATTATGTAAAAAGCTCAAAAAATTGTCTACTGTTTGACTTTTATTATAATATCCAATATGCCACTCAATATGTCAATATGTTTTTGTACGTTGTATTGTTTTTTCTGGTATTTAATCAATTATTTCTAATATGGTCACAATTAAAATTTTCTCCGTCTAAAACGTCAAGGGTGTTCATTCTTCTTATCTAACACTTATAAAGAAATATGCTGATAACGACCGTAATGTTCCAAATATATCTAACATTTGTCAGATAGTAACGGGGGAAGATTTTTCGTTTTATGCATTAAAAACCAGATAATAATTATTAGTTCCCGGGTTTTATAAGTTCATAGACGTCGAATACGTGAACAATAGCTTAGTAGGAAAGAGTAGGTAATTTTAATTTTCTTCTGACTTTTATGAATATATATGTAAGGAAGGAAAGCATTGTTTTCATCTCGATATCTCAAAATCGCAATTTTACTGGAAATACACGTTTTCAGCCCCTCTGAACACAAAAAACCATGTTTTTAGCGATTAGTCTGTGTGTGATAAAAATATTTCAAGGACGGAATAGCGTACGAAGTTGAAACTTGGAAATTTTCTCAAAAACGACTTCTTAATTTTTTTTCGAAAATTATTCACAAAATTTGTTATGCTCTATAAGATAAAGTAAGCGCCATATCTGTCTGGGGGAGGGGGCGCTATGCTTTCGTGGTAAAATAAAATATTTTTTTAAGATTGTGGCCTTAACATGCATTTCATGGCAAAAGCGTACAAGTTAATTAAAGTTGTAGGAAATTAAAAACCTACAACTTTTATTTCAAACTATTTTTCTGCAAGGCTTAGTTTAACGTCAATTAGTGATTTCTTTTGTATGTTTCTCATCAAAACCGGTGAAAATGGGATTTTTTAAGATTACGGCGTTAGTAGCTATGCACTTTATGATAAAAGTGTGTATAACTAAAATTATAAAAAATTTAAAAACGTATAACTAACGCGTTTTAAACGGTTTTTTATATTCCTAGTTTAACGCCAATTAGTAATTTTCCGTATTTTTAAGTCCTACAGAGGTTGATTTACATTTTGCGTCATTCATTCATGATTAAAATTGGGTTATGTTTTTCATTTTACCTAGTGTACTCGTGTTTAAATATTACAGGGTGCATGATTCATTATTTACATTGGCAAAAGAAAATCGTGAGAATGTTTCACATCAGACTTTTGTTTTTATAATCCTATATCACAATATATTGTAGATTTTGCTGCTTTAAAAATATATCGGCCAATCCGTTTTTCGATTCATAAAATTATTTAAATACGCTGAATCATAAAATTGAAAATAAATTCTCGTAGAACATAAGTAAGCGAGAATGAGAACAATATTGCTTACAAATTACATAACAATTACTTTTTCACGTTTGAGCTCTACAAGTCACACGCGTATGCTTTTAGAAACCCTATTCCTCATTACCGATAATTTCCTTTGCTATGTAGAAATTATCTTTAAATATTCAAGTTCATTTTAAAAAAAACTAAAAGAAAATCTTTTCATAATTGAATTCTTCTATATACACCCTGTAAATAATTTGAAAGAAAATGCACTGAAGGATGTTTTGAATTCATTACAGGAGTAAAGAGATTATTCTCGCTTCTATCAAGAGCCACCCTAAAGAGCCGTAATTGTTTGGTATATAAAGAGTGACTATTAAAGAGACTTTAACTTCATTTAACATGATAGATATTATTACTGTTATTATTTTATCAAGAAGAAAATTTGTTGATTGGATTTTGAAGACAGTTAGTGTTCTCCCTGAGTATGGAATATTGATTTTCCCCACTAAGATAGGCAGAAAATGTTGTTTGTAGTAGCCTAAAGAATCTGTACCATAATGTTTACACAAAAACACACATGTAAACATAGTTTCAATAAATATAATATATTGTTGTACTTTTACCTCTAATTTACAGACCAATTTTTAGTTATATTTTTAAAGAAAATTGTAGATTTAAATAGCTGTAGGTGAATTGTATTAAAATTTAATTTTCATTATTATACATTATTGTTCTTCTACGTTTTTTGGTGTGGCAGTGTTTTGATAAAGTCTCAAATAAGGTTTCCTTCAAAAATAAAGACGCTTTTATCTAATAACTTCTAGATTGTTTTGAAATCATATTTAGATGCCAAATCTTTTAGTAAAATTTATTAACACTATCCATATTTTATTCGGTGTAGCCTACTTCAAGAAAGTGTTGTTGGGCCACTGTTGAATTATTCTGTTTACTTCAGACTTAGAGACTGCAGAAAGTATCCTACACTTTTAGCAACTTTTGAAACGGCGATTCTGGCTGTGGATAGAATTAACTGTACATTGAAGTATTTGCAAGATTTTCTGGTATCCTTAAAAAAATGGCTACAGAAATGGAGAATAAAAGCGAATGAAACTAAACCAGTTCATGTGACGTTCACTCTTCGTAGATGATTGGGTCCATCAGTAATACTTAGGCCTAATAAGAGTGCGCTACCACACTCCGACGTTTGAAAGTACTTAAAGCTTCATCTTGACCACCGACTGACGTGGAAGAAACACACTCTGTCTTAACATATTAGCCTTAAAGTCCCAGTTTTTAAACTTCTTTAATTTAAATATTTTGTGAGTTATGAACATTTCAAGTCATTAAAACCCATGCGCCGACTTACCCCAACCTCGGGGTTAGTTGGCGCAGTACCTGGGGTAAGTTGGCGCAGTTATTATTTATTCATAATACAAGTATAAAGGTGTGCGGCGTTGCAAATAAAAAAAAACAACATCTGAAACGAATTTTAATGAATGTTATTGGTAAACTAGTATACAACTAAAATACCAGAAAAGGTAATGAAAACAAAATTAACTTTTCCAGTAATCCAGTTTTAAAAATCTATATTTTAATGCTCATCAGACTTCGAAATAGGTTTTACTTGTTTTAACCAAATGAACTATAAAACTACGTAATAAAAAACAAAACACATTACTTTATATCATTTGAGTTAATTTTGGATACAGTAGGCTAATAATCATAAGAAAACTTTAAACCGTTGTAAGACTCTTAGCCATTTTAAAGACCATTCAATGTCATTACATGAATAAAAATTAGCACATCTAACGAAAATTTTTGGCTCTCCTGCACATGCTTCATGGACTCACAACCACATACAACATGAAGTGCTCCTTATCCAAGGCTCTCCTGGTTTGCTTCTTTTTTTTGTAAGATGAAAGTCAATACAAACATAGTGTGCCGTCATCTTTACAGTCCTCGTCTGATTGGATACAATGTTCTTTTCTCTTCCTCCCTGTAGTTTTACCGCGGTTTTTGTCTTTGGCCGGAGTTTCTCGAAATTTTTTCCCTTGTTGCATTTTTTTCTCAACTTCTAAAGAACTTTCACCTATCCTGTTGACGTCACGGATACTACATTTAGCCCTTCGATGGCCTTTTGAGATATGTTCTGGCAGAACCTTGTTAGGGTTCTATCAAGGACGTCAAATTCTTTAGTTACATTTCTTATCGATTTATTATTCAGCTTTACTTTCCTGGCAGCTCGTAACATGATATCAGGTGGCGTGCTTCCCCTTTAAGTTTTTATTTTGTAGTTTCGTATTTTCTGTAAAAATGTATAAATATTGAAGCCTTAATCCCACAAAATTCACGTCCTTAATACCAGTAATAGGCCTACAGTACAATCGTACTTATTACATGTAGGCCTACCAAAGACTAACATGTGATTGAAGTGTGTGTTAAAAATAACTATTTAATATTATTAATTAAATTATTTTACGACCTTTTTAAATAAAATATTATTCAGAAAATTGTTAATTTAAATTATTGAAAAATAATTATTTAATTTATTAACTAAAGAGATTTTTATAATGGTGACTGTGCTGGTAAGGAGATTCTTATTCATTGTATAATGGGAAGTGATCAGTGAAAGTTAATAAAATTTTGGGATTTAATCCAATTTTAATTAATAATTTATTTACCAAAATATCATATATTGTAATCTAAGATTATTATTATTAATAATGTCGGAATATAATTAAAAATAACATCAAGATACCGAAAGTTGAGTATATTAGGCCTATTTTGTAATTTCTTATTTTTTGTTGTGTGTGTCTGTTATCAAAAGATTAGTTTAATTAAGGATCAACAGAAACACTAAAATAGATGATAATGTTGTATTTTGTGGTGTTCAGCGTTATCTTTATATAACAGTTATCGTTTTGCAATATAAGTACAATAATAATTATTAAAAAAATTCAAAATAATTTTGTTGTCTAGTCAATGAATAAACAAATTAGATGACTGTTTATTTTTCATTTATTTCTCAACCCCAATTCATAACCAGTTTTATTTATTTTCAGTTATTTGTAGCCGTATAATGCCTCTGGAAAAGAGTGTGCATACGTAAAAACAAAACTGGAAGGCACTGCTAGTTATAACAAAACAATTACAGGAATTTTGGTTCCATTATTATAAGAATACATAAATAAACTTAAAAATTTATTTACCATTTTTATTCTCAATTTTGGTTCATCAGTAACATACAGAATATATATTTCAGGATTTTTTGAGTAAAACTTCGCGGTATTTCAGTAAATTCAAAAATCAAAATTTTAAAACGATTTCAGTATAAAATTATCAGAAACCTGCTGTACAAACTCATTAAGACGGTAAAACAATCAATTTCAAATTCCATTGTTGAATATTTGGATTACAGTACTTCCAGTCCAGAGCACTTCGAATATAACGAACTCCCCTAACTTATTCTACTAAATAAAATAATACTATAATACTAGAGTGCATGCCACGAAAGAAGTCCGTTGTGAAGACCAGTTGCTCCTCAACCATTTTAGTAGAGTTTTCTATTTAAAATCCGTTATAAAGAATGCTTCCGATGATGGAATCGTTGAATCTTCTTGCATGTAGGCCTACTGCGCGACAGTCATCGGGTTGTGAAAAACTGAAAACGATTTAGAACGGCAAGGGAAAATAACAATAACCAATGTGTGTAAGTTTCTTCAGAGTTTTGTTAACGAACCTGTCAAAGCTGAACATTTAAATTTTAGACAGATTCAAAATATAAGAACCCAAGGCTTTAGAGTGAGCCAAACAAATGTTCAGTCAATAATGGACATCCATTTAAAATACTTAATAGATAGCCTTCGACGTGTTTGACTTCAGTAGCAGATTAGATTATAATTAACCTTTGAACTTCGTTACAAAAATTTATTATCATTAAAACATTGTTTATTTTATTTTCATTTCATCTGTAGGCCTAACATTTATTATTAAAGGATGAAAATGTTATATTTTGTGCTTTTCTGCGTTACTGTTCTTGTTTTTTGAATGTAAGGACACATTGTAATTTTGCTATCTAAATAATAAAAGTGAAAAAATTCTGGAAATGTTGTTCATAAAATATTCAACAACAGGAGTCAAATTATGTGCAACAAAGTTTTTCTGCTTGTTAATTTTTTTCTGGCAACAAGCAGCGAGTAATATGCATGTGATGTGGGATCTGTTGAACAAAATTTTCCGGAGGCGTTAATTATTTGCTTTGTATTAAATTGATGAACTTTGGCTTTGTGTAAGTATACCTCTCTCTACTCGTTCGCTGACGGGTAACATTTTTAACTAAAACATTTGGCCCATAGCTGCAAGTTAAATGCACTTTACTGTGCTCTTTTATTTTATTATGATGTAGCAATAGCCTATGTGAGGGCTTAATGAATGAATTGTTTGACAAATTTAGGCCTGCTTAATAAATGTTTTAATGTTAAGCGCTCACACAAAGTATTGTCTGTTAGCGGTGATTAGTTTTTGCTCCTACTCCTGCTGTTCAACTCTATTTCTAATTAACAATGTACTACCGTTTTTACTGAATAGCACCAAATTTTTACGTTCTCGTAAATAATGTGTAGATTCAGAACAATAGGCCTATAGTCGTTTCCATCATCTGTTCAAAATCTAAATAAATAAACTTCATTGCCAAAATTATTAATGTGAATTTAATCTTGTATCATTATTAAGACTAACTTCAGGAATAAAAACAATATTTCGGAAAAACAATTTGCTGACTAAATTAAAAAGAAACAGGTAGGTAACATAACTGTAATTATTAAGTAGGCGTAATACTCATTGGAAAAAGGAATGGGGAAATTTTGTGTCTTTGTTTGTGTGTCCATCAAAATAATTATTAATTTAAAGGAAATGGGTTTCCTTCCATTTGACAACCATCAGGAAATTAATAAACCTCATGTCATACTTTAGTGTCGCAAGTGTTTACTTTTTTTACAAAGTTAATACCTAAGCCTTTTTGTTAGAGCCTAATAAAGATACTTTTCACGTTACAGCCATTAGGCTTATTTTTATCAATGAAACTGTAGGCCTTATAATATATTCGTTCTTCTTTGTCAGGGAAATCAGTTATTCCGGGAAGGATATTTCAATTTAAAAGTTTAAAAATATTAAGCTTACTATCTCCAATTTTCTTTGTTTTAACTGAACTCTTCTCAAATGGAAGAGGGTAATCATTTAAATAACTTACAATCTCCATCACAGAACAGTGTTAAAAGATATATCAAAATACACGCAGAGGCCCAATCATTAAATTACATGTAGAATAACGAAGATAAAGTGGCTCGAAGAATACTTTCAAACCATTAAGGATCTTAATTTTCCTATAATTGTAAAATAATACATGAGATAAGCTATTCGGTTAACTGGTAGGAGGCCTAACAACCACATTTTTCTATGCGAAAACATGATTCTCACTAAAACCAAGAAATAATCTAATTTGTCAAATGGGTATGTATTTTATAAAAATAAAATAGTAAAAGAAGAAAACACGTTTTGGTTTGGGCTAAACATCTGGGAAGTCCAAAGGAAGGCCATAGGACAAACTACTCCTGCCGGCGCTTTAGGAAAACGCCTCTAGTTGCTTTCTTTCAAGTGGAAAATGTTTAAACTAAAATACATATTTAAAATTAATTTCGGCTTACGATACAGTGACATGTTTTAGGCCAAAGAGTAAGGTTACTTCGTTATTATTTGAATTACTAAACAACTTTTGTTTACAAAAAATATGGTGTGAAGAGCATTTCTGTTTCTGAGTTCTACCTTCTTTTCATAACTGTAACACCCAAGCACGTACCTAGGATTTTTGTCTGGGGGGCTGAGTCTGGAGATATTTTTTCGAGAGGCTGAGTTTGAATTTAACCAGGAACCCGTGGCATATTACTCTGGTATTATATTTGAATATCCGTTCAGGAGGGGCCGAAAGCCTCCAAGCCCTCCTGACAAAACCTGTAACTGAATCGTCACCCTTGAAGAGATAGACCTACGATTTTGGATTTGAGGAGACCTAAAATATGTTTCCTTCTAACTCCTTAACACCTGCAGACAGTCCTGCTGAAAATCGTAATTAACCTATTAACGTTGAAGTAATATGTCAGACATAACGTAGCGCAGTGTTTAAGTTATAGTCTACGAGCAGGAGCACATTTCTTGGTGATGGTCGTTGTAGTGTCTAGTAGCATAGGTATAGCCCATAGAAAAGCTGACAGTGGTTACGAAGATGGGCAGTGCATTGTTCGGGCATGTCAAAGATTCTACTCGGAAAATCTATTTATCTATTTTCAAAAATTGGAATAGAATCTCTCTCTCCTTATTTCTCAATAAGAAACGCCCTTCCTCTGCCTTTCGTAGCTCACTCTTTCACCCCTTAATGTCATGCAGAAGATGGGGTAGGCCTATGTGAAGTTAAATTTGACAGACTACACCTAATTTTAAGTAGGCTAACGTCTTATAGCCTACCAATATGGGTTTAACTGATAAGTAGACTAACATTCTAATGTTACGACGTACTGCATACTTAAGTTCATCCGATAAAATTTATTGTAACTTTTTGATAATTCACGTACTAGGGCCTATTTATTTTTACTTGAAAATCAACTTTGAGTATTGAAGATCAGTCTTATTGTTGAATATATTATACCAAAATATCTTTTGTCACAGGGTAAAAAGTTGAGTATTCTAAGTTATGTACCCTACTAGCCTAAGTAATAGATTTCAGGTCTTACTATCGCATATTTAGGTGGAAAATTACCTTAATTTTATTTTTGTAAAAGAATAGGCTGTGTCTGGTTCTGATAATGAATAGAAAAACAAGGTTAGTGAAATGATAGGTTGTTTAAGATTTATTAACTTAATAATGTTTAAGTTTGATACTATTAATCCCATGCCGATCAAGGCGTAACGATCACATGGGCCAATAAAGAGAAATGTCAATGCGTCAACACCAAATTTAGAACTTTCTTAAGAAAGACACAGGTAATTAATTACACGAACTTTGTTAACTTACTTCAAATTTTCTTATTAGAAAGTAGGCTATTAAAGGGTTTTTTATGTTTTTTGTCAAATTTTGTTTGTATAATGTTCAATGTTCAATTTATCAAGCTAAAATTGAGCTCTAGTCTACCAACTTTCCTTCAATAAAAAAAGATATTCAATAAAAATTAAATTTATCATAATTTTTGCAATTTATTATAAAAATTAGAGTAACCAACCCACAATAGCAATATTGGAATAAGGAACTATCTCTAATTGATTCTTTTCATTACTTCACTCACTGTAGTTACAGAATTAAATTTATTTATCCCTTAATTTCACATAAACTATGTAGACAGACCTTAATACTTTATTTTGAATCTGCTGGGTGAACTGAATGGCAGGGCCTACTATAATATTCATTATATTTTATTGTGATCAAACATAAGATGTAATGCTGAATACTATTTGGCATTAAAGATACCTACAGCTGCCTTTCGCTTCAAGAAAATCTTTCTTTGTTCTTTGCAACATTTGTTTCAAAACTAGGAATAATAAAAACTACTTTTAGTTCCTTAAAATATTATGAATTCTGTAGGAATATATTATTTTCTGTATAGTTTATTCGGGTAAACCCTATAGGCCTACAACTATACGGTAGAAGTATGGCTATGTGGTTGGAGTATAAATGTGAGTATAATTGTCTAAATGGTGGGTGGACCTGGGCGGGCTAAAACCGGTTATCCTCCGATTAGTAAAATACACTATGGCCGCCTTCCAACTAAAGTTCCATTGAACACAGCGCTGCGATGGCCGGTCTAGGCATCATATCTATATCATAGCCCCTTCTTTATTTATTATTTATTTATTTATTTTATTCAGTTAAACATAATACAATTTATTACTATACTAAGCTATAAACAATATTTTCAACTAAATATACTTGTACGCAAAAACTCTTCTTCACGAAGAGTTCTGTCCGCGCATAGGAGTAAACAAAAACAAATTATTTAAAAATGTATGAATACTAATAACTACTATAAAAAAATGCTATTAGGCCTATAAAATCTAAAAAGGGTACAAGAATTACATTAAACAGTTTTTGTTTAAAGCATTGAATATAAACGATAAATACCATTAAATTTATATAATAAATATCAATAATAATAATAAAAAAAAACTAATAATAACAAATGCAAAAAAGCCGCTCCTAATTTCACTTGTCCCTTATTATAAATTACAGTATTGCCACTCACCAATAAAATTTTTAAACCTTACCTTACCTCCACTAAAGTCCTACTCCCAATCCCCCAAGAAACAGAATCCAATTTCCTAAATTAAATCTATAAAAATTCCCCTGATTCCCCGAGGTTGCAATTACTCTGTAAAATTGTTCCCCGAGCGACCAGGTGTTTCTTAACACGATGTCGCCATCATAGGGCTTCTTAGCTCTCTCAACCTGGATTCTGGATTCTTGTGATATAATATACTATGTATAGCCTATACGATGGAAGTACGTTGACGAACCGCCCCTCAAGATAGAAAAATGACTTCTGAAAAAATCTACTTTTTGGTTTTCCTGTCCTTATTTTTCCAGCGTTCCTAGTAGCACATAAAGTTGAATTATCTAACATCAGTTTGAACGAATGCTGAGAATGTGGGCTGTAAAACGAGCATGTAGAAACATCTAAAGTCACCACCTCACATGGTCTAAAGTTGACATTATGAAACAGTTCAACCCGCTTTGCCATTAGTGTTTATTAATGGCTAAGAGTGTACTGGCAGTGGTAAAGGGTAGATGTAGGCCCTACATAATGGCTAATATCTCATAAAAAACTTCTCCTTCCTTTTATAAACTTTAATCATTGAGCCATTGTCCCTTTTCGTCACATGTTAGTGTGAAATTTTTTACACACATTTTGGCCAAGGCCTAAATTTTAGGCCTTGGCCTATATGTTACATTTTTAGGTATGAAATGCCTAAATTTCAGTATGATATTTATGGTTATATATATTTTAATGCATCCACTTATATGTCCACTCATGCTACAGATTGTAAGACGTAGGATGTTGAGATAAGGTAGCCCAATAAATAATTTATATCAACAAAATACTAACTTGAATTTCTGCGAATTACTGAAGTTATTCTTAGCCTACATAATAAATTAATTTAATATGATCCAGAAAATTAAAAGCATTCGTAACTGAACATGAAATCAAAGCTTTCTTTTCCTACCATTTCAAAAAGTGTCTTTACGTTACTACAACAGAGCTTGTTAATCCAAAAAATAAGCCTAGGGGACGTGCACCTTTCGGATTAGGGCTACAAAAATTTGTTGAAGTACTGAATCTACAATAAAAAAATAAAGATGAAACTGATGTGCTCGTTTTATTAATGAAATAACTTACGAAAATTATAATCACACAATAGGCCTATTCATCACACGAAAGTTTTTTACTACAGCCTACGTCATGTAGGTCTATTGAGATATTACTGAAGCGAAAATAAACCACTTTGTCCACTGAGGTTAAAAATTAATCCAATGTGTAGTAAAATAATAACGGTTCAAATTTATTTAGGCCTACTCCAGTTTCTATCCTGTACATTGGTAATGGTAACATGAGAATTTCAGGTGGGCAACGGTAGCCTACGAGCAGCGTCGTACAACTACCATTGTCGAATTGAGGAATTGAAATCCAGAGATTCAGATGCAGGCTATATTTTTTATAGTCCGATTGAGAACAGAATAGTATAAACATGTTCAAAATATTACAATATTTTAAATAATTTAGGCCCATAGGTTAGCAAAGATTTCTGTTTTGTACTGCTAAACAATTTCGAAAATAAAAATATAAAGCCTAATTTCCAAATTATCTATAGGCTAGCCTATTCATAAATAATATTTTTAGTATCTTGTTGATATTAGTCATAGTAAACATTGTGTTACTGACGTCCCAATATATTTTTAACATAGGCTTAATATATTTCCTGGAATTAAGCGTTTGCTTTTGACATAAAATGTAATTTAGTTCGTTTGTGAACATATTGACGAGAGTTAATTTTTAAAATCAACATTTCTGGAGAGTGGAACTTGTTGATTTTACGAGGGTGAAAGTGATGGAGATGCGTGTTGATCCTTTGCAGAGAATAATACTGACAATGACAGGTCCATTATCATGCCCATTATCATTGATGAATGTCAATGAATGTTGCCTAACTCTGGTAGACACCGTTACGCACTTCTGTCGCTTAAACGTCAAGTCACCTGTAGTTTTATTATATTTATTGGCAAAAATTATACATAGATTTCTGGTGTGGGATTATTTCAACAACATATTTGTTAAAATACAATCATTAAATAATACGCCAATTTGAAAATAAAATTTTGAGGGAAGTCTTAGTTTAATTACCACTGATATTCATAAATACGTGGTATGCCCAAATCGCGTTATATCTCAGAAAGAGGAAAATTAAAGTAAATTATAATACATCTCTCAATATTATTTTTCCCTTCGTCCAGATATTTTCTTAAAATAATTTTTTAATTCCACAAACAAATCAGGTTAAATATTTAGTATTTACACTTTATAAACGTTTAACCTGGTGAACTTCATTAAATAAAGCGTCAATCACTACCAAACAGAACAAAACTTTTCTACAGGCTTATTGAAATTTGTTACCCCTAAAACAAAAAAAAAACTTGCTGTATCCTATTTGGACATACGCTACTTAAATACTATACGGTTCTATAGCAATATGACGCTTGCAAACAGTGGAATTTCGCGCTATCAATAACTTCCTTTGGGATGACAAAACGACACTTTATACTACAACGTCTTACTAACTCCTTTTGTTAATAATAAAATATTATAGAACACTACAAACGATTCAGTCAAAACACAGACGAATATAAAAATGATTAGGCCTAGAAGTCGGAATGATAGCCCTTATTCTGCAATCGTTAGGCTCACCGATTTGTCACTTCTTTCGATTTTCATCAGTCAAGGTCCTTTACCTGGGTTAAATTGTAACTCTACTCGAGCGTCATTGCCGTCTCACTAATGTATCAATCATACCCACAAGACAGCCAGTTTTATGAATTCCTTATCTGTACGATAAACCGTAATAAAACTAATACACAACGTTTACGGTACCAAAAACCAATATCGGAAACCGTTACTTCTTCTATCTGACCTAAATAGACACGTGATTGGGCATTTAGTCTGTATCAGTCAGTCAGTCTTGAGAACAAATTATAGAAATTAATTAATCTATTATGCAATTTCAAACGAATATTGTTACTACTAATTATGATTGAGCTACAACTGTGATAAATTTCAAATTTGTTATTGCATCAAATATTGATAATTATACCCCAACGAGCTAAAGACTACAGATGAGATCTAGCCAATAACAGCCAAGGTTGGGTGTGTGGTTGCCCCTTCGTTAAGTCACACTCTGTTCCACCGAACTCCAGCTAACATTTTGTTAGACTGTTATCCACAGTGGGATCAGAACGTGACAACGCATGATACGATTAACGAAAGTCACTAGACTATATGCTGTGATCTAGTTTACTATGCTCCGCCTTCATCTGCAGTCTCTAGTTCGTTAAGCTATAAGAATTGTTGTTGTACTGTCGGCTTTAAAAGCGTATTCTGTTTCTTCTTTTGTCCCTAGTCGAATAATAACTGGAACATCTAAGCATAGAGCACACAGATGTTCAATTAATACTAATCAGCAAGCTATTATCTTTCAGAAAATAATAGATTTCAATTTACAGCCTGACTCTTTGTAATGTAGTGAAAGTGTCAACTGCAGATAGGAAATGTAGATACATTTCTGGAGGTTTAGTAGGCCTATAGGCTATTGATCAAGAGCAGTAGACCTACTTTCCAACTTGCGAGAAAAACAAAATTAGACTGAACTTTCTCATTCAACGTTTTACTTAGTTCACGTTTTACCGTCTAAGGATTCTAACTAGCTATTTTGGTGTTAATCTAAAGAATAACATCGGTGAATGAAATGACGATGTAAACTTTAAGAGAAAATGGGTCACAGATGTAGGCCTAAAAATGAGTAGTTTTGTATATTATTGATAGATATATGCGTAAGATTAATATCAATTTTATTTTTAAAAAAAGTTACTAAGATTTTTTAAAATTTAAATTGCATGGCAGCTTGTTCATTAGTACTTTATTATAATTTTCAGACCCTAGCCAGAAATCGAACCCGTGACCTTCCGCTTTTGATGCTAATACGCTAACAAATAACGCCAAGAAGGTGGCAAAAACTGTTATTTGTTTGTTTTTGTTATTTATTTATTCACAAAATATTACTTCCCGAAAAGAGTGTAGAAGAGGATAGCCCGTGCTTGAAAGAGGAGTAGAGTACATAACAAAAAAGACACAAAATTTTTGTAAAATGCTTAATAGCCTATAAATTAAATTAAAAAAATGTATCAAGTTGCACAGTAGACCCTACAACAAAACTCAATCATACTTCCAATATTATTCATTATTTTAAATGATAAAGGTGTTTAAACTTAGCTCTTACAAATTAATAATAGAAACTCATTGAAATGTCTTAAATAGCGAATGAAAAATAATATTTCGTACATATTTTATAGATTGCCGAAGTGGAATGCCTACATAGTAGTCTAGTACTTTTACCGGCCGGCCTATTGGTGTAGTAATATAAACAATTGCTCGTAACAGGCAGGTGGAGTTTTAAATTATTTGCACTCGATCTGCTAGTTCCGGGGCTACATAACATAGTTCTGTTTCTTATCATATGTTCAGCCAATTAAGTTATGACTAAAGCATTTAAGAACAGAAGAGGTAGAGGGTGTAAAATACACTAGTCAGAGTTATCTCCTCTGAGAATAATGAATTTTTAATAATACTGCCAGGCCTTGTGGTGAATGATGTGAAGGTGTCATTTGCAGGGTGTGTAGCATTATAAATGTACCATGTGATAATATCCCTAATACAGGTTATCCAACCATGTTTTTATAATCTAACTGCTATTGATAATTATGTAAAGATTGATAATTAAATTCTTGCATTTTGTAATTTATTAAACTGGCTAATTGTAATTAAAATCTTATTTCTAAATTATCAAATTAAATTAATTAATAATCTCAGCTACTAATTAAAAATCAGCTGTTAATAAATATAGTGATGGAACGTTTTATGTTTAAGTGAATCAAAAGAGTGTTTAAAAGTTTCAAAAAACATTTATTAAAATTTAAAAATAAAATAAATGTATAAAGAAATATCTACACAGTTCATCAAATAAATTTAAAAGACATATTACAACAGAAATTTATGTTCTACTTGAAGTTTTAATTAATTATCAAACGAAAAATAGTTAATATGAGTGTATTTATATTAAATTTGGTTGTGGTTACAATGACCAGGATTGTGTTACAGTGTTTGCGAGTGACGTATTCGATTTAAAGACAATAATAATTAGCAGTGGCTTATATGAATTTCAGTTGTTCCATATTAAAACTTGCAGTATTTATTTTCTTTTATTACATTGAATTTGTTTGTTAACCTTCCTACATTCAAAATGATTACTACATCAATTCAATGTTTAACCTAAATATGGACATATAATGTGTATACAGGTTCAATATTAATATTTCAGGTTATAATATAAATAAATCATTTACAAAAAAGTTACAGGTGGAATGTAGCAATACTTTTCAGATGGCCTGGCATGCTGATAAGCATACTTTACACTCAGTGAGGAAGGTCTTGGTAAACCACCTCACTCCTTATTTTACTTAGTAAAGCCTCTAGAGGTTCAAAACAGCCTTTCGGCTGATAACCTTAACAACAACAGTGTACACAACTGGTTTCTATGCCAGGGTTCCGGGATTGATTCCTGTCTAGGTCTGGCATTTTTGACCGAAATTCTTATCTAGCAACCTGTTTACCGTCTGCAGTAGTTTTAAATTTCTGCATAACAGCAGGAAGTAAAACCTAAAAAATCTGGTGTGAAACACTCACACAACTTTCTTTTGTCAGTGCAAATAATGACCAATATAACCTAACATTAGTAATAAAACATTAGAAATAAACAAAAAACTAACCTTAAAAAAACATAACCTTATTTTAATCATGAGTGAAAGACGCAAAATGAAAATCGACCTCAGTTTGGCTTAAAAATACGGAAAATCACTCTTTCACGCTAAACTAGGCTCTGTAGAGAAAAATGCTATAAATAAAAGTTGTAGGATGTTAAATTGTCTATAACTTTTATTATATAAATGTTTGCGCTAAAATGCATAATAAAGCCGTAATCTTAAAAAAAACAATTTTTTTACGTGAAAACAGCCTCACCAAGAATTTCAGCAAACATGGCGCCTACCCTATCTTGTAGAGCATAAACAATTTAGTGAACCAGGCGATTTTAAAAAAAATCGTAGGACCAGTTTTTGAGAAAATCGCAAAAAGTGAAAAATTACACGAATAAACTACTACTTCCGGTTGGCCCATTTTGATGAAAATGTTTGTGTTGGGTCCGGTAGTGGTATGTAACTTAAGTTTTAAGTTCAAGTTCGTACGATGTTCCGTTCTTGAGGTATTCTGTTCACACACATACACACACACACACACACACGCACACACACGCACACACACACACACACACACAGACCAATCGCTAAAAACCTGTTTTTTGGGTCCCAGGGGTCTGAAAACGTGTAGATTCGGTGAAAACTCGATTTCGAAAAATCGACATGAAAACAATACTTTTCTTCCTATTCATATAGGCAAAAGAAAGTAAAAAGTAGTATAGGCTACACATTTAATTTATCCGTAGGTCTACTTAAATTTTGTCTATAGGCCTATATATACTTTTTGCGTTAATCCCTTTGCAAAGTAGTAAAACAAATATTGTACGTTAAAGCGTAGAGCACATTTAAATACATAACTTCTGAAAAGGCACTTAAACTTCTGTAGTTCATTAAAGTGTTTTTCCTTTAAAATTTTTTTAAAAATCACTTTGTATAACAACAAAAGTATTTTTTTTCAAAAATATCATTTCTTTTTCAAAAATATCAGAAACGATAACAAGAAATTAATTTTGATTATTGACGGTAAATCTAAATTATTCTTAATAATCAATTTAATAGTTTAAGAAGTAATATACTGTTTACGAAAAATCTGTTTAATTAATTATTTAATAACATTAAAAATATAATTTAACTATAAATTATTATTGCTTGCCTGGCGTAAGACATATTGAGAAAGATATAGACTACTACTCGTACAAATTACGAAATGTAATTGGAGGCAGCCTAATTTAAAGTTAGCAGTTAATGCAGTTTCATTTTTCTCGAATGCCAATAATAAAACAGTCATCGAAATATTATTTATTTTTATTAAAGGAAAGAATGATAAATTACTTTCATTGATTTATTTTTCAATAATGGCGGAGGTAATTAATTTCTAGCGTCTACCCTAAATGGGTCATGCGCCAACACTTAGTATATTTATTACCTTCTTTTACCCTATATAAAAATAAGCGAGGAAAGTATTGTTTCTGTCTCAATTTTTTGAAATCGATTTTTCACCTGAAATAACTGTATTCAGGCTCCCTGAACCAAAACATGTTTCTTATAGATTGGTGTGTGTGCGAGCATGCGCTGAATATCTCAAAAACAGAATAGTGTGCGGAGTTGAAATTTGAAACTTAGTTAGGTGCCGTAAGGCAACCCAGCATGAACATTTTTATCAAAATCGGTTATAGACTCATTAGGCCTACACTGTTCACTAATGGGGTTAAGGTTTAATAAATGAAAAGATATACTTAGAATAAGGGTGACATTTAACTGTTAATTCAACAAAATTATAAATATCTTAGGATTTTAAATAGTAACTTAATATAAGCTTAATTGTTTGTTGTTTAGGTCATCAGCCAAAAGGCTGGTTTGAACCTCTAGAGGTTTTACTAAGTAAAACGAGGAGTGAGGTGGTTTACTATTGCCTTCCTCACTGAGTGAAAAAAATACGCTTAACAGCATGCCGGGCCCTCTGAAAAGCACAGCGTAGAAAAACAAAAAACTCTCCATGCGTCTGAAAAACACATATTTTACACTCTGCAAATGACACCTTCACTTCATTCACCACAGGGTCTGGCTGTATAATGAAATTCATTACTTTCAGAGGAGACAACTCTGATTAGTGTCTTTTGCACCTCTACCTCTTCTGTTCTTAAATGATTCAGTCATTTATTTGGCTGACCATGTGATAAGAAACAGAACTATTTATTTTAGCCCTGCAACATACTAATATAATAAAGAAGAAACGTCTGTTTGTTTGTTTGTATGAGTAATCTCAGAAACTACTGAACTGATTTTAAAAAATCTTTAATTGTTGCATAGCTTAGAGCTTCCTGATCAATATAGGCTATTTTGCAACTTTAACTAACTTTAATTAAGCGAGTTAAGTAACTTAAACTGTAACGATGTCGCATGTTTTAGTTTATCGGGTGCATAGCACTTTTATTTTTTCTAAGTCCTCTGGATGGTGTATTTTTTGGGCTAGAAGCACTATTCAACTTTTATATTTCATAGAAAAACGTGGAGATAAGATTCGATTCCAAAAACAACATTAAAAATTCGGAAAAATTCAAAATTTTTATTTTTGTACTGTATTTCATATATTTGTTTTCTTTCGACAGGTAGTGAATGAGTCATATATTTCCAATTACTTTGCTTACTGCACCCACGTATTACTGTCTCTTATCTCAGCCATATATAAACACTGTCTCTTTCTTTTCCATCGGTATTCTTCTATGCATTCCATTCAATTCTGTTAAATCGCAGGGACAAACATTTAAAACGGTGGCCATCGATTTGAGACAAGAGTGCTTCCTTCACTCACGGACAACTTTATGTCGGACTTTCTAGAGCTGGAAGTGCAGAAATACAATTTATTTTGCTGCCACAGGGCTACAAAACCACAAATATTGTATATAGAGAGGTTTTAAAATAATTTAATGAGGCCTACATTAGCTGCTCTGAAGCGAAGCGAGCAGGGGTTGCTAGTTTTAAATAAATAACTACTCGTTAAAATATATTATGTTTGTATCACGGTTACTTTACAAGACGGTAGGGATTATCAACAATGTGCGCATTGACAAGAGCAGCCCTCTGACGTCACTGGTCACCAGAGACAGCCGAAGCATAAGAACTGGATATATAGTAGGGCTGGGTCATTCTTTTGTAATTGTAAGGTGCCGATTTATGCACCAGGCGATTGAAGCTGACGTCACCCGCCTACATCGAATTTTCAAGGTTATTGAAATGTTCATATTCAGATGGTATGTAATCTGTCTACATAATAACACGCTATTACAGTCCTGCATCAACGGAAGTCGAGATAATTTATGTTTCTGTGAGTTATTGTAAAATTCGAATTATTGTACGTACAGTGTTTATCGAAAAATTGTATCAGTGAATTTATCTAAACGCTAAATTGTGACATTCTTTAATTTAAAACACTAAACTAAACGCACAAAAACAAATTTTTATCAGGTGTTGCATGTGTTATTATTATAATTTTAGTTATTATTTGTTATATGCACAAGTTATTATTTTTGATTTAGTATTGAACCAAATGGCCTATTAGTCAAGCACCGACAAAAACAATGGTAAACTGTGCATTAGCCACGTGTAAAACGATTCCAGGAAAAGGAAAAACGAATTATATCACAGATCCCCTAAAGACGAAAGTTTAAAAAATCACTGGTAAGCAAAATGCAAGAGAGCTGATGACTTAAGTGTCAAAAATGCTTATATTTGCAGTGATCATTTTCACGATTTCGATTAAGACGATGATATGAGAAATAGACCTCTCTGGCTTCCGGAGAAGAACAATTGAAAACGTCAGTTGTCTTAAGCCGTAAAAACCCATCATCATCAACTGATTGTAATTCAGCAACTGTTAGATCCGAACGACTTCTTAACCAAATACCTTTATCCTCAGCTATAGAGCAATTACATAAATTAAGTCCAAAAATCTAGAGCTGGCCAGAATTCTTTAAATGAAATTACTGTAACTGTCAATTCTCCTTCATGGAATGAATGTAGAGTTTTTAGAAATAGTATAAATCATTTAAAATATCGGGTAAAAATATTACACGACAAAGAAGCTGAAGCGACTAAATAGAGTAAGATAAAATAATTATAATAGACAGTTGAAACAAGTATAGAGTACGTTGAAGATCAGAGAAAACTCTGATCTTTAACCCACTTAAACACCGTTCTTTTATGAAAAGTTTGGACGGAGGAACGGAAGTTTAAAAAACCACATTAAAGGAAAACCGGCTAAAATCTGAGTACACTTTATGCGTAAATTTCTGCAACTCCGACTAGTTTAAAAATAAAATAATCTAAGTCAAACCAATCAACGCAGAAAAGAACAGACTTTAATTTAGTGTAGTGTTCAAAAATAGTGATTATGTTTTTTTGAGATGACGCTCTTCAAACGAGTGCGGACAGGTGAAATGGCATGCTACATCGCACGAGGGTGGACATAGCTAGAAGGTTTGAAGCTCCAGTATCGACCGGAAGTGGCTTAAAACCGGAAGTCAAAAAACCAAAGTTGGATTTGAAACAAAAACAGTGTCACTCAACTTCTCTTAAAGAGCAGATACAGAAATCACCAATGGTCTCTGCCATAAGTCAAAGGAAAGCCTTCTTAAAAATTGTCACCAGCCATGAAGTTTCATGTCGTCTCATGAAGGAATTTCTCGTTTTGCATTGGTTATTAATGATCAAATATAATAAGTTAATGTTTTATTATTTAAATTGGCAAGAGAAAGTCGTGTGGATGTTTAACTAACCAAAAACCCCATTAATTTAAACTAATTGTGACTGTAATCTGTTCTATTTTATAACTAAAAACTACACCAAACTCTTCGTAAATATGCTATTAAAATTCTAGGAACTTCAACTTGTAGTTGTTAATGGCTGGTTAGAACCTGTAGAAATTTTACGGAGTAAAACGGAAGTGAAGTGATAATAAAGGTAATAAGGATTAGTGTTTTAACATGACAGTACAAAAACTAAATAAAAAGCTATAAATTTATAAAAAAATTTAACTTTTTTTTGTTCACTGCAACTTAATTAAATCGGTTTAAAAACCTTTTAAATTTCTATAGATTTTTAATAACGGGTGAGGAAGTGAATCGGGCGATTTGGCAACACTAAATACAGTCTTCTGTAGTGTGGCTAGGAGAATAAGACTACCGCCATCTTGAAGCGTCTGTTTTACCATTTAGTTCCAATGAAGTCGTGGAGAGGTGCACAATGCGTATACGCTGTTAAAGCTTATTATAAAAATAATGATAGTTACGTGTTCGCACAGCGCCCATTTCGTAATTATTTCAACATTCCACGTAATGACCCGATACCTTCAGCCCATGCAAAAAAAATATGGGTTACAAACTTCGAAGAAACAGGCTCAACACTGAAGACACGAACTGGAAGCGTAAAAAGTGTCCATACACCAGAAAACGTTGACAAGCTGCAGGCGGCTGTGTTAAGAAGTCCTACGCGTTCAGCTCGACGGCCTGCAATATCACTCGGCATTTCTAATCGCAGTGTGAGGAGGATTTTACACAAAGATCTACAGTTCCATCTGTTTAAAATTCAGTTAGTGCACGCTTTGATAGTGTTGATCACGCATTCCGACTTGCTTTTTGTAATCGATTATTGGACATGATGAATGACAACGCAGATCTTCTCAACAAGATGAGTGATGAAGCTCACTTCCATCTTTTGGGCTTCGTAAATAAGCAGAATTTTAGATAGTGGTCACGCGCGAAAATCCATAAAAAATACACGAAAAGCCGCTTCACAGTATTAAAGTGACAGTTTGGTGTGCAATATCAACACAGGCTATCGTAGGACCATATTTTTTGAGGATGACAATGAACGTGCAGTTACAGTGAATGCACAGCGCTATGTTAACATGTTGGAGAACTGTCTTCAACCGGAATTAGTTCGTAATCCGGCTTACCAAAGCATGTTTTTTCAACAAGACGGTGCTACTTGCCAGACATTCAGGGCTTCAATTAATGTTTTGCCACGCTTGTTTCCCAATCGCGTCATTTCTAAGAACGGAGACATTTCATGGCCAGCCAGATCACCAGATCTCTCTGCATGTGATGACTTTCTATGGGAACACTAAAAATCACGTGTTTTCCAATCTCCACCGTCTCGAAATGTACGGGAACTTAAAGAACAGATACGTGAAGAAGTGGCATGAATTCCTACAGCCACATTACGAAATGTAATGAATAACCTTCGTGCACGAGTTCAGGAATGTGTGCGACAAAATGACATCTTTATTATATCAAAAGTCCTTTATTAAAAGGACATCTTTATTATATGATTTTCGAGTACGTTAATTTATAAAAAATTGTAAATATGTAAGTATTACTTGGTATATTCTAAATTAATTAAACTACATTTTTTAACTTCCTCACGGTGTTTTCATAATCGCCCGATTCACTGCCTCACCCGTTATTACAACGTTGTAATTAAATGACAAATTATATTCAATACATTTTTCAACTGAACACGTTTAAAAACCACCGACAAAAAACTTTAAAAATAAGTAAAAAATAATTTATGTATTGGCCTCGATTTGACATTGTCGTGTCCGAGGTTGTGTTTTTTAGGTCATCAGCCAAAAGGCTGGTTTGAACCTGTAGAGGTTTTACCAAGTAAAACGAGGAGTAAGGTGGTTTACTATTGCCTTCCTCACTGAATGGAAAAACACGCTTATAAACATGCCGGGCCCTCTGAAAAGCACATATTTTCCACACTGCAAATGACACCTTCAATTCATTCACCACAGGGTCTGGCTGTATAATGAAATTCATTACTTTCAGACAAGATAACTCTGATTAGTGTCTTTTACACCTCTAACTCTTCTGATTCTTAAATGATTGTCATTTAATTGGCTGACCATGTGATAAGAAACAGAACTATTTTTTTAACCCTACAACGAACAGATTGAGAGTAAATAATTTGACACTCCACCTATCTGTTATGGGCACGGACTTTAATTATAAGTAAAAAACTTCTTTGATGAAATAAATATCCATAAAAAGTTTATTAAAATATTAGAACAGGAGATTTATCAAACAATTTAATAGAATATTTAGTTTTATACCAATTCAGAGTAAAAGAGTCTTTGTAATAAATAAATTGCACAAAAAAAAAAAATAATTTTGCCAAGTGTTTGTGATGAATGTATTGTGTTTAATTGTTATTGTACATTTTACTTCCAGTTTAATAGGATTTATTTTATACACAGGATTATTTTAATTTATTTAATTTAATAGTTTTTCCTTTTATTAATTATGTGACATAAAACACTTAAAGTAAAAGCACCCGCAAGCCTTACAAAGATTTCAATATAAATTGGATTGCAAATATCAAAAGGGTAAGTTACACGACAATAATGTTAAATTAAAATATTATAAAAAATCTGGTGTGAAACACTCATTGTTTATTAATGCAAATTAATTAAATTAATTAAAATTGTTTATTATTTGCAAAAAATAAAGAAAAAATACACTTTGGCCTAATGTTTAAAAAGAAAAAAATTGACAATTGGTAAAAAGAAAAACAAAAGAATATTGCTACTGAATGAAATTTTTATAAAATGTAAACTGACTGGCTTTAGATGAAATTTAGAAACATTATTATGAATTTATTAAAGAAAATTATTTAAACATAATTTATAAATGCCCTCTCAGCTGTATTAAAAAAATAACGCTACCGGTTTTTCTCGCAGAAAATTATACTTATTATTGATGTTGGCTGATTGTGTCCTCATGTTTGTCGTCCCGGGCACTTTTTAAAAGATTTTCACTATTAACTTCCCTAATAACAGAAGTACTACTAGTTTATTCGTGCAAGTTTTCAATTTTTTGCGATTTTCGTAAAAAACTACTTCTTTTTTGTTTGTTAATATTCACCTATTTAATAAACCTTCATGCTCTACAAAAAAGGATAAGCGGCATGTCTACCGAAATTCTTGGGGGCTGTGCTCTCTTACTAAACATATTAACATATTTCATATATCTCATGTATAGGTCACAGAAAAAATAAATCTATAAAAACGTTTGTAACATAAGTTAAAGTGCAGTGGATCCACCGCACTTTAAAAAATAGCACCAGCAAAAACACGAAGGTGGGATTTTATAAAACATTAGCAGTGCCGACTCTACTCTATGGCAGTGAAACTTGGGTGCTATCAAAGCGACAGGAGAGTAGATTGCAAGCATCTGAAATTAAATTTCTTCGACATACATATGGGTGTAGTAGAGAAGATCGTTACAAGAATACCGAGATAAGGAAAGAACTCAACATCTTCTCTATAAACAGCAAGGTATCCCAAAACAGAATGGAGTGGTTAGAGCATGTAAACAGAATGCGGGAGGATAGAATACCTAAGCAGACACTGGGCTATAAGCCTGAGGGCAGGAGAGAACGAGGACGCCCGAGAAAGAGATGGGCAGATTTGAGAGGTTCGGAACAGACAGAGATGCCTAATCCTTGAAAGACAGAAGAAGAACATAAGTTGTCGGTCCAACATAAAGCAAGCGGAGAACACGCTACACTAGTAAATCAGCCCGGCGGGAGAGATATCTCATAATTGCTCAGAACTGAATGTTTAATGACCACAACTAAATAATGACAGATTTAATTTGTGATGGCTGTAGGCCTAGGCTACATTCTCCTTAAGAAGACAATAATGGAGTATTGTTTTCTTTCATAAATGTTTCTCAGTCAGCTCATATTGGCCAAGGGTGTATTAAGGAAATAGTAAAGTGCAAAATCTAAAATCTGACATTTGCAAATGGATTACTTTAGTTTACTTCTGCAAGATTTTATTATTATTTACTTCACTGGATTATTTTATTGCGTTCTTTTTTTTGAGAAATTCTAAGATTGCTTTTATAAAACCGGATACTCTTTTCTCAGTGGGTTAGTATTTTGTCAACTGATATGAGGTAAGTTAAAAACCGGTTAGTGAACTGTATTTTGAAGAGTTTCATCGTGACAAGCAAACAGTGTACGATTGTTATCATGTATAGACGTAAGAATTAATTATTTATTTATTTCGGCGTAAGTGTACAATTTAATAAAAATTAAGAATATCACAACAAAGTGATATTGATGGACAATATTGAAAAATAAAATTTGAAGAAATTTCTATTGCATAGTGTAGATTTTCATGTTGCCCATAACAGGCAGAAAGAGTGTTAAATTATTTGCACTCGATATGCTAGTTCCAGGGATACAAAAAATAATTCTGTTTCTTATCACATGGTCAGCCAATTATATGACTGAAGCATTTAAGAACAGAAGAGGAAGTGGTGTAAAAGTCACTAGTCAGAGTTATCTCCTCTTAGAGTAATGAATTTCATTTTACTGTCAGACCTTGTAGTGAACGAAGTGAAGGTGTCATTTGCAGGGTTTAAAAATTAGATGCTGTACAGAGGGCCCGGCATTGTGATTAGCATACTTTTACACTCAGTGAGAAAGGCAGTAGTAAACCATCTCACTTCTCGTTTTAGTTAGTAAAGCCTCTAGAGTCTAGAGGTTCAAACCAGCCGTTGGGCAGATGATCCAAGCAACAACAACAACAGATTTTCATGAATGGGTGATAAGTAGATATGTAAATATCAAAATGAAAGAAATTTTACAATTCACAAAAAAGACGTGAGCAGTAGAACTTCGATCACATTTTTCTCAAAACGATATTTTGTATATATATACCTATAACAAAAATAAAAACAGAAATAATGGTTTTATCCACCTTTGTACACCGTTATCCACGATAATTTAAGATTCTTATAATTTAATAACTTTCAAACAGAATGAATTTGTTTTATTGATAACATTTGGAAAAACATTGGGTAAAAAACATAAATTTTCTCATGTTGTATTTTTTAAATTAACAGGCTGAAATTGAATTTTTGTTTATTTATTTTTTACATATATCACCATAAGCGATAATCACAAAATAGCAGACTGAAAATTTATAAAAGCTTTTCGTCAAGCGTTCAAAATTACCCAAGTTTAGTTTCATTTCGAAACTTTTAACCTAGCCTATATGACAAGATTTCAATCAATGTGGATGTATATGGTACCCGGAAAGCTATTAGTCATCTTACGACTACAGCGCGTTTCCAAAGTAAATTCTTGAGACTCATCATTAGTTCTAGTCCTCCTAGTTACGTACCCAATAAATCATTACGATGACGTACGCGTTCCTTATATCAACGACAAATTTGTACAATTGTACCGCAGGTACAGACACGACTTCAAAATCATAACTCTTTAATACGTAACATTATATTCTCCCGGTCTAGCAGGAATCGCCTTAAGACAACTGAAACGTGGATGGGGTAAAGATATGATAACTTATAACACAAGAGTAGTAAAACAAATTAAATTAAACATTTTAAATTAACACAATTTTAATTTTCTGAAGCACTATTATTGTGTTGTTTTCTCCTCTAACCTACTAACGCCATATTTTTTATAAATTTAATTACGCATTCTGATTATTTTTGCTAGTTGTCTTTGCACAGTTGCAAAATTAAATTAAATAAGTAAAAACTTCAAAATTCATTAAGTCTTTTACCACGCAAGGTTTAATAGATTCGTATATATTTATCGTATTTAGACATACCTATATAGGCCTCATAACAAATTTTCAATCTATTTTTTAAATAAACCCTCTCTGCCAAATTTAATTTAGGGCTACCATATGGAATTAAATGAACAGAGTTGGGTTCCATTTTCATTGTATTATTACAAACTCCAAAGGTAATCCATACAAATTACATGTTTTAAATAAGTTTCAATTTAGTTGCATTCAATGAGATTTTTATTATAGTTTTTTTATATATTAGATTGACACCATTTTTTTATGATTGATGATACAAATAAAACAATGAATTTATTGGAGTATTTGTAGACCAAGTCTGTGGTCAATTTTATTTCAACAAATAAGCCTACAAGAAATTTGAACATCACTCTCTTGATGTATTTATATTTTTTCAGGATCAAATAGAACAACTTTTGATTTGTTTTGAAAAAGTCACGTATGTTGGCCTTTCATATACACGTCTTAGAATCTTGAATTCTCGTATCACTGCGATATTCCTACTGGAATAGGGGAACAGGCCTCATATAATATCCCTTTGTGGATATTATGTAGATGCCTACAGTCGCTTTGTAGAAGTTGTATTTCATTATATTTTCACTGCAGGCAGTCCTTTGTCTGTTAGTATATTTGATGCTTTATACAGAAATAAAAAAAACATTTCTTGATATCTAAAACATTATAGGAAGACAGCAATAAGTGTACAAGTGACAAAATCAAGTTTTCAAAATTCTTAAATTCTAGAAGCTCTTCTGAAGGCCACATTCTCAGTATTCTCTTAGTGCAGACTTTCCTCCTTCCTCCCGTCCATTCAGTTCATTCTTATCACATTGTGTGTGGGGCTTCCAAAAGACTCAGATTCTTTCATGCATGTTGGTGTTGTTTTCTCAAAATTTAATGACTTGTCTGCGTCTTGTGTAACGACTGTGGATTCCCACCTGTGAGGGAGGTTACCACCTAAAGTAGTTCTATTTGAGATAAAGTTCTCATAAAGTAGTTCTTTATGATAAAGTTATTTCAAAGTATCTAAGATGGAACAGGCTTCTTCATTCAGCCTACACAACTACGGTTGTAAGCCGTAAATATCTCCTTTTCAGTAATAAATACCAAATGTATCCTAGTTAACCACGTGGAGGGGCACCTCAAATTCTAAACCTTACCGACAATCTCCGGCAGAAGCTTTTACCAGTTTTGAATACTCAAAACTCTTCTCAGCGTAGGAAAATGAATCCGAACGAAAACGAATCTATGGGCTGTTAAAAAAGTCAACCTTCAAAAAACTGACATTTTCCAATTTTGGTCAAATCTCCTGGAACAAGTTTCGAACTTGTGATGATGGATTTGACTCTGATTTAGGTGTACAGCAAAAGATTAACAAATTTCAAAGGATATTTGGCCACCGTAAGCAGAACTTTAGGAAATACAGCTAGGAAAAAACAAAACTAAAGTTCTGTAAAATATGTATGGCAACCCCAGGCTAAATAATTCTGTTACCGCGAACGATAAATTAATGAATTTTATCCAACGACGTAGATATCTGTCAAAATAAATAATTTTTCTTTCACGCAAGCTCTGTTTATAAAAACGATTTTTAATTTTGATAGAGCGCTGTTTGAACTACGTATTCAAACAAAAATAGAATTGTTATTGTTCTGAATGATTAGATTAAAATAAATGTAAAGTACTTGGCTTAAAAAGGCTCGCAAATTCACAAAAATATAAAATGTTGTGTTTATTTTTTTGAACTTACGTATTAGCCTACATATATACCTGTACAGTGTATTACAATTTACCAATGAGAAGATGGTGACAATGATACAAATTATAACATGAACAACATAAAGAAGCTGACCCGTCGATGGATCTTCTATGTTTGTATTTTTCAAATGAAATGTTGCATTAGTGGCGTCGTCATACTTAGCTAAACTTTAGTCATCTATTTTTTTAAAACAGAAGCAAATTTATTTTCCAAGCTCTCTTTAGCCTTCTAGAATTGTGTCTGGTAAAGTACAGTAACTGAGCTAATCAGTCTTATTAATTCATTTTTACGCCGTGAAAATTTTCTGTGAAGAGTTTAGTAGTCTACAGTTTTATTGAGTTGAATACGTAAGGAACTTGTAAATAATTATGAATAGTCTCATTTCGTACGTACCAAGGAAAGTCCGCTGTAATTCCAAGTGCTCCGAATTGGCAGGACTGCCAATCGAGGTAATAATACTCGGTGCAGCGAACCCGCATTATCTGGGAACCGTATGTTCAGATTGGCTTTAGAAAGTAATGAAGATTTTTTGATTTCTTTGATAAAGAAAGAGAATAATGTCTACAAGTTAGACTGTGTAAACATTTTGTTCTGTGAGTGAGCTTTTATCGTTGTTATTGAAATGTGAGGTTTCCATGTAAGTATTTTAAAAGTGATTCCTAAAAATAATATCTAACTGCGCTGTCTTTGTGATGAGTGTATTGTGTAAGTGAACATGAGGTCATGTATGGGGCCGTAAATTGAAGGTAATGTGGTTTAGCGGAATTGATTTATTTCTATTTAAACTTTGTACACTGTGAGATAAGTTTGTAAATGTTCATGATGTGCAACTCCTTTTTACGGGGACCAACTCTGAAAGTATATATTGTTATTTTTATTATTATATTATAGGTATTACTTTTCGTTTTCTAAGAGAACCACAAAGTAATGAAATTGCATAAAAACTATAGAACGGTTGCTCCATTTTACCTTCAACTGTGATTTTTATTGAAAACTTTACAAACACAAAACTTAGTTCGGTAGAAAATAAACTTCTAAGATATTTCTCTTCATTCCTTCAAGAATATAAAAAAATATCATCCAATTGATTTAAAAAGTTCTTTGTAACTTTCGTTTGATGACTCAGAAACTGTTCACTAGTATATTTTAACAATGTATGTAATGTTGAAAAAAACATAAATTTTCTTGTGGGAGCTAGCAGTCGCCACTGAATTTGACTCTTTTCAAAGAGGGCTTTAGCCTAAGGCGTTTTAGTCTTTTAAACATCTTTGCCTTAGTATCCGGTGTTTGTAACATTAAAGAGACATTGCGTTGTAGTATAATATGCATTGTTGTAGGCGGGTTTTATGCGAAGGTTTAACAAATACCAAAAGGTGAATTGCATTTCTCCAGATAAATTTTATTTTATAACTGACTTGTAAAGAGTTAATTTTGTGTGACACGTTTATTAAGAATATCTGTCGATTAAGCGCTGTAGTTGATAAACACGTGCTTTTAGATATTTATTGATGTGCGTGTTCCATGTGAATTTTATATCTAATTATAAGCCTATGTCACGTGTTTTAGTTGTATGCGGTAGCAAAATAGTAGACTTTAAATTAAACATTTTGAAAAAAAATGTTCAATTTTTACTTTCTCTTGCGTGTATGAATATAGGATTCTATATATTTTATATATATATACACACGTACATGAGTAAGCGTGTGTGTGTGTGCGCGCGCGCGCGTGCGTGTGTGTGTATGTGTGCGTGTGTGTGTGTGTGTGCGTGTGGGCGTGTGTGTGAACAAAATATCTCAAGAATGGAACATCGTACGAAGTTGAAATTAGACAAGTAAGTTCGGTAATACTAGAGGACCCGACACGAACATTTTAATCACAATCGGTTAACCGGAAGTAGTAGTTTATTCGTTGCTTGTTTTACTTTTTACAATTTTCTCAAAAACGGCTCTTACTATTTTTTTTAAAATCACCTCATTTACTTCATACATTATGCTTTACAAGATAGGAGCCATGTCTGTTAAATTATTGGGAAAACTGTGCTCTCGTAGAAAAATTTTTTTTTTTAAGATTGCACCTTTAATATACAATATAAGGCAAAAGTGTAATACTTAAAGTTGTAGACATTTTAAAAATCTACAACTTTTATTTCAAACATTTTTGTTTTTGTGTAACGCATAGTTTAAGTAATTGGTTTTTTTTGTGTTTTTACATGAAAATCAGTAAAAAATTGATTTTATAAGATTCCTGCCTAGTATACATAATCAAATTTATAGAAAATTTAAAGATGTACAACTCTTATTTCAAGCATTTTTCTCTACAGAGCCTAGTTTAGCGTGAAAGAGTAATTTTCCGTATTATTAAGCCAAACTAAGATTGGTTTTCATTTTGAATCATCCACTCATGATTAAAATTAGGTTTTATTTTTTGTAATTAGTTTTTTTGTATACTTATAATGCTTTATTAGTAACATTTTCCGTATCTTATATAACTTTTTTCTATTTTAATTTTTGCCATCATTGTCATTAATATACCTATATTTATAATATTTGATTTAGAATATTTGATTTCAACATTTCATTCCTTTTATTGAATAGTTTCTGGGCCAATAATAAACTACGTACAGTATACGTACTCGTTTATCATTCTGTTTGTAATGTAAGTTGGATTTGCATTTGTGGGATGTAAATAAGACACATAAATTCCAATTAGGGTCTGTTCTTTGTTACGTATTGCATGTATTCTAAAGCATTATACTATAGAGTATTACGAGTAGTTTCGTGATAATAAAATATGTTACAGTGGCAGTATCTAATACTATGTTTATTTGATTGTTAGTTAGTTCTTTATTTAAAATTATTTGTCTTTACATTTCTTTTTTGAACTATGGTGTAGGACTGTTAAACATTTTAAAACAGATATCAACTGTACCATTATAAATTTATGTGGGAACATAAAAATCAATAAAAAAATATTACTCGAAAGATGTGATATCCGACCGAATAATTAAGACGCATGGAAGCGTTCATGCAATGTAGAACAATGAAATAAAAATAATGTATTTAATTTGTTAATGATTTTTTAATACTTTAATAGTAGTTGTAGTTAATTATAATTATTATTATAATATTAATATATTATATAATTATATTTATAATTTATATAATTATTATATTATATAATAATATAATTATTATATTAATAAATTATTATAATATAATTTTAATTATAATAGTAATTGTAGTTAAAAATTAATTAACAACAAATATAAAAAAATAACTATGATCTAAAATTTTATACTAATAAAAACCCGATTTAAATGGTTATTCCGTTCTGTAGCTCACAATATAAAATTATTAAAATATCGCGCCTTTAATTAACTTTACAAATAACTCTAATAATAATGTAAATTACTGCCATACTCTATTAATGACACTTAAATTTATTGAAACCACGCCATACTCTATCTAAATCACGCCAAACTCTATCGAAAAATTTAAAATTGCCCTCTATTTAAAAACTCGGTATAAACCCCCCTCCGGGGGGGGTTTATTCCTTGCTTTTATTCCTTATTTTATAACGACGGGGGTTTATTCCTTGCTTTTCAAGGAACGCAGAATTACAACAGTATTGCAACCTTCCTGATGTAATGGACGAGGTCAGGCGTTTTAACAGAAAATATCAGGCTAGACTTGAAAGCCACGAAAACGAATTAGCCATAAATCTTCTAAATAATGCAGAAGAAGTTAGGCGCCTGAAACGTTACCATGTTTTGGACTTGTCTGAAAGAGTTTAAATGTACATAAAATTATATTGAAAAGTATTCCATATTGTAAAATGTAAATATCTTTGAACATAGTCATTTTCTCTTTTAACATATGAATAATTGATACATTGAGAGGTACTCAGGATAATGAGGCCTCAACTTGTGATTTGTAAATTCAAAAGATTTGTTTATAGTTTGTTTTCAAAAAACTGATTGCAAATAATGTAACTTATAAAAGAAAAAATAATAAAAAAATAAACCCCCCCCCCCCCACCGCTATGTATGATGTCGGACCAATGAGAACCCTTCTTTTAACTTTCGAAGGTCTCATTTTCCGTTAAAATTTCCAAAAGACGCGTGTAAGCAATTACTACACACAATATAAGTTAATATACGGTGTAGTGATTGCTTACTTAAACACCGACACATTAATTTTACATTTTATGGGCTATTGAGACAACTAACGAACTTTTCCCCATACAAACATTTACTAAATTTTTCCGACACAAACATACATAAAAATGCGTTACTATTATGTCGGTACCATTAATATATATTTACGAGCTAACGGTAAGATTTAATTGATTGCTTTCTTTTATTTTTAAAATGATTTTTTTAACGAATATTTAAAATAAACTATTTTCTTCGAACTAGTAAGGGAGCTTCCAATGTACAGTGAACTGGTAGGTTTCCCTGTTTCTGCAAGTGAACAAAGTGACGATATATTTGGAGAGGAGGTACCGCGGTACAAATTATTACGATCGATATAGATGTTGAAATGATTAATTACTAATACAATGATTGAAAATTTAATAAATTTAGTGGTTAGACTAAGTTAAATTAAATAAATGAAAATTTTGAAAGAAAATTACCAACAACAAATTTTAATTTTTGTTTTGAGAGTGTGAGTAGATTATAGCGGGGTAAAATTACATATTATATCCTGTTTTTTATACCTAACTCTTACATTTTAATGTTTATGTTTAGTGTTTGAAATGTTCAGGAATATATTTTTTTTTAATATTTTAGACTAGCTTAGCAACCTGTAAATAAGTGTGCACTAGTTAATCCAGGATGAGTCTGGTGCAAGAACTTGATCAATAAATGTAAATAAGTCTTTGGTCGTTCAGTATTTCGATATAAATAATTATTTTATAGTAACGAATAGTACTGATGTGATGTTACTATTATTCTAATTTCTACAAAAAGAACAGAAGGCGGTTGACTTACTCTGTTAGCGTTGTGTGTGTGTCCCCCACTCTGCGCCTTGATGCTATTCCCCTCCACACATACTGTGGGCCAGGCCAACATTCAATCGTCACTTTCCTCACTCACGCTATCACTCTCATTAGACAAACACTCATCATCACTAGAACCTGAATTTGAATTTAAGTTAATGATAATACGATCTATTTCTGTGTCAATCACAAAGTCGTGCTTTAAATACTGTTTTTCAATTTCTTTGACATGATCACAGCATTTCGTCCACTGTTCGGCAGTATATGCATTAAAAAGGTGTTGGCAAAAGTCCGCTTTTTCTTGTAGCGATGAATTAATCTTTTGTTTGCGTACTTGACCTTTAATGTTGGCCCAAACCAGTTCAATTGGGTTGAGGTCAGGATGATAAGGAGGCAGCCGCAAAGGAGTGTGTCCATACTCCATAATTATCTCGTCAACGACATACACTTTGTCACGTCTGTAATTATTTACGACTTGTAGGAGTTGTGCTTTTGTATAGGACTGATCATAAGTCAACTTGTGCTCATCCAGCCATTGAATTATACCATTTTTGAGGGTTGCAGATGTCGGTTTCTTGTCACTTTCAACTGAATGGTATTTGGCGTTATCCATCACTACCACGCTTGGAGATTCTAATTTAATCAGTAACTCTTTTAACCACTTACAAAAATTGTTGGAATTCATCGACTCATGATAGTCACCACTTTTCGCCCCTGATTTATAAATTAACAACGCTCCTTTCACAAAACCCTTCTCTCCGCCAGCGTGAATAATAATTAATCTATTGCCTTTCCCGATATTTTTTGTAACGCCGACTTCTTGTTCTGACTGCCAGCATTTCTCCACAGAATGACCCTCTTGAATGAACGTTTCGTCCAAATAAATTATATTCCTGCCTTCGTTTCTGTACCTCTGAATAACCTGCAGATATCGCATTCTCCACGCTGAAATATCTGGCCGTTCAATAAGAATTTTCCGTTTTGATTGACATCGTTTCCATCTAAAACCAAGATTTCTTATTAGACGTCGTAAATAATCTGAGCTACAGTCAATAACATCGTCTTCTTTCAACGCTGTCAGCAATTTGCTTACTGTAGGCACTTCTTTTAGTACGGCGTAGAAGGAATGAATTTTTTGTCGAATAGCGCATTCGACAAAACTGTCTACCGTAATATGTTTTTTCCGGGAAGATTTTTTTCCTGTTGGGGTAGAAAAGCATAGTTTACCCTTAGCCGAAGATTCTTTTCCTTCTTCAAGGATTTTTCTTATTAAACTTTTTGAGACTCCAGTTGCGTCGCTTGCCGAATTAATGACATTAATCTCCGCTAAACCACTCGTCTCTTTCAGATTTTGGAAATACTGGGCAACATTGTAAACAATTTCCCGAGCTTGCCCCCTTAATGGCCTGCCTGATACACTACTTGACGTAGATGCCATGGCCTTATTATAGCTACACTTAAATTAAAATAGGTAATATATATATATATATATAAATATTTAAATACGAGTATATCACACAACAGTCGAACTTAAAGCCAAGAAAACTTACACACAAAATGGTATACAAACACTAACACACGGAAATCACTCACTCTGTACTAAAACTAAAAATTAATTTAACATTCTAATAATATGTGTATTATAAACACGCACGCTAAAATATTAAATGACTGCATTACACCAGTTAAAATATTATACTGAGGCCTGATTAATGTAAGCCTACGAACATGTGTTTCATTGTTTATTTTAAAACTGCTTAGCGCATTTGAATCAAACATTTTATGAACAAAGTAATTAATAAGTACGTGAAAATATATGTACGTGACCAAGGAATGAGTCAAATGTTGACATATCACATTAATGACGAGACAGAAAACCAGTAATTTACGTCAGTGATATGGAGCAATAACAAAACCAAAATACACAATTATTGTGCATTACATTACGATATTATTTATTACGATAGGTTTCAAAACAATATCATTTCGTTTTATTTAGGTAAATATTTAAAAAATTGAATGAACATAAACATTGTTTAATGTCTTTTATAATTTGTTCCGTGCACTTTTTTCAAATAAAGATTTACGAGTATTAATTTATTTACAGATAGTTATTAATTGTTGGTACCTATTTGAAGTTGATAGGACAAGTGGCTAATGAGAAATGATCGAGAGCGCTCTGATTACTTGAACGCAGACA
Organism: Catonia carolina; assembly: GCA_035578175.1. NCBI lineage: Eukaryota > Metazoa > Arthropoda > Insecta > Hemiptera > Achilidae > Catonia > Catonia carolina. Next base: position 305,637,577 of record JAQMRL010000001.1, on the reverse strand, counting down.
CAAAGAGGCAGTTGGAGGGAGAACACTTCTCCAGTCTTCAGTTCACGCATGCGGATAGGCTATTTTTTACTAAGATTTTAAATTATACCAATAATGGTAGGTACTTTAGAAAGAAGATGTAAAATAACACATTTGGAAGAAGGAATATAGCGTACTACTTACAGAAAGATTGATCGGTTTTTTTAATACAACGGGGAAAATAGTTTTACAGCATTTCTTGGCAAAGTCTGTACAAGTGGAAAATTTATGGTTGGTTGATTGTAATCCTTTTGGTTTTTGTTAAAGCGGACAACAGAAATATTTAACAAGTATCACATCAACGTAGCCATGGATGTAACAAATATTTATATTACCATCTACTTAGCATAGTTTGCTGTTTAGTATCGTTAAAAATGAGGTAGTCATTATGTCCGTCACCCACTCAATTATTTAATATCAAAATGATGGTACATTATATTTTAAGAACAATTGTTTACAAACACACTTCCATTAATCTTATAATTTACTTCTTAATTATAAATACGAAAATTAATTTATCACTTTAGCCCATCTTAAAATTTTGTTCATCATTTGTGTTTTCTTTTCGGTTTAAATAATGCGAGAAAACTGTTAAAAAGTGTTTGGTTTCTCCAATAGTTATTTTGTACTGTATTACAAAGGAACAATGAAAGGGATTTCATACTTAAAAGGGTATTGCCCAATTTTTTTACATTTAAGCTAAACTTAATCACTACCTATATAAAAAGCAGCCTTCATTTTATCTACGGAGATTACTTTTATAACCTTCAGTAGACTAGTCTCAAAGTATCTGAAAAATGTTAACTTATCGAATTTTAAACAAAGCTTGTAAAATTGTGTTCTTCGGCTCAATTACTTGAATTTTAAATTACAAAGAGGGTGAAATCTATTCATTTAAGAGAAGACAAAAGTTGACTAAAAGTAAATCATATTTAAAGGTTTTGGGCAATTACATTTTTTAAACATGTTTTAAAACTGTTGTAAAAAAGCCCGGTTAACTTTATTTTCAAACAAGTCGTCCATAAATTTGTTTGTAATATCAAATATTATCCCGCAAAATAATTTTCTCCCTAATTATCAAACTCAACGTAAAAACCCCAAAGTCTGAATTAGCGAAAACTAATTTATACTTTAAATAGTAGCTACTGTATTACAATAGTAGAACTGGTTAGTTATAATGGTTCTATTAGTAACTATTTTTAACAATTGTGTTTTTAATAGACAATATTTTTTTAAATATATAAAAATGTTTGGTTATAAAGATTGAGTCGGTAACGGACATAATCTCATTTTTAATGGGACTAAACAGTTATGGCACTTAACTACGGTTAAGTAGTTATATATAGTATACAGAGTGATTCAGAAGGAAGAGGCAATGCTTTGATAACTGATTCTCGGACTAATAACAAGAAAAAACTTTATATAAACGTAGGTCCGGAAACACTTAAAATTTTCGAGTTACGGCTAGCGGAAGATTTCACTCTGATTTCTTCTACAAATGTAAAATGCAATGCTGAAATAAGAAGGACCCATATAAAGGGTAAATTTGATGGTTTTTTAACTGAGCAGTTGAAATAAATAATGGGTCCCAGAACTGTAATTTAAGTAGTTTCCGAGAAAATTGGCATAAAACACAAAATTTTGATTCAAAAATGTAGGCTATGTTTTTAGGATAGACGAAAATTTAATTTTGAAATTCAACAGTATACAAGTATATAAATAAACGCTTATGTAATGCCATAATTATGTTTATAAGTATTATAATATACATATCATTTAATGCAGTTCAGTATGAATGTAAGCGGTTTAAAAATTAATGAAAACATTTGAAAATGAGTGCTGTTGAATATAGGCCTACTCTGATTCTAACAAATCTCATGTAATTATATGTTGTTGTTGTTAAGGCCATGAGCCGAAAGGTGTGTTTGAACCTCAAGAGGTTTCACTAAGTAAAACTAGAAGTGATGTGGTTTAACATGCCTTCCTCACAGAGTGCCAGGGCCTCTGAAAAATATCTAATTTCCACCTTGCAAAAAATGACACCTTTACTTCATTCACCCCAGGGTCTGACTTTGTAATGAAATTCATTACTCTCAGAGGAGACAACTCTGACTAGTGTATCTTACACCTCTACCTCTTCTGTTTTTAAATGCTTCAGTCATATTATATAATGTGAAGTGAAACAGAACTAATTTTTGTAGCCCTTGAACTAGCAGATCTGTCTGCTAGTTCTTGTAACAGAATCTTCCTGTTACGGGCATAATATGCATAATATTGGCATATAATTATGGCAGTAATAATATACGATTTAATTAAATTATTAATTGAAGGGGTCGGCGGAAGAAAGTGCTAACCCACAAAATTTCCAGCATGATTTTTCTTAAATATTTTGCAAAAATGAAATATTCAGCACGTTTTAAACGGGATACTATTTTTACGATCTTAAGAACCTAGATTAACAGAATTTAACAAATGTTTAACAAAAATTCAAAAACATGATTTGTAGATTTCAATAAACTTCTATAATGACGTTGTGTAAAATTATGTTGATGTGGGTTAGCACTGTCTTCTCCCGACCCCTTCAGTTTAATTATAATTTACCTTTACTGATTTATTGTAAACTACTAGGTTTGTCTTTACCAAGATGTAATTTAATGACTGCAATGCCAACAAGAAAAGTCACACGAAATATGTAAGATTTGTTTTGTAAATAACAAATATCACCAAGTTTTCAAAACAGTATTAAAATTTTTCGAAAAATATTATGTAGGCTATTCATTGTTATGGCAATAAGCGGCTGATAATAGGGTTTATAACAAGTCGTTTCAAACTGAACACTATTGTTTTTTTTTTATTTCGTGACCTTTTTGAAGTTCTTAATAAAAATGTCTCCACATTTTCATTAAAAATTATGTGTTCTATCTTAACCAACTTAATAAAATCATCATAATAGAGTTTTATTTACATCGTATCACAGAACAAAATTCTCTCCACTCGTAGGTAACCTGTTAACGATTTCATTTAAAACATACACTTGGTTGTCTTTTTTCGTGTAGGCCTACTTCAATTTATTTTATTATGTTTCTGTTCAACAAGTGTTACCCATAAATGTTATGAGACACTCTGTCTAGGCCTAAATCTAATAAAAAGTTTTAAATTATTAATTCATTATTTTATTTTGCTACTTCAAATGCGATCACTTTAAGAAATATTTTGTTTCAATATAATTTCATTAATTATACAATTTCATCTTACTCATACGACTGGTTCGTTAGTGCAATGGGTTTTTGTGCTAGGGGTCCCGGGTCCGATTCTCGGTCAGATCTGGCATTTTTCATACCTCATTTCCATGATACTTGATAAATATGATACGTTTCCACGATTATTTATCTATATTAGTCTTAATTTGCGTAACATTCAGACACAAAAACCCTAATGTTATACAAAAATAATAGCCTATCTATTAAAAAAACGTCTTACTTAATCCGTATTTCGGACAAATAAAATTGTACATTCAAAAAGTTCATGCATTTTATTGATGTGTTAATTGTTTTTACCTGAAAAGGAAATGTGTACATAAATTGTATATTCGTAATAAATATTTTAACAAATTATTATTTGATTAACCTTTTAAACACTTTTTTAAAGTTATTCATAAAATTGATTATTTTATTATTAGGCTTCTAAAAAACACACACAAACACAAGCACTTACTCTTACACAAACATATAAACCATCATGTAAAACTACACTTGATATAACGATATTTTTAAAAATATTGCTCCCTATATAGGGTAAACCATTGGGTTTTTATCCTTTTATGTGAATTATTCATTTGATCAATTGTACTTATTGCTATTAAGCAGATTGTACATAAAATATTGTGTGATAAAAAAAAAAAAAAAAAAAAAAAAAAAATTATTAGGCTTAGGATTAGCCAAACAACACCTTCCACTTTTGTTGGTAACGTGCTCGCCTCTCATCACGCGGTCTTGGGTTCGAATCCCACTCGGGCATGGCATTTTTTCATACGTTACAAAAAATTCATTTCATCCTTCACCGTCTGCATTAGCAGCAATTTGCAAAACAGTCGGACGTTAAACCAAAAAAAAAAAAAAAAAAAAAAAAAAAAAAAAAAAACCTTCCACTTTTTAGTGTTATTTCTTACATCCTTCTTTATCGTTTTTTATTTTTATTTTAGATTTTAAAATGTATTAATTGTATTGTTTTCTCGATTGAACATTCTATTTTATATATATAATTTAATCGTTTTGCCTAATTATTATTGTTAAGGCATTGTGCACCGGGGTTTGCACTGTCTTGTGGACCTCTTTGCTATTTCTTCCTTCTTCTTCCCTTTGTTGGCCACTCGTAAATTGTGTCGTGTCGTGTGCGGTTGTGCTTTCGGCATGGCTCTCTCGGTTGGCGTCTCGAATGGCGCTAGCATTGCTTCCCGTCTCGTTTTAAGGCTTGTTCTTTATTGCTTAAACATTTTGGTCCTCCGGTCGTGGATAAAATCAGTGCTTTTAGTGGTTATAAAGTGTCATAAATTATTCATAAACGTGTGTCAATGCTTTATTTTAATTCCGCTGTCTCAATCTGATTGGTCGGGATTTTTCATTCATTGAAACGTCAGCTGTTTATGTAATCGTATTGTTTGTCTACATTTTTTGTTTTGTATTATTTCAACAACATCATTTTCATTTTCATAATATTGTATTAACGTTGTTTATTCGATTTTTTGCACAGTTTAAAGATTTTTTTTGCACGTTATTTTCTTATTCTTTGTCGTTATTCCTTTGCTCTTCAATATGGACAATGCTGAGCAAATTTTCACAAAGTGTCGTCAACTAATCAGATCATTAAATACGTTAACACACGTTCAATCCATTTCTGCACCCAATGATGCGTTCAAAATTGAGGCTGAACAAATATTCTCAGATTTCCAACCACTCCAAAATAAATTAATTGATTTACTAAATAAGGCATATTCTGAAGACTTTGAAAACCAAATCGCTATCATCCAAACTGACTTTGAAACAAAATATTTTCAAATTATCGCTCATATGACTAATACTAGTTTAATCGACAACAAACCTAATGTAATTTCGCCAACTACATATAGCTACCAAAAATAAAAATTCCTAGCTTCGATGGAAATCTGTCTGAGTTTCAAAACTTTATATCCTTATACAATGAACTAGTCCATAACTCCGAACAACTATCTGACATTCAAAAATTGCATTATTTTAGGTCTAGTTTGCGCGGTGAGGCGTTGCAAATAATATCTCATCTACCTTTGACTTCTGCAAATTACCAATTAGCTTACCAATTAATTAACAACAGGTACGCTAACGACAGACGTGTCGCACACATGCATTTTTCACAAATCAGTAATTTCGATAAATTCGCAAGTCCATCCTATCAAAATTATAAACAATATGTTAGCATTCACACTTCCGCCGTTGGCGCCCTACAGCTATTAAATATAAACTTAGCGGACTTTCTATTGTTTTCTATGGCATACAACAATTTGGATAATATCACTAAGGAATTATTTGAATCCCAACGCGACGCCACTAAGATCCCAAGTTATTCTGAACTATTAAACTTCGTAACTTCCAGAATGCAATCTTTTGAAATGCTAAATAAAGCGCAAGACATTGGCACTACTATTTCAAATGGCGCTCAACCGAATCTCGTCAAACCGGCTGTTCATAAACCGATCTTTCATATAAATAATTCGTCACCTAACTTACTTAGGCGTCAACATTCATTATTAGTAGGCAATTCAAGTTCTAGTAATGAGGCTGTAAATAAATGTCAATTTTGTAGTTCATCTGCACACAATGTATTCAATTGTACAGAGTTTCTCGATATGCCCGTTAATGCGCGACATGAGGCAATTTTTCAAATGCATAAATGCTTCGGTTGTTTGGGTAAACATGCAAGGCGTGACTGCAAATCTAATAAAACTTGTCGTGTGTGTAACTCAGCTAACCACCACACGCTGTTACATTCATCAGATAATAAATCGAATACAATTAATAATACACGTGAAAATAATACTACCGGGTGTCCGCTTGCTAATTCTTTGCCGTCGATTCAGGCTACTACTCTCGCAGCTCCGCCAATTGATTCCTGCGCTACCTGCTCTACTAATATGCCGGTAACTACTAGAAATTCGTCTTCGTCAATTACTGCTGAAAAACCTACCGATTATGCTCTTTCTTGTCGCCTTGATGGACAAACCGCGCTGTTAGGCACCGCTATTGTTCATGCTGTTAATTCTTCCGGTAAAGCTGTTCAACTTCGCGCTGTGATTGACAATGGTGCTCAATCCAGTATTCTAACCTATAACGCCGCTCGTAAACTTCAACTCGACATAGCGCCCACTACTAAGCGCTTACAAGGCATTTCATCTGAAGTTACATCCGTCAAAGGCACCACTAACGTTACAATTCTGTCGCCGAAAAATTCAGATTTTCGTTTACCGCTTCTGGCTACAGTTATTCAAAAAATAACAGACCGGCTTCCTGCTACTCGAATTCATAAATCCGTTGGTGAACAGTTTCCTAAACATCTGCTAGCCGACTTTCGTTTTCGTAGCCCCAATCCAGTAGATCTACTGCTTGGCGCTGATTGCTTTTCAGAAATACTAGATTTCAGTAAAACTCCTTTAATAAGAGGCGCTCCATCCGCTTTGTTGACTGTATTTGGTTATGTGGTGTTCGGCAAATTACCCGACATCCAACCACTTAATCCTTTAATAAATAACGCTTCGTTTTTAACAATTGCTCTCTCGAATAAGGCTAAATTCTCGTCGCTTGCTGCTGCTGTTCATGCCGCATCGCCTATTGTTGAAAACCGAATGTCAAACACAAATTCGATTTCGCCTCAAACTCTCGCCGTTAATCATCAAACTCTTGTTCCTGCTAATTCAAAAATTGAGCTCGATGTTACTTTAAACCCCGAGATCAATAAATCTATCGTTTCTACTGTTTACTCGCCTACTCGCTTATTTGTTTCGCCCGCATCCGACAACAATTTGGATCACGCTACTGTTTTAACTAATCACGTTTCTTCGGCTTCAAATCGATTCGCTGCTCCATCCGAAATCACCGCTGTTGATTCTCGTCTCGCTTCGTCTTCCGACTGCGCCAGTCTCTCGACCGATCTTGCTGCTGTTACTCCGTCAAGTCGTCGCTTCAATTCTACGCTGAAGGCTTCCACCGAGTTATCTCCAATTAATTCTTCGCCAAACTGCTTCGAGTCTTCTGGCATCGCAGACACTTCGCCAATAAAACCTGCTACTCTCGTCTTAGGCGATTCTACGGCTAACCAACCGACTTCGATCATAACTTCTGGTCGTCTCCCGCACACTCTGTTGATAAACCGCTGCAAATTGATTCGCTGGAAGGTCATCGGCCCTCCTTAGTAGCTTCACGCTCTGCTAACGCTCTTCGCGCGCCTTATGTCCCTAATGGCGGGCGGCGCCCCAATCGTCGTAAACAGTATTCACAACCGGTGAATAATTGTAATTCCAATTGTCGTCTTTCGTTTAACGCTTGGTGTAACCTTCGTACATCTCGCTCGGCACTCCAGCTTCAATCACGGATTCACTCTCAACAAGTTTGTGAATTTCGCCGTACCGCAATTCAAGATTCTCGTCATAATTGTTCGCCTACTCGTCACTTTGTTTCGCAACCCGCGTACCAGTTAGCTTTGCCTTTGGGCAACTAACTCTTCTGTTTCACTTCGTTTCCCGCTTACTTCATCTACATTCGTTTTCGTTTCTTCGTTTATTTCTTCGTTCTTCTGTTGTTTTTTTCTCGTTCTTCGTTTTATTTTGCTTCGTTACTGGTTGCCAGCCCTCGCTGGTGATCACTTCAAGATACTCCGTTCCCGTTTGCCTCCACGCAGGCTGTGGAAGATTTCCGTTCGACGTCGGCCGGGTGCACACGCGCGTGCATCACGCCACATCAAAATGTTCCGTTCTTCTGTTCCTTGTCTTCAAGGCTTCTTCATCGTTCTTCGTCGCTTCGCTTCGTCCCTCCCGTGGTGTTTCACGGCGGGCGGGTTTTCAAGGCTTTCTTCGTTTGTTAGGCTTACTTCGCTGCTTCGTTTCCGCTCCCTGCGTTGGTTCAAGGCGGGCGGCCCCTTGTTCTTCGTCGTTTTCATAAATCATTTGTCAATGATTTGGCGGGCGGTTATGTTAAGGCATTGTGCACCGGGGTTTGCACTGTCTTGTGGACCTCTTTGCTATTTCTTCCTTCTTCTTCCCTTTGTTGGCCACTCGTAAATTGTGTCGTGTCGTGTGCGGTTGTGCTTTCGGCGTGGCTCTCTCGGTTGGCGTCTCGAATGGCGCTAGCATTGCTTCCCGTCTCGTTTTAAGGCTTGTTCTTTATTGCTTAAACAATTATAATTTACAATTTTTTTTAAGTTTTAGGTGCCTCTGTTTAGTTAAAAATTGATTTAGTAAACGAATTTACCAGTTTACTGTGATTGGTAGAAAAGTATTCTATGTTAAACTAGTGAAGAACGTTTTAATTCACGATCATGTTTATGTTAACATCTGTGAATTTACATTAGCGAATCGTACATATGAGAAAAAACCCGTACAAGGAAAATTTTGAGGGCTTCATAATATTTTTTGAAATATTATTTTGTCTCAAAAAAAATTTAAGTAATAACTCTTTCATCTTCGGATGGTGACTGGAGTGATTCATCCCCATAGTGAGAGGGGTAGAGAGAATGAGGGAGGGGAAGGAAAAGAGGAAACGAGAAAGGGAGGCATGGAGAGAGAGAAAAGGTGTAGAAGGAGGTTAAGAGAGGGGGAGAGAGAAATTGTCTCATTTTTTCTGTCATACTGTTTGGCTGTGTCTCAAATTCCGGCTATTCGTTACTTAAGTCTCTTGTAGTGAGGTTGACATCATTGAAAGTATAATTTTGCTACTATTTCGTACTAAATTAATATGCTTGGAGTGTCAATTTACCCCTATTACCATTTTTGTTATTAAGACTGTTGTGCGTCAGACCTGGCATTTGGTACTATATACGTGGCGAGGTTGAGAATGAAAGCTATTAGTGAAAATGATCCAAATTTTTTGAATTTTCAATTAATTTTTTATGGAGTATGAAATTTGCAATTGCATACATTTACAACTGATGCATAAACGTCACAATAAAAAATGTTCGTTACGAATTTATTTTTAGAATACTTTAATAGCTACGATACCTGCAGTTCCGTTGAATTTACATCAAGAACGTAATTGAAGAAATTTTAAACCATTGCAATACTGAGTTTTTAAAAAGTGAAAATTATTGAAGCGTTTCTGAGAGTTATTCTTATTCAGCAGTATTATATTAAAAGTAAAACGAAAAAATTATATACACTAATAATAATAAACTGACTGAATTTAAATTATGAGAAAAACCGAGAGAAAAAGAAAGTGGTAGGTAGGGAGATTAGATCATTAGGTATGATTCATTTAGCTGGATGATGATGAATCGCTGAATTGAAGAAAGAGAAAATTATGTAAAAAAGTAAAATTGTTAGCGAGCTTTTTATAAATGTGAATTTAACTTGTAAAATAACGACATGTGTTTCAAGAACAAAAGAACTGATGGAAAGAAATGAGAGGGAGTAGTTCAGAGAGTGGTTGAAAATTCATTTTGTTTAATTTTCATATTTTTTACCTAACTTTTATCTGAATGAAGATTTTGTCTAATCGAATGGTCCATAACCAGTATATTCCTTAATGCACATAATTTTGTTAAACGTGAAACCCTTAATTCAAACTTTTATCCGTAGTCATCATTTATCTTGTATATATCATAAAATTCTTTATTTAACTTTTATTATATAAATTACTATAATTTAATATTTCAAGAGCTTCATTAAAAATTATTACACAAAATTTACATTAAAACATTTAAGTCTACGCATATCTGTTTCGTAATTATAGATCCAAACTAAAGACCTGATTTGAATAAAATTGAATAATTTTGTTTATTTTTTTTACTATATAAATTCCAAAATCCCGTCACTGATTCACTTAGGCCTACTCATCACTAATTACTTTATCACTTGGAGCCGGTCCGTGGTGTGGTGGTCACCACAACAGGGTTCTACACCAAAGGTCCCAGGTTCGGTTCCCAGTCTGGTCTGAATTTTTTTAATCACTCATTTTTATTTATCACCCTTCTTCAATCGTCTGCATTAGCAGTAATGTGAAAAACAGTGGAAGTGAAACAAAAAAATTATTAAAAAATCATGTAGAGCATTTTAATTTGGTTTCCATTAAAACACAATTTTTTTTCATTTTACGAAAATCCTTCGCACCGTTTTATCCGTCTCGGCACAACTACTATTTTGGTTCAATGTGAACAATTACGAAAATATAAAATACTTCATAAACTTTATGAAATGGAAATTTGTTACAATAATGAGAAGGAGCTGGTGTAACCTTGATTCAGAAAAAAGTATGTGAGAGCGCAAACAAAAAAGTTTAGTCATAGTCACTTTACTTTAACTTCTGAGCTACTTACACCAGTTTGGCTACTTGTTGTTATGTTCTTATTTAACAGATTAATTAACGTAATGAAGAAGAAGTTTTATGTAGAGTCTGATATGCGCTCACCAAAATTACTCAAGTAATCTGAAATAAACATGAATAAACATGGCCGCATACTGATACGTAACATAACACAACATACTGTCCGTAACATTCTTATTACTTAAAGCCTACCAAATCAAATTACTTGGAACTTGTTTCTGTGAACAAGAATTTTATCGTCTTCGTCACAATATGTTTCCTGAAAGATCTTTCTACCGAATGCGCTGAGAATTATTTAATTTACTGATGCAAAAAATTACTCATATTTCAACAAAAGATACTACTACAGGGCGTCTGTAAAACCTGAAGAACGTCTTTTTAAGTTGAAATTTAATCATAATATACAGTAAAATTAAAACATTTGCCACATAACAAAATATTTTTCATTGGTTAAAAATTACTTAATAAGGTTTATTAAATTCCCATGACCCAAAGCATTCTCATGACCCAATGAGATGAGGATGATAAATGTACTATGACGTGCAAATGAGGGTGTAGTCGTGTATAAACTCAAGCCGACCATTCCTAAGAGAGTGTGACTAATTAAACTTCAACTATCAAAGTACACTGTAGTAAAAGTAACCTACTTTTACTAGAATTTGAACCACGGAACCTTCGTCTCCAAAAATCAGTTGCTAAACAGCTGATACGCAGCGATGACATTACCACTATGATCATCCCGGTGGGTTACGGTAGTTAAAGGGGTGAAATTACAAAAATAAATACCCATATTGCTCACTAAATGTTCAGTGTAAAAAACATTAAAAATGTTTAAAACTCATAAAAATTTCTAAAATTACAAATGAATAAATTATATTTTCATAAAGCCTATTAGTTTTCCTTTTTTTTTTACTTGTGACGCCACAATGGACCACTTCAGCCACAACATGAAAGACTCTACTTCGATCTCTGAGCCTTGATCTTTACCCAGTACTCCCTCATTCTTTGTGATCTCTGAGCCCGGAGTTCTTCCGTCACCCTCTGCACTCTTCTAGTCTTGGTTTCCGGTTCCAAAGCCAGATCCTTCAACTTTCTATAACTCTATAATCAACTATTATAAAATTTTTCCTCTGAGGCTGAATATACTCACACTAGTTGATATGTTTGCAAGTAAACGATTTAAGTCGTGCAGAATCATTTCAAATAATCTAAATGTTTTCACTGAAATCGATTTTTTCCACCCTCATTACTGATCAGCCTGTAATAGTACTGTGTACTAATCACCAACGAACTTAGTACGGCTGCAACTCAGCATCGTGGGATACAATTAAATAGAAATATTTTTCTATAAACTATAGCTACACACTTCTCTACTTATGCCGTGCCTGAGTGGCACTGCATAAATAATTTACAAAATATTTTTTATTATAGTCTGATTTGTATTATCAGCTGTTTTAACCATGTAGCTTAATAACTGACCGCTACCTACCAAGTTATAAACATCAACATATCATGAAGGGACAATGTAAAACAGTTTGTGTACCTTGCTTTAAATGAAACAGTCAAAACTAGACCTACCCGTGGAGAATCTACAGTTCCTGACAAGAAACGAAACCAGTTTCCGATATTTCCAAAACAAACCGATAAATAGCATCCACATCACTGAAGAAAATAAAACAGTATCTGAAAGCAAATAAAAACCAGAAACGAAAATAAAATCAATCTGAAATTTTTAGGTCATCACCATACACAAAATAGCTGGAGGTTGTAGAATAACAACAGAATAGAATAGAATTTGTAGAATAACAAGCAGTATAAAACCCTAATAGCGGACAGTGAAGGCAGAAATATAATATATTCATCCAGTTAAAGTAAATTCATTTCGAGAAGTTATACAAATATAAGTTCAACCGGAGGAAGAATCCAATTATAATAATACAATTTCTAATAACGTGCGACGGACAACGTGTATTAAAAAAGGCAAACAGAAGATTATTAAAGTAAATATATCTATTAAATTGCTAATTACTGAGCTCATACAACAAAACATAATTTTTTTTTAAATTATTTCAAGGGATTTTTGGAAAATTTATAAAAATAAGTAAAAAAACTGTTAAAATTGAGGATAACTAATTTTTTATATATGTCAAAATTTTTTAATTCATTTTTTTTATGGGGAGACTATGATGGTTTTGACTAAAAATTTTGATTTTCGGTTTTTTATGTTTTTCAATAGTTTAGACTTAGATCTCCCAAAAAACATTAAATTACGACAAGAAAATATATTTTAATGAAAAATTTTAAGTTTTTATCAGGTGTGTCCTAAAAAATTAACATATTGCCAAGAGCAAATATTTTTCATATTTTTATATTGCTCATTTCAGTGCAAAAAGAAATTTAGTTTTTTTTAAATATCCGGTTCACTATTTTTTAAACATTCTCCACTGTTGGTGCAGCTCTCTAACCAACTATTGATGGGATATTAAGCTGGTTTGTGTGTACATTTTGTTTTTCATTTGTGCCTTTTCCCGTAAATTTAGATTTTTAACACTTAAGTTAGTTTTTTCTCAGAAACCATTTAACCTACCTGACTGAAATTTTTACCAGTTAAGTATCATGTACATGTAAATTCACCGACGTTACTTTTACTTCTTCAGGTGCTCAAAAAATCAGTAATATGAAAAAATGTAGAAAAAAATTGTAAAAATTTTATATTATTCGTTATTCTTTTAAAAACTTTATGGTCCAACAGATTAAATTTTAAAAAATCAGTAGCTAAAACTATCCTACAACTATAAATGTGTGTAAAGTTTTATTTTCGTATCTTTCACCAATCCTATGAAAAATGTACCTAAAAATAGCAAATTTAATATTGGCGGGATACAAAGTACAGTCCCCCCTTAATTAAACGTTTTTTTTTATTTGTTTCTAAATTTGTTTCAATTTATTTACCGTTACAAGGTAGTGACCAAACAACTTGAGGCAGATAAACCAAAAATCTGCTTTGAAACCAAACAAAAGTGTATTATACTGGTATAATTAAGACGGGAAAAACTGTCTAGGGCTAATAATCTATTAAAAAATATTAAATGGAACAAAACTAGTGTTAAATATATATTATACAACGGTTGTTTCAAAAAGGACGCACTTCGAAGTTTGAGAACGCTAATTTATTACATTAAGTAATTACAAATTATACGGTATGAAATTATTACCTTTATAACATTCAGATTACCTAAACTTTACAATAAATGTTCAAAATGACTTCCTCCGATTGTAATGCGAGTTTCGGACACGTTTCATAGCATTTGCAGCCACTTTTCGTAGTGTTTGCTCATTAATGTTTGTAATCTCACTTTCAATATTAGCCTTCAATTCTTCAATTGTATGAGGATTGTTTTTAAAAACCTTACTCTTTAAATTCCCCCAAAGAAAAAAATCTGCAGGCGTAAGATCTGGGGATCTTGGTGGCCACAATCCTTTTGATATCACACGATGGCCAAAATATTCTCGTAACATATTCAGCGTTTCAGTAGAAGTGTGGCACGTTGCGTTATCCTGCTGAAACCAACAATCTCGATCGTGTAATTCTAACAACGCTATAAATTATTCAATTAAGTTGCGGTACACCACACCATCTACAGATGTGTCAAAAAATGAATCCCAACAATACGACGCCGGGAGATCGCACACCAAACACCAATTTTATGTGCGTGTAGTGGACGTTCATGAAATGTGTGAGGATTATGAGCGCTCCATATTTGGCAGTTTTGGCTGTTGATGTAACCATCCAAGTGGAACCATGCTTTGTCACTAAAATAAACACGATCCAATATTTTAACACCGTTGTCATTAACAAGAGACGTATCCAACGACAATACTGTATACGTTTTCCATGGTCAACTTCTTTCAGTTCATGAACGACACCGATGCAGTAAGGATGCAGATTTAATGTTTTTTGTAGCCCTTAAAGCGGAAGATAGTGATAATCCAGCCTGTAAAGATAACTGTCTAAGTGATTTGCCGAGTGAGGTAGTCAAACGTTGTTTCACATCGTCCAAAACTTGTTCTGTTAACACTGATGGTCGACCTGTGCTTTTCCGATCCTGTATACTGCCAGTCTCACGAAATTTATTAATCAGACGCGATATTGTGGTGTTATTAGGTACTTCAGAATTGGGAATTTTTAACTGGAACTCGTCTTTCACTCGTTCGTAAGATTTATATGCGCAATACAATAACTTTCAATAATAAAAACAGTTCATCCTTTGAATAAACCATGTTTGAACTTATACAGACACTACAGACACAAATGAATACTGGGATAGCACTAGTACATGTCAGTAATACACAATGGTCAATAATAAGTACAGTAGTGCCAACTGTTATTTGGGGGAATAAATATTCCCTATGCAGAAAATATTAACCCTTAAACATCGAAATGCGTCGTTTTTGAAACACCCGTTATATATGGTAAAATAATGTAAAAGGTAAATTTTTTTTTTATTGAAGTTTAGATTAAATGCGGCAACGTAACTGTATTTTATTTTATGATTAAATTTACGTATATTGCGAATTCGAAAAGGCATCATTATTACCCGATACGTCATCATTAACAATGCACAGTACTGTTATGTGTGCTAAGCCTAACGATTTAATTCAAAATATGGATTTATACAGCTCAGCCTTCTGGTTTATTGTTTATACATAGGTTGTTGATAGTAATGAGTTTAGCCCTAGGGTACTCGTTTTAACAGATCACAAGAAATCTCTGGTTTCAGTGATTCTGCGAGACACTGAAGTTAGTTAATATTTTAAGATTACTTTATGAAACATGTAGGTCGTTATTGTGTTTAAATCTGAACCATTGGGTCTTCATGAATATTACTCTTTGAAGACTTACATAAAATAAACATGTTTTCGTTAAATTCACGTTCTAAACTTCTGTAATAACTTGTTATAAGACATTTTAGGAATTCGTAAAATGTATTATAATTATTATAAATTAATTTGAGTGATAATTAATTATCTTAAACAAAAACAAATTTGTTAGTTCGGAAGAAAAGTATCATTGCTCAAAAATAGCTATACATTCTTCAGGAGAAGCAAATGAAATTTCCATTTTTTCAATTTTATGAAATTCTAATGTTCTAGGATCCCTTGTTTTGAAATTATTAATGAAAATATCAATTCACTCTGTGTCTTTTAATCGTGTTAAACGCGGTTACTCGCAGGTTTTATTCGTTAAACCAGACTTTTATTCGATAATGAACAAGCTATAGTTATAACAGCATAAACTGAAAACAAAAAATATTTTAAATTATTATTGTTATTAATCCCGTTGATTTCTTCTTTAAAGAGCGTATACCTGAAGCCTATTTACGAATGATTTGGAATTACCGTATCGAAAATTACAGTCACACTCAGAAAATTCAAGTCCATCTGTCAAGAATCCTCAGCATGAACAAATATTAAATTTGCTACTTGAGGGGGCAGACCATTTCCATTATCCCTATACCTACAATACTAACTTAGGTAGATTTTTGTAGGAACCGTTAAAGCTACAAAGCTGAGCTTTGACACACCTGTCTACAGTATCTTATTACAAATTTTTACCAAAGGTTTTTTAATTATCCTTATCCAATCTAAAAATATTTTTGTTCTCAAAATATGTTTAAATGTAGCCTACATTTTTTTATGAAAGACACCCGAAAAATAAAAACTCCAAAATTTTTGAAATACCTCTGGAATAGACACACACCGTAGTACTAAAATGTAGTGTGCGAAATTTCACACTCCTATGTGGGATGGTTCCTGAAATAAGATAACCTAAAGTCAAAAAATACAATATGCGGATGTAGTAAAAGCATAATACCGCAACGGAAACACCTATTGCCAACTGGAATTAATTTCCAAAAAATAACACACCAATATATCTTGCATTACAACTGATTCCTATGCGTTCTAGAAATTACTGTTTTTATATGAACGTGATCTCCATAATATTAGAGCAGTAACATGATTATAATAGTATAATCCGAATTCACAAGAGTGAAAAACGTGAAAAATTGAAATATATAACTCTACGTACCCCACCAATGTAAAAACACAATGTTTTCTCAACAGAAAAAGCAACCAATGTCGTGTTATATATCAATTTAAATAGGGAAAACGATCTATCAATACTTGGTAAAATTGAAAAATCAATATTTTTTATTAAAATCAGTCTGCTTCCCTTAAAATGTTAACGCTACTGAGGCGGCCATGTAAACGATTTGTTTTAACACTCAGTTCTTGTTATTTCTTTGAGAGTGTAGTATCTTCCTCTTGTGTTTTTATTATTACTGCAAAATGTTTCATAATCGGTGTTAATAATTACGTGATTTAATTACTACGTGATTTGTATTGCTGTGTATTTAGTTGGTAACGTGGTAAGGAATAATATCGCCGCTAATTTGGTATAACTGGCCGGATTATTACAAAAGTTATGTCTTTGAATTTTGTTCTATTTTTTGCATATTATGGATTATATTTAAAAATCGACTTATCATTTGATGTACTACTCCTTCAAGCACGAAAAATTCTCTTGTGAGGAAGTAATATTTATAAATAAATTTTTAATTTTAATCATATAGGCCTAATTATTTGATTGTTCGCTTTCAATTACGTTTTATAGTAGGTACTAGGTAGTAGTATTTGCTTGTGTTGTGCTAGTTAGGAAAAAATAACTTTTAATTCAATTTCTCTTTCCACAAAAAAACAACTGTGCTGTGAGACTTTCAAGGTTTACACCGTAAAAAAGATACAAAAAATTCTTAGTATTCTCCTAAAAGTTTAAAAGAATTGAATTATTAAATTAAGAAGCACAAAAAGAACTTGTTTTAAAAAAATTACAAACGCTTGAAATACAACAAAAAAGTTTCTTTAACGTAAACGTATAGAAGACACTTAAAAAAGGGAAATTATAATTTAGGCGTAATGGAAGTTCAAGGGAATGACATAAGTGAACCTACTGTGTAGTTGGCCGTCTCTTCTGCCTACACGTGAAATAAAAAAGAGAATACCTAGGCCTTAACCATATTTCAGTTCAGGGTGACAAAAACCTCCTCTTACTTTTAACACATCCATTCACTGCAAGAGAGCAATAATTTATAAGCTTCAGGCTTATTTTGCCATGGCAGTTTCGGCTTAAAACCTACCTACCAACCATATGATTTATAGTGTAATCCCTTCTTATTTAGTAAAAGGAATACTTAACCGAAAAGAGTACAAAAGCAAACTTATATTTGCAATGCTATTAAAATTTCACCAGAAATAAATCAAATTTTTATACACATAAAAGAATAATAAGTGTGATAGGGCTTACTAGAGTGTTTGGTAAAGAGAAGTAGCCTATTAAAATACGTCTAAATATCAAAATTTTAAAAAGACGTTTCACCGATTCAAATTTTTTCAAACAGCTGTTAATTTAATTTAATTTTTATTAAAAAGACAAATATGTTTTGTAAACATTGTTTTTCTTTACTTTATTTATTTCGTAACTGTATAAAAGCAACCAGCAAAAACTTTCACAACTAAATTTAAAAAAAAATAGGCCTAAATAAATCAAAAAACCAACCACCTTATTGGCTTTGAGGAGGATTACCACCCTGCGATAGCTCTCCAGATAACGATAATTGTGTTCATTTGTAAAATTATATTTTCGTATACGTAATAAATATTACGGTTGCGTTTATGTCTCATGTATCTACTCCATCGGCGTTTCAGTCGTCTTTGTGCGATTCCTAATAGGTCTGCAGAATTAATTCATATTGCATAAACATTTTGTTAAAAGTAAAAAAGTGTTATTTGAAATAAGAATCAATAAACTGAGTCTCAAATTTTGATTTGTTGACTTACACTCTTTTTACCAAGCACTCTACTATCATAAATATTTGATAATTTTATGTGATCGGAAATGGAAAAACTGTACCTATTTTAGGTGGCATAAAGTAAAGAAAACTATTCTAATATTCACTTGAAGAAATTAGTAAAGCTAAGAAAAGAATAGATGAACACGAATGACTTTGTGTGGACATGTATTGGCTTTGATATTTTGGTTAGAAATTATTCAAAAGCTAAAAATAAATAATTTATTTTGGAAAAATGTTGAGGTAAATAATTGAAAAAATATACCTCATTTAAATTTTGGCGCTGTGTGAGGATTCATTTTTTTTCTTCGATAGGTACAAGTCAAATCGATAATACAGTAGACTTTACTTATTATTTTCTACAATAAATATTACGAATTTTAATTTTAAAACTAACATTACGCTTTAATCAAAACAGACGCACATAAAACGCACATTCTTAACTGCTTAACTGCTGATAAATGATCAGCTGTTACTCCAAACCTAAATTCTAGTCAATATTTTAAGCAGTTAAGAATGTGCGTTTTATGTGCGTCTGTTTTGATTTTAAATAAAGCGAAATTTCAATATCTATTATTGATTTTTTCCTGAGTAATTCACATGAATGTTTGCAGAATTACATTTTCTACAAATTTATTTAAGAAAAAATACACCTTTATTTACCATTTATGAAAGTAATCTTACGTTAAACACAAAAATGTGTTATTTCTTTGCACCAATTCTTGTGTTTTATGTAAGGTATCTTTGAAAGTATTGCATTCACAGCTCTGGAACCAATTTTATTCAATTTTTCAGATTAAAAAACATAAGAAACAATCGTATTTGTATCTTTGTAACTATTTTTAACATTTTTATACGGCCTTACTTCACCGAGGGTACAGAGTTCTAAGTGAAATTTTTCGCTAGCCGTAACTCGCTTACTAAGCGTTTTCAGGCATATGTTTATATGAACTTTTTTCTTATTTTTTTCTTACATATTTTCTTAGCTATAGAATGAGATCCCAAGAGATTGCCGTATAGTTTTGAATCACCCGGTATATGTTTGCTACAATGAACATGAAGCAATATTATACAAAGAAAATAAAAGATTAATGTAGTAATCTGCTGTACAAGTCGAATTTTTATTTATAAAAATATCAGAGACTCCAAATAGGAATGTATAATTTTCGTCTTACTATAGGTAAGGTCATGATTATATCATGCAATACATTCCTACTAATCTGTCGTTTCCGAATCTGACCTATTGCCGGATTATAAGGAGTCTTCTCTACTTAAAAATATGATATTGAACATTATGTCTTTTTACATTTTCATGTTTTGTTTTCATAAATTACCAACCCGTTCGGTGGTTGTAATGTATGTTACAGTTCTGAATAAATAAATACAGTTTTAAAACACTTTATTAATCTTTACAGTTTATCTAGTGTTCATTTTAGTTGCGTAAGGTTTTACTGTTTTCCAAAAATATGTCTTTCTTTAATAATAAAGGAAAATTTTCTCCAAAACCCCTCCGTAAATTTTCCTAATTTTTCACACAATATTCTCTATATTTAGTTTTATAACCTATATTTTTGGATTAGTTTTTCAATTCTGCTAGCTGCAGTTCTTCAAATCTGTTTTTTACTATAACCACATCATCAGCGTATTTTAAATAGGTTAGTCTTCTTTCAAATGCGTGATCTCTTTATCGTGCCAATGCAAGTTTGAAAATAATTCTGTATTGTCGTTATGAATAACTAAGAAATTACAGAGCTATCTTACGCTCTGTCAAACGAGAATTAGTTGTGTCCTTTCGTGTAATTGTACTACCATCGTTTCTTTTTCATACAGTGATTGATTGCTATTGATATACCAAACTATATTACTATATGAAAAATGTACTAAAATATGGCCTAGACTAAATTAAGGTGATCTTATTCAAACCGTTAAGGGCGTCTTAAAGAAAACTAATTTTACAAAATATTTGCTAGAGTGATATATTTTAAACTTTGATGCAACTGTTCTTGTTTAATCTTTTAAACAAAGAGAATGATGTTCTAAACAACACATTGGCAAATTTCATCAAGATACATGCAGTACATGCAGTAACTACATTACACCGATGAAATATGTAAGTAGTAGTCAACATAAAAGAAAAGTTTTCAACCATGAGAAATATCTCGGAAGAAAATTTTCTTTTGATTCATTAGTAATACAAGGAGGTCATGATACAAGAGTCAGTTATGTAATAAGAAAGATGGATTTTTCTTTTAGAAGCATTCTATTGAAATAAACTTATTAAAGGGAGCGCATATCTAATGTAAGAAGTCGAGTCTCTCGGATATGAGCTTTTTCATCTTGCATAATCATTTTGGGAATGTGTGTACGTAAGTTCCTTCCATATTAAAAAAGAGCTTCTTGAACTTAAGAATGATAATAGTGTGGGGCGCAGAGTAGAGAAACCGGCAGTCATCACAAATGGTCTTCTTTCTGCGTTATTATACAAAACAAAAGTAATAACACTTTTTTTGTTTTACATCAAGTGATTGAACCCATGCTTAATACAATCAAATAATGAAAGGCTTAAAATGCATACCTTTCAAATTTTATTTAATATAATAATCTCTTTCCAATGGTAACATTGGGAGTATGGATCCGAAATGTCAAAGAAACATGATCGAACTCGGACTAACTTTCGATGATTTAGAAAACAAAACAGAAATATTAAAAATCTTAAGAAATAAGGAAAGTAGATTTGAAACAAAATCATATGAAAGAACAAACCCAAGCAGGAAGAAACCGGTCGTTTCAGAGGAAGTTCGGCAAGCAAGATCAGCGTACTGGCAGAATATCAAGCTAAAGAATATGAAAAGGAAGAAGCTTTCTAAATTTGACTGAAGTGATCAATTTTGTTTATAAAAGACAAAATAAAAATAATCTAAGAGAGAATCAGTTCTAAAACTATATATTTTTATAACCTAGGCTATGAAATGGTTGACCAACATAAAGACTACAGAAAACCCAAAAAATAAAACTAAATCGCCCTTTTGAAACACAGTGACAGCGAACTACTTGCTAATGGTGCAAACCTTTTATCTTGTTCTCGACGACCAGCTACAATCCGGTAGTAAATAACAAATTGTCACAAGAGACCTGACAGTACTAGCATTCTGAATAATAACGGTGGGATTTATTTATCACGTTATCACGTGACTGTCTTCAAATAATAATAATTCGGTAAAAATGTTCAAACTCTGTAAATGCGGTTGACTTTGAACGAAGAGCTAATAATTTTTAAATTAATGAAAAAGGGGCATTATTGTACTTCTACTTTGGACACAAATTTTAAACGATATTTTAAGCACACAGTAGCTTACGACTGATTGAAAATTTATTCCTTTTATGGGCAAATCAATAATTAAGAATCACGAAAGTTGCGAAAGCAAAATTTTGTTTGAAATGAAAAACGATGAAATTATATAGACTAATACTTTTGACTGTACTGGCGATGCAATTCTACTGTAAAACTTTCTGTCGTCCTTCATGTTATTTTTAACACGGAATTCTATTAAATTTTGTGCAAAACTTTTAATATTTTTTTATTTATTATCCTCTAAAATCAATTCATTTTAGGTGAAGTAAGGAGGAGGTTAAATATCAACACCCACTGACCAACGAGAGAGAAAGTTACAATTTTTTGTTCACTAGTTTTAATAAATTCATAATTAAAAAATGCATGTGTATCCATTATTTGAAGATTCCTCTCTTGAACTCCCGTAAGTATTTCTTTTAAACAGATTGCTTTACCGATAATCGTGTTCCATTCGCAACAGAGTGAACTTTAAGTCTGTGGTATGAAACGAGGGGCATTGTAAATGTTTCATAAGGTTTGACATAACTGTCAAAATGGCAACAAATAGAATAATGAGGAGAGTGAAACAAGTTATGCAATAAAATGTTAAAATTACTTTACTTATTAAGGCTGTGGCATGGAGTTCTTTGAGCAGACGAATACGTACGTCATTCTGAAAAACAATTTCCTGAATTAAGCGATCTTAAAATTGAATTTCCAATGAAAGTCAGACAATTAAATTATTAGTTTTCCGCTTTGTTTAGTTGGTTTTCACAAAACGTTACAAGTAATTTAGCGATAACAATATTAAGTTTAAATTCTTAGAAGTAAAGCATGTGTCGAATGACAGCAATGTATTGAATTGGGTAGGATGTAGACTACAAAATTAAACTATTTCAATATTACAGTACAATTCTTTAAAAGTCCTATCATACCATTTTGAAAGGTATACACCTCTTTATTACGGCATGTAAAAATATTATATTTCAGTGTTACAACATTTTGACTTAACATAATAATTATAATGTATAGTCTTGTGAAAATATCGTATGTAATAACATAGGGGAAAGTATTGTCCAGAATTCTATAGCAAGATTGAGTTTTTAGAAGTGTTAATGTTAATAATGTAAGGTACCATTAATACGGTACATTAGGTTAGTAATAGTTATAGTTAAAATAGGTTTACTTTTAGGATATAAGCGAAGTGAGAAGTGGACGGGTAAGTGAACTCTGTGGAATGTGGGTGTTAGGGTTGATAGCAGGCAAAAAGAGAACAATGGGATAACGGGTCTGCTATTCAACCCTTGCAGGTGTGTAGTAGGCCTACCGAGAGTGCAGTGAGGAACGGACAGTTGTAGAGTACGGGTGTGGACAAGCGTTGGGCGGTAAAGTGGGTGAAGAGTTAGTTAGTCGAGTAGTGTTTAGAACAATCGTGTGTACGGGTGTGTGACTTTTTAGTGTTAAGGTTTAGATTAAGTGTGTAGTGCGTAATTAAAGACCGGTGGACAGGACCATATCGAGGTACTATATTCTATACAATTATATATTATAACTTAGTGTTTAATTTGGTAATGGACAGAAACCACGTAGGCTAAAAGTAGTGTATAAATTAGATTTAGTGGTTGGTTGTACGATCCTCTTCGTGGTCTGCCAGCTCCAACAGATACCGAGCCCGTTCGTGAAGCGCTACCCGACTTGCAAAAGTTCGGGAAAGCCCCGAACTGAGGGCGAAGGCAGTTTGGGCTGGTATAGGCGGGGACCGGCCAACTAACGTAGGTTTAAGGGGTAGTTATAGGCTAGTAATAAGATCAGTAGGTAAACAATTAAGTATTAGCAATGTAATTAGTTGTTTAATTAAACATAATATTAGTTGATAACCTGTGTAGTTATTTCACCCGGCCAGTCCCTTACAACTGGTGTCAGGTGTGATGGTCTGCAATAAAGACCAAGAACACGGTATTGTTTTTACACGTCAGAATAGTATTTTAGTAGTTGAACATGAGTTTAGTAGTCATAGGCAATTTATCAGATACATGCAGTAGGTTAGAAATTATGAGTTGTTTTAATTTATAATATAGGGATTAGTTTAGGGTAATGCAGGTTATAATAAATAGTTTTAGGCAGTTATTAATCAGTTTTACGAAATAGATAGTTCAGTAGTGATATTTTGTCCGTCCCGCTACAGATACAAACGTAATTTAAGTAGGTATACGATATTCGTTGTTCGTCATGTCCTTGACTGAAATGGAGCAGCAGTTGGCTGATTTGCAGTTGAGGAATATGCAACTAGAGGAGTGCAGGAAGAAGGGTGAACTGGAGAAAGCCCAACTTCAGAAGGAAGTAGAAGAAATTCGTCGCGCGCAAGTTCCTAGGCTCGAAAGTAATTGGGAGAGACCGTTGGCTCGAAGGGATATAGGGCTTCAGTGTATGGTTCGTTCATTTTCTGGAGAGGGATCCGATTTAACAGTGGATGAGTTTTTAAAACAGATAGATTTGGTAGCGACGGCGGGTCACTGGGACGACAGCGACAAAAAGCTGATATGCCAGTTGAAAACCACAGGCTTAGCATCGTTGAGTTTAGATGCTCACCCGGAGTTGCTGCGCCCTGGATCAACATTCAGTGAGTACAAAGAGGTTCTTCAGAAGAGATTTTCCGGTATATCAGATCCAGATCAGTACTTGTTGGCTTTAAACAACATACATCAGGCACAGGGGGAAAATGTGTACTCTTTCGCCGATCGCTGCCGATTACTGGGAAGCAAAGCAATGCCAAGGACGACTTCAGCGGAAGAAGCAAGCTGGGCCTGGGTTCAAATGAATAGGACCGTCCTTAGCGCATTTGTGCGCGGGCTAAAAGAATCCGTTGGGCTCCAATTAAAATATTACCCGCCAAAGGACTTGGAAGAGGCGATCGTTCAGGCACAGCGAATTGAGTGTGCTCAAGGAGTGAGAAAACCCGAGGGGGTGTATATGGCAGTAAACCAATCACTCCCTATGAGCCAAAACATTTTTGCAGCCGCAATTAAACCTTCCTCTTCGTCGTTCCAGTCTACTGCGTGCCGGGTACAGGTGGACCCATGTAGAACCGAGGAAAGAGAAACTACGGGACGTAAATCGCTAAGGAGGGACGTGTGTTTCGTATGCGGAGGCCGCGGTCACTTCGCGAGAGAATGTCCTAGCAAAGGGGCACATCCACCTTCAGACGCACGGACTCAAAGCAGTACAACAAACCAATCTGCTAATAACGTAAGAAAAAGCCGCGGACATTGTTTTGTTTGCGGTGATTCGTCACACTATGCAGCAAGCTGCCCCAATCGGGCTCAGGGTCCAAGAACGAGACACGGTGAACAATTGCAAAAGAATGAGGTTAATGTTGACTGCTCGACGTCCCCAAACGAGAGAGGCTCGATGACGGCCCCGGGGTCGAGCTATTAGAGAGTAAGGGGCGAATGAATTGGATTCCAAACGTTCTGACGGCTGGAGCGTGCGGAATCAATGTAACGTTATTAGTGGGTGGACTCAAGAAAGTGTTGTTGGTCGACACGGGTGCCGAGGTGTCAATTTTAAGGGAACCCATTCCCGGGATTCCTGTGGGGCCTCAACAAATTAAGGCCAAGGGAGTAACTGGAGCTAGCCTTTGCATTACCGGGACTCAAGAGTTGGAATGCAAGGTAGCGCATCTTCAGGTTACGCATTCTTTTGTCCTCGCTGATATTGAAACCTGGAGAGATGGGCTGATAGGGTGGGATTTGCTGCAAAAACTAGGAGCGGTAGTGGACGTGAGTAGAGGTGGAGTAACATTCATGGGAGTGTCTGTGTTGACCCGTGACGAAGAGGTCTGCGGGGTGTCATACGCTGAAACTGCACCACAAGAGCCTACACAAGTCGCCACCCACCAAAAGCAGATAGGGACAAAGGTATCTGGTAATGTAAGGCAAGGAGAAGAGGAAGGCAACGGATTGTACCAAGTCCGAGCTGTAAGTTCAGTGAGTGTACCACCGTACAGTGAAAAGATGGTAGCGGCTAAGGCCGCCGTTGAGATGACAGACATCGTAGTGGTGGAGCCCAGTATACAGCCACAACCAGGTCTTCGAGTGGCTAGAAGTGTCAATAAGGTACAAAAAAATATAGTGTGGGTAAAAGTGGCCAATCTGTCCGCTACACCTCTACAAGTGCAGAACAAACAGATTTTGGGGGTTGCTGAATCACTGATAGAAGAAGACTCTGTGATAATTACACATAATTCGTCAGCCGATGTGACACATTTAAGAAAAAAATTGGATCATCTAAACGTAGAGGATGCGACAATTATAGAAAATGTGTTACTGAAATATAAGGAAGTGTTCGAAGAACCAGATAGAGAAGGTTGTAATTCTGGCGTCGAACATCGTATCCCTACAGGAGATTCAGGACCAATTATGAAAAGGCCATACCGTGTTCCTCACCATTTGCGTTCCACTGTAGAAGAGCATATAGGGGACATGATAGACAAAGGGGTAATTGCACCATCAAGCAGCCCGCGGTCCGTTCCTGTTGTATTAGTACCAAAGAAAACGTCCGACGGAAGCACTAAGTACCGCTTTTGCACCGACTTCAGAGCACTAAACGAGGTGACTAAAGGTGATGCGTACCCACTCCCTTTAATTCAGGAGACGTTAGAAAACCTCGGGAAAAGTCGGTACTACACGACCCTTGATCTAGCTTCCGGATACCATCAGATTCCGATCGCCAAGGAAGATCAAGAAAAGACCGGATTTACGACTGTAGGTGGACACTATGAGTATCGCAGAATGGCGTTCGGATTGTCAGGAGCACCAGCTACATTCCAGAGGTACATGGACAATCTGTTAGCAGCAGTGAAAGGGCACGAATGTCTAGTATATCTCGATGATGTGGTGATATTCAGCTCAACCGTGACGCAGCATGCGGAAAGGCTTGGACGAGTGTTAGAGCTATTCAGGGAGGCCAACCTACGAGTAAACCTCGATAAGTGTAAATTTGTACAGTCCAGTGTAGAATACCTCGGCCATATAGTGACCGCTGATGGGATCAAACCTGACCCGAAGAAGATCCAAGCCATCAAAAACTTTCCCAAGCCTACCAATATCAAGGAAATTCGTGGATTTTTAGGCCTGGCTGGCTACTATCGTCGATTCATCCCAAATTTTGCTGAAAAGGCGAAACCCCTAACTCACTTGACCAAGCAGGACGTCCGGTTTTCGTGGAGTGTAGAACAAGAACAGTCCTTTGAAGAGCTGAAGACGACATTATGTTCCGACTCAGTTTTGATATACCCCGACTTTGACCAACCTTTTATTTTGGCCACAGACGCTTCGGCGGCGGCGCTGGGTGCGGTACTGTCCCAGAGGGTCGATGGAGTAGAACGACCAGTGGCTTTTGCTAGCCGGCAGATGAATGCAGCAGAGAAAAATTATTCAACGACGGAGAGGGAGTTATTATCAACAGTGTGGGCAGTTCAGCAATTCCGTTGCTATTTGCTGGGCAGGAGATTTACACTGGTAACGGATCACGCTGCCCTTAAGTGGATGTTGAGTCTGCGTGACCCGTCATCTAGACTAACACGGTGGGCTTTACGGTTGGCAGAGTTTGATTACCACGTAGAGCATAAGCCAGGGAAGCGCCACACTAACGCCGATGCTCTAAGTCGGGCAGCGGTAGTGGCTAGGATACACCAAGGGTGGGACTGTACCGAGATGGAAGCTGCGCAGACTAGCGATTCATGGTGCAAGAAGTTATGGGAAAACCGGGATAAATGCCAAGTAGGAACCTCGGGTAGTTTGCTTTACTGGACCAATGGTGAAGGGGACCAAGCGTTGTGGAAGTTAGCCGTTCCAGAAACTATGAGAGAAAGAATCATGGAGGAGTGCCACGCTACATTATGGGCAGGCCATCCCGGCATCGAAAGAACCTTAGAGCGAATGAAACGGGAGTACTACTGGCCAAAAATGTCAAGGGATGTGGAGGAATACGTCAAGCGTTGTCACCAGTGCTCACGGAGGAAGAACCCAAATCAGTTGACCGCACCGCTGGCCAGAGCATTTGAACCCTGCAAGCCATTTGAACTTGTCTCCCTTGACATTGTTGGACCGTTGCCGACAAGCCGCCAGGGTAACAAGTACCTGCTAACGTTCATTGACCATTTTACTCGTTATCCTGAAGCCATCCCCATTCCGGATCAGTCAGCCGAAACAACAGCAAAGGAGTTTGTGAAAAATTTAGTAACTAGGCACGGGCTACCAGAAAGATTGTTGACTGACCAGGGGCGAAACTTTGAATCCGAACTGTTTAGAGAAACGTGTAAGCTGCTGGGAATCAAGAAAATTCGCACCACCGCCTACCATCCCGAGGGAAATGGACGCATAGAACGGTTTCACAGGACCCTTAATGATGTAATTGCACATTTTGTGCGAAGGGACGGACGAGATTGGGATCGCTGGGTGCCATTTGCGCTAATGAGCTGCAGAACAACACCACACAGTTCAACTGGCTATACTCCGCACTATCTGCTTTATGGAAACGAAATGGCCCTACCATCAGCATGTCACGCAAAGGAAAAATTGGGAGACTCCGATGTGGACCAGCATCTTGAACAACTGCAAACCCGCCTGTACGATGCATATGAGGCAGCGTACCAGCAATCCTTAAAAACAGCTGAGGAACGAGCGAAAGTCCACGATAAAAGGGTAAAGCCAAGAGAATTTAATGTTGGCGATATGGTGTATTTGCGGGAGCCGGCCATACGACCTGGAGAAGCCAAGAAGTGGCATTTGCCTTGGAAGGGGCCTTTCGTTTTAACTAGGAAGTTGAGTGATGTGAACTACGAGCTAAAGTTAGGGAACCAAAAGTTGATCGTTGTTCACGTAAACCGACTTAAGCCGGCGGCCGTACGAGACCCGACCTGTAATCAGGAAGCAGTTGAAAGAATCGCTGATGACGCTAACCCTACCACCGTGGTTAGTGGGGATACCACAGATAGAGCTGAACACCAATTGTTGTGGCGCAGTTCATGGGATGACGATCCAATATGGGAGCAACAGGCGGCGGGTCCCGTCGATGTTAGATCAAGATTACCTTCACTAGGCGGGGACGGCGAAGAGCGATCCGCAGTCATTGAGGAAGAACAACCGGATGATTTGGTTGATAGTGAGTTTGGGGATAGCCCTCCTGAAACAAGAGACGATGAACGAACTGACCCGCTGTTCGAACCAGAGATTTCCGACGAGTGTAGCAGTAACCGTTCACCCTACAACCTTCGGGACACTCTAGCAAGACGGCAAGCACGCCGGGAATAGCAGGCAAGAAGAGAAGAGGTAGAGTAGTCTAGTCTAGCCAGGAGGGAGGCTCTCGATCTCGGACTCTAGCTCAGCTTGTGGGTCGGGTTTCTTTCCGAATGAAGTAGGGGGGAGGCAGAACCGACACAAGACGGCTAGGGGACGAGACTAGCAGCCTATGGTGTGCTGATAGGGAATTCATCTTAGGAGCAGGACGGGAAATAAGATGGACAATCTCGCTGCTAGCAGCAGCTTTAGAAAGGAGGGAATAGTGTAAGGTACCATTAATACGGTACATTAGGTTAGTAATAGTTATAGTTAAAATAGGTTTACTTTTAGGATATAAGCGAAGTGAGAAGTGGACGGGTAAGTGAACTCTGTGGAATGTGGGTGTTAGGGTTGATAGCAGGCAAAAAGAGAACAATGGGATAACGGGTCTGCTATTCAACCCTTGCAGGTGTGTAGTAGGCCTACCGAGAGTGCAGTGAGGAACGGACAGTTGTAGAGTACGGGTGTGGACAAGCGTTGGGCGGTAAAGTGGGTGAAGAGTTAGTTAGTCGAGTAGTGTTTAGAACAATCGTGTGTACGGGTGTGTGACTTTTTAGTGTTAAGGTTTAGATTAAGTGTGTAGTGCGTAATTAAAGACCGGTGGACAGGACCATATCGAGGTACTATATTCTATACAATTATATATTATAACTTAGTGTTTAATTTGGTAATGGACAGAAACCACGTAGGCTAAAAGTAGTGTATAAATTAGATTTAGTGGTTGGTTGTACGATCCTCTTCGTGGTCTGCCAGCTCCAACAGATACCGAGCCCGTTCGTGAAGCGCTACCCGACTTGCAAAAGTTCGGGAAAGCCCCGAACTGAGGGCGAAGGCAGTTTGGGCTGGTATAGGCGGGGACCGGCCAACTAACGTAGGTTTAAGGGGTAGTTATAGGCTAGTAATAAGATCAGTAGGTAAACAATTAAGTATTAGCAATGTAATTAGTTGTTTAATTAAACATAATATTAGTTGATAACCTGTGTAGTTATTTCACCCGGCCAGTCCCTTACAATAATAATAATAATAGTTTATAAATCGGGTTAGTTCATAGAAATTTAGTCAATAAATGGTTAAGTAGTATAGGTTATGTCATTTATTTATTATAATTAGTTTATTATTTATTCTAAGAAACTTGATTGCAATAATTGTAACTTATTAGCAGATTTAAGTTAAATTATTATTCTTAATTATAGTATGTAATAAATAATTGTCATTTTAAACGAAAACTGATAATTATTTATTTTGCCCAGATTCCGGAACGATCCGTTGCAATAAGTATCACAGTATTATTGTACGTGACAATAAAGTATATTTATTATTTTATATTTTAATAGAATCAATGTCGGTCACATTGGCGTAGTTGGTAACGTGCTCGCTTCTCATCAAGCGGTCCTGGGTTCGAATCCCACTCTGGCACGGTATATTTTCATACGTTTCTTAAAAGCATTTCATCCTCATTACGCACAGTTACACCCCAACGTCATCGCTAATGACCTTGCAGTTGATGCGACGTTAAATAAATAAATAAAAAAAAGAATCCATAATTGTGATGCAGATTACTTATAAAAAAATCTTATTCCCTTCTCAGACGTATCCGAAAGCCTGATTCTTCTCATTATCGTAACACTAATCATACTGTAGATTATTGTTTATTAGTTTGGTCAGAGTTAGATCCGTGTTTCATTATTAATATTGTAACATTGTTCCAGAAACAATAGATGGAATAGATTATTCATTGTAAGAAATTTGCATTTTATGGGATGAAGTGTGTTAAACAAAGATAGTGAATTGCGATGAATGAGATAATATTTTGAATATGAATTCTAGAAATCGAAAGTAGTAGAAACGTTTGTTGTAATTTTGATTCCTTTTACGATGTTCAGAGCTGCGGCAAATTGTATTAATTTTTGAGAAACTATAAGACCGGAGGTATACAAATAGTTAGCACCTTTTTAGCCAATATGGAACCGGTTTCGAAGTACGTTAACAGTGTGCATACGGGTGGTAACAGTGATTGTGGACATTTAACGGAACAACATCAGAACCGGTTCCTACGATTCTAGGATTTCAAAATATTTCAAAAATGTAATATTTTATATTTACTCATTTGATGTAGGTATTCTACAATAATTATCTTCACTTTGATTTCAATACTAGACCTTTATATTTTCGTTAAGATTTCTAAGAGATTTGGGTAACAGTGGCTCTGTCAATGATTCTAATAATGTAACTTTTCTTACCATATTCCGTTCTTTCACAGTAGGTCACGAAGCTGTTTTAGTTTACCTAACGAAGCGATTACAACAGTTGCATATTACTTTCTCCCACTTGTTAGGGCATTTATATATTATGGCGTTATCGAAAATTATGATTTTGCATTAGATTTACTTAACAAAAGTTTCAACTAGTTTGGTCAGTAATGTCAACTGTTTGCTCATTCATTATTTGTGAACAGGAAATATTGTGTTATCATAATTTATTATGTCACTTATCTAAATGATTCATTATCTCTAGTATATTTATTTATAATATTGACTATTGATCATGTAGGTCTACGTCGATTATGTTATTTATAATATTTATACAAGACAGTATTTATTACAAAAATACGAAACAGTACAATAATATCTCGAAAAAGTTAATCTTTTTTTAGTAATTTCAGTTCCAGTATGTTAGTTTTAGAATCCTATTGAAACTACACATACTCTGTTTCTATTTTCATAATTTTTTGCATTACAATTGTATTAATATTCTAACTAATCGCGAATTATTAAATTAAGTTTCCCAGAGAAGATGTGTAAAAACTTTTTAAATTTTTAACGAATAATTGGTTGATGAGAAGGATATTAATTTAGAAGAAATGAAGAACACATGTTTGAGAAGTTGAAGCTAGGAAAAAATTGAGTTCAAGGCTTAGAAAATAACAAAAAATGGGAATCGTTTTAACAGAAGAAGGTTGAAGCAATTAATTAACCGAAAGAAAGAACAAAGGTATATTGTGAGAAAATGTGACGTTCAATGAGAGAGTAGGTCCTAATCTGTCAAAGATTCGTGAGTAATGAACAATTTTTAACAAAAAAATAGTCTACTAAATCAAACCTTTTCATAAATTCTTCAGATTTTGAATGCATTTGATAATAAATCAATGCTTATACTACTGTTATTAATATACAATGAAATTTCAGTTTGTAGTGTTTCTATATTTGACTCATTCTTTTGTGCTTAAAAAATAAATAATATCTACAACTCGGCTCCCTACCAATATTTTTGTTCTCATTGAGTGTAAAAAATAAAAAAATTCCCATATTATTTCCCAGTAATTGAGAAAATTGTATGTATTATTTATTCTCAAACCATGCAAGATATAACTGAGTAGAAAATTCGACGTAGGAAGTGATAAAACAGTCAAAAAATCCTTTTGAAAGTTACTTTCATTTGACTGCGCAACAGCGACATTAAACGATACCTTTCGGTACAAGGAGAACAATTAGAACAGCTGTTAGTCCAAGATATGCTACTGAAAAACCTTTTCTTTACTATCACCTAGCACGTGCACATAGGCTCACAACTGTACGCTAGTGGCGAATTTAAGGGGGGGGGGGGGTCACACGGGTTATAACCCTTTAAAATCTTTTATTTATTTATTTTAATAGTTTTTGTATCTTCATAAAGGAATGAAGGGTGAATATAATTGGCAATAACATGGCTACTAAGCCCTGAACGAAACAGAACTTTTGGTTGTTTGGATCTCATTATACAGAGTGATTATTTTAGCCCAGTTACCCTATTGTTAATGTCTGGTAATTTTTTTCTAAGAAAGGGAAATTTTGTTTTGTGACACAAGTTGGTAGCCCTACTCAACCGATATAGATGCGGCAGTGTGAATTGATTCTCTTTGAGCTGTGTGTGAATCAACTCACACTGCTGTTTCTATACCGGTTGAGTAGGGCTACCAACTTCGTTTCACAAAACAAAATTTCCCTTTCTTAGAAAGAAATTACCAGACATTAACAATTGGGTAACAGGACTAAAAAATCACCCTTTTCTATTACACATATTGAATAGTTTTATAAATATTGATAAATGACGTTATAGTTTATTTGTACTTTTTGTGGTTTTACGTCCGACTGTTTTACAATGGCTGCTAATGCAGATGGTGAGAAGGATGGTAGATGAAGATGAGTGATAAAAAATGCCAGACCTGACCGGGAATCGATCCAGACCCCTGCGTAGAAGCCAGTTGCGCTAATCGCTACGCCAAAGGGCCGGCTGAATTTGTGCTACTGCATATTCCAGCATAACCAATTTTTTTGTATTCCTAAAACTAAATCCTGATTTTTTTGTGTAAAGATGTAGGCTACTTAATCGTAGTCTCTCAACAGTTACTTTACACAAATAAACTAGTGTGTAGTATGTAATTCTTTTCTTGATTTTCCGCCTTCCGTAATTTAACAAATTTGATCATGTGTTTATAATAAAAATTATTTTTTTACACGATAGTGGTACAGCAGAATAAGCACCCAACATAACATATTTTAATAATTTATTTAGT
Source organism: Catonia carolina (assembly GCA_035578175.1). Taxonomy (NCBI): domain Eukaryota; kingdom Metazoa; phylum Arthropoda; class Insecta; order Hemiptera; family Achilidae; genus Catonia; species Catonia carolina. The sequence continues at coordinate 305,603,867 of JAQMRL010000001.1, read as the reverse complement.
AAGCCCTAATGTAACAAATAGTTTTATGAAAGTAAGTATTTCTAACAAAAACCTTTACCAAATTTTTTTTTAATTTTCTTTATTGTATGAGGCATTATGATATAAAATTCTTTTAAATTTCAAATTGGCAATATTAATCTATTCCCCATCGTTGAATTTCTTAAATGTCTATAAAATTGTTTCATTTTGTCTGATGCAACAGTACGAAAATTGAAAATTTTAGGCTCAGAATACGGAAAAAAGTGTTGTTAAGATGTGTATTTTTAATATTTTCCCGGGGGAGGACCCTCGGACCCTCGGACCGGGAGAAGTTTGGGGGGGGGGGTAGTGTCCCCCTCCAAACTTGATGTTAAATACGCCACTGACGCCAGCTTAGTCTATCAACCACCAGTAATTTTGGGAAAGTAATTCAGGAATTTGTTATGTCTTATTCATGTTAAAACAAAATTTTTCTTATAGAAAATATACGTTTAAAAACAAAAATCATACAACCTTCAATTCCAACTAGTTGTTGAGCTCGCGTTTTGAATCCCATTCAGTTTGTACAAGATGCAGTCTATGTGATTATCCTATGTTTGTAAATCTTAGTTAATACTTTCATGGAAATTGGGTTAATTGACTCATCAGTGCAATTTACGGAAAGGTCCTTTTTTGAAGTAAAGAGCAGGAAATTTTACTGTATCTGCAGTAGCTAGAGGTTTATTATCTACTGTGGTTTATGGTGTAATTTATGATTTTATCCTCAACGGAATTGAATTTTTTCTATTATCATAAATTTCAATTTCCGCCATCTACTTAGCCTATAGGCGATTGTTTTGAATTTAAATATTTCTAAAAATAATAAAATAATAATATTAATTCCGTCCTGATCCACAGCCGAAAATCAAACTTGGTTATTAGAAAACTAAAACTACTGAACTCTTTAGGCTGTCCTCTTTTTTCTTATGGACCAATGTATTACTGTTTTCGATATTGTATAAATGTAATTTTAATTTTTAGTTAGAAATTTTACGACTTTTTTCTAACGATAAAGCCGTAATATGTATACATTAAATAAACACCTTAAATAATTAAAAAGTTTATAAACGTTTTATTTAATTCTTCATTATTTATAATTATTGGAAAATGGTCGTCACCCCGTAGGTGTTGCGGTCAATGCAACTGACTTCTAGCTACGGCGCCCCGGAATTCATTCGTCGTCAGATCTGAAATTTTATCATCACTCATTTTCATGAATCACCCTTCACTGTCTGTATTAGCCTTAACTTACGTGCACAACAGTCTGACGTAAAACAAACAAAACAAAATAAAAGGTGTTTTAGAAAAGTTTTATCAACTTTCGTTGGTAGAAACGTACCACCAGTGCAGTGAGAATTGGATATTAACAGTGGCACTAAGAAGAGAATCTTCCAATCTTTTGTTGTAAGCTACATTTATGATTAAGAAGTTTAGGCGCTTCAATAAAAAAAAAAAAAAAAAAAAAAATAATTTTTTTTTCTTTTATAACCCGACATTTCCCTTGTAGTATTACATAAACAGTTCTGAGGGAGGTGGAGGGTTGTTTGCTGATGTCGGATCAAGTAGCCAGGCGGCGGGTTTTTGGTTGGTAAGGCGGTTACGGCCTCCTTGGGGCTGGACGAGGACGCCTCAATTGAGTCCAACACTACTTCCTCCGTCGTGAGGGAGTGAAAATGATTTTTTCTCCCCGCCTCGGATAAAAAAGACACTTCAATAAAGCACTAAAACAGCTATTGAAATGAGTTTCTGCAGAAGTTATCAGTTGACTGTGCTAGATCGAGTTAGAAATGAAGAGTGTTTAAAGAAAGTTGATAAAACTTTTAGTAATCGACAAAATTGAAGAAAGACAACTCATCTGGTAAGGTCATCTGCGAGGAATAGAGGAAGATGTGTTCAATGAAATTAATAGGGTTTTGAGTTTCGGGTCTTTAGCCGCCTAGTTCTGTAGAACAGGCTATATATTTTAATTGATGACCTCTTTATCACTCCTTATTACCATCCGTTCTGCCACAAAGCAATTCGTTCTCTAACCAGGAAAGTGGATGATGGTAAGCTTGATTTAGAAACAAATGCACTAGGGCAGTAAACGAAAGCCTGTACTTATTACATTTAATCTACGGGAAGGAAATGTATATAAATCTTTTATTATATACAACCTGAAGTATATACACACATAAATGTATGTAGGGCGATGAGAGTAGTGTGTAATACACATAAAAAATTATTATGTAACATGGTATCCTTCTTTAACAAATTTGAACACATATTTACAAAACTTATGGTGTAAAAACCATTTTCCTGATTAAAAATAATACTAATAAATTTGATTTAATAATAAATAATAACTGTAGCCTATTACAAACATCAACATAACTTAAAGCTGTTTTTCTGTCAGAAAAATGGAAAATTGTGGTTGTATTGAAATTGTTGTTAATTTGAACGGCTTCTTATAAGAGACAGAGGCATTTATGAAAAAAAAATATTCGTTTCAGTACAACTTCTTTCTGTAGATTGAATTAAAAAGTGAAGACGTAATTGTGGGAGGTATTGTAAACACTTTGACGTCTAAATATAAGCCTTTATATCAACATCTGTCTGATCAACAACTTTAAACTTTTTCACTATAAAGTAAAGCCTATCGATTGATATTAAATGATAATAAATATAACTCACCGCAATAAATTTTCTAAGAATCCTTGGTAGTTTATCCTTGTACTTTTGAAAAAAGCCAAATAAATAAAAAGTTAATTATACGCTCCACAAAACCCGTTATTTTTACGTGATTATGTAACTGTTTATTAAAGCTATACAAACGTAATGATTTCAATTAATTTTTAAAGACTAATTATAACATCTAGAATCCGAGCTAGGTTGATGTCTTTATTCTGATAAAAGAAATAAATAAACGAACAATACATTTTTATAAAAAATTTAAAGTGTGCTTTGTAATCAGTGACAAAATCAATGCGGATAAGGCGTATTAAACTGTTTCAACTTCTAAGAATTTAATATTTCGTAAAGAAGTTGCGATGCCCATCTCTTCCAAGGTCATTAAATACTTCTTTGTCTGTTTGGCTTGTCAATAAACACGTGTTTTGGCGTTCGATCATTCTGAATTTTGCAACAAATTATTATACGACTCGTGCCTGTATTTCCGAATAAATGATATTACCCCTGGCACATTAAGTTCATGTCTAATTTTTTTTTTTGTTTAGCAATGGATGCTTTACTAAAGGTCTTAAAAATCTCATCTTAGCAGCTTTTATTCTTGATATCTACTGAGAAGTCAGGGTGATCAACTTAAAAATGGTCTCCTTCCTCTTTTTACCTACCAGTGTTTTCTCGAAGTGTATAAGTTTTTGAAATGTTTCAAATTGAATTTCTACATTTCGTGATTGCACGTAAGATACATCATTAGCTCAAGTAAATAAACGTTTGTAATCAATATTAAATTAAAAAGTGAGCCTGCTAACAAACTTGTGGCCAGAATTGTGAATGTAAATTCACATACCCATTTGCATTGTATGTTTTAAAGAACTAGCAAGGGTTATGTTGACATCGATAATAATTAATGTTATATTATATTATATTGTATAATATAAATTAAATATAACAATTTACAAAACAAATTAAATATAACACTCACCTCAGAGTATTACAAGCCGAGTGGAAAACAAAGGAAAATAATGTTTAATAAAATAATATTGTATATTATATCAATAATATACAATAAAATATCAGATTAAGTGTTTTCCCAAATTTTCCTGGTTTTTATTGTTTTGGTACGCGTCATAAAAATGAAGATCAGAATATAGTTATAGAATAACTTTAAAATCTAATTAGTTACGGAATACAATTATGGATACTGTTAAGCCGTCACAAACAAAATGCATAAAATAAAAATAGGTATTACTTACAATAATAACTAGGTATTCGATAATACAATTTTCCTATTACTTTACTCCATTACCCACCCCTATTACTTGTACTACGTGGTATTGGTGTAGCACACTAAACTTTTATTGTACTTTTACTATAGGTCTACGGCACAGACCTACAAAAGACCTTTATAATTAATTTCACATTCAATTTTAAACTCTTGCAAACACGCACATAAAACAGATGCTTTAGTTATGGTCTAGGTAATCCTCAGAGAAGTCTCGAGCGCCAATGGCCAAGAGATCTTCCCTAAAGGAACTAGTGTGGGTGTTGCAGTGGTGTCAGCTCCAACAAGTCATATGATGCTGATCCACTGTCATAAGATGTGAAGTACTAGGGGCTTCATTTCCACTTCTGACTGACGTGAAAGAAACACAAATTTTGACGAAATGAAGATAGTTGAAAGACAATTACAATAAAATCTCTCTATTGCGGAACTCTCTATAGCGGAAATCTCTCTTTAGCGGCATTATTTGCCGACCCCGACCCTTTCGTATACTACGATAATGTATTTAACTCTCGTTATAGCGGCACAAAAATCTCTCTATAGCGGCAAAACAATATCTTCAGGATATGGATTTAGACGCCTATGTAGGGGCAGACAATGACTTAGCCACTTCAGCAGATGTTGGCGATGATGCAATAATCGAAAATGTCTTAGCCCAAAACAACGAGCAAGAAACTGAAGATGACGATGAAATGGAAACAGAAATGTTTTCCCTTCAAGTAAACAGGCACTAGACGCTATTCTTGTTGTTTCCACGTACTGTCGTTGCTAATATGTAAATTAAAATTTACCAGTTTTAAACATTGAAAATGAGATTGAAGACATGTTTTATGAATTGAAAACGAAACAAAATTTACAACTTACTATACGAAATGAAATATACTTCACAGTTATTGTTTCCTTAATAACAAAAAATATATACTGTACTGTGTATTTTTTTGTGTTTGTGTAGCCTATGTTTTATTAGATTTTAATTGTATGTATGTATGTCTATTACTGTTCAGTGAAAAACGAGTTTCAGTGCTAATTAATTTTAGGGTATCTATTACGGTATGTACTGTATGAATGATTATTGAAAAAAGTTCAATACGAAAAGTGAAATTCTATTGTTAAACATTAGTAACACAACATCTAATAAAACCAGTTTGTATCCAAATTTCTTGTTAAGTTAATAACCTACACTTTATGTAATTTTAAATATCTCACTGTATTGAAGTAATCTACTGTATTAAACATTCGTCATAAAGTTATCTATTCAGTAGTTTTTCAAAAACTTATTCCATGCACCATTTACATACGTATATAAGTTATTTTGTACAGAAAAAATAGTACTCCAACTTCCCTCCCACCGTTAATTACTCGCTCTCTCTATAACGGAACTCTCTTTATAGCGGCGGTACCTCATGGTCCCTTCAATTCCGCTATAGAGAGATTTTACTGTATAAGGTAAGAAATGCTTTTTGGTTAACTAGAAGACGCTCACAACTAGCACGGAATCAAAACTAACGCTATAAAAGACAATTTTGAAGCTTGTCTGGACGTACAACTGAGGGGGATAACAAATAACTCCAATACTGACATTATCGAACGTTTCAGACAAAATTTCTAAGAACAGTCTTGAAATACCATGGTACATAAATGAAATAGATATATATCTCTATAACGATAAACCTTTACTTAGTCAAAGAGGATATTACATGATTTAGCAGAAAATACGAACAAAGCCTAAACGTACATCCGAATTATTTCGCGATAAAATTACTGGACAACAGCGACTACACTTTTACAAGACGGAACAGATAGAGTTTAACTTAAGTAGCAGATCTGAATAATGTTAGGCCTATCCTTTTAACGTTATTAAAGAAATCTTATTTTTATATAAATTATTTCAAATTTTATTTTATTTTCATTTGATCTCTAACATTTGTTATTAATAGATGATAATTTTTATTTTATTATTTTATTTTGCATTACCTTTATTACTTATTGTCCTTGTTTTTGAATGCAAGAACAGATTGTAATTTTACTGTATAATTTATTTATCTTTATTTAGTAACAACTAAAACTGTAGGCTATAGCCTATGTATTCAGCCAGCAGTATTTATGAGTTACGTGTGTAATGTCCTGTTTTCATCTTTATAAAGAAAATCGTCTAGTGACAACCTCGTCAATGTTTTATATAAAAATCCAGCATGTTTTTTATATTCTGTTGGATTTTATTGTAGGTACGGGTTTGTATCTCTAGATCCGTGTCATTAATTAGATTTGAATGGAGACAAGTGAATAATTTATAAATATTTGAGTGCACTACGTCTACGTTGAGGTCTCGATGTATGACAGTTTCGTACGTAGTAACGACTACATGAGATAAAACGTAAAAATATGTTTTGAAAAGTTTGTATTCTGTTTACGTTTAATTTTTTTGCTGAAACATAGATCAAAGCTCCATACATCCACATCAGACGAATTGGATGGTTGTTAGTTTTTTAATAGATCTTTTTTTTGATTTCTGTATATACATATATGATAGATTATATAGATTATAGATTTATAGATTATATTTTATAGATATATATCGATTGTATAGGATTTTTTTAATGGATGGTAATTCGTTTTTGTGTAATAGGTAACTGTGATCTACGGTGGAGTAGAGAGTACAAAGTCTTTAACCTGTGATTCAGCAAATTCATACGTTTTTATCGTGTGCAGTGGTTGCACGTCAGTCACCCGTTTAGATATAATAAAAACATTGTTAAGATACCATCAGAAATTGTTTAAAAATCTGTAAGGCTTATGTCTAATGAAACTGGACTAATATTAAAAAAATCCCTTTCATGAGACGACGCGTCTCTTTAATGGTGGAAATTTTTTGACCTATGGCAAAAAAATAGTGATTTCTATATACTCTTTAAGAGGAATCAAATAACACTTTCGGTTGAAACCGGAACTTCAAACTCAATGATTTCTGTATCTCATCTTTAAGAGGAATCGAATGACACTATCTTTGTTTTCGAATTCCGACTTTGATTTCTTGACTTCCGGTTTTGAACCACTTCCGGTCGAAACCGGAACTTCAAACTTAATGATTTCTGTATCTAATGTTTATGAGAAATCAAATGACATTAATGCTGTTTCCAAATTTTAACTTCGAGTTCTTGACTTCCGGTTTTTGACCACTTTTGGTCAAAATCGGAAATTAAAACCCTAGCCAGGCCCACTAACTTTTTGTGTAGATTACGAATCCAAAACCCGTTTGTTGCTATATCTTGTAGTTTTTGACTATGATTTTTTGATTTCTAGTTCTAGGCCACTTCTGGTTGAAATCGGAACTTCAAATCTAGTTAAGGCCCACTAACGTTTTGTGTAGATTACGAATCCGAAAACCGTTTTTTGATATCTTGCAGTTTATAAAATCTGGGTGAAAAGGCAAACGGACAAAGGAAAATGATAGGCGATAATTTAAAATATTGCCACCAATATAATAATCACAATATGAAAATTATTACTTATTATTATGGTTATGCTTATATTATGGTTACACAACGGTTTTCCGGTGTCGAGTACATTCAAGGTCCGTAGTAGCTGTTATAATCATTACAGAAATTTCCTTTTAGCTTACCAAGAATGAGGTTTACAAAAGTCTCTCTTATTTATTAATGCTATAAATTATTAATATATGAGTAAGATGATAAGATTTAAATCTTTTATTTGTTCTAAATATTAATGACTTAATTTTAGGTAGGGTTGTTGTAGGGTTATTGTGATTCCATAATACACCTACACGTAGTACAATGTAACCATGAAGGTTTCCTCTACGTACTTCCTCACTACGTGCCTTCCAGTGAATTATTTTCTACGACGGTAGGCAATTGTTTAAGATCTTACCACAAACTTGTAGAATGAACCGCTTTATCACATAAATTTTTAATTTTGTGTCGTTAATTGTTTTAAGAAAATTAATTTATAAGAACCTATTCAGTTTCTGTAAAATAAAAACTTTTTTACAATGAAAATTTCTGGAAAATATAAACTTTTATGGGTAAAGACTAAAATCGCATTAAATTTTGTTTTGTCATATTAAAGAGAATTTTAATTGTAATAATCATTACACACTTTTTTAACAACCGTAGCCGTTCGTTTTTATGAATGACAGACACTCTAATTTATTTAAACCACAAGAGCTACTATAGGCTAATATAAAATTATGAAATCGCATAGTATCGAAATGAAACACTATTACTTTGAAACAAAATCATGACATAAAGCGGAACTAATTGAAAAATTCATAACGAAAAAGACTTAAATAATCAAATAAATTAAGTTTCTTGTTAATTTAGAAACATTTATTGATCTATAGAGTAAAGCAAAAGTTTATTAAAAATATATAGTAAATATCAATACTAATATAAATCGGTATTACTTTTTAGTTATTTAATAAATAAACAAACAATTACGCTAAAACAAACTAATTTAAAGAAAAGTTTCTAAAAAATGTCATTACTTTTAACCCGTAATAAAAATAAAATTTTATAATTTTTATTACACCAACAGCAAGTAGTGTACGTAGGCCTATACATTTAAGGTAAGTACCTCAAAGTAGGAAATAGCCTGCATTAACCTATTAAAACACACCAGCAATTGGTCTCACGCTGCATGGAGGCGTATTGCTAGCTTTAGGGGGATGTAATAAATCTTGGGTGGTAAATGTCAAAGGGGCTGATTAGACCATTGTTGTTATTGAAGAATATTGTATATAATATACATATTGACATAATAGATCAAATGATAGGCAGGTAATCAAAATGATTCTTGTCGTAACCCAAAAGGCGGGTAGGACCATATTGGAAGATAAATTCCAAAAAAATGTAAAATATCTAAAAAAATTCAATTACAGTTCCAAGAAAATACTGGACAGAAACGAAAATTACACGGATACACGTTAAAAAAATGTTCAACCACTACGTAAAAACATATATATTTACACAAAGTAGGGCCTATACGGGTAAAACCGAAAAAAATAATGACGCGTACTCCTAATTTTTGATGTAATTTAAAAATTAAGTTTGCTGGACGTTGTTTCTTGAGTTAACACGGTGATCTGGAATATTTAATTGACATTTCGTTACGGAAAGGACTAAAAACACAGGCTCTGCAGGGTCATCTTAGCCATAAAGCAGGGCCTAAAAGTCTACAAAAAACCCAAATCTTCGAATGGGTCCACAAACACCTGAAGATTCCAGATTTTTTAAAATTGCATAATTTTATCGAAAATTTTGGAAGCTTTCGTAAAACTGAGCCACTTGGTCTTTATGGAGACCAAAAATTGTTCAGGCATAAAAGTTTTGGAGAAATTTCCGCAAGTAGAATTGTTTGGGGATTTTTTAGGCTGTTTGAACTGGTTTTATTAAAAATGAATGGTTTTTTTGTATTTTTTAATTATTTTTTTTTAAAGTAATATATCTAAAATAATACTTACCTAGGTTTTTTGTTTAATTACATCACTAATTTATTTATTTATTTCAATGCAGTGTTGGCGCTGCAGCATTTCCCCTCTTCGTGGAAGGTTTCCAAAATCATTACTATTCTGAAGCCCCACAAAACTCCGACTGATCCCGAAAGTTATAGGCCAATTTCCCTTTTACCGATCCTGTCCAAATTATTCGAAAGGCTTCTTCTCCCGCGCCTGCGTCCTGTTGTTGATTCTGTTCTTCCTCCTGAGCAATTTGGTTTTCGTCAAGGACACTCCACAACTACCCAACTCCTCCGCATCGTCACGGCACTTGTGGATGCCAGAAATTCCCACTGCGACACGACGGCTGTGCTGCTCGATTTTAGGGCTGCATTTGACCGCGTCTGGCATGTGGGCCTCCTTTACAAGCTGGCACAATTTTTCCCCCCCTCAACTGTACGCTTACTTCATTCCTACCTTATTGGGAGACAATTCCAAGTCTCTGTCACTATTCCTCAGTTCCACATGGTCATGTCCCCACTCACCCCTTCGTCCGCGGGTGTACCTCAGGGCTCGGTCCTTGGGCCCATCCTCTATCTTATGTACACCTTCGATTTCCCTGTCCGTGATTCAATCCAATTCGGACTGTTTGCCGATGACGCTATTCTGTACCGTCACGGCAGATGCCTCCGCCTCAATTGCCGCGCGCTTCAAACTCAACTTTTAGACGTCACGAGCTGGTGTCGTGTCTGGAGACTGTCACGTAACCCCACCAAATGCGAAGCAATCCATTTTACATTAAAACGCAACGTTCCTCCGCCTCTACGATTGGAAGGGGAACTTCTCCATGGCAGAACAGCGTCTGATATCTAGGGGTTGACCTAGATAAACGACTGACACTTCGGCAGCGCATTGACAACAAGCTTAGCAAGGGTAAGGCCCTGTTCGCTTTACTCGTCCCTTTGTTCATTTCTACTGCATACTCCTCAAAACTGAAACTTCTGATGTACTCCTCCATTCTACGTCCTTTCCTTTTGTACGGGTCGCCGGTATGGTGGCCCTTTCTCTCCAAGACCAACAAAAAACGTACTTTAGCATACCAGAACAAAGTCCTCCGTTGCATCACAAAGTTTCACTATCTTATTTCCAATCGCATCGTACACGAACACCTTCTCTTCCCCTCTATGGAGGACTTTATTTACAATACCTCGAAACGGCTCCACAACGCCGGGAAAACTGACGGACTCCAGATCATTCAGGACTTGTACCGACGCCCACATCCGCCCGAAGTCTTTATGCCATTACCATTCCACGACTTTATCTAAATTCCAGTATGACCCACTTATCAAAATTTTGAGTTGCCACATTTTTATTCCGCCCTGTATTCCTCTTATATACCCATGCCCCTTCATCTACTTGTATGACTCACGCCCCCCAGTTGGTAGTAGTCCCCATGTTCCTATGCATAATCACTCCACTACGGTGAAAAGAGCCGCCATTTTAAATTATTAAACACTTAGAAAATAAAAGGCCGGTGATTATGCCAAACTCTACCCTTTCCGTCTCCCCTAAAATCATAAACTAACCCCTACCTAAAATTGTACCATTTGTCCACGTTAAGTACGGTGCGTACCTTCCCCTCCTCAAGACAATAAAACTCCCACATAACTGAAAAAGGCCACTGAAAAACAAAAAAAAGAAAAGAGCCGCTCTTAAACCCACTTGTCCCTTAATATAAATTTTCATCCACGAGTAACTTCTTAAAATACATTACCTCCTTTGAAGTCCCAGTCCCAATCCCGCAAGAGCCAGAATCCTATTTCCTAATTTTAAACTATAAAATTCCCCCTAAATTTCATGAGGTTGCAATTATTCGGTAAAATTGTTCCCCGAGCGACCAGGTGTTTCTTAACACGATGTCGCCATCATAGGGCTTCTCAGCCCTCTCTACCAGGATTCAGGATTCATCACTAATTTAAAGCATTTTCTAACGTACACAACGCTCGTTTTCAGATTTTTATGAAGCCTTGATGTGTTGGTAGACGAAATACAATTTCTGCTTAAAAACCTAGTAATCTAGTTTAATTAAACGCGTTTTATGTTTGAAAATTATTACTATCTCATTGTTTTACCTACTATGTAAAAACCGTAGGATAAAGGGTTTTAATTTCTAATTATTTTGTTGAAATTTTAATTTCAATTGAGTGTTTTTAATATTACTAGCTCATAATTTAATTTTCCGCAAGCTAAATTATAAGGTATTTCCATATTTTTCCAGCGGTAAAAGAATTTGAAGATGTAATGTACGACTAATTAATTTACTTGTTAAATTAAAATTGTGAAAACTTTTTTATTAATATGCTTAGAGAAGCATATCATATTTCCTGGAACAAAAAAATATATTTTAGAAGCTCTTCTTATTCATTGATTCAGTTAAACATAATTTCTTTATACCACTAGCACCTGGAAAGAGCTTAATACGTGTTGAGCTAATGTAATAAATCATTAAAATATACTTCATATACGAGATTTTCTTTGTTTCATTAAATATTCGTTTATCCACTTAATTAATTTTACTGTATTTTTAGCATGTATCTATTTAATTAATGACCATCACAAAGAAGTGGAAATTAAACTATACAACAATCCCGCTAATCCAAAGTAATTAGTTGGGATCAGGACCAGCCCAAATTCCTAATGTTCGGATTATTGGAAAATAATTTCATAACTACAAAAAAATTTTTGAAAAACTGGTGAAATATGTAATACTAAGAGGCTTATTGCACATTCAGAAGCATTGAAATAACTGGAAATAGCACTGCAGTACGTGAACAGCGCAACAACAAGACATAGTCTCCGTGTTTATAAGGCGCTGGAGAAACAGTAAATCACTATAAATATTTTCGGTATTATGACAGGAAACAGTTAGTGAATGTTAACAGCCAGACATTAGTGAACATGTATTTTACCAGTAAGCGTACATTTAAGTAAGTACATTTTGCATAAAGAATTTGATTATGTTCGTTTTCTATTCTCAAATAGATTACACTACTGATAAAATTTAAAAAAATTATTTTTTTCACTTTTAGAAACCTATTAAATTTTTTTAAATTATAAAATTACTTAATTTTACTTTAGAAAACGTCTTGTTCATGTGCATGTTAAATGTTATAAATAAGTTCGGATTATCCGAAATTTCATATTAGCGGGGTTCGGATTAGTTTTGTGTACTTCCATTTTACATGTTAATGTAATGTTAATGTAATTTTTGATTTCCATGGTTCTGAAAAATGGTTTTATTTCTTCACGGTTGTTCAGATAAATAAACGACTGGAGCATTTAAAAACAGAAGATATGGAGGTGTAAGTAGCACTTATCAGTTATTTCTTAAGAAATTATAGGATTGCACTATTCACCTAAACTCTTGATTCAAAAAAAGTTATCATTTACAGAATTAAAAAGTAAATACTTTTTAGGAGGCAAGGCCGTCACACTTTTTAAAAGAGAGCAATGACATTTATTTTTCGCTTCTATATAACAAAATCTGTACGTGTTAAATCTATCTTTTGGGTATTAACCTAACGGACGCATAACTCAATAGGTTTAGGATTAGATATTAAGTAAACTTAAGAAAATAGCTTTTCTTCTTCAATTTTTACTCAGCTGAAATAACATGAGTCAAGAAACATTAACTACAAACGTAGAAGTTCTGTGGCATTAATTATACAGCTAAAAAGTTAATGTACTACAAAGACGTGAACATGATAGTCTGTTTTAAATATAACCGTTAAAATTGTAAAAAATATAAAAGTATTTGTAAGTCAACTATTGTAAAAACCATTCAAAAATTAATAATGTACCGACATGTTAATAAAGTAATACGTTTTGTGAATGCGGCCGTAAGAGTTTCAAAGTGGTAAAAAGTTGTTGACTAAAAATGAATGTGGTGGCATTCAGAAAAAAACCGAATCACCGACCAACATACTTTAAGGGACTTCTGGTCGTAGTGGATTTTGACACGTTGACTTTGACGAATTTAACAAATTTTCAAGAGATGTAAGAAGACTTCTGATTAGTCCAGTTCTCGAAGATGGGGTTGGTGTTTATTTAAATAGACTATTTTAACAGAAAAGAGTTAGTCGTTTTTCGAGAAGAAAAACGTTACTTTGCGCCTATTTTAGTTTAGTAAGTTTGTTACATGCAGTACAACGACAGTACGGTTTTCGTTTATCGTCGGGAAGTAAATTTTTATCCGCACAGTGTGTTCTAGTTAGAGTGTTAAAATATTCTAAAATACATATACAAAACTGAAATTATCATCGTACCACTAATAGCTAATTTATGCAAGAAATATAGATCATCATTGGAAAGTAGGCTGTAATCAACTGACAGTATACCAGATAAATAATTATTTATTTAACTAATTATAACAATATTATAACAATTATAATAATACTAATAATTAATTATATTATTAGTTTAAATTAGAAATTCTTGTGCACTACAATCACAGTTATCGACTTAAAGATTAAACTATAAAATAGTATGAAACAACTTATAAAAATTAAGAAAAACTTTTTTTTTAAGATTTGTAGAATAATAATGAACTTCAAGAGCCTAGCCGAGAATTGAACCCGAATTTTCAGCTTTGTAGTCTTACACTCTACAGCAGTGCCAGAAAGCACACAATATCTCTAAATTTAAGCCTTTATCAACATTATATTTACAATTAACAATTTTTAAGCCAACTTTGACGTATGAGAGTAAATTTTAGTGTTCGGCAAATAATTTAAACATAGAAACCGCAAAACTTTAGCCCTTATCAAAATAACTCATAATCCTGGTGAAGAGGTGAAGAAACATCACCTTGATTCATAAGAAATTCATAAGAGGATTAAACATTTCCACAATTCAACGAGAAATAAACACTTTCAGTACAATATACCAAAGAATACTCGATCATATTAAAGTCATCTGCCATTCTACTATTTGACAATTCAAACGACACACTGCGAATACAACGAAGTCATTTTACGAACCTATTTTGTAAAGTGACAAGACACGAGATAAAAATTGATGAAGTTCCTTCCTCCTTTGAGGTATTTCTTCACTCATAGCCCATTAAAAAATCTCTTCTACTTATTATTCCTTTAATGCAGTAGATAGTGCTGCAATTTAGAAAAAAATATATTCAGTAAAACCACTTGCAATAAATTTAATTATTCCTGAAAATAATAACCGAGAATTAATATTTTTTAATTCCTGTTAAAAATTATAATTTTATATTTTCAAGGAAATTGCCTTTTCAGTAGACCTATCAATTAGAATGAACTGAAAAAATTGAATAACATAACTACTTGAAAAATTAACGTTGAGATCTTCATTATAGGCTACTCCAAAAATTCCTAACAGAATTATTGACTTTTTAAAACCCGTTGTGTGCATAAGATTTAAAACGTAATCATATACATTACACAATGTACACGATATGATTCTAATTCTGTATGTTGATCACAGCGCAGTTAATATGGTATCGAATGATATATGTTTATGAGATTTTATCCCTGAAAGCATCAGCTTGTAATTAGCTTTACCCACTGTGCAGTAATTATTCTAAATTGTGTGTGACACCATTGTCTAGTATTACTAACAGCTTCACTTCGTCCAGTATTCCCACTTTTGGAACAAGTGCTTTTACTATAAACATTATAAATAATCATTTAACTTGCTGCATTGCTAATGTAATGTAATTACTATCCGAATAATAACTTAAAAATTCTTGCTTTACATTGAGATTTTATTTCTGTTCACGCAAATAAATTTTTTTTTGTTTTTACTGTTTGTAATATATCATATACGTACTACTGTAATACTATTATTATAATTACGTCCCGATAGTAAAGTACAGCGTTTTCAAGGATTTCACCACTCACTTGCTACATGTCTTTAACTCAAGTAGGTCTTTGCCTGCTTCCTTGTTGGTTCCTATCATGGAGGTTCGGATGGCTGTAAGGGGTGAAAGGAGGCCATCGAATAAAAAAAAACAAAATTAAGTATTATTTTATTATACTAACTATTATAGGTACTATTATAACTATTGTTTTTTCTGTTAATTAATACTAATTATTTACGTTTACTGTTACTTCCAGTTTATATACAATCGTGCGTAAATTTATAATCGTGTTTAAACTCATTATAATGAATTCTGTCGATGAGGGAATTACTAATGCTCCTTGTACACCAACACAGCCTTCAAATAGGTACCTAATGGAAGAACCGGGGAAAAGGACGTAACAAAACCATAAAAATTAATGATTATCAAAGTGTGTAGACCTAAGTTTCTTCAAAATGATATAGACTTTCCGGAAAATTTTAATATTAGATAGGTTCAAGAAATAACGACCGAGGCGTAGACTTTGGGCTGAGCAGAACAACTTCTGTCAGTAAGATAGAAAGTCTATCATGAGGAAGATGAAACGAAGTTTTTTGTACACCAAGAGAACTCTTAAAAAACACGTCTGTAGCAAATTTTGAAAGTTTTAATAATTAAAGAAACTATTATAATGATGTGGCAATTAAAACGGGACTGTAGTACATCGGTAACCTATCGTGTTAACAAGTTAATACTGTCATTTTCATTCTCTTGTGTGCTTGAGTGAATGAGACTATACTTATTCGTAAAAGTAGCCCAGGATAATCAGATCTGGCAATACGGGGGCTAACTCCATCAATTTTCAAGTTCAAAATACATGACATGTAGTAGCATATAGTTTTATGTACTAGAACACGTAAAAACAAGTTAAAAAATTAGTTTTAGGTTAAATTTATTTAAATTAAGTAGTAAATTAGTTATACATAAACAAGAAAAACATAGTACAAGGACAGTGGAGGATAATCTCGAATAAAAAAGAATATAAGATAATAATGACGGTAACAAATTTCTTCAAGAAAAAAATAATTTCATTTTTGGGGGACCTACTTAGAGTATAAAACACCAGACTTGCTAACTAAATAATCAACTTTTACTGAGAAAGGACGACAAAACCGGAATGAATAAAGAAAGTTTAACAGGACAGGAAGAGTTGAGAATTTCAAGGGAGGATCTAATTACAAAATCTGAAAATACGATGAGCTAATTAAAACCAATATGTAAGATTTGATCCTAAAACTAGAGAGGAATCCAACAGGGTGTTATTGGAGAGCACAGGAAGACAGGCACCAAAAGTCGGAACGACAAAAAAAATGTGGGCGAAAATGAATGAAGCAAGAGTAAAACGACTTACACGCTTCGGGATTAAGAAGAACCGATTACAGAATGGACTGGCCCAGAAATTGAACAAAAATGATCCTATGAGTCAGTAAAAGAAAAAAAATTAGTTATCATTATTTTTTAATAAAAGATAAGTCTTTTTATAAGTTGAATAAATAATGTTTATGAGTAGGCTTATATTTGAGTTTCAGAAAGATTGCCAATCCTTTGATCCTATCGTTCGTATAGGACTATTCATTCTACTTTAGATCTTGTAACGTGTGGGAAAATTTTCCGTCATAAATTTAGTTGTTTATATAATTGTTTAAAAAAATCAATTAGGATTCCTTAAAAGTTTCCTGCTGTTGTAATTTTCAAATAGATTTGACGATCAATCTACCATTATTTTAATGATAATTCTCATGTCAAAATGGATATTGTTCAAACAAGTAGGTTAAAAATGATGCTGGCTTAGAAAAAACGAAAAATATCAGTGAAAATATAAAACATAAAGCATGAGATAAACGTAGCCTTTAGATCGAAACAGTAAAAGAAGTAAATTACGATTACAACAAGATACACGCTCCAATGTAGTATGTGGTGTTTTCATAATTGGATCAAAAATATTGGGAAATTTTTTGAATTTAAACACTCATAACAATCACAATTAATTTTATAAAAAGATTAGTTCACTGTTAAAAAAATCATAATATTATTGTCATAATCATAATATAAAAACAACTGTAAATCCTTGCCGTGTATAGCTTGGAATACTGAAGAAATTAGTTAAAGAGAACAGTAAGTAAAGACAAAAATATGTAAATATCCATTTATTGCTATTTTCTTCCCTCAGTCTTTAGCCTTAGGAAGCTCATTTTTGAATCTGATAAAATATGAGAATGTTCAGCACTTACTGCTGAATTTATTAGTAATCTTAGTTCATTTTTGCCAAAAAAATCACTTAGAGTTATTTTCCAATTTTGTCAGTAGGCCTACTCCTATAGTTAATAGCCTACTAATATATTAATACAGAAATGCACATTAAATTGTTAAATGAAATCTACGTCTTCTTATTCTATTATTCATAATGTTTCAAAAATACATTTTCTTCGATTTTAATACCACATCTAAAATATGTCAAAAACATAGAATGTTCCGAGTTCTGTTCTACTCCTTAAACAGTTTACTGACTTAGAACATTTGCAAGATCCTTGTAAAAACATAACCTAACCTGACCTTAAAATGTAAATGGTAGACCTAACCTTAAATTCGTCAGCACTAGATAGTAAACACGTCTAATGAGGGTTTGAATTCTAATGTCAAATCAGTCCCTTTTCAACGAAAATTGTGTAACTACCGTAATTCCACCCGGACCTGATAACTACAGACCTGTAACCCAAGACTGAACACTGGTTGTTTATTCAAGAGCTCGTAAAGGACTTTTCTCTCTCTTCCTTTTGGTAGATCAACCCCAAAGGAAATCATTTTGCGTCTATTGCAATCTCATAGAATTAATTTATAATTGGCGTAAGTGTAAATTCTAAATTAATACTATTTAGGTACACTACACACATACAATGTTGTCAACATTTTTAGGGAAATGACTCGTCATTAAAATATTCAATATCTCTGACTGTTAATTTCCTTGAATGTTATAGACCTATATGCGATTATTCAATCTGTCACTAATTGTTTTGCATACTAAGTTGTCAGGACTACTGAGAAAATTACTGTAAACTTAACCCATCAATATTGATTCACAGTAGCTATACCAGAAGACTTTTTTTGCTATTTAAGGTAGTTTTGCAACTGTATACAATTAACAACAAACAAATTTGATAAAACTAATACAAATATTGACAGTCGTAAGAAATTGAGATCTCTGTCTATTGGCAGTACCCCAACCGTAATTTAATGATTAATGACTAACTATAACCTATAACGTTGTTTTACATTTATTTATTTATTTAATTTTTCCTTAATTTTTAGGGCTATTTTTAATGAAATCCCTACTCCAGAAACGTTTCAGTTTTCGCGTAGCGGCATTTGATAAATATGGTGTGCTTATAGGTTAACAATGAGCTTGGTTCGGATTATTGCGTAATTTCTTTTTAAACCGTGTGTATATGCGTAGGAACACATCTTTGATTTATGGGACGTTTAAATCTGCGTGTAATGTATCGTTCGTTACGTAAAAAGAAGCACTATACAAAAAGCAGTTTTATTTTATAGTTTATTATAATTATTACTTATATAATAGTTTTCAGTTGGACTGAAACCGTTGTGTTTTCAAAATGACTGACGGTTTGGTACAACAGTACTAAATTTGGCTGCTATAGGTATACATCTAAACAGGTCTGAATTAAGATTTATAAACTAGAACTTTTAGATGGAGTGGGATTTTAGAAGATCTAGATCTCAATGAATACAGCTCTTTACGTCTAGTGTTCAAAGTTTTTCGCGTTTCGTTAATACTTAGTATTTTGTCGATGTAGAGGCCAAAATATTTATTCTGTCATTTTGAGAAAGTGGGGTACCGTAAAAATAGACGGGAGGACAAAACTGTATTTGTAAAGGAAATTAGACTTAAAAATTTTTAGCAGTGTTAATTTTAATCCTTCAGTTTTGAGACCACAATTCAAGATTATTTAAGTGGTTTTGCAAGTTTAAAAAACATTATCATAATTTTTAGAAGAATATATAATTACGGTATCGTCTGCGTAGAGGCTATTGTTGTCATTGGGCAAAGAGGTAGTCTATGTCCGAAGTGTAAATGTTATATAGAAAAAGGCAAGAATGAAGGTTTGTGGGACCCCAGCCAACAATAGTATACAGTCGGAATTGGCACTAGCTTGTGAGAGAAAAATAACTTTTCGAAAGAAATGACTGAAGAATGTGGTAGTTAATAAGTGGAAGATAAGAACCTTAGCTTGAACGGCATCCCATCAATCCAAGCACGATAGAAGGCTTGGCTAACATCAAAAAATGTCCCACTCGCGTACTGTTTTCTCTCTAGGGCCGTAACAAGAAAGTCTACGACTCTGCGCAGTTGGAGAATTGCAGTGTCGATTTTGGAAGCCAAACTGATAAAGAGGGATCACTTTAAAATGGTCTACGTAAGTTCGGATTCTGGGTAGAAGTAATTTTTCGAACAGAGAGAGAGCGGGAGAAGACTGATTGGTAAATATTAACTTGGGTCGTGTGGAGTTTTATCCAGCTGTAGAATCATTTTTGATGTAGAACTTCCACTTTACCGGAATTTGGAAGATATTAACTAGAACAAAGACATTATTAGTATTACTATAATTAGATTTTTGTGTTTGAATATGCCGTTTGATACAAAAGTTCTGAGGGTTAGTTTCAGTGTTAGCAGGTTTTCCCCCGCTTGTTTAGTCACAAAATTAATTTCGTTCTAATTTGAGTGGAATATGTTTTGGGCTGATTTATAGGATTTTCTCCAAAATTGTAGTTTCTGAACTGTGGATTTTAAGAGATTTATTATTAACGTGCAAAGTTTTTAATACGTCCTAGAGGATCGTATTGCTAACATGGGAAGCTGCGTTGATTGAGATACGGATATTTTTAATAAATTACCATTTAAATAATAGGTTTGACTGAAGGTTTGACGCAGCCGTAAATCCTGTAAGCACATTGATTACTATCAAGACTAAGTACTTTTTTAACTTTGTTTATAAGAAATTAGATAAAATTAATTTGTTCAAAATTAGATACTGTTAGATACAATCAGTGAATATGATAACACAATACAAAAACGTTAACATGATAAAAAAGCGTGATTGGAGGCTCAGTCCAGTGACAAAACTCCGATGACGTGAATAGAATAAGTGCAGAAATTAGATCATTTTAATGTTTAGTCAAATACAGTACTAAGTTAGTTGATAAAATCTCGGCTCCATCGACAATTCAATCGCCTTATTGGATTGTTTACGAGAATGTGCCTAGTCAGATTCAGAGAATGGGTTATTGTGGTCGTTATCTTCTTCCTAGATTTTGTACAGAGTGTAAAGAAAACGAACCTGGGCTTGGGTGTTACATTATTTTTAAAACATCTTCAAATGTTGTTCGTTTTATTGCCACATGTTTTTTCCAGGTAGCCATCGTTCATCAAAAATTCAGGTAGCGGATTTGACTTAATCTCTTTCGGAAATGGGATGATTGTACAAAATCGCAGAAGGCCAAATTGATCTTTTGGGTGTCAATTTTACGAGCACTATCATAAATGTTTTAATTTAATTCACCTTAGCAAACCCGGATTTTTATAGTAAAATGTCCTGATGATTTCAAAATATATGATTGTTTTAAAAGGCGCGTACAAAATTTATAATGCGTATAACATAAGAATGTTAAGTACAGAATTAACATTTATTTAGAATTTATGGAAACGTTACAATGAATTATATTGTTTACTCTTATACATTTTCAGCAAATGTAAGACAGAATACTCCTGAGAATAGCATTGGTTGGGGGGGGGGGGGGTAAGTTACACTTGATTTTGATGATAATATAATGGAAATACAGAAGAGAGGATTCGTAATTAACGTTTCTTTTTTTTTAGCTTTTATTTGTTATCGGGAACTGTACATTGTTGACAACAACTCCAATTCAATCGCTGCTTTTTGCTGATTTTTATTTTTGGACGTGGATTAGACATGAGTTTGAACAGGGACCCCCCAGTAGAGTTTGTTCATGGATGGCTGTCAACTGGTCACCATACAAAGTCGCTTTCCCAACCGGTGTCACTTAACAAATAATAGCGACTTTCTACCAGCTGACTGACTGGGCTGGCCCGAAGGCCAACGTTTCTTAAAAATCAAATATGAAATAAATAATTTGTTAAACCACACCTGGTGAAAAATTGGATGAAAAAGTAACAGCAAAAATGAGTAATAATTTAAAGAAATTGATCAATTTAAGGAAGGTATTCAGCAAAGATTATAAAGAAAGCCAGATGAGAATAAAAAGCCTTTGGAGGCAGCTGCAACTAAAAGTTCTTTTTCTTAAAGAAACCTAAATGTAAGCGGTAAAATTGTCTGATGTAGCCTACATTAGCGTGATCACGTTATCGCTTTTTTTAAAAAGTGGATTATATAAGTTACTTGTGTTTTTTTATTAAAAACGAACAAAAATCTTAGACCTTTATAAAACAGTTACGTGTGGATTTAAGCGGGCGTGAGTTGCGTGCAGGTTTTATACTTCGGTTTCTGTTAAGTTAGTGGTTTAGTAGAACAGTGGTGGGATTTAGTGGAAAGTAAGTAGGTAATTTCAATCTACGGCTTTTCATCAAGAAAAATTAACACAGGCTATTAAAATATAATGATAGCGTCTAGCAATCAAGATATTAGGGATGTTACTATTGTTGTTACTGTGTTAACTTGGAGTTTTATTCTCTAAATACTTAGAGTAATTTAGTTTCCTTTGTTTTAGAAAGCTTTCACAAAGTGCAGTAACGACAGCAGTTATCACTAATAAGTGAGTAATTCTTATAATGAAAGTAGAACCCACTCCAATTTCATAACTTTCATAGTAGATGTTTATGAGAGAATGTGTCATACAATATTAGCATTACTACTACAAACTAGTTAGAATACTGCTACGACTAGAAAGCTGGAGGTTGTAACGATTCAATTTTTAATATATATTTTAAAAATGTATTAAATAAATAATATTAAGTAAATATTTTAAATTTAAACACTCAATCTGTTTGTTGCAGGGCTAAAATAAATAGTTCTGTTTTCTTATCACATGATCAGCCAATTAAATGACTGAATCATCTAAGAACAGAAGAGGTAGAGGTGTAAAATACACTAATCAGAGTTATCTCCTCTGAAAGTAATGAATTTCATTATACAGCCAGACACTGTGGTGAATGAAGTGACAGTGTCATTTGCAGAGTGGAAAATATGTGCTTTTCAGAGGGCCCGGAATGCTGATAAGCGTACTTTTCCAATCAGTGAGGTAGGCAATTGTAAACCACCTCACTCCTCGTTTTACTTGGTAAAACCTCTACAGGTTCAAACCAGCTTTTCAGCTGATAACCTAAACAACATTTTAAATGTAGGTTTACTTATTGAAATAATACGTACTTATTATTGTTTACTCGTACCTACCGTTGAGAAAACAGCCGAATAAAACAATTCACCTATTGTTATTTTACATATACTAAAGGAAAATAACATTTCATACAACAAGTGCATTAGGTGAAAGTTTTCCATAACAACCTATTCCAAAATTTGAATATTGTTAAAATTCACATAGAAAAATTTGTTGAAAGTACAAGTTGAATGAAATATCATAAAGAATTCATGTACATTGATGGATGAATCATCAATGAAACTTTTAACAACATATATTTTTTTTAAAAATATTATTCAGTTTTGCAGTATCGTATGAAACTTTAAACAAATTGTCTGAAGTTAACATATCAGTTTGTGAATTTAAAGGATATCCAGGATCTCTTGAACATTACATATAAAATGTCAATTTGTAAACATATATGAGTGGATTCATTAAAATGATTCCACAAATTTTAACATACGGCGAAAATATTCTTAATTTTGCTCGATACAAATCTTGGCAACCACCTTGTGGGATAACTTATCACTGTTTTTGTTCGCCACAATGTCTCGTGCTTGATTACTGATTAGGTTCTGGAAATTATTATACACGTTCAAACTCACAAGTTCGTTAACGAAGTAATATTTAAAAATATCGTGTAAAAATAATATTGTGACACTTATCGCTAAGGTCCGTTTCGGGATCTAGGTAAATTAAATAATTAATAGACTAAAGTTTAAAATTACAAGCATTTATTACGACTAAAAGATTTACAAAATAAATAATAAACTAATAATTATAATGAAGTAATACAATAAATAACTTAAATAATTTATATAGTACTACTTACAAACAATTATACAGAATGCACGTACACAAAAATTATACACAATGCACATACAGAATAACAATAGTTGACCAATGCCCGGAGACGTCGACTTTTTTAAAGTACCGATAGCACACGTAACAAACACTCGTCAAAGATGAAACGAATACTAACTCTCCGACCGCACTTGGGGCTCGCTTTATATAGATAGATCAAAGAGATTTCTGGAAAGACAGAGAGATTCAATGCAATAATAAAATACAAAAATCCTTTTTATGGCTCTGGAAAAATTTTAACTAGTGTAAAGAAGTCAAAATTGAATAACAGGTAACCAACCGACTCTATCACAAATAGTTGTACAACAAAGACCCTACCCTACTATACACGGCCCTTTTTAAATATTCTTTTATAACTTACTATATTGTTACTTTGTCACTCTATTATTTAACATTTTGTGAATCTCCGGGTCCCCCTAGAAACCTCTTGACACACATTCCTCTTGGATATTGTCACAATATATTATTTAAAAACTTAATAAACTAATAACTAAGATCTTGAAGCGGCTAGAATAAACTAAATAAAGGAAGGTAGGCTTACAAAAAAAATATATTTAAGAAAATATCAGAAACTTGGCTATTTATTTAAGGAAAATGTGAAGAGTCTTTCTGTTATTGTTTTTACTTTAATAAGTCTATCTTTCTTTAAAAATCAAGTATGTTAGTGTAAGTTTTGTATGTAATATGAACTGAAAGTTCTACATAGTAGCTAAATATTAATTGAAATTAAACTACTTTTATACATAAGAAAACTTTATGAAAATGGTTATTATTTTACTAAAATGTGAAAATATTTTTGTTTCATAGTTTTAATGTTTGATGTGGATAACATAAAATAAATCCGTTGTGCTTGAAGACCTCTATTAGAGAAACTACGGAAAGAGAGAAATTTTAAAGATACACTACACAAAAGCTTGTTTACAAAAAAACAGAAAAAGCTATATCCTAAGTGACATAACTGTGTCGTAGAAATAAATAGTTCAGTCTCAAAATCATTTCTCTAACTTTACGTGAAGCCAAAAAGCAATTTGTTTTTAAATCACCTGGCATAATAAAACAAAACTTTGGATTTTTTTGACACTTCTAAATTGAAAATTTCTAATGTAAAGGATACTAATCTGTTATGACAATAATATAACAATTTTCTAAATATGAAGCTAAGGTTGCAAAACTTGAATTACTTGCCGGAGCCTGCATTCATCACCACAGTCCTACAATTGGCCAAGAAAATCCCTTGGCCAGAGGCGTTTTAAACGTCTGTACTGAGTACCCGTTATCGCCCTAGTGTAAATGTTTTGTATGAGAGGGTTGCCATGTAATTCAAATTTGTCGTACATCGTATTGTATAGTTGTTTCGTGACATCAAACGTATGTTATTTGTGAGTCTTTGTGTAACATTAAGTTTGTGACGTAAAAGGGGCATTGAGTTATCGTTCGTAGAATTTTGTTTTGAATCGCTTTTATACTTTTCACGTTTGAAGGTTTAGCAGATCCCCAAGATTGAACTCCAGATGTCCAAATTGGTCTTAAGACTGTCTTGTAGATTGTTAATTTATGTGAACTGTTTAATTTAGAATGTCTATCGAGTAAGCGTTTCTGTTGTTAGAAGCTTGTTTTGAGTTTGTGGCATGTGTGTGCAACATGTGCATTCCATGTAAGTTTTCTGTTTAAATATAAACCTACATAGCGTGTTTGACTAGTGTTAGGCAGCGGAATATTATTAATGTAAACGGATGGGAAGTTTTGTCGTCTAAGAGTAAACGTCTCTTGTTGCGATGTATTTTCATTATTTTTCTTTCCATAGTTTAAGTCATGGCTCTATTAGATGTAAATGGATTTGTGTCTTTCGAGTTGCAATTACAGGATCGGCATCTACAGCAAGAACTGCCATATCATCAGAAAGCATGGCCATACTTCTATGGATATAAGTTGTTATGTCACTGGTGCTTACTGGAAACAGCCTTGGTGCAAGTACGCTTCCTTGTGGTACCCCAGCATTGACTTCGTACATTTCAGAAAGTTCATCACCTTGCTTTACTCTAAAGTAACGTTCCACGAGGAAAGATTTCATTGCTAGGTACAGGCTATCTAGACATTTTAGTTTAAATTTGTGCAGGAGTCCATCATGCCATATCCGATCGAATGCCTAGATACATCAAGAAACACGGCTGAACAGTATTGACTGTTTTTGAGAGCTGTAGAGATTATATCAATAAGTCAGTGACATTGCTGAAGCGTGGAATGAGATGAACGAAATCCGAACTAATGATCAGGAATTGTGTTTGAAATATCGATAAACAGTACCAGGGGTGGTAGAAAGAAGTTTCTCAAATAGTTTAGAGAGAGTAGAGAGTAAGCTAATTGGTCTGTAAGAAGTTAGTTGGTGAGGCGGCTTGTCTGGTTTTGAGAAAATAATTATGATTGAGTGTTTCCACTGAATAGAAGAGTACCCAACTCGGAGTATGGAATTATAGGCGTGAGTTAAGATTATGATGGATTTTCTAGGAAGATGGCGCAAAAGTATTAAAGTAATAAGATCGTAACCCGGAGCTTTGCGTAACGGTAGGTCGTGAATAGTTCTGAACACGAAATCAACCTACAACACGAAGACCTCCCGACTATTGAAAATTTTCTTAATGCTCTTCTGCAACTTTGGATTTTACTTCCAAATTATTTATTTTATTTTTAGAAAACTGTAATCTTTTAACTTAGGCTACGTGGGCGCTGATTTTTTTTTTTTTATATTCAGCCTGGACGAAGTGACAAACGTTTTACAAGCTCATTATGAGAAAACAGGCCAAAAACTGGGAAATTTTTACGCATACATTTCCGTATCATCTACTATTTTATATAAAAAGAAAATTTTCGGTCAAATGAATCAACGTAGTTAAGGATTTTTATTTGGAGTGGATTCAAAATCTCCGTTTGATAGTTTCTATAACAACAGACTTCTTTTGTAGCGAACCTATAATCTATAATCGGCCAACAAATGTAACTACTACCATATATTACTACTAAGATACTCATAACGAATCATATGCAGATAACTGTAAAAATTACCGCAATCGACTCTCATCACAGTTTTTATTATGAATTATTTTTTTGATTTTAAACTTTGTTGTAAAGGTCATTTTTATATCTCATTTTTCAGACATAATTATATTTCATCATTTTATTTTAGTCAGGATCAGATTATTTATGTAATTATCCTTCAATTTAATTAAGTTTTATTGTGTCTTGTAAACGATTAAACTATTTTGTGCATATGGTATACAAAATAATATTATGGGGAGTAGAATATAAACATATGTTACCGCTTAAACTAATCATTAAAAATAATTTTGCGCTTAAAAACAAAATTTACTCAAACGTAATTTCAATAAAACAAATTTATTTTCATTTATTTTGATGTCCAGTAATAGGGAAACCTTGTAAAATAAATCAGCATAGCACGTTTCAACGCAGTTGACAGAGACGAAATTAATTTTATAATGAACCCCGTGTATACATTTTCCGCGCAGTCACTAGAATGTTCTAATCTTTATTAAATTATTGTGGCGTAATAGAGGTGAGAAACCAGAGAAATTAATTTTAATAAGAACTTTCTCACTAATTACAATGTTTACTGAATTTTCTAATTATTAAAATCAGTTAAAAGGACAATATCTTACCTGGGTTTCTATGCTAACGTTCTAATTTAAAGACTAAACTAATTCATTCTAAGAGCAAATGAAAACGAAAGGTTGTTTGAATGCAGCAATAATAATAATAATAATAATAATAATAAAAATTAACAGTTTTATTTTTCTTTCTTAAAATAGAAAATGTAAAACTGCTACTTAGATTTTCTTTGTAGGCAAGGTAGTACTTTAGTTCGTAATAATTGACTTATACTGTTGCCGAACGGGGCCGACGACACGTGGCAAAACCTTGCTTGCGAAGTTGATGGCCCTGAAAAGGGTCGTTTAATTGGTTGAGGGTCTTGAGAAGAACGTTGTAGGTAGCGGTTTGATGGCCCTGAAAAGAGCCGTTTGGGTTGTGTTGGTGACCCTGAAAAGGGCTGTGTGTGCTTTATGGTTGGCCCTGAAAAGGGCCGGTGTACGTGGCCAGAAGTGGCGATCCGGCGTGTGAAGAGCGGTCCCCGAAGAGTGACGGCTTGGCTACCGGGTTCAGGCCTAGCTCTCCTTCAGTGGCAGTTGGGTCTCCACTGTAGCGTAACACTGATGGCTTCCAGAGCCCCGCAGTGCCGGGTCGGCGTAGGCCGTCGGCCGATAGCGCTGCCGAGGCGGTTCTTTTCGGCTCTGCGCTGATCCCTATCCACACCGTGGTGTCAGCAGGCACGCACGGGCTTCCTTCGGCTGACCATTAATATAATATCAAGAAAATATTTAAGGAGGTTTTATAATTTGCCAGTTACCAGATATTACTTTAAGTCACAATACATTAGCTATATAATGCGCCCTGTTATTGAACAACAATTAATACACTAGAAACATTACTAACTTAATGTAGACTGCACAGAGTTAATGTACACTTATAATAATAATTATAATAAAAATAATAATATTAATAGGAGGTTAAACCAGAGACAAAAGCTTCAAGAACGGGAACAAAATGGAGTGAACAGAGAAAAGCGGAATTCTCACAAAGAATGAAAAACTGGTGGGCAGATAAAAAGGACAAGAAATCCCAAAAACAAACCAGATTTAATTAGCGTCTTCCACTTCGGGAGCTTTACGACTAATAATAATAATAATAATAATAGTAATATAATGTATTACGCAATTCTGTTAAAGTAGACTACAAGATAAATCTGAAAACTTGTTATATAATAAGGCTATGCTATCGAATATGTCGTGTTACAAGTAAAGAAAAATTGCATTCACCTGTGTTATTCTTGAAATTTAAATGCCATTCGAGTATCAAGATTTATGTCACAAAGCTGAAAATAATAAAGACTATAGGGTTACTTGGATCCCGGTTTACATATATAATAGGAGCAATGAGTGTAATAAGATGAAGATTCTTCTGTAATAAATCCGATGGGGAACCTTGGCTAATTTAATAAATTTGTGCAGGAAAACAAGTAAAAGAAAACTTTTTCTTTAAATGAGATTTCCACGAAAATAAGATATTTTATCTAAGATTTCTACACCGTAATCTCTTTAAACTTCTTTGAAGATTTTGTGGTAGGTGTGGCTTTGACAATGTTCTTATTTCTGTATTTGTGAAGTAAATTAATTTTGAGTAAAAATGAGTGTAATTTTTTAATGGATGTGTATACTTTGTCTGTGTTGAAGTCTCGATATGTAACAGAATTTTGTACGTAGTGGGGTAACATTTAATCAATACATGTGATTAAAAGTAAAAATCATTTTTAATAAGTTTGTGTTCTTGTTACGTTTTATGTTTCAGCAAACCATAGATTAAAGCACCGTACATCCACATTCTACGGTGGAGTAGCGAGTGCAAAGGCTTTAATTCGTGATTCAGCGATTTTTTTGAAAATTGATTATTTATTTTGAAAATACTACAGGTTGTAACTCTCAAAAAGTATAAAAAATTATTTCATAAAACAAAATTTATTTAGGCTAAATAATTAAATTAGTGAATAATTCACAGATTGAACTCAAAATAAGATGAAATTAGTGAAACATAAGAAAATGCAACAATAAAGTAGGGTAAATTAAAAACACCATTATAATGTCACCGCCAATCACCCCTTCTAATTAATCATTTACTGTGTGCCTTCAATAATTCTTCCAACCTTTGTCGGCGCGGTAGGCCCTTTGGCGGCGTACCGACAAACCTTTCGGCTGCGCACCGACAGAGGCCTTTGTCATCAAGGCCGAGCCAGTAGCCGCTCTCTACCAAAGCGCTCTCGGCAACTAGTATATAAAGAGCGCTGCACTGAGCCGAGAGATTCAATTCCGATCCAGACACAGAGAGATTCCCTTCCACCAGTCTACGGCATCGACAAGACGTCCAACATGGCACACGGCTGCCGGACTTCAGCGAAGGCTAATCGACGACCCCGAATGAGAGAAAATAATGCTGCCGCTCGCCGACCCGTCACCGTAAGCCGTCGATCGGACCATCATCGCCCACTGGCGCGAGCGATGCCCACAGTGGTCCCTCGATCGAGCCTTACGCCCACCGGATCCGACGAAGCTGCCATCGACGCACTACTGCGAAGAATGAAGAAAATGTCTCCGCTGGACGACGACACGCCATCTCGTCCAGCTCTTCGACCGCCACGACGACTACGACCGACGCTGCACATCAAGACGACCACCGCTTAAACGGCCTTTTTCAGGGCCACCAAACAGAAAAGGTTTGCCACTTAATGTCGCCATCCGGTGACAATAATGATCAAAATGAATCTCAGAAATATTTATTAGTATGAGCAACAAGAAGTGAGATTTCAAAATGTGAACGAGGCAAAATGAAATGAATTAAAAAAGTTAAATAATATAAAGAAAGATAATTATGGATATTTTGTGGTGATTAATTAGCTAGTAAATTAAAGCTTATTTGATATTAAAATTTTTTTTAAATATAACGCTTCCTTGGCTTAGAGGTTAGCCTGCTAGGCTATAAAGTGGCTGATTCCGGGTTTCATTCCAAACAAAGCTGCGAAAATTTGAACACGTTAAAACACACAGTTACAGTTTCAAAACGTACAGTATTAGCTAATGACCGACATGATAAATTGCCTTTGAAGAACATATAAAAATAATAAGTGAGTTGAAGCGAAATTCTGATTTGTGAATAAATTAACTACTTTTATATGATTTCAAAGTTGCGAGTAATAGGTAAAATGGATTGAACTTACGATCCAACTCCAGTTAATTTGATCGCCGTTATACTCGGTAAATGCAAAGGTAAAATACTGGCACATTCATGCCATTGTTTGCTTATATACATTATTACATTACATATTCAGTCTTTAATTCACGGAGTATCCCATAAGTCCGTGACTAATCCTATAAGCCTTATATTCGTTGACTTGGGGCTCATTAACAACCGTAGAATAGCGTTCTAGGATTCATTAGACATAAATATAACTAAATGAATTCTCTAATAAAGTTGTTACTTAATAAAGTAGACAATTTAATATTCTCTAGTAGAAACGATATTAAATATATAATAAAATTAAAAAATGATTTACAGCAAAACATACTAGAATTCCTTAACAGTAAATACAGTCACACCTATGCCTTTATTCGTTCGGGGAGTAGTTATAATAAAAAATACACCAACTTCCTTTAAACGTATAAAAATAATTTATTGACACGATTGTTAATTACAAATAATTACTAAGCTTAGACTCCTAACAAATTACCCTTAGATTACTTCAATTAAATTAATAAGAAAACTTAAAGCTTAAACTTAACTTGACTATAGTTAAGACACTGTCACTTAACAATCAAAAGAAATGATTTATCTGTCCACAACCACTTGATACCACCCGTACAGTGAATAAAGTGAAGGTTTAATTTGCTGTGTGGAGGGTAAATGCTTTTCAGAGAGCCTGGCATGCTGATGAACATACTTTTCCACTCAGTGAGGAATACAATGGTAAACTACCTAACTCCTCTTTTTACTTAGTAAAGCCTCTAGAGGTTCACACCAGTCTTTCGGCTGATTACCTAAAAGACACATATACATTGTTACGTTTACTCCAGGTTTTTTTCGGGATCTGGTTATTTATGAATAACAATATCCTGTTAAAAACTGTAACAAATATTTATTTGAGAATTAATTATTTCCATTATTACTCGTACATTTTATAACTGTTATTAAACTATCAAATTATTTAAACTTAATAGACTAAATTGATTGTTAATTTTTTGTAAAAACTTAAGACTTAAAGTTTACTAAAAAGAAAATATGCCCATTTACAATCAGATATAGCCTAAAATTCTGTATAAATAGTTTTTTTACGGTTATAAAATAGTACATTATATTTGCCGTCCCAAAGAATGGTTTTCCAAACGTGACAAACCGGTTCCTGCTGTTTAACATTCTCTCGTGACTAAAAGCTTTACAAATTGATTCTATTTTATTACAATGAATAATATAATAAATTTCACTAACCTTCTTTTATAAACTGCGTCAACTTTTATCTTTACTTACGCGTGTTTTGGTGGATCCACGATCATCAGAGTAAATAACATAATTGAAACTAAAAAATTTTATTTTTATTTAAAATCTATAGAAGATGATACATCTTCAGTCATTTGTATAAAACTTTACAAATTGTTTACTACTGATTGACTTGATTAAAGAACAGCTGCTTTACTTAACGGCAAATTGATTATTTAAGATAAATCAATCACAAAATAAAAAATAAAAAAAATTGAGAAATAATTAATAACAACAGAAAGAAGATAATATATCTTACCAAAACTTCTCTTCTGTATCAGTAAAATCAAAAAGTAAATAAAAGCTAGTGCGCCCGGCAAGTAATGAATTACAACTATCACCCAAAACACAATATTCAATAGCCGATAAAGTGTCACAATTTAATATATAACTATAATGCATCAATTCATATCTATAGATACATATTGCTCTTTTAATGTGTCCACGTGCTCACTCATATTTTTGTTTTTGTATAATTTTATTAATTTTAGCAATGAGAAAAGTAAAACTATGTAATTGGTTGATATTTTAGCATTTTTTATGTTTTTGACATGATAGTTGCATGTAAAATCAACCTATACCCAAACAAAAAAATGAAAATTCACTGTAAAATTACTGTCACGTTAATGACGACAGTTTTGTAGTCAATATGTTTACAAAATAGAAAATTACAAAGCACACAGTAATAAATATGTTGAAAAGATTCTTGAAAATAGCAATATAGTTTGTTTTTATTTTCCATAAATTGTACCTAGGCGATATAGGTTGTTTCTGCAATCAGCGATTCATATACCTACATTTTAAAATTTTCGACCATGCAAACTACAGTTTTACCAGCTTCATTTCGAGAAACAGGAAAAAGTAAAATCATCTGAAAAGTTGGGTGATTACCAGAAGTGTAGAACTAAATTGATTCCGATAAAGGAAATAAAATAAATGTTTTTAGGAACTACAGTATCGGTTAGATTAAGGATAATCGAACAATGTTACTCAAACAAATGTAGTATCAGTAATAAAGTTGTAAACATTCTTTTATTTGACATTTCGGTTCTGTAAAAATGAATACAAATCACAATTTGGTAAATGAGTTTTGATTTGTTTTTTTCTTGATAATAGAAAGGATTCTAGTAGTATTCCTCTTCTGGGATTGCCTAATTTAAATTGAAAGGATTGAACTCATTTTTTTAATTTTTAAAATAATAATTTTAAATGAATAAATTTCTGGCACAGTTGCTTTTTGAGTCGTTTCTACAATTTTATACAAAACGTTTCAATGCAAATAATTAAGTATTTGTATGTTCATTAATATTTAACGGAGACATTAATCAACTAATAAAGGGGCAAAACACGTATCCTTACGGACATTTGTATACCCAACAAACCATTGTCTACACGTTGCATTAATAATTTCCAATTAAGCAATGTTGCTACAAGTATATAGTAGTTATTGTTGTATTATATGAACGTAAATATATATTTCGAACGTTAACGACTGAAATACTAAATACTGAGAACTTCGCGTTTTTTTTTTTTTTAACTTTAATTATGAAATTTTCATTTATTATAAATGAAACAACCAGCGAATATGATAATGGGAAAATGAATAAGGGACCTGAATGGAGTGACGTCCTTAGACAGCTCAATCTACTGACAGGCCTCCAACGTTTCTATTTAATTTGTACTTTTTTATTAAGTTCATTATTCGTAAACTAGGAGATCCAACCTCACCCTTAATGTCTCTGAAGACTTCAATTGTACCATTTTTCCGAACTTCAAATCAATATTTTAATTGCTTCTTCACGTTTCCTTTTCCCACAATCTTTTCATTTTGTCGGATCTTTCCTTTTTAAGTTGTTCAATGTTGTGGGATTCACGTCTCCTCTTTTCAATCTCTACCTGGAAGATTACTCTCTGGTTTTTTTTTAAACTACCCAACTCTGCATGTCTTCTGTATCGATTTTTACATCTCAATGCTACTGTGAACCATGTAGTCATTCAATGTTACTGCGAACCATGCTGGTTTGGTTTTTGAGATTTATTATTTATCAAAAATTTGTTTTATCAGTTTGCTACTTTTCATTCTTGCCATAGGCCTATTTCCGAAAAATACAAATATCCTTTTTCTCTTTCTGTAATATGCTTTGAGTTTTTTCGTATATCTCTTTGTTTGAACGGGGTCTTCTTTCTTTTTCCTTCTTAGATCCTAGGACATTCCTGACTATTCTCCTTTCTATGCTCATTATTTTATTGATACCACCTTCTAATATAATTTTAAGTTTTTCTGCTTCATACAGTTCTTTCAATCTTACCACCATTGATAGTACATAATTTTTGTATCTCATAATAAAGCTTTTTTGTTATAAGTATAGGTTTCTGGTATTCATGAACGCGGTTTCCATCTTATCCACCCTTCTTTCTGAGTTGCCCTTCTCGTTTTTATTTATATTGATCCATCTCCCAAATATTTAAACGCTCTTACTCTAAAATTGTACCACTTTTATTATTTTAATTATTTTTCTTTTTAGTTTATTTAAAGACGCATCAACAGATTCGTTATTAGCGACTACGGTGGGTTTTGTAACTGGAGAAATGGGTTCCGATTTAAGAAACTTTTCAGACTAGCCGGGAATCAAACATAGTATCTCAGCGTTAAGGCTAGTGTGCTACCACCACGCTACGGAGGGGGCCCTCCAATTTTTAATGTAGGCTACCAATTGTACCAATTTTTATTAACTGTTTTGTAAAACTCAAAATTAGTCTTAACTGCAGTACTTCACTTTTCATTAATTTGTCCACGACTGTACCCTAGTTGTCAACACAACTAGGGAATAAGATGAAAAGAATTAGTTATAATTGACATTATAACTTGGAGGAGAACACTATTACATACCACAACTTCTAAGGAACTTTAAAAATAGATTGTTTATTAAAATTTACGGGTTAAAATAATAAATATTTTCCCTGATCAAACATGTCCCAAATGTCAAAGTGGGTTACCAGGTAGTCCTATTGCATGACAATTTTGTAAAAGTCGTTTGAGTTGTGTAATGATATGGTCAAAAAAATTCTGTAATCATAGCGAGCATCATTTACGCACAGTGTATGTCGACCATCATAGAGGACGGTGTTAGTTACAAAAAGGAAGAGTCTACAATTTGTCGTAGGCCTAATCTAGACTGTAATCTTTGAACTTTGTTTAGAACGGACGGTTTACCCAGTCAAACACTCCGCTGAAATTCATCCGGATAGAATTTAGAAATGACTTATAAACTGCTAACTTTAGGTCAACAGGTAATTTAAATGGTGGTGAAATGAGGAAAATTAGACGTTTCCGCCTGTTTTTGATGTTTTGTAATTTAATGTTTATAAATTGTTTTAAATATTGCTTCTTTTTATTAATAATGATTCGTGTAATATTAGTATGTATCCTCTGAAAGTGTACAATTTTTATAGATTTTTTTTTGGATGTATGTTCATTTGTATGTATGTTGTCTAGGTACACATTTTAAGATTTTAAATTTAGATCGGTTGGACCGTAAATATTTATAAAATAACATTGTAAACATTTAAGGTATGGGTGGACGTAACAGTAGGCCATTATTACTGAGATTTTTTTTTAGTGTTACGTCTGACTGTTCTGCAATTCTGCTAATGCAGACAATGGATAATAATTATAATGAAAATGAGTGATGAAAAAATGCCAGACTTGTCCGGGAATCGAACCCGGGACACTGGCGTAGAAGCCAGTTGCGCTAACCACTAAGCCAACGGGCCGGCCCGTTGTACTACTGGATGATGACACCCTGAATGTCGCATCAGATCCGCTGTTATACTAAAGTAAAGTAGGGTGGTTTTTGTATTTTATTCACTGATAATAAAATATACAATAACAGTAACGAAAATTACAACCAGTATTTTCATTACTCCCACTAAAAATAATTCCGACATAAAACTCGATCCAGAATAGTTGGAAGAACATTAAAATTTTATCGTAAAAAAAACTATGGGAAATGGATTCTACGGTTTAATAACAATATTTTTAAAGAGAAGCTGTTAATATTATATTTTACTAATGATGTCGTGACCCTTGATATCCATCTATAAAAGATTATTTGCAGAAGTGCCCGGATTCACAAGGAACTGTTGAAGCAAAAATATTTATAATCTTATAAGTTTACATTCGTATAGTGTATGTAAGCTTTCACCTGCGCTATTTCAATTTAAATTTTTACACCTAAAATTTGGTTTAATTTTATTTATTTCTAATTTGTGTAGGTACGTTGCAATCTGTTTAATTTGAACAATAAGCAACCCCATGACCCAATGAGATGAGAATGATGTGTATGACGTGTAAATGAGGTGTAGTCTTTTAAAGACCCAGGCCGACCATTCCTGAGAGAGTATGGTTAATTAAACCCCAGCCATCAAAGTACACCGGCAACCACTGTCTAGTATTCGGTGTAATTTAATGATACAGATCTTCTTCGCTGTAGGTACTTGATATTTTTTAATCTCAACAGAATATCTTGATATATATATATATATATATATATATATACGAGGTGTGGCTATTAAAAAACGAGACTGACGCTGCTGCGGATCAAGGAGGCATGCGTCAACCGCCATTAATCAACAGCTGTTTAGTATGACCTCTTCTTTTTAGTATGCAGCTAGTCTTGTTTCTGTAAACAACACCGTTTAGTCAGAGCCTACATTCGCGTTATTGTTGTTTTTTTTTGTTTTACCGGATAAAATGGTTAGTCTAATAGTAGAGCAACGAATTATTGTGAAATTGCACTTTAAACTTGAAAAAACTGCTACTAAAACTTATAATTTACTGAAAGAAGTGTATAGAAGTGAATTTTTATCGCGGGTACGTGTTTTTGAATGATTTAAGCATTTTAAATATGCCAGAGAAGACGATGAAGATGAGTCGTGGGCAGGTCGCCCTTCACGTCAAAAACGGATGAAAATGTCGAAAAAGTCGGTAATTTGATTCGGTCTGACCGTCAATTAAGTATTAGCGCAATCGGCGAAACTGTAGGTATTGATAAAGAATGTGTACGGACAATTTTAACATGCGAAAAGTGTGTGCTAAAATGGTGCCTAAAATTCTAACGTTTGAACAACAAGAAGCTCGCAAAACTGTTTGTACTGACACTTTGTGCGCGATTGAAAATGACCCAGATTTCTTGGAAACGATAATAACATGTGATGAAACTTGGTTATTTTACTTATGATTCGGAACCGAAACGCCAATCCATGCACTGGAAGAGCCGAACTTCAATGAGAGCCAAAAAAACTTGAATGAGCAAGTCAAAATTTAAAGCAATGATGACTTTTTTTGATATCCATGGGATTGTGTACCTTCACTGGAGGTCAAACAATTAATCAGTACTACTACCTTGAGGTACTTTCTAAACTACGTCAAAGAGTAAGGAAAAAACTACCCGAAATTTGGAAGGACAAATCATGGGTTCTCAACTAAGACAATGCGTCAGCTCATTCCGCGTTATCTGTCAAGAGGTTCCAAGCCAAGTACAGCATCTCAGTGTTAGAACATCTACCTTATTCACCAGATCTTGCACCATGTGACTTCTACCTGTTCCCTAAGGTAAAAGCTCCATTAAAAGGGACAAGATTTGAGTCTGTGGAAGCTGTAAAAAAGAACGCGACACGTGTTCAGAAGGAGCTATCAGAAGATGACTTCCAGCACTGTTTCCAGCAATGGAAAATTTGCACAAAGCGTTGTAGGGATAGAGAAGGAGTATATTGAAGGTGACAATAAGTGATTATGTGTATAAAATAAAACTAAAATTTTTTACGTCAGTCTCGTTATTTAATAGCCACACCTCGTATATAAATCTACTGCATCCAGGTTATTTGCACAGTATTTTACACTCTTATCCAGTATATTTTTATAACATGTTTAATATTGTAACAGGATCGACTAGACGGATCACGAATGTTCGAGAATTCCATTCATAAAAATAATAAAGACATAATAAAATAACAATACACAATAAGACCAGTTTTGTAAATGACAGTTGTAACCATAAAAGTGTGTCTATTCATTCACAAAAGTTGTAAAAACTCGTGTAGTACGCCTATTATAAAAGTTCAGGTATACTATTGTGTACAGCTATTTTTATGAAGTTGTTTAGGAGGTTATTTACGTTTCTATTTACAATAGTTGACTTGGTAACAAAGGAATTTTTCTAGCATTCATTAATAAAGAGTTATTTTTGTACTTGAGTAGATTTCACTACTTTGTTCTGGAACGATCTTTGTGAATGATTATAAAAGGAGACCCCCGAGTGCGGTCCAGTCAGTATTCGTGTGATCTTTGCCGTACGATTATTGGGGTGTGTATTTAAGGTTACACATCCGAGTATTGTAGTGATTCAAGATTGTTATACTGTCTCTTTGTTGTGAGTGTATTGTAAAGTTAATGTGAATTCAATTTCTATGTTTTGTATGTCTGTGTAAGCTATAAAAGTGTTTGTAAGTTATTTATTGTTTATTATCTAGTTTAAGTGAATTATTAAATCATTTATTGTGTTATTTAATTATAATTAGTTTAATCATTTATTTTGTAATCTTTTAGTCTAATAAATATTTGTAATTTGTAAACTTTAGCGTATTAATTATTTAATAACCTAGATCCCGAAACGGACCTTAGCAATAAGTGTCACAATATTGTAGTCTACTCTAAAAAATAACGTACAAGTGTAAACTTATATTTTATACTAATACAGTTTTATGGCTAGATGATTGTTTATATCATATCTACACGAAAGTATAGCTATTAAACAATAAGTTATATTTTTCTAATAAATTACCTTTTTTATGACTTATAAATTACGCGAGTGAGTGCCTTAGAATGACCGTGGAGGTTCTAAGAAAAGCAGAGAAATATGACCAAAAGATCCTCCCCAAGATAATGGGCCCGAAGATAATAGACGAACAATATGGGATACGAAGTGGGAAAGACCAATACTAGGAAAATGAACGATTAATGAAAACAATTAGAAAAAGAAGTTAATAATTTATGTATATAGCCCTACGGTAATTTCAAAGTTTTGAAACGTTATAGTCTATTAAAGGGTATAGTATTATTCAAAATATTAATTTCCAAAAGTGTGTTCATGACGTTCAACTCCGTCGTGGTATTCTTTAATTCATCTATAACACTGTGCTTAAATATATGAAGATAAGAACTAATATTAAAATAACAGTATGATCCAATAAAATTTTAAATTAAAGATGTCAGTAGACTATTACCCGGCCACATTCATAAGTTCTAGTAAAAATATATGTGATAAGACAGAAAAGCAGAATACAATTATTGAAAATACATTATTACGTCAATAATTAGTGAAAAATAAACTTGTTATTTATAAATAAACCTTCAATCAGTAACTTAAATACCTGTACCTTTTTCACTTTTGACGGTACAAAATCCATCTTGCTAACGTTGATACGTCCTAACAACTTCTATCTCTTTTCTTAAGAGTTCTTGCTAAGGGCAAAACATATCTAGCTTTTGCTGACACTCTGTAGAAGTAGTGGGTGATAATAATGATTATGGAGTGATTATTTATGAGTGATTATAGAACAATAGCATGTTTTGGCAAGAATTATTCGAACGTAAACAACTTCAAGCAGGAGGATACCGTAAAAAGGATTGGTTGAATGTACAATATAAAAATACTTCAAAACACAGAAGTTTTTGCCTTGTTTTCATTCTGTAAGTGATAAAAGTGTCAAATTTTAAATTTTATATTGAACGTTAGCAACTTTAAAAGACAACTTTTTTTACCGAGTTTTGAATATTTTGGGTACATTTTCCAGATTACTAAACTCCGAGTATGGAATTCATACTTAAAAAAAAAACCAAAAGATTGATCACACAGTTTATGTCAACAAAATTTGTTTTTTGTTTTTATTAATAAAATTGTTAATCACCGCATCTTCTATGAAACGTCTCAATTCAATAAAAAAAAGCAGATTTGGAGAAAGCAATTTTATTATTGTCGAAAGGAGAAAATTACTTAGAAATGGAAAGACCTAAATAAGTGAAATATAATTTGATCACGTTGGAGAAACCTACAACCTTATACCTTTCCAATGTGATTTTTCTGTTTTTGTAGCTTTATAATAATGTGTAAAAATTGAGAACGGTTTAAAATCAAATTAATTCCTTTGTAATTTAAAAATCAAAAATACTAACACGTTTCTTTATTAATTCAATCTTTTCTTTCAGTTTTTAAAACAGGAGGTGGCAAAATAATGGGTTTTTTATTCATTTATAACTTAATTTGATAGATTCTTCATCAAAGTACTAAAAGTTTCCATTATGTCAAGAGATATTCTTTGTTTCACGTTTATAACATTTAAAATAAAATACTTATGTAAAATAAAGTATTATACATGCAAATTATGCAGTAAATATTGTTATGTAACCCAATATGACTGAGTAAAGTAGAAGCTGTGTGAAGACTAGAGTGGGTCGATCAGAGTGATTTGCAATAGAGCAATGGTCTGAGGCAAGAAAATATATATTGTTCCCCCTACTGTTCATTATAGACATGAATGTAACACACAAGAGAATGAAGAAAAAGATCAAAGAATATACTGGGAGTTTATTGTTTGCAGATGATCTGGTTATAAGAAAAGAAAGAGAGAGGATGAAAAGGACACTGGAATTGTTGAATGAAGGGATAGTCAGTAAGTGTCGGAATTTAGTAAGGAAAAACGTGAAATTTTAGAGCATAGAATAAGACTAAGTTTTAAGGTGTTGGAGGAAGTTAAAGAATCCACATATCTTGGGGCTGTTTTCTCATAAGAAGGAAGATTAGGAAAGGTATTAATTAAACGGTTGCAGAAAGCAAACAGTTTCTTCTAAAGTGAAACCCAGTTTGGACTAAAGAAGTTCTTATGTATTGTAAGAACATTGTGTATGACGCATAAATTGAACCAATACTAACTTATGGAGGGGAAACATAGACAGTTGGAAGGAAAACAGAGAGTAGGGAGAGTGTTTGAACATGTCAGTGGAATGGAGGAGGGTAAAATTAAGGAGGGAATGTGTAAACTATGAAAATTTTGAAGAAAACTAAAATTGCTAAAAATTTAATTTTGACTTGACTACTCCCTTAAACTTAAATACCCGTAGTTCCAATACATCTGGATAAAGGTATATTTATCTAACGTAGAATCCCAGTTAACAAAAATTGCTTACAACCGAAAATCTATAAATTTTTGAAGTGTGTAATTCACAAGATCGAAATAAAGATTACCTCTTGTGAATATCTGATTATATTGCAGAGTATAAGCTTTTATATAATGTACGGTTTCTAGACGTGAATCGTGTGCTTTATTTCTTTTAAACAAAATGTCATGTACACACAACCACGTTGTTTTGTTGAATAAATTAAGGCCGTAGAAAGAGAAGAAAATTATGATTATTGTTGCACACTGTTGCAGCGGGATCATGAGATTAACGTATCAGATTGATCACAATCCGTATCAGACTGACAAAAAATAAAGACAAACATGAGCACAATGTAGTTAAGACATTAAAAAATGAAACCATCTAAATCAATACCTTAATGAAGTGCAGAAAATCTAGAAAAAATAATTAGGTGTAATTTTTATTTAGTATAATATTGTACTTAGTTAAAATGTATCGAACGCATGTTAAATAGATAGTTTCTGGTAGGTTTAAAATAGCGATGTTCTTAATACATTTTTTAAACTCTGAGGAACAAGTCAATACCCAATGTTAATCCTTTTAAACGAGAAGCAAAATTATTTACAAATCTTGAAAACAATAAATCACATAAAAGGTGAATAACAGTGAAAGATAAATTTCTCATAAGACAACAGACATGAAAATAAAAGGCGAGGAAGAAGATTATGAAAGAGATTAATACGAACACAAATAACTAATAAAGAGCATTTAGTAAATCTGAACGGAAGGTCAAGTAATTTTAGTCTTTCTGTGCCTTCACTTTTATCAAGTAAACTAAGACTTGAGGTAGACTGGATGGTGCTAGATGAGGAAACCCTGAGTGACCATAGGTGTATTTTTTACATTTAAATGACGGAGGAGGACTTAGGGGGAGAATTGGATCAAGTGGCACACGGATGCAATTGGGAAGGCTAGGCTGCGAATTTCCTTAAGGGGAAAGCTGAATACAGAAGCGCGTAGAGGACCGGTAGAACTCAATCAGGCTGTGATTGAGGCTTGTACGAAGGCTCTTGACAGAAAAAAGACCGAGCCGGCGCAGACTGATGTACTGGTGGATGCAGAGATTGGGGAGATCAGACACGCTTGTAAAAACATCTGAAGAGATATAACAGAGGGCGGTTGCTGGTTTGATAATACGCAGTTACGAGTACATTTGAGCGAAATGAGGTGGCAGTTGAGGATGGAAATCGCGAAAACAAGGAAAGAAAAATGGCGTGCGATTCTTCAAGAATTGAACGAGGATTGATGAAGAAAATTTGGTGGTACCACCCACAAGCTGACGCAGTTTCTTGTAGGGCATAGTTGCTTTGGGGCACATTTGAAAAGGTTCAAACTTCATGAAGTACCAAAATGCTGACTGTGTCAACGAAGTATACAAAATGAAGAGGAGGATAATACATTTTTAAAGAATTACTGGATTTAATGGAAAACAGATGGTAATAAACTACCATTATTGAGCATATTTTTGAAAGATGTCCCTATTTTGGCCTCGACAGAATGGAGACATCTGAAAAGATAGGCGTTGCACAGTGGGTCCCGGAGAGAGTAGGGGCAGCGATGCTGCGGGATGAGGAGAGCTAGAAGTTGGTCGCTCCGTTTGCTGAGAGGGTGGTCGGGAGACTGCGGAGGGAGGAGACATGGTGATCCGCGGGGTTGCCCTCTCCAACTGTGAATCAATCCTGTCCCTACTCAGAAGGTAAGGTAGGCACACTAATTCCCTGAGAGCTGGTGATGAAAGAGATGAATGAACGTGAGAGAGTGACTGTTGATCGGTGGCAGCGAGAGAGGAATCCCACGGTTCCCTTCCACGCCCCGCTGACAGTATGTCATTTTTTTAACCCAACATTTCCCTTGTATTATTATACAAACAGTTCCGAGGGAGGTGGAGGGTTGTTTGCTGATGTCGGATCAAGTGGCCAGGCGGCGGGTTTTTGGTTGGTAGGCGGTTGCGGCCTCCTTGGGGCTGGACGAGGACGCCTCAATTGAGTCCAACACCTTGTTCCCCCATCGTAAAGAAGTGAATATGAGTTTTTCTCGCCGCCTCGGGTATAAAAAAGTAAACTAAGCGGCAAATAATTCAGGTGGTCGTCTAATATTTTTTAATAAATCTTCTTACCTTGTTACGTTCTTTTTTTAAATTCGGGTTATCCGGAATGTGTTCAACCTAATTATTTCGGATAACTGCGATTCTTCTGTAGGGTATCTATATTTTAAAAGAAAAACATTAACTCCGAATTTAAATCTGTGGGAAAATGCATTCCGATATTGATCATGAAAATAGATACACAATAATAAAATTTTAAACAATAACTGGATTTAATGGAAAACAGATGGTAATAAACTACCATTAACCTATATTTAGTACGACAATAATGAATGTAATTTGATTTTGATGATGTTACAACTTCAATGTGAAGCTACACTACAGTACAACACAACGCAGTAGAATCGTAAACAATCCCCACGAATTGAACACTAACCCAATAAGTCGATATTTACGTTGCTAACAAAACACTTCATATTGGTTCTGAGCAATAATAAACCAAACAAATGAACTTAAGTAGCAACACAGTAACTAAAATTTTAAAAAGTAAGTAATTATTTACAAACCTAAAATCGAATTAAAAGTAATTTTTAAGCATGAAGAACTTTGTATGGAAGTATAACAATACATTCATTTAGATTAGAGCGGGCAGGTGATAAATAATTCAACATTTTATTTCAGATTCTCACTGATTTCGATTAATGCTACCATTCTATGCTTGAGTTAAAGGATACTTATATCACCCCACAGCCATTTTTCAGTACTTCTTCATTACGAGCACTAACTACTTACTGTGAATCATTCTCGGTTTTGTTTTTAAACGGATGAATCAAATCATCTGAAATTTCTACTGCCCTGAAAATTAAATAACGAATAAGTGTATTTAGCGTAGTATGATTACAACCATTTCGTCATAAAAATAATTTTCTTCTTCTCTTATCACTACGGATATGGAAACAGGGCTGTTCCGGTTAACACAGTACAAAAAGCGGCTCTGACCATCTCCTCCAAGGCCCAACCACAACCTTGTTGTGGTTTTATTATCAGTGATTTTATTATTTGGAGCTTGGACTCCAATCTTTGCCCGAATTATTTCATTTTGTCAGTTCAAT
Source organism: Catonia carolina (assembly GCA_035578175.1). Classification (NCBI taxonomy): domain Eukaryota; kingdom Metazoa; phylum Arthropoda; class Insecta; order Hemiptera; family Achilidae; genus Catonia; species Catonia carolina. The sequence goes on along the minus strand of JAQMRL010000001.1, from coordinate 305,559,688 downwards.
CTACTGTATTTGACAGCCCAAAGAAATTTAATTTTTACTTTCTGTAATCTGTTTTTATTTCGTGGATCTATCTTTGTTAGATTATACTACTGTCACCGGATGGCGACATTAAGTGACGAGTTGAAACCTTTACTTTTTGGTGGCTCTGAAAATGGCCGTTTAAATGGTGGTCGTCTTGGTGAAGCGTCGGTCGTTTTCGTCACGGCGGTCAAGGAGCTGGGCGACACGACAAGTCGTCGTCCAGCGGAGACGTCATCTTCTTCCCTCGCAGTAGTGCATCGATGGCTACTTCGTCGGATCTGGTGGGCATAAGGATCAGTCGAGGGACCGCTGTGGGCATCGCTTGCAGCAATGGGCGCATCATCTTTTCTCCTGCGGGGTCGTCGATGAGTCTTAGCTGGAGTCCGGTAGCCGTAAGTCGATTTAGGACATCTTGTCTGCTGTCTGGATCGGAATTTAATCACCTCGGGCTCAGTGAAGCGCTGTTTATATAGTCGACAAGAGCACTACGGTAGGGGCGGTTACTGACTTGGCCTTCGTGACAAAGGTCTCTATCGGTACGCCGCCACAGGCTTACCGCCCCTTTCGGAAGTATTGGCGGTTCGTTCTGTCGCTAAGTCACAAGCTTTGATATCCGGCAGCACAGTACCTAGTCAAAGGGGACGACGATGAACTACGATAAACCAATATGAGAACAGCCAATGACTTACGAAATTTTAACTCCGTATTCTTTATAACCTTCCTTTTCAGATTACGGTGTGTAGTTCCAGAATATTTTTTTTCAAATCTATTTATCTTGCTACCACTATCAAGGCCTATATTGTTTTTGTAGATTTGGGCGCAACCTGTAGCTCACAGAAAATATTTACTTAATGAAACTTAACCTAATTAACTCTAATTATCTCTAATTAATTACCTCTAATGAATCTCTAACCTCTGTCTTGGATCTTGGACTAGCCATTTTCCTTTAAAAGCCATTACCTTTATTTTTTTTGAGGATATCCTTAGATTAAACTCACTGAATATTCTATTCAGTTAAAAGATAGAGTAAAATGTATTGTAACTTTTAAATAAAAAACAAAGGAAATAAATGTTTTCCTTTGTTTTTATTCATTATTTTGTATCGTTGTTACAGTGAGTGAAGTCCACAGAACAACCGTGTTTTTAAATTTTAATAATTACAATATTTCCATAATTAATTACACGTATATTAAAGTAATTAATTCAAACTTCGGAACTAGGTAATTCAACCGTCTACTCTTCCGCTGATAAAAGAGGCGTGGATGCATAATTCTGCAACAGCGTTATTTATAAGATATAATACACGACTTAAAAGATACTTTTAGTTCAGTACATTGTATTATTGTATTACGGAACATATTTTATACCGTGTAAATGTTCGTAGTGTAGATTATTATTTAGATTACGGATGAATGTATTTGGTGAGACAAAATACGCCTAACAACTTTCCTAACGTATATTACAAATTTCTCAAAGAAACCTACGACGTAATAAGTTTATGTAACATTACATAAAAATATTGCCTTTACGTTAGAAAATTATTAACGAAAGTTTAGTCGACAATACTAAAGCCTAGTAGTTCCGCTCCCACCACTTTTTCTACCTGTTGACTTCCGTTAAAATTAACCTGGCGTATTATTAGTTTTAGTACTGTAGTTGAAAGACAATTTTCTTAGGAGTCAACATAAAACCGATTTCATATATTATTCATCTTCGTCATTACTGACGCCCACACTAAGATCTCATTACGGCTCACCGAACCCAAGTCATGTCAGTTTAAGGCTTACTCAATCTTTCCGTAATACCGATATCCATTCCTTTCCGTTCTTCCCCATCTCCTTCCGTACCCTTTTGCTGCCAATGGCCATTACGGACTAAATTGATCTTTTAAAAATTAACCGATTTTTTTACAATTTAAGTGTTATGGTAAATGACTAGGTATGTTTAATAATAAAAAAATTATTGAGTGATGATACTACATAATTCTTGGCTTGTGCGTTGGTAATAAGTAGTGATATGAGATGATATAAATACCAGGCCTGACCAGGAAGCGAACCCGAGACCACGACATAGAAGCCAGTTGCGCTGACAAATATACCGCGGGCCAGCCTTAAATTAACAACTAATTAAACATTTTAGCCGTTTATTAAATAAAAAGCTCCATAAATTTTCTAACCAAAAATGGTTTTTAAACCATCAATTTTATGGTTGGCGTTTCAGAAAAATTTTATTTTATCGATGTCCAAAGAACTGACAATACAGTAAGAACTTACTTATGATAAGGACTCAAGATGTGGGCTTGGTGAGGAAATGTTCAATTTATACGCCTAAAATCTAGAAAAACTAATCTCTAAACGGATCAACAAACAGTTAACTATTTCCGGGTTTTCCAGGATGGTACATTCGTAACTAATCATACTATACCAATTAGTGAATAAATCATTAATTTTCTGCTTTCTGCATTGATCAGGAATTTGAAAAAAAATGGGTGAAGTTAAATCTACATGTAGAGAGCTACATTAAAGAAAAAGTTGACCGGAATCAGTTCAGCAGGAGCTAAGACCCAAACTCGACTAAAAAACCTTCTAGTTCTAAGTATATTAAGTTAAAAGTTTATGAAATACATTCAAACTTTCTCTTTCTTGTCGCACCAAAAGTCGAAGAATAGTACGTGAATTTAGGGCTTCATGTAAATAAAAACGACTGAATATCTTAGCGAGGGTGAAAATCCTGAAAATCTTAAGCTAGGGAATAGTAAGGACGGTAATTATGACTATACTAAGAACGAAAGATTTAGGCGGGTCGAATTCTCGCTCGTGAATCTCTTTAAAACCTCCTATGTACTCATAGACTCCCCTTACGCTCATTACACTGTTACAAGAAGCAAAAAACTGTTTTTAGGTGTTAGATTAAATGAAAGTAGTTCATTCATTGTACTTTTTCATTTACTACAGTTGAATAATGTATTAATATTAATAAAGTAGGCCTATAAACAGAATTGTATAACAGGTATCCCGATGAAATAATTATGATTTACATAAAAGTTAATGAAACACAGAGAAAATAATCACAACCTAACAGAATAACTCTTAAGGATATAATAACCGAACTTCACGGCCAATAATCTTTTCGAGACTAAACGCCAATTAACCAACCAGAAGGCCTACTTTGTTGTGGGCCTTCTACTTTGTTGTATAGGTTGTAGGCTATAATCGTATTGTTGTGTTCTCTATTATAATATTTTTGACTATCTATAATACTGTAGATTTATTAACTCATTTTTGTGTGCGTTCATAAACGTAAGTTACATAATAAAGTAATTGTATCGTTATACCGGTAGGGTGTGAAACAAAATGTAATTTACATCTTGTTTTAAATTAAATGTTCTAAATTAAACATGTCACACAAATTAACAATCTACAAGACAGTCTTAAGACCAATCTGGACATGTGGAGTTCAACTTTGGAATCTGCTAAACCTTCACACGTGAAACGTATACAAGCGATTCAGAACAAGATTCTACGAACGACAACGCAATGCCCCTTTTACCATTACAATTTTAATGTTGCACAAAGACTTACAAATCCCATACGTAATTGATGTTGTAAAACAACTATACAAGACGATGCATGACAAATTTGAATTACATGACAACCCTCTCATACAAAACAAGTACACTAGGGCGATACCGGGTACTCAGCACAGACGTTTGAATCGCCTCCTGCCAAGAGATCTTCTTGGCCAACTGTAGGACTGTGGTGATGACTGCACGCTCCTTCAAGTAAATCAAGTTTTGGAGCATTAGCTTCACATTTAGAAATTGTTAGACTATATTAATATAATAACAGATAGGCCTACTAAATTTCAATTAAAAGTGTCAAAAAACATCTTGTTTTAATTCATACGAATTATAAACTTTACAAGTAGGCCTATTAAAACATACGTGCAGTAGTACGGTACTAGATATAGGTGGAGTAAATTTTTTGAGTGTAAAGGGTGAAGTAAACTTTAAAATAAGGAAATAAGTTTCAAGTCAACAGAAGCAGTAAGAGATGAGAAATTGCTCGACTGGTGGGATTGGTGAGGTGAGGAAGTGGTGAAATACACAGCAAACTCCTACCCGCCTAAATTTATCGTGCTTATTATAGTATATCACAATTATAGTGTATTATAGTGTATAGTGTATTGACCTGTAGTCAATATTTTTGCGTTACAAGTGATAGATATTTGCAGTACAATAGGATGGAGTTACTGTAAAAAAATTACACTTGGCGATTTACAAAAAATAAACGTTTAAACTGTCGTGGCTGAAACATTAGGTAAAGTTATATCAAGAAATTACTTTTTTCGGAATTCATACAAAATATAAGAACTAAGTAAACAAAATTACTCTTTTGACGTAAGCTTCCAAAGGGAATAACTTCGACTTTAAATAATAAATTACCAAATTCAATTCAGTAATGGACAAAAACGATACCCAATAATTTTCTACGGTTTATTGCTATATCTACGTTTGCTCGTAAAATTCAATCTAGTAGGCCCACCCCACCCACACAATTTAGCAGTCTCTAACATTTATTTCTTTTTAGCAAAATGAAAAGTTTTAACCAATCACGACTTATGATTAAAATTACGGATGAAAGTAGTACGATGTTATATATTTCTGGTTCTCTCATATTTTGTGGAAGCGTGGGCACTCACTGAAACAATGCTTAACCCTAGAACCGGCAATCGTCAATTTTGAGACGATGTTACGCTTCTTGAACCGGTCGCATCACAAAATCGGATTTGCTTCATAGCATTGCAATGCTGTCGTTTTAGTTTTAAATTCATCTACAGACAGCGTTGCTGTTTTGAACAATAGTTTAGTAATGAATAAAGTACATTTTTACGTATAATACAATAGTTTTAGTTGTGTATTCTGTCTGTGTTTCTCTTTTAAAATAATGCTACTCTAAAGCTGAATTTGGTTATTTCTTAATTTACATGATGTGTTCTTGTATGTATTTTCTTCAGTTTTGAACATAGAATCTTATTTTTGTTATATTTTGAAATAAACATTATAAGTAATGATTCGTATGTAATGAATTTTGAAAGTAGAGCATAAGAAAGGTTTAATCAGTAGTGTCATCTGAAATTTTAGATTAATATTTGTCTAAAAATTATTTTCAAATAGCTTCAGCATCCCTAAATCAGATTAAAATTTCAATAATTTATTTATTATATTTCCTAAGTTTTCTTGTTATTTTGATACGTCAAGTGATAAGGTTTGTGATTTATAAAAAATGTTTAATAATTTCTTTACGGTTCAGTGACCCATATGCTAAAAATTCTCTGCCGGTCTAGAAAAATGTTATTTCCGGCAATAGGGTTAAACGGCTAGAGGTATTCGAAATGTGTGTGTGTATCGGCGCTTAATGAAGATCTGTTGGATCGACATTTAGTAAGAGCAACGTTCTCACAAACCTGGACAAAAACTTAAAAATAGTCACGACTATCAAGCGTCGCAAATTCGAATATTTTGGACACATTGTGAGGCATCCACAAAAATATGACATCCTGTATCTCATTATAAAGAAAGATTCTTGGTGAACGTGGTCCAGGGAGAGGAAGAACATCGTGGCTGAAAAATTCGAGGCAGTGGTATGAAAAATCTACAGTAAAACTTTTCCGAACGGCTTTCAATAAAACGATAAACATCAACGTAGTAGCAAACATCTTAACCAACGAACGTTGAACAGTTATGGTGCTAGAATAAGAAGAAAAGGAAGAAGAGAACATTCATTTACTGTAGATGTATTGTCTTATTCTACTCAGACCTACGTTTCTATTTTATATAGCATCATATAATATTGCTGTGTAGTACAAACGGTTAAGTAAACCGTACTAACTCTGTGAGGCCAAACCGACATTTTGTAATGCTGGATTGTGTATATGTCACTTTTCTCATGCAATGGATAATAAATGGGAACACCACGAATAGCATTTTTTTTTTTTTTTTTTGCTATATCAGTCTTGGTTTTATACGGTCTGTTTTTTATTAATCTACGCGTAGAAATTTTTTATAGTGTCTTAAAATGTTCAAAATGAAAACAAGTTTGCATGCTGCAGTTGTGGTGGAAGCATTATGCCGTTTAATTTCATAATGTATTTAATGGTAAGTTTTCAGATGTGTTTACAAAACTTAAATAAGAAATCTGAAATAACAGGAAGCATTCTGAATTCATAACAACTGGTCGGTTACTAACGATTCGTAATGAAGAAATCCTACAAAAAGTTGCTGAAGCTTTTGTAGCTAATCCTGGTAAATCAACTTGAAAGGATGTTTCTAAATTACTCATTACGAGAAAGCGTTCAAAAAATTCTATAATATTTAAAACTTAAGCTGAACCGTCCATCTTTACTTCACGCTCTTAGCGATTGCAGTTCCATGAAATAGTCGCTATCAGTAACGAAGCCGCTTCTAACTTTTTTCAGTTAATTTTGTGGTGTAATGAAGCGTTATTAAATTTATGAATATGTTAACATAAATGTGTGAAATGGTCAGATAAAAATCCAAATAGCGCTTATTGTGCCTAATGTTTTGGCATAGGGAAGAATTTCGTATGCTTATTTTAGTAAGACATAACGTTTTAGGGAACTTAAACTCTGAAAGTTATTACAGTTGCTGAGGAAAATAGTGTTGCAAGAACTTGAAACAAACCTCGTTCTTAATTACTTTTAATCACTCATCAGGCAACAAAATAGAGCCAAAATCCATTTTGGAATTGAAGATAAAAATTTTCACATTTCTATTTATGCACAGGAAAGTGACATATGTGTCATTCTGTATTCTTATTGATTCACTATTAAATTGTAAATTGAATGTAATGTATTGCTTTATAAAGGGAATATTTATAATTATATAAATATTATATAATTATATATTATAATTAAATTTTAATTTTTGTACATTATCAAAATTAAGTTAGTTTTAAAACGCGTGAGGCTTTTCAAAAATGGGTTTAATTCATAAATGGATTAAAAAAACCATTTGCATAAAATATGTATTATAATTATAAACTTTATTTAATATTTCTCGTGAGTAGTAATCTATTTTTGAAATGAATTTTCAGACTGTAAACCAATTCGGAAAATTTTTCTTACTCCAATTAAAACTCTTAGACAAATTTATCGATACCCAAGACTTCACCGCGAATTGCAGGATCCGACATCAGCGATATTATGCCTCTTAAAAAAATTATAATTTTTAAGTCAGATCATCAGCTAAAATCATTAAAAGCTCTTACTTTTTTCTTATTCTTTAACCTAAATTTAATAATAAAAGTTAATTTAAGTTCAAACTCATTCAAATTCATGATTAAAAATATGTATAAAATTATTTTAAATGTTTATTGGCTGTTTAATTTCAAATTAACACTTTCATTTTATTCTTTTATCTTTTGTGTGTTAAGTCGTATCTGCAATTATTTTTCATCTGTTACATTTTTTCTTAATTAAATTGTTAACTGTTTGATGAATTGATAAGTTGACATGTTAAAATTAATAGCCTACTATAAACAGTTAAAAATTCATTTGTATTAAGTTAGTGTCAATGTAATATGAAATATTTAGTTGTCCTGGTTAAGTTTTCGCACAGTTTTCCTTGGCCATTACAAATCAGAGGTAAGTCTCAATTTTGTATTATGAGTAGTAGTAGAATTGTAATCTTCCCATCCACCACCCGTAATGTTTTACTTGTCATGTCTCATATGCATTAGGCTATTTTACACGGCAATAAAATGTATTTATTGTATATATTTTGTTTCATTTATTTTTTATTTATTTAAGTTTTGTTTTTTTTAAATTACTTTCTAATATAATTTATTTTTAAGTGCTTGACAACTTGTAGAATAGCAGTCAACGTTGCAGTATATCGTTGACCTTAGAACCAGCTTAATAAATCAATTGTTAAAAATGTTCAAAGAAGTAATTTTAAATAATCATCAAAAATAAAGAATTTCTAATTAAATTTAAATTATTCAAAATCAAAAACTAAATAAATATCAAGGTTCATTGTAAGAAGAAAATATAAATTATAAATAAAAATTCCAGAAGCTAAATATCTAAATTTGAAGCAAGAAAACAAAGATAGTATAATTTTAAATAAATAATTTGAACCAGTTAGAAAAGAAATTACAAGAATATCAAGATTTAAGTTAATTATGGAACCAACTGAAACAAATTTGAGTGTTTTAAAATATGCAAATAAAATTTAAAAGAATTATTAAAACACTATAAAACCGAGTGCAACAATGCATCGACGCTCCATTTGATCGATAATTGGATTGGATAATTGGACAAGAAGAAACCAGAGGACTGCAAACAATCCAGAACAAGTCGTAATTATTAATTAGCAAGTAATTAATAACTGAGCTCATTAAATATTATTAAATAAACTTAAATGATTATTAATAAAATGTATTTATTGTTTATATTTTGTTTCATTTATTTTATAAATTTATTTTGTATTTTTTATTTATTTAAGTTTCGTTTGTTTAAATTAGCCTATTTTTTAGAATATTAAAGTGCTTGACAACTATTCTGAAAAACAGATTTTCGTAAATATTTACCACTTACATTACAATATCAAGATTTCAGAATATGTTTCAGCTGTTCTGAATTAAAGAAAAATTAAAAGAAAAAGATTTTGTTTTTTCTTATTTAACGTCGCATCAACTGCAATGGTCATTAGCGACGACGTTGGGGTGGAACTTCATGCGATGTAGGATGAAATTATTTTTTGTAACGTATGAAAAAATGCCATGCCTGAGTGGGATTCGAACCCAGGACCGCATGATGAAAGGCGAGCACGTTACCAACTGCGCCAATGTGGCCGGCGAAAAAGATTTTAGTTATTTATCTTTATTATATTTTTCATCATTAGTCAAAGCCAGTGTTCATTACAAACTAGTTTGCTGGGGTGGTGTATATGCGTCTAACTTAGAACCCATTATTATGATTAAAAAGTACTGTAAGAATTTTACTTTATTTAAATTCACTTCAACATTTTGATTATTAGCAATTAATTTGTGTGAGTTAAGGAACGGTGGGTTTAAACGTGCAATTATTTGTAGACCCTGGCCAAGAATCGAATCCAGAACCTTCGCTTTACAGTGTAGTACGCTGACCATTAGGCCACGGAAGTGGTCTCTTATAAAATCGTGCTAAAACAAAAGAACTCACACTAGGCTTAAATTCCACCAATTGAAAATACTATAATTTAAACATTTATAAGTGTATAAAGGATTTTCGATATTTACCATTTACGAGTATTATAATAGAAGTGGAAACATTCCTCATGAAACAAATTTTTGTGAATTATCTCTTCAAAGTAAACACAATTTCACTGCTCCAAGACCTTTCAAAATATTAAACTCCTTCGACTTTCTCATTCCAAAAACATTTAACAGGATTTCAGGTGATATTAAAAACATCAGTAAGTTATCATAAATCCATTTACAAATAAATGTGATGTGACACAATCACACGACTTTCTCTTGCCAATGCAGATAATGACCAATATAACCTATGGTTTAATCTTAGTCTTAACAATGTAAAATGAAAAACAATCGAATTTCAATCATGAGTGAAAGACGCAAAATTAAAATCGACCTCTGTTCAACTTAAAGTACGGAAAATCACTAATTGACGCTAAACTATGCTCTGTAGAAAATGTTTGAACTAAAAGTTGTAGATCATATTTTAATTTCCTATAACTTTGATTGTAATACTTTTGTCATAAAATGCATACTAAGGCTTTAATCATAAAAATTACAATTTTTTTACCGATTTAAATGAGAAAAATAGAAAAAATCACTCATTAACACTAAATTAAGCGTTGTAGAAAAATGTTTTGAAATAAAAGTTGTAGGTTTTTAATTTCCTACGACTTTACTTGTACACAATTATACACACTTTTGCCCTGAAATGCTTATTAAGGCCACGATCTTAAAAAAAAACATTTTTTATCACAAGAGCATAGCCTCCCCAAGAATTTCAGCAGACATGGCGATTACCTTATCTTGTAGATAATATAAAAACGCAGTTACTGAGGCAACTTTAAAAAAAATCGTAGGAGCTGTTTTTTAGAAAATTTCCAAAGAATGAAAAATTACACGAAAAAAAAGAATTACATCTTCCGGTTGACCGATTTTGATGGAAGTGTTTGTGTCAAGTAGGCCTACCGTAGTTGTACTTAGGTTAAGATCTAGGTTTCAACTTCGTACGATATTCCGTTCTTGAGATATTTCGTTCATACATACACGCACCAAACGTTAAATCATGTTTTTATGGGGATTTAGGAGTCCTGAAAACGTGTATTTATGGTGAAACCTTGACATAAAACCAATAAAAGTAAATCCTTTCGTTTCCTAGGCCTATAAGCTATTATTCATATAGGGCAAGAAAAACTAAATTTTTGTAAATTTTGCTGTTTTTTGTAGATAATGTGAATTCCATATTTCATAATTAGTTCGAAAAGTTGAAAAAATAAATGAAAATAATAAAGGAATTTTTTATAGTAGGCCTACTAAGAAAATTGAAAATGTTTTATCGTATTTACGGTGACGTCAGTAAAGTAAGTGAACAAACACGGATATATTCGATTAAACCAAGGGAAGCTAATTAAAAAATTTGGAAATTCGTTTCTTAAAACTAATTCATATTTTATAAGGTTACATGTTACTTTATTCGTCATCAGTCTCTCGACTGGTTTGATGCAGTTCTCCAAGCTGCTCTATCTTGCATAAGTTATTTCATATCCACATATTACTATGATTTGCATTACATACAGTAGTACCTGTAACGCTCTACATCTTTTGTAGTGTGCTTTAAATATTCTAACCTTTGCCTCCAATTCATTCCCTCAATATTACCCTCCATTTTTGGTAGACCAATAACAGGTTGTTTGTACAACCAAAAATTTACAGTACCTATTATGTATTTTATCTCTAATACTTTATCTATATACTATTATTATATTCATAATATATTAGGCCTTACCAATATTAAATTATAATGAGAAAATCGTAAATAGAAAATCAAAAGTTATAAATAAAATAACTATTATTCATATTTTAGTACTGATAAGTATATCATTAATACAGGGTGATCGTAAAGTTGTGCAACCCAAAATGATAACAGTCTTAGAAAGCTGTAATGTATTTTTTATTTTTCTTTCAAAGTTTACGATACAAGTTATAATTACAACTTATTTACTTACAAGTTCACAACAAGTGCTGGAAATGTCCACCGTGGTTTGCAATGCATGCATCAACGCGTTTTCTTACATTGCACGCAACCTTTTTGAGTGTAGCAGTAGCAATATTTGATATACAGTCTTCAATGTTTCTTCTAAGTTCATCTACTGTATGCGGGTTGTTTTTGTACACATTATCTTTCAAATAGCCCCGTAAATAAAAATCAGGAGGAGTCAGATCTGGTGACCGAGGAGGCCACAAACCACGAGAAATTATTCGGTCATCAAAGAAATCGTGGAGAAATTGGGTAGTACTGTTTGCCGTTTGTGAAGTTGCTCCGTCTTTTTGTAACCAGCAATAACGTTCGTCAACATGTAGCAGTGCTACGAACTGCATGATTATTTCTTGATAACGTTCTGCTGTGATTATATCCGAAAAAAAGATAGGCCCGACAATTCTCCGACGAGATACACCACACCTCACCCCAATTTTTTGAGAATGTAATGGCTGTTCATGGAATTCATGTGGATTCCCTGCAGACCATACTCTACAATTTTGACTATTAACATATCCACTTAGATGAAACCAAGCTTCATCGCTGAAAAAACTTTGTCCAGAACAGATATGTCATTTCGACTGAAATTTTTAAACCAATGACAATACCGCAATCGCTTCTCCTTATCTGGCTCTTCGAGCTGATGAGTTACGTTAATCCGGTACGGATGTAATTTTAATAACTTAGTGGCTTTATGAACACTTCCATAAGACAGTCCAGTCTGAGTAGAAAGTTTTCGAAGAGACTTTTTTGGAGAACGAATAAACGTTTCACTTATCGTTTGCAGACTGTCGTCAGATAAAACACTTGGTCGGCCGGTACGATTACGGTCATTCACGCTACCTTTATCCCGAAAACGATGAAACAAACGAAATATGGTCGATTTGTTTGGCACTTTAGCATCTGGAAAGGCATTGGAGAAATGTTCTTGACACTTCGCGTAGGATTTCGATTTACAGTAACTCAAAACGATACAGACGCGTTGTACTTGCGTAAAAGACATTGCGACTCGAACTGAACAAACCAACTGGTTTCTGGCTAACTGTCGCCCGGTGGCGTGATCTAGCAGTGCTGTCACATACTGTACTACTAAACGAAAAATTCCGATATTCTAATCATACTTTACAAATTTACCTTCAATTCCTACACGGCTTCAAACATTTGGTTGCGCGACTTTACGATCACCTGTTATATATCATTAATACATATACTTAATACATATACATTAATTTTATATCATTAACTATCTACTATTAAGTACAAGATAATTCAGTATTTTAATGTATAACAGATATTTGTCTTTAATTTTGGGTAGGCCTACGGTACTGTACTTTCATGGCATTAAAACTCATTTAACTGGCGGTACATTCTCCGGTTAGGACTAAAGATCTCATCCACGATTCAGACCAGGAGGTCGCTGCTCCAGTATTTCTTTGTTAAATTAGGAAGCAAAAGTCGTGTGAGAGTTTCACACCAGATGTTTTTCTTTTATTTTCATTACGGACGATCTATGATCACTTCTGATATCTACTAACTAATTAAAAAATTTAATGCATCCAATCCACTTCTTCATCCGTCACTATAGTCCATCTACTGTAAGAGTACTCCGCACAAGGCAAGCGCCTGTAGGTTGTAAACGAAAGTTTTACACTAGTTGGCGGGTATCTACCTCTCCAAAGATGTATTTTAGCGCAAAAATGTATAATATAAAAGGTGTATAGAATTTAAAATCCTACAACTTTAATTTCAATTTTTTTGTATAACGCTTAGTTTAGCGATTTTCTGTTTTTTTTCTCAGGAAAACGTGTAAAAAATCGATTTTTTAAGATTTCAGCCTTAGTATGCATTTTACGACAAAAAAGTATATAATCAAATTTATAGAAAATTAAAAGATCTACAACTTTTAATTTAAGCTTTTTTCTCTACAGAGTCTAGTATAGCGTGAAAGAGCGATTTTCCGTATTTTTAAGCCAAACTGAGGTTGATTTTTTTGCGTCTTTCACTCATGATTAAAATAGGGTTATGTTTTTTTGTTTATTTCTAATATTTTATTACTGATGTTAGGTTTATTGTTAATTATTTGCATTGGCAAGAGTAAGTTGTGTGATTGTCTCACACCAGATTTTTTAATATGGCGGTATTAGAAAAATTTATTAAACGTCCATATCACCTTGAGCAATACAGGCTTTATGTATTATTTATTTTTAATATCCTGATAAATCTATTCATTTATCATTAGGGAATAATAATGCCGAATAATGGGAATAATAATAACGCGAAAGATTGGTTGTGGTGGCGAGTAAATAATCTTAACAATCTATATCTGTTTGGACATGAACTTCACTGATTTCTTTATGTAGGGCTAAATTAATTTTTAGCACTGCTTTGAGCTAAAATTTGTAAGTTTTGTAAAAAGTCTATAATATTTGGACAGACAACGAGCCATTTAACGTTTAATTAGTAAATAACTGATGAGTTTTAGTGACTCGTACATTTCTATTCACACAAAAAATTAGTAATAAAAGTTTACAGGCAGAAACGTACTTACCTAAAAAGTTCAAAAAAGTTATTCGTAATTTTTATTGTACGAAAAATTCACCTCATAAGATAAACAACTTGTAACAGATAAAGTTACGATATGTACGACAAAAGTTTTTAGTTATTAAAATTTTTGAACGTTTGTTCGAATGAACAGTCGAATTGAATGAAATCGTAAGCGGGAGACAACATTCACGCAAGCTGTTACTTCCGGCCGGCGTCTCTAGAAACTGAGAGCGCGTCGCGACGCAACTTCCCTCCCTCTATTTTCTGTGACGTCACGCACGGCGCTACAACATTATTACTCACCCCTTGCACTTAATAAAAACTAGACTGACATCGGGATGTTTCAGCTTATTCGTCACTCTATCAATTGAAATTACATCCTACCTTATTCAATTTCTAATTGTTATAGATAATTTCGTTCATCTTTTACCATCCAAGCCCTATTCTAATATTTTTGACGGAGAACCTAATAATAAAATTTTTAGTATAAATATAGATAACATTAATTACACTCAACAAGTGGAAAATTGGAAAAGGAGTTAAATAAAAGTGTGGAGAAAGGAAGAACGCTTAGTATGTAGGATTACTTAATAACTCAATCTATCACAGTCAACTTACAATTTATTCTCCAGAAACTCATTTTCGTAGAGTACTGGCAAGATAAATTGAGCGCTGACAGTGAGAATACTAGTGCAGCTGAGCAGTCGCTTCTTGTTATAAGCGGACCCCCTCGCTACCTTAATAAGGCTTACATTCGTTGGCCTAACATGCTTATTGTGTACTTGACCACAACATAACCTCATCGTTTTACAAATCTTTTTTGTAACAACTTATTTACTGTTTCTGAACTTTATTTATTTAACCAATCGCGCATTTAATTTATTACCGTATTTACTTGTATGGAGCGGTGTAAATATAAAAATAACAAGTAAAGGAGAAAAACATTTACATAAATGACAAATTCACTCTCAAAACGCTTTACAGTTCAAAATGTAAACTATTTACTAAGATCTTACACGTTCAGATCTGCTAAAAACCGTTTGCATGAAAAAATAAAATGTGACCTAGTCATTTAACAATGTAATATAGACTATAATACCAAGAAATATTTTTGCTGAAAGCAAATAGTTGAAAATAGGAGTGTGGGATGTAGTGATAACTTACTGTCAATAAGTGTCAGGCATCATAATGAAGGAGCTGGAAAACTTAGGCTTTGCACATATTGAAAAACACTGTGTGGAGGCACTACAGCAATTGGAACAAATCGAAAAGCATAATTTTTATTGAATTGAATTATTTTAATACACCGATGATTTTTCATTAGTGGTTTCCTGAATCATAATTTTTGTTCATTTGTTACTTTTTCGCAGGAACTACTGGAGCTGCAGAACTGAGATTTTTACCCGTGTTAAAATGTGTATTATATAGCTAAGCAGTAGTTCTACAATTATTATTTCCCTGACTTGAATAGGTTTTTAGTTGTTTGTGGAACTGAGTTTATTTATGTCCCTGTCACCGCTGCTCCCTCTAATTAGTTACTGTGTTGCCAACCTTCAGTACTTCTCTCGACCTTTGTCGGCGTGATAGACCCTTTGGCGGCATACCGACAGATCCTTATCGCCAATGCAGAAGCCCCTTCACCCAGCGCTCTCGGTGGCCATATAATAGCACTGCACAGAGCCGATCGTCATTGCACTGTACAACTCTGACCAAGATCGAGTGACTGGATCCGCGAGAGAAAGAAGGAAGATGCTTCGGGGTCTCGACGCAGTAGCAAGCATCTCAGCAGCCGCAACCACGCGCTGCTCTCGTTGCTCCTTTTCAGGATCAATTCACTAAGGCTTGAATCGACCTTTCTCAGAGCCACCAATCTCACCATGCATCCACATGAAAAAACCCATGAATCCACCATGAAAAATATCAATATTATATTTGGCTCTGAATGATTTTTTCAGAGCCACCATGGCTCTCACCGGAGGAGTCACCAAGCCACGCGCTGCCTACACCGGTCTCCTTCGACACCAACACAGCGGACCTTCTCAGTAGCAACTCCTAAAGGTTTTCATCGGCCCTTTTCAGGGTGATCAACCAACTCTGTCCACCCCGGCAGAAACACACATGAACGACCCTGCTCAGGGCCACCAAAAGAAAAACGTTTTATCTCGCCACTTAATATGGCCATCCGGTGACATCACCATAGTTAGTTCAATTATTTATATTTATTAAGCTAATTAGTAAATAAATGTATTGTCATTGTACATCAATTTATCAAAAGGGAAACTGAGAGTACGTATGTATAAAATTATATTTCCCCTTTTATTACAACACCACTGATGTAGAATGATTTCGGTAGCATTGCTCTTTGAAAAGTAGACATACCATCTCAATAATAATAAAAAACCACCTACGAGTAGGTTGATAATAGAGTAGTTGACCTAGTTACTAATTTACAGAAATGCAATGCAATGATCAGCTACCAGCGTACACTTTCATAAGGACGCTTATTTGGGCGCTTACTGAATCCGTTCTAATACAAGCCAATAAACGGCATTTACAAGGATGCGCCATCTGTGACCAACAACTGAGTTCTACAAAAAATTAACTTTTTTATTTTCCAAACAATTTGTAAAGTGTGTTCCAATAGAAACAAATTCATCGTCAGTGTAGGCTACTAGTAAGCACTGAAGAGTACTTACATCGTATGCACTCGTGTGACTATGTCAATGTTGCATTCAAGTAATTGTCCTGTTTTAAAATACTTCCAAATTGTACAGATTTCTTATAGTATTAACTACTGTAGTTTACTTTGATTTAATTATCTAATATATATTTTTCTTTTCCTTTAAAGTGTTTATTTTTTCACTATTTTGTTTAAATACAGAAAACAAACCCCGGGGAAACGATAAAAGTCTTTTGCAAAGTTTTATTTTGTGATTATCTTCGTATATTACACGATTTTTTAATATACAGTATTGATATATTTTGACAATATTACCAAATGTTGTCAAAATCGAATTTTAGTCTTAATAATTTTTGTTAATATTTAAACTGATAAGAGTAGAACTCCCTTAATATGATTGTTAATGGACCGGCCCTTGTTAGCGTATTAGACGTAAGAGTGTCTTAGCCGAGGTACACTACTTAGGCTAAAATAGGCCTATCTATAATAAGAAGTAATCTTCACAGATATCGTACAAGTACGCAGTTTATAAAATGATGCGCCGTTGTGTGTTATTTTTTTGCCACCATAACATTTTTTATTTTTATAAATCTGTGATTTGTTTGTCATCAGTTAAAAACGATAACAAATGATTTGAGTTTAAAATTTCTTCCAGTAGCTAATCTTTTAGCAGCCGGTGATGAAACATATTCCTTCCAAGAATTAGCGTCCTGTTCATTTTATGACCATGCTTCCCAAACATACAGGCCTACGACGATAAACAATCTATAAAGTTTTATACTGGTCGATCCAACCTCTGGAACCAGTGAAGTCAGTAATCTCCAGTTGTTTTGGAGTTTTTTTTCTTTGTTTATTTACTTTTTTAATTTTTTTTTTTAAATTCCTAATATGTGTAGCCTACGTTGCAATCTGTTCAATTCAGAATAATAAGCACTCCCATGATCCAATGAGATGAGGATGATGTGTATGACGTGTAAATGAGGTGTTGTCTTGTACAGACCCAAGTCAACCACTCCTGAGAGAGTATGGTTAATTGAACCCCAACCATCAAAGTACACCGGCAGCCACTGTCTAGTATTCAAATCCGTATAAAAGTAACTACCTTTACTGGGATTTGAACCAGGAACTTTCGCCTCCGAAAATCAGCTGTTAAACAGCTGATTTTGACGACGGCTTTACCTCTAGACTAACCCGGTGTAATGTTTTTTTAACATTACGTTTCAAAACAGTTCATTAACGTTTGAAAGTTATACTGAACAACTGCATTAAATACTCGTATTTTTTGCTACATAGGAGGGGCTTTTAATGCTTTGTAAACATAACGTTATAGATTTGTAGGGAAATGTGAAGTTTTTCCAGGGCGTATTCTATTTCCAGACGATGAAGTAGTAAAAGGGGTGATAACGTCAGATGGCCGGTTGGCCGGTTGAATCAGTGTCATGCGTTCATTCTGCGCGTATTAATGCAGTTAAGTGTTTAAATATTAGGTGTCATTATGTTGCGTATGTTCAGGTATGTTTGAGTTAATTATTCGAGAGGTGTCATTTTTTTTATAACTAACATTAATTTCTGTAACTGACTAACACAGAAATTTAACGTAGGTATTGTAGTTAATTTAGATTGAAACGATGACGCCGAAATGTTGTGCACCGGAATGTGAAAGTAATTATAAATCTGACAAGAGTAATGTTAGTTATGTGACAGTTTTTAAGTTTCCGAAGGGAACAGACCACGTAGAGAAATGGAATAAATTAATACCTCGGCAGAATTTTGTAATTATTAAAAAAGTACTGTTGTTTGTATAAAATATTGACTGTATTCTACCCAATTATACGTATCGAAATACGTAGTTCTAGTGAAACGGTAAAATTTCATTATGATCGATCAAAGTAAAGTATAGCTCTTGCCCATTTATATTTACCAGTCTCCCAAGAAAACTCGACATTATTCGAGATTTTGTTATATTATTATTGTTAGAAGTACTCGTTATTATTCAATATAGTAGGCTATACATCTTTGCGAATTTTTTTGTTAATTGATAATGAATAGTCAACATCTCCGCATTCGATCGTAATTGTGATGCGAAAGACTCAGTTTACGTTACCAGTGTCCGTAAATTCGTTATAATTTTTGATTTCATTCGTTCGGGATCAGATCACTTCGACTGATACGATTCCGAGGAGTCATACAGTAAGACCGAGGACTCGTGTGAAGGACAACTGACGTCATTGAGGGTTTCATTCACGGACGAAACGAAGACTGAAGCACCACGCCTAACAGTAATTTAATCGTTATTACGTATAATAATCTGTTTTCATGACTCAATTCTTCAAAGCGATTCAATATGATTGTGTACTTCCAATTTATTTAGTTTTAATGTATATTGTTTAAATGATGTTTTTCCTGTTTAAATTATGTAAAATTGTTCGTCTTTGATTAACTTTTATACGACTTTATAAAGAGGGTAAAATATAGAAAAAAGGGTATTTATTTAAATTCGTTTAATAGTTCTAAAACTTGTCTTCAAACGTACTTTTTTAAGTACAATTATTCAAGTAATTCAGCTCTGTTCCAAAAGTAGGGAAATAACCGTTTTCTTGTATTTCTAAAATGTTTGATCCAAATTCAAGGTACATATGACCTTCATTACCAAAAGCTTCACTCCATGGCAATTGAATGATCCAATATTGTAGTATAAATCGTTCTTCAAAAAGATTATTTTCATCATCATTAAGAACAACCTCTCCGTAACCTACCAATAACGCACTGAAATAATACTTATCACGTTTAAACTCGTCTTGATTAGAAAGAGGTTCTTCGGTAAGATCATAGATACCTAAAACAGTCATAGTAAACAATTAATGTAAGTTAATTGAAGTATTTTTATAAAAATAAATTATTTGTAGGCTAATGTCTTTTTTGGCAATTATTACCTAATCACCCAATGTCTGCAGCAATTCACGCTAATTAGCTTATTTCAGTCCTTTATTTCACTTTCTTAATACTTTCTTTAATACGAAAAATATTTAAAAATCCCTGGCTTACCCTTAAACCGATTTTGTTTGTGTCGTATGCGACACATTGCCTGACTCATGGGGCTGTTAAATGATCAAACAATTATCATTGTTAACTTCTTTTCACTAGCCTCTCAGCGTTTAAAAGATTTGACTGAGCTTTATTTTCTTCTATAAAGTAAATTTTTAAGGGAACTGTGAAATTTTCAGTTAGGTATTCTAAAAAAATTTACTTCTGAAAAATATTTTATTGAGGAATTCAAACAAATTACAACAAAGCAAAACAGGTGAAGAATCAGTTTATTGAACAATACACGTTATTTCACTTTATTTAAAGTGGCATCAACAGCTCTGTCATTAGCGACTACAGTGGGTTGGATATTTTAACAGTGGGTTTTAACTTTGTGAAAATTTCCAGATCCTGGCCGGGAATCGAATCCGGGACGTCCGCGTGGTAGGCTAGCGCGCTACCATTACGCTACGGAGGCAGCCAATACATATTATTGTTTTAATAATAGTATTGAAAGAAATACGTGGGCTAATAATAATAAAATATGATGAACTTATGTTAAGGAACTTCCTGAAAACGATAACCGAGTATTACAAAACCGGTAGTATATTATCAGATTTACCCCGTAATCACGGACATCCATCCGGTTAATTATTGTTACTTCCGCTGTTTTACCATATGAAGATTTTGCGAATAGCGCTTCAGACTATAGGCCTTAAGTTAAATATAAAACTTTTAACTTATGAATAATTCTGTAACCTTACCGTTGAAGTAGTATTCGACGTAATACGGATTTGTTGTAGCTAGAGTAACTGTAATCGGTCCAATACAGTATACTGCTTGCTTTAATGCCTCTTCGTTCTGACTAACCCTGCCGTACCCACTAATTTCTTTTCTTTCCAATAGTTCACTGGTACCAAAGAAATTATTGCAACCCTGTAAATTAAGTGCCAAAACATTCTTAATAATAAACATTAAAGTCCGTAACTTACGTATCTCAAGAGCTAAAAGCTCTAACAAGCTAACCTTGTTAACAATTAACGATGTTTGTAAACCTTCCTACTAAGATAAACTTCTGCCCAACTATCGTTCCTAACTATCTCGTATAACCACTCAGATAGTGTCGTTAATTGAGCCTATGAGGCTATAAGACTCTAGCCAAAGAGCGTTAGTGAAAAGAACCATTTCAAAACAATAACAAAAAGTCAGGATGGCGGTGTAAAGGTCCTACGCCATTTCATAGACTACACAAAAAATGAAGACATAGTAAGTAGACTTGCCCTTCCTGTTCTATTCTTTTTCAGAAGAATTTAACATTTTGTTTTCTTACCTTTATTCAAAGACCAACTTCACAACAGTAATCAACCTTACCTGTTTTCACCTGTTTGACACTGTTCATAGTTTTCATTCTTTCAAACTTGTTCGACAGTATATCTCTATCTCCCTACCATCCTGTCTTTCTCACAATTCCTCCCCTTTTACGCTATCTCTTCCTATTTTTTCCTCTTTCATTCTCATTATCTCTCGCCCACCCTCTCACCAACTTTGTCTCCTCCCTACACCAACTTTTTTCCTCTGTTCTCTCTTCTCAAATTCCCTTCACCATATTTTCTTTTCCTCTCCTCTTTCTATCATACTACCTCCCTTCACACCTCCATCTCCTTCTTCACTCTTCCACTATCTCTCTCATCTCTTTCCCTCTTTTCAAACTTCCCTCAGACTATCCATATCTCCTTCCATCTCATCATTTCTTCCTTCCTCCTATTTATGTCCCTACCCCATCAGTTTCCCTCTCACACTTTACCTCCCTCTTTTCGTCATTTTCTCTGCCCACTCTCCCTTCTCTACCAATTTATTCCCTCTTCATTTTCCACTTCTTCCCTTCTCTATCTAGTTTCCCTTTAACCCTTCTATTTTCCTACCTATTTCTAACGTCCCCTGCCTCATTCACTTTTTCGTTATATAACATTTCCGTTTCTTTCACTCTCCCACCTGACCCTCTCTTTATACCACTTCCTTCCACTTTCTCTCAACCCCGTTCAATCTCGTTCTACTTCTGTCCCGTGTATCCCTTCTCTGACTACCCCTCTTCTCCCCTTTTAACGCTTGCTCCTCACCCATTATTTTTCTTTCTATTCTCCCATTCTCCTTGTCCCTCTTACCCTTAGTCTCTCAATTTGTCTTTGCCTCTTTTCCTCTTTCTTTAACTCGTTCTCTTCCATCCTCGCTTTCTCTATCTTCTTCCTTCAGCCTCCTTCCCAACTTCTTTCTACATCTTCCTGTCTTTATGTGTAATTATATAATAATTATTGTGGTTTTTGTTCGAAAGAGCTATTACTGGCTGTGTATAACTACTTTATTCGTATTGCGTTTGTAAAGAAGTAAATTAATAGACCAATAAATCAAATTATTTTATAAATTACCTGAAATCGGCCGACGTATTTATAAGCTTCTTCGGTCACAAGTCCTACATCTCTAATGTACTGAAAAGCTTTAGTTGAGTCACCTTCTACACACCCCAGACCGGCGCAATCAACCACCTGCTGCACGCTTAACTTTACATCACTTTCACGTAAATGTAATTGACAATGTGCTGCAACTCCACTTACCTAAATGTAAAAAATTACAATTCGATAACTATAACACACAATACTATATACTTAGTGAGGCCTATTTTGTAGAAACGCAACATGAACTAATTGTAATTTTTCATTTAACATAGAATAAAATTAGTATTACTATAAATTATTTCTCATCTGACAGCTGACTAATAGGTTCCAATCAATTCTTAAAAAATAAATATTATATACCTACGCCAAACCTAATTTTATAATAGTATTTCAAAATTTGTGAATTTAATTTATTTTACTAATATCTGAATATTTTAAAAACTATCTGATTATTTAAATAATTTTCTAACATTTAACTTCAAAATTTATAGGCTAATTTTATAAATTTTATTGAAAATTTTAAAATTCATAAGAGACTATCCTTTTAAATTATTTTAAATCTGAAACCCTCAATAATGTAGGCTACTAATTATTTTACTATTTATTTAAAAATATCTAGGGAAAATTTACATTATAGGTCTATCTTAAATGCGATTTAGAAAATTTATTAAATAAATATTTAGGTGTAAATATATTTTTTTAAATTATTTTAGTCTACGTGATGCCGCCGGTAACAGGCAAATTGGTGTGTTAGTGAATAAACTCCGTACTAGACGGTTGTGAAATTTCGTTCTTGATCTAGAAAAGTTTTAATGAAAAATTTTTGTAGAAAGATAGAATACAATGAAGAATCATTGAAATTTATGGAATAATAATTAAATTATTTGTTATTGAATGAAGAGTGACTTACGAAATATGAAATTACAAAATAAACTAACAACATAGATAAATGAAGTAAGGAAAACTATACTAGTTACAATACTGTAATAAGTAATAATCGAGTATAAAGAAAATTTTATATAATTATTATATAATTACTCTAACCTATATATTTATTTTATTTATTTATTTATTTTCCATTGCTTACAAAAAATAAATATCAATACAAAATAAATGTTAATTTCCTTAATTATACTTTGTTAAACTAAAAACTATTTATTTTAATTCGCGGTGGGGAAATTAATCCACCCAACTATGATTTCCCATGTTTTAGGGTCGATCAATTCAGTGCTTCTTTGTCCATTATACTACTGCAACTACTGTACTAGGGTAATCTATTACTGTGTTTGTAATTACAACTACATGTTAGTTACTTAAATACTAATTAATCTACTAAGACATTTTTATTAAAAAAATAATATGCTGTTATTACATGTACAAATGAAAAACAAAACAAACAATAATATGAAAGTCAAAAGAATTTATTTAAAAACAGAAAACTAAACTTGAAACCGGTAGACGAGCTCACAAAACTATATGTTTCCTGGAGTAATCATTTTTTCTATAGCGTCTCTCTCTACTTCCAATAGCCAAATGGTTGGGCTTACTGCTTTTTTATACCTTGTGATGTCCGCCATATTTTTAATTTGTAGGGGGAGCAGATTGAGCAGTTTGGGCGCTAAATATCAGAAATGCCTTTGGTATACATACATATATAAAATACATTATGATTATAATTAATATTTAAGTAATTAAAACGAATCAAGAATGAAGTAGAGAATAACATAAAATAATTTGGGCATGATCAATTTATCGAAAGGCTCAAATAATGTAAAATTTGTACTTTTCCAAATTAAATTTTCATTTCATTGTTTTGTTTGTTAAACAAACTGAGCTATAGCCGAGGCAAGATAATTTAGGCATTTAAGGGCAAAGAGACAGGCTGAATCGGTTAATTTTTACTTTCTCTTGCCTATATGAATATATAGGAAGGAAAGTATTGTTTTCATGTCGATTTTTCGAAATCGAGTTTTCACCGGATCTATACGTTTTCAGATTCCTGAACCCAAAAAACGTGTTTTTAGCGATTGGTCTATGTCTGTGTGTGTGTGTGTGTGTGTGTGTGTGTGTGTGTGTGTGTGTGTGTGTGTGTGTGTGTGTGTGTGTGTGTGTGTGTGTGTGTGTGTGTGTGTGTGTGTGTGTGTGCGCGCGCGCGTGTGTGTGCGTGTGCGTGCGTGTGTGTGCGCGCGCGCGCGCGTGTGTGTGTGTGTGTGTGTGTGTGTGTGTGTGTGTACAAAATATCTCAAGAACGAAACATCGTACGAACTTGAAACTTGAAACTTAAGTTACATACCACGACCGGACCCAACACGAACATTTTCATCACAATCGGTCAACCGGAAGTAGTAGTTTATTCGTGTAATTTTTTACTTTCTTGCGATTTTCTCAAAAACTAGTCCTACGATTTTTTTTTAAATCGCCTGGTTTACTCAATTTTTTATTCTCTACAAGATAGGGTAGGCGCCATGTTTTCTGAAATTCTTAGGCTGTTTTTACGTAAAAAAGTGTTTTTTAAAGATTACGGCTTTAATATGTATTATAGCGCAAAAATTTATATAATAAAAAATGTATAGAATTTAAAATTCTACAACTTTTACTTAAAACATTTTTTTGTATAACGCTTAATTTAGCGGTAATTAGCGATTTTCGGTTTTTTCTCACGAAAACGTGTGAAAAATCGATTTTTTAAGATTTCTGCCCGAGTATGCATTTTATGACAAAAGTGTATATATAATCAAATGTATAGAAAATTAAAAGATCTACAACTTTTATTTAGAGCATTTTTCTCTACAGAGCCTAATTTAGCTTGAAAGAGTGATTTTCCATATTTTTAAGCCAAACAGGTCGATTTTCATTTTCCTTCTTTCACTCACGATTAAAATAAGGTTATGTTTATTGAGGTTAGTGTTTTGTTTATTTTTAATGTTTTATTGCTAAAACTAGGTTATATTGTTAATCATTTGCATTGGCAAGAGAAAGTTGTGTGAGTGTTTCACACCAGATTTTTTTTAAATCTAGTGATTTTTGTTTTTGTTTTGTGTTAAACAAGGGAAAATATTTAAAAAATTCGATCACTTGAGGTTTCTCCACAATTAGTGGATTTTTCTTCTATCTCAGCCTGTAGGCCTAAGTGATAACCTATTGTAAATAATCAGTTTGTATAACCCAAAACCATCGCTTTGCAGCGTAGAACGTTAACCACTGGGGGAAGGGGCGGCCGGACTCAAGTTCTTGTTTACCAAAATAAAATTTTTATTCTAAACATTACTGGTTAAAATTTACTAAACTTTACAGTTCCAAAAAAGAAAACGTTAAACAAATTCTAAAAATCTCATGTACCTACATTCATGTTCAATGTAAGTAACTACATAAATGTGCTTCAATCATAAATAATACAATAAATTATAGTTTAAATGCTCATTCATATCCCACAGGCCAGGGTGATGCGATATCTTGGCTTATGGTTTGGCAGGCGACTAACTTGGAAGCATCATCTGCGTACGAAACGTTTAGAATTTAACCGCCGCCAGGAGCTACTCTTCTGCTTAATTAATCCTCGATCAAGAATGAACCTCCGCTCCAAGATTTTAATATACAAATCCCTTTTAAGACAAATCTGGACTTATCGTGTCCAGCTCTCTGGAATAGCGGCAGAGAGTAATCAAAAGTCGATCCAGACCTTTCAATCAAAATTCTTAAGACTTGCTTCTGGCGCTCCTTTTTATGTAAGCAATAAAACACTCCACGACGATTTCTAAATTCCAACAGTAAAGGAGCTAACCGCGTCCTTCTATAATACAATTTGCGAAAGACTAGATGACCATCCAAACCAACTAGCCTGTGATCTAGCTACAAGTAACTTCCCAACTGTGCTACGTTTAAAGCGAAAATAAAGTAGAGACCTCTTGGTCTGAATAATGGACAACACCCGAAGTTTTAAATGAAGTATGTACCACTGGGTACCTCTTCTCCTTAAAATGAAATTCCCCACCGCCATTCAAATATCATATACGGAATTCGCGTGGCTCAAGTACAGTACCGTAATAAAAATGAAAGCCAAAAATATTGCTCAGGACATTTCATATAAATAATAACTTCAGTGTACGCAAACAAATTTGCCCAAAACCCTTCAATTAATCACAAGCTGTCTGTTTTGAGTAATTTACTTGCAAAACAACCATATATTCTGTAATTTTTTCCAAGGATCTGGTACATATTTTTGCATTACCAAAATTATGTTTATGCTGACTCCGGAACTCAGTGATTAGAGCACTAGATTGTGCTGCACGCTGTGGAGTGGAAGGTCTCGGATTCGATTCCCGCCTAGGGTCTTATAACGCGTTGAAACCCACCCATTCTGTACTGTAACCCACACCAGCCGTTAATAACCACAGCAGTTAATGCAATGTAAGTAGATTGAAAGACAGCTTCTGAATGATTACACAATTTTAACTCGTGGCAGAGAAATGCATCTTGCGTGGAAACAACTCATTTAAATTTTAGGGTACTCATAGTTGTACTTTTAAGAATGTAAGAATGTTCTATTCTTAAATTCCAAAGTTTTTTAATCGTTTACTAGCAAATCCAGAAAAATAAATTAATATCTTTAATTAAGTATGTCTATTTAATGGATACTTACTGCAGAGAATGCATAAGAAGCGTTGCATTTTCCTTGGTCCTTCACAGGAGGAACGACGCCCTTAGATTTTCTCCAGTCCCAATCCTTGGGTATGCTTCTACTGCGAGAGTAGAAAGTAAAAGTAATATCTCGAGGATTTTCAGAATTAGGTTGCCAGTCTATGTTATGACTGGCGGATGTGCCTGATTGTATAGTATCCCCTGGTTGTTGTGGCACTGAATTTTTCAGTCGACTCTGAAGAGTAAATTAAAATATTATTGTAATCGTGTTTACAAATTTTTTTAAAGTGCAATACGGTACAATAGAAAAACAATAATTAAATCTACCGGCTGTTCACAAGACGTGTAAGGATAAAGTTGTTAAAAATATGTTTAAATAAGTCTGTACAAATTATAGATAATAACAATAAAAAAAAACTTTATTTCCATAAAAATTCTTTCCAAACGCTCTAATGCATTTACAACAGTTACTCGCAATGTAAGGTTGGAGGAAATTGACCTACTCACCCAACCATGGCTAAAAATGATGTCTAGGGTAGGTTTTCTTTTCTTTTATTTAGTAAGATTGATCAAAAGAGATTTAAAACCACGCTAACGCTTAAAAGAAAGGCATTTTAATAATCGTACAATTTATAAAAATATACGTTTTAAAGTCTAATAAATCTAATTAAGTAAACAGATCGTGCAAATATTTGTATTTTATACAATTATTTTTAAAAACACCTTTAAATACATATTATAGCTTTTCATATTACTCTAAATTAACTTTTAAATTAAAATTTTAATTACAATTTGTTTTAAATAGTATAACTTTAAAGTTATACAATTTGGTATTTAAAAAACTGCAGTCTAAAATTAGAATAATAAATTGAAAACACCAAACAATTTATAATCTATTGAACTAGAAAAAAATATATCATATAAAAATAGGTGAGCCAAAAAATTTTATTTTGACAGTAACCTTTCTATATTAGCTTTTCTACATTAATTAACCATTCATTGGTACTACTTTTAAAAGACCTATCATTTTAATTTTCCCCATGCAAAGAGAGGAATTTAAACATTTTGGGTGCCAAATTACCATAGTGACAGTGATAAAGAGCCCAGTTGCGGAAGTAAAGGTACCTATTTTTGTGTTATGGTGTAGTGTTCTATGATGTAATCTGTTTTTTCCCTTGTTAGAATTCCTATAACATAGAGTTGTCTTACATAGTCTACGTCATTGGAAAATCAGCGAAAAGCTGCTCAGACGAATATTTCGGAGATTTATTGTTTATTGCTTTGATAATTAATTTTTGCACTTTCACTTGAGGGTCTACGTATGCATAATAGGTCCCACCCGAACCTATGATTCCGCAGGTTAGACACAAAATTATATTAGAATGGTCAACTCTTATTTCTCAATAAACTTTATCTTATCAGTTAAACAGATAATCAGTATCACGTTTTCATTCTTTCCTTTTCACACCTTCATTCACCTCGTCTATTAATTTTAAAACGACGACTACGTCTTTCTCCGTATAATGAAAAGTTGTACATTGCCAGGACTCAAGAAGAAATCCTTCATCACTCATAACCAAACGATCACACGGAAGCAATGCGGCTGAGTGCTGTCTTCTTCAAGATATATTCGAAAATTGAAAAAAAATTACTGAAAGTTTTTGTTAAACTGTTCGTACATAATTCCTAACTATTAAAAAAAGAAGGGACTGAACTATTATTGAATAATACTGTTTTTAATTTTTTTTGTCCAGTACCACTTGGAGTTTTTTAAAAGTGCAAATAAACTTCGTCAAACGTTGACAAAGCATCTTAATTTGTTCATCCCAACAGAGCAGTCAACTATTATTCCCAGATATGTTATGAATTGTTATAATTTTTGTATAAATGCTTAATACAGTAATTTTGAAGCTAAGTGTCATATCAAACATTTCATCATTTTCCAAGTGACCTAATTCTTCTTGAATTTCTTATCCAAAAAAGTACGTGAACGGAATCAAAGGATTTCCAAAATTAAACTAAAAGAAATATTATCCACTCGTCCTCAGTTCTAGATTAGGACCATAGCACCAACGAGTTCTAGTACATGCCTCAGATTTGATGCAATTGACATTTTGGACACGAATTCACGTTGTAATTCTCTGATAATACTTAAGTTATAGTATAAATATGTATAAATAAACTTCTCAAATACTTCAGATATCGTACACAAAATGGGTATTGACATACAGTTACAATGTCATGTAGTCCCCTTTTTATGGCTTGGGCGAGACCAATACCGTCTTCTAAAACTCAAGAAATACTCCACTACTGAGACTGTGCAGTATTATTTATTTGTTTTCCAGAAAACTGAGATTATGCAGGTTATACGAAATTTCACCCAATATTGCAAACCAATCGAAAATCTTGTTAGGGTCTGTGTTAAGGAATATTACGGCATCATATGAATAGCATTGTACGCACTTGCTAATTTCCGAGTTGTGCGTTAAATAAACTTTCTTTTTTTCTACTTTTTCATGGTTTCCTAGTTTAATTTTACACTTTAGTTTTTCGAGGTTTTTTCCGAGTTTTTCACTTAATGCAATACGGATTGTACAACAAGATACGATTCAGTTACCGGTTCAATGTTAATACAATCACATTCAGTGTTTAGCAGCAGTGGAGTAAACATCGTAGAGTAGTGTTAGTGCGTTAGAATAGCTAAGTATGTAGTTTTAGTGTAATAATATTAGGCGCCGACTTAGGTTCTGTTGTACTTTGCATTATGCAAGTCAGCGGAATGTGAACTGTCAGCGTACTGTTGTTAAGTGACTCAACATAAAACTAATCCAGGTATTTAATTTTAAATCATACCAATAGATATAAATTAAATAAATAATTATAAAAACACATTAGCCTACCAAGGCCTTTAAATATCCTTGGTAAGGCCGTCGAGCTTTTTTTTACCGGAATTCGAAGAAAGTTCTCATTCCGATTTAGAAATGGCTGTTCAATACAGTCCGTCAAAAATTGAACCTAGACAACTAAAGACCACCACCGAACAAGTTCTGTTCATTGCCTGGAAGGAGTCAGAGGCAAAATTAAATGAAGCAGAAAAAAATAATTCCTGCCTGCGGAATACTATCGATCTACTTCAGAAAAGGTTAGAAGTTCTGGAACAGCTGTCCGCCAGGAAAACAACCACCAATCAAGTTACAGAGTCCAGTTTTGGTTCCGGCAGTGCCAAGCCTAAGCGAGGTCAGGAGTATTCTACAGACGAAGAGGAGTTAAGAAAAGAAACAGAATGGATCATTTAAAAAAATTCGCCAAATAAAAAAAAGGAAGGCTAGTGCTTCACCCGCAGTATCGCCACTAAGTAAATCAGGAGGGAGGACTGAAAAAACATAAGAGAAGAAGGTGAACAGCTCAAATCCTAAACTCACCTCAACTAAGGAAACAAAAGCCAAAATTAAGCCCCCAACATTAATTTTAAGCAATGTTATGGACTATAACCAAGTAACCAAATCCTATGAGAAAATAATATAAGCTTTAGATCAAGCTTAATGAATAATAATCAATTAAAAATTAATGTTGATACTGAAGAAGGATACAGAAATTTGACCAGTCTTATGACCACCAGTAAACTGGATTGGCATACTTACGAAAATAAGCAAACACGACCAATAAGAGTTATGGCAAGGGATATTCACACTTCGTGTGATCCTGAGGATATTCGGAACGATCTATTAAATAAAAGGTTTTGTATTCTTAGTGTAGTTTACAAAATTAAAAAATATAAATCAAATGATAGGGAGCATATTACACGACTTCCTCTGTTTATGCTTGCCTTCGAAAACACAAGATATAAAAAAATATATGAGTTACAAAGCATATGTCACATGAAAGTAAAAATTGAGGCTCTAAGAAGCAACAGGTTTATTCAACAATGCAAAAGGTGTCAGGGTTATGGCTATACCCAACAGTATTGTCAACATGAAACGATATGTGTCAAATGTGCCGGCAAGGACCTAACTAAGGAATGCACAAAATCAAAAAGTGATCCACCGATGTGCTTCTACTGTGCCGAGGCTCATCCTGCAAACTATCGAGGATGCCTAGTGGCAAAGGAACTACAAAAAAGAAGAGATAATTTAAACAAAACCAAGAAATCACAGAACCCGCAACAGAAAACCTTTGTATCAAAGCCAATACAAAGTAATGTTTCGTTTGCTGAAATGACTAAAGCAAAAAATCTCAATTTACAACAGCAAAACCAAGAAAAGCAACAACCACAATCCACATCGCAATCAAAATTAAATGAATGAGTTCTCTGGTAGGTTGATAGATAAGAAGCCAGGAATAAAACACGTACTAGTCAAAAACATCTATACGCTAGGCATAATAGAAATGAATCAGAGGGAGGTTAGAATAGCTACTTGGAAAGCAAACGGCATTCAAAATAAAAAGTACGAATTGGAAATATTTCTAAAAACTCAAAAAATCGATGTATGTCTTGTCTCTGAGACACATTTGACTAAACATTCATATTTAAGTATAAAAGGTTACAAGGTCTACCAAGTAATCCATCTAGATAATCATGCCAGAGGGGGAAGCGCAGTTATTATAAAAGAAAATATCGATCATTACGAAGGAAGCCACATTCAGTCTTACGAAGCGCAGCTTACAGTGATTGGAATTCATGCAACTAATCAAAAATTCAATGTACCTTATATGGTATTATATGAATATTCGGAGTTGGAAGAAATTCGAGCCGGTGTTCCTCAAGGAAATGTCTTAAGACCATTATTGTACCTTATATACACAAGTGACATCCCACAAGTAGATGGAGTTAAAGTTGCAACATTTGCAGACGACACGGCTCTGTTGACAGTAGATGCAAATCAAGCCGAATCATCAAACAAACTTGTGGGATTAATAAAAAGTAAAAAATAATAATAGACAAATTTTAAAAATTAGGAAAATCCTATTGCTTAAATCTTTGAAATTTGGTTGAACACCCCTTTTAGTTGAAACAGTTCATCACACTGGTTAACACTCACGCGGACAGCATTCTTATTTGTCCCACCAGACAGAACTGAAATATCGGTCACATTGGCAGCCCCGTTTTTACTATTTTAAGTTTGCAGGAAATTGAAGGTAGGGGCTACATCTTTCTCCGGCTTTGAGATGCGTTATTTTGTTTTTATTGAATATTATAATCTATTATAAATAAAATTATTTAAAAATTTTTAGAATTATTAAAAAAAAGCTGATTGTAAGAAATTTTTTCCACGTTTTTTTTCTTGTATGGACCACTTTAGTCAAATAATATCAGTTCCTCAATTTCCTCCTAATCCTCTCCCAGATGTTCTTCATTCTTTGGGATCTAGCAGCCCGATTCTTGTTTGTGGAGTTCTTATGATGTGTCCAAGGAAAAAGATCCGTTTTGCGCATTGTGTCTGTTACAGATTCAATGTCTCTGTAAACTTCTCTGGTTGGTAAAACCAGCCAGCTACCATCTCTAAGCACTCGTTTTCCAATGCAGGTTCTTAGCACCCTTCTTTCCAGCATCTGAACTTTTCGAATCCTGTTTCTCTTAGTCAGCCCCGTCAGGGTTTAGCTGTAATAAGTGACCTCTGGTTGCACAACAGTTCTATAATGCCGTATTTTAGTGCCGCAGGACAAAGACCCTTTGTTGTAGGTATCTTGGGTGCATTTCTGAGCTTTAAGGAACTTGTTGATACGTTCCCTCCATGCAGAACTTTCGTTTCCTTTATGGTTTATGGTTTCTCCCAGATACTTAAAGTTTTCTACGATATCTACCCAATTTTCATTCACTTTTACTTTGCTGACTACCAGAGGGTCAATAGCCATGATTTTTGTTTTTTCATATATGAGAACTTTAAACCAAGTTTTGCAGCCAAATCCTCTAGCGATGCAATTTGCTTCCGTAGCTCTGCCATGCATCCCCTCAGCAGTGCCAGATGGTCCGCAAAACGCAGGCAATTCACTTTGATGTGGCTCTTCGGTTTTCTTCCGCATCTAATGTTTTCCGGATTTTCCAGTTTCCATTTTCTGATGATATATTCTAAGGCGCAGTTGAACAATAGCGGTGACAGACCGTCCCCCTGTCTGAGTCCTGTTTTAATCTGAAAATCCTCTGAATACTCTCTACGAAATTTTACTCTAGATCTTGTGCCCGATAGTTCCATATTTCTCAAGATTTTGAGCATCGATGTTCGGTGTATACAGTCATACGCCTTTTTGAAGTCTATAAAAGCGATCATCAGTTGTTTGTTTCTTCCTTTGTAATAGTCCATTATTAATTTTAATGTTAGAACCTGGTCTGCACAGCTTCTCCAAGGTCTGTAACCTCCCTGATACTCACCTAATTCCGCATCTAGTTGACCCTTAATTCTGTTGTAAATTATCCTCGAAAATATTTTATAGGTGCAATCTAGTAAAGAGATTCTCCTGTAATTGTCGGGGTTTGACCTCTCCCCCTTATTGTGTAATGGGCAGATTACCGCATTCGTTCATTGCTCTGGTAGTTCCTCTTTTTCCCAGATTGTTACAAGGTTTTGGTGTAGAGCCTCATGTATGTTTTCAGAAGCGTATTTCCAAATTTCTGTTGTTGTACCGTCTTCGCCACTGCTTTTCTTATTTTTCATTTCTTTGATTGCCGCTTGAACTTCTGCTATGGTCGGTGGTAAAATGTTGTTTTGTGGGGTCTTAATTTTTGTGTCTGTGTCAATGTCGAACAATTCCGCGGGGTCCCCACAGTTCAGGAGCTCATTGAAAGCCCCAGCCAAAATCTCAGCATTGTCTTTGTTGCTGTGGGCTACAATTCCCTCCTTTTTTAGTGTAAGAGTCGGCGGTTTGTACTTGGTTAGTTATTTCTTAAACATTTAATAGTAGTCTCGGGTGTTTAGTTTTTTGTAGTCATTTTCGATTTGTTCCAGATGGTCTCTCTGGTAGTGCCTGCGAACATTTCTGATGATTTTTTGAGTTTCCTTACGTTGTTCTAGGAAGTTCTCGTGTGATTGGTCTGTCTTTTTCTGGTGGTGGGTTAACCATTTCTGGTGCCTTGCCTCTAGTGCGGCTTCACACATATCGTGGGTGTTTCTTTCTTTTATTCAGAGGAGCCGTTTCTTTTGCTATACTTTGCAGCCCTGGGAGTAATTCTCTCAACTCCGTTTTTCTCAGATCTTTCGAGAGTTCTTTGTAGTGCTGGTTGTTCACCAGCTTCATAGGGTTGTATTCCTTTTTTTAATGTTTTTTGTCTTTTCTGCGGGTTTCTTGGGGAATGTCATTTTAAATTTAATTTTGACCATGTAGTGGTCGGGGCCTGTGGCAGTCGCTCTCATGGACTTTACATTCTGCATCTCTTTGTGATGAAACCTGTCCATGCAAACGTTATCCAACTGTTATTCACCCTTTTTCCAGTCGGGGTGTTTCCAGGTCTTCGTTGACTTGGGTTTCTTTCTGAAGTATGTGGTTTTGCAAATTAGGTTATACTTTCTACTCACCTCAAACAGTCTTTGCCCATTCTTTGTGGAGTTCTTCTGTAGGGGGTATTTTCCTATTATATCTTTGAAGTGTCTCTCTTTCCGCAGTTGAGCGTTGAAATCCAAGCAGGATTTTTACATGGCGTTTGGGGACTTGTAAGATTGCCTGGTCGAGTAGATCCCAGTAATCCTTCACTTCCTGCCTGGTTTCTGTTTTGAAATTTTTGTCATTTGTGGGCGCATGTGCGTTGATGACAGTGTAAATTGTCTTAAAAGATTTAAAAGTGTTAATTGTTAGTCTGGGAGATATTGGCTTGAACGCCACTATCGAATCAATGACCTTTAGATTTACTATGAAACCAGTCCCGAATTGTGGGCACTGGCGCATTACACGCTTCCCGGGTATTCCACTTCTTATTCTGTAACCCTGTGATTCAAAGGGTTCCCCACTTGTATTTCTCATTTCTTGTAAAGCCAATATTAGAATCTTATTCTTGTCTAAAATGTTAGTGAGATCTTTTAGTCCCCCCACTTTCAGTAAGGAATTAATGTTGTGTGTAGCTATTCATGTTTTCTGATTCATTTTGAGCTTCTTTGATACTTTAGGGCGCTTCGACTCGCCACAGTTCTTTAAGTGACGACCCGCCGCATCCGAGTGTCGTCTTTCTGCATCCTTCGCGTGTTGTTTGGGGCAGGCGACGGAATTTTTTTTAAAGAACTTTCCATGTTTTGACTGTCAAAGCTAGTCCAGCTTTTGAGAATAAATTCCCAGGTTACAACTCTGGTGTTACCCAGCGAGGGTTACGTTTTAGTTCGCCCAAAGATTCGCCCAAATATTTGGGTTATCCAGCCGTACCACGTGGAGGTGCGAAACTTTTCTGGTAAAGATATTTTGTACAAATGATTTTTCCACATTTTATTGATAACTTTTTGATAGATTTTTATTCTCTTTAAAGTTATTTAGTGTTGTAAAAACAGCTGATTATGATGACATTTTAAACTTAAACCCAGGGTGATTGAGAGAAACGAAATTTAAATAATTAAATATTTTTATGAAAAAATGTTTTATACGGATTTATTTACGTCATTAATAGTAAAAGATATGCAATTTAAGAATAGGCTACAGACAGCAAGTTTACGAGTATTTCTTGAAAATGACATCTTGCAGGTGAGTTCCATTTTTTTTACAAACATTTCTGCAGTTTTTTTGTTACATTTTGCATAGTTCGAAGCAATATTTCAACAGAAATTTTGCAATTGCTTCTCAGATATTAGCTTTCGTTTCTTCCGTTGTAGCAGGTCAATTAAGATAGGTTCACTTTGCTTTTAATCTGACCCCACAAGAAAACATTGGACGCTGACAGGTCAAGGTATCTGGGAAGCCGTGAAATGTCACCATTTTTCAAAATTAAACATAAAATTTTAATACTAAGTGTTACAATATCATATGTGTTCATACCAGCGAACAGCGAAGATCATTACCTCCTGCATAATTTGAGAAATTCATATTATGCATTTTTCGGTATTATGCATTTTTCATATTATTGCATTTGCATACAAATTCTTACATACAAATTCTACTAATTTATATTACTTCGCTTATACTAATATGACATTATATTATATAACATCGGATTATATTGCAGCAAAAAATTCTATATAACTTACCGTGCAAAAATTTGCGTTCCAATTCATACTGAAGGTACTTTTCCTAATTTTAAAATCTTCATTGTGTTCCACAATGACCTTAAGTTTCTCATAGAACATTGGGCATTCATTACGTCTTGTAATTTCAGTTATTTCAAACTGTGTCTGAAACAGAAAACTTAATTTTTGAGTAATTACCACTACCACATTTTATGAATTAATGGAATCCTTAGCCCTGAATGGTTACACACGCTATTACAATAGTAACGAAAAATTAAATAATTCACACATACAAAACCGCGCAGCTAATTAGGAATCGGCAGAATTAGAAGTGAATAGTAAATTGTACAAAGTACAATCATTGCGAGGTGATCGGTAGGTCTACTAGACAGTTGCTACGCCAGGTATGTTTGCGCAGTTCCAAAATAAAAATAGTATACTAAGTCATATGAGAAAACATCACTGTAAGAGAATTTGAAAACTGGAGAACAGTTTCTGAAGGAGTAATTTCTTATTGACAAGTATGCGTAATAGTTTTATTGTTCATCTCACCGTTAATTTTTCGTTTCAAATCCTAGCAAAGGTACGTAGTTACTTATAAACGGATTTGATCCTAGATAGTGGTTACCAGTGTACTTTGATGGTTGGGTTTCAATTAACCATACTCTCTCAAGAATGGTCGGCCAGAGTATGTACAAGGCTACACCTCATTAACACGTCATACATATCATCCTCATCTCTTTGGGTCATTGGGTTGCTAATTGTCCTGAATTGAACAGATTGCAACGTACACACATTAAAAATTTTAAAAAAATTCGTTTTCACGACGTACTCTTTTAGTTTTTGGCGTAGTCTTATCTTGTTACCGTTAGAATGCGTTTGTTTTCATCCAATGACGCTCTCTGTAAATTTATATTTTCATTGGCTTTCTTGTTGTTCACTCTAATCTTGATTTTGTCGTGTTTCTTTCTGTTGAATTGTTATCATGTTGTAGCATAGTACGTCGTTTGTGCCCCAATTATGTACTTGCCGTTTATTAACTAAGTTTGGTGCTTTGCATTAGTATGCGTTACTCCTGAATTTTATTGGTCCCACTTCGTCACTAGTGGTTTTCTTGGTTTTTTTTTTGGTTCAGGCGGTATTGTTTTTCTTTCTTCGTTTTATTTAGTTTGCACCAACTGGAGATGACTGAACTAACTTGTAGTTTTCTGGTTACCTTTAAGATTTGAAGGGCCGCACAACTCTTGATAAAAAGCTTATTATGGAGGTTATTCTATAGTACTAGTTTATTTACAGGAACCAAACACCATTCACTTCTATTGTTTTATCTTAATCCTTTTAAACCCCTTCCCTTCTTAGCTCTTAAAACACCATCTATCCACTCCTTTCTTTCTCACTACCTCCAACTGAAACCCATAGCCAAATTTTCTGTGGTAACCTGTTTTTTTTTCAATTCTTTGCATATGAACACATCATATGAGTGTTCTTTCTTTAGTTTTCTCAATCAATAAATTTTTTGTCAATCATTTCATTCCCAATTCGATCAAGCACAGTTAACTGACAACTTCTTCTCTAGAAACTCACTTGCGTAGCTATTATTCTACTTTCAAATATTGGTTGCTCAGTACATACCCCTAAGCAGTAAGTGTAGAATCTTTCTACAAAACAAGGAAAAGTTTTCTTTTTAGTACAACAATGTGTGATTCCGCCATAAAACTGGATGTACGAGTAATATTCTTGTGATGGTCCTACCTCTGCCAACTTTTTCTAAAATGTAATTGGCTGGTATACCATATGACGTTAAAAGTGTGCTAAAATAGTCGTGCACAAATTCAATTACCCGATGTTGGTTTGTATATTGTCTTGACCTCTCAACGACTGCCTATAGTCTACCTTTACCTTTCTCTGTCTTAATTTCAAGTCTCCACTTGTCGTATTCTTTGATCAACTAAAAAGTATATTAGTAAGAATTTCTTATCATTGTAAAAACCCGAAAATGTCAATATTTAAGGCTCATTTTAAGATTATAAGAGTACATGCTGAAATGAGAACAGAGTCACCTCTTGCGAATAAATTGACAGGAGAATAATACTACACTCGAGAAAAGGGCTGTGAGAAGAAAATGGGTCTTATAGTTGAAAAGTCTTAAGAACTGGAACTCCAAAAATCATTTCATCCTTCACCGTCTGCATTAGCAGTAATTGCAGAACAGTCGGACGTTAAAAAAAAAAAAAAAATGGAACTCCATGGCTACAATACAGCTAATTAGAGGGGCGGTCGATAGATTATAATAACTAATAATATATCTGCCAACGTCCGGAACGGACTAAGAAATTATAAAGAGAAGATAATTTAAATTTCACCAAAGTTAGTCGGAGACATTAACGTTTTTAATTTAAACAAGATTTTCGTGCAGTAAGCGAACTTAAATGTGGTTAACCCTGAGCGCTAAATGTAAGTTACCAAGAGATATTCTTATTTACCCGTATTTTTCGGACGATAAGACGCATCGGACGATAAGACGCACCCTTGTTTTTCAAGGCATAAATTATCTAAAAATTATTTTGACTGATTTTAATTAGTTTTTTATAACAGATAAATGTGATGTCTTTTATTGAAAAACAGCAAGTACAGAAGATACAAGATAGTTTATATAATTATTTCATAGTCATAAATTTACAAAAAAACATGGATATAGAAACTGTAAGTACGTAAATTACTACTATCGGTTTCATAATCATAGACACCCGAGTTTGAACCCAAAGCATCTACAAAATTATGAGTCGGATTTCAACATACTTTACATCAAAGTTTAGCTAATTTTATTCTGCGTTTACCTATAATAGTCCTATATTTTTAATATTTAAAAATTGCCATATCGAGGTTGGAAGACAAAAAGACCCGGTTTTTTTTTTGATATCGCAACAAAGTTCATGCGTTTAGAGGCGTGTAACTTGATAAATATTTGACCGAAAAGTATGAAATTTTAACAAAACATAAACAATTATATTCTTACAGGAAATTGTGTACGAAATTTCAAATTCATACGTTATTTAAATTTTGATTTATTAACAATATTCTGAACCCTTGCTATCTCGGTAACCGCACGATCGTTCAGCTCGGGCAAACTATCGTTTTATTCCGCGTAAAAACTTCGTACAGATAGTTAACCTAAAATATCGATTGGCCAATGCTGTGGTAAAATTTTTAGAATTTTGAAAAATAGAAAAGTAATGCGGGGGATGGGTGTTACTATCCATGTTGCTAGTTTGTGTACGTGAAATCCTGTCGGACTGTCTACCTGAATTGACAGACTGCATTGTCAGTTCAGGTAGACAATCAGATTCAGGCAACATGGTTAGTCTAATAGTAATTGATATCCAATTTTTCAATTGTGCTTCTAGTTGAGGCCATTTACCAGCTTGAGTTCGAAATTTACTAGTATGTTTCTTATTATCTGCCTTGAGTAATAAATCTTCTTATTTCCGCCATTCCCGAATCATTTTTTCTGTTGGAGGAGGTAAAAAATGCCTTTCTACTGCCCGAATGCCATTATCTTTTGCATATTGAACCACGTTTAATTTAAAAGCCAAAGAGTGCGAAACATGCTTCACATTTTAAAATACTATGATATTTACCGTAAGTAATATCGATACAAAAACTACTGTGTATGCTTAGAAACTTCAAGACGATACAGTTTAAAAACTACGGTACATCCTATATAATTGTATGGTTTGTTTTGAAATCCCTAGTTATTGAACGGGTTTAAGTAGAGTAGGGTAGTATTAAATATTATTATAGAAAGCATCTACGCTGAAATATAGCTAGCGTTCGGACGATAAGACGCATGGTAATTTTTAGGTCATTTTTCTACGGAAAAAGTGCGTCTTATCGTCCGGAAAATACGGTAGTTATTCACGGTGTTAATTTCAAAACTTTTCACGTTCACGTACTTTCCATAAATTACAAATAGAAAGTAATATTTTCCTTTGTGGTAAACCTTAGCTCATTATACTGGAAAAGGTTTCTTCGGTAGGTTTATTTGAAAAGTAAATGAAATATTTTGCATTTAAGAATTTTGGTTTTTTTAAAACGTTGTTGCCGTTTTAACGAGATAGGCCTACCGCTGACAAAATATTTGTCTTCTTTTTATAAATTTGATCAATTAGTAGGCCTAATAGTAAAATATATATATATGTCGATTCTTCTGACCATGATATATTCCGACCCTTTGCTAACGATTCATGAGAACGTACTTAAATGATCTGATAGAGCACTATAACCGGTAAGTCGAATTTCATATTTCTGGACTATTTTTATTCTAATATTTTAAGAATAATCTTTTAAAACTTTTATAGGAATTTTTTATAACGATTCTTGCTCGCTCGTAACAATATTTAAACATCCTGTAAATGGCCAAATTACGTTAATAAAAATACGCTTTTAGATTGTCTAAAAGCGATGGAGATGAATTTCTTGAGGCGGAGCTGTGGTGTGATCGTATCGATCGAATTCCAAAATTAGGAGAAGAATTGATATTTGTAAAAATATCATGGATACTATATCCCGGGAGCAATTAAAATGGTTTGGCCATTTGCAAAGTATGGAGGATGTTAGGTGACCAAAGAGGGGATGAAAGTGGACGCCAGCCGGTAGATGAAGGAGGAGTAGGCCGGAGGTAACTGGTGTGCAGGAGGCAATGTCTTTACGGCGGCTTCCGATGGTGACTGGATTAACAAAGAGAGGTGGTGCTTAGAAAGCGAGATACGGCGGGGCGATAATCCTCGCGTGAATACATACATAAAAATGACTGATTATAATTTATACTTACTTTCCATTGATTGAACAATCTATCGACGTAACTTGACACGCTGAAATAAAGACCTACTGAACTTACATTATTTAAGACCCAGTTATTTTCATGTTCTGGATTCGGATAAAACATAATACAGAACGGATCGTAGTACCACTGCAATGTAAACAAACCGACTGCGACTGCCGCTGGTAATATCCACGTCATTTTGGCCTATGAAGTACTGTAACAATTCAAAATTGAAGGTATGGTCAAATTATTATGAATTAATCCACCAGGTTTAATATTGTAGAAAAATTAGTACGATAGGGTACATAACAAGTTTAAACAATATAAATAAAAAATTATGAATAACGAAACAGCAATGCATAGTTAGTCGATAACTAAATTCTATTTTCGTTGTTGGCTCATGGTATTTAACTTCCTATCGACTTATAAAGCAAAATCACTGAGCTTATCAGGCTATGCTCACAGTTCTTCACCCATGTTCATAAATCGAAATATTATACCATATGCGAACACAAATAAATATCTAGGAATGTTACTAGTTGCGATAGTGAAATGGAAGGAGCCCATAACGTTCTTCCAATGGTAAACTTGCGAATGTGCAAATTTTACCAAAATGAGTTAGTGCATGCTGATGTATACAACCCAACACATGTTGTAGTAAACTTGCGAATACGTATCTTGTTCGGTTAGGGAGATAAAGCCTTTGTAAAGTTAGTTACGAAAATACACGAAGTGTGTTTTGTGATTATTGTAAACTTGCGAATAGGCAGATTCGTTAGTTTGCTGTAGCTGAATTTTATAAATCTTTGATTTTCATACCATTGTATACTTGTAAATAGTCATATTTAAATCGAGTAAACCACAATTGTAAAAATGTTATACCAGAAGATGGAAGAGTAGAAATTTATGAAATATTCCATCGTTTAGGTACTCTAGCCCAACAACGTGAATTTATTATTAATTATGTAATTACTGCTCTGTCAAAAAGAAGAACAACTGACCATGAATCACGAAAAAAGGCAACAAACGTGTATTCTTTAACTTACAAAGGGAACAAGTATAATGTGTGCAGGGAATACTTCTTGGATACATTAAATATCCCTGAAGGTACTGTTAGGAGTGCAAACAAATTTATCATAGGTACTGGTAGGGGAGGGGGTAATGTAGCTAAGGTTAGTTAAACAGGTCACTTGCTGCCTGACTTGAGAGGAAAGAAAACACCAACACAAAAATTAGATGATTAAGTCATTAGAAAGCATATTCTTTCTTTTCCTTCAGTAGTCACTATCGTCGTAAACAGTCAGAATACAAATATCTTGATTCGTCACTGACAATACAAATGGTGTACAACTTATATAAAGATAAGTGTACGAAATCTTCTTACAAGCCTGAAAGCCTTGAAAAGTACAGGAAAGTGTTTATAGAATACAAACTGACTTTTCACAAGCCAAAGAAAGATTTTTGTTAAGTGTGTGAGACTTACAGAAATACCGTAAAGCTAAGTGAGGAAGAAAATAATAAATACAGCAATCATTTACAGCGCAAGGAAATTGCAAGGGAGTGTAGAAATAAAAACAAAGAAGCAGCAAAAAAAGATCCTTCGTTCCTCGCATTTAATTTTGATTTAGAATCTATTCTTAATACACCTAAGGGAGCAGCTGGACCATTTGTTTATGTGAGGAAACTTGCAGTTTATAATCTTACAGTTTACAATTTGGGAAATGCTGCTGTGAACTGTTTCCTTTGGGATGAAACTGAAGGAAAACGAGGAAGTATAGAAATTGCAACATGCACTGACACATTTATTATGGCAAAACAAGAAGTCAAACACGTTCGTATGATGTCAGATAGTTGCTCAGGTCAGCAAGAAAATGTTGCATTTTCTACTATGTGTCTTCATTTATTAAAGGTGCACCCAGTTCTGGAAGTGATAGATCACAAGTATTTTGAGCCCAGGCACAGCCAGATGGAGTGTAACTCAATTCATTCGAAGATAGAACGAAAATCAAAAAATATATCTGTCTACAACCCTGAAGGCTGGGCTCAAATTATCAGAGCTGCACGATCGAATCTTAGGCCGTATGAAGTTACTCACCTCTTACAGGACGACTTCATGGATTTTAATTCAGCCAGAGGTAGTTTCCAGGCTGATCAGGGGCAAGTGTTAGGCGAAAAAGTAAAATTTCGAGATACAGTCTGGTTAGGGCCTACACTATGAGAAAACATCACCAGGGACAATTTTTATAAAAACAAG
Source organism: Catonia carolina (assembly GCA_035578175.1). Classification (NCBI taxonomy): domain Eukaryota; kingdom Metazoa; phylum Arthropoda; class Insecta; order Hemiptera; family Achilidae; genus Catonia; species Catonia carolina. The sequence goes on along the minus strand of JAQMRL010000001.1, from coordinate 305,516,826 downwards.
TTTTAATGATGATTCTTTTTATAAATTTGTACTTAAGAAGTTTAGGGGACGTCCTTCTATATCAAATCCAGTAAAAGTTTACACTTCTCGATTGCTCATTTCAAATCCAAAAATGAATGATTTAAATAAGATTTGCAATGAATTATTGATACCCAAAGTTCATCATAACTTTTACGAAAACTTGCCATCATGCGAAAGTGTAAGAGATACTTTGCCACAACAAGATCAGTTAGACGAATCTGACTTAGAATAGCTTCGGTTTACATCAGAAAAAAATGAGTAAGTAGGTCTGATAATTAATTAATAGGTAATAATTTAAACAAAGTTTTAAATGGATAAAATAATGTTCTTTATAATATAATATAATAAATTGTGTAGTAAATATAATAAATTATTACTTTTACTTTATTCAAATTTTAAGTGCAGACGTTGAGTACTTCCAATAATTATTAAAGAAACTGTACTCACTTTTTTCTGTCATGCATATTTGTATTAATAATAATATCTTTTAATTTTTTAGAGTGTACATAATTTAATTTGTATTGATCTTTCACTGCACTTATGTTAATGTAGATTCTTACTAAGCAGTTATTATTATGAGAAGTAGGCAAAATTTTTATAATTTACATTCATGACAAACAAAAAATGAGTAAGAATTTAAAAGAATAACGTTCAAATGTTGTTGTTACTATTAAATATATTTAGATAAAGTACAAATTAATAACTTTTTAAGTTATTATTTTTAAAATTTGTTATGTATATTTTTTAATAATGTTGTGTTCAATTAAAATTCGTTAAAGTTATTTTGGATGAAATATTGTCAATTTATTTTATAAACTTAGATTTTATTGTAATGTAAGTATTTTTAACTTTTTTTATGTATCATTTGTAACAATTCGCTACTTTGTTTTAGACCGAACTGCATTAGTTTGAAAAGTCTACGACAGTAAAGTAACAAATGTGATTTTTTTAGCGATTAGAATAAACATTTTTTAAATTTGTTAACATAACAAAAATTGTAACTAAGTATGTTGTTTGTATATAAAGAAAACTAATGAAAATTAAAAAAATTGATAATTCAGAAAACATTGAAGGTGTTTCTTGATCTCCTGTAAAACTGAAAATTTGCACATTCGCGAGTTTACCATTGGAAGGACGATAACGATAAAAAGAAATGACCTGTGTAGTAGATATAGGAAATTACATTAGTTACTGGGGCGTTAGTCGCAGCTACCTCTCCGTAATAAAGTAATTAAAGGGTATTAAAATGGGAATGATTTCTATCCACCATTCTCAAGGAAATATAAGCGAGGGTTATTTAAATAAGTAAGGAAAAAAAAATTGAGGTGTTTTTTTTTTTATTAAACAAAAGCAAAAGGCATGTAGTTTATAAATACGTTTAAATAATTGAAGGTATTTTGAATGACAATTTTTATTTAGTAATTAGATTTAAGCTAATTAAAGTAATCTATGGACAAAGAATGTCTGATGAAATTTATAGTATGATTAACACCTTATTGGTAATAAGAATTTAAAGCCAATTATTGTAATTCGAATCAATATTAAAGTCTTGGAACAACTAAGAAAAAATGTTTTAAAGAATTTAGAAAAGAGTAAAGGATTTAGGTCAAGAATAGATTATAAATTAGGTGACTATGTATTGATCAAGAGTATTATTTTATCGGATGAGTGTAGAAGATTTGTAAGATACTGGATCCAGACTACAAAGATATCTTAAATAGGTAGCCTATGTGAATATTGCAACAAAAATTATTTTTCTGTTGAAAATACAGGAAATTCTAGTAGTTATTCGTGTTGATCCACATTATTTATAACTTTCGAGTAAACAAAATGTTAGACCCAGATACTGAAAAAGAGGTCGCCGAACTGATACATAGAACCGATACATAATAATCAGCTGTTTTGTCAATATTTTTTTATCTTTAATAACTTTATTTGAAACTATATACTAAAATACAACAAGCAAATTTAATAAAAGTAAATAAAGGATTGCAAGAAAAAGTAATGAAAAAAAACAGTGACACCCATTGGTATATGTTCTATGAGATAATGTTCGTAATGCATGAATGAGAATTAACAATGTTACAAGAAATGAAGAAAGAAAAAATAAAAGAATAAAATAAATAAATCACGTTATAGAAGATTTTTGGGCCCATTGCCGTTTTAACCTACGTTGCGGATTCCTGTTAGTGATGCATCCGATAGTTTTGTGATCGATTCGTTGGGGTGATCGTGCAATTTTCCGTGGAAAACCCTGTAGCTGGACCCCTGGACACTGTGGAAAACCCTGGATTTTACTACTTGACTTATAAACGGAATTTTAAGGTCATCATGTAGAATTTTGTTGTTGACATAAAAAGGTGCGCAGGTAATTACACGTAGAAATTTTAATTGGAATGCTTGTAATTTGTGTAGGTTACTCGATTTAGCTGTGCTATAAATTTGTCAATATTTGAATTTGTAGATTACTTTTTTATGGCTAGTGTAAAAGCCAGCTGATCCGAAATTTTTAAAAATTGCATATAAACATATTTATTAATTATTGATTTATAATATTTAGTCATTCATTTTGTAAATTACTAAATTAAAATTATTAAATTAAATTAACAGTATTACAGATCTACATTAATATAACATATAGCCTAAGTTGTAAACTAAATTTTTATTATTTAGAAATTTTAGTGTCAAATATCATTTCATACAGAAGGCTTCGTAATCAACTAACATAGTCTTAAATCAATTTTATTTCAAATAAATTTAAGATGAGAAATGTAAATTAATTGAATTTTGAAATTTAATAAAATACAAATTACAAAATGATTATATATTCGTTATAAAATATAAATAATTAGAAGTCAAGGCCAATTGAATCGATCAAATTTGGTTTTGTCGGTGGAGATCAACTAAACAGGACACATTTTATGGTATAAGAAGAAATTTATTATATATTCTTAATTTGTGTACGTTGCAATCTGTTCAATTCAGAACAATAAGCAACCCCATGACCCAATGAGATGAAGATGATGTGTATGACGTGTAAATGAGGTGTAGTCTTGTACAGACCCAGGTCGACCATTCCTGAGAGAGTATGGTTAATTAAACCCCAACCATCAAAGTACACCGGTAACCACTGTCTAGTATTCAAATCCGTATAAAAGTAACTACCTTTACTAGGATTTGAACCAGGAACCTTGGTCTCCGAAAATCAGCTGTTAAACAGCTGATTTTGGCGACGACTTTACCTCTAGACCAATCCGGTGGGAAGAAATTTATGAATTGAAAAATAAAATTAGTAGCTGCAGAAGAAGGAAGATGTATGGTTAATCGAAAATATAAGTAGAAAAGAGAATATTTTCAAAGGATAGAAATCCAGTCAAAAAGAAAAAGAAAATAAAATAAAACAAGAAGTTCAGCGAATGCAAGATTACATTATTCATAAGATAATAAAAAAAAACTAGTAGGCCTACCATAAAATCATAGCATAATGGTAAGGAGATTTCATGCATCAAAACCTATTACTTAAATTCGATTTCTAAAATTTAATTCGTTTGTAAATATTTAAGGTCAGCCTAAACGTACAGCTCTAAATCAGAAAACATAATTCAACAGCCACAGCTGTACCACACAACAGCCCTTCAGCTGTAAGTGAACCTGTGTTTAGAATTTTCTGAACTCAAACTTGCTTTTTGTGTAACAAAAGGCAAACAGGCCTACTGATAATATAATAATAGTACTAATTTCCATATAAGTAGGCATGTGTATCATGGTAGAGATTTACATATTATTACAAGAACAAAGTGGTGACCAGACAGAAAGCAAAGCTTTTCTGACACCATGTTAAATAAAATTGTTTAACATTGTTGTGACACAACTACAGGTTTTTTGACAATAACAGCCAATTTCATTCGGTTCTTGACTCTTTGAAACAGGGTATGAAAGGTTTCTATTATGATATTATGTATATTATTATTTCTTCTTTTATATTTTAATCTTTGGTTCTACTACATCTTATACAGGGACCGACAGAAAAAGTGAGTGAATGGTTTTTGATCTGACTGTACATCGCAACAATACGAGTGGGGAGAACCGGGTCAATGACTTTCATTCCCCGGCTCAATGCCGTTACAGTTGCAATGGAGTCGCGGAACGCACAACATCGTGCTTTCATCAAGAGACTTACTTTAGTAACGTTACTCGTAGTCAAAACCCAGCGTTTGTTCCGTACAAAGTTTGGAGCAAGTAGACACGGTAGTGTTCCCAGTCGTAATGCAATAATGCGTTGGGTTAAAAATTTTAGATAAACGGCTTCATCTTTAAAACGGAAGCCTACAGGCCGTCCACGTAGCGTTCGTACTCCCGAAAACACAGATGCTTTGCGATTGTCAGTAGCCAGAAGTTCACGTCACCCTGCTGCACATCACGCAGCTGTGCTAGGAATATCAGATCGGAGTGTTCGAAGAATTTTGCGTTTGGATCTTCATCTTCATCCGTATAAAATCGTAACTGTTCAAGAATTAAGCCAACATGATTTCCAAAACCGAAGAGAATGTGCACAATCAATTCTGAACATTTTAACTAACGATTCAATAATCATAATGTCAGATGAGGCCCATTTTCATCTGTCTGGTTGTCTAAATAAACAAAATTCCGGTACTGGGCGGCAGAAAATCCTCGTACCCTACACGAAAAACCACTTCATTGTGAACGTGTGACAGTTTGGTGCGCAGTGGCTAAATTCGGAGTGATAGGTCCATATTTTTACGAAGAGAACGGTCGAGCAGTTTCGATCACTTCAAGTCGTTATGTCGAAATGCTAAATAATTTCCTTGAACCAGAGTTACAACGTTGTGAAGTTGACACTGCAAGTGTTTGGTTCCAACAAGATGGGGCTACTACTCACTTTGCCAGAGTGTCAATGAATGAGTTACGACAAATGTTTCCAGAACAAGTGATTTCAAGAATGGTGACCTTTCATGGCCTGCTCGCTCCCCAGATTTTTCGGTATGTGACATTTTTCTTTGGAGGTATTTGAAATCGAAAGTGTATGTCGTAAAGCCTCGAACAACTGAAGATCTGAAGCTAACAATTCGAAATGAAATAGCGGCGATACCGAACGACATGATTATGAAGGTAATGGATAATTTCCAAGTACGATCAGCCTACATGAATGCGTGAAGAATGAGGGTCATCACTTGACTGACATAATTTTTAAAACAAAATAAGAGAATTTTAGAATTTAAGTAATTTAATAAAAAATGGCAAGAAATGATGTTTCAAATCTATTAATAATTTTTTTTACATTATATTTCTAATTTTTTTTATTCATTTCAAAACCATCCACTTTTTCTGCCGGTTCCTATATTATACGTCTCTGAATTTTGCTACCATTGTTTTGTGTATTTATTTATCTGTCACATTCTTAATTTTTCTCAAATCACTAATCGGGTATTAAATAGAGCCTTTTTATTTGTCGGGTAAGTCGGCAATTGGTCAGTATTAGCTAAGTAAAAACGTCAGTACGTAGAATAGGTTGTGTAGTGAAACAAAGTTAACAGTGTATAACTGAAGGAACCAGTTTTATTATTAAATTCTGTATAGGCCTTCAACTTGTAAGTAAAGAATTGAAAATTATTTTGATAGTAAATAGCCCTATTTGAGTTTTATTTAAGTTCATTTTGTTCGAAGCTTTTAATAAGCCTAACATTTTATTAATTAGCTGATGGTCGAACAGTAATTATTTATTGTAATTTATTGTTTATTTTTAATAGATAGTTGTTATAAGTCTAAAAGGACGTTTTATCATTTATTGTTACCTAACCCACAGCCCAAAAGAACCTGGAATAATCGATCCTGTATTTTTATGTAAGGTACCAAGAACTGACATTTTTACGCATTTCACGTCATAATTTATTCTGAAAGTAATTAATAAAATTGGAATTTAAAAACGAGAACAAATAATAACCACATTGATGTGGTAAAGATAACATTGATAAAGATAAAATTGATTAAAGATAACAACATTGATGTGGTAGTAAAGATAACTTTACTTACATACTGTTGGAGAACCCTGAAAGGAAGGTATAATGTGCCACTAAATTGATACGACTGCAGAAAAGTTGACTAACTTCTATCATTTTAATAACGAACGACCGCATATGTAGTATTTATCAGCACAATAATTTTTTCGAATAAATTAATTTATATTCTCGCAACTGACGCGATAGAAATTAAATTCCTGCTTCTTTACAGTCGAATAATTAATTAAACGAACAACAAATTCTATAAAGATGATCGCTTACATTAATATATTAAACTAGCCTACATATTGTATTAAATAAATGTAGCCTAATACGTTTTGATGCACTGAAAATGTAAGTTTATTACAATTAACAAAATTTCAGTATTTAATAATATATAATTTTATTTCTATTTTATGTTTTCTGTTTCATATTCTAAAAACTTAACACGGCAAAAAATGAAGTTTATTTAACCAGTCCGTTGGTATAGTTGGTACAGTGGTCAGCGCAGCTGGCTTCTATGCCAGGAGTCCCGGGTTTGGTATCCTGTGAGCTCTAACATATTTTCCTCTAGGCCTATATATCACCTCACATCATTACCTACGCACAAGCAGAAGCTTATGTGTCACACAATAAAAAATCAGGTGCGAAACAATCGGAATGCTCTCTCTTGACAAAGTAAATAATGAAGTAGATAACCTATGTTTTAAACATGAGTAAACTATGTAAAAAGAAAGCCATTACCTAATTTTAATCATGATAGAATGTCGCTAAATGAAAATCAACCTGTATTTAACATAAAAATACGAATAAAACACTAATTGCCGTTAACTTAAAGCTTCGTAGAAAAATATGTTTGAAATAAAAATTGTAACGTTTTTTTAAATTTTCTTAACTTCAGTTCCTATACACTTTGTCAAATGCAAAGACCGTAATCTAAAAAAATTCATTTTTTCTTATTTTAATGATTAAAATACTAATAATCACTAATTGACGCTACACTAAACTTTGTAGAAAAAAACGCTTGTACTAAAAGTTGCAACTTTTTTTAAATTTTCTTCAACTTTGATTATATAGTGCACTTTTCCCTAAAATTCATATTGAGGCCGCAATCTTAAAATCACTATTTTACCTCATGAGTACAGACCACTAAAAAAACTCAGCAGATATAGGTATTGCTTACCGCTTATCTTGAAGAGTAAAACAACTGGGGTGAAACACTCACACAACTTTCTCTTGCCAATGCAAATAAATAAAAATAAACCTAACATTAGTAATAAAACATTCGAAATAAACAAAAACCTCACCTCAATAAACACAACTTAATTTTAATCATGAGTGAAAGACACAAAGTAAAAATCAACCTCAGTTTGGCTTTAAAATACGGAAAATCACTTTTTCACGTTAAACTAGGCTCTGTAGAGAAAAATTCTGTAGAGAAAGTTAAAAAGTAATGAAAAATTGAATGTATAAACTACTACTTCCGATTGAACATTTTGATGAAAATATTTGTGCCGCGTCCCCATATAGTACGTAGTCCAACTACACCATGTAGTCTAACTTAAGTCCTACTAGTCTAACTTAAGGTGCAAGTTTTAAGTTCGTGCGGTATTCTGTTCTTGAGATTTATATTGTTCACACAGACACATAGACAAATCGGTAAAAACATAATTTTTGGGTTCAGGGGTCTTAAAACATGTATTTTCGGTGAAAACTTGATTTCAACAATTTACATAAAAAGAATAGATTCCTTCTCCTTATAACCCTATAGGGCAAGATAAAGTAAGGGTTATATATTTTTAGGAGGAACCTTACACGAACATTATAATATTTGCAATTTTCCCAAAAACTGTCCCTACGATTTTTTAAAAAAAGCTTAATTTACTACACGAAGTCTATTATGCTCAACAAGTTAGGAAAAACGGCAGGTCTGCTGAATGTCTTGGAGGCTGTACTGAAGTGGTAAAAAATAGTTTTGTAAGATTTCGGCCTTAATACGAGTATGTAGGCCTATTTGAAAACAAAAATGTGTATGGTTAGCGTTGTTGGATATTAAAAAGGTACAACTTTTAATTTAAAAAAACTTTTCTACAACGGTTAGTTTAGCGTCAATTAGTAATTTTCTGTATTTTGCTCATTAAAACTGGCGAAAATGTTTATTTTTTATGATTCCGACCTTAGTATGCATTTACGACAAAAGTATTTATCGTAATTTGAATTTTTACATTACATTACATTCCTTTATTGCCATTATAAACAAAAATGTCATTAAGTATAGTCACAAACAAACGTTAATATCACAAACAAAAATTACTTAATACAATTAATTGCAAAAACACAACTGACATCATACTACAATTGACAATAAGCAAATATACATGCATATACCAAGATCTTAGATAATTAATCTCAAAATATAAAATAATATTCAATAAACTTAAAAATTTGATTAAAACTTTTTATATCATAAATACATAAAAATCACAAAAAACACAAAATACAGCTGTCAAAACTCATTGCAGAGAAGAAACATGGGAAAAAACAATTACAACAATAAAGATCTAAGGGACTCTATATCCCCAAACATATAGAGAGCACTAAATAATTGCTATTACCTTTCTTTAAACTCATCTATAGAGTACAAGCACTTTTTTTATCAAAAAGTTCTTTACTTCAGCTTTAAAATTATTTGAGTTTTTTAAATCATGTGGCAAACCATTAAACAGGATTGTACCTTGTATAAAAGGGCTTTTTAAAGTTAAAAAAGATTATACTGATCTCTAAAAATATCATTTTTTCTTCTCGTATTATAATTATGTACATTGCAGTTCTATGTTTTACTTGTATTATATCTATCTAGCTGCAAGTAAGTACTGATAAACATATATCGAATAAACAGTTAAAATATTATTACTAACAAAAACATCCCTACATGACAGCCTGCTTGGCAACCCGTATATTATTCTTATTGCTCTTTTTTGAAGGACAAATACTCTTTGAAGGTTCTGTTTACCAGTGGCACCCCATACAAGCAGTCCATATGACATAAAAGGGAAGAAAAGACCATAATAAACTTTCATAATAACATCAAGATTCATATATCTTGACAAATTCCTCAGTAAAAACAAACTAGAGCTCAGCTTATTGCAGATGGCATTAATATGGTCTACAAACTTAAAATTTGAATCAATAGTAATACCCAGAAACCTAACACTACCACTAATAACCAATCCCTCTCCATCCATATTGATTGAACAATTCTCACCAACATCTCACCAGTTGAAAATTTTACCAATACACTTTTACTAGAATTTATTTTTAAATTATTCCTAGAGAAATACTCTGAAATATTTTGTACAGCTTCATAACGGTTAGCCTGTAATTCACTATAGGATTCACCCCAACATAAGATAGAAGTATCATCCTCATAACACACTGTCTTATATAATTTACTCTCCATAATATCATTGAGATATAAAATAAACAACACTGGACTAGGTATGGACCCCTGAGGTACCCCAGTTTTGACCATTTGAAGCTTAGACCTTAACCTTCTTAGACTGTTATTAATTTCAAATTCCATTTCTGTGCATTGATATCTGTCTTCTAGATAGGACCTAAAAAAAGTCAGATTATTCTTCCTTAAACCAATTTTATGCAGTTTTTTAATCATCAGCTGATGATCAACACAGTCAAAAGTTTTTGAAAGATCTAAGGATTTCCCAGCCACTCCTGCCCCTCAATCAATATTTATTAAAGCATCATGAACAAAACCTGCAACAGCAGTAATTGTACTAAAACCCCTGCGATAACCATGCTGATGATCCTTCAGTATGCCATTTCTTTTACAAAAGCTCATTAGCCTATTTAAAATTACTTTTTCGAACAACTTGGATAAGGTAGATGCCAATGAAATTGGCCTATAATTTCCTACCTCCTGTTTTGAATCTTTCTTATGGATGGGCCTTATAATATTTATTAAGAATTTCTGGAAATGTATTTTTCTCAATAAACATATTTATCAAATGCACAAGAGGAGACAGAATCTCATTTCTACATTGTTTAATGATAACAGATGGGACTTCATCCCATCCTACACACATTCCATTACTTAGAGTACTTATACAATTATCTACTTCCTCCCTAGTAACCGGAGAAGCAAAAATATCTTTAAAATCGCAAGCAGCCTGCTGCATATCCATCTGTTCAACGCCAGGCATGGGAGATGAAATCTTAGTAAAAAAATGATTAAACCTTTTACTTACTTCGACTGGATCACCAAACAGCCTTCCATCCATCTGGAACTCAATGTTCTCATGTTTATACCTCCTTGTGTTCGATTTAGCATACCTATTTATCAGTGCCCAAGCATCCTTTGAAACGTTACATGAGTTTTTAATTGTGTTACTATAATTTTCCTGCTTAAAAACTACCAATGTATGTCTAAATTGTTTTCTATAGTACTTATAACTCACTGTCATGAAAAATTGATTGGCCAGTATCCCTGTAAAATTTAAATAAAGTTAGAATACAATCTGAATCTTCAATCTCTTCAATCTTTGAATCTTTGATTGAAGATCTTCAATCTTTGATTGAATCTTCAATCTCTGAATCTTAAAATATGCCAAGGTAATGGGACTTTATCCCGTTTATGATGTTGCGGTTTAAATCTGTGCTCCTTTAATGGGCAAGTTGGATTAAGGTACCAAAGAAGTTTCTTGTAAATTTTTCCCCATTTTGAATTCACATGATCAACATCATAAACTTCATGCCAGGATTCTGACATCAACATATATCTTAATAAATTTATGTTAATCATCATTAAAAGACCTTACCTTTTTAGTTATCCCACGTGTATAAAAAAAGTGGTTATTGACTAAAACTAATAATCTGTCCGATGTGATCAGACAGATGTAAGTCGATTGTCCCAACTGAGATAATTCTACTATGGGGTAAATCAGTTATTATATAATCTATAACACTAGTAATTCCAGTTGGGCTGTTTATTAAACTATTCAGATTGTAAGAACCAATTAAATCCCGTAATAGGTTGCGGGATTTAATACAATACCATTAATCTCATGACTTTTAAGACCATGTTCCGAGATAATAAAAAAATCTGGACGGACCATCGCCAATTCATGTTCCAATTGATCAACCTTATTACCAAGATACTGGATATTATAGTGCAAAATCTTAATTACAATCAACTGGTTTACATCTAAAGGATTGCTCTCCATACGTTTATTGTGATCATATAAATTAATTAAATGCTGAAAACAAATCATTGGCATTACAAACTAGTTTAAATCACAGTCAACAATATTAGAACCACCGTTAGTCACGACACAGTCACTGAAATTTGTCAGACCTTTCTGATCACATCCCTCACGCACACAACACACATCGACCATGGAAGAGTCAGCTCCCAAGTCCCGCAACGAAGAGGAATCCAGGCAGCAGTCAGAACCCAACACAGCATCAATCGTAATAAAGGAGTCATCAAAATCCCCATAGTGCTCATCCATCTTAGAAAAATCATTTCCCTCTGCTGCACGCTTTTTATCTATTAATTCAACAATCATTTTTGAAATTTTATGTTTTCCTTTTAAATTGAAGTGGAGACCATGATAATAGTAGGTATGATAGTATCTATATCAATGATACAGCTCCAGAATGCTCACATTGTTATGCTCTTTAACCATATTCTTCAGCCTATCATTCATAAATTTAATATCTTTATTAACAATACCAGTTTTCGGTAGATCGTATCGATAGCGTATTAATGCTACGATAATATTGGTGAGGCTGAGCTCATTAAATAAAGTTGTCCAAGACTTAACCATTTCCTCTTGTGAAAAATGGGAGCTATCAACATCATTAGCACCGGCAATCAAAACTATAAAATCATACTTTAAAAGCAGTCCCTTGTTCTTCCGATTCAAAATAGATTCCACGATAACTTTTTGAGTGGCATCCTGAAAAAACAGACCCAGTGACCGAACAATCAAAATAAGAATAACATTTAACATTTTCCGCCAAATGACGTCCATGACTATCAGAATAGATTGCAATAGAAACTGCGTTTTTTCCAGTTTTTGGAGATTGATTATTTTTAGAAGCATGAGGGGTTCGAAAACAACTGTCACTTAGACCAGACCCCACACCAGAAATCAGTTCCACCAACCGAGGACCAGCCTCTTTTGTACCACAACAAATATCATCATTCAATCTTGGGGAAAGATAAAAAAAATCACTGATCACTTTTAACCTACTCACTTCATCCTCCAGTGATTTATTTTGGCCCTTAAAAGAATCCAACATACAACAAAAACCAGTAACATCTGAATTAAATTTAGTATTAATATTATTCTTCTTCTTCTTCTTACACTCAAGGATTAGGCTTTTGCCTGTTCCGACTCACATCAGCTTATTAACCTTTATATCATTTAAATTACTATATTGTATCATTCAACTTGCATTGAGTCTTATTTTATTTCCCTTTATTACTGCCATCTTTTCCGCGGTCTACCAACATCCCTTTTACCTACGGGGTGGTAATTTAAGATATTTAGAGGGAATCTTTCTGCTGGCATCCGTTTAACATGCTCCTTCCACTGATTGCGGTATTGTAACACTCTTTCATTCAGGCTGTACACATTCAGCTCTTTCCGAATATCATCGTTCCTTATGTGGTCCCGTCTGTCACAGCCCTTTACCCTGCGTAGGAATCTCATTTCTGCCGCCTGCACTCTACTCTCTAGCGGTTTTGTAGTGACCCATGATTCACTTCCGTAGAGGAGGACCGGAGCAGCCATCACTTTATAAAACTTCATGGTAGTTTCTTTCCTCGCTTTTTTCCCCAGGGTTCTGCTGATATTACCACATATTGATTGGAATTTCCCTATCTTCTTCTCAATATCTAAATCATCTTTAAAACTGATATTGCAGCCGAGGTAGCAGTATTGTGATACTTGTTCCAACACTTTGTCATCTACCACAATTTTTGATCTAGTGGGAAACTTGCCAGTGAATGCCATTATTTTTGTTTTTTCTTTAGAGATTCTAAAATTATACTCTTTACATAAATTGTTCAGGACATGGATTGATTTTTGGAGGCTATCTTCGTTTTCTTGAATAATCCACAAGTCATCTGCAAATAGTAATGCGTTCAGGTATTTTTCATTATTCAACTTGATACCTAAGTCTACTCTGCATTTCCATTTCCTGAAAATGTGGTCTATATAAATGTTGAATAAAGTGGGTGATAAGCTGCACCCTTGTCGTACTCCTTGGTTAATTGTCATCTCCTCAAGTCTCTTTTTACCTGTATTTATGACTATTTGCGTGTTATGGTAAAGTGTTTTTATTGCATTAATGAGGTGAAGTGGATATCCTCTTTCACATAGAATATTCCAAAGGTGTCTTCTATCCACTCTATCGAAAGCTTTTTCAAAGTCAACAAAAGCCATATGGGTTTCAAGATTGTATTCTCGTCTTTTTTCTATAATCCTTTTGACTGAAAAAACATTATCTGAGCATGATCTTCCTATTCTGAATCCATTCTGTTCTTCATTCAGAATTGCTTCAGCAATATTTTTCACCCGGCAATTAATGATTTTGGAATAGATCTTATATCCAACATTGAGAAGACTGATACCTCGGTAGTTCCTACAGTCATTCCGCTTTCCTTTCTTAAAAAGAGATATAACTTCTGCCTTTTTCCATTCTTCTGGAATTCCATGTCTCCTCCAACATTTATTTAAGAGGTGCAAAAACCTTAATTCAAAAAACATGCCTCCATATTTAAAGAGCTCTCCATTTAAACCATCCAATCCAGCCGCTTTCCTATTTCTAATACTCCTTAGAGAGTGTTGTAATTCTTCAATTGTTATTGAGTCTACTGAATTATTGGCAGATGGTTCAAAGGGACATCCGATTCCAGCATCTTCAGAATGCCACAACTCCTTATAGTGTTTTTCCCACTCAACATCTGAAATAATGTTTAATGGAGCATTATCTCTCTCGACTCTATTGATGGATCTCATTATCTTAAAAGCGCATTGTTGCCTCCCATGGATATCTTTCTCTATAACATTTACAAACCTGTCCCATGAGTCCCGTTGAGCTTTCCTTACTACTTGTCTGGCAAAGTTACGTTTCCTTTTGTAATCTTCTCTTGCTTGACGAGTTTTCTTTTGCAACAGAGTGAGATATGAACTTTGTTTTTCTCTGATAGCATCCTCTATGTCAGGATTCCAAATTCGTAAACGATTTCTACCTCTTGTCTTTATCTTTTTCCCAAGTGCTTCAGTTGCTGCTTTTTTCATACATGATTTAATATTATACCATTCTGTTTCAATATCATCTGCCGTTGGAACTATCATCAGGGATTCTTGTAATCTTTTTTGATAGAGATCTCGTATGCTATCTTCCTGTAAAAGATTTATTTTAAAGACTTCTTCCCTCTGAGCTTTACTTCTCCTGATATTCCTCCATTTTTTCAAAATTAGAACTTTGCTTATCACAAGATAGTGGTCGCTGTAGATGTCGCATCCTCGAAATACACGTACGTCCTGGACCAATCTCTTCATCTTATCATTAACAACAACATAATCAATCATCGATCTCAAACCTCTAGCATTCCAGGTGAATTTGTGAATGTCTTTTTTGTTAAAAAACGTATTAGTGATTCTGAGATCATTGAATGAGGCAAATTGCCGCAGTTCCTGTCCATTATGATTCATGGTCGCTTCACCAAAAGAGCCCACTACTCCTGGTATAGGAATGTTACCCACTCTCGCATTGAAGTCTCCGACTATTGCAACGTGATCAGTTCCATTTACTTTATTCAAAATCTTTTGGAGGTTATCATAGAAGGAGTCAGTCTCTTCTTTCTTGCCCTCTTCAGGTGCATAAATACCAATGACAGTCAGATGACCTCTCTCAATTTTGAGCCTTAATGATATTATTCTTTCATTTACACATGAGTAGTCCATTATATTGTTTTTCCATTTGTTGCTGATCATGATCGCCACGCCTGCACTTGCTCTTTGATTCTGTGATACGCCTCTATAAACCATCCAGTAATCACCCAAATCCTTCGTCCCTTGTAATTTCTTTTTCGTTTCCGTAATCACCGCAATGTCTACATTTTGCTGTTTTAAAACCATATTCAATTCATCCTCTTTATTAGATAACCCTCTAACATTCCACGTGCCTAATTTTAACAAATCCGCAATTCCAAATCTTTTTTTTTTTTTAGCAATTCCATTTGTTTTATCCTTTAATCCGGTTTTATTTCCGAGGCTGTCTGTGAGTTTGCCAGTGGTTGTTTTGATCCCCTGGCCGCGGTACGAACGCTGCGCAGGTTAAGCTTGGTAGTAGGGTTGCTACTTTACTGCTTCCAAGCTCGCAGGGCCTTTCATTCGAGTCGCCACTCTAGGCTCTTCCGCCCTCTCCGCCGTTGGGATTCCTCCTCTTCCGCCTTCGAGACCGTTGACCGGTTTTCACCTAGTAACCCTAGGCAGGGGCCCTCACAGGGTGCTACCATCCGGAGCCAGATGGACCCTGGTTTTTTTACGAGGCTGTTACTCCTCCCCCTCCACACTTCCTCATCAGTTACAAGATGAGGCCCCGGGCTTGGGACCGGCAGTGCTAAAAAGCACCGTTGGCGGTGTGTATTAATATTATTAATAATATTATAAATAATAGTATTAATATTATTTAATTTATTAATTCTCTTATTAAGACAATCAATTTCTAAAATAGAGTGTAATCAAGTTCAATAGGTGTAACAACATGAAAAATATCATTGTTTCGTTCCCTTTCCCTTTTCAACTTTGCTACTGTACTTTTAATTTCTGCTTTATTACCGTGTATTAGGTCTACAATATTTAAATCCTTATTCACTTTCAAACAAGCATCAAGTCTGTTTAGCAGTTCTACTATGATCGGAAGAATACCTACAAAAGAACACTCAGTATACTGATCCGCTAAAATGTTTAACTCTGTATGTAAATTAATAGCAAACTTCATCACTTCTTCATTTATTAGATCGTTTCTCATATATTTTAATACATCATAATTATTTTCAAAATTTAAACGGTTCATCTTAAAACCTTTATTCATTGTTTTATTTATTTAACAAATAATTATGATTACCTATTTAGTATTACCGGTATTATTATAGGGTATTAATGCTACGATAATATTGGTGAGGCTGAGCTCATTAAATAAAGTTCTAAAATATTCATCCTCCAGTAAAAAAAAAAACAGCATAGTGTATGCATAGTAAATGTTGCGTGTTATGTTTAGTTTAATTTAGTGGATCAGAGATCGATTTTCATTTAGTGTCAAGTCACTCGTGATTAAAATCAGGTTATGATTAAACACAGGATTTTGTTTTACTATTTACATTGGTAAAAGAAAGTCGTGTGAGTGTTTCACAACAGATCTTTAATTTTTTTGAATTAATTATTGTACTATTTTTTTTGTATGTATACTAGTAACTTACTATGTGTTGAGCCTCGATAGTGACTAATTTTAACTTTAACTAGGCCCTACTATTTACAATATTAAAAATATATATGTATAATAGACCCTATACTTTTTTAAACATTATTTCTTTTGTTTGCATGTACTAAATAATAGAATGAACAGCCAAACAAAATGTTTTTATGCATAATACTCACCTCAGAGTAGGCCTATTAAGTACATCATCGAGACATCTTGCGTCTCACACGGAGACATCATGAGGATGAACATCAGACGTATCACAAAAAAATATTACACAAATTAAACAAATAAGGTCAAAGACCACTTAATAAAATTTAATTTATCCGTTGCAACTATATCGCGCGACTATCCGACCGAATAGTCGAATAGATGTAGGCCCTAGACTATCTTTGCCTCCATGAAATATAATATACCACATCCTTTAACTTTGTTACAAGTTTTCTTAGAGTAGGGAAGCAGCGTTATGTTTTCTAGGAATTGTGTTCTAATGACACCCTCATCAAAATAATCAATGTTTGTTACTTTATAGGCATTTTAAATTTTGTGGTAAATGAAAGGCGTTTGTAGCCTACTTAAATGTTTGTAGGTATGTACAAATTACAGTTAAGGTCTTTACGTTTTACCCTTTGTGGCCGTATGGTTAACTACAATGTAGAATTTGTTAATCTTTTAACCCTAGAGCCGGCAATCGTCGATTTTGAGACGATGTTACCACTTCTTGAACCGGTCGCGTCGCAAAATTGGATTTGCTTCATAGCATTGCAATGCTGTCGCTTTAGTTTTAATTTCAACTACAGACAGCGTTGCTGTTTTGTACAATAGTTTAGAAATGTGTAAAGTAAATTGTTACGTATAATACAATAGTTGCAGTTGCATATTCTATTTGTGTTTCTCTGTTGAAACCACGCTGTCCTAGAGCTGAATTTGGTTATTTCTTGGTTTACATGATATGTTTTTGTATATATTATCTTTAGTTTTGAACATAGATTAGTTTTTTAGTTTTATTTTGAAATAAACATTAAAAGTTACGATTCGTATAGAATTAATTTTGAAAGTAGAGCATAAGAAAGTTTTAAACCGTAGGCCCTAGTGTCATCTGAAATTTTAGAAAAATATTTGTCTGAAAATTATTTTCAAATAGTTTCAGCATCCCTTACTGTCAGATTAAAATTTCAGTAATGTATTAATTCTATTTTCCTAAGTTTTCTTGTTATTTTGATACGTCACGTGACTACGTTTGTGGTTTAAAGCATATTTTTAATGATTTCTTTACGGTTCGATGACTAGAAATTCTCTGCCGGTCTAGAAAATTGTTATTGCCGGCTGTAGGGTTAAGATCTTTTCCGGATCTAGCGAGAATGTTCCGTTTCTGTATTTTGCGGTCATGTAATATAAAACGTTATTAATAGGTTCACTACTTTATTCACATAGCAATTCATTTTTCCATAATTTAAACGTGTTTTTAAATTAATTAATTTAAAGGTGCATACGAAAACAATCACCAATCCACTTAGAGCATTAACTATTTGAACACTCTAAAATATTAAACCGATAAAACCGAACAAAATTTACTAACACAGTTTCTGTTAACACAAAATTTTAAATGTGTAGTGAATATGAACTGATCCATTTTATGACGATCCATGAGCAATATTAATGGAATGAACAGTTTGTTCATGTAATTGGAGCGCCTTAGTTACGTGCTAAAGAATAAACAGTAACTTAAGCAGTTAGGTCTACTGTTTATGTGTAGGCTACATATTTTATTGTGCAATGAATTTTAGTTTGTGAAGTGTTTATATTTTTATAGTCAAATTACTATAGTGTGCGACATCATTTTGGGCTTCAATGATTTTCATTAGGTACTATAACAGCTCCAACTCCCCCATTGTCTTCCTCAACCTTGTCAAGTGTTATATATGTCATATAATCGATATATTAAATTATATAACGAACTAAAAAAAAACCAGATCTATAAAACATCAATGAAGTATCGTATTCACTGACACATAGCCCTACTACTGTCGGTTTTATTTTAAATCATTTAGTTAACTTAATTCACTGCGCAGAGTGGGGATAAATTGCTGGCCTAATGGGAAGTCAAAATTGCTGGTGGGAGGAATTGCCAATCAAATAAATATTCTCCCTCGTACTAGCAGTCACATCATCAAAAACCGCCCTGGTTTTTCGCCTATAAAAATAGTACTACTGTAGTTGTAGCTTTAATACTGATTTTGACTCTGGAGCCGATAAAGGGGGTTTTTGATAGGAAGGCTTCCCTTAGTACCAATACCTTCCGTGGTAGTACATACATAATAGTATCGTATAAGTACATACGTATAGTATCATACCTTCCGTGTTTGTACGGCAGCTGGTGAGCTCGCTTATGTCTATGTAAAAATTTTTTTTAAATAAAATTGCACTTAATACGGGTCCAATTCCTTCAGTGGATTATGGAAGGTTTATCAGGCTTCAAGTTTATGGTGAAACAGAACCTCTTGTTGAACTATTACGTAAAACAAATTATAAGAAAAGTGATCTCAGATTAAATCTTATAATTTTCCAAGTTTTCTATAAATTTAATTATATACACTTTTGTCGTAAAATGCATACTAAGGCTGAAACCTTAAAAACATCGATTTTTCACACGTTTTCGTGAGATTAACTCAGATAATCGCTAATTACCGCTAAACTAAGCATTATACAAAAAAATGTTAAACACAAAAGTTGTAGAATTTTAATTCTCTACAACTTTTATTATATAAATTTTTGCGCTAAAATGCATAATAACGCCGCAATCTTAAAAGAAATGTTTTACGTGAAAACAGCTTTACCGAGAATTTCAGCAAACATGGCGCCTACCCTATCTTGTAGAGCATAAAAAAATAAGTAACCAGGCGATTTTTAAAAAAAAACGTAGGACCAGGTTTTAAGAAAATCGCAAAAAAGTGAAAAATTACACTAATAAACTACTACTTTCGGTTAACCGATTTTGATAAAATTGTTCATGTCGGATTCGGTAGTGATATTTACCTTAAATTTCAAGTTTTAAGTTCGTAAGATGTTCCGTGCTTGAGAAATTCTGTTTACACACATACAACACACACACACACACACACACACACGCACACACACACACGCGCGCGCGCGCGCACACGCACACACACTCGCACGCACGCACACACACTCGCACGCACGCACACACACGCGCGCGCGCGCGCGTACACACACACACACACACATACACACACACACACACACACACACACACACACACACAGACCAATCACTAAAAATATGTTTTTGGGTTCAGGGGGTCTGAAAACGTGTAGATTCGGTGAAAACTCGATTTTGAAAAATTGACATTTAAACAATACTTTCCTTCCTATATATTCATATAGGCAAGAGAAAGTAAAAAGTAAGCAGTTTGTTAAGTCATCCTTCCATTACAGTTTCTTCCAATATTTCATTGATCATCGAAAATTTTATGTTGCATTGTGGTACATGTATAATCAACCACAAGATGAATAATTCCTCTTGTAACAAGAATACTTCTTGTTACATCCATATGCTACATGTATAAAAATTTGACCAGAATTAAGGTCTGAATTTTTAATTTAAATAAATAAAATGTAACTCTTTAATAGTAATTTTTTTATTTCTGGCTCAAATAACATTACAATGACATGTTATTATAGCAATATAACAAAATACAATTATTATTACCCATTTATTTCATAATGTAATTTTAATAAATAATTTTTACCATTTCTTCTATGAATGTAATATGTTAAACAACTCACAACAGATTAAAACCAATTCCTCATCATGGCATTATGTACTTGTTGATGATGTTCCAAAACTCTGAGTTAAATCTGAATGGATTTTAAATAACTGGTTATGAGCATTGAGGCCAGTACCCAATGGTGGCATACCAGCGATCGTATTCTGAACATGTTCAATATTGCGCCCCACATCATCATGGAATTTTTTTATTGGATCTACATAATTTTGTGGCCAGCTGTTCTGAACTGGTCCTTGAGGTGGTACTGTAGAATTTGACTGCATATCTTTATCATTTTCGCTAGATGGCAAATCTCTTGTTTGTATCATCTCGATTATAATTTTCGGGTAAATATCTGAAATTTTTAAATTCATAAAAATTGAATTATTGCAATAAATTTGTAGTGATAGGTATAAAGGTCTTAAGTCAAAAATTGTCGATTCTGAGTTAAGTGTACTACCCAGTTTAGAAAAAATTTCTCTTTCAATTGGTGCAAAGGGCTTATGTGTAGCTGACTCCTGAAGTGAATTATGTTGTCTGGCTTTGTAAAAGTTTTCTCTTCGCGTAACGTTCGGTATAAAAGTCTTAATTGTAAATGATACCTTTAGATTTAGTTTCCCAGTCTTTTTTAGTAGTACAAGAGGTCTTAAGTTGAGTTAAGACCTTTATACCAATAGTAGTTTATTTGGTACTTGGTTATTGGAAGAGATGGAAGAGACCTTAATGTAAACGGAAGCATCATTAAGAATGTTGAAGAGTATAAATATTTAGGAGTGACGTTTACAAAAAATGGCAGGGACGAAAAAGACATAGCTAATAAAATTGTGAAAGGAAAGGCATTAACTGGTCAACTGAACTCAATTCTGTGGAGTCTCAACATAAGAAAAGACATAAAGAAACGAATATTTTCAGCAATAGTGGAAGGTACGGTGACATATGGGGCAGAAGTGTGGACCATTACACAAAACATGAAAAATAGAATCAGTACAGTGGAGAACAGATATTGGAGAAGATGTTGCAGATTGACGTTACGAGATAGGGTAACGAATATAAGAGTAAGAGAAATAATGGGCATTGAGGACTCAATAATAGACCGTATTGAGAGAAAACAACTGCACTGGTATGGTCACATGCGAAGAATGAGCAACGTACGAATCCCACTGAAGGCATGGAACTGGAGACCGCAGCGAAATAGAAAAAGAGGAAGACCGAGAGGGAGATGGATGGAAGGTATTGACAGAGCCATGGGGAGAAGAAACATGGAGGAGGAGTCATGGCAAGACAGGCAAAAATGGCGTTTTGACTGCGACAAACGACCCATAGTGTTGTAAATAGTCGCCACTATATATATATATATATATATATATATATATATATATATGACACAAAAAAATAAATTTTGGTACCGGATGCGAAATGGCGGTGTTTTGAAACTATTTTATACACCGTACCTTGGAGAGTTTCTCACCAGAGTGCTCTCGCTACGCCCCTATGTAAAAATATACGTATATTATGTATATTCTTACAAGGACGTCAGTTTCACATCTGCTATCAATTTCGCGTCCACCGGTTAAGAAAATAGACAAAACAAGTTATAAATAAATATTGTGTTGTGTTAAGAAAAAAAGTTTAAAAGAATAATAAAAACAAATTTTTATTAATCATCGAATTACAATTCTTTCAAAACTCACAATCTAATTTACTAAACATTCAAATAAATATTATTCGGCAAATTATTTGATATAAGTAATACAATTAAATTAAAAATAATTATATATTTTTTGATAGAATTAAAAAACTCTCTTTTCCGATAGACGATTTTTTGGGTTGACAAACTATCCTGGAAGGAAACCGGTGCTGCGCATAGTAGTGTCAGGATTAAATTATTGTTATGGCTGGCAGGATATCTTTCTAAACGCATTGTATACACAACGTATATTATACGCAATTTTGAAGAGTTGTTCTCCGCCGTGCTGTCGCCTTCCATACATGAGTCCATCGCACGCCGCTTTGGTTTCTTTTTTCAAATTAGGCATAAACCTACTGTCAACGAATCCATGAACAAATCCTTTAGTAATTTGTTTACGTCGTTCGTTTAGTAACCAACGGGTTGGTCTAGTCTAGAAGAAAAGTCGTCGCCGCAAGTCAGCTGTTTAGCTGACTTTTCGACAGCTTTTCTGACAGCTGATTTTCGGAGATGGAGGTTCCTAGTTTAAATCCTAGTATATAGTATAATTGGTTCTTTTATACGAATTTGAATACTAGACAGTGGTTACCAATGTACTTTGATGGTTGGGGGTCAATTAACCATACTCTCTCAGGAATGGTCGGCCTGGGTATGTACGAGACTACAGCTCATTTAAACGTCATACATATCATTGGGTCATGGGGTTGCTTATTGTTCTCAATCGAACAAATTGCAACCTACACGCATCAGGGATAAAACAAAACAAAAATTTGTTTAAGAATTTTTAACATTTTATTTCACGCTTTTTTTAACATTACACCACCTGACAATTGTCAATCAAATATTTCCTGATTACGCTTACGATGTGTAAAAAGAATGCGCATTTTGCTGTTTGCCCACTCTCACTGCAAAATGGTTCAAGTACACTTCCATAATGCTATTTCGTATCATGTAATATGTCGCCCCAATTACTAGGTTTAGCAGTTTTACAGTAAGTAAATAAAACATTAAAGAGAAAAAACTTTTTCTAAAATATAAAAAATGAAAAATGGACTAGGAGTAGATTATTATTAGCCTTGTTTTTTGCTTAAAAACAATGCGATAAAAAATTAAACTAAGAAATTCGGGAAATAGCAAACTTTACTAGACAGACCTGAACCAAGTAGGCATATTTTAATATTTATTCTGGACCGATTTTCTTTCATTATAAAATTCTGGACAGAGATTACAGATTTCAGAAAAAAAATGTTAAGGGTAGAATAAAGTACACCCATTCAGTTTTTTCCTTTTTCTCTTACAACATCGGAACAAACGACATTTTTTTTAAATAGCCGGAAAAAACAAGGGCCATGGATTTAGACAAAAAAGTTTAAATATTAATGAGTGGGTGACCTAAAGTGAAGTTTGTACCATCCAGTTCACCTCGATTTTCTCGCGAGTATGAGCTTAACAATCGTAATATTTATGTAACGTTCCGAAACAGCAGAACGACTCTCGATAGGGATAACGATAAAGTTTAAATTGAATTTCTTAGAGTATCGCCACCATTCCTAAGTTTTTCACGATTTTTTCGCTGATTTCGGCAGACCAAACAAAACAATTTACAGAACAATCCAGAACAAATGAGAGCTATCATTTAAAGTAAAAACCAAAAATTATTGAATGCATGGGCTTATACTTGCCACTCCAAATTTTTCTTTGATTTTCTAGCATATTTGAACGGGACAAACGAAATTTTCGCGAAATGATCCGGAACAAACGAAGGGCTGTCAATCTATGTAAAAAACTTTAAAATATTGAGTCGAGGGGGATTAGTGACAGTAGCACCACCCAGTTCTTCTCGATTTCTCGCTTACTTGAAAGGAACTAAAAAAATATTTTGCGAGACCATCCGAAACAAACGAAGGTCTGTCCCTGAAGTCCAAAAAAAAATTTAAAAAGTTGAGCGGGAGGAGGCCAGTGTGAAGTTAGCCCCTCCCGGCGTTTTTTCATTTATTTGGACGGAACAAACAAAACATTTTCCGGAATAATCCGGTAGAAACGTAGACCGATCAATTTTACAAGTTAATTTTTGAAATTTTTGTATGGGGCCAACTTTGCAGTCCTGGTTTGAACTTCTACAGGTTTAGCTAAGTAAAACAAGGAGTGGGGTGGTTTACAATTGCCTTCCTCGCCGAGTTGAAAAGCTTATCAATATGCCAGGCCGTCTAAAAAGCACCTATTTTCCACCCTGCAAATGACACACCTCACGTTATTCACCACAGGGTCTGGCTGCATAATGAAATTCATTGCGCTCAGAGGAGATATAACTCTGACAAGTATCTTTTACACTTGTACCTCTTCTGTTCTTAAATACTTCAGTCATATGTTTGGCTTACCATGTGATAAAAACAAAACTAAATTTTTTTTAGTCCTGAAACAAGCAAATCGAGTGCAAATAATTTAACACTCCACCTGCCTGTTATGTGCAACCCCTTACAGTACTATTATTTTATTAAAGGCAGTTGCCTCTGAAAATCAAAACATGCATTTTATTCGTCACTTGGGCGAGTAAATTTAAATCGATAATTCAAAGGATACCCACATCGAGAAAATGTTTCCAAACGGCGAAAATATTTTTACAAAAGATAATAAATTGATAAGAGAGTAGATTAGTCGATTTTTTTAAAGTAAATTCAGTACACTCGCAAATGTCCAACACGAGTCCTGAAAGTGTAGGTCAACAGAGTCTGTAATTTCCCGATACTGAAGAAGCTTACTGAAATTAATCATTAGCAAAAACAAACCCCTGTTATTTATTTTTTGATTTTTGTAAAGCTTTTGACCGTGTCCCGTATGAATTGCCCATTAAAAAATTGAGGTGTATGGTATTAGAGGGACATCAGAGGGTCGAATTGCCATCCAATCATTGCAAAGTTAAAACAAAATACACATAAAATTTTATACAAGTTAAAAGGGGAGTTCAACGAGTTAGAATTTTAAGACCCTTGCTATTTTTAATTTTTGTTAACGATCTCGCTGAATTTCTTGGCTCCTTCAATGATATATTATTTGCTGATGATACGATAATATCTTTCGAAGATGAAAACTATGAACAAGGTTTAAAACTAACGAAGCTTGAAGTAAGGTTATAGACTGGATGCAATAATTAATCTAGTTCTCAACTCAGATAAAACTGTGGCCAAATGCTTCACTGGTCGTAAGGAAATAAGTAACCAAAGTAAGGATATCTCCATTAATGACAATATATCAAAATCTTTTGTAACAGGTAAGTTACATAATTTTTAGAATTAATATTAGGTAGCAAACTATCCTGGGACAGGTGTATTAAGGAACGTATCTGCTATATAATCAAATCCTACTGCTACGCCCTAAAACGCTTAAAAATAAGGTACTTAGCGTACCAATACCTTTGAGTATTTATCATGTTTACAAATTCTGATGAATTTGTTTTTAATTTAGTCACACTTAAACTTATTCAAATGTATGTTTAAAAAATCAAATAATGTTCAAATTATTCCGTCATATAATTACTTTTTATCTGGTTTTTTGTTAAATATAATGATTAAAATTTTTAATGATCAACTATCAAGTTAACTTATGAATATGGACACTGTTTACTATTAAGAATTCGTTTCTAATCAGTTGGTCCTAGCATATTGTTTGGCTGTCTTGGTCAAGGTTTCACATAGTTCTTCTTGGCCTCTCCAAATGAATGCCTTGTCTGTCTCC
Organism: Catonia carolina; assembly: GCA_035578175.1. Taxonomy (NCBI): domain Eukaryota; kingdom Metazoa; phylum Arthropoda; class Insecta; order Hemiptera; family Achilidae; genus Catonia; species Catonia carolina. Next base: position 305,491,067 of record JAQMRL010000001.1, on the reverse strand, counting down.
TTTTTGTCTTCTGTGCAATAGTATAACCTTCCAGTTCCTTATCCCAAGCATTTTGACTTGTCAAAAATTATGTACATTATTTTACGTAACAATAAGGTTTATTTATTTCATTATTTGTAATATTGATTCCTAGATTGGGTGGTTGGTTGACGATGTAAATAAATTACTAGAAACCAAAAGAATATCAACAAAAAGTGGCCACCATGGCTTTTACAACACTAAATAATTTAAAAGAAAACGCAGAGAAAAATATCAGGGTTTGGAAGACTGACTGAAAGTTGTTTAGCCGAAAAATAATCTTGGAAATGGCCTGTTAAAGGATAAACTTCAACGTGTACAAAACAGCTGGATACGAGAATTATTAGTGTAATGTATAATTTGTTGAAGATCAAAGATTACTATTACTTGAGGAACAAGAATAAAAATACAAACTATGACTAAGCCGGACTGCATTTCAAAAGTTGTAGAAATTTTACTGGCCATCGTACTTTTGTATAATTTATAAAATCATTTTGATTCAGTCACTAAAACATGGAAATATAAACCTAGAGAGAAGCGAGGCTTGGGAAGACCTAAAAAGAGATGAATACTGGAACAGGCCATTGAGCCTAATCCTAAGCCTAAGCCTAATCATCAGATGATGATGATGAAATCATTTGAACACCGAAAAGACAATGGGTGAATGGTACTCCATTTGAATATTGAACAAATTATGTCGCTTTACAATTACATAATTTTGTCAACTAAGTAAATATTTTAATTGCATTGTCTACTAATTGATCATATTATAGTAATTACAGTCGAACCTCCCTGATTCGAATCTGATGGAACCGGCTGATTTCGATTTACAGAGGTAAAACATTGAAACAAAAAATGTACTTAAAAATTGCGTTTTAATAAAATTCATGTAATTCCATAAAATATTAAATTACAAAAGTCAAAATTATTAATAGACCACCAATTTGATTGAGGAAAGTTTTTTACAAATATTATTTTACTTGTGTTGTTTAGGTCATCAGCCGAAAGGCTGGTTTGAACTTGTAGAGGTTTTACTAAGTAAAACGAGAAGTGAGGTGGCCTTCCTCACTGAACGGAAAAGTACGCGTATCAGCATGCAGGGCCCTTTGCAAAGCACATGTTTTCCCCTCTGTAAATGATACCTTTACTTCATTCACCACAGGGTTTACTTAATACTGTGATTAAGAATTAAGGGCATGTTTTGGTATTACAAGCTCTATTAGTACTCAAAAGCAAAAGATTATTCTACTTATAAGAACGATATGAAAAATTATTGAAAAAACGACATAAAAAACAGAGTAAAATAAAATCGGGATACGCGTAAACAGTACAACTATACCTACAAACAAAAAGTTAGGTCAGCCTACAGAAAATGAAAAATAAATTGGGTACCGAAAATTTTAGAAATTTTAACGAGTAAAATATTGCTTAATCTGAATGAATACAGCTACGGTATTTTTTACCCTGTTTGTACGAAAATCATACACCAAAGAAGGAAAGACTGCATTACTAATTTAGCCTAACTAATTTTTTTTTTTTTGCTTTCGTCTGGTTTCCTCTGACTTAAATATTAACTGAATTTTCAATATTTCCTGATGCGTATTGAAGCTTTGAACTACGCTTGTTATGCCCTTATTTGGTCGTAAGGTTTTGTGACAATAATGTTTTGTAAGAAGTGTAATTGTTTGTGTTTCTGCTTGGTTTCTTCTAACTCAAAAGTTAACTGCATTTTCAGTTTTTTATAAAGCTTTTTGTAGTTTTGTACTACGCTTACTGTGTCCTTATTGTCGTGATTTAACGCATGCTTCATTAAAAATCGTGTACAATGTGTAAATTGGAAATTTTGTAATTATTTTATTAATAATGTATAAAAAAATGTATTGTTACAATATATATGACCACGAAACTCTCGAAAATTTTCGAATAGGGAGGTAATTTAATTCATATTAAGGACGATTTTTGAAGGGGATAGCATACAATTATATTCGATTTAGGGAGGATTTCGAATGAGGAGGTTTGACTGTATTTGTAACAATTAGGATATTTTAAATAATTAACTCTAACAAATAAAAAATATACTTTCTTTAATTATTCTGGTTTTACATTGATTTAAAATAAGTACCTATTTAAAATACATGTCAAAATAATAAACAACAAATAATAAATTATTTTGATGACTGGATTGGATTCCGTCCGAGAACGAATTGTTTTCATACGATGGTCTTGTGTGGAGAAGTACTAGGGTGAGATGTGAATATCTAACTACAATCATTACAACACGCAGAAGTGGCAAATGCTACAGTACACGTGCCGGTACGACATGGCAACATCGTTTACACTGTTGCAGGCTATAAGTCATAATAGCGGGAACGATGCCGGACGCGAAATTGTCGGTAATTTGTACGAACGCGAAATTGTCGGTAATTCGAAAGGAGTCTGAATTGATAGCACAGTGAATAAAATTGAAAAATGCTCAATTTTCAATATCAGGACAAACCAATACCAAAACTCAGGGTGTAAGTGTAACAAATACCCTATACGTATACTCTCATCAAAGTTGAATATACTCTTCGAATAAGCGATGTGCGAAATGCACGCTTTTTGAAAAGACGCGGAATTGTTAGCGGGATGTATATATATATATATATATATATATATATATAGTTTATTTAGTTTCTCAGTCTTTTTTTAGTTGCACAAAAGGTCTTAAGTTGAGTTAAGACCTTTATACCAAAAGTAGTTTATTATTTCACCAATATCAATGCTGAGATCACTCAAAAAAATCAACTTGAACTTGTCGAAATGACAAGAAACCAAAGGCAAACTCGTGATTTAAGTAACCGTAGTAAGAATTTACCAGATCAAAAGGTATTAAGTTACACTGTAAACGGTAAAGGTCTTAAGTCGTGAATTGCCCCCCGAAAAAAGGCCCACAGTGTGGACGTAAACGGAATTTTTATGTTCGTTAAGTAGAAAACAAAAGAAATGTATAACAAATTATAAAAACAATTTTTGGAAGAGACAATTACAAAAACTATCCTTAAATAATAACAAATATATAAATTACACTGTCTCAAATTTTCATTTGCTTTTCCTGAAAAATGACTATTTTCAAGTTAAGACCTTTATACCTATCACTACAGAAATATTTTAGTAGTATACCAATTGTGTTGGTCTGAAGGACAGGGGTTAATTCTTGGCTAGAGTTTGGTTTAACTTATGTTTTGTTTATAGGAGCCTACGTAATAATATAATTTTCAAATAAATCTTTAAAATGGATCCTGCAGCGTTTAATTAACTCAAAAAATGTAAAAACATTATAAATGAGAAAAGAACATATTTTAGGGTGAAACTTACCTTACCTGATACATTATTGTATATTAACTGATTGTGTAATTCACTGTACTGTATTTAAAAGACATTATAATAGAATAGAATTGATTTATTGTACACATGAGTTTTACTAAACAAAGTAAAATAAAATATGACTTCATTTTATCAATCACAAGACGTGTTTCTTTGTAAAATTTAAAAATTGCATAAACCGACGTAGCTTATGTTACTCAAGTAGCTTTAACAGCTTCAACAGTGAAATAATTCTGGAATCAATTGAGTGATTTCTGAGATTAGCTCATAAAAAAATTGTTACTTTTTTATAATATTAGCTTTGGTTAGGTAGTAATTTTTATTTTGGTATATTCCAAGGTACTGTAGTTTTACATCCTTAGCAGGCAATACTGCTCTACACTATTAAAGCAAAAGCAATAACTTAATGAACCAAATACTAGAATGCGACTTGGTTCAAAAAGAATGTGGTTAAATAAAAACAGGATTTTAATCAATAAAAATAAAATTTATATAAATTTCAGTAAAAGAGTAAAAATTTTAAAACTTTTGAAAGTAAAATTTATTTTTGTGTTATAATAAGCCAAATGAAAAAATGGAACTAAAAAACATAATTGATGAAATCTGGAGGGAAGAGAAACTCCCAGAAGAATGGAAAATGGCTATCATCCATCCACTTCACAAAAAAGGAGCAAGGACTGATCCAAATAATTATAGGGGCATATCTCTTCTCCCTGTTACATATAAAATTCTGTCCAAGGCGTTGCTAAGTCGGGCTGAACCTCAACTGGGCCCACAGTTGGGAGAGTATCAAGGAGGGTTCAGGAAAGGTAGGTCCTGTATTGAGCAAATTTGGTTATTGAAAACAGTCTTAGGTATGAGGAATCTGAGAAACAAAGAGACAACGGTTACTTTCGTGGATTTTCAGAAGGCCTATGATTCTATAGACAGGAAATCGCTCATAAGCGTCTTAAAGGATTTTACACTCGATAGTAAAACCACTAATATAATTCAAGATACACTTACAAACACATTTTCGAAAGTAAGGTTCATGGGGGAATTCTCGCAGAAGTTTGAAATAGGAACTGGGGTTCGACAAGGTGATGGGCTTTCGCCGCTACTTTTTAATTGTGCCCTGGAGAAAATAATCAGGGAATGGAGGAAATCCGACACGAAGGGTGTGACACTCGGCAGAGGAAAGGACGCGCTATATATAGATTGTTTGGCTTTTGCGGACGATATCGCTTTAATCACAGACACTCCAGAAAATGCCATCATTCAAGTCGAAAATCTTATAGTTCAAGCTAGAAGAATAGGATTACAAATATCGTTTCCTAAAACAGAGTTCATAACAAATGTTAAACAGTGTATGAATTACTTACCTGTACAACAAAATAAAATCAAGAAAGTAAACGTGTTTAAATATCTAGGAGAGTGGGTTAACATCAATGGCAATGAAAGGATAAGTCTTGAGAAAAAAGCAGGTAAAATGGGTAATGCCTTTAAAAATACCAGAAGAATTTATAATAAAAAAGTTTTATCGTGGGGTACAAAAATCAGACATTACGAAACAGTGATAAGGCCAGAAGCGTTGTATGGTGCGGAAACGCTTAAAATTAAGCTAAAAGGAGGTATAAATAAAGTGATGGGCGCAGAAAGGAAAATAATGAGAAGTATATTGGGGCCTAGGAAATTAGATGCAGAGTACAATAGACCCCGAACAAATAAGGAAATATATAGCAGAGTTGAAAACATTATCCACACAATGAGGAAAAGAAGACATGTTTTTTGGTCATATAGCGAGAATGGACAATAATCGGCTGGCAAAACAGGTCTATGAGAGGATAATGAAACTTAAGATTAAGCCAGCATGGTTCACCGAAACGCTGTCAGATTGCTTAACGGCAGGGATTACCACAGAAGACATATGCAATAGAGAGGTTTTTAGGGGAAAGTTGAGAGAGTGGCCTTTAGGGAGGAAAGTGAGAGGAGGAGGTGTGAACCCCACAATATGGACCAACTGAGGATGGACAGATCAAGAAGGATGAAGGAGGTGTGGGTGAGGAAGAGAATGGAGCAGCATAGGACATGAAGAAACACCCCAAATATTGATTTAACGTGCTCTCGTTAAAGAGCTATTCGAAAAAAAAAATAAGCCAAATTAATGAAATATTCTTTTGAGCAAAAACAAATGTATGTGCATGCAAAACAATCAGTCAGGTACTGGAATTATTAGACGTTAAAATCTACTGATTCTTTAACAGAACACAAATTAATCATCTCCATCATTCTCTTTAACCTCTTTTCAAGTGTGAGCCAATTCAATTTTTCTCCATCGCTCTGTTGTTGAACCATCTCTCCTCTATTGCTCTCTTGGAATCACATCTTTTTTCCAATTAATCCACAATTGAACCCATTCAGTTCACTCTCAGTCTTTTCCCTCCATCTTTAAGCACAACATTATTTTAGACAGTCTGCCCTTCTCCATCCTAATATATGACCAAACTATTAAATTTCACTGTCCAATTCTCCTCATCAGCCTGTCCATCTCCAAGTTGTTTCCTAATTACATAATTTATTATTTTATCTTTTTACATGTTTCCTTGCATAGTCTTCCTGAATTTCATTTCTGCTGGCTGTATTCTACTCTCTGCCTTTCTTCCACCTGTCCATCATTCTACTCCTAATACATCATTTTCTTACAATACGTAATAACTTCTCAATCCTTTATTCAGCTTCTCACATTTTTGAAGAAAGAGCTTTCTGCACCCATTTACCTAACTCTATTGCAAGTTTGCCATCTCATGAGAAAGCAGTCCATAAATTAGTAAATTTTTTACCTTACTTCAGCATTCTACCATTCAGCCTTGTACCATGTCCCTGCCTTCCTTACTCACATCTCTTCTGCATCAGCACTTTACTGCCTTCCTTACTAAATTCCTAACCACACCTTAACAGTCCCTTCGTTCCACATATTCAGCGCTCTTTCCAACACTTCCTTTTTCTTCCCCCATACAACCAGATCTTCAGCAAACTTAACACTTGGTTGTCACTAATAACCAAAGAAGTTGTTCTGACTGCTTTGAATGAAAAAAGTAAAAACAAAAAAAATTAATAAATACTGACCATAATATCGAATCCTATGATATTCATCACCACCTGTTTGTGTCTGAATAATATATCTCTCGTATTCGCCACCACCGATATTTCTTACATTGAACGTACTAAAATGTATTATGAAGAATTTACTGTACTGAAAAATTAAATTAGTTTATATATTTTTTTAAATTTTGTAACCATATTTAACTTTAACTTATATTAATACGATATAAACTTGCATAGGTTGTTTAGGTCAACGCCGGTAGGCTGGTTTGAATCTCTAGAGGTTTTACTAAGTAAAAACGAGGAGTGAGGTGGTTTACTATTGCCTTCCTCACTGAGTGGAAAAGTATGCTTATCAGCATGCCAGGCCCTCCAAAAAGCACATACTTTCCACCCTGCAAATGACACCTTCACTTCACTCACCACAGGGTCTGGCTGTATAGTAAAATTTATTACCCTCAGAGGAGATAACTCTGACTATTGTCTTTAACACCTCTACCTCTTCTGCTCTTAAATGGTTCAGTCATATAATTGGCTGACTATGTGATAAGAAACAGAACTATTTTTTTAGCCCTGGAACCAACAGATCGAGTGCAATTAATTTAACACTCCACCTGCCCGTTTTGGGCAAAAACTTGCATTTCGATTGAAATTTGTTTTCACGTATTTGACCAAGTAATCAAATGAAAGGGCTATCGACCAATTTTTTAATCTTTATTTTATTCTATTTAATTTCACTACAACAGTTGTTGATCAACCTAATCTTAGTCCATCTCAACAATCCATAAACAATCTAGCCGTTACAATAAGAACAATTTTATTTTCATTTATTCAACTAACCCCATTCAACAATATTATTTGACTATGTTAAGTGTTATTATTATTATTGGAGTTCTTTTAAAAGGTCAGGAAACAATATCTGGAGACGCATGAAATTTGAGTATGCAGACCATGAATCGTTTAGGAGCTTTAAAGGTGAGGTAATTCAAAAGAATGCTCTGGATTTTGTGGACCAGTCATATTAGCAGTGTTGGTGTTTGGAGATACACGGGTGAGGCCCATGAGTCGATGAAATATTCATCGAACTTTTTTTTTAAGTTCACAGCGAAACTGAAATAATATGCCAAGATAAAGATAAAGCGGATTTTTGTTAGTTGCCTACCACTATTAACTCCAGTTCCCCTTGTGCCTGACATTACTACGATACTGCACAGTATGAGATGAAAGTACGGCGGTGACGTCTAACATGAAGGCGGGAATGATTATTTGCTACTTAACCGTCGTTCTGTTTTGGTATCTGTTAGCATACTGTATATTAATAACGATATATGTAATGAATTTTCTTGAGTTAGCTGACACTGTACGAAACGAAGATGATGCCAAAGTTTTTCTGCAGCACAGGGGATTGAAAATTTATAAGAACAAAACGAAAGTGTTGCGCAGCAGCAAACGAAAGTGGTTTAGAAGAGATGGAAAATTTAAAAGTAGGGAACGAAAACATACAGGAAGTTGGGGAATTATTCTATCTAGGGAGTAAAATAACACAGGATGGTAGAAGCACAAGTGATATCAAAAGTAGGATGGCTCAAGCTAGAAAAGGCTTTGAAATGAAAAACAGCTTACTGACAATACAAACATTGACTTACAGATTACGAAAAATTTCTCAAAACACTATGTTTGGAGTGTAGCATTATATGGGAATAAAACGAGGGCGATGGGGGCTGCAGGAAAAAAGAGAATAGAAAAATTTGAAATGTGGTGTTATAGGAAAATGTTAAAGATTAGGAGCGTGGACTAAATTAGTAATTTAGAGGTTCTTAGGTGAGTGGATGAAAAAAGAAGTATGTGGAAGCATCTTACAAGAAGTAGGGATAGGCTAGTGGGGCATATCTTAAGACATCCAGGTATTGGTCTATCAATAATGGAGGGTAATATTGGGGGAGTGAATTGTAAGGGGGAGGTAAAGGTTAGAATATATAAAACAAATTAAAAAAGATGTAGGATATTACAGGTATGTAGATATGAAACGACTTGCGCAAGATAGAACAGCATGGATAAATGCATCAAACCAGTCAAGAGACTGATGACAAAAACTTTGTAAAACCTGCCTTGCTAAAATAACCTAATTCATATCGCCCTTTGAAACTGTTATCAGTTAGCTAAACTTAAAGTAGATCACAATGTTTCAACGCTCGACACTCGAATGCCTGTAGGCCTACATTACATTTGTGAAGACACTGGTTACTACATCGATTAGAGTGTTCGATATGTAAAACTCAGATTTTTACTTTCTGTTGCTTAAATAAATGTATAGGAAGGAAAGAGTTGTTTTCATGTCGATTTTTTAAAATCAATTTTTCACCTGATATGCCTACACGTTTTTAGACCCCGTGAACTCGAAAAACATGTTTTTAGCGATTGGTCTGTGAGTGAACAGAACATCTAAAAAACGGAACACTGTACGAAGTTGAAACTTGAAACTTAAGTTAGATACCACTAAAAGACTCGACACGAACATTTTCTTCAAAATCGGTCAATTGGAAGTAGTACCTACTTTATCCGTGTCATTTTTCACATTTATGCGATTTGCTAAAAAACGACTTTTTGAAATCGCCTCAGTTACTACATTTTTTGTGCTCTACAAGATAGGGTAGGTGCGATGTCTGCTGAAATTCTTGACTGTTCTCTCATTGAAAAAATGCTTATATATTTTAAGATGGCGGGCTTAATATGCGTTTTAGCACAAATATGTGTATAATAAAAAATTTAGAAAATTTAAAAATCTACAACTTTTATTCCAAACATGTCTTTGTGTAACGCTTAGTTTAGCGGTAATTAGTGATTTTCAGTTTTTATATGAAAATCTGTAAAAAATGGTTTGTTTAAGATTTCGGCTTTAGTATACATTTTATGACCAAAGTGTAGTACATAAGTACAATTTATAGAAAATTGAAAGTTTTTATTTTAAATATTTTTCTCTACAGAGCCTAGTTTAGCATCAAAGAGTGATTTTTGTATTATTAAGCGAAACAGGTTGATTTTCATTTTGCATCACCACTCATGATTAAAATAAGGTTATGTTTTATGAGATTAATATTTTGTGTATTTTTAATGTTTTATAACTAATATTTGGTTATATTGTTCATTATTTGCATTGGCAAGATTATTGGCAATAATTGCATTGTGTGAGTGTTTCACACCAGATTTTTTAGATTAATATGGTAGATTTGTTTAGTCTACTTACCCGAGTTTCATAACAGTGACATAAGCTTGTTGTAATGCTGTCAAATACATGTTCAACTTGAATATTAAAATAATTTACATTCGTTTTCACTGTAGATGGCTCAATAGTGGCTTTATAGTGGCACCTGTAGTTATAAAAAAGTTATTAGTCAAATAAATTCTATAGCCTAATGAAGAACAGTTTTGTGAATAAAAAATCATGTGTAGGTACTTCCCACGAATGTTCTATGTTTTTAGGTAGCTACAAAAATTGTTTATCATAAAATAAAATAAATTTTATTGTCATTTAAAAATGTTTAACTATTTAATAATATTTGAGAAGCCTATACATTTTATATATGACGGGTCAAAAAAATTGGAATAGGAAATGGTAAAGTTATGCTATTGCGCAGAACGTAAATAGGAAACTGAGCAGACATTCGATTGGAGTGGTCAAGAAAAATTGTGCAAAACCAGTGACCAGAACAACCAAATATTATAGGTAAACTAATTTGATGACTGTTATAATTCTAACACTTCTTACAAATAAATCTTTTTAAAGCATCCTGCATTTATATCTTAGCTATTTTTAAAATACTGTAATTTTCACCAACCTTTTATGGGTGCTATATTTTTCCTTTCTTCTATGATGTTATTTTTTCAACTATGCTAAACCTACATGTTTTATGAATCCACCATCGTCAGAGTACCAAATTATATCAAAATTCAAACTATAGTTTTTAAATCTTTCCATAAGATGATGTAGATATGCTATTCTCAGTGATTTGCATAAATTATTTCTATAAACAAGTTTTATATTCCTGATAATTTTTCGTGTTAATATTGACTATGTAGTCGAAATTTTACTAGTGGTAACGAGGATGATGTATATTCTCCTAATAAATCTTCAGTACAGTAGAGCAGCTTCCGCTTGCCGTGTCAAACTGTAATAAAAGAGAACTTTAAATTGGCCCCCTTGTTTTGCAACCCTGACTTCCCCATGGTTTTACCGCTTGGGTGTGAAAATTACAGGCTAAGTTCATTCAGAATAATTCCACCATGATTTATTCAGTACTTGTTGGATGAAGTCATGGCTGAAGAAATGTGGATCCACTAATTTTCAACTGTCCCGCTCTGTTAGCCTAAGTGACATTAATCTTTGGTTCTGGGAGGATTAAAGAGAGCTTGCCACCTCATGAACTGGTGCAAGATTTATTGCAGTTTTATTGAAACTTCCTATAAGACCACTCATTAGCTTTTTTTCTTATATTCTGATTCCACCACTGAAGGTTCACCACAACTCTGGTAAACCGCTCTCTATTATGAACCACCGTCCAAAGAGGGATGTATGTACAAATGTATGTCCAGTTTCTAATATTTTTCAACCATTGCCATTTCCTTTGGCTAGGTCTGCGCCTGGCCTTAACTTACGCTCAAGAATTCGTCTGAGAAGCTCATACTTATCACTCCATATAAATGAGCAAGGTAGAAAGGCTTTCTACCTTCGTTTACACTCCTCAACTCATGGTCCGCACTCATACCTCTTAAACCAACGACTTTGGAAACATGACAAAATTTAGAGCATTTTGCTAAACATCTACAACTCGTAAACCTCTAAAAGATTCATGGACTATGAATTTAAAGTCCATTTTTTCACACCATATACCAGGACAGAGTAGATATAAGATATGTATTTACAAACCTATATCTTACAAGAAGAGAAATCTTATTGTTAAGAAATGCTCATATCTTTGCTCATTACTGTACGTACCGCAGTTCAAAGAAAAATTATGGGAAAAAAGTTCCGGGTAGAAGACACATATTCTGGGTGAACAACTTCAGAATGTAGTTCAGGTTCACCTCCACAAATTTGATTAAAGGTACAGCATCCAACGTCAAGGTTGCTAAGATGACTGACAACCTCCTTAGAGGAGAAGGCACCCAAAGAAAAAGATTGAACCAACAGATTGAATTAGAGTGAAATGTGGCGCCACAATGGCACCCAAGAAAAAATATTTTCAATCCATTATAATATTGAATCAAATTTAAATTGATGTAATATAAGTTAGGAAGTACAAATACATCTTGAATGTACTTGTTAGGCTAACTTGAACTAAACTTTGTTCGATAAAATAATTAGCTTTTTAGCCTGGCGCTATAAAATTGAGGTGAAACACTGAATACATAAAAACTTGGGCATCTTTTTCTTTCTAACTTAAATAAGTAAAAATTTTAAAACTGTAAAGTTTGATAACAGTATCAACAAACAATATAAATTCCATTTATTTCATCCAAGATTAACTTAACTCATGTAGCTATTTCTTCAGTATGATTCTTTAATTTGGAATAGCCTAAACTGTAGCTAAGCTTGAATGTAAATAAAGTAGTAAATGAATGTAATGAATATAATAAAGAAGTAGCATCAGTTTAAAAAATATTCCAACAAACATAATCCCTTAAATTATAATTTGAAAAGATACATTGACTTTCAAAATCGTTTTTGAGAAATAGCAAGGGGCACCCACTCTTTTGCCAACTGAACGTGTAACTCACTAACCTAATAGAAAATGGTTTTCTCATTTCTAAAGGATTTATCTTCAATATTCGATGTTTCTCATCCTGGACGTAAGGTACTTTCCTAGAAAGAAAAAACAAACTTGTCACATACATAACTTATTGGTTTCTGTAGCAATACTTAGCTACTTTGGGTAAAATAGAATAAAGCTTTGTTTCAATAAAAATTATATAAAAAATGTAAATTTATTGTTAGTTTTCATTAAGAAAAATTAATTATAGTTTAAAATTTATTAATAGTTTTATAACTATTTAATCCTATTTAGAATAACATATTAATGTCCATTTATTTTTTTATTTTTGAGAAGACAGAATGTTTTTATTGTAGTTTTATTAAAACTCAATGAATTTTTCTTTCACTATGAATAGTAGACTGACTCTTGCTTAACCTACTCTAAACATCCTTTCTTCCAAATAGGAGGGTTTATTTTTAATCCCTAACGTGTACGTTTCAATCTCTTCAATTTAAGAACAATAAGTGACCCTATGACTTAATAAAATGAAGACGATGGGTATGACGTGTAATTGAGGTGTAGTCTTGCACAGACTCAGGTCGACCATTTCTGAGGGAGTATGACTAAATAAACCCCAACCATCAAACTACACCGGAAACCACTATCTAGTATACAAATCCATTTTAAAATAACCACCGATACCAGGAATGTAACGAGAAACCTTTATCTCCAAAAATCAGCTGTTAAACAACTGATTCGTAGCGTCGGTTTTACTACTAGACCAACCCGGTGGGTTAGAATCTTTTAACACACGTAATATCATGTTATCAGAGACTTTACATTTTTTAAATAATCTCTGTAATTTGTCACACGCGAGCTCATTTACTCCCGAGATTTTATGTTTTTACGAAACAAAATTATTATATAAAATAATAATAAATTACATTGTGCACCACGGTAGTAACCTTGGTACGATTTTCCTTGTCAACACCGCAAGGAGCATTGTATAACTCACAACCTGTTTCCTATCTTTCCCCTTAATTTTTGTTCCTGATGGGGGTTTCTCGAACCGAAAAGTTGCCGAATTTCGAGGTTGGACCAGATGAGTAATGAAGCAATCTGGGAAAGGTAGGTAGCCAAATAGGGTACATAATATAAGGATAATATAAATGAATAAGTCTCATTGTCAGTTAACTAAGAAGTTCATAAATCGAGAAGTCACTATGATTTTCATTTAGTTTTGTGAAAAACCTACTCCAAGAATTTTAGTTCAGCATAATTCTACTTAAGGCACTTTAGCCAAATTAGTAAGGATACTCTTTGGTTCTGTAAAATTTAAAATAATGGGTCTCACATATTTTAGTCATGCCTTACATCATTGAGCAAAGAACGATTATATGCAACGCTGGCACCCGTTCCAACTTTGAGGGAAAAATATCTGTGATGGGTAGCAGATTCAAATGCATTATCTGTTCTTCCCGTACGATAAATGAATCCTTTTGTTAGATAGTTAAGTTAAACAATTTTAAGTTTAGTAAGAATAAGTTTAATAATTGAAAACATGATTTAAATCAGTGTTCGGAAAAATTTTGTAGGAGAGATTCAGATGGAAACGAAAACTATCTAGCGGAGTCTAAAAAGTTAATTATAAGGAACATACGAAGAATTACTTTTTAAAAAATGTCTTATTAAATGTTAAAATATTATTGTTAGAAAACTCAGTTAGTGGTAGGAAGAGCATGAAGGGAAAATTTAATAAACGTATGAATTTGAAATTTCGTACACGCTGTAAGAATATAATTGTCTATGTTGTGTTAAAATTTTCAACTCTTCGGTTTAATATTAATCGAGTTGCACGCCTCTAAACGCATGAAATTTGTTTAGGTATCAAAAAACCGGGTCTTTTTGTCTTCTAACCTTGATATGGCAATTTTCAAACAACATTGTAAAAATATAGGTTTATTATAGGTTAATTTAGAATAAAATGAGCTAAATTTTGATGTAAAGTATGTTGAAATCCGACTCGTAGTTTTAGAGAAGCAGGGGTTTAAACTCGGTCGTCTATGATTACAAAACCGATAATAGATCATCTGCGAACCCTACTAATACTAGTAGACTACTAGTAGACAGTTTAATTTTATATCATTTTTGTCTCTTCCTACATTTATATTCTTGGGATTAATTTCATTTCATTACCTTATAATGTATTCTAATGCGCAATTGAAAAGTGAGGGAATAATCCGTCTCCTTGCCTTAGTCCTGTTTTTATTACAAATGGTCGCGATACTTCCCCTTTGAGTTTTATTTTGGAAATTGTATTTGTTAGGGTGAGTTCTATCATTCTAACTAGTTTTGGATCCAGCCCCAGATTCCTAAGAATTTTTGGGAGTGATGGCCTGTGGATGCTATCGTAAGCTTTCTTGAAATCCACAATACTTAGCACTATACCCCAACGAACTAAAGACTGCAGACGAGATCTAGCTAATAACAGCCAAGGTAGGGTGTGAGCTTGCTCCTTCGCTAATTCACACTCTGTTCCACCGAACTCCAGCTGACTTTTTGTAAAACTATAATCCACAGCGGGACCAAAACGTGGCACGCAGGGTACGATTAACGAAAGTCAATTGGCTCTATGATGTGATTTTGGTCACTATGCTCCGCCTCCATCTGCAGTCTCTAGTTCATTAAGCTGTAGTTGTTGCCCCTGATTCTGTAATATTTCATTATTAGTTTGAGAATGATGATCAGATCAGAGCAACTTCTTCACGGCCTCAATCCCCCCCCCCCCCACCAAATAGTTTTATTATAGTTTTTTCGTAATCTATTTTGTCATTACTTTATAAAATGATGTAATACTATCGTATTAAATCACCACCGTTAATAATTTGACAATAACATACATTTATATTAAAGAATTATTGCACTTTGTAAGTAACTGCTACTTTGGAAAATAAATCAACGAACACAAACAGTGCGTTCATGTGTTTTTGTGTGTGTGTGTATATTTTATTTTAACAGTGTGTCAGTAAAAAAACTTCTCTTACAATCTATGCAGCCGACTCGAGCCATCAGAAAAGTTCTGCTAATTACTGATCAAATTTTCCGACCCCCGATTATGCAATTAGGCTATCTTCAATCCCAATCCCTTTTTAGTTTATTTAAAGTCGTATTATTTAGTTTGGTTATTAGTGACAAAACTGTGCGTTACGGTACGAATCAGTGGATTTCTACGAGTAATAGTTCCAGACCCAAGCTGGGAATCGAGGCTGTGATCTTCCGCTTTGCAGTGGGTAGAACGGTCTAGCACACTAATCACTTGGCCACGGAGGCGGCCATCTTCATACATCTTCATAATTATTATATTAATATTTTAATATTAAATTTAAAATTAACCCTTTCCACTCAACTGTCGGATCTGATCCATCACGATAGTATTACCGTTTCACTCGTATGTCGGACCCTATCCGACTCCGTTTTCACAGCTGATTTTGTATGAAAATACGCACTTAACAAAGTTGTTGCCGTCCGCATTGGCGTAGTTGGTAACGTGCTCGCCTCTCATCATGCGATCCTGGGTTTGAATCCCACTCAGGCACGGCATATTTTCATACGTTATATCATCCTCACACAGTTGCACCCCAACGTCGTCGCTAATGACCTTGCAGTTGATGCGACGTTAAATAAATAAATTTAAAAAAAGTTTCATTTCAATTTAACTTGTCATGCCTGTTTCCTTGCATAAAAAAGAAAATCATCTCAAAAAAAATCATTCATCATAGTTTGTAAATCATTATCATTAAAAATTGACTCCACATTCCGTGACACATTCACGCCGAAATCGGTCACTGGATCGATTCACATTCATGTCATATTCCCGCTATTCCTTTTTTATTTCATTTCATTTACTAGTTGTGCTTAAAAAATTTTACAGTTGTAAATAAAAATTAAATTGAAGCCAAAAAAAAAAGTTGTAATGTGCTGGCCTCTACGGGATGTTTTAAAAATTAATTCTTGTAGTTTTCGATAATTGACTACTACCAATTATCGATATAAACGGAATTAATTGAATCGATGACGCCATACCAAACTAGTAAACAAACTACCCTAATTATTGTGAACATGCGTCGTTTAGTTTGCGTATTTTGTGTCACTTTAAGATCAGTTAATGTTTTTAGGTAGTTTTAGGTAACTAATTCACACAAAACTAATATTCAGATTACTTTGCGTGTTTTTATTAGGTTTTAGGGATCAATTTTTGCTACATATTTTATTTTATCTTAGTTTTTACAACAGCAGTGTATGTTTTGCAGGTTATATTTTAAAAGTTTTTAGGTGAGAAAAAGCATTTTTAGGTATCATTATTAACATTAGAGTAATAACAAACATAATATGTATAGCATACTTTTAAAACTAACAACAACACATTATGCGTATTATTAATGTAATAGGGTATCAACAAATCATAAAATAAATACAAGTGGAGGGGAATCACAGTGCCAACATAATACAAATGGAAAGGGTTAAAGATGAAATCATTTGTTAAAAAAAGTCAAAAAAACCTTAAAACTTCTGTTTGTCTACTGAAATTAAATTATAGCCTATAGTAAATCAGTTTATAATAGTTGAAAACCTAAATTATTAGAAACTGAAGAAAATTTAGTATTACAAAACTAAAAAACTAAGAATAAATACAATTAAAAACTCACATTATGCAACCAACTAAAAGAACTGCTATGTCTAGCTACCTAGGCCGCAACATGACCACGTAGTGTAGAATGCACGAACTAGATCTGCTTCAGCCGAATATTGAAGGATGTATAAAAGGAATACATTGTGAACATTATATAAAATACATTTAATTTATCACGTAGAATGATTATCTACGTAGCCTATTACATGCGTATTTTAATGTTCTAATTTTATAAAATATATGCATAAACGTCTGGTGTTTACTGTTATCCAAGCTCGTCATTAACTTGCGTTGGTAGGTTTATGAGCGTTACCCAATAATTGAAAATTTTATGCTTTGTGTTATTGTTTTAACGTAATAACTAATTCCTACCAGTATTTTAAATACGTGTACTGTATCATTCGTTACCAGTCTGTTTCAGTATGCCTTCTGTACTACAGAAATTAGCCCTGTTTTAATAATAGGACCTACTATCGGTTTCGTAATCATAGACACCCGAGTTAAAACCCTTGCATCTCCAAAACTATGAGTTGGGTTTTTACATACTTTACATCAAAATTTAGCTCATTTTATTCTGTGTTGACCCTTAATATCCCTATATTTTTAAATTTGTTAAAAAATTGCCATATCGAGGTTGGAAGACAAAAATACCCGGTTTATCTACCCCAACAAATTTCATGCGTTTAGAGGCGTGTAACTCGATAATTATTTGACCGAAAAAAATTAAATTGTTACACAACATTGTCAATTATATTCTTGCAGTGTGTACGAAATTTAAAATTCGTACGTTTTAAATTTTTATATTTATTAACAATCCATGCGCTAATATCCATGTTGCCAGTTCGTGTTCGTGACATCCTGTCGGACTGTCTATCTGAATTGACAAACTGCATTGTCAGTTCAAGTAGACAGTCAGATTCAGGCAACATGGATAGTAGCGCCCAACGCCCGCATTACCTAGTCTATTTTTCAAATCTTTTAAAATTCTACTACAACATTGGCCAATCAATATTTCATGTTATTAACATATCTGTACTAAGTTTTTTACGCTGAATAATATGATAGTTTGCCCGTGCCGAACGATCGAGCGGTTACCGATATAATTGTAAAAATTTAAATAACGTACGAATTTTAAATTGTATACACGCTGTAATTATCTATGTTGTGTTAAAATTTAAATTTTTTCGGTCAAATAATTATCGAGTTACACGCCTCTAAACGCATGAAATTTGTTGCGGTAGAAAAAAAACCGGGTATTTTTGTCTTCCAACCTTGATATGGCAATTTTTAAACAATAGTAAAAATATATGGATATTAAGGGTCAACACAGAATAAAATGAGCTAAAATTTGATGTAAAGTATGTAAAGATCCGACTCATAGTTTTGGAGATGCAAGGGTTCAAACTCGGGTGTCTATGATTATGAAACCGATAGTAGTCACTCTTGAAGTTTTACGTTATGTTAATCCAAGTTTTTTATCAGCCTGTAATGTTCACCTTACGACGTACGACACATGAAGCACCTTATAAACACCTTATATTTTTGTTGATTATTTTTAATCTAATAATTATTATTGGAAACAGTCATAATAACAACATATTACATTTTACAGTACAGTAACTTGCAGAGAATAGACGTCTTATTGCTGCTTTGCTCATACACCAGTTTTAATTTATTTATCCGATTGTCGATTCTCATTCTGATTATATTTCGCAACCTATTTTTATTGTTCTTTTTGTGTTCTATTCTCCTCGTTTTTTTTTTTTAAATAATTTATTTAACAAATAACTTTTTATTTTCGTCAGTTCGTTTCTCCCGTTACGATGTCGTTGTGTGGTGTCTGTGCGAAATCGATCGAAGTTGGTATTGTTCAAAATGTGTTGTGCTGCGCGTCGGTTAAGTCGCGATTCCGAGGATAATATTGGCGTTCGTGGTTTGATGATTTCTGAAGAAAATGATGTTACCGTTCCCGTTGATTCCTATCATCCCGCACTGTGTTTGTCAGTTGCTAAAGCCCGTAAATCGTATGTCATCCATAATAGGACGACCGGTGATCTTGGTTACAATTTTAGTACAGCAAATTTTTAGTTATTTATTATTTTTTATTTATTTATAAGTTTTTTATAATAATAATAATAATAATAATATGTCTTTATTTCAAAAATACAAAATAATTTTAAAAATATATACATAAAACCAAATACATATTACAATACTTATTTAAATGAATTTATATTTTAACCAAAATTACGCAGACATTAATCTCATGGTCCTTTGACCGTCTGAGAGATTGACAAGAAAAATAAAAAGAAAGAAAAAATATATTATGATCCAAAACTAAACAAAAATTACAAAATTACAAATATACATTAAAAAATACACAAAACCTTATTACTTGATATATGGCGCTAAAAACATTAATAATTGAATTCCGTGATTAATTGGAATCTATACTGCCAAGCCTTTTGACAATAGTAACCAATACTAGTCCAATTTTCACCATTTAGGTACACCATCAGTTCTTCCAGACTCAGGATACGCTTGTTGAATATTTCTATTCGATATTCCGCCAGAATTGGACATCTTGCTACAAAATGGTAAACATCTTCTTCCTCTCCCGTATTGCATAAAGAGCATTTCTTTGAAGTGGCAACATACGAGTACTTGTTAAGTTGAATCAACTCGGTTCTAGCCTTAAAAAACCAATTAACAAGTGATGCCGATCGCCGGCTGCAAATATAATTCACCCCAAGATTTAGTTGTTTATACAAGTTGCGCGTTTGACTGTTATATCTTCTCATTTCAAACTTCCTCATCAGTCCAATCTTGATATGATCTAATACATCATTTACCTTGATCGTGTTTATATCAAATACTCCATCTTGTATATTATACAGCCTCCCTATTTGCTTCCACTCTTTATACCAATAAATATTTTTATCAATTACCTCCCGCACTAGCACAGCTGGGTATCTATTCGACGGCAACAAGTAGCATCTCTGAATATATGTCAAGTGTAGTTTTAATGCAAATAAATAAATTGGTTCGACTCCTGTTTCCATAAACACACAGTAATTTGGGGCATAATTAGGCAGGTTAAACACTCGTTTTAAAAAGTATCGTTGCACCATCTCGATGACATCGTAATTTGTATACCCCCACACCTGCGTTCCATAACATACAATTGACCTCGCCACCGACTCAAAGATCCTCAATTTTGCAAGAAAGCCTATATCCCTATTCACAATAATACTGTTATATACATTTAATGCAAATTTGGCCGTTGTAGCTTTCTCTTGGAGGTGTTTAGTCAAGGACAAATTTGATGTCAAGCATATGCCTAAATACTTATAGCTATTCACCACTTCAATTCTCTCTTTTCCAAACCACCATTTTTCCTGCTTACCAGTTCTTCCTCCATTTCTAAAAACCATGACCTTGGATTTGTTTAGATTTACCTTTAGACACCACTTTTTACAGTACTCTTCAAATGCATTTATCATTTTTTGTAAAGAGAGTCTATCCGAGGATAACAAAACCAAATCATCCGCATAAGCTAATAGTTTTATCTTCATATTTCTAATCTTAATTCCTCCGTCAATACACTCTTCCACGTCATTTATAAACATTGTAAAAAGGAATGGGCTCAGAAGACAACCCTGTTTAACACCAACTTCCGTTACAAAGCTTTCTGTCACTCCATGTCTGTTCCAAACAGCTGCTGTGGTTCCATCATATAGATTCTTCAGCACTGTCACCATTTTGGATGAAATTCCTGCTACCCACAGTTTATATACCAATGCATTTCTGTTAACAAGATCAAAAGCTGCCGATAGGTCTACAAAGAAGGCAAACACCTTCTGTCGCTTCTCAGACGTCCTGATTTTTATTATGTTCATTAAGTTAAAAACATTGTCTACTGTGGAATAATTTTTCCTAAAGCCAGCTTGAAACTCCTTCCTTACGTTATTCCTATCTGCCCATGATTCAAGTCTACCCAATAAAAGACCAGTAAACAATTTCCCTACAGTATTTGCGAAGGAGATTCCTCTATAATTTCTTACATCTGATAACGGTCCCTTTTTATGTATTGGGAATATAATTGCTCTCTTGAATCCATCAGGTATCACGCCTGTTTCAAAAATCTTATTAAACACGTCCAGCAACCTGCACAGAAAAATATCAGGTGCATTGACAAAAAATTCATACGGGATTCTGTCATCTCCGGGTGCTTTATTAGTCTTTGCCTTCTTTAAAACTTTTGCCAACTCCCGCATACAAAACTCCACGTCTAGACCTTCATCTCTTATTGAGGGCTCAGCATAAGATATTCTGATGCTATCTATTGTAGGGTTCAGCAACTCTTTAAAATAATAAAACCATTCATGCTTACTAATTGCGTTGTACGCTACAAAAGTTTTATTCTTAAATACTTTGACTAACTTCCAAAACTCCGCAGAATTCTTCACTTCGTTTAGATCAGAGATACATTTACGCCAGTGACATTTTTTCTTAGCCTCACACATCAACTTGAATCGATTCAAAATGTTTAGGTACTGCCCCCTGACTGCCGTTGAATTTGTTCTCCTATATAAATTCAGGAGCCTGAAAACCTCCGATCGTACTTTGCAGCATTCCGAATCGAACCATACCTGCCTATAAGTCACCCGATCATGCGGAATGTATTGCCTAGGAGCACATTTGTGTATTATATCCAACATATTGTCAATATTTAGCTCATCTGAACTTCCCGTAACTTCTATCACCATCCTATTGACTCTCTCCAAATATTCCTCTTTCCTTGAGTCTTTCCAGCTCAACTTCGGAAGTAAAGGCAAGAAAAAATCTATGTTGCTTTCTTCGAGAACTTTTATCTCAACTGTTATTGGGAGGTGATCAGAGAAGATTTCCTTCTCCACTTTGAAGCCTACAATCAACTCTGTTAGCGACGTAGACACCATACAAACATCAATTACAGAAGAGCCCTGCGGTGAGATATATGTGAAATTTCCACTGATATCCCCATTTGTTCGACCATTTAGTATTACTAAATCGTTATCTTCACAAAAATTTAACATCTTATTTCCATTCGCATTGAGCACTCTGTCCCTTGATCTTCTCGTCCAAGATTCTATACCAGAAGCGTGAGGTACTATGTGTTTTGGAATTCTTTGCCGCTCACCAATCCGATAGTTCAGATCACCTATTACTATAAATTTAGAATTCCTGTTTACTGATACAAGCCCGCACAAACGTGTAAAGTCCCTTTGCCAGTTGCCCGGATGCAAATACACCGGTACAATGTAAATTCCCTGAGGCCCATGCAAAAGCTCGATTACTTTTATTTCCAACAAAACGCTTACTCTAAATAATTTACGTTTGTCTTTTTTAATGGCTATAATACTTCCACCACTAGGTCTTCCACGGCCAGGCGAACTATCAGCTGGTACCCACTCCAATTCATAATCATTTAACATTTTACAGCAATTATCAAAGTCCATTTCCCTAAACAAAAAAGTTTCAAACAGGCAAAACACATCATAACGAGCAATAAAATTTCTAAAATCTGGGTTATACATTTTCCGTTTCAATCCAGCAACATTGTATGCCAAGAGTCTCAGATTTTCCCCTCTCTTTCTCTGTTTAAATTGTGGCTTGAGATGCTCCTGATGAGTCTGAGTCCCGTCTGGCACGAAAAAACTCTTTATGTTACCTGGTGATTTATTAGCCTTTCTCTTTTTTGGTTGCAAATCCTCCTCTGCAGATAACACCTTCTCTTTCATACGGCATTCGTCCAATTTCATCAGGTCATCGTATCCCATATATTTACCATTTACAACTAATCCACTTCCCTTATACCGTGTCTGCTTTCCTGATTTTCTTAACTGACTACTGATCCTACCAATTGCTCTCCTTCTCTCTCTAGTTTCCTTGTCAAGATCTGGCGCAATGAATATTTTACTCCCCTTAAGTTTATTTGAGTTTCGTAGAATCGCCGCCTTTTTAAACCCAGAGATCAATGAAACTAAAACCGGCCTTACTTTCTCACCTGGCTTTCCGAGCCTTCTAACAAAATTTACTTCAAATTCCTCTAGGCTCAATTTCAGCACATTCTTGCAAAGATCAATAATATTTTGCAGATCATTGTCATTCTTTTCATCAGTTTCAGCCAACCCATAAAACACTAAATTATTTTGCCGCCTGAAAGTCTCTATAGCTTTGTGCTGTTCCTCTAACTCCTCCGTAAGCTTCTTATTACGATCTTTCAAAGCCTCAATCTCCTTGGTTTGCTTTTCTAAAATAGAACTTATATTTAATTTACCAATCTCATTTTTAATTATTTGCTCCACATCTTTTTTCATGTCCTGTTTGAACTTGTTGAATAGGTCGACCAATTGTTCTACATTTACTGCCATATTTTAAAAAGGACTAAAAAAAGATGAAACAAAAAACTGCCTACCATAGATTGTATCAGTTATTAAACAAATATTGCGATGCTTTTAACAGTTTTATTCTAAGCCTTCTTATCATCGCTCATATAAACCAATCCATTTATAATACAAATATTTCAAAAGGATGTTCTATTTAAATCAACTAATAAATAATAATAATGTCCAGTAATAATAATAATAATAATAATAATAATAACAATGATAACAACAACAATAATAATGTTCTAATAAGAATAATAATAGTAATGTTCTCAAAATTAATAATCTCCGGATAAGATAAGAACCGCTATGAGAGATAAGCGCTGAAAGCTAACAATCCTGCCGGCCGTCCGCTAAAGGTATTTTACTCATACACTATTTTTAGTGCTATTTGGTCAATGTTGGTACGCCATAATTCCAAAGTCCAACTCAACGAATTTATTGACAACTTTTCCGCCAGCTCAAGACAATCCTTGTCGAGGTTATGTTTACTTGCACACTTCAAAATTCAAATAATAGCTTATTACTTACGCACCAAGCCCAGCCTATTATTTTACGCCGCAAACAACCTTGTCGGTGATCTCTCTGCTATACTATAGTGTAAAATAGCACACCATTTGCAATTGAAATCAATAATTTTTCAGATAACTACACGGAATAAACCACTGCAAACCAATTCAGTGCTGCCAACCCTTATAAGTTTTTTATTTATTGTGTCACCGCCACCCCTTCTAATTAATCATTTACTGTGTTGCCGGCCTTGAATACTTCTTCCGGCTTTTGTCGGCGCGATGGGCCCTTTAGCGGTGCCCGACAATCCTTTCGGCTTTCTTCCGATAGAGGGCTTTGTTGCCAAGGCCGAGCGACTCACCGCCCCCTACCACAGCGCTCTCAGTAGCTATAAAAGCGCAGTGCACTGAGCCGCTTGTCATTAATAGTCTCGTTCTAACTACCGAGCGAGACGCATGTGTGTGCTCCGTTAATATTGCCTACGTGCAGTCAGAGGTGTTCACCATTTGTGAAAGTTCTATCTATTGTGTTACTAGTGTATATTAACAATGGTTGGGAAATACCAACGTTTTTAGTTTAATTATCAGTATTTAGTTATTAGTTAAGTGAATAATTTATTTTAAGTTTAGTTTAGTGCTGTGTAATAGCCGTTTTTATACGGACTGATAATCTAAAAATGGAAATCGATTCCAATAATCAAACGGAAACCAACGAAGGCGCAGCCGGCTGGGAAACCGTTAGTAATAAGAAAAAGCGTTCGGCTTCACCAACTCAGCCAGGAACACAGCAGCAGCCGCAACCTAAACAGGTAACGAAAAACAAAATACCACCGTTAGTCTTTAGAGCGCCGCCGGAATGGCCCAAGTTAGCTTTGGAAATAAGCAATGCCACTGCAAAAGATGTTACCATCAAATCAAAAGGTAACACATACGCCCTTTACGCGCAGGATATCCTGGATTATCTTACCGTAAAGGGCATTTTCATCTCTAGTGGCATTGCGTTCCACAGTTATCACGTGGACGAACCGACGGAGCTGAAGGTGGCTATCAAAGGCCTCCATCATAGCTTAGCTCCGTCGGAACTCACACAAGTGCTTACTGAACTAGGCTTCGCCGTCACGCACTGCCAACCACTGAAGGGCAAGGGCGGCAAGCCTATTAACGTCCACCTGGTGAAAATCAAGAAAAATACCGGTTATGATAAAATTTACGATCTTTCTCATTTGTTCCACATCGAGGTGACAGTGGAAGCATTTAAAGCCAGACCAGGCCTGCCACAATGCTTCCGCTGTCAGCGTTACGGGCATTCCTCCGTAAACTGCCATCACCCCCCGCGCTGCGTTAAATGCGGGGGTGAACACGACGCCAAGGTTTGTGAACCCGAGCAGATTACTTGTTGTAACTGCGAGGGCGATCACACTGCGAATTACAGAGGGTGCCCGCACCACACCCGCCTCGTGCAACAGAAGAAGAAGCCAGCCCTGCCACCACCACGTCCAAATCGCCGCTTCTAGATGCTCCGTCGAGTTCGGTTCAAACCCCGTCCCAGACCCTCCCGCCCCAGAGTATTTCCTACAAGAAAACCATATTTAAACAGCCTAAAAACCACCCACCCGCACCGCACAAACCCCAACCTAAACCGCCACAAAAACCACGCCCTACGCCCGTTCCCGCCACGCCGGTCTACCTTTTTAAGCCGGCCGAATTTCCAACGCTCCCCAAACCTAAAAACACCACACCACAACAAACCTCGGCCCCAGCATCCAACCCGCTGGGCCCCCTTCTATCACTCCTCACGTCCCAAAAGTTTATCTCTTGGGTCCTAACAACCTTACCTAAATTATCCGCTGCAACCGACTCCTCCGAAATTATTTCCATCATTATCACGTCCCTGCCCGCCCTCCTCGCATAAATGGCCCTTTCTATTTTATCGTGGAATGGCAATGGGATCCGACGCCAACTGAACGACCTCCGTCGATTCCTGCAGGAGTACAACGTAGACGTCGCCCTCCTCCAGGAAACCCACCTCCAACCACGACACACCTTCCGTCTCTCCCCGTACGTCATCTACCGTGCGGACCGACCGACGGACGGCGTTGCTGCAGGAGGCGTCGCCATCCTGGTACATAGGCGTCTCTCACACAATGTCGTCCCTCACACTCCCATTCCGTCCATAGAGCATATAGCCGTCACTGTGCCACTCAACTCCATCCCCATAACCTTCGTCTCTCTATATAAACCCCCGCAAATCCCCTACCGCGACTCTGCCTTAAAACAGCTCTTCGATTTCCAGCAGCCAGCCTTCATCGCCGGAGACTGGAATAGTAAACACACCGACTTCGGATGCTCCGCCACCAACCCCTCCGGCGTCGCCCTTGTGCGTTTCCTCCGCCACGCCCCACTCACTACTTCACTCCATATCCCGGACACACCCACCCATGTATCAAACAACCCTACCCACTCCCCGGATATCCTAGACTTCGGTATAGGAATATCCCTCCCGCTTCCGCCAACAACTACAGTCCTTAACGACCTTTCTTCAGACCACCTACCAGTTCTTTTTTCTTTCCGCCCCCCGGATGTAGTCTCCAAACACCCTCCCAGGCGACCCACAACTTCCTGGCCCACATACCACTCCCTTGTTAACGACACCCTTCCAGATGACGTCCCCGTAATCAGAACCACTTCCGAATTAGACGACCATGTCCATCTTGTCACCCACTGTCTCCAATCCGCCCTAAAACATAGCTCTCGCCCTCCTCCACCTCCTCACCGCTCCAAGCTACCTCCCCGAGTACAACAGGCCATCCAGGACCGCCGCCGATGTCGCCGCCTGTGGATGACGACCCGAGCGCCACTTCACAAGGTGGCCTTTAACAGAGCAGCAGCTGTCTGCACCCGCCTCTTCCAGGAAGATCGTCAAGAGAAGTGGGAGGAGTACCTTGACACCCTGGATGAGAGAGGCCAACCATGGGAAGCCACCAGGGCACTGCTAGGGCAGCAGCGCCACCCCAGCCCGTTGCAGACATCAACTGGTCTGGTGTACTCGGCCCAACAGGTAGCAAACACCTTCGCCGACCACCTAGAATCCCACTTCACCACCCCAACCGCACATCCTAAACCACGGCGAGAGGCGAAAGTTATCTCCACCGTACTCCGCCGTATGCAAGACCCCACCCCCTCTGCTATTCCTACCTTCACTGAAGTTGATCTCCAGAACGTCCTACGCTCCACTCACCCTAAAAAGGCCCCCGGCCATGACGGAATCACCGGCATGGCCATCCTAAACTCCCCTCCTAAATTAAAGTCCCACCTCCTCACAATATTCAATGCAGCCATTGCCCTTCAATATTTCCCCGTCCAATGGAAAACTTCCAAAGTGGTCTTGATTCCTAAACCCGGAAAACCACCCACCAATCCTGCCAGCTACAGACCTACATCTCTACTCCCGATCCTATCTAAACTCTTCGAAAAACTTATCCTTCCACACATAAATCACCACATCGAAACTGTCGTGCGCCCCGAGCAATTCGGGTTCCGCCAAGGTCACTCTACCACCCACCAACTCCTAAGAGTGACCTCCAACCTCATCGATGCCCAAAACTCCAACCAGCACACCACCGCAGTCCTCCTGGATTTCCAGGCGGCCTTCGATAAGGTGTGGCTGTTCGGATTGCTGTTTAAAGCCACAAAAATCTTACCCCCACCCGACATCCGACTTCTACACTCGTACCTGACCGGTCGCCATTTCTTCGTGGCCACCACCCACCCCGCCTTCAACAACGTCTCCTCCACAATCCGCCCCATACAAGCAGGCGTTCCCCAAGGGTCAGTCATCGCCCCTCGCCTGTACCTTCTCTACGCCAATGACATCCCCCTCATCCCTTCCATCTCCCAGAGCCTGTACGCCGATGACACGATGTACATGCGATCCAGCCCTAACATCCATTTCAACACGCACAAGCTGCAAGATCAACTGGACAGGACGTCAGCCTGGTGCCAAGATTGGAAGATGACACTTAACCCGAAGAAGTGCACGGCCATAAATTTCTCCAGGCATCAAGCACAACCACGGCAGCTTAGGATCGAAGGCCACGACCTGCCGTGGGCTTCTACGGTTAAGTATCTTGGCATCACCTTCGACAGGCGTCTTACATTCAGTCATCACGTCCGGGAAAAGATCACCAAAGGCAGAGTCCTCCTCTATAAACTCACCCCTCTTCTTCGCTCTCCATCACTCAGAACCCCTCTAAAAATCCTAATATACACGGCTATCATCAGATCCTTTCTCATTTACGGGGCACCAGTTTGGTGGCTCATCCTGTCCCACTCCAACAAACGAAAACTTTCCGCTCTTCATAACCGCATTCTAAGACAAATCGCCCAACTCCACTACACCATTAACAACAATTCCATCCATAAATATCTCCAAACCCCCACCCTGGAGGAGTTCATCCAGCGAACTTCGAGAGTCCTGCACGACAAAGGTCAACGCTCTGTACAGCCAGCTGTCAGAGCAATCTACGAAGCCATTCGCCCACCGCAGACAAAAATCAAACAGCCATTCCACGACTTCCTATAATAAAATCCCTGCATCAGCTAAAATTCCCGGCCCCTTAACATAATCTTCCCACTGGAAAAAAAAAAAAAAAAAAAAAAAAAAAAAAAAAAAAAATTTATCAAATACAACCTCTCTACTTTTAAAATCCAATTCCCCAACCACTGCCTTCAAACAATTCTTCCCAAAAACTAATTACCCCGATAAATAAAAATATACAAGTTCCCCGTCCCAAAAATTCCAAAATTTTATTCTTTCCCAAAAATTACAAATAAATCTCCTGGCTATAAAAGCATTCCTTCCCGGTCATATGTTCTCTCCCCTTCTCGTGTTCGAGTCAATCTCTCCTCAAATGTTCCCCAGTCATCGTTAATAAAGAAAAATAAGCATAAAGTTCCTTAATCCAATTCCCCGAACGACAAGGTAGCCTAGCTACGACGTCGTCGTCCTGAGCGTAAGCTCATTCTTTCCTGAACTCGAACTCGAACCGCTTGTCATTACGCTCATAGAGTAATAAACCATAGAGGGGGAACTCCCATGTTAAAAAGTGTTTTAACGTTTTTCGTCTGCTACTGTGATTCCCGTTCCAAATTCCAATGTTTATAGAATGCGCTAGTAGCGCATACGAGGGAGATTTGAATTTTTAGATTTGAATTTTACGCCTGTAGAATGCGCTAGTAGCGCATATGAGGGAGATTTGAATTTTGGCCTATTATCCTATACAATATTTATTTTTTATTTCATTTTACTTTTTGTTTTATAATTGAAATTTTTTGGGAACTAATTTTTTTTAAAAGTCGCATCAACAGTTTGGTTATTGGCGATTACCGTGGGTCATGAAACAGTGGGTTGAGATTAGCTATAATTAATGAAATGAAATTTTGTTACCTAAAGAAGTGGTTTTTTTCGCAGAGGGTTAGGGGACGTGATTTCTTCTGTTTTCCGAAAGCGAAAAACCTGTAAGTATTAACATGATAAGTAAATACGTGTAGGCCAAAATAAATCTTGTATGTGTTTAGGTTAACCGTTAACAGATTGAGTAAACATTAAATGTATAAATTGCCTTCTACTTTTAAATTATTATTTATTACATAAATGCGGTGCTTAAGTTTGCCTGATGTAATAATAGTTATAGTAGTTTCACATCACATCAATTAAAAAGAAAGCTAACCAGTATAATGGCACATGACCTAACCTATATCTCTAACCTAATTATTATTAACAACCTAATACTAATTAAGTATTAGTTATTAATAATTTAATTAATAACCTAATTATTATACCAGGCAAACTTAATCACTAGATAATGTGTACAATAATTAAAATAGGCAATTCATATATTTCATTATTTACTAATTCGCTAGTAGTAAATGTGCTTAACCTATAAACAAACAAGATGTATTTTGGCCTACACGTATTTACTTATCATATTAATACTTACAGGTTTTCGTCTCTTGGAAAACAGAAGAAATGACGTTAAATATACCTCTGCGAAGAAAACACTTTTTTAACCTAATAAAATTTCATTGTAACTAAAACATAATCTCCAAACAACCATGGTCTCATCCACCATTACTAACGTACGATTTGATCTAACAACGCTTGCTCTGTATGACGCCTAGGTTCCAAATTTTAAAGCGACGCCAAAACGCACTCTATGTTTGTGAGCATATAACACTAGCAGACGACAAACTCCGTTTCATTCCGCCTATCTCAGTTCCCCCTCTATACTTTATTACTCTATGATTACGCTCTACATCTCCGACGAAGATCGACCGACTACATCCACCAGATAAAGAAGGAAGATGCTCTGGGACTTGCAGCAGCCAGCAACGCAGCAGCCGTCGCCGCAGCTCTCGCAGCCGCCGCCGCCGCAGCAGTCGCAGCCACGCGCTGCCTACGCTGGTCTCCTTCGAGACCAGCACAACGGTCCTTCTCAGGACCAATTTAATAAGGTTTTAACCGGCCCTTCTCAGGGCCATCAACCTGAGCTACGGCTCTGGCCGCAGCCACGCGCTGCCTACACCGGTCTCCTTCGAGACCGGCACAACGGTTCTTTTCAGGACCAATTCAATAAGGTTTACACCGGCCCTTTTCAAGGCCATCAAACACCTCTACCCGCCCCGGCGGTCACACACCTAAACGGCCCTTTTCAGGGCCACCAAAATGATAAGGTTAGCCACATAATGTCGCCATCCGGTGACAATTGTTTTAAAGTTTGACTACAAAGGTTATTTCTTTATTAGTGACTGCAAAAATTAAACTATAGGCCTAACAATATTTACAAAAATTATTGATAAATAAGTAGGCTATAGAAAAACAACTAAAATTACATAGAATAACACAGAAAAAACACATTTTTTAAAGTTCATGAACACTGTGAAGTTACACAGCAAAAAATTAAATTTATGTGGGTGGGCAGTTAGTGCACTGGTCAGGGCAAACGTATTCTTTACCACGGGTCCCTGGTATGATTACCGATCAGGTCTTGCATTTTTTCATCTATAGGCTAACTTATATTTTCACATCATTACGTGTGCACAAGCTAAGGCTTATGTAGGTATCGTCACACAAAAAAAATGTAGGCTATATTACTTTTAATTTATTTGTTGTACAAAATACAAAAAATGTTAAACCACCAAACAATTTTTTCTTTCTCTTAACTTTGTTAGTGAAATTTACAACTGTTGCAAATTAAACAACCACTGAATATGATGGTAGGTGAAAGAATGAATGAAAAATGCATGATCAACATCCGATGACCAATCCAGTGACTGGCCTACGACATTCTATTTATATATGCCACTTGTTCAGTACTACAGTAAATTCAAATACCGCGCGCCGTCGAATATTCCAGAATAATCCTTCCCGCGCGAGTACATCCGTTTTATTGATCCTACATTGATTGCTTCATCAATTAGTTCCACGCATGTGTGATCCCTGATCACGTGACGCGCTCTCCGCCAATGACAAAATTAGATTAATTTTGCGCGCTCTCTCCGCCATTGCTCCTTCTCCCTAAAATCCTTTTCACTTCCAGTAAAACCAGCATACGGTACGGTCGCGTTACACGGACGCTCGTGGCCCCGAGAGCCGGCGTCATCTGCATTCAGCGTGTTGGACCTTCCAACCTCATGTCGCCGTCAATATCTTAATTACGGCCCCAAGCAGCTATGCTTTTAATTGTGAACGCGCTTACATTTGTTTAACAAACAATTCATGTCATTCATTCGATTAATTACCGGACATTGTGTAACCTGTGCAATCCTGTGTTTCGAACTTGTAAACCGCTATACTAACTGCAGTTATCCGAGTGTTAACAGTGCTTTGTGTGTATATTTAACGTGCCTTTGTCTATTGTGTAAAATCTGTACAGATCTAGTCGAACATTCAGCGTTTTCTACAACGGCATCCACGAATCGAAGCATCCTGGGAAATCTGCGCACTCAAAACCGAGTAAGTACTGTTGAACTACTTGATAACCGCAGTGTTATTTACCCGTATGTGTTCCTTTCTATCCGACAAACCTTCCTATTCCTTAACGAGCAAAGCATTACGCCTAATGTGCGCGTCGAAGTCACATCGCGTCTTTTGTTTCCGGGTGGTAATAGATCCCACCATTTTAACGAACCGAAGCAGATGTAGGAGTCATTAAACCATTTGACTACCGCATCGCACACCACTAATAAATACATTTATATTATGAATTCATATTTATTATTAATTTCTTTATACAGCCAGACCCCATGTGAATGAAGTGAAGGTGTCATTTTTAAGGTGGAAAGTAGATGCTTTTCAGAGAGCCTGGCATGCTTATAAGCATACTTTTCCACTCAGTAAGGAAGGCATGGTAAACCACCTCAATCTTCATTTTACTTAGTAAAGCCTTTAGAAGTTCAAACCAGCCTTTCAGCTGATGACCTAATCCTTGAGCGCCGGGACCGCATATTCGTGATCCGGATAGTTGCGAGCTTTGAGCGGCCGCAATTATAAAGCTATCAGGGCGTATGATAACTCAAGTTACGCGCGCTAAAACGTAGGCAAATTTGATATAAAACCCTATCTATTTACTAACGATAGTGCTGGTGAAGTTTGCTAAACTAACGTTTGGCTTTACTAATCTTTCAGATAGTGTAACTTTGGGAATATTTCATCTTCAGGGTTGGTAAAACTTATGATCTACTTTAGTGGATGTGCGTTATTGTCTGAACAGAGATCGAAAGTTGATTCCTTCGCTGAGCAAAGTTATACGGATGTTTATGAAAGCGTAAATTTGTTCTTTCTTTCTTTGCTGTGACACACGAACCCCCTCTTTCCCAACTCCTTCCTTTACTCCTTTAACTGGTGTAATTTTTGTATTAGTATAGTAATTATTCCCTGAAGCAAGGTCATGCCTTTAGCCAATAGCAGTTAGCCAACCTAACTGATTCCTTCATTAGCCTTTACCAATTTTTCAGATAACGTAACTTTTGAAATATTTCAGTGACCGTAAAGCGAACCGATTTTCATGCTTTTGTATTCACAAAAACCCTATACGTAATATAAGAAGCAGCTGTAATTTTTTCATAATTTTTCATCAGTAGCCTATGAACTTAGCTGAATGGATTTATTCGGAGGCGTCTTTTGACATTTATAGTTTACCATTAGCGCGAAATGGGGAGCGGCGCAAGAGGCCTAACAACACACATTTATTTAGTTATTAGCTACAAATTATATTAAAACGGAGCAAATCCCTGCTAAGTTGATCCCCTTTGAACTATTACTTAAAGAATTAGAATGAGCAGTTTGTTACATTTCCGAGAATCCTTAATAACTGTTAGATAAACAGAAATACACAACAAAAAAATAAATAATAGCCTTAATACTAAACTTTCATAAGATGTCGATGCTATACTTAAATATTTATATAATACCTACTATACAATGTTAGTAATAACAAATCCTTTAATGATAATACATAGATAAAAGTTACAAATCCATCAACTTAAAAGCCATAAAGCCATACTGAACTTTTGGAAAGGTAAATAAGCGGCAAAATTCGTGGTATCTTATGTATTTTGACCTGGAAAAGCTAATAAAATAGGTTTCAGAACTGTACCTTTAGTAGTTTTTGAGCAATTGGGGTTAAATGCAAGAAATTGAGGCATGAACCCAGTTTTTTATTTTACATGTGATATGCAATAACTTTGTTAAATGGGTAATAAAATACATAAAATATTTAAGCATAAATTATAAAGAATTTAATTCTGAGAAAATTGATGTAAGTTAAGTGAAAAATAAAACAGAAATAAGTACAAAAAAAATCAATTTTATTTATTATAATGCATTACTAATTTTAAGAAAATAGGTACTTAGTTAAAACAAAACAAACTTTTTGTTTCGTAATGGCGAGATAAGTAGGCCTATAGTCCAGGTGACATGAGGGAGTTCGTTTGCATTATACGAGAGACAAATTTTCTTTTAATGCACTTTTACTATGCATGTTTGCAACCCGGAAAACCCGTGTTCCCAGGAGAGGACGTGGTCGATCCTGTCTGGAGGGAGGATTCTTCCCCCCACCAATTCTGCGCTTCGTTTTGTCAAATGGAAGAGATTAGTCCGTGGGCTGGATAGGGTTACCGTGCACCCCCGCCCCACAACCCAACTTGTCATACATCGACATGTTCGTTTTAACCTCATCATCAAGAATATCCAATGGTCCTAAAAAAAATCCAAAACGGAAAATCCAAAAAAGACCAAAACGGCGATTACCTAAAGATGGCAGCCAAGCGTTCTGAATTAATTCGTTTATTCGATTATTTCTTCCGTTCTATTTACCGTAGTCTTTTTATACGCACTAAATTAAAAATAAAGAGTTGCCAAACATTTTGAACATAAAAAATTCTAATTTGCAAAACCTTGGAGACAATGACGAACAAATCTAAAGTTTGTGCAAAAAGTTCTTCTAGACCTCGTTTGAAACTTAAATAACACCAAAATGGCTAAATATTTTGATAAAATAAGAAAAATAAAAGTTGTAGGTAATTCAATTTATTATTAAATCCACTACTTACATGTTCTATTACGGTAACGTGTGGTAGAACAGTCTTACTTGAAGTTTCAGCGGCACAGATCCTCGTGCGCTGTTCTCAAGTAGCTCTTTACACGTCACATCAACCGTCGTGTTTGTGGGTCTTTGGTCTTCTTCACTTGTTCTACTTTACTTTTTTGTAATACTTGTAAGTATATTTTGTGATAAACTTTTTGCAACTTTTTGATTATTAGACCTAATTAACAACTAAAGGCGTATTTTGTATACGGTTGAAGCACAATTCATTCACGATGGTGTTAACATCTAGCACAATGAACACTCATGGGCTGAAGAAAATCCTCATGAGGAAGTGGACCAGAAATTTCAATACCTACCGATTTAGCGTCAATGTCTGGTGTGGCCTTTTTCACAATCGGCTGATTGTACTGTTCATATTACCTGGACGCCTAAATGCCGAGTTCTATTTGTACTTCCTTCAAGAAGAGTTGCCGCAGATCCTTGAGGATGCTTGTTCAGTATTACAATAGTTTCAAATACCGCGCGCCGTCGAACCTTCCAGAATAAATCCTTCCCGCGCGAATACATCCGTAATATTGATTCTGCATCGATTACTTTATCAATTAGTTCCACGCATGTGTGATCCTTGACCACGTGGCGCGCTCTCCGCCAATAGCAAAATTAGATTAATTTTCCGAGCTCTCTCCGCCATTGTTCCTTCTTCCCGAATCTCTCTTTCACTTCCAGTCAAACCAGCTAACTGTGCGGTTGTGTTTCAACGGACGCTCGCAGCCTCTAGAGCTGGCGTCACTTGCATCTAACGCGTTGGTTATACCAACCTCATGTCGCCGGTAATATACATTAATTTCGGCCCCAAGCAACGAAGCTTTTTATTGTGAACGCGCTTACATTTGTGTAACGAACTATTCATGGTATTTATTCAATTAATTACCGGACCTTGTGCAATTTGTGCTATCTTGCGTCTCGAACTTGTAAACCGCTATCCTAACTGCAGCTATCCGAGTGTTAACAGTGCTTTATGTGTATTCGTAACGTGCCTTTGTTTATTGTGTGAAATCTGTACAGATCTAGTCGAACATTCAGTGGTTTTCTACAACGGCGTCAACGAAACGAAGCATCCTGGGAAATCTACGCACTCAAAATCGAGTAAGTTCTGTTAAACTCTTTAATAATTGCAGTGTTATTCCCTATATATGTTCCTGTCTATCCTCCAACCTTCCCTATTCCTTAACGAGCAAAGCGTTACGCCTAATGTGCGCGTCGAAGTCACATCGCGTCTTTGTTTCCAGGTGGTAATCGATCCCACCACTTTAACGAACCAAGCAGATGTAGGAATCATTATACCATTTGATTACCGCATCGCACAATGCTACTTTACAAAAATTAGACGACGTTCGTACTTTAGCTTGATAGAGCACCTCTCCACTTTTAACGTACTGTTTCCACTAACTTAAATCGTCAATTTCCTGGGCAATGTGTTACTCGTGAAGGGCCTCACTCTCAGCCACCAAGATTATCAAATCTATCTACATTAGACTATTGCGTCTGGGGATGGATAAAGATATCTCCATTGGATTATTGCGTCTGGGGATGGATATAAGACAAAGTCTACAAAACAAAAATGAATTCTCGTGAACAATTAATTGCCCGTGTTATGGATACGGCTGTGCCGATAGAGGGAAGTCCTGCAAAATTAAGAAACACAACAAAAGTAGAAGGCCCTACAAACTTGCAAAAACGTATTGATAATGACGGCCTCATTTATGAATATCTATTATAAAAATGTGCGAACAGTTGGCCTAACCAAATTATTTATCTAAAATTTGTACTGTATTATACTAATATAATTTTGAACTTTTTGTACTTATTCGTTTTCTTTTTGAATTAACTTACAATTAAAGTTATAAGAATTTAAAAAAACCTACAAATTTCAATTAAGCATTTTTCTCTACAGAGCTTAGTTTAGAGTAATTAGGACCTACTGATGTTCCGTATTTTTACGTTCTACAAAGATTGAAATTCATTTTGCGTCTATCACTTACGGTCAACTAATTTTTTATTTTTCTCATCTATACGAATGAGATGTTAGAGGTTATCGTTTTTTGCAGCTTGTATAAAAGATATAAATTTTACTCCCGTTAACTAACAGATCCTAAATCAACAAGGAATAAACTTCACAAAACGTTACTTGATAAAAATGTTTTCGACCTATGCTATTATTACTTTCTCTTGCCTATATGAATATATAGGAAGGAAAGTATTGTTTTCATGCCGATTTTTCGAAATCGAGTTTTCACCGGATCTATACGTTTTCAGACCCCCTGAACCCAAAAAGCATGTTTTTAGCGATTGGTCTGTGTGTGTGTGTGTGTGTGTGTGTGTGTGTGTGAACAGAATATCTCAAGAACGGAACATCGTACGGACTTGAAACTTGAAACTTAAGTTACATCCTACTACCGGACCCGACACGAACATTTTCATCAAAATCGGTCAACCGGAAGTAGTAGTTTATTCGTGTAATTTTTCACTTTTTTGCGATTTTCTCAAAAACTGGTCCTACGATTTTTTTAAAAATCGCCTCATTTACTAAACTTTTTATTCTCTACAAGATAGGGTAGGCGCCATGTTTGCTGAAATTCTGGGTAAGGCTGTTTTCACGTAAAAACATTTTCTTTTTAAGATTGCGGCTTTAATATGCATTTTAGCGCAAAATGTTATATAATAAAAGTTGTAGAGAATTTGAAAACCTACAACTTTTATTTCAAGCTTTTTTTTGTAAAACGCTTAGTTTAGCGGTAATTAGCGATTTTCTGTTTTTTTTCTCACGAAAACGTGTGAAAAATCGATTTTTTTAAGATTTCGGCCTTAGTATGCATTTTACGACAAAAGTGTATATAATGAAATATATAAAAAATTAAAAGATCTACAACTTTTATTAAGAGCATTTTTCTCTACAGAGCCTAGTTTAGAGAGAAAGAGTGATTTTCCGTATTTCTAAGCCAAACTGAGGTCGATTTTCATTTTCCGTGTTTCACTCATGATTGAAATATGGTTATATTTTTGAGGTTAGTTGTTTGTTTATTTCTAATGTTTTATTACTAATGTTAGGTTTGTTGTTAATTATTTATATTGGCAAGAGAAAGTTGTGTGAGTGTTTCACACCAGATTTTTGTGTTTAATAGATACGAAAACAAATAGCCTATATCAGATATAACTGGTATACAGCAAAAGAATTATTTAGGTTCCGTGAGTAACGCGGGCCAAATTGAGTGTGATGTGCGTGGACGTCAACAGCACAGATAGACCCAATATCTGGCCAGTCAGAGTCTAGTATCTTCGGCCAATAAGAAAGCCCACATCGTAACCAATCAGATATCTTCATTTGCGTCATTTTGATTGGTTAATATTGTCTAATCAGAGAGGTTACATGACTGTACTACGTCAGACCGACATCAACCAATCAAATAGTGTCTTTCGATGTTACTTCATTCGTAAGGACGCTGCTTTGTGATTGGTCCGTACGTTTACTGGGCATCACTTGCCAAATAAGTAATACTACATTATAGAGATCGTTAGGTTACTGAACGAAATTAAACTTGTTTTCTGTTACTGCAGAATATTTAGGCCTATACGAGTTTTTTTTTTAAATCACGAATATGATTTAAAACCAAGAAAAAAGAGATAAAGAATGAGAGTGAAACATTTTTCCATGTTGTTTGATATTAGTAACCAAATTTTTTGTCACTAATGTAAAACATTTTCAGAAAATTAATTTTTACAACTTTAAATCAAAAATTACAAATTATTGGAGGCAACTAAAATTTCTGGTTCAAAATGTCTTGAGAAGAATTACAGTCAACATCAAAGCGGATAAGAAAATATACCTGATTAGTTCGGTTTTATAAAAAGATTCTATTTTGCTCTGCCAAAGAGCGTCAGTCACAAAATAATAAACTATAGTCTAAGGAATTGATGATGTACTGGCCGATGTAATTTCGAAAAAGTTTTCTGGCTTTACTAAATTTTTATTCTTCCCTGTAGATACATAAAATTAATTTTCACGTAACGAAAAAGCAGTGTTAAAAATTGTTTTGCACTCGATTTGGTAGTTTCGGACTTAACAATAAGTTCTGTTTCTGTAACATGGTCTGCCAATTTTATATTACTTAAGCACTTAAGAACAAAAGAGAAAGAGGTAGAAATATCTCTAGTCAGAGTTATCTTTTCTAAAAGTCATCAACTTTATTTTACGATCTCAGACCCTGTTGAGAATGAAGTGAAGGTGTCATTCGGTGGGTGGAGAGTAAATGATTTTTGAAAGGACTGGCATTCTGATACGGATAAATTATTAACTCTGTGAGAAGGCAAGTTAAACCAGTTCTCGACTCGTCTCACTCAGAAAATATTTTGGAGTTTCTAACCAGCCTGTCGGGTGTTTACCTAAAAAACAAATTTCATTGCACAAACATTTCGACAGCTCAGCATTTACCTATTTTTAAGTTTACTGACAACATGAATTTGTTATAAATAATATTATTAGCCTACCTTTCCTAAGAGAACACATGAATTGTTCTTTTGCAGAATATATAAAAATCGCATCTGATAATATTTCATAAAATTGTAATGGTCGAACAAACGGCCTAAATTATACGACTGAACTATTTAAGAACAGAAGAGGTAAAGGTGCAAAAGACACTAGTCATGAGTTATTTCCTCTGAGAGTAATGAATTTCACTATACAGCCAGACCCTGTGGTGTCATTTGCATGGTGGAAAGTGGGTGCTTTTCGGAAGGGCTGGTATGCTGATAAGCATACCCTTTCAACTCGGTGAGGAAGGGTTTTATTTAGTAAAACCTTTAGAGGTTCTAACCAGCCTTTCAGCTGTTGACCTAAACAACATTTGATTCACTTAAGTACCTATTAGAGTATTATATTTCATGTATTTTTGTTGTTTAATTAGCAGACAAGAAGAGGTCTTTTAAAGTAGTATTTGCTCATCTGTAACCTCACCCAGTAATTAATCGGGTATTTTTTTAAATAAAAATTTTGTATGAGTAATAATCGCTTAGTACGAGTACTAAGCGATACCCCTTCGACGATATTTATGTAAATTATTTATCTTTGTAATATGTAAATTTGTTCACAATTATTACCATCAAGTTTTATGAATTTGCAGGTTAACACAAGACTAATAATTTATATCAATGTCTCATTGTATAACTGGGCTTACCTAAACTAACCTTAATCATTTACTATTAAGACTTGTTCATTGTAGAAGAACCAGTAATCCTTCACTTGATTTTTGTAAACTAATAACAAATATATTGTAAAATATTACTGTACTGATAGTAATCACTACATTGATAGTACGGTAAACAGCACTACTATACATTTATCGAGTAAAACAAGTGCATTTAAGTACTGGAAACTTCTACACCACGGGTCTCAGGTTCAATTCTTGAGTTCATTTTCATTTAACACCCTTCAACATCTGCATTAATGTAATTGTGCAAAACTATCAGATGTAGAAACTAATTAATATAAAAGTTATTTTTCAAAGTTAATATGGTTTGAATGTTTTTGGTTATGAGTACTCCTACCATTTATACATATTTTCCATATGAAATTCTCTCCAGATCAACAGAGCTGGTGGCACAACAGTACCATCTCTTCTTCTTATAATGGTGGCTATCACTGAAGATTGGCTACAACACTGGTAAATCACTCTCCATAATGAACCACCATTGAAAGAGTGTATGTACACATTCATATTGTCTTGAATTTTATTCAATATGAGTGAATGGAAATATTCTAATTTTAATTTTAGTTTAATATCGCTCTAAGGTGGTGCCATTGAAACGCGTGTTTTTTTTAAAATAAAGGGCAACCAATGATAAGGTAAAGATAAATTTAATTTATAAATTAATGGTTGGAAGGCTGCAGTACAAAAATTTGTTTATGAATGTACTAAATGTACAGTAGGTTTGTTGGGCCTGACGCTTTCAAAGGGAAATGCTTCACAGTAGCGGGAACTTAGTGAGTTAAGAGAATTTGGCTACCTCTTTCCAATCGGGAACGAATTCAACACACTATCAAATCTGAAAACAATTTTACCTTACAAGTCTATAATTCTTTGTTTGAATTGAATTGAAATAACACTTAACCAAAAGCACTCACAATTTTAAATAACTGCACAAAATAAAGTTATATGAACCAAGCCAATTGTGTTTACTACTAACTAGCTAGATAAAGAATTAGGAGTAAACAAAATTGTAGCAATGTGACTTAGTGTATTATTGTATTTAACTTGAATAAGCAATAGCTGTTGGCTTGGTTCGTTTACTCTTTTAATGTCAACAAGTCATACATTACTAATAGCGAAATACAAAACCGTTCTCATATCTTTTACTTATTCTGTCATTTACCAACCTACAATCAAAGACGGAGGAAGTGGAGCAGGGTTATACTGTTTAAGAAATGGTTATATGCTATTAATAAATTAATTAATCGATGAATTAGTAAGAAGTAACTAAATAACACATCGGAGATCTGTCAGTGGATGGTGCTTTCCATGCACTTGACTCATGTCATTTCATTCATTCTTTCATCCCCCCTCCCATCATATTCAATGGTTGTTTATTTTGTAATAGTCATAAATTTCATTTATAAAGTTAATAAACAAAAAACTTGTTCTGTTTAAAGCAATTCTATAAAAGCGCATAATGTTTTTATTTTTTATTTACCACGGCTGTTACTTCAACAGCGTCAGTGGCAGAAATGCCACAGTGGGCATCCCCACCTTTATAAACAACTATCGTGAAGAATTCTATGTGGAGAGGCAAGCGTCAGGTCTTAACGTCTCGATTATACACGTGTTTGTCCAGTCCCTGATATTCTTACACCTTGAGTACCTCATTCACTCTAGCCTGTGCCTGTCCTCAATTTTACTGCTGGGAATCAGCGCGAGAAAGCTTATACGAGGTGTGGATATTAAGAGACTGATGTAAAAAATTCTATTTTAATTTTATACATAATCCACTTATTTATTGTAATCTTCAATATACACTCCTTCTCTATCCCCACAACACTCCATGCGAATTTTTCATTGTTGGAAACAGCGCTGGAAATCATCTTCTGTCAGCTCCTTCAGAACACATGCAGCTTTCTCTTTTACAGCTTCCACAGACTCAAATCTGTCCCTTTTAATGTAGATTTCACCTTAGGGAACAGGTAGAAGTCACACGGTGCAAGATCTGGTGAATAATGTGGATGTTCTAACACTGAGATGCTGTATTTGGCTAGGAACCTCTTGACAGATAACACGGAATGAGCTGGCACATTGTCTTGGTGGAGAACCCATGATTTGTCCTTCCACATTTTGAGGTGTTTTTTTCCTTACTCTTTGACTTAGTTTAGAAAGTACCTCAAGGTAGTAATATTGGTTAATTCTTTGACCTTCAGGAACCCAGTGAAGGTACACAATCCCATGAATATAAAAAAAAACAATCATCATTGCTTTAAATTTTGACTTACTCATTTGAGCTTTTTTGGCTCTCGGCGAAGTTCGGCTCTTCTAGTGCACGGATTGGCGCTTCGTTTCCAAATCAAAAGTAAAAAACCACGTTTCATCACGTGTTAATATCGTTTCCAAAAAATTTGGGTCATTTTCAATCGCGTACAAAGTGTCCGTACTAACATTTTTGCAAGCTTCATTTCAAACATTTTTGAGCGGCACGTGTCCTGAAGGAGCTGACAGAAGATGACTTCCAGCACTGTTCCCAACAATGAAAAATTTGTATGGAGCGTTGTAGGGATAGAGAAAGAGTATATTATATTGAAGGTAACAGTAAGTGATTATGTATAAAATAAGAATAAAATTTTTTACAATGTCAGTCTTGTTATTTAATAGCCACACTTCGTATGTATCACCTTGTATAAATGACCAAGGTCAGCAAACTTTCTTCTTTTGTAGTAATAATGATCATCAGTATTTCATTAATGCTTAAAAGGATTAAATTTGAGGAAAAATTAAACACACAAAAATTAAATAAGCTAAGAAACTTTTATTTATTATGAAATAAATCAATTTCAAATGAATGTTACATATTTATAATAACTGAAGTACATAGAGGAATTCACATAAGAAAATAAACATGAAATGAGCGACTTAAATAAATTGGATTTATTTAATGAAATTTTAGGTCATTTTTATGAATACATTACTCGTGACTAGTTCTTGTCCATTTGCACAAGAAAAACTGATATAAAAGTTTTTTTTTAAACAGAATAAAGAACACTACCTCCTATTTATCACATAAAAAAAGAAAGTTATAAAAGTCTCACAAAAAAGAAACAATTCAATTATAATGAATAACCCTTTAGGAAAGAAATAATAAAAATGAAACCTAGTAACATATTTACAATGAAAATATTTATATAAATAATTAACACTGCACTGCATTTATTTTCCCATGTTCACAGTAAAATGATCAGTCTATTGTTCAGCTGGGAAATTTAACAACAGTACAGTAAATATACAATAAATATACCTAACTTTGTACACAAATTCCTTTTTTTCAGTGTTAACAATTCAAAAGAAGAATGGACGAAAAGGAGGAGGAAAAAATCCTGTAAAAATCAACAATGTTCATTCGTTAAAACAAAACAGATTATACTGAATACAATGAATAAATTTCAGAAAACAAATGTTTTGAAATTTATAACAACAATTTTATACGTACATTTACTACAGAGGGAAGAAAGCAACAGAAGAAGAAGAAGGGAAAGAAGAAACATAAAATGGGAATCCTGAACTGTAAATGAAATCTAACAAGTAAAATGAATCTTTTGTAATAAAATTATTATACAAGACGTAACAACGACGTACAAAATTGTACCTGTAATATTACAAAGAATTAAATCGAACAATTAAAAAGAATCATATTCGCCAGCGAGATAATGAACATCATAATCAATTATTTATGATTCTCATGAAACCCATATGACACAATACAATTGACACACAATAAAAATGGAGAAAGAGAAACTGAGAGTTCAAAATAAACACGAAAATATGACAACAGAATGACCAACACATAAATCTGATTGTTTTGGAGGAGTAGCTTATGCTTTTAACTCAAATACGACCATGTATTGAAAAAAAAACATTCAGCAACTACTGCAAAATTTACAGCATGACTCTAACAAGTGTCCACACTCATTTCACCTGATGTTCAAAAAATCACTAACTTTCATTTTAGTGAATATTAGTGAACAAAAAGTTCACTAACTTTTTTCATTTTTAAGACTACAGAAATTAGATTTATAACATAAAAAAATCTGAAACAATGGCTCACATGTAATAACTAGCTACACTGAATTTCTCCGGCATTTGGTTAAATCTGCTAGAAACTAATACTCTTTTATGTACTCTACTTTAATTTACAACAAACAAGACAAACACCTGAAATTTTTGATTACAAAACTAATCAAAACTTCTTGTTTCACAATATTCTAAAAAATAGATCCA
The DNA here is from genome assembly GCA_035578175.1 of Catonia carolina. Classification (NCBI taxonomy): domain Eukaryota; kingdom Metazoa; phylum Arthropoda; class Insecta; order Hemiptera; family Achilidae; genus Catonia; species Catonia carolina. Next base: position 305,447,085 of record JAQMRL010000001.1, on the reverse strand, counting down.
ACACAAACAAAATATTATTTTTATATTTTTAATTATTGTGTAAAGAAAAAGTGTCAAAAATATTATAATAGCAATAATTTCAAATGCCTTGTTTACTTGTGAAATAATATTTATACAAAATACAATTAAAAAAAGAAACATGGCTTAGCTTTTTAACATTTTTATGTAGACAGCTGAAAAAAACAACAAAACTATAGAGGAAAAACAAAGTACAGATTAAATGAAGATACTGTAACATTATTTACACAATTTAGTTTGCTGTTATAATGTTCAAAACTAAAAACTTTCGAACTATTAAGAACATATCTTCTAATTAGATAATATTTTAACATCACAGGCAAACTTAATAATGTGTAAATGACAGCAAAATGAACTTAATGACAGAAATCAAAGGCACAATTTTTTTTGGTACTTTTAGAGAATATTCTATTTAGCATACAGTTATCTGTAAAATCAAACATGTGAACAGTAAGTTCCCTGCTCATATAACGAGCTAAAATTAATAAGCCATCAAATGAAAGTTAAATGCTTAAAAAAGTTTCAGTTAGTTCAATTCATTACGGAAAAGTACAATTTAATATAGCAATTAGGATATAGTGTGATGTTTGAAAATTCAGGGTGTACTGTACTCCTTGTTATTAAATTAAATCTAAACTAGTGATTAAGAGGCAAATTCAGAAAGTGTTAGCATTGAGCCTCTTGTACTTAAAATGTCGCAGCACTGCATTCGAGGTCAAGATCTTGGGGAATAGATTGTGCACTTGCTTGTCTTAGGTTGAAAAGTGTAATCCAGGTTTTTCACAAATGAAAAAGCGCCGTTCTAGATTTTTAACAAAATAAGAGACATTTATCTGGATGACGTTATGAACTTCACTAATGTACATAAGTGCTGTCATAAGTTTAAAGCCCACAGAGCCAATGTTCATAAAGAACAAAGGAGTGAACATCCATCAATCACGACCTGATAGTGAACACGATCGAAGAAACAATTTGTGCAAGAAATTATTAATGCAGCAGGTGTTACACCCTAAAACACTATAGAGGGTAATACAAATCAAAATAACGCGAATGTTAATAGAGTGTTTGTTGCATGACAACACACAACACTTAATTCATTCTGTTTGGAGGTCATCAATACCACAAACATAACCTTGTTCTGCCACTTTCAGAATTCCCTATACCATTTTGAAGTCTGTTTTGGGTGGAAAAAATGCTTTTGATTAACGATAAGGTTCAAAGTGCTGTCAAATAAAAAGACAAAGAAGAAGAGGGCGACATTTTTTGACTAAGGTATAAGAACGCTCTTTTTTGATTCACCAACCAAGCATTGAGAAGGGTGAATACATCGAAAAATAGTGTTTGATATATATACAAAAATTTAAGAATCTTTCAAAATATATTGCCTACTGATTTGAAAAAAAAATACGTGCACTCTTACTATCCTCATTGGCCTAGTAATAGAGAATGTTTTGCTTCACAAGAACTACCAAATGAAAAGAATACTCTCTGTAAAAATCAGCTACTCCAAATTTTTAATTTTTGGTCTAAAAATCTGAAAAAATTGGGTAAATTATGCTCTATAATCCATAACATTGAAGAATTTATAACAACTCTATATGTAGTACCAAAAAAATGTGTAAGAAAATTTAGTTTGTTTGTTATTTTTAGATATTTACTGGTAATGGCTTTCAAAGACAAAAAGAAATTGGTGATATTTTTCTTAATACTAACTAACTAACTAAGAGGGAGGTCTGAAAAGTTTCCGACCTCAACATGAACACAGCAGCACTTGTCAAACAGTTCAGTTTGGACGCTGAAAATTGTTGTCTGACAATTATTTTAATGAGTCGATGTGAGTGTTGCTGTGAAAATGGACAAAATTGAGTATCGAGCTGTTGTAAGATATTTGTTTTTGAAGGCAATATGCCTTTGCAAATGAAAGACAAGTTGGACATTGTGAACGGGGAGTCTGCACCACCGTGAAATTTTTGGGCAGCTGAATTTCAACGTGGTGGTACCAGCTTGGGTGACAAAATTTTCGATGGCCAATAACTGCAACCACTAACGATAACATCGCTCAAGTTCACTAAATGGTGCTAGGCAACAGTCGAATTAAAGTTAGAGAGAATTTAGCACCATTTGAAGAACGTGAGTGATGTTATAGTCAGTGGTTGCAGTTTTTAGCCATCCTAAGCATTCATCATAACACAATTTGTCTAATTTGCGTAGGTGTATTGCCTTTCAAAAACAAATATCTAAGAACAGCTCGATATTCAATTTTTCCCATTTTCACAGCAACACTCACATTAACTCAATAAAACGATTATCAAACCACTGAGCATCCAAAATGGCTGAAATTTTTGAGAGAACATTTTAATGCATGCTCCAACGTATTCCCCATTGTTTTTGATGAGTGCTGCCACCTTCATGTTGAGGTCAGGAACTTTTCAGATAACCCTCATATTTGGAGTTATAACATAAAACAATTTTTTGGGCGAGGTTGCTGTCAAAAAATATAAAACATTGACCAGTATTTGTGTATAAATTAAATACAAAAACTTTTCATGTTCATTGAATTAGATAATTATTTGTGATAGTTAACACAAACATACCTAATTTACAGTCCAATGCAGAACAGATACAATCCTAAATTATCAATTGCACTTAAAATATAACAGTTATCCAAATAGTAAAACTATTATATTTTAAGTAGTGAATAATTATGTACAATTCCAGTACAGACAACTAAGCAGAGTAATTTAAGAAACAAAATACTAAATAACCTAAACACGAAGTTTTATCATGAAAGTGAATTATTTCCCTTAAAATTAAATTGCTTTGTTAATAAAACAAAGTTATCAATGTACCAACATGACATAATAATACAAAATAAATATTTATCAATGGTACAAAAATCTCTCGAGTTGGCACAATGAAGACAATTACAGAAAACCTTTAATAGTACAAAACATTCAGTTAAGGATTTTAAACGATTAAACCTACAATTATACAGCTGAAGGTTAACTACACTTCATATCCTAAAATCTTTTTCATTCTTATCCACAACAGGAGAAAATTATTTAATACATCCAACATTTTCAAATTTATCAAAAGGGGTTATTAATTGAATGTGAAACCTTCTAAGATACGAAAAACCTGACTCATGTAGACATTAGCAGTTACCTAACATATCACTCTGTAAAACCCACAACAAGAAATATTTATTACCATGTTTACTGCAACTGACTCCAAATAGGTCACATTTTTAGAAGAGGAAAACAAAAAGAAATCTACTCACGATTTCTTTATGTACCCCTCTCCCAACAACAATCATCATGTTTTACCAACACTACAACTAAAACTGGAAAGTTTATAACTTTATTACCTACATAGGGGTAATAATAATAATAAAATAATAAATCATTTTATACACACAACACAAAAGATAGATAAAAGACTTATAAAAATAGCTGTAGAAATCAAGCACTGCCAGATTGGTCGTCATGATGAATCAGCATTACACTTAGTAATGTTTCTCCCTACGGAAGGCTGGCTCAGGGGATGACTTACGTGGTGGTGGCATCATGTGTGGTCTAAAACCTCGCATCGGAACGAATGGTGGCGGCACTCTAATTCCTATTGGAGGAGGTCTAAAGCGTGGAGGTATGCCTCTTGGTACAGCATGTGGTGGCATACCTCGTCTCACAGCTGGACCTCCTCTGCCTCCTCGACTAGGCCCAGAACTAAATTCATCCCTCTGAAAATTCAAAAATCACATTACATAGTTCAGAATAATATACAGCACGAAGTTATAGGACATATTTGTTAAAACCTTAACAGATCTTCGGAAATTGCGTAAACAGATTTGAGAAGTCATTTTCAATGTTGAATTATTATTCTGTGTCATGTTTTGGTAATTAAAGGGGTCGGGAGAAGACAGTGCTAACCCACATCAACATAATTTTATGCAATGTCATTTTAAAAGTTTTCTGAAATTCACAAATCATATTTTTGAATTTTTTGTTAAACATTTATTTTTCCAGTTAATCTGGGTTCATAAGATCGTAAATATGGCATCCTGTTTAAAACGTGCTGAACATTTAATTTTACAGAAATATCTAAGAAAGATCACACGAAAAATTTTGTGGGTTAGCACTTTCTTCTCCCGACCCCTTCAATTAACCGACAAATAATGGGAACTGCACTGATGTGTCAACGTGTAGAGCACAGAGTGAATGCCCATAAGTCTTTTGTCAATAATTGTAGTTATATAGACATACCAATCAACTTGTTCACAATAATCTACAATTAGTGCCAAAATCATTTTGGTCTATTTTCACATGGTTTTGTAGCAGTGGAAACAGAGAGATGAAAAAATGAAGATCATAAACGTTCTCAGTATTTAGTATGTATACAGTCTTTTTTTTTGAACAAATAAACACTTGATAATGCATGGTAAAAGGTTTATCTTGAAAATAAAGTGATTTATTACGGTTTTGTTGACAGCTGTGAGAAAAGAATGACATTATAAATCAATGTTTTATAATGACTGTTTGGGTATAGATTATTTCCGAACTAAAAATAGTTTTGTCCTATTACTACTTTTTTTATTTTTTACTTCTCTTGCCTATATGAATATATAGGAAGGAAAGCATTGTTAGGTACTATTATTTTTATATTTTACACTTTGTGCTGTTCAACAATATATAAGCACATTGCCAAAAAAAATTATAAATAAGTCGGTAAAATCACGTTATCGTACAAGTATTCCAAATTTTCAGATAGCTCGCTTTCTTGTAACCTTCATAAATTTTTTTTGTAAAAAAAATGGATAAGAGTAGGAGTGAAGAGAGTTTTGCAGCCGCAGCCGGCTTTCAGCTGCTGCTTACTGCATACCTAGGGTTAAGGTATCAAAAGGTTGACTACAAAAATTTTGTTTTAGTTATACAGAACAGTAGTTCAGATACCACAATACTAACAGATATGTAAACATTGGCTTGAAGGTTGATTTTCCTGTTATGTTGCAATACACAATACAAGGTCAACAAAACATTGTGAATGTATGTCTACACAAAACAGGCAAGAAGACTGAGATTGAGCTGAAGCAAGAATGAAAACAGGAACTTTTAAGCCCATGTCCATACGTCTATTACTGCTGAGTAGTAACATAATATTCTAACCTTGTTTCTTCAAAAAAAGTTTTGAAAAATAATATAGTATATATTTATTTTTAAGTTATAAATGGCAGGTTATAATAAATAGATTCTTTAGAAAATAATAACTTCCTAGAATACATATTACTTCATTCAATGAATTGCAAAAATGCTTGTTTTATTTTTTGCAATTTTATTCTGTTTTTTTATTATTGCTTGTATACTGTAATTATAACTGTTGCTTGTGTATAGTAATTTCTCTCCATCTCCAGATCAAAAAGAACTGGAGATGTGTTATTAACAATAAAATTTTCCTCTTCAGATTTTATTTAATACTGACAAAAGACAGATGAACAAGGCTGAGTATTTGAGTCGAGAGCTTAAGTCGAACACTAAAAAGCAATTCTAGTCGCATGTGTAGCGCATCAAGCAATGGTAAGATTTAGCAACATTGTATGTAAATAGGTGGAGGCCTCTAAGTCACATGGCGAGAACGCTCTGCTTTTACCTGCATTCTGAATTGACACCAGATACTATTATCTACCTAATGGCAGTGGTTATCCTTTACTTGTCGTGGTAGTGATGGTTTTGGACACCACAAATAAACTACTGCAAGTATAACGGTATTTCAGACAGTTAATGTAAAACTACTGGGAAAGCCAGTAAAATTTTCCGTGTTTTGACAGATTTTATTGCTGCATCCACATGTAAACTGAATAAAAGTGCTGTGTATTTTTAATTAATCGCCCTGCAAGAGTAAAGTAAAATTAAAAACTCTTTCCACTTACTAAAACTCCAGATACTGAAATTTCAATGTAGGAGGATATGATAATTTTAACTAATAAAAACTCTTAGTTATACTAGCATAAAAATTTAACAATACTTGCCTCTTTTAAATGTCTGTCATTGCCATAATCATAATCTGGTTTATACGAACGATCTTTCCTTTCCAAATCAGGTTCTGGGAACCTTTCCAAGGAGGAATGCCTTCGACTTCCTCCGGCATCTCCTCCTCCTCCTCCCCTTCTCTCATCCCGCTCTCGGCTTCTGCCTCTTCGCTTTCTATCTCCATCTCTTTCACGTTCACGTGCTCGTTCCCTTTCTCTTTCCCATGCTTCTCTCTCTAATGTACGTGGCGGAGGCGGTGGTCCCAAGTCTGGTGAACCTGTTTTGTTTGGAGTGAGACTTCATTTAATAGGTAACCAAATAAAGAAACTAAATTTATAAAAATTGAAGGCAAAAATATTATCTTAAATAACAGAAATGCAAACACCAATTATTATAGAAACCGAAAAATCAAAGAAATAAGTCGAATCTATTTGGTATTACTATCAGAAAAGCACATTACATCAGAAAAGCTATTAAGCAAACAGAAATCATTCAAGCCGTTTTTAAAAAACCAGTTTCACTTATCTTTATAGGTGTAAAATACTCAAGGTTTTGAAGTTATGAAACTGATTCCATAGATCTATCGAGGATCTGATACATTCTTACTTAAAAGTTTCAGCCGAATTGGAGTAGTACCAACATTATTGCCCCTAATCCTTTGCTGGGTCCACTCGGATAAACTAAGGTGCAGTGGGAAGCCAATCTCTAGCATACTTATAGATGTAGACTTTTGAAATTTACAGTCATACAGTAGCAACAATAAAACTAAATCAATACAGAAATGCACTTAAATGGTCTTCTAAATGTCTCATACAGCTCATATATGCTTCTTACCTGCCTGGAGCCACGATAAAAAGAAAAGAAGACATCACTGAAAAGCTGATTTTTGCATTTTATAACCTGCTTGCTGGTGCTGTTACTATGATATACTGTTAACATTATTAGTATTAATTATTATCATATACATGTACTAGCAATGTTTTCAATACCTTACAGTGGTGTTTCATTTCTTGTTTTTATTACAATTATTTATTCATCTTTGTTGTAAATTTATCCTGACCTACCATTGCTAAATCTCAGACCTCACCATGCTAAATACCAAATGATTTTTAGAAATATATATACAACAAAATGGTTTAATAAATAATTGTGACAAATTTTCTGATGAATTTTAATTCTTTTTAAAAAAAATTTCCCTAAAATAACTTTGCCTCAGGGGTCTTACAAAATGGTAAATACTCAAGCCAGCACAGAATTACGGAAAACGTGTATGAGCGCATGCATACAGACTTCTGAACACCACACGTTTAGCTGGTGTATCTTAAAGCATAAAGACATGTACAAAAGAAGGGATATGATTTTTTACTACACTACAATTTTTCAACTTTTGTATTAAAAAAAACGACAAAGAATCGATTCACAAAAGCAAAGAGTATGAACTAAATTACCTCTCCTCCTGTCACGTGGTGGCATATTAGGTGGGGGTGGGGAACGGTGAGGTCGATTCCTTTCTCTTTCAATATCATGATGGCGCTCTCTATCTCTTTCTCTTTCCCGTTCCCTCTCTTCATGTTTATAATGTGGGTCACCTCTTTTTTCTGACAGTCTAGCTCTTAAGTCACTGAAATATAACATTAACTCAATAACATTGCAAATAAAAACTTACAGAATTAACTATAGTTTGTTCGCACTAAGAGCTTGCCTGAAGTAAAGAAACCACTCTGACACCGTACAGATTGGCCCGAAAAGTTTTCCAAACAATCATTAATAACCAGTAAAATGTTATACAATTTACATATTTTAATTATTTCATTATGATATATAGTACTCTTTTCAAATACTCAAATCTGATTGTTTCAGTAAATGATAATGCAACGACGTTCTTTTAAAATGTGGTAAATCCAAATCCTTGTTTAAGACAGATAAAAGTTTATTAAGCGTAGGAGCTTCCTTATTTTGAAAAAAACTGAACTGCAGTTTTAATAAATTTGTCGCACTGTTTAAAAACTAGTTTGCTTCGTTTCCTTTTCTTGCTAGGTGTCTGCAACTTGCCACTTTCTTTCATTTCTTTTCTTATACCGCGTACACTAAATGTACAGTTGAGCCGTTGTTAGTTTGCTCCTACTGTCAACAAACAAAAGCCACCTACTACAGGGTGCACGCTAGAGTCTGCGACTTTACGGATGTCGTATTCTTATTACGTTAACGATTTTTTAAATTATGATATAATGTACTAAATTACTAAAAACATCAGTCATGATATGACGTAAGCCTAACAATTTCTTTTATAAAAATACTTTTAAAAGTATTTTGTATTTAAATACTTTTGAAAGTATTTTGTTGTTACTTTTTAATCAGCGTGTACACATTTTTATATAATGCGCATGCTCAGTGCCGTCATTATTTGTTTACATTAGGAGCAAACTAAGAAAGGCTGGACTGTAGACACACCCGTCAATTCTGATACAATTTTTTCTACGTCTTTTAAGGCCATAGTAGGATACTTTACGCATAAAAAATTAAATACATTGTAAATTATAATTTTTTGCCCACTTTTTAGAAGTTGTCCTCGTTTATGTTTTATAACTGAAGTTGAAGCGCCATCATTCATCATTACTTACTAGTGTAACAAAACAAAAAGATATACTCACATACAATAACAGCCAAGTTGAGGAAAAGTCACACGAATTTAAACAATATTAATAAAAGAAGAAGAAAATATTTTAAACTGATAATTTACAAATAACAATAAGTAAAAACTGCATACAAATGAAGTAGGATGTTTATGTAACAACAACCAAGTTGAGACTGATGGAATGAGTAATACAATATACGATCATGGTGGAATTGTTTCATTATTTTAACTGAAAACAATAATGTTTAAATAAACTGTTTTCAATTTTATTTAGGCTATGCGCAGTTATAAGAATAGCCATCAAATGTCATTATTATGTATTAGTCATCCTATACCAACTGTGTACTAACACATACGACCCCAACAGCAATACAAGGACACATGTACACTGTTATTCACTACTACAAAGAGAGGTTTGTTTACTTCAGGCAAGCTCTAAGAGCGAACAGACTATACAAAAGAAAGCTGCAATAAATTCCATTTTTAATATGTTTTAAAAAGACATCTATGAAAGATTAAAATCCTTACCCTAAATAACAGCTAGAGTTTAATACAGTTTAATTTTTTCTTACAAAAAAATTAAACTGAAAATAATGGAACCACAAATGACAGATATTATAAATGACAAAATCATAGTAACCATTCAGAAGTTTTTGTAAATAAAAACATACGGGAACAAAAAATATAATAATACAATTTATGCTTTTGGAAAACTTTACACACACATCGTAGAAGAGGTACCTGTCAATAAGACAAGTTCAATTTATCCGCACAAGCAAAAAAAAATTACTTCAACCTATACAAAAATTCATATAATTTAGTTAATCCCTTAAGTGTTTTTGATGAGAAATCACCAAGCCAATAATATCTCTAGGCACTTTTGATGAGTTATCATGCTTTGTGTAACATACAATTTACAGCGTAAAACCAACAAATAAATGTTTCAGAAGTTGAAAGAGTAAGGATCGCTAGTATGAATGTTATTGATAGTCATTTCTATTTAAATATCAATAAATCCACACACTGTATTTAGGAATATCAATATGTAGCTGTCAGAAAACTCCATCTACAGTTTGTTCTTATGGTGAGTAAGCAGGCATGTAATGATTTGGATATTGATAATTTATTCGGCGATAAAGAATTTTATCAATTTGATGATGATTCTGATAAAGAAAAATTCACCTGTGGTGATACATCAGACATCAATGTTACTGTTATGGACGAAAAGGGTCATTATGATTGGGAATTTGCAGGCTCTCATTACACTATTTGAAGTTAGTGAATATATTAAATTGACAATAACACCGACCTGAAAGAATTTATGATTTGGTCTAATTATTAGTGATTTTTTCAAATTGTTAATTTATTGGTTTACAAGAAAAAATAAAGCACTTGAGATAACACAATTAAGTACAAAAAAATAAAATGGTCAAGAGGTTATTAATTAGATGACCTGTTACTAATTTATAACAGTAAAACTTGATATTATTTAAAGTGAAAATTAACTTTAGGAAAATAAGTTTATACAAAACTCCTAGTTCAGCGCAGATGATCTGTAATACCGGAAAAAGAACACATGATAATAAATTATTACCTCTCAATCTCTCTTGGGCGATTGTAACCACCCCCACCACCCTCTCTGTAATCAGGTGGTATTGGTCGATAATGCGGAGGTTCATCTCTGCGACGTTGATCTAATTCATGTCTTAAATCATCTGATCTGAAACATTAACAAATAAAAAACATTCAGTTATGCAATTCCTAAGTGATAAGTTCCTTACCTGTTCCTTGCAGTTTTATACAGTTTGGGTAAATAAATTACAAAAAAAAAATTATACAACTAAAAAAAGTTGATAACACAATATTACCAATTATTTCAGGTTTCTGAATTATCAATAACTATCTGCACTAGCATTACTGTGCAACAAAAAACATCACATAAACTAATTAACGATGAAAGCTTCTATGCTAAGTACTTTTATTTAAAACTAGCATAGCCTAGCTTCCCAGTCAACGAATCCATTTCAACGATTCCATAAATCTGTAATAACATAACTACTCATGTTTGGTATAAACATTTTGAAGGCACAGAAAACATTACTAAATAACATTCTAACATTATAAACCAAATTGTTTGAATGGTTATGTAACAAGGCGACAACATTACTAAGTGCTTTACTCGGGCTGTAAACCAGCAAAACAGCTTTAAAATCTAGATAACAAGATTAAAAGGTTAGGTCAGATTATAGTAAAATAAAACAGGTTTGCATTTTCACGCTGTATATTAAGTTTTTACAATGACATCTGTAGCAATTTTAAGGTACAGTAATGAACCAAAAATTTCACTAAAACCAATCTAGTCACACAATACCATAGTTACCTTAGATTTTAATATAAAATGCTTAAGAGTTTATCATACAACTATACTGATACAGAAACCTTAATTTGTAATGCAATACTTTCTTCTATTCCTCCACATGTTTCCTGCTCTAGACAAACTAACATAGAACCTGCACATTAAAAACTCTTTTAAGTTCCTTTAATGTTGGAATGTCACTTTTAATTGCATGGTTACAGCAAAATGAAGATTATTAATTGGAAACTGTAGCAATTAAAAAATTAAAATGGTATATCTGATGAGATCATGCTATACTAGACTAGTTCTAAATGTTTTTATAGTGAGCAATGCAAACAATGGCATTAACATATTTTTTTATATTTTCTTGCTGAACATACATGCAAGAATGCCTTTAAGTTATTGGACATATGGTTAAGCATTTACGTCTTGTAGAGGTCACCTACAAACTTTGTCATTAAAATTACTGTGTTAACCCTTTCATTGCAAATCCCAAATTTTCTTAAAACAGAATTTAAAATTGGTTCCTCAAACTTGCACTTAGCAATATTACTAACAAAAATCTGTTATTTTTTCAAATCAGATTAAGAGTTCTAAAAAATAGCCTTACTTTTTAAATATGAGACCAGTAAACTTAAAATTCTTACCAGTGGTTTATGTCACCTCTCGTTTCTCAAGAATCATTAAGTTCTCGAGTACATGACCAAGAGTCATATGGACTTTCATTGTCAATCCCATGTGTTGTTATTACTGTTAGCTGCTGTTCCCCTATATTTACTGATTATACTATGATTTTTCACTTGTAGTTCATGTATTTTTACTGAATGGCTTTATGACCATCTATTGGCTAATGATTAAACTAAAATTTATTTCTGCCCACATTCCAGATTTACCACTGATTTTTTAACCACATGCGCTATGAAGTGTAACTGTGATTATTGCTGAAAAATTCTTTTACTTTTACTTTATATGAATTTTAGTTCACTTTTACCTTACTATTAGTTGAACTGAGATCTAACGGCATGTGTATAGTCCAACATCTTCATTTTATAATATATTGTATAGTGCAAATATATTGTATCATATTTTTTGTAAAAAAAAAACTATTTGCTCTGTTTTATTTATTTGTCTGAAATATATATATATTATATACTATGTTGTCATTTGCCGGACTTAGTGAGAACGAGGTTGTTGATTTTTTTATTCAGTACAGGACAGGGGTGCTCTAAACACCATTCCAATTTAGAAGTGAAAGGGCTAACAGCGAAGTTTAAACAGAATTTAAAGTTTGGCTCTTTAAAATTGCACTCTAGCGATATTACTCATAATGTCTGTTATTTTTTCTAATCAGGTTAGGAGTTCTAAAAAAATAGCCGTACTTTTTAATAAGAGACCAATAAACTTAAGACATTAAAATCCTTACCTGTGGTATCTGTCACCTCTCTTTTCTCGAGAATCAATAAGTTCTCGAGGATGTGGCCGAGAGTCATAGGGACTACGCTCTCTGTCACCAGGGTAAGGATAGCCATGTGGTTCTCTGGATGGTCCAGGAGATCTTACTCTTGATCTATCTCTATCTGCAAGTTAACATGCCAACATTAATAGTTTTTTTATACAAATAAATAAATATTCCTTGTTATAGTAATTAGTATTAGCAGTTCGTTCATAGAGAACCAATTAATTTGTTCTATACTGCACAGGTGTAATGTTTTCAGACAACCTTCAATAATGCTTAACTGAAAATGTTAAGTGAAAAAGGTAAATGAACTTACTCTACTTAAAAACATTAATCAAAGATAAGTTTTATAAATAAAAAGAGACACAACAAAACAAATTTCTAACCACAAACTTGGAGTGAGAAAAATCCAATTATGAATATCAAATTTTTTATGGTTAATAAACCAATAAAACTAGACAAAACAACCAATGGTATGCCAAAATGTACATTAAGTACAGTATTCCACTCTTAGAATTTCTTCAATTTTTCTAAATCAATCAAATCTGCCTCACTTAACTGATTATGAACTATCTCAAATAACCACCAACAATTATGCTGATGAATAATTATTTTCAGATCTATAACATGGCAACCAATGTAAAAATTCTTAATACTGAACATTTTTTCTAGTCAAGAACTAGAAAGTAATTTACTTTGATTCTAGAAAAATACAAAAAAAATATTAACTGTTACTTTGTTCTTCACTAGTGTCCCACTAATACTCAAATTACTAATGTTTTGCATAAATTTTTAACCTTTTACAGATAATTAATATTCTACATTGAACATGTTCAGATAAGCTGCCAATAATATGAAGTGCAGCTAAAAAATAACCAGACTGAATGTGTAACAGACAAACAATGCAAGCGGGCCACATTGCCAAGTCATGTGACATCTCCCCTCTCCATTCTAGCTGCATATTTATCTGCTGGTCGCTCAATTGGGTGTTGACTGCCGTTTTTGTCCGACTGTGTATTTGCCATCCGTCAGAAAAATGTTTTGAAATGTGTCAACTTAAAATTCTTAGTGAAACTTGGGAAGACCGCTACAGAAGCCCATACTTTCAAAACAAGTTTATGGGGATGAATGTTTGTCATGAACTCAGATTTTTGAGTGGTTTAAACGGTTTAAGAATGGGCGAGAAGATATTGAAGATGACCCTCGTTCAGCTCGACCTTCATTTCTTTATCGATAATGAATGAAAACGTTGAAAAAAATCACCCCTTTGATAAAAAAAAGACTGTTGATTAAGTATTCGTGCAGTTGCGGAGATTGTAGGAATCTATAAAGAATCACTTCAGCACATTGAACATGTGAAAAGTTTGCTTAAAAGTGGTGCTGATGGTTTACTTATAAGTGGTCCTGAAAAATGTGGCCATAACAATAGCTCGCCCCACATTGCACTGGATGTCAAGACGTGTTTGGCCACCACACACGGGATCCCTCTGTTGGAGCATCCACCCTACTCACCAGACTTCGCTACATGTGACTTTTTTTTTATATTCCCCAAGGGGAAAGGTGCGTTTAAAGGAACCAGTTTTGAATCGGTTGATGCAGTGAAACACAAAGCGACAAAGACAATGAACAAGCTTACAGACAATTACTTTCAACACTGCTTTGAGTGGAAAATCCATATGAAACGGTACAAGGATAGGAAAGGAGAGTATATTGAAAGGGATAATGTCAAAGTTGTGAAGGAATATAGTAAAACTTTATAGTATAAATCTAGTTAATTTTTAGCCGAAGCTCATAAACTATGAGAATTTGGATCGAGTTAATAATTACAAAGACAGCAAAGCAAAGAAAAATTATACCAGGAATTTAAAAAGCCTTTTCAGTTAGTTTAGTAAAAATTTTGGATAGAAACTTGTTATAAACAAATGACTGATTTTTGACAAGCTGTCAACTAATAAAAACGGCAGGAAAATAACTAGGTTTTAGGATATAAAGGAAGCAAGTAGTCTAGTAAATTAATTTTGCAGTACATTAACATAACTTTACATCTACAAGTTCTTATTAATAGCAATCATTTTACCCTCCAATACTACATCCTTTAAGATTTTCTAATAAAAATTCTTAAAAGAATACTAGTATTCACGTAAATTAACTTGTGCATGTGAAATTGTGCCTTTGCAAACAAAAGTGGGTGTAAAATCACACACGTGCACAACAAATAACTAATATAACTTTCAAAATAGATCAGAGAATAAAGTCACTTAACTTACAAAAAAAAAAAAAAAAAAACAGCAAGACCGGATATGGAATGACATTTTTTATTCGAGGACCAACAAGTCTGTATCAACTAGATAGCTACCACTATGAACAGAGCTTTAAATTTCATTATTTTACAAAAACCAAAAAGATATTGTCACGTAATTCGTAAAATAGAACATTAATTTTTATAAAATTCACTTTGAACATGAAGGAATTTAATGCATCATTGTATTATAGATTTACATTACTATACTAAAATCTGGTTTCAGTTCACACAGAAATTTTAACAGTGTTTGGCTGTTAGTTATATATTTTTTTTTATTTTAAATCTGACTGTTTTGCAATTTGTGCTAATGCAGATGGAGGAAAATAATGAAATATGAAAATGAATGATCAAAAAATGCCAGACCTGACCGGGAATCAAACCCCGGACCCCAGCATATAAGAGTTATAAGCCTTAATTTTTTTTGTTATATTTAGTCTAATCTACTGTACCACATGACCACTATTCAGCTAACAAAGAGCCAGTAACCCTCACCACAATATATTAACATCACTATAGATTTCCTCTACAAACAGAAATAAATTTGGTTAATAACGAACAACAATATGTGTTCAAATTGGGTTATGTGTACAGTCTTAAGCAGTGGTTCTCAACCTTACAGGCACTGTGCCCCCCTTTGAACAATGATGTGTGGTCACCCCCCCCCCCCCATATACTATATAAGTGGTCAAAACAAGTAGTAGCCTACAATCAAAATATGAAACAGAAGCGTGATCACATTGTTGCCAGAGTGGGACAAATACAGTATTATTGCGATAATCGAATTCTAGACTCTGCTAGAGTTCAATGTACAAAAAATTACATAATTTTGAAAATATACATGCGACTACAAAATAATTTATTACAATTTTAGTAATTTTACTTTTTTATTAATTTTTTTAATTCACTCACACCTCCCTTGAAATTCTTCTATACCCCTCCAAGTTAAGAACCACTGGTCTTAAGTATTTGGTGACAAAACCTAACCAAACCTTTCAGAATCATTGTGAAAGTTAATTTTTTGTAATCGCTGAAATCTTGACATCATCTTTTTAATAACAAAAACAAAATTTACGGCTTTTCAGGAAGGCAGACAGACTATTTCAGACTCTCAAAAAGTCATATTAATAAAAAAAATCTGAAAACGATAGTACATAAGATCGAAAAAAATGTGAAGTTTTGATTGAGAAAACTTTATAAGTTATCTAACTAGATTCACAGAGATTTGTACCTAAATTAACATTACAAGGTAAGCCCTAGGTCCTTTTAGGAGAAGAATCATAAGATTTGGATATAGTGTTAATAAGAAATTGAATATTGAAATGATGGACAAGAGTGTACATAAACCATAACATGTCTACAGTGACAAATTACAGAAAACGAATTACAGTTTAGTTGGTATGCAAGCCTTCAACAATATAAGATCAATATAATATAATATAATATAATGTAAGATCAATATAATCCTACCTTACAATATGCCTTCAATGAGTAAAACAAGGATTAAATCAATTAAACATTAAATAAAATAATTAGTGACAGTATTAATTGGAGGAATGAATACCACACCCATGGAAAGAACTTAACAACCACAATAACAAAATTATATGTAACTTTGGATTCAGATAAAAAAATAATTATAACTTTATATACAGTAAAACTAATACTCTTATAGGTCACTATGATTTCCTGCTTATTAATACAAATTTTTATGAAATCAATAAAGTACAGTTACGTACGAAGAAACTATGCTAATTTAACCTCTTTATGCGTCCTGAATCCTGACTAAAAAATGGTCACGGCATTTCTCTTGACAAGAAAAAAAGACAGGCTACTCTAATTTCCGCTGCTAAAACAGGGAAAAATAGAACCCCATTAAAGTCAAAAGGAACTCTTACTGAATGGTAGTTGTGTGTTACATTTAACAGAAAACACACTTAAAACTGCAAAAGAACAGCTGATTACAAACTTCAATAGTTCTTGTGGTTGGATCAGCTGATTTAAAACATGTCACGGAACAGTAGTCATCATATAAACATTGGAGAAGCAAGGTAATTTAATTAAAGATGACGCTAAATCACGGAAAACATACTTTCATTCCTGTGTTTAAAGGATTGCTGAGAAGTTTTAAAACAGCAAATTCAGCATTTATTTAAATTGATGCACAATAAAATACTGGTTTACAAAAATTAAAAATGTCATGTTGGCAAAAAAATGCATAACATGTAATTCATAAACTGCATACTTATACGAACCATAAGGTAGTTTAATAAAGATTACTTTTTATTAGAAATAGGTCTAGTCTACTTGTTTCCCAGCTAAGATGTTTTCCAATCTGAAATCCTAATATGGGGCTTAATTCACAATAAACAAATTTCACTGTATTTTTTAACAGCCATAAAAGAAGTAAAGTAAAAAAAACTGCAAGTATGAACAACATAACACCAGTGAGTATAAAACACATTATAAAACAGTTGAAAAAAAGCAAAAAAAAAAACACTAATAATTAAGTACAACTAATGGAATCTTACCGGCAGGAGAGCGGGAGCGCACCGGGGGCATAGCAACAATGCGCCTCTGCTCTACTGGGGGAGCGAGCAAACGATCATTATTCATCAACTCATCCCGCTCAAAAATTGGGCGACTACCCTCATCTATTAATAAACGCCCAAAAAACAACTATTAGTATAATGTAATTACATTTAAATTCATTTAACTTAATTAAAAATTGCTCTTTCACCACAATATTTGTTTTTTTCCAGATCACCCAGAATAATCAAAACCAATAAAAAGTATCAGACAATTCACTGTAGAAACATCTTGTTAATATGAGAATTCACGAGCAAAATTCCAGAGGAACTTCGAACATTTTCATTAAATCAATTTATTAAGTTAACAAGGTATACTGCCAACAGTTCCTTAGCCATACCTATCAAATTACACATGACAGATAATTTTACTAAAGGTGAACTAATTAATTATAAAATAATACTAATATTATTAACAATGACTCGCTTCATTAATAAAACATACTTACCAACGACAAAATACAAACCATTTAATATGCCTGTTGTTTACTTTATAATATTAATCCAAACCAATATAATGAAAAGGTTCATCTACATCTCGCTTGCTACAGGCAAATCTATATATATATATATATTTATAATGGTTGTTCATGGCAGCTGAAAATAGAAATTTGTGAAATGTGGCAACAACTGAAGGAAATAAGTACATGAAAAAACAGAACAGTTTAAGTCGTTTTAATAACATACGATAGAAAAATGAACAGAAAAAACTGTTAAGTTACCAATGAAAAAATAAAAATGTTGAGACATGATGTATTAAGTTCATTCAAATCTAAGTTTATTAAATTTAGTTTATTTAAAAGATGAATTAGTAATGAGCCCAAGTGAAATAAAAATGAATGCATGGATGAAAATGTTAAAGAATGTTAGTCTCAGTTTATCTACGAAAAAAATCTTTGTACATGCGAACTCGTCACTTTCATTAGCAGAAAGTACCTGATTATTAAAATACATTCATTCATTAAACATAAGGTGGTGTTTTTACTTTTAACAAAAATTAATCATAATACAGAAGTGCAAGCAAATAGTTTTGCAAGTAATTACAAACATAACCATATAAATCCCAAACCATATAAACAATAACATGATCACTTTTAAATTAAAAAGTTGTGTTAATAACTTTTATGCAAAAGAAATCACCAAAACCATATTAGATACTACAATGAAATAGTTCTATTTGTCGTACTAAAACAAGCATAACTTACACCAATGCAAAATAAAATAAAAAACCAACAAAGCAAGCAGAAAAGAAGCTAATCAATATTATTAACAGTTCAAGTAAACACAAAACGCAGAACATTTTAGAATATGTGGTGAAAGAAAAATAGTGATGTTAAAGAAAGGCAGTGTATTAAAAGTCAATAACAAAAGTTTTTACATTGACAAAAACCTACTGAAATAAACAAAACCAACATATAAAACCAGATCCAAAGAAAATATAAAGCAAAGCAAGAGAAAACCCAAAAGTAATTCAAAATTAAAAAAGGAAACAATGTAATTAGTTGAGAATGCCCAAATAAAATGGTGCTCTTTAAACTCCAAGAAGATTAAACAATCACAACAAAGTACAAAATTACAATCACCATACCATGTCTCAAACAGAAGCTAGAAAAGATAAACAAAAAGAGGATGTGCTGTAAATAAAGAGAAGGGAAAAGTTAAATAAAAGAACAAAAGAATGGTAAAAGTAGTTGCCACATTTCAACAAAACAAACAAAGGTGCACAACATACAAAAAAATCAATTTAATTTGATAACTATAAAAAGGATACTTTCATTACAATCCATCATTTACACATTCAATTTTTTTTTTTGTCAAATTTATTATAAATTACTTAATACACTTTTTAACAAAGTTAAACTGAATTGAAGTTTATTTATTATCTATTAATAAAATACACTTGAATCTCAACCTGCTAATTACAAATACAATAGAATTTTGACAGTTTTATTAATGGTAAAACTACTGAAATGAACAACACTTACCACACGTTTCCAGGTGATCATTAATTTTTTCACAAGACAACTCAAGTAAAAATTGTTAATATTTAAAGTACATTTTTATCAAACGGACCAAATTAACCGTTTGATTCACAATTCAACATAGTTGATAATTTTGACAACTGTATTTTCCTTTTAAAAATATTTTGAAAACAATAACAATAAATTTTTTTAAAATATCAAACATAATGCACACCAATCTCATACTGATTTTAAAGAAAAGTGAATACGCAATTAAGTGAGAAGCCAATTCTTTTGGGGGTTAAATCTTCTGATAAAATTAACAAAATATTTTTACATGACTTAGTTATGAGGAAGTATTCACAAATTGTATGAATCACCAGTGTAAACTGATGACACTGCTGTAATGCGTTTATTAACAAAAATTGAACTAAGTATTTAATATCTAAAGAAAATCTGGTAAGACTGGCTACTAATACCCAAGAAAAAGATAAAAACATATCTGATATATATAACAACAGGCAGAGGTTCAGATGCAAAGAACTTTAAGAGCTACTAAAAATTCAGAGAGCTACTACAAAGGAGCAATAAATGACAGAATAGAGTCACAGTAGGTACCCGCTACAAAGGACTAAATATTGCCATTGATAACGGTAATCTCATACACAAATTTTTATGAAGATCAAGATGTGTAGCCACATTACAAAAATTTTAGATGGTCTACAGAAATTATTATAAAGAAACAAAATCAGTAAAATAAGCAATTAACAATAAATCATTTTTCATTAACTTCACGTCCGTAAAATTATTCATTGTATGTACCACATATATTTTGTCAACAACTCACACTTTTTTAAATTCTTTTTTCGAGGCTAGTTAACATTTTAGAACTGATAATTTTGCTTATTTGGAAAATGTGTACTTATCCAATAGTTAGTTTTTGAGTTTGTGTTTCACAGTAGTATTTTTTACCTGCCTTCTAAAATGGGCCTTTTCATAATACAAGTTTAAAAAGAATGTTTATGCTCTAATTTTTAAGTATTAATCAAGATTTTGTTATAATCAAGTCTTCATCTATATACAACATATAGTACATGTTAGGATAAGTACATTAGACATAGACAGGACAGTAAAGTACCCGCAATTCAATAAAATGGATTTTCACAGCAGACATTGACATACCCCCCCCCCCCCAAGTAGTTTGTTATAGGGAGCATCTACTGTATTAAATAATGAATGCTAAAAGCGTACTATCAAAAGAAGTTACTCTTTCACTTTTCTCAATGCGTATCAAATATATAACAAAAACAGGAGATTTCAACAATAAATAATAATCTGAGAACGCAAAAATGTTCCTCCCGTATGAGAATTCTATTAACAGAAATAATTTTTTCGATACTTTTCTATAGAATCTAATTCAGAACTAAACCAATAATATACACTTCAGCCGTAACAGAAAGCCAATTATCTGACGTTTAACAAAAAAATACTTCACTAAAACAAAATATCATTCAAAATTCATTTATAACCAACAGTTCATTTACCATACCAAATTACCATGAGGTGATACAGAACAATGTAATTAGCCAACTCACACTCATCCCCAACAGTGACTGACCGGCATTGCGCAGCTTAAACAATGTTTTTCATTTTTAATACACGCAAATTATAGTTACCTCAAAAATGAATAACTTCAATATTTAATAATTCCTGGCTAAACTGTAACAGCATAGCTTGATTCAATTTGTCTCTAATTATGCTTTATTCATCATTTGTTTATGTTTTAAAACCAGATATTGAATCTGAGGCCGATGTGAAAACAATTATTGTCTTTTTCATACAATAATTTATTCGCCGATATAAACAAGAGCTGATATAATTTCATTTTGAAAATGTAATCATATTTCATAATTTTCAGTCTGTATTAAATTGTTAATACCACGTGTTTCCTCTTTCAGTCAACTTTACAGATTAACCAGAACAAATAAATATAAAGAAAACACCAAACACAAATAAAAAAAGCTTTCTAAAACAAGAATACATGACATGGTTAACATTTGATTATAGAGGTTAAAGAATGTGTTAACATATCACCGTTAATTCAAAGACACAATACACTTCCTAACTTCTCCAATGAAATGGCTTCTATTATTCTCAACACAGCATCACATTCAACGCAAATTGTGCACTTGAGTATGCACTAGGTGACTGGATTAAGTAGTTTAATATCGGTACATACATTATGTCAACAAAATCTTGTAGTTTTATACTTGGTTAAACCGAAAAAGAATAATTTATTTATCGCAGACTATTTACAACAAGATACACCATATGCAGACAAGTGAGAGTTGACTTTAAACAATAATGTTAGTTATCACCAATTACATCTACTGAAAAACATGGCAATACATCCAACTACTAAACAAATATGTTTTTATCAACAGGTACTTTAAAATTTCTGTACATTAATTAAAAACGTTAACAACCAAAAGTTCAACATTAAAATATTTCTTACACACTCAATTGTTCATTTACTCAAGATTACAAAGATTGTAACATAATTATTATGTATATGACATTTTAACCTAAAATACACTAGAATTTGATAAAAATATTTTCAAAAATTAAACCTAATACAAATTTTTCATTTTGAATAAAATTCAAAATTGTTTTTAATTTTAGTATTATTAAAGGAATGTACACCATGAATGAAGATATTTAAATAAAAAAAAACAATAAAACAAAGCTATATGCAGTAAGTTAAAAGTATTATTAAAATTATAAATATTTAAGTGATTAGTTAGCAACATAAGCAGAATCCGTATAAATATGAGTTTAAATTTTTTTTTTATATTTACCTTTATACTGCTTTCTTTTTCTTAGCTTGCGAGTACTTTCGTGGTGCATCCTAGATGAAAGACGCATCTTCCTTTGTCAAAGTGTAAATTCAGATTTTGACAAAGAACGATACATTCTTCATAATAATTCTAGAAGCTTTAATGATATTAACTGATGAAGCAGTGTGCATCACAAAAGTACTCGTAAGTTAAGAAAAAAGAAAACTGTATAAAAGGTGAATATTAAGTTTTTTAACACTCATTATATTACTATCATTAAAATCTATACAATTATATTAATAACAATAGTTATTTTAAATTAATTAATTTAAACATCTGACTGAAGTAGCAGTGAAAACACCAGGTTGATTCCGTCTCGTATTTTACACGTAGTTCATTCTTTATTGCAGTAAACTCTTTGAACTACTTCCAAATCTTCTTTAAATTAAAAAAAATCAGTCTCATTAAATTATGTAATGCAAATTAGTTAAAAAAAAATTAAAAGGCAACAAAACGGCTCGATCTTTTTATGTTTAAAATATAAAATTCACTAATTGAAAGTAAATAAAGAATAAATAAATTAATGTTCAAAATATAGTTCAATTATTTCAAAATGAATCGATTCTTGATCACAAAACAAGATACTGTTTATTAAAATAAAATTTAAAAAGAAACTTTCTTCACAAGTAATGTATTGTAACTACCTTGATCACACATACAAGAACAAGCTGCAAATCTCTGCAGATGATTGGCTGATCCCGGTGAATTGCAGTAAAAATATTTATAATTACAGTGTTATAGTTGATTTTGGAAGTACATCATTTACATGTAATTATACCAACTCCACCACTATCTCATTGCCATAAACGTTGTAACTACTTCTATGGTACAATAAAATTTAATTTCTGAGAAAGCATCATCCTCTTCAAAAATCACAGTTTAATAATTATAGAGTTAATTAGTTGTACCTGAAATCATCTAAAATATGATCAATATAACCATTTAAATCCTCTTCATGAACATTTTATCTTAAATTTTGCCTGGATCTTTATATAAATTAATAAATCTGATAATTTTTTTGAACCAAAAAACCATTACTTATAATCATTAAATTATAAATATGCTTAACTGTTTATTAACCAAACTTAATTTTCACCATCATAATTTTATCCTGATTAAAGAAAAGTCTTTTGTGACCAATTTTATTTATTCACCTTCTGTACATCAGACTAAATAGTAATACAAATTAAAACAGTGGACATTAATAAACAAAATGCTGTAAATTATCTATTCTAATAAACATTTTAATGGCTGCCCTTGTTAGCCTACAAAACAAAAGATCCCAGGTTCAATTCCTGGCTAAAACAGTCTAGAAATTATTACACGCTTCATTTCCCTAACCTACATTAGTTGTGTCATTCCGCGTCAAATCATGCTGTCTGTCAATCTGATCACCACAGTTTGCTAGCGAAATATTTATGTTAAATGATAAGCACATAGCCCAGAATATGTTGACAAGAAGTTCACAGACAAAAATAAAATGCTTGTGATTTTCCAAAAGTCTATCTTGTTAAGAGCAAAAATTATTTATTAACATAGGAGAATATTATCCAAATCTGTTGTTTTAAATATATACTATACTATTAAAAATCTTTAAAACTTAAAGCAGAATAATTATTCAGCCAAGTTCTCTTAATTTTTCCGCTCATCTAAAAAATTTTGTCAATACATTGGGTAATTAATTATTAGTCTTCCTTAGCCCTGCCCTCAATTTATGCACTGAAAAACTCTGTGATTTATGTTTAAAAAATAATGCAATACGTTACTTTAATAAAATCAGACAAAACTGTAATAAATCTTCTGTTAAAAATATTTATTAAATAGGGATTCCCCATTTGTGTTATCCCAACACTTTCAGAATAATATTACTTTTTTAATTCAATTTATATTACAAGTTATAAACCAATACATAAGATATCTTATTTTTAACCACAAAAATTGTCATAAGTTATATGGACACAGATTAATTAAAAAGGCATACCCAGTCTTTCATGTAGCAATAATTTACATTAATTTTAGTTACTGAGATTCGAGGTAACATACTGCACTTTTATGAATGTTATAAGAGCTGCAGTTACTTAGAAATATTTTTCTTGGCTTCCTTTATATCATAGTAGGAATGTTATCTTTCCTCCACAATGTTAACCCTTTAATCAACTTCTGATTCAGTTCTGAAAGTGTTATTTAAATTTATTTTAAAAAATATTGAATATAAGTGATTTTCCAGGTCATTGGAGAAGTAATAAGGCAGTTTATACTCATTTGAAGTTTTAATAATTTTCATTCAAGACCATAAAAACTAGCCATAAAAAAAACTAAAATTTTACTAATCAATTTATCATATTATTAAAAGTATAAATCTAACCAGACACCTGGTAACAGCTCTCGACATTTATCACATGTTATTAAATGGTTTGCCCAGAGAACCTAACATATTTATTTTTATTTTCAGCAGAATCCAAAATAAAAACACCTGATTTGCTAAAATACTTAACAGGTTAAAAAAACTGCATTAGAATAAAATAATTATTAAATTAAAACACAAATGAATAAATATTTTTAATTTATATCAATTACTTACTACTATACTACTATGATTATTTTATTTTTTAAGGAAATCTTCATTTTCCCAATTAAATAAAAAAATTTACAAACATGTCAAGAAACTCGCACAATAAAAAAATAAATAAAACCGATGTATCCTGTGAACTAGTCTTAGAAATCTTATATACAGTACACATTAACAGTAACATCACATAAACAAAATATATATATATATATATATATATATATATATATATATATATATATATACTGATAATAAAATTGAATCAGTAATTTCAGAAAGCCCGTAAGTCAAAATTTTACATTTTTTCGCGTTTAGTGCATTTTAGGACAGAGTGTAAACAAACATAGCAACAAAAGTTATGTACGCCTGGCTTTCCTTAAGTAAAGTAAACATTAAGAAAAGGCTTATCCGTAAGTATTTAAAGTGTTTCCTTCTAATTGAAAAATGAAATTGGATGATTTTTTAAGTTTAAGCTCTACTTTCTAGTGGAAGAGGCCATACAAAGATTCTATGCAAAAATCTTTTTAAGGGAGATAACTACTGTTTGTGATCTAATAAGTCAGTAAAAAATTCTAGACAATGGTAACTTAATAAAAATAACTTAACAAACAATTATATATTCGATTACAATAAACAAATTACTAAAGTGTGTGTCATATCATAGTAAGCTTCAATGTCTAGCATTACCAACAGTCTTCCAACATTGCACCGTATTTAGATAAGTAAAAGTAATGTAAGGTTATGTCATACAATACAACAAATAAAGTGAACAATATAATGAACAGAACATCAAAACAGAACCATAATACTTCAATAACGTTTATAAATACACACTGTAATTTCAAAGTGCTAGTGTGAATGAGGTAATCGTACATGTAGCACAAGAAAAATTTGATTTGACAATATTGTATCTAACTTCATCGACTTTCAACCTCAAAATGACAGGATTTATAATCTACATATTAATACTATCTTAATATTTTCAATAAACAACATACATTTTAAACACCGATACATTATCATTTCACTGTTTACTAGATATTCTATAATTATAATATTTTAGCTCAACTGATGTTGTCAATTAGCAGGTAGATTCAAAATGCATAATTAAAAGCGACAAATAATAAATAAACATTAAGAAAATTATTTGCACAGACTTCAAGAATGAATTTACAAGTACAGCATTCTTATTTTTTCCAATATGAGCACCTTTGTTGTTGAACAAATCACAACAAAAACATTAACTAGTCAACAAATTTTTAAAAACTAAAATTAAACTATTAAATAAAGATGACAGATTGATAAGATAGGTATTAATATGAACACAATATTTCTATAGAATACAATATATAAACAATACACCAAAGACGAAAACATAAATAACAAAACATGTGGATTACAATCGGGAACCATATAAAACATCTTCTACATTAGCCTCTTCAATGTTTCCACCATTATGAAAATTCTTCTCGAAAGAAGTCAGATGATGATCTTTTGCAGTAAAGATGTCTTGACAGTATACACGATACTTGTAAAAATCAAAGCAGGACTTGAAATTTTAATATGATAGTCAATAAAATTGAATTTCAATTAAAATTTAGAAACAAGTTAAATCTTTCAAATTTTAGGCACTGAAAATATTCTTTTTATAGTCGATTAAAATCTAAAAATGTACGTTATTTGTGCAATTTGATCAAAAAGAAATTGACTGAAATGAACTTGAATAAAAAATTTTTAGATAAAAATTATTTATTACATTATTCTTGAATTATTTTCTTCTTCTTCTTCTTCTCTTCAACAGACCGTGCCATGGAGAACGAACTCATGATATCCAATTGTAACTACGATGTATTTAAATATTCAATTGTAATTTATTTTATTTATTTTAATTGTAAAATATTCAATTGTAAACTCCTTATTGTAATGAATATTTTAAATACTGAATGTCTTTAATATCTTGTAGTATATTTCTTGCGACAATTTTCATTTACAAATAAATCTTCAAAATGCATCCCGCAGCCCGTAATCAATTTAAGTATAAACACTGTATGTTTTACCAAAATTTTATTGCCGTTTTAATTTTCCTTATACCTATTATTCTATGGAAGTAGAATAATACACTTGTTTTGGTAGATCCACCACCACCAACACAGGATATTTAACACAAAAATTAAAACTAATTTTATTATATCCATTTCAGAAGCTGTTGTATCTGTAATTACTTGTACAAACTGTTTATAACATACTCCACTACAAAACTATTATTTTTATACATGTCACTAAAGATATGACATCTTCTGAAAAGGTTTTGATAAAATGAGTTCAATATTTGTGATTCTGGTGAATCCACTGAAATAATGTAAATGTGGGAAAATGTACGGTTAGTATAAGGAAAATTGAAGCAGTAACAAAAAATGTTTATGATAGTTTTTATATTTGTATATAATTTTCAAACGAATGAAAATTCTGATTATCCATTACTTTGGAATTTTATATCTTAGTTATAACAAAGTTTTTTTTTTTAATTATTCATTTCTATTGATCTGATAAAATATAAATCAAAACAACATACTTTTATCCAAGAAATCATGTGATGCTGACATAAATGCTGCAGATTGAAGACATAGGAAAGCTGACTTCAAATAAACAAAAAATTAAGTTCTCTTGGCAAAACTATAATGATTAACGATGTTATAGAAGATAAGAGTTGAATCTGAATGCACTTTGTCCATATACTTCAATTCCACGCAAATACTCAATCAGAAAATATTAACACCTGTGATATTTTTGTCTCAAATTTACACTTGCGAAATCCAGATTATAAAAATGAAGCACAACACCTTTTTTCACTAACGTATTGACACTAACAACTCTTGAGAATTGTTACAATAATACAAATTGTTTCTATATAGTCAATTTCTGAAAACCTTAAGTGCAGTAACAATATTTGCTGTTCTAAATCCTGATATAACTGATTCCATTTGTTTGATGAATGATGACTTCATGGTGAAACATGAAAGACATTCTTGATAAATCCTTTAGTTTTTTTTTAATATAATTATTTAAAGACTAAATTATCATTTCTTCTTTTGACGAAAAGATTGTGACTCACTTTAAGGCAATGTTGTTGAAGTTATGCTGGATTCGAATAACCGTAGTACACAATGTACACAACCAGCAAAATAACTTACTGGTTCAACAACTTAATCAAATTTTAATCAGGGCTGGTGCTATAAATTTAAACAACATGACACTGTGCATAATTTCTTCAATTTGTAAGGTGATTAAAGGTAAATAATTATTATTGTATTTTAGTTAAAAGTTATCATTAACTAAATTATACATAGTGTTGCATCATGAATATATGACATCTATAAACACATGTCGCAAGCTATAAGTTCCTTTAGAAAGGGGCTCTTATACACGAACAGTTATTTTATCCAACAACCAAAAGACCAAATCTATACTACAGCAGTTTAGTGCTGCTTTAAGCTGAAATACAAAGCGTAAGAACCTGGGTTCGATTCCCAGCAAGTATCAGGAATGATAACACATTAAAACCTACAGATATGGTTCAAAACCGAATGAAGATGCTAACAAACAAAAAGTCAAAGAATTTTAAATGCTTAAACAAATACAAAAAGGAATAATGTAGTTCCTACACATTTTATTCTTTTACTAAATGGAGAGCAGTTTTTAAAAGTTAAATTGCAATATTATTATAAAAGTGTAAAAAACATTTATAGTAGGTGTGATTACACAAATCCCTAGAAATAAGCGTAATGTACTTAATGATTACAGCCTGTTTTTAAGAGCGAGATAAAAGGAAATTATAAATGAAAGATGTGCTCAAAATATTGTTTGTATGAACTTGTAAACTATCAATCTTTTTATGTTATAACAAAGCATCTATTTCCTTCATGTTTTGATGTACCATAAAAGCAATCAACTTCCAATAAATTTACTTTTAAACTCTTATTATTAATTTGACTAACTGAAAATTTGATTCTTGCTTGAAAGCAACAATAAATCATGCATCAAGCTGCATTTATAATAACTATTCCTGTTTTCGTTACATATGCAAGAACACAGTTTAAGGGCCTACCAGAAGAAACCTTATTTACCGTCTTCTGAACATATTAACACAAATGATATCATCTACTATTTAAGTATAACAATTCTACACTTATGTTTTATACAATGAAGTGAGTCTTTGTTAATAAAAAATATACTAATTTACTATTGCAGCAGGACCACAATGCTAATATTATCATTCATAAAACCAGTTCATTAATTACAAATTACCTCAATTACTATAAAGTATTTTTAGTAGGGCTACTTAACATAAATAGTACTCTTTCAATAAAAAAATTTGGTCAATTTTAAAATAATACAAAACTGTTTTAAGCTCAAAATTACGAATGTTCTTTAAAATGTGAACCTCACAATGTAACTATTTCCTTCAAAACCATGAAAGTTGTCATAAAAAAAGATTTACTATTCTTAATTATCACATGTTTAAGTAGAGTCTGACTCAAAGTTAATTTTCTGCCACATTTCTCAAGACCTGTAAAAGGTACAAGGGCATTTACAGACATAACTATTTTTTTTGTTATACATGGCACATAGTTGAAATAAAACCAATTTTAAAAAAGATCCTTACACTTATTGAAAATCTGGTAATAAGTTATAAAATAGAAAATTTGGTTGGTTACATATGTTATTAACACATTGTAAAGTCTGCTAAATGAAAATGGAATTCAGTTGTAACGAACGAATCACCTTCCTTGAAATATTAATACATCTATTTATTCTCTGGGAAATTATAAACAAACAGTTTTGCGATATGTACATAAATACTGTGAAAAATATTACCATCGTTCAGGTACTTCTATGGCAAGACGGGCTAATACGACACATTAGGTGTGGTCCAATTGAAGCTCAACGTAATGAGTTAACCGAATGTTGTCAGTACAGTAGGTAAAGTACTGGCTATTTTTGATTTTGGGAAATGCCATATGTGGCTGTACAATATCACGTACTGCAACAGGTATACAGTACAATGGCCAACAGGTTAAAATTTCTTTTGTGAAGCCAATTAATTTTTAATGAGAGAGGGGTGAGGATTGACCCAAATGTCAGTGCAGTGCTTGTAATCTTTTGTATGGTTTTACATCTCCCTTACTGGAACCCGAGACTTATGACTAAAAACAGCTGACAACTAAACGTCAGAACCAACAGACAAGGAACAAATACTAAATAAACTTGTTCACAAAAACAGTAAAATTACAATATCGCTAGCATAGTGGATCCGCGCGAATAAATTCACAAAATCGTTTTGGGTATCAAGACCCCTATTATTAAATAAATAATCTAAGTTAACAAACTTCGTTCTAAGAAGAACGGTGAGTTCCAACTAAAACGCAGTAGTACATAATGTCGTCCTGAAAAGAACGGTTTTAAACTAAAACTTTAAATAAAACAACGTCTAATACCGACTGAGTGTGTTGTGAGATGAGAAGAGAGACAACACATATTCTGTATGCTTATGGAATATGGCGATAGAAGGAGTAAATGTGGGAGAACCGCATTACATTACGCTATATTACTGCTACGTTGTAAACAAAATTTACTTTTTTTTAATGAAGCTCATGTTAGCATGAATTTCAAGTTTAGAACTTCTGGGTAAATCAGGAAAGAATACTCTTTAAAACCATGTAAAAATTATGAAAATCCGTTCGGTAGAACTCTGTATTTAGGAGTTAATGGAATTCCTATTTAAAATACATTGGAAGCGATTTTGCGTTTCAAATATAGATTTTTTTTAAAGCTAAAAAAATTATCTAGTCATAAAACTGTGATTATAATACCATTGGCAAATGGGCAATTTAAACTGTAAAGCAGAATTAAAACACAAATTTCAGTTATTTTTCATTTTTCCAAGTCAGACTCTCCTTAAAGCCAAAGTTCTTAACAGGGGTCTAAAAATAATTAAATCTAACTTTATTGATGCTTCTCCTACAAAGTTTTTCAATTACTTGAATAAACTGGTTTTGGGATGATATAATGCAATTTGGTAATACTGGCTACAAAATAATGCTATAATATCATATAGTGAAGTACAAACTTGGATATCCCATCGGGTGATCACGCTCATTGAAGTCACTGTGCGGCGGCATATCAGAAGGATGGTTCCACCAGGGTGAAGATGGTCGCATGTCATTCCCACGAGGAGGTGACCGATGATGATGTGAAGGCTCCCGCATGCTCCGATTAAGAGATTCATTCATATGGTCTCCATAACCCATTTCTGGATAATTATAAACAACATAACTACTTGTCCAGTCATTTATCAAATCATTGTAAAAAATTAAAACAAAAATTGTGCATCCATGCCTTCCATAAATAATGATCCATAATACAAAAACTAATTCAATTTTTATCCCATCGTATCCAGCATAACCTCTTTCATTGCCTTACCCAAATTTATCTTACCACTATTTCTTGACACGATGTTTCTTCACCAGATGTCTTCTTTTTCATTCTTAGTAGCCAAATACAGTAGTTTCAGCAGAAATGTAGATTTGCAATATTTAGATTATGTAGATACAGCCAAGCATGGAAAAATAACAACAATCTTTATCTTCTTCATAAAATTTCTCTTTATCTTCATATAATTTCTTTTTATATTCTACATTCAAAATTTATTGAAAAATTATGATTATAATTATTTACGATAAGTTATGTAATTTTTAAATTAAGAAATTAATAAAAATTTAATTTATAAATTATTAAAAATATTAATTTATAAAATATTTTTTTAAAAATGTAAACCAAAAAAAATAGTCATATAAACTTCAGAAGACCTCTATGTAGTATTTAAAAAACTTCTTTCAATAATTGCTGTATCTTCATTAACGACAGCCAAAAGTTGAATCCACAGCTAATTCATGTTCACAAAGTATCTAATCATTGCAGTAAACAATAAGAATTTATCTTATAAAACAAAAATTCAAAGATTGATAGTAAAAAGTTTACAATAACTTTTGAAATTCAAAGCAAATTAAAATACTATTAAGAATTAATTTTTAAAACTTAATATTATTAAAGTGTTCATAAAGTACCAGTATTTAAGAATTTAAATGTAAAATTTCAATTTCAGTTAATTAAAAAAAGTATTAAAAAATTAGCTTTTTATTAAACCTGCAATGATAAAATCTTATAGATGCATTGAATGGAAGATCTTGCTCAGCAAAGCAATAACAATCTTATTTTAGTGAAGAATACTTGAATTCCATTTTTGTAATCCTCCAACAGAAGTACGACGAGTACTGCAGACTGCTGGCCTACATCAGTGTAGTACAAACACATTCTAAATTCTCATTTGAAATGTCATCACAATTGAAATTATCTACTTCCAATATTACAGTAATTGATATACCAACTCAAATCAAAATATTAGAAGAGATGACAAAATAATGTTTAATCAATTTCTTCCAAAAAAAATCAACTCTGATTTCATTAGTTATATAAATCCTAGAAAAATATGTTTAATCTTCTTTGTTCATTCGCTCACATTTGTTCATTTCAGTCACATAAATATAATCCTCCAGCGCTCTATACAGTCTGAGCATTCAGTTTAATAATCTCAGCTATCGAGTGAGATCATTTGACTTCATGATTTAGTTCCTGCTAACTATTAAGTTAGAACTAGTAGTAATGTTTTTGATCCGAAAATTCTTTCGCAAGAATTCGTAAAATGCATGGCATATCTTAATGACAGAAGATACGAACTATTATCTTGAAATGGCTTCAATTATTTCTTTAACTTTAACTTAGTAATGAACAGAATATTTTACATCACCAGTAGATACAACTTTTTTTCAGATGTTGTGTCTGAAAGAAAACGTTCTCAGTTCTTGCATAATCCTCAATTGTCAAAAGGCACATTTAGAAGAATTTTAATGTTTTTGTCTGTCCAAGTTAAAATTTATAACAATGCCAAATTAATTAAAATTCAGAAAGCTCTATTACAACCAGGAAGTTTTAACTGGTTTAAAAACATTTAATTTTTTTTTAATAAGCTTATGTGAGCATTAAAAATTCTACCCAAAGATATTTAGGTGTTTTTTAACAAAATGTAGTATGTACTGAAAATTTTCATACGTATTTGTGAATGTAGTAATTCTTGATTGTAGATAAATAAGCCACATAATTGTGAAAATATGTTCAACCTTTTCATTATTCAGCGACTATCAATATTATATAAATACAATCAATACACCAGTAGTTTCTTTACTTTCCTTAAATCTTGATAAAATGAATAATCACATGTGTATCGATTGAATACTTTTAATTACGAGGGTCATTCGGAAAGTAAAGAATGTTTTGATCTGACGAGCTTTGCAGTTCCCCCACCGCCTCCACTGCTGAATCATTGGCTTTTCCACTCGCCTTGGGCCAATTTGGCACTAACAACGAGCTGATAACAGTCGTGTATGGATTATTTGTAAATCTTTAAAATGTATGATGACAAAATTAACGATCCTGCCATGTGTGAGGTCATAGTGTAACACACTCTTTGAATCCTAAAGGAGTGCGATCTATCAAAATTTTCAGACAAATTACCGAGATTTATGATTTTATATGATGAACGAAGCTTCAGTTCGAAAATGGTGCATTAAGTTTATAGATGGACGGACAAATATTCACGTTGAAGAGTGCTCAGATCGACCTTCAGCTAATACTGACAAACTCAAATCTCAAATTGAACTTGCTGCAACAGTTTTGATGGGAGTTTTTTTATCATCTGCCCTATAACTTGGACTTGGCTCTTGAGTGATTTCCATCTGATTCCCAAACTGAAAGACTTTTTGGACAGGAACCTCGACTTAACAATTTTGTTGAAAGTATACAATTAAAATTTAAATTACCAACACAAAAAACGCCTACAACAGATTCGACTGTAATCAGCAGATCTTCATATCAATTAACTGTTTCAAGAACCTTGATGTTACTTTCTTGAAAATCTTCAGTGTTTATCTGGTAGACCAAAAAATATTGTTACAGATGAGTTCAACAATTTAAACACTGCCAACCGATTACAAATATTCTTTTAAGAGAAATATTTGATAATTTAACACGATCTTGATTAATTTAAAATGTAATCTTGCCTTTATTACAAAACCACGGAGAACGTCATTACATAAAGTTTCACAGAGAAAACCAACAAAACACATTTTTACGAAAAACATAGAAATTCTTTAAAGAAAATTCTTGAATTTATTTTTTTCACAAAGTTCTTGTACTCTTCACTTCTATTCTTCTGAGAAATACAACTTGCTGATAAAAATTACAACAAACACTATCGCATTACAAAAAAAAAAACCCAATGAGATCACTTAACAGTCCAATTGATTCACGTTAACAATACACATCACTAAAAATATTAAGTACAGAATATTTAGTTATGTAATATTTTGCAACATCAATAACTCAAAAGATAAGAACGTTATTGATTTTCACTGATATAAAACTCTCGAAATAACAGACGAACCAATTCAATGATTACTCAGTACATTAAATGTATACAGTTGATTCCAGATAATTGGTCCACGGGTTAATTGGGGTAGCCAGTTTAATGGAATAGTTCTTTAAAGAACAAAACCAAAACAGGATTTTACATTGAGAAGTACTCCATTTATTCAGTCCATAATGCCGCTTAATAGGGCCAATCCGACATATGAACATATGTTTTATTAAAATCATTACACGCCAGCAACGAACACCACGTGATTCTAAGTGGCAAGATCGGCAAGATAAGATAATGGGCAAGATAAAGGCAGCAAACATTTTGACAGATTTTGACTACAGTAATCCCACATCGGTCAAAAACGAGATGTTAATTACAGTACAATGTGTGCATAATCGTCGTTGCACGAATTTCAGTGAGTCATATCCACTAGTTACGCCCGACCTTACAAGCTGTATAGCTTCCTAGCAATTTATGCTTAGTTGCCACTTGTCATACGTATTATGTACATAGAATGTTCATAATTTTATCTCTCTCATTAGTTTTTGTGATTTCACGAGTGTACTGTAACACACACTTTTTTCCTGTCTGTTTTTTTTTTATCTGCAGGCATACTTTTTAATTTTTTTTTTAATTCCCATTTTTTTATATGACTGTGTGAATGAATAAAGCTTCTTGACAAAATAAAAATGTATTCACCTAACGTAAGCCAATGTAAACTATCGGAACTAACCGGTGTACAGAAAAGTGCGATAGCTTGTATCGTACTCCAAGAAGATAAAATATGCCAGTAGTGGGCATTAAAAGACCATGGAACATCTCAGAAAAGAAAATGTGAAGAAAAGGACCCACTTTTTGAGAAGTGCTGAATAAATCATTCGCCATTGTAACTTCGCAAGGTGTTAAAAGTGTCAATGGTCCAATGCTTAAAACAAAGGCAAAAGATTTTATCATTGTTTTGATACCCTTTTATTTTTTCGTGTGTATATGGACAGAACTTGATTGTACAATGTATGTGTGTCACATGTTTAATAAAATACAGTATCGTACACACTACTGTTTACGAATTCGTTTATTAGGGCCAGACGTTTAACAGGGCCAAAATGTTCCAATCTCAATGTGTCCCAATTATCTGGAATTGACTGTACTCACTTATTATACAGCTGATTACTAATTAAATTGGACGAAATACAGTTACTGGTGTTGAAGTCGTCAATCCATATAAAATACAGATACAGAAGTCCAGACGTTTGAGAAAACAAAATTTTTCTATTGTTTCTTGATAATTTATGAAAATGTGCATATCCTGTAGTGCAATGTCCAATTAATCATGTCGAAGGTGAAATACATTGATTTGCCCTTTTTGATACATAATTGCATTTGAAATAATTATAATTCATTTAGGTTACAAGATTTCAAAAATAGAAAAAAGAATAATTAGACAGAAAATAATGGCATATAAACAAAAATAACATAATATAATAATAATTTAAAAATATAAAAATAATAATTTAAAAATATAAATATAATTTAAAAAATAATAAAAATAATTAATATAAGAGAAAATAATAAATAATAATTACTTTAAGCAATTGTTCTGATCAATAATTTACATACCTATTCATTTTTGTTACGCAACAAACGCCTGCTTTCACCGATGAACAAACACCATCAAATATATCCACACGTTTG
Source organism: Catonia carolina (assembly GCA_035578175.1). NCBI lineage: Eukaryota > Metazoa > Arthropoda > Insecta > Hemiptera > Achilidae > Catonia > Catonia carolina. The sequence goes on along the minus strand of JAQMRL010000001.1, from coordinate 305,411,059 downwards.
CATCCCAACCTAAACTGGTAAAAATAATGAAAACAAAACCCCAAAACATGAATAGATAAATCCCATTACTTTATTGTTTTATGAAAAAATAAGGAAATTAAAAACCCATAAATAAATCAAATATTTCAAAAAATATATAGAAAAATGTTAACTTCAAGGAAGATAACAATTAATTGTACATGCAATAGTATTCGTTTCCTCAGAGCATACAGTTCCAGTTAACAGCTTGACATTGAAGCGAAATTGTTTCCAGAAATATCCATCCGTGTGATCCAAACAAGGAAAAGTGTTTCATGTATAGTGCAATCCATCCAATGTTTTAATAAAAAAGTACATTTAATTTAAAATTGTTCATAATTTAATAAAAAAAATTTAATAATTTAGAACTTTCAAAACTTTACGAGTTATTAACTTTACTTTTGAAACAAAATAATTAATTTAAAAGTGAAAACATTAAACGAATGATTTTTTTTTTAATTTTTAACAGTAAAAATTTAGAATACTGAACTGGATAAATTAATAAACATTAAAACTTTCAAAACCAATAAAATTACTTAAAAATTTAAAATATCAGATTACTGTTCTAGTATCCTTTGGTATCCTTTCTGAAGTAGAAGACCGAGCTTCAAGCTGTGGCAATCTTCATTAATTACCAGTCACAATGTAGCCGAAATGACTGCATACTGAGTTGATTTCTTTCCAAAAATCCTTTTGATAATTCAAAGCTGTTTTATTAATGTACACTACAATGACTTCATAATATTTTGCAATTAAATATATCAATAAAACAGACAGGTCAAGTTTTACCAGTTACTGAAGAGGCTATTTTCTTCCATTTCAAATTAAATGAATGTTAACAATGTTTATAATTAGAAAACAAGAACAGAATTTGAAAACCCAACCCATCCTTAAATTATTCAATTAAAAACAAATTAATACTGAAAAAAATTTAATACGGTAATTTTTATACAAAAACATTAACCGAAGTTAATACGTGCAAATTAAAATTACCATGCTAATAAATTAAAATCTTTAATAATTATTATCAAATAAAAAAAATCTAAAATAATTATGTAATGTACAGTGAAAGATAAAAAAAGAGTTGACAAATGTCGAAGTTATGCTGGAAAAAATGTCATTAAAAATTATTTTTCTGAAAAAAAAGAACGAAAAATAATTACGTCATCATTTAATTACATTCACAGATGTGGTGCAACATAATAATATAAAAACACCAACTTTAAAAAAAATTCATTACATTGGCCACCACATACTTCAAAGTATTCAATATTATTGTGATATATTTTTGAATACTTTTACTTATGAAAAATCCAATTTAATAAATTCCTCTTTTTTATACGTCTACCCTGTCAGCACTACAACAACCGCCTTTTGTTAGTAATATTTCGGTCATTTTTTTATGTTCGGCAAAAGTAAATAAATAAAAAATATGATACTTAACATTATAATATAATGAGATAAGTTTAGGTTAAAAATTTATTCAAAGAGTATTTAATAATATTAATAAATAATAAAATCACAGCTTCTTAAAATCATGATCAGTACAAAAAATAAAACTAATACATACTAATATGATAACCATTAAAATTATGCATAACTCGGTGTATCAGTTAAAATTAGGATATACGACTAAATTGACACGCATGAATTTACAATGCTGTGAAATAAAGAAGAAAAACACCAATGAGGTAATAATTTTATCGCTTAATCTCCGAAAAAGCAATAATAGTATACACTGCTACCACAAGTGCGGCATCTACAGCTGTTACACACAAGCTCGAATTAGTGTGAATCTGATTCTAATAGGTTTTATCAATTTGACTAAACTGCACGTTTGTAAAAAATTACGTTAAATAAAAAAAATCAGAAAAATTAAAAGCCCTGCTTAATCATTATTTTTAAACGTAACAATTAACTAACAATTTTCTTTAACTTGGTTTTTTAAATTAACTCAAAAAATGATTGGACAATTTATATTGTCAATGCAAAAATACTACCAGTTTTCACGAATTAGTATTCTGAATTACACTGCGCATATGTAAATTAACCAATGTTAGATAAACATTTAAGTATTCCACGATACCCACAAAATTTTCAATATACCAATTTTCAATGTGTTTTAAGGTTTTATTAGGATATCTTTCATTGTATATGGATTAAGACTGATTATTGTTGCACCACACCTAAATAAATGTTAAGTAATATCACACAATTCAAATAAATTTGTATTTACGGAAGACACAGATGCACTACTTAAAACTATTAAAATTTTATTGTCATACAAAAAGGAGGGTTTCATAGATCAAGCAGAAATTTCATTTATTTATGTATAATAAATATACAGTATATATATAATATATTACACATTCTATTACATCTGTTCTGAGATTTGATGAATCAAGACACCAAGCAGAGAAATCAATATAACACTTTTTGAGAAGAATACACTGTAAACTGAGACAACAAACAATCATTTGTTACATTTACTGTAAAGAAATTTAATAAAAAAACTGTTTTTGGGTTTTTGTTGCTTCTCAACTGGCAAAAATTATTCTCTACCACAAATATTTTTGAAATAATCTAAAGCTGTAAATAAAATATAAAAAGGAAGCTTTACTCAAATATAAAATAACTTTGATCTATGAAATCCTAATACACAAATAAAATCAAGACACTTCAAAATGAACAAGCATCGTTCAAACTGAACTCACACTGTTCACAAATACTTCTCGAGTATTTTCTAATAAAATCTTGATACTCAGTAATACAAAAAAAACCTTTGTTTTCGTTCCATGAAATTTTAATGATGTAACAATATAATAAATAAATACTTTTAAAACCATAAAACGTACTTCTAAAATTCATTATTAAAATAATTTTTAAAAATCAAAATATTTTACCGCAATTAAAAATCTAATTTTAAGGGGATTAACATTTCACTAGCTACTGAAAATCTGTTAATAAAAAAAAATGTAGAAAACCAATACCAGAATATCACTAACAAAATTTGGCAACATTTAATTGTTGCTAGTCAATATAACCAACTTTTATCATTAAAAAATACTCGTAATAAATATACGTAGAATAACCAAAACAAAGGTTTTTAAAAATGCATTGCTTTCTTTCAGATTTCTCAGTTTATTTGACATCGAGTTAGCTGAATCAAAGGAGAACGCTGTTTATTAATGATAATTTTTTGATCTTTCACAATCTGAATAAAATACAACTAACTGCGTAGTGTTGAGGGCCAAAGTATTCAAAAATATTGTTTTTCTCTGAAACAACTAATACTATGCAAATTATTTTTTTTTTCATATTTTGATTAAGGATTCTATATCAATTTAAATTTCTATAATTTTTCAGTTACATTTTTCTACAGCTAATTACTTGTCGAAAATTGACAAAACATTAATTACTTTAGATCTATCAACAACAATATTGAATAACTTATTCATTCATTTTTAACACACGCAATGGGAAAAAAATTTTGTTTTATTAAAAACACCCAAATATAACACAAAAAATTAAAAACAATAGTAACCGTGTAAGTCATACAAATTTTCTCCTTTGGTTTAGCCAACAAATCAGTTCTCTACATTTAAAAGTAATTAAAATAAAAACAAATGTTGTATCAGTGTGACCAAATGAGAGCCGATTCCACTGCAGACTCACCAGGGCGTCGCACAGGGGTTATGTCTTCAGGATTAACTATAGCTCTGTTAATAACTTGTGATTCTGGAGGAAGAAGATTTCTTCTTACGATTTCAATTGAAATCCTCTTCAATTCATTTGGGTCAAAACGAACCATTCCTTCAGGGCCTCGGAAAATAGGCCGATCTAGCCCAGCTTCCTCTTCATAATCGACCCCACCTCGAAACCTAACACACATTGTGTGCAAAACATGATACATTTAAAACTTTTCCTTTTCAGAAAAGCCAATTTCAATAATAATAAGAAGTTACACCTGAATGTTTTAATAGTTAACGATTATCTTCTTTATCCTCTTCCCAAATGCACATAAAAAAACAAAGTTGTAACCAGTCTTCAATTTACGAGGAAATCCTTCAGTTAATAGAAAATACAGTAGGCCTGTAACAAACGATCTTCCTTTTTTCTCTTCATGAACCGTAGACAAACATAAAATTCAGCACAATTACATCTTCAGATAGTTTGGCAATTTTTTACATTAGGATGTAGATTCATTATTTGGCGATTTACCAAAGACAGTTTTTACTACAAATAAAGATCGTCAAAAGATTTCTTCCAACGAACATGCATCCTTTTAATTCCTAACGTACCACAAAAATTTCCACTAAACGATGTTTCATAAACCACATCACTAGGCAAATATTCACAACATGATTACCTACTTCTTGATCAAAGAATTACATTTACTAGTGTAAAATTCGTAGTATATCATGTAATTAATACCATACCTATCATACGAGGTGCTACCAGAAAAGTTTGATGTAGTATTAAATGTTAAAAATCTAATAGAGCTACAGAGTCTATATTCTATACAGCAAATGCTCATATGGCTGTCATCACTCTTGATCAATAAAGTTTATGTTTTTAAATTCGACACATCTCAGCGTGGCATTTTCACTAAGTTTTTATCTAATCTTCATCCAAACACAAATATGTTTAATAATCACTGTTCAGCAAACAATTTTTTCTTCATTAGCACATATACCTAGGTACCAGAAATATACCATACATCAAAAATTTTAATTAAAGCTGACTTTCAGATGGAGATCTAATTAAAAGAAACAATATCTGATGATATAGCAAACAAACAGAATTGAAGTAACAAATTCAATTTCATCCTTTATATTCTTCTTATAGTTCCAGTGAATCACATGGTTGTTTTTTTACAGAGCAAATACCTACAGTTCATCTTTAACTGTTGACTCTTGACAGTTTTGCTACCTTTCACAATCCTTCCCGAGTTGAATCAAAATCCTTTTACTTTTCAGAAGCTGAAATTTGCAATGTAAGTTTCATTTTTCTATTTTCTAGGCATATTAAGAAAAAATTTTCTACTCAACCGTTTTGGAATTTCTATAGATTTAGACAATTCATTGAAAATTCAATAAAAGTGTCACTGTTATTCACTCTTTATCATCTGCATTAGCATTGATGTGCAAAGCATTCTCACATAATAAGAAATTGTCAGTCTATTTTCATCCTTCCATGAAACTTACACAAATGTATTTTGATTTCCAAAACCATAATCTCAGATCTTATTTAATTTTGTGAAAAAAACACAGTAGTTAATCGCAATAGCTCCTGATAAAACTTGATGAATATCTTAATACAATGGACAGGATATCATATACAATTTCCATTTGCCAATAACTATTATGACCTCAAAATATGTAATGAAAGCAGACAAATACTACTTAAACTTCAGTGTAGCACCTCGTATAATTAAAGTTAATACATTTAATTCAGTATCTGTAGTATTAGTGTGTAACTGAAAAATTTACACAAAGTTAAAACCAAATAACTTTATATGAAACTAACTTACAGCTAAGCACAACACAAGTGGTCACAACCTATTACATTTTGTAGCACTCGACAGATATTTACACACAACACAACCTCAATTAAAAAATCAGACATTGAGGTAAAAATAACTTAGCATTAAGATGAATTGTTTAATCGTCATCATGGCTGCCAAATTTTCATTGTGAAAATAGCTATCTTAAGTGTTGTAGATAAGTAATTTTTTAGTCCAGCTGAAGATGTATCCATCGACCCCTAAACTTGGATATTTTTAATATATTTGTTATATACCAGATGTAACTCATTATTTCTGCATTGGTAATAATCGAGATGTCTTTGGAACCAATGTTCACGACGGCTTTTTCTTCTAAAAAAATTTTCACATTTGGCGCAAATTTGATTTAGTTTGAATAGATCTTAATAAACATTTAATTTTTTCAGTATCTTTTCTACATCTGTTCCTTCAATACAATCTTCATTATTAATTTTGTTATACAGACTTTTCCACGTGCCGCTCTGATTCTCGTAATGATTTTACCACTCTCAATCACTTTTTCAATCGTCCTTTTTATCTGTTATTTCTTACTCTCTTTAATTTACTTTGTTTGTCTCTATTCAACAAAGCCATGGTTTGCTTTCCATAGTAATAGATGTTGTTTCTTGAACAGATCTTCATTTAGATACTCCACTGTTTTTGCTGGTCTCTGTCATTTTCTTAGCAGCCTCTAATAAAGCTTTATTAATTATCTCATTAACTTTCTCTATCAAAATATTACAGTACTCTGCCATCTTATTTAGATTTCTTGAAGTTCTTTTATATATCCCTTATTATTTTTTACATGTTTCTTATCTGTTACTGATGTCGAGTTCCTCGTTGCTTTTAATCAGTAGAACAATGATATTCAGAAATAGAGGCCCTAAATAGGAAAGATACGTAGAAGTCATCCATAAATACAGTGGATAGAAAACTTGAAATTGGTGGCAGTTTTTAACTGGGCCAGAAAGACACAGAGGCAAACTGAGGAGGCATATACAGTAGGTCCTGGTCTACGGACTAAATCGGGAAGGCTACAGTCTGTTACATCGAAATACAGCCAGGCAAAGCAACAATTTTTGTTATAGCTGTTAATTTTAACTGAGTGCCGGACTGATGGTGCTTTTAAATAATAAGAACAAATTGCCTAAAATGTTCATAAAAGTGTTTGAAGTCTAGATCTTACAATAAATATATGTACGAAATCACTGAATCGATGACCTCATATACGGTAGAAAGTTTTTGTGCGTTTCTGTGCTCATGGTTAATCCTCATCTTCTGAATTCGGTATCATTCTTTAGAATTTCGTCAATTATTTCATCATCATTAATAACCTAATAACCATGATCACTGTCGCTATCTCCCAACCGTTCTTTCATTCACGGTTACTACATCATTTACAGTTACTATTGTCCCCATTTTTTCATGATTTCATGCAGCAACTTATTAGTATCTAAGAAATAATTTTTAAATTCAATTTCCACTTCATCTCTAAACAGATTTTCTCACAAATTCACAAGAGACGACTTTTTCACTGATTCCATGAGAAATTGCAGATTTTATTAAATATTTTTAATATTTCTGATTTTTCTTAATAGAACTTATTTTAGGGTTTTTTTCTAATTTGAAGTCCGTAGTATCTAAGTTTCTTATAGCGAGGACCTACAATACCTACAACACTAGATGATGATAGGCTGATGAAAAAGAAAGACGATGCTGTAGATACAGCGATTCCTTAGCATTGTAACCACTGATGTTTCACATTCATGTAAATTTCATTTGCTAAACAAATACACTACTGATGTAAATACTAAATTTCAGTTGAAACTTTCTTATCTATATTACTAATACGGAGTAAAATGTCTGTGAACACGCTGAACACCGAAATAACAATATGAATTGTATTCTATCAAAATTATTAGAATGTAGAAGTAGTACCAAATCCTTAATAAATTCCAAAAGTTGCTGAAAGCTCAATATATAACTCCATACTGTATGATTTTCCTGAAGATAATTTGAAGTGACATCTTGCAACTAACTCTGATACCCTACAACTATATTTGGAGAGGTTAGGGTTAAAATAGAAATAATGAATAATAACAGGTGTACGCGATCGAATACAGGACAGCTAATGCTGCAAAAACAAAAATCTAAACTGAAAAATGTGTTCTCAGATCAACAGCACCTTTCTTTTATTAAAAGGATGTTCATGCCATATTTACTACACTGAAGAACCATGTTTTCAGAAGCAATCTTCATTTCATCCCCAGGATATTTTCTTTTGTCAAGTGCATGTTCCTATTAAACTGTACTTCAAATAAATGTTACCAGCATTAACACTTCTTTGAAATTAGCCTGACTTGTAACACTGCATAGAAGATTCATGTTTTAGTTCTTCGTTTAATGGATGATCATTTCTTCCCGGTAAAAATGGATACAATACTTTTTCACTGAAATATTTTTCTGAAGTGATCATTTTATTTTTAAATATAATATTGTCAATACTTTGTTGGGTAAATATTCTAAACATAAATAAATTTGATGCGAACTCAATAAGTTTATAGTGGGAATCCACTGTTGATTTATAGTGAATCAAATATCTGCACCCATTAGTATTTTAATTCCCTTTATTTAAGTCGCAGACCACTGTGGGATTTAACATGTAATAATTCTCACACCCTAGCAGAATGAAAAAAGTGACTTGTAACTTCTTCATTGCCCACAAGAATTAGATCTTGTATAATATGTTTAAAACATTCTGCTTGATGATGGCTTAACACAACAAACCAAGTGTCTCCAATATGCCCCATGATGCCTTAACATGTCATAGTACCAACTTGTTTTCTATCATTTTATTTAAATTGCTGCACATTGGCAGTGTTACTGAATGTTCTACAGGCAGTCAGATAAATTTTATAAGTAGAGGACACCTTTAATTAGTTGTTGCTGGGAGTTTCTACACAAATTTTGTACGTGTCCGTTAATATATTGTAATGTAATTACGAATAGATTTTTCAGACCTAAAATTAGTAAATAACTTGTCAACGAATGAAAATATATATTTAGCGGACGAATCACTAAATAAATAATAACAAAGATTGTTCACATCATGGATTATGCTGATCGTCGTCACTATAGATTGTCATGTGCTTGCAAAGTCATAAAACCATGGTTCTTGCTTCTGTACTTAGCTTGTTTTATCAGTTTTGATGTCTCCTTACATACCATTTTCCATTTTAGTTGTGTCTATTTGGTTTTCTCCACAGCCACTGTATCCACTAGTCATTCAGTCCTAGTGATTACGTCATTTGTTAATACCGCTTTGCTTTTTTGAGTGTAAGTTACGTACCCAATTCTCTTTGAAATTCTTATTTTGACTAACCTTATCCTTTAATAACCAAAACCATATATATATATATATGCTCCAAGTAACTTCAATCTTTGTGGCCAGAATCTTGCTATCAAGTCTTCCTCATATGTGCTCAATAACTGTTACCATAACAAAGAACAGAATTTGCAATGTATGATAAATTTCACCAAAATTTCCCTCGAATTGCAACAAAATCTTCAATTATTCATCTTCATTTTATAAAACCACTTTCTTGCATAAGTCTTGACAGTGTAAATCTCACAAACAACCGAAAAATGATACTCTAAATTTCACATAGCTCTTCATCCGCATTAGTCACAAAACTGGGGATACGTACATAAATTTAATTGCTTAATGAAACACTTCTCCATCAATATTATTAACACCAAGCATCTTTCATATGCACTTTTTTTCAACTTGCTCTACCTAACCAACAAACCAGATGATAAAATGAACACAAATCAGCGATATATCATAAGTAATTACTTAATAAAGTTGAAAACAGTCCAATGCCCACTGAACAAAAAAAAAAACAGAAATCACCAACAAAAATTAAGTTCAAAATAGTCTTGCATCTCAGTGAAAATATCTGCTCCATAATGTTAACCACCACAAGTAGTAATGAACATTTTCACAAGTAGAAACACACACATTTCTTCAGATTTTCATTTCAAAAGCTTGCAAGTCCTTTACAGCAAAAGTTATTTCATCGTCCATCCTATCTTCCAGTGAACTTATGTAGATAACAATATCAAACACTGATGAAATGTTCCTGCACCTTGATGACCTCAGAACTTGATCATAGGATATGCTCTTGAAGCAGTATCTTTATTTTTGTGGTATTCTTCCTGCTGATGCTCAGTTCCTAAAGTTTCCAATGTTATCTGCACTATGATTTTCCCCTCTTTACATAGAATACACAACAAAGACATTTAAGCATAATGTTAAACTACTATTTCCATTACATAACATGACAAAACACAATTTCTTCATGTTATATTATACACCCAATTACAAGCTTCTATTTTGACAAATAAATGTGAAAGAGCAGCGTTTCACATATTTTAAAATCTTACAAAGAGTTTATAAATTCCCTGGGTGTAAGAATTTTTTTAAAAAGTAATAGCCTAGATTTATATTCACTGGTCAAAAGATCACCAATTCCATTCATCACTCTTTACAGTATTATATACCAAAACACAAATTCAAAATAGTTTTAGATTTCTCACATTCTGAGGACCAGCTTTTCACTTCCTAGAATTATTTCACTCGAAAATTAATTAAAATATAACTAAGTTTATTTTTTTACGTATTGTTTCAAAATTTCATTGATAAACTTAATTCGAACAAGATTGATATCTATAGCCATTTATTCACACGCTAAATCACTGGACACTTTTACTTTGCCTTGGTTTTTCATAAGCAGAAGATTGCCAATCGTTTTTTCTGCGCCCTTGATACTCCAACTGAAGATTTTGGTCTTCAAAGAAGACAATAACACTTATTTTCTTGCTTAGGTACCCCTTGTATTTTCTTACACTGCGCACTTAGTATCCACTTGCACTGTTAACTTCCTATGCATTAACTTATATCTAATAATCAAATAATCTATTTTAAATACATCATTTAAAATTTTCTTCAGTGATAACAGTTCTAGGAAAAACTGTTTAAGACTGTTAACAATGAACTATAAAATTTATAATTAAAATTTACTTAGCTAAAATTTACTTTATAATTAAAATTTACTTACGTATAGTAAGTAAATTAAAATTTACTTACTATACACTTTTCATTATTAAGGTATTCACAGTTTTTCTTATTTTAATTATATTTACCAATACAATAAAACGGTGTTGTAAATACAGTTTCAACTGTATCTTCCAACTGTTTCTTCAACTGGTTTCTTCCACATCTCCTTTAAAAAGATAACCGTTGGAAAATTACAACTGGCCAGTACAATAATCTTATCATAACAAAAACTACAAATAGTATAATCACAGTGGTACTCCTTCCTATTCCCCAACAGACTTTATTAGCATGCACGAATGTCCAGAAGCAATTAAATACTTCAATTTATCAATTCTCTACAACAGCCAATGTGCAAATTCTACCAAATTGAAAAAACATGTAAATAGTTTGCACCTTTATTTAACATAGTTCCATGACAATGTAACAAAATTATTTTACTAATTCCATACTGTGCACTAATCTGCTTAAACTCTTGAATTAATGTTTGCACTTCTTCACTCGTCCATTTCTTGCAATCAGTAACACACGCCAATTAATTTGTGCAGGTTATGTACACACTGTACAGTGTATCTAATTCTGTGAATGATATTGTTCTATTTTTTGCTGCCGCTATTCCGCTACCTTAACTTGCTCTTTTAGTTGTAATACTTTGAATTTTGCTTCCTTTGATAATACTTTAAGATACAGACTGTAAAACAGAATGATTTCCGACGTTGCTTCATCCAGACCTGCGTGTTCAAATAATCAGATCAACCCCACTAGACTTACAACCGACTGCAGCGAACTGTCTTTTACAAACACATATCTTACATTTACTTATTCTAATACAAAAAAAACTTAAGATTTATTTCCACTTTGTCTGATGACATCATCTACCTACATATGATCAGATAACCTAGATGATAACATTTACATTTTTTAAAAATTAATAGTTAAAATGCGATATGTTACAATTTCTTGTCTTTCCTAGCTTACAACTTTATTTAACATAGTTCCATGGCAGTGTAGTAATAAAATGATTTTACTAATTCCATACTGTGCACTATCTGCTTAAACTCTTAAAATGCGTGTTCAAGTAATCAAATCAACCCCACTAGACTTTTAACAGACTGCAGCGAACTATCTTTTACAAACACGTATTTTACATTTACATGAAGTCAAAACACACAGACAATCTACTGATGACTGCAAGTACTTGTAAACACTGTAATCCGAGCTCATTTACGTGTTTCATCAGCGTTTAACAGTTTTTCCGGTAGCTTAAAACTTTTCACACAAGTCCTTCAAACAAAAAATAACTAACTACTAATCAAAGATTAAGAAACCGCAGATTTAATAACAATTTTTTCAAGAACTTCTAGAAGTAGAATCCTTTGATAAAATCTTCAGTTTTCAAGAGGAAAAATAAGATTCAGAATTAACATAAAGCCAATTCTGGTTTATTTTTGTGACTAGATATTCTTCTTTCAACTGGGTCACCATTATTAAAGCAAAAGTTCCGTATGCTGGTTAAATACTGCAAAGAACAACGTTGAATCTTCAAAGCTTGAATGAAGTTACACTGTTACTCATAAGAGTTCCTCGCAAAATAAATCATATAGGTAGTTGAGAAATATTCTGCTGATCTTCCATACTTGTAAAGATTTACTTGTGAAGTTTGTGATCATCACCAAGCGTTCTTCTGGTTTATTTTCTTCAAAAATCTTGATCTTCTTAGCTGAAATTGTCTTGCCAATGACTACTCAACTTAGAACCCATTTAATGGATCCAATCAGCACTTCTATTAAAATGGCTGCATTCTTACGCCAATGATAATTTGGTACCTCCTGCTGTGAGTTTTTAAGTATTAATAAGCACTTTTACAAATCTTAATTAATGTAAGACAATACGTAAATTACAGAATGTAAAGTTGTTTAATCATCCACATTTCCAAGAGAGATGGTGTTGATACATTATTACATTATTCCATACTGAAGCATGCACATAAAATTTTTTTAATAAATCACTTACTGATATAATCAACCATACAACCAAAAGAAAACCTTTCTGATTAAGTTAAGGCCATCAAAGGTGACTCAATGTTCATAATTTAAATAACTTGTCGAGTATATGACCATACACTTATTAAATTTTTCAAAGTACACAGAAACTGAAAGATCGTACATCCACAAGTTTTTTTAGACTCTTCTCTTGAATTCTTATCCACATTTAGTCGTTCATCTTGCTGAGTTTTAAATAATCCTTGATAAATAAACTGAAGTACAATTCCATTTAGTTTGATGTATAAATTAAAAGTTTTTCAAACAATGTGATTAACAAATAGCACATAAAAACACTTTAATAATAATGAGCGCCAACATAAAACTGGAAAATCAGATTAGAAGAAAGGATAATCACAAGACCCTAGTGATGCCTGTGAATGCTTAATAAATTCATCAGCTTCTTTATACTGTAAAACAATCTCATTTTTCTCAACACGAACACCTAGGCCAACTATTTTCACACAGGAAAAATTCTGTTTGATGAAATTTTATATAGTATCTTTTACTAGTACGTCTCACTAAAATCACTGTTTTACATAAGACAACACTAACAACACTTTAATTCTTAAACGTATTTTCTTCTTATCACTGGCACTAAACTTACCTTTTCATTATTAATTTAATAAAACGCATAATTGCTGGAATAACAGATAAATAGCAACTAGTTTACTTTAAAACCTTATACATTCACAACCGCTGAAATTACAACAAAATTAAACAGATTCATAAAAAAATTTATCTTTTCATATATTTGACATTATTTTCAACAATTATACAATTTAAATCAAAGCATATACTCTAAAAAATAATGAAAATATAATATTCTATGCAGTAATTATTTTTTATATTGATAAAACATAACCATTACACACTAATACAAAGTAAAATAAAACAAAAATTTATAGCTAATATAATCAATTTGACTTACCTTTCACCGGAATCATTTGTTCTTGTCAATCGGCCCTCATCTTCTGGCCCAAGAGGTCTGGAGTATCCTCCAGAAGTACCAGGCATGTCCCCAAAAGATCGTGAGCCTCTTTCTCGTAGTGGGCTTTTACTCCTAAATTTAAAATAACAATATCAATACGAGTGGTAGAAATTAATGAAAAATCTTTAATTAACCCTTCCTGGACTTTTAACAGTTACATCCCTACACGATTTTATGTTTAAGAGTATCCACATATAGGTTTTTATTTCAGCACATAGAATAGTTAATTATACAAGTCAGGATTTTTTATCTTTAACATTTTACATCATTTGTTGGTAACATTCATTTGGTAGGTCAAAAAGAGCGTTTGATCATTCATTTTAAAGGGTTATTGACAAGTATGTACTAGTGTTGTGGTACTAATGAGTGAGTCTAATAAAATAGCTTTTAACTGAGCGGTGTGCTACTCGCTCTTTTATATTTAATGACCCGCACACTGAATATTTCTCCACACACAGCACAGTTACCACACAGAGCTGAGCAATGCAAGTATTTGTATTGTATAAAAGTAACTCTACCTCTGTAAAGAATTTGAACGGCCAAAGCGAGGGTTTAACACTTTGAAGACTGACTTTTTTTGTAGTTTTACCCGTGGACTGTCATTTTTCGAAGATTTAAAAAAAATTGAAACAAATCAACCGTTGGTCATAAATCCAAAACGTAAAGATTAAATTAAATATCATAATTAGTAGATTACTTTTCATTTAATAAGATTAGGATTACTTGCATTTTAATGATAAAGATGTTTGACTGATGAGAGGTATGTTTTCTTGAATTTATTTTCACCATATAATGATAATAATATATAAGAATAATAAAATTACTTATATGAGTTAAATTCTTACAAACTAATTACCTATTTCTAATAACAAATTTACTTTTTTATTTCTTAAGTAACATTTTTAAAAAAAACTAAGTATTATAATAACGAACTAATACCCAACAGCAACGTGCAGAAGTACCGGCAGATCGCTTGCTCACACTCAATAACATCGATAACATCGATGCTGTAAAAGTCAATATATTCGATAATCTGACAATATTAGGACTATGAGTGTACTCTATTAGATTCAAAATGAACTAAATTAAGTGACAGCCTAGATGGCAATCGTATAGGATACTAAAATGGATATAAAACCAAGTGAAATAGGTCCCTGTATCATATACGGGTGCCGTCCTGAAAGTGTTAATTATTCCTTCATAAAATTTAACAACATTCCAGAAAACACATGGTGGTCAAAACAATTCCAGTAAAACTGGAAGAATGGCAGGCTCTTCCAGAACTTTAGTAATAGTCTAAACAATATTGAAATATGTCAAATTGTACTCACGGATACTGTAACAACATAAAACAAATCTATTTGGAGAAATGGGTATTAGATTAACTATAAAGGAGACATGACAGACAAAATTGTTTGTGACTAATGCACGAACGTTTACTTTATGCAGGCGCAAACACAGCGTACCGTGTGCAAAGGGATGAATGAATCACACTAATCAGTATCTACTAGTTCAGTTTTGTGCTTGTTTTACTGGCTCACTTCTATACTTCACCTCAATTGTCAATTCACTCATGTAAGCAGAGTGGGTTGTGCCAGCTCACAATTTTTTTGTGTCTGTCATCCCACAACTAATAAGTATCAGCATGATCACCGTGCCATTACAGCTAATCACCAAATGTTTTTTCTTTTTAACCCTAAAAGAATTATTCAAGACATTTCTAAACATTTTCAAG
The DNA here is from genome assembly GCA_035578175.1 of Catonia carolina. Lineage (NCBI taxonomy): Eukaryota > Metazoa > Arthropoda > Insecta > Hemiptera > Achilidae > Catonia > Catonia carolina. The sequence goes on along the minus strand of JAQMRL010000001.1, from coordinate 305,395,612 downwards.
ACTATACTCAGCAGCACGATGGAGTGATCCTTTCCATACGCGCCGCATGTTGGGTTCCCTTCCATATGTGCTTTTTGTCAATTTTTGTAGCCTGGAAAAGGATTGTATATAGTAGAATCAGTATTATAGAGAAAATTAACAACTTTGTATAGATTTCTTGTCATGTATGCAACTTACAAAGAAAGTCTACTGCTGATTTTATAACTAGATACTAAGCATCAAAATGTTATACACTATACTAGCCAACTTTGGCAACTTCACCTAATAAACAAAAGCAAAACTATTCCCAAGTTTAGCTAATGATTTAGATAAATAAGACAAAAAAATTAGATTGAAAAACAATCTGATCTTCAAATATAACTTACCGTGTTTGCTTCAATTCTGGAGAACCCATTGGTCTTCTTCCATCACGTCGACCCTTTTTTATTGGTGGAGATGAAGAAAGCTTCCTTTTTGGCATTCCTGGAAAATCCCTAGGTGGAGGTCCTTTCGGTTCACCCCGTCGCATTGGTGATCTACTTCGCCTGATAAATTATGAAAAAAATTTAACTTAAGTTTATAAAAGCTGTCCTCACAGATGAGATACATTTATTCCTTATCTATTCAAAACAACTATCTGCTAAAATTACCACACAAAAACAAGATAACATAAAATGAGTAATCTGCCTGAACTGCCAAGTATAGTATTTTGTAACTTGGATCAAAAAATTAATTAATTAACATACTCCATTACATTATACTTAAAAGTAAATTCTTTATTTAACACTTTTCTATAGTTTGCAGTAGCAATGTTATTCATCTGACTGAAATTTATAATAACAATGATTCAGGGACCGCACCAGTCAAAAAAAATTGGTGGTTAGCAAGCTACACAGCTAACCAGATTTGATTCCCAGTTAAGGTTTGGAAAATAATCACACGTTCAACCCAACCATTCATTAACCCAAGAGTCACTACTGATCTAAGTATTGATTTAAAATAAGCTAAAAAAAACAGCCAAAACAGTTTGGCTTTTCAGAATCAGTGCAGGCTGCCTAATTTACAGTTTATTCTAACTTTCATTGATAATTTAAAAGTTATTAAAATAAATCAAAATCTAGCAACAGAATTTTCAATGTAGTGCAATAGGATAATCTTAATATTGCAAGTCCTAGGAGACTAATACTTTGGATCACGTACAAGTATTTTTAAGAATAAAAATCACGTACACAGCAATATTACCCAGTATATTCTGCATCAGTAGCAGTTCTGTTCCTAGTGTACGGTGTTATCAGATCGAAAGTATCAGTCTCAAATAACTTGCCTTATCACAAGTTCTGATAGAACTGAGACAGCAAGAATAACAATAAAAATATTTTTCACCTTAGCTGATATTTCTGTACTAATACTTTATACTAACCTCTTGAGGGACAAGTTAAATTTGAAAATTAATCAAAATATCGCTCTGAAAATGATGCAATAACATATGAATAATAGCTAATAATGCGATAAGAGAGCAGTGCAACCAACAAAGGTTTTTGGCAACATATGTGGCAATTGGGCATTAAAGTATTTAAAAAATATCAAGCTGTGGTGTTATATGCACTGCGGTGTTAATGTCCTGATACGTGTCGATGTGCTTCAAGAGGTATCATTCATTACTAATATTCATACTAATATGCTTTTCACGGATAAAGAGCTCTGCTGTTCCACACGTTTAGACCAATCAGAATGTTTGCCAGCGTTGCCAAATTGTACCTGACAAACATTACGCGCGCATGCGTATAAGAGTCTCAATAGTTCACTATCGTCTTGCATCTCGTACTGAACATATCGATTATAGAGCGCATTAACATGCAATACTTTATAATATAATCAGCTGATTGTATGTTATAGATTTTAATTGATATTAAAAGACCAAAAAAATGGCTGACAAAATATTTAACACAGCTACAAAAGCAAGTGTTGGCAACGTTGCTGGCAAGTCATTGGCTAGCTATAAAGTGGGTAGGGGGCAATGCAAATGTTTAGAGCTCATCAGCCTTGAAAAATAGTATAAGCAGTACTAGGAATAGAGAAATCCTGCTCAAACCCAACACTAGTAAGAACATATTTATTTCTTCAGTAGGCACATTTACTTCAAGAAGTATTATTTTTTAATCCTTTCCTCTCTTCCTTTTGTCCTTACTCTACGATTTTTCTAGTTTTGCAGTTAATAACCTACCCCCTGCCCATAACAGACAGGTGGAGTGTCGAATTATTTACACTCAAATCTGTTAGTTGCAGGGCTAAAATAAATAGTTCTGTTTCTTATCACATGGTCAGTCAATTAAATGACTGAATCATTTAAGAACAGAAGAGGTAGAGGTGTAAAAGACACTAATCAGAGTTATCTTCTCTGAAAGTAATGAATTTCATTGTACAGCCAGACCCTGTGGTGAATGAAGTGAAGGTGTCATTTGCAGAGTGGAAAATATGTGCTTTTCAGAGGGCCCGGCATGCTGATAAGCGTCCTTTTCCACTCAGTGAGGAAGGCAATGGTAAACCACCTCACTCCTCGTTCTACTTAGTAAAACCTCTAGAGGTTCAAACCAGCCTTTCGGCTGTTGACCTAAACAACAACAACCTACCCCAACAAACCTAAAATAACAAAGCTTTATATCATTCTTAAATTACCTGTGAGGTGGTGAACCATTTCTAAACTCTCTTCTTCTAGATGGGCCAGAACTACCGCCACGTCTATCTAATGAACGTCCCCGTTTCATTCCTGGAAGAGGCGGAGTCCTACGTGAGATCCTAGGAGGAGCAGGTGGTACAGGTGCAGGCGAACGACGACGAGGTGGAGGTGACCTAGCTGGCATTACTTACTGAAATTAGAATTTTCAATAATTGTTACCACATGGCAAAAGATTGATCTTAATTCAATAGCCATGTAGAAAAACTTTTTAAACTAAAGTTTTATATTTATAATAATTGTCATGATTAAAAATGGAATATAATTTTTAATACCTTATAAAAACAACTTGTAGGCCTTTGTGAAGATGGTAAATGTTATGCTTTTGTAGGGATTTTTTAATTTTACATTGGTACAACTGCTGTTGATGCAGTAAGTTGGTAGATTAACAGCAGTTAGATAGCTACTACCCCAGTAGAGAAAACACTTGGTTTAATTTACTTAGCCAAAATAAATTCATTTACTGTCAAGCAGCAACATTTTGTAACAAAATTTGGTAAATCATCACTAACAGGAAAACTGCTAGAAAACCTAGTTTCAAAAAAAAATGAATAGTGTCTATGATGTGCCGTATTAATTTTGCCCAGGCAAATCGACAATTCCAAATTCCTCAGTCAACTGTGTGGAAAACTCTGTGAAACGATTAAAAATGACACCTTATAAAATATTACAGTTAATAACAAGTTTAAATGTATAAAATATAGTACGTGAAGATTCAGGAACATGTTGAAAATGACTAAGGCTATTTTATCACTTAGCTTTTGAGATAAAATGTACATTTCACATCGGAGAAGGTAATAGACGTATTGTAATATGGGTTACAGAAAAACCAAAAGAGACTACGAACCATTTCAGATCTCCTTAAAATTAATGTGTTTTGCAGTCTCAGGTAGGTGAATACAGCCCATTTTTTTTATGAACTTACGTTCTCTGAGTACTTTATCAGAATATGCTAAAAGAATGACCAATGTCTTGAATTGAGGAAGATAGTGACCATTTAATTCTCATAACAGATGACGCTCCACCTTACTGGCACTTGCACATGTCATAAATTACCTAGTTAAATGCCTTCCCAGAAAAGGGATTAGCCATGCTACTAAAGCAATCTGGTGCTTATACACTCGCCACGATAAAGTTCAGACTCAACACTTTCAGACTTCAGTGAAACATAAAGTCTTAGTACTGCCTCTTCCTGTCAATGTACACAGATGTATTAACAATGCATCACAAACGCTACTGCTACTGTTAATCAGGACATGTCAGCATGTGTTTAGGACAATTTTGACTACCACATTGATATCAGTCATGTTACAGTGTGTAAACATTGAACATTTACTGATAAAATTTTAAAGAAATCTTCAATATAATCTTGTAGGTAGGCCGAAGCATTTCAACTTTTAAAAAAATATTTTTTATAAGCTATTGAAAGTTATATCCATTTCCTTAATAACTACCCTATATTGAAAGCAACACCCCAATTTATTTTATTTTCTGGAAAACCACCAGTGGTAAGTATGTAGTTATAGGGCTACTCACCGATTTGAACAATTTTTATTTTTATTTAAACATTTATGTATGCTAAATACAAATCTGTTAATTTTGCGTGTGCAGATCACTGTAAAATTATTAATAACCCCTTTATTATCACCAACCGAACATAATCTCACTTTCCTGCAACTTTTTCATTTACATCGGTATGTTCAGTTCGAATTTATGTTGCAAATTAATTATTATTGATCAAAAATTAACAAATATTGACCAATAAACAGAAATTAATTAGATAAATCAATTAATTTACTTTACAATTAATTAGAGTACAAGGATCAATAAAACAGAAATTCATTTAATCAATTAGGGACAAGGCAACAGCCTACGGTAAAAATGGTGTAAACTCCCTTCTTGTTGGAATACCTGAATTTAAATTGCAATTCAGCCAGGTACCCCACAAAGTGATTTTTTATCATGGCATAGGTCATGTTATACAAATCCTAACCTTTCACCAGTCTATAAATCTTAATAGTGTTCATACCTGTCTCTGGAAAAAAATTCACAAAATTCACAAAATTATACATGTGGTCGAATGTGAGGTGCAGGTAATCCTCAGCAGATAGGCAGTTATATACCCTCCAACAGTCCAATGTTGTTCCCGGTAAAATCCACTCCTTGATAATACTAAGGAGGGTTTCTGAATCCCTTGATTCTATTGATACCAAAAAAACAACCGTTACTTTCCCGTTGGATGCCAAGAAAACCCATCGAGCATCCACCAGCCTCGGTTGAATTTCCTTTTGCTGAACTTTGTCTCATCGATTTCAACGATGGTTGAGTGTCCACCTATTTTTTTTAAAGTTTCATTATGTAGTCGACAAAGACTTCATGGCAAAAGGAATACCAGTCAACCACAGTGTTAGGTGAAATGCGTAACTTCCACTGTATTAAGCATTGTCATAATGGTGATAAATGCAAGAAAACAGACAGTAATGAAAAAACTAAACGATTGGGATTCTGGATTGCTCTGGACCAAAGATCCTTTCTACGTGAATCACTTGAAGCTGTATTTCTTTGCTGCTTGCTTGCAATGCTGGCAACAAAAAATTAAGACATTCTGTCCAATTTGCACAGCCTACAGTAATGTTTGTATTCTATTTCATCTTAAAATACACCACAGGAAATTATGAAGTCTACAACTCGTTCACTATCCCACAACATATTTTTAACAGAAACACTCTAGTTATAGTATTTTTCCACTAAAACCAATTCAATAACCAATAACCTGTTCACTACAGTGCTCACACAAGCACCATAACCAACAATACCTTCATGATTATAACAGTACATTATTTTTGTATCAGGATGTAATGACATCACAGTAAATATTAAATATGGTGAACAGGTTATTGATAAGAATGTGCAAAGATCAAATTAATTTCTGTTTACTGATCAATATTTGTTAATTTGTTTGATCAATTTAATTAATTTACATTATAAAACTTGTAAATATAATGAAACAGGATGTAAATGAGAAAGTTGTGGGAAAGTGAGGTAAAAAAGGGCTTACAAATAATTGTTACAGTGATCTGCACACAAAATTCAGAGTTAGCTCACATAAATCTTCTATAAAAATAAAATTGTGATTTTGTCTACAATTTTTCAAAATGCCCCAAATTTTGTTTGTACGCCAAATCTACTAAGTAATCACCGAAAATAAGTTCAGCTGAATTTTGGTCTGTTTGTCTGTTTATCTGTTTGTATGTTACGGCATCACGCAAGAACCGGTGAACCAAATTCAATTAATTTCGGTATGTTATTATCGAAATGAAAATAGGCTATAATTTTTTTTAATATCACAAAGCAATGGGGGAGTTCAGAGGGAGGAGTTAACAAAAAACTGTGAATATCTCCATTAAAAACCATCCATCAAAAAATGTTATATAATCAAAATTACGAAACGTTTAAAAGACACATAAGTTTGATTATGTAAAGTTTTTCATTTTTATGCATAATAACAGAGATATTACCAATTTTATAAAAATAAACATAGTAATACTTTAGAAAACCAAATAAACAGAATAATAAACATAGGTCTACGAGCCGCTGGTATTCATTCCAAAGCTCTGTACACTACCCATTCCACCACTACCTAACTTTACACGACACACCTGTTCTCAGTCATATTGCCAAAAACTAAAGTCACAGTTAGTAGCTAACTATCGTGGAGTGTTCCAATTGTGATTTCCCTTTCATTTCAATTTTTATTGCTATGTAGTGTTAAATTACCTACAGTTACATTACACACAGATTTGTGTGAGTTAAACTTCAAAACATCAATTTTCATTGCTCTACAGATATAAATATTCAATTTATTGATTTATGTAAAATAATTAACTACACTTCTGAAAATAATAAAGCGCTGCGTATCTTGATTAAAAAACACCTAGATCTCACTTTCATTTTACGTCCACCTATTTTGTTTTGTCATTAATAATAATGCTGACGTTGAAAGGAGGTACGAATAGATAACAATGAATGATTAAAGAATATCAGACCTGACAGGGATTGAACTTAGTACACCAACAGACTGTACACAGCACCAAGAAAACTGTTCGAAGAATGGGTATTTCAGCTAGTGTATAAATAACACTGAAAATTGTTAAAATCTGTGAGGAGCTCTATAACTATTTAATTACTCTCTCCCCCGGTTCATTATTGAAAGTGATGTTCTTCATGGATTTTGTTGTGAGCCTGATTTTTAACAAAATTACAACTTGAATTAACAAAAAAAGTTAATTCACCACTTACTACACATTATTGCGTATTCAGAAAAACCATTGACTTAGGACACAGAATAAAATTGCGATTTAATTAACCCCAGCTGCATAATTTTTTTATAAATTATGTTGCCTGAAAAATGATAATTCTTGTATATTTTGTGAAAATTTCATCAAAAATCCACAATATACACATGTCTTACTTAAAGCACGGCCATGTTCAGTATCCTCTAATAAACATGAAATTTTTTTAATCAGGTACTTCTACAAGCAAACCTCCAATCTGCCATTTACAGATTCAGTTTCCCATTATGCAACCCATTTCTATGACTGTTGAATTCACAGTAAGTTAGACTGCCTAGGTCATACTCATTAGCTTTATGAACTTTTCTGCACAAGAAAAATATCAACTGTAAGCCACACCTTTTTAGATTCAATTCATCAGACTACTATAGACAACAAGCAGCAACTACTAATAATATATTAATATTGAGACTTCATCACCCTCAAGAATAAAGTAATAATCAAAATTAATTACACTGTTCTTACACCCACATTGAATTTACATTTAAATCAAACGTGTTTTGAATTTAAAATGCCTGCGTTTTTTTAACGGCTAGCTTATCTTAATTTACTTTTTTAACTATGAAAATGCCTCCATATCATACTAAACATGAACCTATTATTCGTAAATGAAAATAGGCTATTCCATTAAATTACTATTTACTACAAATAGTATTTATTCGTTAATTTAAAGAAAAAGATACAATTGTTCGTACTTACAAGAATACTAGGTACTATTCTAAATTTGGTAAATTTTAGTAATCTTATCTAAAGTAGAGCTTAAATTAAACAATACAAAAGTTCTGTAAACAATTTCGCTTATAATATCACGTGAGTGTGCATCTTTCAAAAATTAAAACATTTAAAGGAAAATAACAAACAAAATTTATTAAATAGGCTATAGAAAAGTAGCAATTTACCTTCAACACAAATAGGAAGCCAGTGTTTTCGTCAACGACAGCACAGAATATAAACAATGATGATTTAACAACACTACAATGGAACGCCAACAGTGTATCTTCCACAAAAGATGGCTGCTATGCCGGTTTTGTTATAGCAGCGGTGAGTCCAGTCAGCGAGCCCGCTGTCGCTAACGGTTAGTCACGTGACAATCGCGGGCGAAGCGGATCTCATGAATTGGCTCGCAACGTCGGAAAAATGATTCAAGGAGGATGATGTATCGGAGTGGTGTAGCATTTATCTACAAAATATCTGCTTAAGCAATACTTTGTGGCGATTTCCAACCACGAGAATGAAAAGGTTCGATTGGTGGCATTATCTTATGTATCTCATAACAACAATAATGACAGATCTTGTTCTATTAGGTACGGTAATTAAAAAGACTTTGCAGTCAAATTTAGCTGTTTCATTGGACATCCTTTCATCTAATTAGAACTATAGTAGTAGTAGGAATGTATTAAATTAATGTCCTGGAGCTATTATTAATTAAATCATCAAAATTGCCCTGGGGAGTAGTGGTTATCGCGCTAGCCTACAATGTGGTCTGCCCCACGTCCGATTCCCGGCTAGGGTCTAGAAATCATCGCTTGGCAAAACCCAACCTGTCGCTAATGGCCAAGCTGAAGTAAGTTGTCTCGTTAGAAGTAAGTAAGAAATTTATGAGCTCGTATTTGGAATGAATGATGAAAGGATGTACAAAAATATCTTTAACAATCGAAACCAGTTGAAAATATGAATAGTAGGTATCCTGTAGAAACGAAACTAAATAAAAGTCTTATAGCAAATTGAAGATAGATATTGCGTAGATTGAGAGTACTCAGCAAAGACAGTTAATAACTTGTCTGTTTCTCCGGCGAAAAATATGAAAAAAAAAGAAAGACGTGTGTTCTGAAAAGAAAGAGAAGATCCAGACGAATGAAAGAACTTCACCATTCAGAGCAAATGGGAAAGATAAGAGGAGAAATTTTATCATCATTCTGAGTCCGTGAGCTTACCTATAATACCGCATTGGCGAAGTTGGTAACGTGCTCGCCTCTCATGATGCGGTCTTGGGTTCGAATCCCATTCAGGCACGGCATTTTTTCATACGTTACAAAAAATCATTTCATCATTCACCGTCTGCATTAGCAGTAATTGCAGAACAGTCGGACGTTAAACAAAAAAAAAAAACAAAAAAAAATTACCTATAATACCTGAGCTATTTCGCAACCATACAACAGGTATTTAAAACAACAGACATTATATTATTTGAGATTTTTCCAATATGACTACAATACCAATTATTTTCTCATGGTTCCTCGTAGTTCAGTTTTCTGAATTCTAGCAGAGCTAACCATGCTTGGATTCAGATCTGGGAATGCCAGATAACGTAATTTTATTTTGTTTTAAAATTTTAGGAGAATAAAAACTACGCGTTTCCCTGCAATAGACACACCAGCTCGTTGGTTTAGCAGTCAGCGCAACTCTTCCAAGTTGGGAGATCCAGGTTGGACAGGTTGACGTATATTATAAAAGAGGCCGGCCACTTCATTACTCATGTCATGTACCACTTTTTGTCTTTCGTATTAACGTTAATGTACATTTTAGACAAACGTGAAGCAGAAAATAATCTGCAATGAGCAACTGATACAATAAAACTGATACTGGGCAACTGTACCAGCAATAAAAACTTTCTTCTGTGACGTCAGTATTATAAAAGTCAATGGCCTGACTCTACAGACACCAAGTACATGCAGAGCGATGCAGAGCTATTACTTGAAATTATAGGTTAGGTATGGTGTGCGGCAAATGCTAATTTATGTTACTGTTTTTATTATGAAATAGATTTCCAAGTTGTGTTTTACATTGTTAGTATAATGGCATCTCGGTTTTGTAAATTGTTTATTGGAGATGTATTGACTATTAAACAGCCTCTCGTAAGAACTTCAGTCTTGCGTACTGTAGGTCTGCCTCCAAACAAAGCCAAAACCCTAAAGCAGCGTCTTGAAGGTAAAAATTAAAATTATACTCTGTTTTAGTATTACCTTTACGTATCAATAGTTTTATAGTTTTCATACAGATACAGATGTCGTCTGGGTATATCTGAATGCGGTACTCGTGGTCAGTTATGATACGTTGTAGGTCCGTAGCATAATTTTTGGTATACCCAATTTTTTACAACCAACTTATAATATGAAAAGTTATTATACGTGACAGTAAAGTTTATTTGTTCGTCGGTTTTTGCGATCAGTGTATTTGAAGAAACCATTGAACCAAAAATTTGTGGCGACATACTGTTACTCTACGGTAAGGGGTATGCTACAGGAATTTACTTTGAAAAGTTAGTAGAAAGTCATTTGCAATTATAAAGGGCGGTTTGCTTTCATTGAGTACTTAAGTAGAGTAACAGTCGTCGAGTTATAAAGTATTAGTTTAGTAACAATAGTAAAATTTTTGTTAAAATCGGTCAATCTATTAAGTTAGCTGATATAAAATTGCTAATTAGTTAACATAAATAGTTAGTGCTTTCAAGAAGTTTGAAAGCACAGTTTTTACTTGCCTGCTGATGATTGTAAAAGTTTATATTAAGGGGTGTACTACCACCCTATCTCACCCATGTTAATTTGGGATATTTTGATACATTTTTGAACACCCTATTCTGTTTACCCATACCAATTGTTTTCTATCATTACCCTACTACATTTGTGTAGCATTGGGAACTAGAATTAGTCTGATGCTATATACTCATAGATAGCCTGTATTAGTTGGATATTAAATAGCCTGCTATTTAGTAGGCTATGTCAAAAAATTTACACAACAAAATATTAGAATAAAATGTCCAGTTCATTATTTGTATGGTGTAGGGTAGTATACAACTTTTTAACTCAAAATAGTCTTTAAAGTATCCATATCTTTATAGAAAAAAAAACTTACGCGAAATGATGGATAAAATATTACTATTACTTTCCCTACAATCTTCCTGTGCTATAGTCACCGTTCACATTTAATAACAATTATAATAGTAATACTTTATTTTCTTTTTTATGTTTAATTAATACATAACAGCAATCTTTTCTTGAAACAACTGTCAAAACATTTATAATTATGTATCTTGTACATGGTTGAGGAGGAAGAAATAAATTTATGTAAACATAAATATAGCTAAATGCTATGTCTGGGGTGTAACAAGTGTATTGTATGCATTCACAGGAGAGGCGATCTTTCAATTGTTTTCTTATGTTGATTAACCATCTGTTTGGATGTTTTTTTTCTCTCTTTTGTTTTTATGTTTGATGTTATGCAGTTACTGCTTCTGGAGACTATGAGATGGGTGATTAATGAAATAAGTAATGAAAAAGTGCCAGACCTGCACTGGAATTGAACTCGGGGTCCCTGACAGAAAAGCTAGTTGCGTTGTCTTGATGAACTCATAGAAAAATAATTTAACTAACGCAGCTAGATAATTATAAATTCTTCCAGTTAAATACGCTATGTGTGTTTCTTGGCTCTTGGGTCAATCCATTTCAAATCGCTCAAATTGAATTAAAATTGAAAGAAACCTTGGTTTATATCCATGTATTTTTAAACAACTTTAAAAATTACAAGAGTATACATAGAAACAATGGATTTAAATTAAATCCATATGTGAAAGAATTTGTTTGTTAAGAAGAAATGTCTTGACTTTTATTGTTACTTACTTTAATACTTTAAAATTAAGGTTTTGCTTGCTTGTCTTCTTTAACTAGTTAAGAAAAGTATACTGGTAACTTGTCAACTGTTGTTTTATTAATAAATGTAAGTATGTGAACTTATTAGTTGTATTTTTTTAATTACTGTTTTAGAACTCAATTATAAAGATCCAGAGATTTATTATAAAGTTGATATTGGTCTCCCAAGGCGATTGCGGAAAAGAAGTGAAGAAATTACCGAAAAATTTAATAGATTAAGGAAAATACGTAATGATGGAGAATTGGAGAAGTTAGCCAGAACTAATAAACGTAAGTGAGATCATTCATTTGAATTTTGATATTCTACGAGGCGTATTTTTAAAGTAAGTACCGTTTGAAAATAAAAAAAAAATAAAAGGAAATTTGCAAAAACTAATTTTATTTTCGGAATCTACATACTTTTATCTATTTTTCTACATAGTTTCCAAGTTTTTGTAAACACTTATCATATCGCACAACTAAATTTTGGAAACCTTCTTCATAAAAACTTGCCGCCTGCTGTGATAACCAAGAATTCACGGCCGTTTTCAATTCGTCGTCATAACGGCTGCCGCCCAAGTGATGTTTCAGATGACGGAAGAGATGAAAGTTGCTCGGCGCAAGGTCAGGGTTGTAGGGTGGGTGGTCCAAAACTTCCCAGCCAAAAGAGTCCAATGCAGCTCGGGTCTGAGCGGCAGTGTGAGGGCTTGCATTATCGTGCAGAAACAAAATTCCTTTTGTGAGCACGCCACGTCTCTTGTTTTGAATTGCTCTGCGCAGCTTCCTCAGGATTTGGCAGTAGGCTTCTGCATTTATTGTCGTTCCCCGTTCCATAAAGTCGACCAGCAAAACACCATGCCTATCCCAAAACACGGACGCCATGATCTTGCGCTGTGACAAAGTCTGTTAGGCTTTGACCTTTACGGGAGAGTGCGTGTGTCTCCATTCCATGCTTTGTTGTTTCGATTCGGGAGTGAAATGGGAAATCCACGTTTCGTCTCCAGTTACGATCCGACTCAGGATGTCGTCACCATTTTCGTCATAACGTGTCAGAAAATTCAAGGAACTCTCGAGTCTTTTGTGTTTGTGCTTCTCCGTCAGGAGTTTAGGGACCCAACGCGAGCACAGTTTCTTAAAGTTTAATTTTTCATTTACAATTTTGTAAATCACAGACCTCGAAACGTCGGGAAATTTGTCATCTGAAACATCACTTGGGCGGCAGCCGTTATGACGATGACGACGATTTGAAAACGGCCGTGAATTCTTGGTTATCACAGCAGGCGGCAAGTTTTTATGAAGAAGGTTTCCAAAATTTAGTTGTGCGATATGATAAGGGTTTACAAAAACTTGGAAACTATGTAGAAAAATAGATAAAAGTATGTAGATTCTGAAAATAAAATTAGTTTTTGCAAATTTCCTTTTTTTTTTTTTTTTTTTCAAACGGTACTTACTTTAAAAATACGCCTCGTAGTATGCAAGTTAGTCAAACCAAACACGATTAAAATTAAAATCTACATTGATATTTCCTTTAGAATGTTTCAAACTTGTATTAATCATAAATTAAAATTACTTCTTTTTCATCTTTTTTCAACATTAAATATTTTACTGTTTTGGTCTAAAGATGAGAATAGACAGTGCTCTTTTATTGGTTTTGTGTGTGTGTATACCACACCTGAAACACAATGCAAAACTCACTGAAGACAAGAGGATCAGTATAGTGTTATTGCTAAGTAATAGAAGATTGGTCAGAAATTCCAGTGAGGCTTAAATGTGTGCAAAGTTTACCAACATGGATCTGGTTTTATTAAGTTGATAGAAAATTCATGCAAAAAATTAAGTTTTCTTGCCTGATTATAAGAATAAAGATATAGTATAATAAATATATATCTATTATAGTATAATATAGATATAGAATAGTCACTAACACTGAATAATAAAAATAATATATTAAAAAATACAGAACAATAATAAATACTTTATTTAAAACTAATATGTCACTAATAACAAATAAAACAGCCTGTGAAACTTGAAACTTAGAAGAAAATATATCAGTTTTTAAAATTCCGCCAAAAAAAAATCGGTGATGTTTTTTTCAAAAGCTGAAGGTATACTGGCATAGAATGAGGCTTTTTCTACAGCTGAACAATAAAAGAAATACAATTTACCGTAGCTGAACACAGAAAGAAGAGATTATAAAACTGTACAGTCGGACCACATTTTTGTGGTGGTCCGCACCATGGGACTGTTCAATACGTCACATAAATGTGGCGGCTGCACTGAACGTGTTAATCTGTTATCATTAACCCTAGAACGGTGGGGCTATTCTGTGAGCTATTACTGGTGGAGATGCGAAAAATTTACTCACTTGATGATTTTCCTGGGAAAACTTTGTTGTGAATTTTTTTTTGAAACATTTTTGTTTTCATATGTTTTCTATCTCTTTTTTGTTCGTTTTGTTTAAATTTCAATAAATATTGGTTAATAGTTACAAAGATTTCTCAATAAATCACCAAGCTCTTTTATTCTATTTATGTAGCTTGAAAATATTTTATTTACTAACATCAACTGTGCAAAATACTTTATAAAACCCCAGATAGTAGACGAAATTAAGATACTAAAAGTAGGAAAAATAAAGTAGTAAAATGAAATAAATAAAATTATACAAATTAGTGAACCGGAAAGTCACACAGAGTGTTTTTGTTGCTGGGGCTACTTACTCTGGCAGTTTGTTGCACAACCAAAACATATTTTCTTTTGATGTTCGCCGCATATAGGTTTGCAGCAAAAGAGATAGTATGTAGTTCTATGTCTTCTTTTTGTGTATGAACACTCACTGCAGTACTTCCTTGGAGCTTTTTCTTCTTGGCACGTAACATTTATTGCCAGTTCCTTTCCACCCAATACTGCTTGAATTGCAGTTCGCAAAGGTTTGAAAGGTTTGAAGGCAGTTACTGTACGTATAAATAAAGTGGTACTACAAACATACAAAATTATAATGCTCTATTAGTGGTTATACGTAAATTATATGCATAACATATACAGCATCGGTGAAGATGCAAAAGATTTACGAATTAAAATTATCGTGTATAAGTGGAGATGCGAAAAAATTACTCACTAGCTTTTGTTAAAGGCACCAGTACTATAAATATACGCAGTAATTAGATACGATTTCATTACGAGACAACGGTCAACTAACTCCTTATAGCATATCTGGAAGATAAGGGTGGTGCAGCCTACTGATATGGAGGGGCAAGCGTTGTTGACGTAATATGCGTAAGATTTACTCCACTCCACCATTCTAGGGTTAATTCTACAGATGTATCGGAAAGTCTAATCTTCTTTTCTTGATAATGATTTATACTTTTTCACATTCAATATAAATTTTTTTTATTTTTTTTATTTATACACTTTGTTTTTATACGTTAGTCCTGTAATTTTTCTTAAAATTGTAATATATATTTTACTTTCTACTTTCTCTGAAAATGGCCTGTCCTTTGGTGTAGTGGCCAGTGCAGCTGGCTTCTAATATCAGGTTCCAAGTTCAAAGAGACCCAGGTATGATTTTTTTGTCACTCTTCTGCATCTGCATTAGCATATTGTGCAAAAAATATCTAGTATAAAACAAAACAAACTGAAAATATTTGTGAACATACTGCACTGTAAAGACCTTCTGACAAAACTACAGTATTATTTCTTAATTTTGAATTGTTTGATATAGATTCTTATGTTACAAATATCTTTTCTAAGATGACATGAAATTTTCAATTTTTGTAGGTACCTTCTTTGTTTTCCTGGTTAATTTTTTCCTAATATATTTAACATTATTATTTCTCCTAATTATAAAAACTTCAGTTCTTCCTGTATTTCAAAAATAAATTTTTTTAATGCATCCTGCAGCTTGAGATCAGTTCTATTGTATAAACATATGAAAATTTCAGAAACCTTTTCAGCTGCTTTGATCATTATGATCTACTTACACGTGTTTCGGTGAATCCACCACCTTCAGAGTTTAAAAACTATCATTTGAAACTTTAAAACCTAACAGATGTGGCATCTTCTGTAGGTTTTAAAGTTTCAAATTATATTTTGTTTACTCTTATGGTGGATCCACCAAAACACATGTAGGCCTAAGTAGATAAAAACAGCTGAAAAGGTTACTGAAATTTTCAAATATTTATACAATAGAATTTCTTTATTTTTTTAAATGTTTATGCTTTACGGGTCTTGAAACATTTTGTTTTCTCACATGAGAGTTGTAATACAATGTAAGTCAGAATATTAGCTTTAAAAAATTTAAAAAACATTTCCCGGCCTTGAGGTTAGGAACTATTCTACTTCTTTGATAGTAGCGTACAGTTTGTGTGTAATTTTATTGATTTTACTCATTTGCTGTGTGATACAGTTATTGTTCCTGTTGATGAAGTGTACGAAGATTGGAAGAAAACAGTTGCACCATCTCATATCAAAGATATTGCTGAACATTATGGAATATTTAATGACTTGTTCCTCGATGCTTATTTTTATCCATCTGTTATCATGGATGTCAGTTACAAATCAAAAGAAGGTCTTGTACCAGTTTTTAGGGGCAATGATGTGAATCCATCTCAGGTATTTAATTTTATGTGGCTTTTAATTGTATCAAAAATAGTGTTGGGGCGAGTTCATAGGAGACTGATTTTGAACTAGGTACAAGCATGCACTAGGAACTGATACAGACTAGGCAGGAAAACTGCTCTGTACATTCTGTTTCAGTTATAGATACTGAAGTCACGAGATTGCCTTTTGCGTACGTATGGGCTGTGAGGAAGGGAAGTGGAATATTTGCAGTGCTGCCAACCTCAACAGTGAGACACTACTCGTTCATTTCACTACCATGCAGTTTCTACATATATTTTTTAAGCTGTAATTTATTCCGAGAAAATGTTTTCTTCATAAACCGTACAAGAAATAAATATGACCTGTATTATTGCCTATAGTTTAATTGCATGACTAGAAATGTTTAATTTACTGTAATTACGAATGAATTGCCTTCTTTACTATTGCTGTCATCAGCGTTTTCATTATCAGTCTCTCTAGTATCTAACTAACAGTTTAAATTTTTTACCAGGTGTCAACAAAACTGTCAAAGAATAGCTTCTTCACATCCGTAATTTCCTTCTTTATTTTTCGAATAGTGGAAACGGAAACATCACAGTAGTTAGCCGCTCGCTCACAGCTTTTGTTAAGAGGCACGGACAGGCATTTTTGCTTTGTTTCAACTTCACAACATTTTATTACATTGCATTCAGCCCTGTGAATAGTTCGACCATGTTTTCGAGAAACCGACATTTGTGTTTACGGTAACAAACAGTTATATTCGTTCAGTTAACCTACAAAAGCTTCCGCGATGTACTGTATATGCTCTGGGTATAGTATAAGTTGTTATGTTTGTTGTACTGAAATTAAAGTAGTCGGGCATGCGCACTGATGCTTTTCCCCCTTTACCCCTCGTTGCAAACAAGGGAAAACTCGTGACTCAAGTGACTATACAAGTCACTGATTACATGTACATTCTACAATGGAGTGTTTTAAAATAATTTTATGAGGGAAAAATACTTATTTACTGTATTACTGTAAGGGTTGTGTGGGAATCAGTTTTTAAAACTAGAGGAGAAACCTTGTCATTATCCTCTTAATCCCTCTTTTTAGTACTCGGGTTGGGCCCAACAAAACTTCTTTCCTCCACTCTATCGCTAAACTATCTCTTTTCAATTGTGCTCTTTGCATCGTATCATTTTTCCAATCCATCCATAACTAAACCGATGTACTTCATTCTTGGTCTTTTTCCTACCACTTCCTAATGGCCAGCCCCTGGTGTAAACATCAGGGGTCCTGGATTTGATATCCCCCTTCTGTTGTGGCATTTTTCATCACTCGTTTTCATCTACCATTCATCATCTGCATTAGCAGTAATTTGCAAAACAATAATAAGATGTGAAGCAAGAAAAACAAATAACGTAATATAGTGTCTTTTCAGGCAGCCTGTCCTCTACTGACATGTCCAAGCTATTGTGGCTTTGCCTGTCCATTTTCAATAGTT
The DNA here is from genome assembly GCA_035578175.1 of Catonia carolina. NCBI lineage: Eukaryota > Metazoa > Arthropoda > Insecta > Hemiptera > Achilidae > Catonia > Catonia carolina. The sequence goes on along the minus strand of JAQMRL010000001.1, from coordinate 305,377,843 downwards.
CCTTAATTGTATAATTTCTCACTATCTCTTCTTGTCTTTCCTAATATACTCCTCTTGAACTTCATTTGTTCTACCTGCTCTCTACTCTCTATCTTCCTTCCACTTGTAATTGTTTCCTGTACTTAAGTCAGTATGAACCGAAAATATGCATATACATAAATTTTATTGCAACGCATTGGAACTTCGTGATCCCAAACTAAACATCTCACACTTTGGACGCTCTTGCTTACAATTGTTTTTTGTTTGTTTCTAATGTAGATATTATTATTAATCTTAGGTTATATTGTTCATTATTTTCATTGGCAAGAGAAAGTTGTGTGAGGGTTTCACACCAGATTTTTACTGTTATCTGAACGTTTTATTTTTCTGTTATTGCAGGCAGAAGCTGCTCCTCAAGTTATCTATGAAGCTGAGCCAGATACATTATGGACTTTAGTTTTAACAAATCCAGATGGTCATCTTACTGTAGAAAATGCTGAATATGTCCATTGGTTCATGTTAGTTTATATCTTTATAATTCTCATTAGTTGTAACTCTGTTCAAACTTCTAAGTTTACTTTTAATAATTTACAAATTAATTTTTTTGTCATAATTATAATGTTTATGACAATTCAATTTATTTTACAAACTATATATGTTCTGTATTGGATATTGTTGGCAATAATAGATACAGTACAGTGTAAGGTTTAGAGAATATTACATGTAAAATATTTTTCTTTAGAGAAAATATGCTAAGTTCCACTGTTAAGTGTGGTATTTTAAATTAAAGGACTTAATAATCAGTAAAATAATTTTTCAGTTGCATGCTTTAATGCTTATAAGTGTTAAAAGTAAAATCTAAATCACTGACTGCTACCTTAATACACTGTTATGTGAAGATGATTAATATGATCACCGGAGGCTTGTATATAGAAGTTTCTTCAGATTTTGTGTTTTTGGCAGTATTATTACTACCAAATTTTTCATAAAAATCTAAATCTGATAAGCATTCATTTTTGTGGTTTTTTTCTGAAAATCGTATCTTTCTCTTTAGTGTTTTTCCATTTTGTCTTCTCTGATCTGGATGTTTTTGCATTGTCTTGAAACTGCGGTTTATCTTTGGTGATTTTCTTAATCTCTGCAGGAATTACCAATTCATACAGTTTGTTTCGGAACTTGTTGAAATATTAAATTTCATTAATTAAATCTTGTTCCATTTTCGAGTTGCTGTTTGTGAGCAAAGTTTGTTTTGTTTTGTCATTGCAATTATCTTTTAGATGGAAAATCTTTTTGTTTATCGGTTTATACATTTGATTTGTTAAAAAATATTGTGCTCTGATTTTATGATTGTGTTTTCTAAAGTCTCAATGTCTTTGTAAAGTTCTTTGTTTGGTGTATTTTGTCTTTCTCCATTTCTGTAATGTGTGCACAAGATTTCATAGGATTTTTCTTTCCATTTTTTCCAAATTTTGTATTCATTACTGATGGTTAGTCACGAAATGATCTTTCTTTGAGATGAAGTGTAAGAGCGGAACAATCTACTGCGCATGCCCAGTTTCTCTATTACAATCCTAAAAACATGCTGACACTCATAGTTCAATGAAATACACAGTCCTCATTTTATTATGCTCATTTTATTACAAGTGGTAGAGGAAATATTGTTTTAATTTGGCTATTCTGTTTTTACATTTTAGGCTATATTTATATAAATAAAAGTATTTTAATTTGTTAAAACCCATTCCTTTTCTTTTCATTTTAATTCTTCACATTTTATTCATTATTCTGTAGTGTTCATGAGTTTTATCATGTCGACCATTCGAAAGCAGGGTAAAACAATTTGAAGTGCGGAACGGAATGTTATTTTAAATGTTACTAAGTGTTGTAAACAAGAAGCAAAAAATAAACTATATACTACACAGTTGCATGTTTTTAGAAATGTACGTACTACAATAGCAGCAGCGCATTGCCCACACTGAGTCCCGGGTTCATCTCGTCATTACATATTAGTATTTCTATTATTTGTGATTATTGTTTACGTTCTTTAGAGAATTATTGGTTTGAAAACTGTATTATAAGTTGTTACACAAATTTTTCGTATTATAAAGATTTTTGGAGTAAAAGAAACATGGTTCCATTTTCGTGATTTTCCCCTCCATTGCAGCTTTAATGTTATCCTTTTTCCAGTGAATTCTCCTTCATACCTGAATTTATCTACAAACCTAATTTTTCCCCATTTATTTTTCAATTTATTCTGCTTAATCATGTATTTTTAAGTATAAACATCATTCTGAATCTTAAATGATTTCTGGTGTACATATAATTTTTGCATTTTCCAAACTATTTCTCATCATTGGATTATTAACTACTTAATCGTTGTTTCTTTTGGTTAAATGATTCTTTTTGTTTCCAGAGGTAATATTCCAGGAACTAATGTACAGAAAGGTGAAATTGTATGGGACTATTTGCAACCATTTCCTCCTTATGGTACTGGGTATCATAGGTACATATTTATACTGTACAAGCAAGATAAGAAAATTGATTATTCTAAGTTAAAAAAAGCATCCCCTTGGTAAGCAATATAATTTAGTTTTTAGTACTTATATTAACCTTCGGGGACTTGCGCTGTTGGATTTTTGCTACAGATGTCTTTTTTTTTTAAATATAGGCAATTAGGTCGGATACCCTTCGTGTATTCCTCAACTCATTCCTACTACGTATTATCATGTCATCAAAAATATTATTTTCTGAAATACGGGAAGTTTACTGGCGTCATGCAGGAATTTTGTGAATTCACAAAGGTGCCAGTTCTGATGTAATACTTTTTATATTTTTATATATTTGCACTGCATAATTCGTTTTATATATTTATTTTTTTTACATTTGCACTGCATAATTCGTGTCCTGTTCTTAGACAATACAAATTGATCACATGGGACTGGCATGCAGTTATTGAGAGCTGCTATTACAGTAGTGATGTGACACTCGTGAGCGAGTCGCACAAAAGAGCTAGCTCTTTTAACTGAGCGTTGAGCTACCCCCTCTTTTATTTTGAACGACCAGCACACCAAGCGTTTCTCCCCACGCAGCACGCTCTCCGCACAGAGCTGACTTGTACATCTCCTCCATGACTAAACCACTTTTCTTTAGTCGCATCATAGCAAGGGCTACCTTAACGCTGCATGGAAAGTATACATATCGTATCAAACTCTGCCTCTGTTTGTGAGGGTGCGGAGAGGGGGTCATTATTCTTTCTTACTATACTACAACAACCCTGAGACAAGTGGTTGTAAACTACCATTGTAGTGTACTGTAACATTTTACCATGTGCATATGAAACAAAGATAGACACATGACAAAAATTTGTTTGTGGAAAGGGATGCATGAATGTTCAGGTTGATGCACGCACAAACACAATGTGCTGTGTGCGAAGGAGTGAGCGAAAGTCACCCTTGGCTCGACTCACTGTCTGTTTATTCACATAGCTCAGCTCAGTGCTGTAGGTATTAGAATCTTCTAGCTCACTCCCACAGTTCACACTGTCTCATCGTTCAATTGTATCCATGCTCTGTGCCGTTCACTCAAGTGTGTGGAGCAGGGTGTGCTAGCTCACCTATTTTATTGTGCCATCCCATGACTATATTACAGGTTCTTATTTCATATGAACTGTGCTAGATTTGAACATCGTTCCACTAGTGATGAGAGACAAGAAACAGACAGACTGTCCTCAATCTGGGAAATATTAGTGTGAGCGAATTCGTAATTGTAGATAAATGCTTCATGCCTTTCATGGCCGTTGCTCCTGGCATACATGCCATAAAAGCCAGCCAAATACTGTTTGAATGATATTTTTAAACAAAACACATTACAAATACTTTTAATACAATATTATTTTAGTAGTAACTTAAAAATATCATATATTTTTTTTAATAATATAATTTATGTTTTTGTAATAGTTTAAAATTGATTGTAATTTTCATATTTTTTAAATACATTTTACAAGAATGCAAAATTATTCAAATATGTATTTAACATTATTACTTCAATAAGTGTTAGGAATATTTTCAATATTACAAGATGTTGCAAAAATGCAATGGTGCCAGTCCCCGAAGGTTACGATTTTGTTTTAGATTTAAAATTTTAATATTGTTAATTTTTTTTAAAGAATAAAGAGATATCTGAGGAAAAAATTATAAATTAAAATCATGATCAAACACGAGAAATGAGAAATAAGATAAGAATGGTGAAGTGGTCTTCATAAACATGTTATGTAACGGATCTAATTATAAAAGCCCAAATCAGATTCAAAAGTGCTACATAGTTCCTTTGTATGGAATGGAGACGTCTACTTTTAAGATACAAAAAGTAGACGAAATTCAGTGTTGAAATTATAGATATATCGATGTGCCTTAAAGATTCATGGACACAGAAAAAGCCAAATGCTTACATTAGATACATAAGGACGTAGAATTAATTAACATAATAAAGAGACAAAAACTAAAATCCATTAAACATAGTAAGCACGGAGAAAAATACCATCTGCTGCAGTTTTAAAAATAAATAAATTTATGTTTTAAACTTAAATAAATTTAAGTTTTAAAAGTAAAATAAATTTGCAAGTACATTGCAACAGCTGTAGACTAATGTTACAAATGATCTTTTGTAGCTGCCTTGATTTTTTTCCTAATGATTTTACTTAAAACTTACACATCTTCAATCATCTGTATAAAACTCTTTTTCTACAGATGACTTCTGCAAGTATGAACAATTAGTTTCAATTTAATATTTTATGTATTCTCATGATGGTGGGTCCACCGAAACGTGTAAAGTTTTAAGTAAAATCATGAAGAAATAATAATCAAGACAAAAGGCCAGTAAAATAATTAAAAATATGTATACAGTAAAACTGATTACAACTGCAAGATGCATTGTAAAGATTTATTATGCCATTGTTTTATTTACAGTTTGGATCTGTCAAAACGAACATTTTCTACTTATGACTTCTATAGAGAACATCAAGATGTATTGACTCCAGCTGGTCTATCATTTTTCCAGTCAGGCTGGGAACCTTCTTTAACAGATTTTTTTCATAATACACTCAATATGAAAGAACCTAGATTTGAATATGATTTTGACCCACCTTTCATAAGAAAACAAGAATGGTGGCCTCTTCGAAAGGCTTTTAATATGTAAGTATCATTTTCCTTTCTAAGTTTTCCTGAACATTTTTATAGTGGTTAGATTTTTAATTTTGAAAGATTTGTTAAAAAACATTCCTTTTGAATTGCACAATTTTCCGTAAGTATACCTTTAGAATGCTTTATGTGCGATGTGGGTGATTATGCAAGGCAACTATCTATAATACTTTACCACATTATCTATTGAAAGGTCTATTCATTTAGAAGATTACTGTAATAATAGTTTTTTTAAAGGTGCAGCAATATCAGTCATTAGTGACTACTTTGGGTTTAGGAACGGTGGATTTGAACATGTAATAATTTTCCAGAACCTGGCTATGAATAAAATCTGGTACCTCCGCTTTGCAGCATAGTATGCACACCATTCGGCAATTGGAGTTCTTTTTTTTACATTACTTCACTTCTTAATTTTTGTAATTTTTTGTTACGGCCACCAAACTTGATCAGCTCTATGTTAAGCCTTTGTTTTTTCACACAGTAATCTTTTGGTTCCTAACAAGTGTTAAGCCATTATGTAGCTCTTCCACCATTTCTGGATGCAGTGATTTTTTTTAGGTAGAGCTTGTGTCCAGCTACATGAAAGGAGATTGGGTTAGTAGTCTGTTTACCTACATATTAGACTTATTCTAAAGTCAGCAACTTGGAAAATGTCACTTTGATATTACTTTATGTTATTTATTTATTTCCTACATACAGACTTCAACAGAATCTGAATTTTTTCTTTTTTAATCCATAAGGCCACAGCAAGACAATATAAATATTTTATATTCTTACAGTCAAATTACTAATAGCAGTGATGTCTTTTTAATAGTATTACATCATTTTATACAATAATGACCAGAAAAAATTAAATAAAAACAACTGCAATAAATCAAATGTTAAAATACTCCCTAACAATTTTATAACTTCGCAATTAACAATAGAGATCACAATTTGTTTGTTCATGTATGAATAAAATAATATGAGCGAGATATTACACAAAAAACCATTTAATAACAGAGACGGTTAACTTTAATATAGTAGATATTAAATTGAAATAAGAGTAATCTTACAAATAGACAACAGTTCTATGTTGCACGCAAAATAGACAATTGAAATTCAGGGCTTCCACACTGCCCTACACTTTGCTGTCTCCTCCCACAGAATAGTGAACAGCCAGCAATAGAAGTCCGTCAGCAAGTAGAATGGCAAACAGCCTTAATATACTTGCTACAATGATTCATTATATTATATTTCACCACTCCTATTTTTATTATTAATTATCATTTCCAAATTTACCAAATCATATATCAACATACTTATTCACGAAGAACGTCTGTAGACACGAAGATATGAACATAGATACACATAACACGCAGGTACAAAGGGCTTGAACATAAAAACATAAATTACATCAACATACTATCACAGTCAGTTATGTCAAATCACACTCCTCAGTAATTCCACCTAAAAAATTTCAATTTTTGAGTTAAAAAAGTCTACTTCGTTTCCAAAATCATTTGCAATACCAGCACAACGGGCCAGAGGTGAGGCATCTTTAAACTCGTTAGATGTAACAAACAATCTATATCTCCTCACTCCTGCATTGGGAACCTTTAGACCCAGTCTAGAAATATCGCCATCAACATATCCATGCAGGACCTTGTAGAGGTACAACGCCGCCGCCAATCCACGACGCTTACTCAGAGGGTGCAATTTCCATGTTTTACATAAACCCTCATAACTGTCTATGTCAGAAAACTTTCTGTACACCAGATACCTCAAGAAATTTTTTTGAACACTTTCAATAAGGCTGGTAGTGGTAATCCTATCGTTGCCCCTAACCACGGAACAGTATTCTAAAATGGGGCAGATGTTAACTTGATAAAGTTTTACGATACTTTCAGGGTTTCTAAAATTTCGTCTGATCCATTTCACCAAGCCAAGATTTCTTTGAGCCTTCGTTGTAACTTTTTCAACGTTCTTATTGAAGTACAACCCTGAGTCCATCACTACCCCTAGATCAGATATCGTATCAACCCTTTGAAGCGAACTTTCAAGGGCAGAATATACATACATACTTTTTAACTAATGTTTTTCTGGAGTATGTAATGACTGCAGTTTTCTCAATATTTAACGGCATTGCATTATCAAACGACCATTGAACAACTTGTTCAATATTTTCCTGCAGCATCTGCCTGTCATTCTCATTTTTATCGATCTGTAAATCTTGAGGTCATGTGCGTACATTTTTAACTCTGAGGTAATACCCCTGTGTATGTCGTTAACAAAAATAATAAAAAAGAGCGGTCCAAGGTTGGAGCCCTGGGGCACCTCAGAGGTGACATCAAACTCTCTACACAGCACCCCAGAAATCTTCACACAAAATGAGCGCCCCTGCAAGTACGAAGTTATCCACCTCAACAGCTGCCCAGTAACCCCATATCCCCTAAGTTTAGAAACTATGAGTTGATGAGGAACCTTACCGCTTTGCGGAAATCGAAGTAGATAGTGTCGACCTGCCCTCGGTTATGTACAACAGGCGCAACGAAGTTAAGCATATCAACTAAATTGGTGGTAGTCAACCTACCACTCATAAAGCCATGTTGCTGTTGAATGATAGATGCCTTGAGGGACTTGAACAGATAGTTGTGCATTACTGTCTCAAAAACTTTAGGCAGAACGCCCAACACTGATATTGGACGATAGTTTCCTACATCGTGCGGATCACCCTTTTTTGGTGTGGGCATAACAATAGCCATCTTCCAAGAATCCGGAAACACACCCGTCTTAAGACTGTAGTTAAGAACCCAACTAATCACAGGCGAAAGAAGCCCACTAGCACCCTTTATCACAATTGGAGACAAGCCATCGGCACCAACTGCAGCTCTTGCATTCAACTTCCCAATAGCACGCTGAACTTCATCTATGGATACTATTGGCACATTTATAGTTGCATCACCATCATGATGTTTCGTTCCAATATCATTATCCAACTTCATCCCCCCAGTCTTCTAGTCTGGTAAACAGAGTGAAAGTACTCCCCAAATCGCTCGGCCAGGGGTCCGGCCTCAGTTATTAATTCGTCCCCGATCTTGATTGGTCTCACATACTTCACATCAGTCATGAAGGATTTAATATACTTGAAAAATCCAGATGGTTTATGACGTAGTTCATCCTCGGCTCTGTGGGCACGAGCGACACGATCTCTAGCCAACAGTACTTTTGCTCTCTTCCTGAGATCGAAAAATATACGACCGAATCCTTCAAACCACCAACGCACTCACCAGATGATGGGCCGCACAATTCGAATATTGTCTCTCTTAATAAGGTATTTTCTTCCCTAAGTTGAATAATTTTGAAGTTCATACTCGAGACAGTTTCAAGTAGGTTATTCATTTTTCCATCCAGAAGAGAAATCATACCAAGTGCCTTATTTATGAGCTCATCATTCATATTATCACAAAATCTCAACTCTTTTATTCTTAGTCAAGTCGTCCGTACATTTATAATATGTTTGGTTTCCGTTAACCTGGCTGCTTTCTAATTTCTTTTTATTAGTTTCGTTAATTTTGCTGTTATGGAGCGATGTAACATTATCAATACTGGGTGGAGTACTCATGATCTCTAAATTATTTTGACTCTCAACAATCACACAGTGTTTCTCAAGAGACTGATTCTGTGATGAATCTGAGAGACTATGGATCAAGTCGTCAGAAACATTTTGACTAATACTCACATCACTACCTTTAATATCACAATTACTTTTTTACACCAATTGGTGTTCCGTCGTTTACAATAACTTTAGGACATAATAAATTACTATAGGACAAAACTTTAGTTTACATCATAATGAAACTATTTTACAGAATTTTTGAGGGATGAAATGAGAAGGTTATCTCATTCACAACACTGCCAACTTCAGCCGTCAGTCAAGCTGTATTACAATATTAATTTTTTAACCTTGACAATTATTTGTTATCTCTCCCCAAAATGTTTGTAATTGTTAATAAAAAACCTTCATCTTTTATAAGTCAGCAAAATGATGTTTTTTTTCAGTTCCTGTTTTGACATGTGTGGTGTACTAAATATTCCCCATGAGGGATTCGCCAGATTTGTGGCGAATTAAATGTTACACATAAGTTTATACTAAATTTGCTGTGAATAAAAAAATGAAGTCACTATTCTTGAATAATTCTGTTTAATAATTTAGCATGTTGTACAGCAAATATATAAATTTTTAATGTATTTTTTATGTTTTAATGTTTTAAATTATCACTTATTTAATTTATTCTTTTGATTATTAACATGTCCCATAGATTTTTACATTCAACGTTGTTTTAAATATCATTTTACTTTTGTATTTTACAGTATTTTAAATGTGTTTTAAATTAAATTTTCGCACTAACTTGTGGACCAACCATCCTGTTTGATGTCTGGAACCACAGTCACCATATTCTTTTACAAAATTCATCATTATTCTTCTTTAGTTTCCTAGCAACCAGTAAATAACTCTCTTTTCAATATTCTTTTTTCTTTAATATAAATTAAATAGTTTCAAAAATGTTTACTATCCAGTCAGCTGGAGTTTGTTTATATACTCAACTATAGCAAACATAAACAAACTTTACCATAGCTGATTCAGTTCGTTACACATGTGGGTATTTGTTGTACGTATTTTTTGATGTGTACAATTAAGTTTTTCTAAATTGAGAAATTGACATCTTATTTTTTTCTTCTCTTTCAGTTATTTGGATAAGTACAGAGATCAGAAGGAAATATCTAAAGAATTTCTTTTGAAGAAACTAAAGAAAACTCATCCTTTTAAGAAACCTGAAGTGCCACATCCATTTCCAAATGCCATTCCTATTAAGAAAAGCGTTCCATCTTGGTTAAATGTTGAAATGAAGAAGGAACGACTTGGACGTGGAAGATCTATATATCATGAGAATCAACCTTGAAATGTTCAGTTTTGTTGTATTTGTAAAGTTATATTAGTTTATTATTTGTTTTTTGTAAATTTTTAATTGTTTAAATAAATTATAGAATTAAATTTACATTTCTGTCTACTAAAAAAAAATATGTACTGTATACTAAACCAAAAATTCTCTCTGCTATTCATACATGCATTTCCCATGTAAAATATATTAATCGTTCCATTTGGTACTTATTATTGTATGTTCCTATACTCAAATGTATGCCTTTTTCGAATAGAAAAGTTACTGGTGAAATAATACTGTTTCACTTTTTCTTCCCCATGTGAAACAAATAGGTAAAGAAAGTTATGTTTTTTCGTGAATGTTTACACACACATAAAAACAGGAAACTGTACATGTTGAAACTTGGAACTTTGTGGTACCATGAGGAGACCCGACATGAACATTTTCATTAAAATTGGTTAACGGAAAATATCAGGTTAATAGTGTGCTATTTTCCACTTTTTAAAATTTTATTAAAAACGCCTCTCATGATTTTATAAAAACCACCTCATTTTTTGTACTCTAAGATGGAGTAAATAACTCTCGGGACTTTGTGAGGGGTTGTACTCTTGAGGTCAATTTTTTTAAGAATTCTTTTTCTACATAGTGTAATTTAGCATCAGTTGGTGATTTTCCACATCTTCTCATTGAAATCTCTTTTCGAAACAGGAATTTTTTTGTAACAACAAAATATTGTTTATAAAACTAGATCAAGAAATATGTTGTCAGTAAAGAGGCCATGAACCAGCAAAACTAGTGTGAAAGAGTAGAGCAATGAAAGTAATAATGTGGTGATGTCAGAACAAAACAACTTACTCACATCTTGTACATACCTTTTTAAAATCCCGATATTCATTTTGAAACAATCAGAACTTTAATTACCTTTTACCCTTACAGCTATCATTATGATACCATGAGTGACTCTCAAATCTCATTTTATAGAGAAAAAATTACCTCATTCAGGCAAGCATTATTTACATCACTTCATAACCTGTATTCATTAATTTACAACATCATCTACATTATTACTTTCATTCACGTTACTTTCCCTAGAAATAATCTCTTACTTAGCTGAATTATAACCTTCTTTTCCACCAAAAATAACTCCCATCGTCAAAATTACAATCTATTAACAATCAATATTTTTGTCAGTAACTGTACTATTATTACGTGACATTTTATTATCACAACATTAAATGAATTCATAGACACAAAAAATGAAAACTATTATAAATTTCACTAATCTTTTCAGCTGCCTTGATCCTTAACGATCAACTTACACTTGTTTTGGTAGATCTACCATCATGAGTGATCTAAAATATCATATGAAACAATTAAAACTTTAAAACCTGTAAAAGATGTAGTATCTTCAGTTATATAAACAGAACAGTTCAATTTTTAATAGACATATTGAACAGAAAAAATAAATAAATAAGGCAGTAATTATAAATAACTGAATTTTGAATTTCATATGGATGGCTGAAGATACTACATCCTCTGAGGGTTTTAACGTTTTATACATTTTATACAATCTGATCATGGTGGATCTAATGAAACACCTGTAAATAGGTCATAAGGATCAAGGTAACTGAACATTCATTTTTTAATGAAAACATAGACGAATTAATCAATAAATGGTAATACACAAACGACAATAACATGCTGTTAGGTCAACATAATAACAGATGGCCGCACAAGAGAATAAACAGTACCGTTACAACTGCCTGCATAATGTTGTTAAAAAAATCTGGCTTTATTTCATCATTCCAAAGAGAAATACTGATTCAGAACACAGTCAATCTTCATATATCACAATATTGACATATAATACATGAAAATAAGCTGCTAGTAGATTGATGTTGACTAATGGCCAACATCCAATAAGAATGATAAAAACAAGATGTTGGTGAGCAGCTTTAAGGTAAGCGCACAGTGAACGCTGGTCCCAGGTACTGATTCACGGTGGCGAATGCGCGTAGTGGGAGCATGTAACTACGTGCTTAACCTTCATTCAGTTGTCGGTATTTAACATGAGTTCCAGTAGCAGCAGTGATGAGTTATTTCTAATGGAAAACTTTGCCATGAAATTATTATCATTTAAACACGATACTGTTAGCGACATTAATAAGAACAGAAAATTGTTCGGCATAATCATCTTTTTCCGCTATTAAAAAAATATATACAGGTTTTTTTAACGCATGAGGATGACTCTGGAAACGTTTAATTTTATATTGTCTCAAGTAGAACTCATTTTCAAAAACAATGGTGCAAATTGGACAAGCAACTAATATTACTGGAAGAAAGATTTGTGATTACTTTGAACATTTTAAACAATTTAGAATTTTTTGACTACCGATATTCCATATTATAAAGCATTGTTTGGCCAGTAATAATCTTTTAAAGTTAGTTTTATAAACCTATGTTAAAAATTAATTAATAAGTTATTATTTATGAATATGTTTTATACGACGCCAAGTACACTTAGGAACCTGCTAGCAAGCAGCAGGCAGGTTTATCCAAAACAAACCAGTGAGCTGATATGTGCAGATGACCAGTGTGCAGCTTTCTCCACCAGCGTTTACTGTGAGACCTCCAATTAAAATATAATGGCCTATTCCTACTAGCAGGCTCCGGCTTGTAAGCGACCAGCATTCACTGTGCGCTTACCCTTAGAGGTACTAAGTAACAGTTACAGGTTGGGGCTACAAGGATATAAATGTTACTTATCAGAAGACGTTATCAAACTGAATGATTACGAAAAGAATACATTTTATAAAAAAATATTTTATTTAATTAATCATTTTAACAATAAATAACAATGCACAATACTATATAATTCAATTAATTATTAATTAGTTATTTTTAGTGAACTTCAAATCGCAAGATCATCATAATAACTGACTGGAAAACTACAGTACAGCTTTTATACACAATATTCTTGTCCTTTTGTGAAAGACATCAATATTACTTGTGCAATAATAATTAAAATACATATCTTTACTAAAATATTCTCAACATTTGAAAAGATACTTTGTGACACTAGTTCACAATATATATTAAAGTATAAAATTGAATGTTCAAATTCATTTATTTATGTGAATAGTAAATTCTTTTCATGTACTGATTGGGCGTCACTAAGTTCTTTAGAAAAAAGATAGTAAACATTTGACCACATATTTAAGCATCACAACTAATATAAAAATGTTGGGTTAATCTGATACCTTAAAAATTCTCTTTATTTTCTTGACAACATTCTTTAACCATTTCTCTATAAATAAGAATAAACTACTAGTTGATTATCTATTTCTCAAAAAGAATTCTCCAATAGGTTTCCAAGAGAATCAGTTTCTTTTTTGAAGATAACAAATTCTGTGTTTATTTTCTGGTGCCCAAAACTATACTCAGTACTTTTCAGAATATTTCATTGTTGCTTTTTATAATGCATGTTCACAAAAATACTATGTTATAACAAAAGAAAACCCTTATGAAACAGAAACAAAAAACTAATTATTTATGATAGTACTCTTAATATGCTTTTAAAATTTGAGCAGACTTTATTCCTATATTCTTGTATGTGACACCTTTTACTAAAATCTGTCATAAGGCAATTAAATTAACTGGTTCATCCCTGTTACTATCTATAAGAACTATTATGTAATGTACAGTTCATGTAAAAACAAATGATTAGTTATTAATTTCAAAGGCCCTTGACATTGAAACAAGACCTTTTTTTAAACTTTGATTCTTTTCTAAGCAGTTTAAATAGTTATTCTTGGTGAAGTACAATCGCTGTTAGCTCGTGAGCAAATAAAAAGCTGTAGGCGTCTTGTGGTAGATTCTTCATGCAGTTTATAGCCACGTGCTAACAAGAATTTTGTCACTCTAGCAACATCTTCTTCATCCTCTTCTTCTTTTTCACTTGCCGCTGACACGACTCCTATCACCCTCAAGTTTACTTTATGGAATGGTAATGTCTTTAATACCTGAAACACAAATTCACCAGTTTAAGTGGTTATACTAACCAGTATTTACCACTTGATAAAGATATATTTCTGTTAACTAATGATGAGCTAGTATCAATTTGCAAAAAGGTACAAATATTCCAATATCAAATGGGGCTGGTTATCCAGCACTGAAAAGTTTGGAGTGATCAAAACTGGCAAATGCTTCTATCAGGGATGGTGGGTAAGGTTCAGATTTTGAGGTATAAAATGTATACAGTATTTGACTTCTATATGTTGAATGGGTGCCATTGGCCAGTCTAAACTAGCACGTCTAACACATACAGATGCCATCCAGAAAGTGTTTAGAGCTACCCCAGTGGTACTACCCTCAGGATTTCCCACTGAACAGAAGAAGACAGCCTGTGGCTTACAACCATAAAGCTAAATCAGTCAAAGCAATCTGTCCCACCATTTTTTATTTAGAAAAGTCCTAAGCATGCATGATGGAATGTCTCTAAATAGAATTAACCCTGGTGGTAACCACTATCACAAGTGTGAATCCACAATCACTTCATGCAGAGCACACTGGATGTTAGACTTTAGAATGCCTGTATCAACAAGTACAAATAAGTTAGAGCTTTCTGGAAGCCCAATGAATGACATGATGTGTGAAGATGACATGAAGATGTGGTGTTCATGATGACATGAAGATGTGTGAAGAAAAGCAACTTGCAAACAAAAAAAAAAAAATAGCACTATTGTACAATCAAAATGCAGACCAGTTAACTAAACTAAACAGTGGATAAGCTGGAAAAGCAAATTATTCTCATACGCGAATTAAAAGAGAAGCGGTTCACTGATGCCTACACTTTTGATTCTGTAAGGTTACAGGAACTCAAAGTACAACCTGGAACAACCTACGACTCTGAATGGCATTTTGTGTAAACAAACAAATCAGACTCCATAACAGACTTCCACTTATTTTCTGATAGGATCTGTACTTTAAGTAATAAAGTCTTCTATTTTATATAATAAATTCACTAACCCTTCTCTAACCTGCCTTTATTTTTTACCTTCTACTTACATGATGTATTTTAAGGATTCTTTTTAAGTAATAAAGTTAACCAACAAATACAAAGAATAGCAAATGACTGCTTTTTAGCACATACACTCCATTACAAGGATGAAGGTTAGGATTTTCTATCTTGAATAGTGATGGGAGATGAAATGTTGGTTGTACATTACATGCCAGAAACTTAGTGTGAATCGATGACATGGATACACATGGCTTCTCCATCAACATCAAGGAGAAAGCCAAGCCATGAATTTGAAAAATAATTGCTTGTTTTCTGGAACCATAATTTTTATAGCTATTTGTAGCAACGAGCTATCGTCAACACTAATAATTACAAGGTGACTCTTAAAATAGTTCATTGCGCACTCAAATATAAGTGCCCATGAAAACTTACATGATTTTCCTGCCCCCAATATTCATTTGTTTCTGAAGTTGAAGTAACATCTTAGAGAAATGAAATTTATCTATAACGAAGAAGTGTAAATCTATCAAAACATTTCTACCCAATTTGAATGAAAAATTCTACAGAGAGGCGTTCGAAAAGCTTGAGAACGACTGGGACAAATGTTTGTAATATTCTGAAAATCATACAGAAAAATTACGAAAAAGTTATGTATGTAAATTTTACTTAATTTATTTTTTTTTGGATTCCACATTGCATAAATATTTTAAAAACAAATATCTTCTTCTTTTTAATATCTCTCGTATGTTTTAGGTAAGGGTGCCCATTTCTTCAAAAGCTTTTGCATATTTAGCTGTTCTTTTTGTTTAGGGATTTTTGCAACTGGTGAGCGACATGCAAGAACGACAAAGGAACTCAGAAAGAAGGGAGTAAAAAAAAGCACGGACAAGTGATTATATTGAACAAAGAAAGTTAGCTGGTATAGTGGACAGAAGCCAGAAGAAATGGAGATCGGATTATTTTGACAGATTGGGCTGCATTCTGTTCCTCAGCTAATCATTGTGGTTTCTTCCAATAGTTTGCTTTATTTTGTAAAGTAACTCATGCGCCACATTTATCTTAGTAAACTGATGTAACTTTTTACAAAATAACTAAACAAACATAGCCAAAATAAAGCATGTACTGAACAATTTATCAAAACTGATGATTGATATGAACATTGCTCTTTCCAGGGTAATACTTCAGTATTACCTTTCTAAGTCTCTTAATTGATTACAAATACAAGAAAAGTTTATCTTCAATAACGTTTACATAATTTTAAAGCATGAAGATTAATTTATTTTTCTACATAATCACCATTTTGGGTAATACATTTTTGTAGCCGCTGTGGCAGTTTTTCTGTGTGTGTCAGGCTTACTTGCTTCCAAGGAAGTGTTAAATGTTATTTCCCACCTCATTATTGTTGCTATAGTGTGTTTAAGCCGAATGTTCTTTCAACTAGGAAATGCATGGTAGTTACTGGGTGCTAAATCCACACTATAGGGTGGATGGGTCAACTTGCTGCCATTGATGGTCTTGTCAGCATTTGCAAGACCCATCTTTACAAACCTTCTGATATTGCAACTTTTCAGTTAAAATCCTATAAATGGTGTTTCAGCAAATCTCAGGAACCAAAATGATTGCTTAAATTGATCCGCCAATCTTCATGATAGTTTGGTCAACCTTCACAACCATCCAATCTTTTTTCTTTGAAATAAATTTCAGTATGACAAGATGCAAAAATCCTATGCCATTTATGGACGATTTAACATCCATGAACGATTCACCATACACTTCCATCATTTGGTGATAAATATTGATTGATTTAATGATTTTTTTCGTTCAAAAACCAAATGACTGCAAACTTTGGACTCGGTGGTAGTGTGAAGAGGGAGCTCCTTTACAAAAGGCTATCAAATTAAGACCGAGCATCCCAGTGAGGCATGAGCAGGCTAGTTTTGTGAGTAGGGGAAACAAAAAACTACAGTATTGCCAACATTTGCTTGAACCAACAGTTTCCCTACATCCTCAGCACTTTAGAGACCTTACTTTTGGGATTTTCCTCTTATTAAAATTATAAAATATAGATTATTTTACAGTTTTAGCCAGTGATGGCAGGAAGTTTTTGTTTATGAGCTACTGTTCTGCATATTAATTCAAATGCAGACAGTGAATGGTGACAGATAAGAATTAATGATAAATATGCTAAACCTAACCATTACACCATCCAGTAAACACTTAAGAAGTAATAACTTGAAAGTACTCTTTTCTTATACATGATAAGTTTTCATTTAATAATTTGTAAAAATTACTATATTATAATGCATGTCGACTAACTTGAAATTCCGCTTTCTCTGCATTTAAACTAAGGAAATCGATATTTGTAGTGTTGTAGGCTAATAACAACGAGTAGAGAGGAAAACATTCCACGTTTGTTAGAATATCTTTTTTCTTTGGACTTTGTTGTGAATCACTTATGGTTGAGTGGCGAAATGATACCTGTAAAAATACATAAGTTGATATTATACAATTTTTCAACAAAGGTTATACAGTAAGACCTCGACTTACGCAAGGGATGCGTTCCACAAAATCATCGCGTAACATGAAATTTGTGTAACTTTGATGGTTCAGTTTAACCTTAAAACATTCGCTAATTGTTCATAGTGTTGATTCATTAAACCCAGTCGTTCCTTTTACGTTCTTCGGTTTTTTCACCCCTTTCGTATCTTTTATCGACATCTAACTTTTCCTTTAAAATAATCAGTTTCCTTTATTATTAGAACTCATATTGTACGCAAAGTAACAACACAAACAAGAAAATAAAAGACCTGCAAATTGTAGCATAATTAAAATCACAATTAAATCTACGCAACCATATACAACCGATATTTTTAACGCACTAAATAGTACGAATGTTTAGAACAAAAGCAAACCAAGATAAAATTTCAGTGTAAAAATGGGGAGTGTAACTATGATAACGGTTTCGAGAGGAATCAGCCAAACAGTGGTCATAAAAATGTAAACATCCATAAGATAAGAATAACTATTGTACTCAGTATTATGTTCAACAAAATCGCGCTAACATGATTTTGCATAAGTCAAACTCGTGTAAGTCGAGGTCTTACTGTACAATATTCTTAAAGAAAGAAAAAGTATTCTTTCAAAGCAGAAAGCAATGAAAAGCTCAAAAAGTGAAAAAAAACTCTCTCTTTGCCCTACCCCTCTCACTCACAGTACTTCTCTTAGTTATTACTAAAGTTTCAATTTTTTCAAAAGTGAATTAGAAACAAAATTTGTGAAATATAAAGTATGATAAACTTAATCAGAATTGTTGGGTGAATACTATAAATTCAATTCTGAATAATTTCTGCATTACACACTAGTTTGGTTCAGTGCATGAATAAAAATGAAGGTAAACTAATTTCATTTTTTTTCAATGTGATAAATCACCAAACCGAAGCCCATAACTAGTGTTCTTGGACAAAGAGAACAAAATACAGTCACTCAAAGTTAGATTAGTTAAAAATGTAAGTTGAATCTACATGAGCAGATTAAGCACTGTCATTTTATAGCTATTGATCACCGTGAAGTAGAACAGCATAGACTGAACTGAGAAAAAACATCAAATATGAAATAATTTTAAACATTCTATAAAATACTGTAATTTATATTAGTTTTTATACCACATTTAAGGCAGCTTCTTAATTGTCTTTGACTTACAAGAGAATAAAACTAGTTTATAGGTAATCAAAGATTTTATGTGAACAATTAAAAAAGCAAAATATTGACAACAGCTCTATGAATGCCAAGAAATCACATTGTAAAACCAACTTTTCTGGAATAACGGACTTTCAAGATGATTCCAATAAACTCAAGATGAACATTTGAAACTCAATATTTAGTTGATTAGGGTAAATATTTTCTACAACAGGCAAAACATTTTTAGATTTTCAACAACATGTTAAACCGGTATAACAAAATACTGTAAATTATATAATGTATATAATACAAAGACAAAACAAACTTTAATGGTGTTAACAGGCTAACAGTATTGTCAGTAAAACAATTCTTTGACTTATTAGCTGTACTCATGTTGGATTTTATATAGGTTAAAACAAAAATAAATAGAAATAACTTGTTACGTTAGATCAGGTTGAGCAAACATACTTACTTGTTTCGGGTTAGACGTAGGGCTGATACATACATTAGCTATGTGACAGTTTGTACGTTTGTTCACACACTGCTCCAGAACGTTATAATCGTGAGGGTCTGGCTGAGTTAAAAGACCTCTCCATCCAAGATTTTTTTCAAGCCAGTAGGTATTGGATTCTTGTCCATGTCTGTATGCACCAGTCTCAATAAATACACCATTCCTCTAAAAAATAAAAATTTTCTAATTTAAAAATGTCAGTGAAAATTCAATAAAAAGCAATCACAATAATGAAAAACTATAAATAACTACACTATATGAGAGGTGCGGCTATTAAATAACGAGACTGACGTTGTAAAAAATTTTATTTTTATTTTATACATAATCACTTATTGTCACCTTCAATATACACTTCTTCTCTATCTATACAACGCTCCATGCAAATTTTCCATTGTTGGAAACAGTGCTGGAAGTTATCTTCTGTCAGCTCCTTCAGGACATGTGCCGCTTTCTCTTTTACAGCTTCCACAGACTCAAATCTTCTACCTTTTAATGCAGATTTCACCTAAGGGAACAGGTAGAAGTCACATGGTGCAAGATTTGGTGAATAAGGTGGATGTCTAACACTGAGATGCTGTAATTGGCTAGAAACCTCTCGACAGATAACGTGGAATGAGCTGGCGCATTGACTTGGTGGAGAACCCATGATTTGTCCTTCCACATTTCGGGGCGTTTTTACTTTCTCTTTGACGTAGTTTAGAAAGTACCTCAAGGTAGTTATATTGATTAATTGTTTGACCTTCAGGAACCCAGTAAATGTACACAATCCCATAGATATAAAAAAAAACAATCATCATTGCTTTAAATTTTGACTTGCTCATTCAAGCTTTTTTGACTCTCAGTGAAGTTCGGCTCTTCAGTGCATGGATTGGCGCTTCATTTCCAGATCATAAGTAAAAAACCACATTTCATCACATGTTATTATCTTCTACCTGTTCCCTAAGGTGAAATCTGCATTAAAAGGGACAAGATTTGAGTCTGTGGAAGCTGTAAAAGAGAAAGCACCATGTGTCCTGAAGGAGCTGACAGAAGATGACTTCCAGCACTGTTTCCAACAATGGAAAATTCGCATGGAGCGTTGTATGGATAGAGAAGGGGTGTATATTGAAGGTGACAGTAAGTGATTATGTATAAAATTAAAATTAAACTTTTTACAGTCAGTCTCGTTGTTTAATAGCCACATCTCGTAATAAAGCACAGGGCAACCTAACTAAGGCTCTGAGGTATCTTCACTATTAACAGATGACTTAAGGCAATCATTATTAACTGAAAAACAAAACAAGTGTCAACCACGGCAGTCAATTTATTTATTCATACATTTATATCATCCACCAAAAGAGCAAAAGTTGTGTGCTAGGAGGAGAACATTACAATACAGAAAAATACAAAAACTGTAAGATTACAATAAAAATCACAAATTTTAAATTTTTTGAAAAATCATAAAAATTAATGGATACATTTATCAGTGTTAAGATTCTCACTGTAGTGAATACAGTTATATATGTAACTTTAATTAAAAAATCAACTGTGATACACCATCCCTTCATCATAAACTTGGGCTCCAAAAAGTGGCATTTGTTAAATTCTGTTGCCAAACTTTAAGGAACATTTTCACCTATAAGGTTACAAATTTTAAGCCATAAGGCTTCTTATGCTGAGATACAAAGAGGGTGAGCTAAGGGTTTGCTTTAATTACAACGCAGTATCAAAACCTCTTTTTAATTCTCCTACATCACTGTTTTCAATTTCTAGGTGAAAATGAAAAAGAAATGATTAATATGGCTTAATACTAAATACTGAGAGTAACTTAAAAATTACCTTCAAATGAAAAATTTTAGTGAATTCAGGCTGCAACACCAAAGCAGTAGATTCATTGAAATCAGACGAATCAACACCAGATCTTGGCGATTGTGGAGGTGATTTCAAGTGATGGTCCCTAATGTATTTAATAAGCTGTGGGTTATCCTGAGCGGCATTTTGAAAATCCGTTGCTATGCTTAAATTTAGTTCGATTCTATGATATCGTCTACCTGAACAAGAGAACACTAAACTTAAGCCCATACAAAAACCACATGGTTTTCCAGAAAGCTGTCAAACAAATTCAACAGGACACTTGTGAAACCATGACAAATTCAAATAGCACAGAATTAAATATTATTTCCAATGTCATACATGCAATCAGATTGCTGCTGTACACTCAAAAAAATCAAAAATAAATCCTTATAATGCACCCCTGCAGCTTGAAATCAGTTCTATTTCATATAAGAAATTTATACAATAAATTTCACAAACATTTTAAGAGCTGCCTTGGTTTCTATTGTCTGTCACTTACACGTGTTTCGGTGGATCCACCATCATCAAAGTATACAATACCATTTGAAACTAAAACTTTTTTTATTTAAATCTGTAGAAGATATTACATCTTCAATCATCTTTAAAAAAACTGGGGTCTTTTCTGTTATTCCTCCCAGCACAATTTTCCACATATTTTTAAATATTTTGTATGCAACCTTACAGTATGTTTATTGATAAAACGGGTAAAATATTTAAAAAATCCTACACCAATATTCTTCAAGTTAAGTTTAAATATAGGTAGGTTAAATACATTGTTTTTTCTCAATATTGTTACTGTATGTAATAAAATATAAACTCATTGAGTATATGACATCATTAAATAAATTAATTTAACATAATTACATTAAATATTATTAAATAATTTAAAGATTTCTATAAATAGGTTAAGATTAACTTGAAAAAGAAAAAACTTAACTTGAAAAATATTGATAAGGTAAAGCAAGGGAGATATGACGCACCATTTTTCAAAAAGAGATAAGTCATCCAGTCAATAAACTCGGATCAGTCAAAATTTTTGTGCTGATTACTTGAGCTGTTATCTTTTTGAGCTAATAGTTGAAAACGGAATAACTAGTCAATATTCGACGATAATAATTGAAAACTGAAATATTGAAATTGCGTCATAACTCCTGGGTAGGTGGGAGATATGACACTAGGTAGGTGGGAGATATGGCTTATGCGGTTTTCTGTGTCAAAATAAAAATAATACATAAATTAAAAAAATTGTAAATATATTCCTAAGAAAATGTAGAAATACAATAATATTTACATTTGAATGAATTTATGACATAGTAACCCAAAATGTATTGATGAATTGTTAATATTTTTATAATACCGGGTGAGCATAAAGTCTTGCCCTGATTATAAAAATTTATTGCAGAATAACTGTTTGACATAATAATTTAAATTTGATGCTGTTACATAGGTTATTGTTAGTAGATTTTGTGACCAATAGATGGCGCTAGTGCTCCTCAACAATGACATGGTCTGTTAGTTCACGTTAGTTGCTGGCGAAATGGCGTTGAAGCAGGAGAAAGCACAATGTGTGCTTTGGTTTCATGAAACGAAATCGCCCATCAGTGTTCAGCGTAATTTTCGGGCTTTTTATGGACGCAGCCCTCCTGATGTTACATCAATAAAGTGATGGTATGAAAGGTTTAAAGAAACAGGTAGCGTTGAAGATCTTCCTAGAAGTGGCAGGCCTAGTGTGAGTGAAGCAACTGTTGATCTTGTTCGGGAATCGTTCCAACGGAGTCCGTCTAAATCAACTCGTCAAGCATCACGTGAACTTCAAATACCGCAAGCAAGTGTGGTGAAAATTCTTCATAAAAGGCTTAGGTTGCATGCTTATAAAGTGCAAATCGTGCAGGCCTTGCAACCGAATGATTTGCTGAGACGTGCAGAATTCGCAACTGAGATTCTCAACTCGATTGACGGCGCTAACGATTACTTAAATCGCATATGCTTTACCGATGAATCCACCTTTCATGTCAGTGGAATGGTAAATAGGCATAATGTCCGTATATGTGGATCAGAGAATCCACATGCTACTGTACAGTTACAGCGAGACAGCAAAAATGTGAATGTTTGGTGCGGCCTCATGCATAATAAGGTTTTAGGGCCGTTTTTCTTCACGGAAAACACCATTAACGCTAACATTTACTTAGATGTTTTGCAACAGTTCATTGCACCACAGTTAGAAGAATATCAACCATGGATAATTTTCCAGCAAGATGGGGCACCGCCCCACTGGGCTTTGATAGTGCGTAATTTCCTGGATGAAACATTTCCGGATCGGTGGATTGGAAGGGATGGTCCAACACCCTGGCCACCCCGCTCTCCAGACATTACTCCCCTTGACTTTTTTTCTGGGGCTATATCAAGGATAGAGTCTTCGCCACACCAGTTGCTGACGTTGACGAACTGAAGGCTAGGATACAAGCTGCTGTGGGTACTGTGACAGAACACATGTTACAAAACACCTGGCGGGAACTGGAATACCGCTTCGACATTCTCCGAGCTACCAAGGGGGCACACATTGAAGTTTACTAATGTAAGTAATCTTAAAAAAAACTATTAACACTAACCTATGTAACAGCATCAAATTTAAATTATTATGTCAAACAGTTATTCTGCAATAAATTTTTATAATCAGGGCAAGACTTTATGCTCACCCGGTATAATACCAGTGATAATGAAAAAAAATTGATAATACTTATAAAATTTAAAACAATTACTCATAGTGCAATTATTATTGAAAATGGTAATTGATAAATTACTACTGAGAAAAATATTGATAAAATAAAATAAAAAGTAATACGGTATTTTCATAGGTACTGATTAGTCAATACATTTATAAATTTAAGAAATAATGATTAATTAATTTGTAATTAAAAATTAAATGTGAAAACGTTCCTATTTCTTTTTCTTTCTTTGAAGATTTTCAGCCCTAAAACATGCTGTACATCTGTCTTTTTGAACTGTACATGATTTGTGCAGCCATCTAGAGCACATTACACATTTTATCCAGTCTGAGTTTGAGGTTGTTTCGTTATAATCCTCAAAACACTCAGCAAACTCATTTTCACTGCATATTTCTAGATTATCACTCAAATCTTGCAAAACAATGTCTTCATCTTCAGACGACCAACTGCTGAAATTCATAATTAGTTGCTTTTTTTGCCTGGTTAGGCTTACCTGATATTTTGACCTTTTTCTGCACTTCGCCCTTTGGAAGTTTGTTCTTTTTCTTCTCAGCTTTATCTTTTTTCTGTTTTTTTTATTGCTATATTTTCAGGATTTGTGAGAACTGAAGCCAGCTGTTTTCGAAAACCTTTCCGACTCTTCGTCTTCTCAGGCTCTGGTACTAGTAAACATTTATTCAGAGCCTTTGTAGGTGTAATGTTCCGGTTTTCTGAGTTATTCAAATCCAAAACATCATAAAATCAGTTTGCATAGGCTTCAACTCTCATTAACGGTTTTGTTTGGATGTTTATCTTCAGTGTTTTGACTTGAACAACTAGGCTGATCATTAACACAAAATAAATTACCAGAAGATTGTGTTCTGGCTGGATCACTATCAATTGAACCTGGAGGCTGCTCATCGTTCTCTGAATTCGAGCTATTTTCTTTGACATCTTGTTGGACAGAGGTTAAAAATGCATATTCGGATATAAGTGAACGATCAAAAGGATGTAGGTATGCCTGTTGCTTTGAATCCTGCGACTCCTATTTCTGTAGTGGCTGCCTGATTCCAAGCTTTTGACAGGAGCTTACCAAACTCACGCCTGTCAAGTTTATTGTTTTGGTTAACAGTTTCCCATTCCTGACAATGTGCTTTGTAGTACTTTTTGAGGGGTCCAAATAATGTTCGGTCTAGGGGGCTGCAAAAAGTGAGTCGTGTGATTAGGTGAACACAACAATATAATATAATTTTCTTGAGCTCTCTGAAGCATCTCTGGTGAACTTACATGTGAACTGTGGCCATCAGGTATAAGCAAGCATTTCCCTGCATTTTTACGTGGAATGAAATGGTGTAGCCATTCCATAAAAATATCCGAATTTACGCAGGCTAATTCCTTTCTCATTCTTATGACCGACCCGGGAGGAATAAAATCTTTCCACCTTGTTTGTTTTTTAACCCTTTTGAATATATATGGAGGCAGAAATGTACCCTCAGCATTACAGCAAGCTATAACTGAAGCAGTTTCACTCGCTCAGTCGATTTCCGAACATGGACCTCCTTACTTCCTCTCATGGCTACCACCTCCCCTGGCTCATTGTTCAGCTGTAATCCTGACTCGTCCATGTTATATTACTGGGTTTGTCCAGCAAATTGTTTTAAAGTGGTACTTTTTTTAGTAAGTCGTAGTACTCATTGACTCTTGGTCACGTCATGCCCTGGGCTCAAGCTCTAGAGATCCCCTCTGATTTTCGGACAGTTAAATCTTTATTGTGACGTAAGAATGAGACCAACCAATCCTTTCCTGCTATTTTTTTTTGTGTTTATTAAATTTATGTCTGATACCTAGGGCTTCGGCTAAACTGAAAGCTATTTTTCTTAAATTTCTTCTTGTTGGTGCGAATCCGGCCACTGTAGGGCTTTAATATGGTTGACTAATTTTTTTTCTGCATCTATACCTAGAGTACAGGGTTCGCCTAAAAATCCTTTAAGATAGTTTCCAGTTGCAAGTCTATTTCTTAATGGTTTTCAGGAATATTGTTGTCCCTAGCCGCCTTCCGAAATGGGACTCCATTTTCTTTTACAGCTTTAACTGCTGAATCAAGCTGTTCTTGGGTCCAAGTTGCCCTGGTAGATTTTCTAGGATCATATTGGGTAGGCATTCTCCAAACATCTGAAAAAGGACACTGCTACTTTACTTTCATTCAGTAATAAATTGAAATAAAGTAAAAAAGCATAAGCATCATAT
Source organism: Catonia carolina (assembly GCA_035578175.1). NCBI lineage: Eukaryota > Metazoa > Arthropoda > Insecta > Hemiptera > Achilidae > Catonia > Catonia carolina. The sequence continues at coordinate 305,351,756 of JAQMRL010000001.1, read as the reverse complement.
CTCCCTCACCCTTACAAATTGTTCGTCTTATCTCCCTTTCTAAGAGTGTGTCGTATCTCCCAAACTGGCTTGAGAAAAAATGCAGCTGCTGGGTTGTTATACAGTATGGCTAACAACTCAAAAACACATCTAACCTATTCTCCTGACTTCTCACTGCATTTTTATATATAAGAAAAATTGATCTACGGTTAATAATGGAGAAGAAATTAAAAAACCCTGACACCCGAGCTTAATTTCGAAGTACAGAAATAAGATTTTCATACAAAAAGTTCTCTAACTTACCTAAAACAGTGAATAATGAGTTGAAAATCACAGCATGTTCTTTTCACCAGTAAACACGATAGCGTCACTAATCAGCAACACACTCTATTGTTCCAATTCAGAACTACACCTCCCGTGTCATATCTCCTGGCTTTCCCTTACACAATTTTTAAAAATATTTTTCCTGTTTTTGTGGTTAAAAATACTATTAGATTACCAACATACGAAATATTAAAAAAATGTGAAAAATTATGCTGGGAGGGGGAATAACAGAAAAGACCCAGAAACTGTTTTAAGTAGTATCGTGTATTTTGATGATGGTGGATCTACTGAAACACGTGTAAGAGCAGATAATAGAAACCCAGGCAGCTTAAAAAGGTTGGTGAAATTTATTACAAGACCCAAAATATGTTTATTACTTCAAAATGTTTTCTCAGTTGGGCAACTTGTTTAAGTGACAGCCAGCTACAGTGCATCTGAAATTTGCTAATTCAAAACCTACAATTATCTGGACCATGTAAAATTATTTTAGTGCAGTGTCTATACCACTCATATGCCATCTACTTGTAATCATTACATTAGACAATTCATACACATATTGAATCATTAAATAGAGCTACTAATGAAACATGCATTGTATTTCTATTAACAACCAATACTACGATTGTCAATTAGCTGTTATTGTCATTCCATAATAAGAAGTTACTGAACCTACTTGAATAAAAATATAAACTGTAAGTGGGAATAAGATGGTATGATAATCACTGTTATCAGTTCTTCCTCTGCATTTCTTTTTCGTCAGAGATAAAGTAATGGCTAAGAGTTGACAAAGATGAATTGGAAGCAGATAACCTAAATGATGAAGAAATGGACACCCGAAAATGCGATCAAGAAAATACAGCTGTTGAGAAAGAAAAGAAAGCGACACTTTAATAGGAAAAAATTAATGATTAATTTATGATCGGGACTCATCCCCTCCCCCAAGTTATCTGAGTTCGTGAAGTTTCAATGAATAAGCAAACACCATTTGGTTGTGTGTTTGAATTCACACCAAAAATAAACATTTTTTTGACAACACCGGAAAAATGGAATGCGTAGCCTACTTACTGAGTCTCTGAACCATACTACTTGGGAATTTAATCTTCACTAGTTACTGCACAAGTAATAGGGTAAAACTGTATTAGAATGGGACAGAAGTTAACTGGGTCAGTCCATTTGAAGTCACCAGATTACATTCATTTGGTTGCTTGACCATTTCGAAAAAGATCTGTTAGATTTTATAGTATCACCCTTACCTACTGGACGTTCCAAATAGCCACTCATTTTTTTTACTGTCCATGCTTTTCACGTGGTGGCCATTTTTATTTTGCCAAACGCTCAAATGCATGGGTTTATGCAATCGCTGATAAATCACAAAATCTATTTATGCTACTGACATGCGGTAAAAACCAACTAGTTCAAAGCACCAAGAGAAGATTGATTTTAATTATTTGTTAATTTATATTCACATTAAACCTAAAATAAAGTTATGAGAGTGAAAATTTACGAAAATTTTTTCAGGCATCGTCATTTTCCTCATTTTCAAGGATCAATTTTATAAAGAATGAATAAAAACTACAAAACAGAATTTTTTTATCTAACAGGTATTAAGTACTCACAAAGCAAGAATCGTACCTTACCCTTCAATCCTTTGTTTTTAAAAATTCTCAAAATTTTGAAAAATGATCACTTTTGGGCTATAATATCTCCTCTAATGGGAACAAATAAAAATATTTGAAATGTTTGTCGTAGCTACTCTGTGATAGTAACATACAAAAGAAATTTTATTGGGTAGTTCAGGCTGTGAGTTCGGACCATGGAAAGTAAATTTTGAAAAATGCTAAAAATTGCCATTTGTAGACCATGATACCTCCAAACGGCACAGATTAATAAATTTATTATTTACGCCATAGCTAGTACTATTTTATATGGTAACATACCCAAAAAATCCCATTTAGTAGTTCAACCTATGAGCTGAGTTATATATATTTAGATTATTATATCAAAATAGCACCTCAGAAAAGCCTGATGTCATTTTTCTTTATATTGTTATTACCTAAATACCTTTCTATTTTATAATTTTATTTTTACATTTATTTGTGGATCCCCTATCATCAGAGTAGACTACACAAATAAAAAAAAAAAATTTAAATACCAAATTATGTAATACAAAGGTAAAAATAAGTGGTGTAGCAGCAGTAACAGGTCAGTAAAAAAGTTATAGTAATTTCTAAATACAATATACATTTTATGGACAGGTATTAATGACTTATGGCCGGTTTCACCAACATCAGTCAAATACAGCATGACCACGATCAAATTTAACGGTGGTCAAAAGATGACCGTTCGTTTAAACTCGAAACTGTTTTACCAACTTTGATCTCGATCAAAACTGCGTCGGAATTTAACCACAGTAAATTTCCACACTCACTTATTTTCGAAGTTGGCTACCGTGGTAACTGAGTTTCTATTGGCTACATCTGATTTTGTCATAATGTTATTGTTTTCATTCTGCGATACTCGTAACCTACAGTAGTGTTTTATATCATATCGTTTTTTTTTTTAGCTTTTATTTGTTATCGGGAACTGTACATTTTTGACAACTACCCAATTGGATCGCTGCTTTTCGCTGTATTTTTGAAGTGGATTACGCGTGAGTTTGAACAGCGACCCCCAGTAGAGTTTGTTCATGGACGGCTGTCAACTGGTCACCATACAAAGTCGCTTGCCCAACCGGTGTTACTTAACAATTAATAGAGACTTTCTACCAGCTGACTGACTGGGCTGGCCCGAAGGCCATCATATCGTTTGGGTTTTTTTAAATGGAAAATCAAACACAAAAAAGTTCGGAGTGTTAATTTTAAACCGGATGAAAAAAAAAATTTTTTTTAATATAAATTTATATTTCTGTAAACGTCCTGCATAACTTTGTCCTTTTCACCCTCATCTGGAAACTGAATGTACCTGGGAGCTAATGAAGCAATTGGCTCAGACACTTTTCTTATATACTGACTCACTGTTGTTTTCGAAACGCCAATTAAGTCACCATTTACTATTTAAAAAGAACCTGTAGCGTAAAATCTAAGGGCCAAAAGCAGCTGTTGCAGTGGTGTAAGTGGTCTGTTTCTGCTAAAAGGATATTCTAACCTTCCTTCAAGTTCTTCAAGAATCTTCAAGACTACCTGTTTTGAGGGCCTATACGATGCAACAAATTTTCTGTCTTCTATTGAATGGAAATCATCTTGTCTTTCTGGTAACACACGTTCTGGCCCTATGTTTGCGAGCATTTCCATGTACGTAATTTCAACATCAAAATTATCATCCATTTTAAATGAAAATGTAATTAGTATTTTATGAAAATATTGTAAGGTCAACAATAAGCCTAAATGCTATTTAATGCTAGTTTAATGCTCACATTAAATTACAATGTCAAACCACATAATCACATTTTCAAACCCTTCAATAACAACAGTTTTAACAAAAAAAATCTGGTGTGAAACACTCACACAACTTTCTCTTGCCAATGCAAATAATTAACACTAAACCTAACATTATTAATAAAACATTAGAAATAAACAAAAAACTAACCTCAATAAACATAACCTAATATTAATCAAGAATATTAATATTAATATTAATATTAACATTAATATTAATATTAAGAATATTAAGAATATTAATATTATTAATATTGTCAAGAATTGAACACGCTAGGAAGGTATTTATCAGTATGAGGAACTTATTTAGCAAGAAGGATCTAGATTTAAGTCTTAGAATTCGAATGCTACGCTGCTACGTGTTTCCCATCGTTCTCTATGGTTGCGAGAGCTGGACCCTCAATCCCTCATTGGAAAGACGTATAGAGGCATTCGAAATGTACCTCTACAGGAGAATGCTACGCATTTCCTGGATGCATAGAGTGACAAATTGTGAAGTCCTCAACAGAATTGCGAAGAACAAGGAGCTGCTATTAGCTGTTAAGGAGCGTAAATTGGCGTACATCGGACACCTGATGAGAGGCGGTAGGTATGAGATGCTTCGGCTGATCATTGAGGGGAAGATTCAGGGGAGCAGATCAGTGGGGAGGAGACAGAATTCTTGGCTCAGGGACTTACGTCGATGGCTCGGGCAGAACGTCATCCGAGATCTTCAGAGCCGTCACATCTCGAGTGATTACAGCCAATTGGATTACAGCTTATTGGTGCAATAAGAAGAAGAAGAAGAATATTAATCATGAGTGAAAGACGCAAAATGAAAATCTACCTCAGTTTAAAAATACGGTAAATCACTCTTTCACGCTAAACTAGGCTCTGTAGAGAAAAATGCTCTAAATAAAAGTCGTAGATATTTTAATTTCCTTAAAATTTTATTATATACACTTTTGTCGTAAAATGCATACTAAGGCCGAAATCTTAAAAAAACCGATTTTTCATACGTTTTCGTGAGAAAAAACAGAAAATCGCAGTCACCGCTAAACTCAGCGTTATACAAAAAAATGTTTGCAATACAAGTTGTAGCATTTTAAAGTCTCTCCATTTTTTATTATATACATTTTTGCGCTAAAATGCTACTAAATGTTAAAGACGTAATATTAGAAAACAATTTTTTTACGAGAAAACAGCCTCCCCAAGTATTTCAGCAGACATGGTGCCTACCCTATCTTGTAGAGCATAAAAAATGTAGTAGTAAATGAGGGGATTTTTAAAAAAAATTGTAGGAGCCGTTTTTGAGAAAATCACAAAAAAGTGAAAAATGACACGAATAAACTACTACTTCCGGTTGACCAATTTTGATAAAATTGTTCGTGTCGCGTCCGGTAGTGGTATGTAACTTAAGTTTCAAGTTTGAAGTTCGTGCGATGTTCCATTCTTGAGATATTCTGTACCCGCACGCACGCACGCACGCACACACACAGAAAGAGACCATTCGCTAAAAACGTGTTTTTTGGGTTCAGGGGGTCTGAAATGTGTCAATTTTTAAAAATATTGCAAAGTGAAAAATTACTACTTCTGGTTGACCGATTTTGATGAAAATGTTAGTGTTGGGCCTTTAATAGTACCTAAATTAAGTTTCAACTTAGTACGATGTTCTGTTCTTGACATATGTTGACCACACGCACGCGCACACACCAATCGCTAAAAACATATTCATTGGGTTCAGGGGGTCTGAAAGCCCGGTATATCCGGTAAAAACTCGATTTAGGAAAATCCCTTACTATAGTATATTCATATAGGCAAGAGGAAATAAAAAATCTGATGTGAAACACTCATACGTCTTTCTCTAGCCAATGCACATAATCACCGCCACCACCACTCCATCCCCTAACATTAGTAATAAAACATTAGAAATAAACAAAAAACTAACTTAAAAAAAATAACTTTATTTTAATTATGAGTGAATGATACAAAATGAAAGAAAACCTCAGTTTGGCTTAATAATACGGAAAATCATTCTTTCACGCTTAACTAGGCTCTGTAGAGAAAAAATCCTCTAAATAAAAGTTGTATATTTTTTAATTCCCTATAAATTTGATTATAAACACTTTTATCATAAAGTGCATACTAAGGCCAAAATCTTAGTATGTTCGGACAATTGTCTATGTCGCGTTAAAATTTCAAACTTTTCGGTCTAATACTTATCGAGTTACACGCCTCTAAACGAATGAAATTTGTTGCGGTAGCTAAAAAACCAGGTGTTTTTGTCTTACAACCTCGATATGGCAGTTTGTAAACAACATTAAAAATATAGGAATAATTTGGGTCAACACAGAATAAAATTAGCTAAAATTTGTTGTTAAATATGTTGAAATCCGATTCGTAGTTTTGGAGATACAAGAATTTTAACTTGGGTGTTTATGATTATGAAACCGATAGTAGGTTATGTTTTTTGAGGTTAGTTTTTTAATTTATTTCTAATGTTTTATTAATAATGTTAGGTTATATTGTTCATTATTTTCATTGGCTAGAGAAAGCTGTGTGAGTGTTTCACACCTGATTTTATTTATTGAACGTAGCTAAGAACACTCTTGATCATGTCACCTTTCAAACAAAAAAAAACTAATTCAAAACACCCCTTTTTTATATCCAAGGCTAAATATGTACTTAAATATATTTATATTTCCTATGTTTTAATATATCATCTAATTTATAACAGCTAATGATTTTGGTGTTATAATCTTGCCAGAAGGTAACATCATTCCCCTCCTGGAATAAGACCACTGGATCGAATTGTCAACCCTAGTACCATATTTCCATCCCTCTTCTCTCATGACCTCGCACTCTTCTCTCCAATGCCATGTCCAACTCCATACTTGAATCCTCTTCTTACTTCTTACTTGTCGATTAGTTCTTCTGTTTAATTTTAATTGGAAATATTACAGATTTTAATAATTTCTTTCTTCTTGTTATTTCAGTCTTCAGTTTAATTTTGTCCTCCTGGAAATTTTACAGAGCTAAATAGATGCTTACAATTTTTGTTGTCTATCTTCTTGCACTAAATCTTCTTGGCATTGGATGGCAGGTTGATGGTTGATGGCCGGATGAAAATCTATTGCTGGACTAGGTTTAACCAATCCAATCCCTATACATAAAGATAACCCTTCAAACTACTTCTATATGTACAGTGTTAACCCCAAACCAGGCTAAGAGAATGATGTCATCCTTGTAACAAGATTATATTATTTAAGAATTAAATATCCAAGGAATTTTTTTTTTACATACTTATCTAATAATACACGTCAATTCTTTAAAAGTGTAACTTCTAATTAAATTTAAATAACAATAGGGTTTTAAAATAAGTGGTTTCTAAGGTAACAAAAAATATTTCATTTAAATTTTGTATATCGATAGATGAACATGAACGTTAAATTTTATCACAATCTTTTGTAAATTTATGAAATTTTAAAATTTATTAAAAAAATTTTCGGATATTTAATTCTTAAATAATATAATCTTGTTACAAGGATGACATCATTCTCTTAGCCTGGTTTGGGGTTAACACTGTACATATAGAAGTAGTTTGAAGGGTTATCTTTATGTATAGGGATTGGATTGGTTAAACCTAGTCCAGCAATAGATTTTCATCCGGCCATCAACCATCAACCTGCCATCCAATGCCAAGAAGATTTAGTGCAAGAAGATAGACAACAAAAATTGTAAGCATCTATTTAGCTCTGTAAAATTTCCAGGAGGACAAAATTAAACTGAAGACTGAAATAACAAGAAGAAAGAAATTATTAAAATCTGTAATATTTCCAATTAAAATTAAACAGAAGAACTAATCGACAAGTAAGAAGTAAGAAGAGGATTCAAGTATGGAGTTGGACATGGCATTGGAGAGAAGAGTGCGAGGTCATGAGAGAAGAGGGATGGAAATATGGTACTAGGGTTGACAATTCGATCCAGTGGTCTTATTCCAGGAGGGGAATGATGTTACCTTCTGGCAAGATTATAACACCAAAAACATTAGCTTTTATAAATTAGATGATATATTAAAACATAGGAAATATAAAAATGTTTAAATACATATTTAACCTCGGACATAAATAAGGGGTGTTTTGAATAAGTATTTTTTGTTTGAAAGGTGACATGATCAATTTTAGTGGTTTTTTAGAAGTTAGAAGAACATCAAAAGCCTTTTATAATTTAACCTCCGCAACAACAGTGAAGATACTACAGAATATATTTATTGATAGTTAAGTTAATAAATATTGATCAATAAACATGAATAAAAATAACGTAAATATAAAATAAACTACGTAAATATTATGAAAAACGTAAAATGATATATTAATGTAATGACGTCACGGCGTATAATGGTATGATTTTTATGACGCCATTACAAGCGGCCTCAAAAAGTAACATTAACCTTATTAACCGAGTAGGTTATCGGTTGTTATGGACGTTTATAGTTGCACATAACAACAGATAACCTACTCAACATTAGCTCATTTAGAGTAGGTTATTCGTTGTTATATGCAACTATAAATGCCCGTAACAACCGATAACCTAAGAGTAGGTTATCGGTTGTTACAGGCGTTTATATTTGCGCTTAACAAACGATAACCTACTCTTCTTCTTCTTCTTCAGGTGCCATCTCCGCTTCGAGGGTTGGCAATCATCAGAGCGATTTTTATCTTTGATGTCACAGCCCTAAACAATTCGTTGTTGCTGCAACCATACCAATCTCTTAGGTTTTTCAGCCAGGATTTTCGTCTTCTTCCTGCAAGGGGTGTTTTCTTAATACACCACAATACATTCGCAAACACATACAATTAAATACTTGTCAAGGATGTCGGAGTTCAAAGCAATGAAACACTCGCATATATATTAACTAAATTTATTAATAATCTTTAATATACATAACACTGCATACACACACATCATAACCTTTCGCAAACACGAGGCGCACTCCCCATCCCTTAACGCTGTTACCGAAAAATAACAACCCCACATACTACCAACATTAAACATTAAATTTACAAAATAATAATTATTTCTAACATTCGGCCAGCCTACATATAATTCGTCCTCGAATTACTACTGCAACAAGTGCATACAATATTACATCAATTTAAGTCTATAACACAGAAGCAATAAAACAAGGCTAAACAATAATTAGGCCTACACATAACTAATAAAACAATTACAGAACAAATTACACCTAATATAAGAACACTAAATACAAAAGGTACAAAAACCTAAATTTTACAAAAGCTACAAACAAGTGCTAAATTCTAATTGTAATTCTATTACATCAATAAGTCTGTAACACATATTCTAAACAACAATTACACATTATTTATGGAAACAAAACAATTTCTGAGTACACTAAAATACAAGAACACTAAATACAAAAGATACAAAAACCTAAATTTTACAAAAGAATCACATACTGGCAAACCCTCATAAATACATTTACACAAAAATTGACAATGGTTACAAAATATGGAATAGACTACTAAATTACACATGATCAATACATAACAAACTTAGAAATACCCATGAAATACAGCTTAACATTACTTAAATACAAAGTCAGTATGACTAACCTCTTACTGCAATAAAATAAATGAGAAAGATTACTTACAAAACCTGCAAAATACAGTAACATAATACAATATTTTACATCATACATAAAAAATATTATACAGAAATGAAATGCACATCTACCTAATACACATAATACATACATAATCAACATCATCATTTACTTTTTTGATTAGTTAATGAATAACCACAGACAATCTAAACATAACGGGTGATTCAAAAAGAGCGCCGGTTTTTAAACGGCTGGTAAATTTTTGTTTATCGGTTGGCAACATTGTTAGACCTCATTTCTATTTCGGAGAACATTCCGATTGACGATTTAGTTGTAGTTTCTCTTGTTCGCAATGTAGTACTCTCGCAGTCTGTGTCTAACCATGGAGAAGTTTACTATTGCACAACGAGTGTTAATCGTCAAAACATTTTACCAGAGTGGAGAGAGTTATGCGGCTACTGTCAGGCGACTTCGCGGTACTCTAGGACGTAATGAAGCACTGAATGAATCAACAGTTCGCAGGCTCATGAAAAAGTTTTTTGAGACGGGTTCAACAGTCGACCTTAAAAGTTCTGGACGTCGTAGTTCTGGCCGAACTGAGCAGAACATTGCGTTGGTTCGTGACAGTGTGGCTGTTAGCCCAGCAAAATCAATACGTCGCCGTTCTCAACAATTGGGTTTACGATGTTCTTCTGTACGGAGAATTCTTCGGTACGATCTCCAATATCACCCGTATAAAATTCAGTTGGCGCAACATTTGAAAGTGGCAGACCACCAGAAGAGACGACAGTTTGTTGACTGGGTATTGAGAAAACGGCAGGATGATGACACCTTCGCAAACAAAATTGACGCCTTGTGACTTTCATCTTTGGGGTCATCTGAAGTCATTGGTGTATGCCAATAAACCCCGAAACATCAATGACTTGAAGGAGGAAATTCGACGGGTTATCGGGCAAATGGAAGTCGAAACTTCTCGTGCAGTAATATCCAATTTCATGGACAGAGTTGATGCGTGCCAGCGCAGTAGAGGAGGACACATGCATGACATCATTTTTCATACATGAAATCGGAAGGTAAGATGAACTTGTTGATGTATTTATTTTCAGTTTTTCAATAAAATAAATCTCTTAATTTGATATATCAAAACCGGCGCTCTTTTTGAATCACCCTATACAATTTATAGAATTAAATCAATTTAAACATAGCAATGAAACAAAATACTAAATTTATACAAAATACATAGAAATACATAGCACATGATAAATGGAAATTAGTTACTTTAGTAAAAAACGCATTTAAAATTTCACATTGACACTATTTTAAATTTCTTTATACACCATTAATAACACAATTATATCACTAATACATAAAATTACTTAACATTTAAACTAACAACACTCGAATGACCATTTATATTAACTCGACACTCACTCCACTCAAAATTTTTCAATCTTGGAGGCATTTTTCGTTGTCTCACTGGTCTTTGCATTTGGAGTTGAGCTAGTTCCTGTTTCTGCCTTCTTTTGAATTGAGGATGAAGGGTGTTCATCACAGTAATGGGTGGAGCTCGTTCTGATGGGTAACAGGGTGATTTGATTGTGGTATCTTCTGCACTATCTGGATCATTATCTTGGATGGGGTTATCTGCTTCTTGGTCAAGAATTATCCAGTTTTTCAGCTGAGAAACATAAGATGATGTGACATAGACTCGACCAGTTTTGTCTCTAACCAATTTTTCCTTAATCTTTTCTTGCACATTGTATACATGTTTCTTAACTAATTGTTGCAACGCACTCGGTTCTTCAACATCTCTCAAGTCACCCTCAATATCAGTTTCTTCATATCCTGATCTTAAGTCAGAGGATGACCCATCTTCACTTCCTTCCATAACTTCATCTTCCTCTTCTTCAACAAGTGGTAGATTCTCATTCACAAAACAGCAATAGACCTGTTCTTCTACTACTGCATTTTGACGCTGATCAACCATGATATTAACCGGGTTATGAACCTCTTCTACAACAAATTCTGTACCACTCTTGTAATAATTTACTCTAGGGTCAAGCAACCATGTTCTACCAACTAAAATGTCCACTGGTATAGCTTTATCAGGCAATATCAAAACTTGAATATCAGGTAATTCTACACTATCAACTGAAACAGTTGCAAATGCTTCACCCAAAGTATGTGTAGCAGGTGCACTGACATCTCCAACACCATAGAGTGGTGACGAATTACGTTTAATTTTTAATCCGCTCTTTACAGCTGCAGACGCACTTATTAAACAGTTCCTCACACCAGAATCAATCAGCCCTCGCATGTTCACATTATTAACTTTAACATTCTTCTCAAATGGATTTTCCTCTGAAGTATGAGTCCGGTCTGTAGCTACCAACACTTGTGCCCTAACCTGGCAGTTTTTAGAAGTATGCCCTTCTTCTTTACAAACAGAACACTTCAATGGCTTCTTTGGTTCAGGACAATCCCTTGAAATATGACCACACTTTTGACAATTATAACACCTTGGGTCATTCCTTTGCACTTCCCTTGAGGTGCTAGCTGCAGAAGGTTTTGTTCCTACACGTAGTTCTTGAGACGAGACTACATTGCTGTTCTGCACAACAACTTTTAATTCGCTAGGTGGGGAAGGTTCCCTTGCCCTCGCAGACCTAGCTTTCACCATAGTAAGGTAGTCCTTTATGTCACTTAATAATTCATACTTATTACCATGCTTGGTACCCAAGAGATGATTGCTCAGATCTCTGGACCAGAGCCCCTCAATAATTTGCCTTTTTGTTTCGGCAAAGTCCATTTCCAATGCGGAACACAACCTCAGCTTATCATAAAAATAAATGCTTACATCCTCACCTCGTTGCTGAAGCCTTTAATGCATAGCAGTCCATTTTTCTGTTAAGCTTTCTTTACCAATGAAAGCTACCGTGAATTCTTCCTCAAATTTAGCCCATGTGGTGACCTCTTCCTGGCACTCTGAATACCAGTTTTCAGCCGCGTCTCTTAACCTCATTCGTGCAGTCTCTAACTTCACCGCATCGGTCCACTGATGAATCGTTGCAGCACTCCTCAAGGAACGAAGCCACGCCTTTGCTTCCTGCGACGACTCTGTTCCACGAAAATCTTTAAGATTTCGCAGCAAATCCGGTATTACGTTAAACTGTGTAGAAGCTGGTGTCGCACTTCTTTGATTCTGCAATTCACTTAACTGCAGCTGTTGATTTTGCACAACATTACTCAATTGCAAAATAAGTTTTTCAAACACAGAGTTCTGTTGCGTTCCAAAACCCGCGAATGGAACATTGTCCGAATCGTTCAAATTTTCGTTTTGGCCCTCCATTTATAATACAATAAAACTCAATTAAACTACACACGACGAAATTACACTGTAAACACGACAATAAAACTAAACACAACGAAATTAAAGAAATTTCTACACACATAAACATTAATCAAAACAAAATGGCGTCCAACACGATCCCACTTCTGATAATTTGCAAGGGGTGTTTTCTTAATACACCACAATACATTCGCAAACACATACAATTAAATACTTGTCAAGGATGTCGGAGTTCAAAGCAATGAAACACTCGCATATATATTAACTAAATTTATTAATAATCTTTAATATACATAACACCGCATACACACACATCATAACCTTTCGCAAACACGAGGCGCACTCCCCGTCCCTTAACGCTGTTACCGAAAAATAACAACCCCACATACTACCAACATAAAACATTAAATTTACAAAATAATAATTATTTCTAACATTCCCAAGGATCTCTTTCCTTGGATTTTCCCCTGGACAATCACTTGTAATATTTTATATTTTTCTCCCCTCATGACATGTCCCATATACAATAATTTTCTTTTCTTCACTGTTAATAGTACTTCTCTTTCTTTATGTATACGTCTCAACACCTCCACATTCGTCATCTTTTCCACCCATGAAATCCTCAGAATTTGCCAGTACAGCCACATTTCAAATGCATCCAGTCTCCTTTCATCAATCTTCTTCATTGTCCAAGCCTCCATCCCATAGTACAGTACGGATAGGATATAGCATCTTAGGAGACGTGTTTTTAATTCAAGGCTTAAATCTCGGCAGCAGAACAGTTTCTTCATCTTTATAAATGTTTTTCTGGCCTGTTCTATTCTGATGCGAATTCGCCATGATGATTTATACTAAGGATATCCATAGATCTTTAATGCAGTAGTTTCCTGTTGCTTTCTGCATCCTTATGCCGTTGACCATTTGGTTCATCCGCCTTTGAGACCAGTTTCCCAATCACAGGACAAAAGAGTCCCCTTACACTTATAAGCTCATCCGCCCGAAGCCGTTGGCCAATAAGTGGGGGATTGCTTATACCGGCAATCACTCGGTCGTGCTGATGTTCAATGAGCTATAATGTTGAATAAGATATCGGTTGTTATGTGCAACTATAAACGTCCATAACAACCGATAACCTACTCGGTTAATAAGGTTAATATTACTTTTTGAGGCCGCTTGTAATGGCGTCATAAAAATCATACCATTATACACTGTGATGTCATTACATTAGTATATCATTTTATGTTTTTCATAGTATTTACGTTGTTTATATATTTACGTTATTTTTATTCATGTTTATTGATCAATATTTATTAACTTCATTATCAATAAATGTATTCTGTATTTTAAAATTTATACATTTATTGAAATATCTCGGCATAAATTGACAACGTTGCGGGAAAGTGAGGTTAGTTAGTTTGAACACGATCAAATAATTTGACTGCCCATTTGATGCCCGTCAAATTTAACTGTTGATTTGACCGTGGTTAAAAATAACTAGAGTTGGTGAAACGAATAACTACTGATTTAACCATTGTTAAATTTTTAACCGTAGTTAAATGCTTTGACTGAGGTTGGGGAAACCGGCCATTAGCCGGTAATAAAATCCTCAGACTACACAATTCCAACGACACAAGCTGTGCGATACTGCGCACTCATCCGTTATGTGAAATTAAATTTGACGACATAAACATGTCATTTTTCATTCAGATACTTCTAAGTCAATCCATTAAACCCAAAATTTATACAAATTTTTGTTCTCATTCCTTACTGTTCACAAAGACATACGATTTCTAAATAAAAGAACAATTATTGAAATTAGGGAATCAGAATAAATACACAACTGATAGAAAATTCAATGTATTTACAGTTGTCATGAATCTAGTAATTTCTTACCCTGCTAGTCATATTAAGAATAAGGACTTAAAAATTAAAATATCTAATAAAAATAATTTTATCTAATAAAAATAATAAAAAATTTTAAATCTGATAATTAAAAATCTGATTCCATTTGCATACCTTGAATATCAGTCGAGTACACTAATATAGTCATAACAATAGTGAATGCACTTAAGAAGGCACATAGAGGCAACAGCCTCTGTTTTATTCTTGAACTGGCAACCATTCACTCTGCTACTAGTCTAAAACAAAAACACATCAAACCTGTTAATTAAAAACAATACCAAACTTTACCTCGATCCTCAAAAAAAAAAAAAAAAATATTATAGGCTCACATTCACTACCATTCATTTAGGATCTAAAATAAAACCATCACACATTCACTTCTTAACTAACTAAAACAATTTAAAAAATGTTACTTCTAACTTCATACCCAAAGGTTGTACAATTTTTTTAAACATTTTTAACCATCATCTTTCGTAATCTGCCTTTGAATTATGTGCAAACAATGGGATGTAAAAAATGTTATTGTTACTAGTGATTGCAATTTCCGAAGAACCCAATTTGATAGCTGCATTTCTTCAGCTGTATTATTTAAAATAAATTTGAACAGGGACACACAGAGGTATTTGCTAGTATGGCTATTATTATAATGCAGAGGGTTCTTTCGCTCGTATGGTTATGCATATTTGAGCTTATGCAGATGAATAGAAATAAATGAAAATATGTAACAAAAAAATGCCAGACCTGATCAGGAATCAAATCCAGGGACTCTGGCAAAGAAGCCAGTTGAACTGACTACATCAATGGGCTATCGGCTGGAAACTATACAAAGTTGCTTAACAATTCAAAATGATGATTCCCAGAGGCCAGAAATAATTTTTGAAAGGAAATCATGTTTTATAATTTTAAGGTTAACTTAAACTAGGTATGTTTTAAACATTTTGGGTACAAAAATATTAATTTCAGATATCTGAAGGTCTTCAGCCATCAGAGAAAAATAAAACGATAAAAAGCGAAGAGAAAGCTTAATTTATTAAGCGATTGTTATACATGCATGAACAGCTACTCTGAGCAAACCAGAAAATTTCAAGTGTAATTAATAATGATCAATTTACAAATAAAGAATTATTAAATTCAAGTGATTTCAAGTGTAATTAATAATGATCAATTTACAAATAAAGAATTATTACATTCAAGTGATTTCAAGTGTAATTAATAATGATCAATTTACAAATAAAGAATTATTACATGCCTACTCTTGCCACACATCTGTTGAAAACCATTTATCACATTGGGTAGTTGTTTAAATAAAAACAGTTCCATAATTCAAATAAAAGAAAACAATACTTGGGAGCTTCATGCGATTGATTCCCTTTTGAATGTAAGCTTCTGCTGCAAGTGCAACACCTGTAAACATTAACGGTTTTCAATCAAACATAAGCCCCAAATGATGAAAGTACAAACTAACGTAGCATACAGATAATGTTTGACATTCTTCAATAACTCTTACTGGTGGCGATTTTTTAAATTGTAATCTATTATTTTCCTTTGTCTGCCCGTCACACCTAGATGTCTGAAACTACAAGAGATAGCAACAAACAGTTTTTGGATTCGTAAGGTAAACAAGATATTAGTGGGCCTGTATTGGGTTTTAAGTTATGGTTTCGACTGGAAGTCAAGAAATCAGTCAGAATTTTGAAACGAAAACAGTGCATTCGATTCCTCTTAAAGAGAGATACAGAAATCACTAATGGTTTTTGCCGTACGTCAAAGGTAAGCCTTTTTAAAAATTGCCACCAGCCATGAAACGCGTTGTCTCATGAAAGGGATTTTTTGAAATTGGGAACCCCCCTTTTTTTTTTTTTTTTTTCTACGGCCACAAAGGACCACTTAAGTTCAATCTTTCAACGTCTAGCTCTTTCAGATGTTCCACCCAAACGCCTCCGCAGTTGTCGTTCCCGTACTTCTCCTCTTCTTCGCCAATAATTCTTCAATGTTTCGGATCTTTTCAGTCTCTCAGCGTCCGAAATCACCATGGCTTTCCTGACCCTCATTTGTTCCCTAAATTTAACCGATCGCCCCTTATTTTAAATTAATGAATAAAATAAACTATATTTTCATATAAAATAGTACTGCACACTTTTACATGACATTTACATTTTTGTGAGAGCTAATTTTTGGCTTCTGGATAAGCTACTGCACAGAACGCAAAAAGGAGGGTGACTAGGAATTCACTTGGAGTGAACAAGGGAAACTGTGTAAAAACGTAGACAAGGACAGCAAAATTAATTACAAAAAAATTTAGAATTTCTTTACAAAAAGTTCACTTTTAAGAATCATCTATTTTTTATTGGTTAATTAACAATTTTAAAATAACTAAAACCATGAAACAACTGCTAATTTAAAGAGCAAACTATACCTATACATGAAATTCAAAACTGAATATATTTACAAATAAAATATAAAATAAATAGTTTATTAATGTAATGTTTGAATCAAACCTTTGATAAGGAAGATGCAATCTTCACAATAATTATTCTAGAAACT
The DNA here is from genome assembly GCA_035578175.1 of Catonia carolina. Lineage (NCBI taxonomy): Eukaryota > Metazoa > Arthropoda > Insecta > Hemiptera > Achilidae > Catonia > Catonia carolina. The sequence goes on along the minus strand of JAQMRL010000001.1, from coordinate 305,334,622 downwards.
TTATGTTATTATCAAAAGAAGCGATGCAGACCGTGAAAGTGCTCGTAACAAGTTGAAGAAAATGAAAGCATTAAAAAATTGGTAAATATTAAAAAAATTGTTTATATAAATAAAAAAATCATTACATTAATATAAATAAATATGATGTTGATACATTTAAATTAGGCTTACGCTCCTCTTAGGAAATAGTCTCAAATATTTTCATTGATAATTTTTAAGTTGTTTTTAAATTTATTCAACAAAGTCTTAAATTTTAGTCAGTGAGAGATAGCCTGTGTGACAAGTTTTCGAGTGAATCAAGTAGCCCTGCAGTGTTACAAAGTTACATTGGATAAGAATTCCATACTCATCTTAATTTCGGGTCGATATTATTACTGTTTGTAATTTGTTATATGCAGTGTAACATTTTTTTATTGTTTGTGTTATATTTTTCATTGACACCATGTAAATTAGGTGCTGCACTTGATAATCAAATTTAGTTTCTTCTTTATGTGAACGTTTCGACTCCCCTCAGTCCACGATAGGTGTGCAGCAAATTAAGGATTTTGATCTGTTTTGCTGCCTTTCTTCCACAAAGTACGTCCGTCCCGCTTCCCTGTGTATTTTTTTGTAGCTTCTTGGAGGCTAGGGATGGCTACAAAAGGTGATGTGAAGGCCATCAAATAATAAATTCTGCTGCTATGATGCAAACTAATAACTGAAATAATTATAAATAGGTAGTATAGCCTACAAAAAATATAAAATCAAGGACTATTAAGATCTCGCATCTCTGATAACACTGTTTAGAAAAATACTGACACCCAGTGGTGTTTATTTATGGTTGACTGTCACCTCACTAAGTTACTTGACCAACTATGGTAACTTAACATTTTGTAGCAATTTTTGACTGACTGAGGCAACAGAGACATTAATTGTAATGCTTTCTACAGGAAATTTTAACCTACATTTTTGAGAGCAATACATTATTTAAGAAAAATTAATTATAATCAGAAGGATCATTTCTTATAATACTTATAACATTTTAGTGTTTAAATAATTTTCCTTAGTGATCTTATTTGTTACTTTAATAACATTGATTCCTAAAAACAGGATTACAAGTAACATTCTATTTTATACTGTATATTATTATTATTATTATTATTATTATAATACACGTTGCAGACCCTTACGGATCACGTGAAGCTTCTACGGTTCTTCCTGCGGGTTCTCATTTTTTGTATACTTACATATTTTAATATGATAGAATTAACATGTTGTTTTGATTATTCCTTGAAAAAAGCAATTAATGATAAAAAGTGCAATATTTAGTATGAGTGGAGTGCAACCGACAGTGTTCCTAAATTGACGTGACAACCGAAAGGTTAACAGCCGCTTTGAAATTTCATCTATCATTCTACTAATGTGCCACAGAGTAGTAATTTTTTATTTTTCTTAGATGAATTGAAGAGGAAACTTTACTTTAGAGTACTTGGCTAATAATTGAAGTCTAACATGTACACATTTTATATCCTCAGAAATTCAGTATCTCTGGACTTTTGTAAAACAGTATACTTAGTGTACATGAAGTCTATCTTAAGATACACGATTCCAGTGAGGGGACAAGCTAATAATACATTAACAGTTATCTAACCACAACTCAGGAACTGTGTGTAATCACTGAGAAGTAATTTATTTGCTAGTTAACTGCTTACCATTTTCTTCATGATTTGATCCTTTCTCTGTATTTCTAGAATTCTGAAGTTAGGATATAAAAAGATATCCACCTCTCCATTCTGCAGTTGTTTGAGGTATTTACAGTTGGTCATTGTTTGAAATAGTTTCAGTAGGTAGTACTTATCAGTTATCGCATTTGATTCTATGATTACGGTGATTAAGGACACTTGACAGCCAAAATAAGATATGCAAGGTAAGTTAAATCAGTTGTAGTAACAAAAAAAACAATGTTCATTAGTAAAGAACCATTAACCAGCAATTTTATTTTAAGAAGCAGCTGCATAACAGATTAAGTACCCTTAATATTATTTATTGCATAAAATAATTATTACAGATAATTGGGCAAACCAGTTTGAAAATCTATCGACAACTTTTTAGACACCTAAATTACTTACCACTGACAGGTTTATATATACACATGAGAAAATATGGTGTGAAACATTTACACAACTTTCTCTTGCCAATGCAAGTAATGACCAATATAACCTAACATTATTTTAATCATGAGTGAAAGACGCAAAATAAAAATCTACCTCAGTTTGGCTTAAAAATACGGAAAATCACTCTTTCACGCTAAACTAGACTCTGTAGAGAAAATTGCTTTAAATAAAAGTTGTAGATCTTTTAATTTCCTATAAATTTGATTATACACTTTCGTCGTAAAATGCATACTAAGGCCGAAATCTTAAAATCTAAACTAAGCGTTATACAAAAAAAATGTTTGAAATAAAAGTTGTAGGATTTTAAATTCTCTACATTTTTTATTATATAATTTTTTGTGCTAAAATGCATATTAAAGCCGTAATCTTTAAAAAATAATTTTTTTATGTGAAAACAGCCTCACCAAGAATTTCAGCAAACATGGTATTTACCCTATCTTGTAGAGCATAAAAAATTTAGTAAACCAGGCGATTCTTAAAAAAATCGTAGGACCAGTTTTTGAGAAAATCGCAAAAAAGTGAAAAATTACACGAATAAACTACTACTTTCGGTTGACTGATTTTGATGAAAATGTTCATGTTAGGTCCGGTAGTGGTATGTAACTTAAGTTTCAACAAGGTTTTTATAGAGAAAAACCTTCCAGTTTCAAGTTCGTACGACGTTCCATTCTTGAGATATTACGTTCACACACACAGATCAATCGCTAAAAACATGTTTTTTGGGTTCAGGGATCTGAAAACGTGTAGATCAGGTGAAAACTCAATTTCGAAAAATCGACATGAAAACAATACTTTCCTTCTTATATACTCACATAGGCAAGAGAAAGTATGTGTGTGGGTGTGCCATAATATAGAGAAATGTAGTTATATATAGCCTACACAGATTTGAGCATCCCTACCATATAGAAACAAACAAGATTTTAGGTATCCCATCACAGGCTGAAGGTTTATGAAAATAGTTACCAATATATGGGGTAAAAAATTTACAGTGCATTAAGCAAACCCATTTAGACACTGAAAACTGTTGATTTTAAACACTATTTGATTAAAAAGAGTTACTGCAGTTTAGAAGACTTCTTGGCATCTCCAATTAAAAAAATAAAAAGTATTATAATGTAAGAATAGGAGTGGTTTGGCTCTATTCTTCTAGGGTAATGTTGTACTGTTGTAAAGCTGTGATATATTCATGATAGCTGTGACAGTCATGATGTTGTATGTTTGATTTGTTTTGAGTGTGAATAAGTGTGTAATTTTAATCATTTATGGTGACAGTGAGTCACCCGTTTTCTAACAAAGTTCATGTTAATTGTAACATTTAATGTGACAGTAATCTTATTATTATTATCAAAGTAATATTTTTATATTACATTTTGTTTCTGGAAACTATTTATTTTAAACTACCTATTGCAATTGCTACCACACCTGTTAACACAAATTTGAAGATTATCCAGTGGCGTTTGTTGGCTGGTCAATATAAAAACTAGTTACCCCAACCGATGTTACTTTGCCACTCAAACTAACAAACTGACTGGTCTGCGCCGAAAGCCTCAATTTCATTTAAATGCATTCCCTTCGTATCCATTTAGGTGCATAACTACACAATAGTAATTTAACAACTACAAAACCATAAAGTAGTACTTCAGCAGTAATTACAATTAACGATAATAATAGCTTACCACGACACATTAAGAAACTCCATTAATTATACTCGCAGCTAAAGTTACGGTACTTACACAGTACAAACACAAACAAACAATGAGCTAACCTACAAAACAAAACATACATTTCACTGCCATTACAATCTTACCCGCCAAGTCGTAGTACACGAAAACGAAAATTTTAATTGCATTTTTTTAAGAACTATTCCATTAAATTTAATCGGAATTCCAGTGAAAATTGATTAAAAAGTTTTATTAGATAACACTGCGATGTATTATATTACTTACGGCACAAAGTTTTAGTCCCTAAGGTTATCCGCCATTTTTACTGTTGTCGCTTCACTGCACCAGTTTCTGTAGTATATAAACAGCTGCAAACTTTGAGAACTCTATAAGGAGGCAATACGCGCGGCCAAAATATAATTTTAAAATTGTGCGAGAGAGATCGACCGCGTAATATTGAGCGCTCTTTGTCTAACACATACGATTTCGACATAATGGAGCGGGGCGATGATCTGTTGCAGTTACATGACGGGCGACAGAAAATGTGAGTGAGAGAGATTTGTTAGAAAGAGAGAAACAGCGTAATAACTTCCGCAATTTGTAATACATGGCAACTATAGGGGACGTTTGTTGTCTTCATAATACTCGAAGGTTGTTATTTTGAGACAGAAAATTTTGTCCCAAACTCATTCAAATTCTTACATTAGATTGTTAATAAATAGGTTAAAAAAAATCATTAATTCGATTTTTTTATAAATGCGTCCATTATAAACTTATGCACATTAAGAATCGATTGAAAGCTATGAAATTAATTTGATATACCTCAATCAAAATGAGGTCTGTAGAGCGGACACCGAATTAGCTTGCCGGTGCAGCTGCGCGAACGGTTAGAATTCAGTTCGGTAGATTTCGTGTCTTAGTACCGAACTTCCCATTATATTATTATTATTATTATTATTATTAAATCACATGTTCTAAACGATGTAAATTATCCTCTATTAGCGACGTTTAAAACATTCAGTTGTAAACATTGTTTTTTTGTCATCAGTCTCTCGACTGGTTTGATGCAGTTCCCCAAGCTCTCTATCTTGCGCAAGTCGTTTCATATCTATATACCTGTAACACCCTACATCTATTGTAATTTGCTTTATATATTCTAACCTTTGTCTCCCCCTACAATTCACTCTCTCAATATTACCCTCCATTATTGATAGACCAATACCTGGATGTGTTAAGATATGCCGTACTAGCCTATCCCTTCTTTTGGTAAGATGCTTCCATATACTTCTTTTTTCATCCACACGCTTAAGAACCTCTAAATTACTTATTTTGTCTACTCATCTAATCTTTAACATTTTCCTACAACACCACATTTCAAAAGCTTTTATCCTCTTCCTTCCTACAAGCCCTATCACCCACGTTACACTCCCGTATAATGCTACACTCCGAACATACTGTTTTAAGAAGTTTTTCCTAATCTGTAAGTCAATGTTTGTAGTCAGTAAGCTGCTGTAAACATTGTATGCACAATAATTATTAACGCCTACCACATACAACACATTACAGACTAATGTTTTCAGATCAGCTGATATAATTACGGGAGCGACGTGACTCTGATTACAGCTGGTACAGCACTGACTCCCACCACTCGCTGAGGCAACCGAGCGCGCCATTCCAAAATAAACTTTTTGCGCACTTCTGAAACCGGTAAGCTTATTTGGCGTACGCTCTACCCTAATAATATAAGTTATGAGGAACAAACACAGGTAGTGTTCAATATCGAAGAATAGTAACTTTAATCAGGGAACTCCTACAGTCTTTAATCCATTAACATAAACTTTCAGAGTGGTTCCACACAGGTTAACTCGCTACTACACAACTGGAAGATAAATGGTTAATGTACAGGTAGATACTTAACTATAATACGTTCCTCTATCATTTTTTATCGATTCTTAAACAATTTTAATTCCGATAAACGCTACTGGGAGCTCTTATGTATCAAAATCACACTCATGATGGCAATTTACTTATCAATCAGTTATGTAGCTAGTTAATCAGAATAATAAAAGCGCAGGGAATCTTTGTTTACAAGTTAAGAACGGGAAAATGAAATTTCCCTTTTTGTATGTAGTATACATCTTTCCGTCGTACATTCAAAGTATAGTAGGCTAATATAAAAAGTTTAGTAGGCCTACTCTCAAAGGTCTTTCATGAATACTGCCATCATCATATTGCTACTTTTATTAAGTTGACGCGATATTTTATTTTAACTTACTTTATTACAAAATGAGTGTTTAATGGAGGTCACTGTTGAGAAATTGATTGTTAACTTACATGATGATTCAGTTTCACCCACGAGTAATGTATAAAACATCTCACAAGTTTCATTTAAATGTTGAGTTACTTGTTTTCTTCATTATGGTTTCAAGTAATGAAAGAATAACCTGCCTTATCTGTTTTAACTTAATATTTTTGTTTGTATTTATTTCTTTTGCCGGCTGCGCATTTATATTTATTACATAATCCTAATTCAGATAAAAAGCATTGATATTGGTTAGTTACTTTAACCGACCGGGTTGCTCAGTGTGGTAAAGTCGTCGCTACGAGTTAGTTGATGTACGGAGGCGAAGGTTCCGTGGTTTAAATTAGTAAAGGTAGTTACTTTTATTAGAAGTTTAATATATTTGTCCAACAGTTGGAAGATTCCATTGCTTAAATGGCCGGAGCGCTGCTACGCACTGTGTTAAAAACGTTGACTCACGCTATGAAAACAAAAGTTTATCTTATTGTAGGCTATATTAGGTATACACTTATGTTATACTTGTGATATTGAATCAAATTACATTTACGATTTAAAGTGTTTACGTTATTATCTCAAAAATATATTATGTGACAGAATTGTTATTGCATTTGTAATTGAATATAACTATTTTTAGTAGGCTATAATGTAGCCTACAGAATTTTGTTTGTAAAACCATAAAATGTTATGAAAAGATTAAAAAATTAAATTAAACATACTTTTTTTATTCATTCAAAATTTATATTTATCTATTTCAACGTCATAAGCTTATAAATTCTTTAAATTTTTATTCTATAAATGTAACTTTTTACATTTATTTTAAAATATTTCATTTCTTTTTAATTTTAGGTAGCCAATGTAGGAAATAGGCCTACTATGCCTACTTTTTAATTGAATATTGGGGGTCGAACATTATTCTTTAAAAAATAATCACTTATCATTTTAACTTTAGTTTAAATTACAATTACAACTAAAACTTATAAGTTAATGATTAAATATTACGAACATTTACAGGATAGTTAGTAGCGGAGAGTGTATTTCTCTGTACAACCAAAGTTAAATTGGAATCGCCTATCTTTCTCAGTCTCATGTAACTGTTGGATATAGTATAGACGGTGGTTAAAGAAGTACTTTGATGGTTGGGAATCAGTCAACCATACTTTCTCAGTAATGGTCTACCTTAGTCTGTACAAGCCTACAAGGTCAAGATACATATTATTCTTCCTCATCTCCTTGCTTCATGGGGATGCTTACTGTTTTAAATTGAAAAGATTGCAATGCATACACATTAGGGTAAAAAAAGTTACTTATTTTTTATTATAATACATAATCGTTTTTTCACTGCGATCTTTGATTGTTTTCACGATGACTGAATAACTGCCTTCATCTACAATAGGGAATAAATTACGTCTACGTCTATATAACCTTACCAAGCTTACGCAGTCGGTTTTACAATCTAATCAAAATTATAACTTACGTGGTTTAATCTTTTTAATTAAATTTAATATTTGGTATTTGGCTATTAGTTAACATTTCAACAAAATCTAATTCTTTTGAAATCAGTTTTTTAAACGTAATGATAATTTTTAGGAAAAGATGATAACAGTTTACCCTAATTTCGATTAAGAAAGTTTGTGGTTGCTATGGCAGCCGCTCAGCATACTGCAGTAAGATGTACGCAGCCCACCACGGTTACTATACCAGACGGTAACGGTCACGCGCAGCTGCTTTGAGACATATATGACGCAGTCTGGTCCTAACAACTCGGCCGGTGCATAGTAACGGTAGGATGTTTGCATTGTTTTTATAAACATAGCTGTTCAAGTATGTTTACACGGGAAATTAATTTTAATTTTTAATAATCCTTCGTTTGCGGCCTGAAGTTTTTCTCTAAGTAACTTGTTTTCTTCTCTTAATTCGGCGTTTTCACGTTTTATGAGATCAGTTTCCTGTGACTGCGCAACATTCAAATTCGTAGGTTCTTCATTAAAACGAGCCTCTACTGCTATCCCTTCATTTTGTGAATTGCCTGTGTTGTAATTGGATGATGAGTTTAAAATATCGTGAACTTCCTTACGAGCGTATCGTTTGTCTGCTTGATTTTTACGTTCGCTACAAGTCAGGTTTCCCGGACGTAGAACGGCAATACAAATCGGCAAATTTAAATGTGGAACTGAATTCGTCTTTAAGGCACGTTTTAATGGAAGATGTAGCAACTCGGACTTTAAATCGCGTACATAATCAGATTAGTTGAAATGTACTAAACACACGTGACCACTATCAGCAGAAAATGAATCGGCCCGCTTGCAAGCATTTATAGACTTCAATCTAGTTTCATTGACCTTTGGAAAACAATAAAACTTATAATGCCAAACTCCTTTTGGTGTCTACCTTGATTAGAACAACCGGAAATCACAATACACACCATTATTAAAGACTAGTAAAGTATTACAGACCGTATTAAGACTAGTAAACATCACAGGCCGACACCGTACGTATTGTGCGTCGGCCGTTGTTGGTGACCAGTGACTTCAGAGGGAGGGGCTTGTCACTACGCATATTGTTGATGATCCCTACCGTCTAGTAAAGTAACCGTGCAACCCACCAAACATTATTCAGCACAGCTGTTTTGTCGCCTAGATGCCTACCTACTACACAAAAACCGATTTAAATCGTTTCTTTCTCACAATATCGACAATTCTTACAACAGGCGGGAATAATGAACAAGGAAAACGATACATTATACACCAAGCGGCCCAGTCAGTCAGCTGGTAGAAAGTTGCTATTATTTGTTAAGTAACACCGGTCGGAGAAACAATTTTGTATGGTGATCAGGTGACAGCCATTTGTGAACAAACTCTGCTGGGGGTCCTTGTTCAAACTCATGCCTAATCCCACGTTAAATAATACTGCAAAAAGCAGCGATAAAATTGGGTAGTTGTCAGTAATGTACAATTCCCGATAACAGATAAAAGATAAAAAAAAACACCAAGCAAACCAGAGGGAAGCAAGAATGGGTGACTCCAAAAATACTTAGGCCAATGGAAACATGTCCAAAGTACAAGAACGGTGATATAAGGTATAGGCCCTATAAAAATACCATCTTGTATACATTAGGAAAAGGATCAAGCAAGTAAAGGAGAAATACACGGAGGATAGATGCAACGAAATATGAGAATTGCTGGCTATTTACTCTTTATTGTGATAACACAATGCAACACTAAAAACATTCAATAAGGTGGAAAATATTCGGCAAGTTGGGAAAAAAAGGAATTACTAAACAAATTCAAAACATTGGATGACATAAGAAAGATAAAAACTAGATTCTAAGGATGGTTGGAAAGGATGAACCCAGGAAGAGTTAACAAAACAAACCCATTATAGATTGTTTATTATATTTAAATGAATAAACAATTAAAAATTTTTGTGAATGAAAATTTGAAACAAAATTAAATATTAAAATATTGTTATAATGAAGCGGCGAAAAATGAAATCAGCTGTTCATAAACAGCTACAGTCCAGCCTCTCTTAGTTTGCTCCTAATGTAAACAAATAATGACGTCACTGAGCATGCTCATTATATCAAAATGTGTACACGCTGATTGAAACGTAACAACAAAATACTTTCAAAAGTATTTAAATACAAAATACTTTTAAAAGTATTTTTATAAATGAAATTGTTAGCCCTACATCATATCATGACTGGTGTTTTTAGTACTTTGAGTACTTATAATTAAAAACATAGTTAACTTAATAGGAATACGACATCCGTAAAGTCACAGACTCTAGCGTGCACCCTGTAGTAAGTGGCTTTTGTTTGTTGACAGTAGGAGCAAACTAAGAACGGCTGAACTGTAACTGATTAATTATAAAAACGATACATTTGGCGGAATATAAAATCAGCTGTTCATCAACAGCTGACTGATTAAATATAAAAACGAAGATTCATTGTTGGGACGCGGTCGCGGTTTGAATGGGTGACGTTTAGTGGTCTAAATTGTACGGGATTCTTCGTTACGGTGAAGTTTGTTATTTTGTCAACAGACATTGTATTTAATGTTCAATTTCGTAAGGGTTATTGTTTATTTTATTTTATTTTATTGTTAATAAATTGCGTCAATCGCATTGTTTTAAATGTTTAATAACTTATTTTCATAAACTAATATGTTTATGACATATTTGTAATGTAACATTGTTGTCATTTTTAAAGGTTTTTTTTTGGTCAAATAATTTCGTTTAATAATTATTTGTGAATTAATTAAATTAAAGTTTACAATTTTACTTTACTGTAACGAGTTGTAACAATATTATCATCTAAAAATTGGAATTTTGACTCTTTATACTCGCAGGACGCATTTAAGTATCAAGTCTTCAAAACGAAACTTTATTTTAGAAGTAGAATCAATTTTTTGTAATATTTTTATTGTGGATGTATCATTTCCTAAATATATGAACATTAATGTACATTGACTTGAATCACTTGGAAAAACCGTCAGTTAGTAACATAGCTGTTATTGATTCACACGGAAAAGTCCTTTACCAACGGCGTTTGAGTCTTCTCACGGGATTACCTGGGATGAATTGAGAGGGTTAATGACTATGCATCAAATTTTAAGTGCATTGCTTCATAATATTGTTGCTCTACTGCCTTGACCAATTGAACGTTTGGGTAATTTGTAAAACGTGACGTCAGTCACGAAAACAGGCTTTTTGTTATCTTTCGTAGAATCGTATTTTTTGTAATGCTTGGATACGCAATTCATGTGTAATGATTTTGCAGACCCCTGAGTTAAGACCGTAAGCCCAGATGTGTTGCGTAATCACTTTGTAATTATCTGTTTGTACTTCTTATGTGAAAAGTTGAACTTCTGTCAAGTAGGCTACCCATACGTTTTACAGGTAACATGGAGAATTTCTGATGTGTTTTTAAACGCATTAATAAAAATTTGATCTTCAATTATTCAAGTTCAGGTGTAACAATGGCTGTTAATCAATTCTGTTCACAGGCTACTACGAAGCAGTGCAAATATCTGTTTAAATTTTTTTTCTAACCGTAATGTATGTAAGTAACTCCGCCATGCCGGTCGCAAGCCCGGGGCCTTATCTAGCAAATGATAAGGAAGGAGGAGCGGGAGGAGATACACCTCGTTAAAAATCCAGGGTCCATCTGGCTCCGGATGGTAGCACCCTGTAAGGGCCCCCGCCCAGGGTCACGGGTGAAAACCGGTCAACGGCCTCGAAGGCGGATGAGGAGTAATCCCAACGGCGGAGAGGGTGGAAGAACCTAGGGAGTTAACCCAAATAAAATCCAGGGTAGGCAACGCTCTGAAAGCTGCAGTGGAAGCAAGTGCCTAGGAGACGACGACTCCAAACAAAAGACCCTGGTCCTCCAGGTTGGGGGTTGGGCGTGAGGCCAGCACCCTCACCCTGTCAAAACTGACCTCCGCTTCGAATTCTCAAAATTTGCCTCGGATTGGGACTGGACTTACGGAAAAAGACAATAGGAAGAAGCAAGGACTGAGACTATGGAAACGGAAACATCTATTGAAAGTGGTGACATGGAATGTGAGAACTATGCTACAGGCTGGAAAAATGATGGAAATAGCCCAAGAAGCAGCAAAGTATGGCCTAGATATTGTAACTCTACAGGAAATAAGATGGACTGGTGCAGGACGAATAGATAAGAAGGATTTCAGCTTGCTGTACAGTGGCTCAGAGGACAGAACTGGGTTAAGGGGAACAGGCTTCATGGTAAATGCAAAAACAAGAAAAAGTATAATGGAGTTTGAACCCAGAAATGATAGGCTGTGCCGGTTGAGATTGAAAGGGCATTTCAGAAACATAACCCTAATAGCTGCATATGCGCCAACCGAAAATGCAACGGACGAAGACAAAATCGATTTTTATGAAGAACTTAGCCTTCTCTGTGGAGAAACTCCGAGATACGACATGCTGATTGTACTTGTGGACTTCAACGCTCAGATAGGGAAAGAAGATTACCTTACACCACTAGCAGGAAAGGGCACACTGCATGATGAAACAAATGGAAACGGTGTCCTACTAGCTCAATTAGCTGCACAAGAGAACCTAAGAATTGTTAGCACACAGTTATACATAAAAAGATTCACATGGGAACATGGAAAGTACCAGGATCTGAGCTGGTGAATCAAATTGATCACATCCTCGTCTCAAAAAAGCATATGACATCAGTGATAGATGTGAAGACAATTAGAGGACCTAATTGTGAATCCGATCACTATGCAGTGCTAGCTAAAATATCAGAAAAAATATCAGTTGTGGAAAATAGGGAGTGGGAGGTTGAGGATGGGTGGCAAAGGGCAAAGGAATCAATCACTAGAGCAGCTGAAGGCAGCATAGGAATGAGGGGAAGGAGGAGGAATGAGGAGTGGTTTGATGAACAGTGCAGGCAAGCAATTGATGAAAGAAATGGAGATAGACTATCAGCTCTACAGAGAAGAACAAGACAAGCCGTAGAAACCTACAAAGAAAGCAGGAGAAATGCCAAGACACTACTACGGAAAAAGAAACGAGAGTACCTCAAAAAACGGATAGAACTCGTAGAGAACTTGAACCAAAAGAATGAAACAAGGAAGTTCTACCAAGCATTTGAACAGCTCCAAAAAGGATTCCACCCCAAGACAACAATCTGCAAGGATAAGCAAGGCCAGGCAATAACAGAGAAAAACAAAATACTTGACAGATGGGCGGAGCACTTTGAGGAACTGCTACAGAGTAACGCAGAGGTTGAAGATACATGGACACCAAAGTATCAGTCTGTTGACATTTTTGTGGAGGAACCAACATGGGACGAACTGGAAAAAGCAATTAGAAAACAGAAAAGTGGAAAAGCCCCAGGAATAGACTACATACCAGCAGAGATGCTAAAGAGTGGAGGGGAAACACTAAAAGGAGAGCTCCTGAACCTCATAAAAAAGATATGGAGAACAGAAACAATGCCCAGAGAGTGGAACATAGGAATAATTTTTCCAATCCACAAGAAAGGAGATAAGAAAATATGTGGCAACTATAGAGGAATCACACTCCTAAATGCAGTCTACAAGATTTTCTCTAGTATATTATTGACAAGAATGAGCAGCCTTGCTGAAGATATTATAGGGGAATATCAGTGTGGGTTTCGACCGGGAAGAAGTACGATAGACCAAATATTTGCTGTCCGACAAACAATGGAGAAATGTACCGAGCATAATGTTGATTTGCACATGTTGTTCGTGGATTACCAGATGGCATTCGACTCTGTAGACAACACAGAACTGTTGAGTGTGCTAGAAAGCTATGGTTTCCCTCAAAAACTAATTCGCCTCACCAGGATGACATTAAAAGATAACAGAGCCCAAGTTTTAGTAGGAGGTAAACTGAGCAGAAGTTTTCATATCAACAAAGGCGTCAGACAGGGAGATTCACTATCGGCCTTGCTATTCAATCTTGCCCTGCACAAAGTAGTTGAAGATATTGACCCAAAAGGAAATATAATTCACAAGTCCAAGCAAGTCCATGCTTATGCCGACGACATTCTGCTGGTGGCCAGAAACATGAATGCACTAAAAGAAATGTTCACATCCCTAGAGAGAGCAGGTCACAATATGGGTCTAAGTGTAAATGAAAATAAAACGAAATACCTCAAGATGACAACCTCACTAGCCAGAAGATGCCGTGAAGACCTTCGTATAGACAACTATACTTTTGAAACTGTGGACTCTTTTACATACCTTGGAACAGAAATAAATATAAACAATGATATTGGTCAAGACATTAAAAGAAGGATAAACCAAGGTTTCCGGGCCTACCATGCAAGCGACAAGCTCCTCAAGTCCAAACTAGTGTCCAGGCAAACTAAAATGAAAGTGTACAAAACAATCATAAGACCAATTGTTACATATGGATCAGAAGCCTGGACCCTGACTGCTTATAACGTTAATACATTAAATGTTTTTGAAAGAAGAATTATCAGGAAAATATATGGAGCAGTAAGGACCAATGGAGAATGGAGAACAAGAACAAACTCAGAGATTGAGGAAATCCTGGAAGGTGCTAATATTGTTCGTTTCATAAAGTCAAGGAGAATAAGCTGGCTTGGGCATACCTACAGAATGAATGAACAGCGAATGCAGAGGCAAATGCTCACAGGTAATATGATGGATGCAAGAAGGAGAGGCAGACCAAGGAAACGATGGTTGCAGGATGTCGAGATGGATCTGACAGCAATGTCAGTGAGAGGTTGGAAGCGGAAAGCGATGGAGCGAGACGTGTGGAGGCAGATCGTAGAGAAAGCCAAGGTTCACCACGGACTGTAGCGCTATGAAAAAAAAAATAAATGTATGTAAGTTGCAATCTGTTCAGTTTAGAACAATAAGCGATCTCATGCCCCAATGAGAGGATGATGTGTATGGCATGTAAATGAGAGTTGTATTCTTGTTTGAATAGTAAGTTAGATTGTTCTTAAGTTAAAAGTTCATAGCTGTATCATAATGTTAATTTGTAAATGAATGTATACATCAAATGTTTATACGTAAATGAGGTGTACCTGGTTCTTGTTTAAATAGTAAGTTATTTTTTTCTATAAATCATAATACGTTCATTTCAGTATTTTAATCTGTTAGAATAAAGCCAGATAAATTAAAAATCTGGTTAATAAATCGACGATGACACTAACTAAAATGTGGTGCGATTCTAAAGTTAATAAATATTTTAACAGTAAAAGAATAATAGGCCTGCACAACTTTTTATTATCAAAAGTCTGCCACAAAAGTTAATATCTCTATACAAATCTGGGTGTTAGAAAACGTATAATCTTGGACGTCATCTAGGGATTAGATGTCAGTAATTTGTGAGGTATTAGTATTATTTATTGTTGGTTCTTCATTAACTAAGTAAATGAAAATCAAGGTAATATATTTTAAAATATACACAAAAACCGAACTGATTGGTACCGGAACCTGCTCGGATTATCCGAAAAAAGTGTATAAGAAAAACCTATTACAAAAATATCGTATTTTAAAATTACGCACGCATTATCGGAATGGTGTTGGCTGTGAAAATTGAGGTGAAGTTGACTTGAACGAATGGATAACAGCTGAAAATGAAGGTACCGTAAATGCCAGACCCCAGTGAAGGTTCAGAAGAAACTAACATGGTATCCACAGATAATAAACAATTCGTCCTTTCTAATCTATGTACTTAAAACGCAAAATCACTTTCAATGTATTTTAAATGGGAATTCTTTAAACTCTTAAATACAGAGTTCTACTGAACGGATTTTTATAATTTTTACATGGTTTTAAAGAGTATTCTTTCCTGATTCGGTAAAAAGTTCTAAACTTGAAATTCATGCTAAATTCGAGCTTCATTTTACGAAATGAAAAAGAACAAAATATATTGTTTACAACGTATAGCTCTGTAATACCGTACAGCGGGTCTCCCACGTAATGAACACTAATGAATATATGAACACAATACAATATCATAAGGAAAATCATGGTTAATTTCATTGAAATTCAATGGTAAGTGTTTCATATAAGGCCTTTGATAATAAAATATTTATGAAAATTTGCGTTGTTGTTTAGGTCAACAGCCGAAAGGCTGGTTGGAACCTATAGAGGTTTAACTAAGTAAAAACGAGGAGTGAGGTGGTTTACTATTGCCGTCTCCCTTATCTGCATCTTATTGTGCGAATTTATTCGTACGGGTCCACTAGTATTAATAATAATATAATATTATATTAATAATAGTTTAATAATATTAAATTGTTCAAAATTATATTAAATTGTAAAATTAAAGCGGGTATGAGTTAGTATTGTTAAGCTTGTTTATATTTACACTAAATTTACATAAAAGAAAAAACATAAAATAAAATAAAAATTCCTAACGTAATACAAAACTTAACATATTAATTATTATTAAAACTTCCCTTTTTACAATATATATTTTATAATATAACATAATTTATTAAATTATAGTAATTATTATTCGCTGTAAATATCAAATAAAAGAAAAAATGATTACCTATTATTACTTTTAGGCCCTTTAATAAAATACATAGGTACTAACAATACAGTTATCAACCATAATCATAATAGGTAATACCAAAATAAAATACAAAAATAAATATAAAAAATAATAGTATAAAAATAAATACAAAAATAAAATGTCATGTAATTAGTGGCAAAGGATGAAAGCAGACTTTAAATGACAATGCTGACAAAAATCTATGATTAAATCAAGAGAAAGAGCATTTAGTTTGAATAATAGAACTAATTAAATCCTCAGACTGCGCTCTACCTAAATTAATCAGCCAGTTAGTTACTCTTCTTTTGTATATTTAGGACTTATATCGGTATTTAGGTTAGCCTGTAAGAGATTAAGGTTATATGCTTATACAGGGTGATTTTTTAGTCCTGTAACCCTATTGTAAGTGTGTGGTAATTTATTTCTAACAAAGGGAAATTTTGTTTTGTCGCACGAAGTTGGTAGCCCTACTCAATCGGTATACACACGGCAGTGCGAGTTGATTAACCTTGAGCTGTGTAACATTTTGTGTGGATTCCGGTCGTCTTATGAACAGAATGTCTTTTACCATAGAACAACGGGTTTTCATTATTGAACAATATTTTGCTACGAAATCGTACACGAGTGTAAAAGATGCATTTAAAATTAAATTTGTTGGTGTACCTCCGCCAGAAAAAATGTCAATTTCTAGGCTAGCAAACCGATTTCGGGAGACAGGTAGTGTTTACGACAGAAAACCTAGCGGTCAACCAACTGTCTTGACAGATGACGTTATAGAGAATGTGAAAACAAGATTACTCAATTCTCCACGGAAAAGTTTACGAAAACTTTCCTCGCAAGTTGGTTTATCATATTCGAGTGTTCAGAAAGCTGCTAAAAATTTGCATATGTATCCGTATCGCGTACGATTAGTCCAAGAGCTTCAACCTCCAGATTTAAACAAGCGATTGCAATATTGCCGTTGGTTTAGGTCATTCGTAAATGATAACGGAATCGAATCTTTGAACACAGTGTTCTTTAGTGATGAAGCTTGGATCCATCTAGACGGTTATGTGAACACTCAAAAGACTCGAATTTGGGCGGCTGAAAATCCTCACGCCGTTCACGATAAATCTTTACATCCTGCAAAAATTGGTGTGTGGTGTGCGATATCTCGTCAGCGTATAGTCAGACCCATTTTCTTCGAACAGACTGTAAATGGTGAAGTGTACAGGAATATTGTGCACCAATTTGTGGCTCTACTGGAACCTCAAGAACGGTATTGCTGGTTTCAGCAAGACGGCGCTACCTGTCACACGTCTCGAGAAACCATGGATTTTCTGCAAGAGTTCTTTGGTGGTCGAATAAGCAGGTGGTCAAAATAAGCAAGGGTTTATGGCCTCCAAGGTCGCCAGACCTCACATCCCCTGATTACTTTTTGTGGGGCTACATTAAGTCCGAGGTCTTCAAAAACAATCCTCACAATATTGATGAACTTAAAGCCAATATTATAGACTTAATCACAAATGTTTCCAGTGCAACTCTCAAAAAGGTTTCTGCTGATGTGGTGAAAAGAGTCAAAGCGTGTATAACCTCAATGGGTGGACATTTTGAGCATATTCTTTAAAAATCTTTAGTAACTAAGAAATGTGAGTAATAAAATATTAAATTTCTTTTGTATATAACAACTATACATTTTTATTACAACTAAATTTCCGTTTTATAAATTACATTAAAAATTGGGTAACAGGACTAAAAAATCACCCTGTAGCTATATAATGTGCTGTAGTGCTATTCAATTGTTTTATGCAATCGAGAGGCTTTATATCCAATACGACTTAAACTCTGGCATGATAGTTATGAGTTATTTTCTGTAGTACAGAAAGTTTATTAGATCTTATGTACAGTAAAGTACATTAGATCAGTAAAGATTAGTAAAGTATTAGATTAGATTAGTAAAGTTTATTAGATCTTATGTATTAGTTCCTTGTGTAAAGTTGCCGTATGTCACGTACCCGAAATTTACCCTATAATAAAAAATAAAACTACCGTATAATAAATCAGAAGGAAGTTGTCTGTCACAATTTAAAGCGCTTTTGATATCAGCTTTCTGAGCCATTACGAGTGGTTCCAATATCGAACGATAGGCCCTACCCCAAGCGATGACTCGTAAGGCAGCAAGGATAGTATCAAGGCACAATATACCTTTCTTAGGTCATTTTATGTTAAAATTCTATTTATGCGGGGAAAATTATATAAAGGAATTTGCAAATGTTTTGTTTCTAGTGATGAGTATGGACGGACCATCTCATTATATCACCAAACCAGATTCCGAGGTACTTGTATGAATTAACATGTTCTAGGACATAACAGTTACAAGGTATAATATCCTTTTGACACGATTGAAATTGTAGGATTTTGTTTTTTGGGTCTTTAAATGGCCGTAACGATACTGTTAAATTATTTTTACTTTTATTTTCGTTCGCAGTAAGGGAATTAGAGTTGAACAACCTCTTTAGCAACGTTACTGATTCTGCAGCCCTGCTGTATACTTCATTCCAGTCAGATCCTTCGAAAAAAAACAACGTCGGTATCATCAGCGTAAAGGAAAGGTCTACCGTTCCGTATTCAACCGTACAACAACACCAAACCGTACCCAACACTCAACCGTACATGAAAATAATACTGAAAAATCGGATTTGTTGGCTTTTTGAATCATCCAACGTAATTAAAAAAAAAAAACTAGTTTCAGTTGATTAGGCTGTAAAGTAACTAGTCAAATCAGAATTACCCATAGTAGTTGTTATAAATACTGTTTTTCTGTTACGTCCGGCTGTTTTGCAAATTAGCCTACTGCTAATGCAAACGGTGAGAGGGGTGATAGATGAAGACGCGTTATGAAAAAATACCAGACCTGACCGGGAATCGAATTCGGGACCCTGGCGTAGAAGCCAGTTTTGCTAACCACTACGCCAACGGGCCGGCTTAATAGCCTACTTGTAAAGTAAAGCGTTTCTGTTCTGACAGTATGTACGTATTTGGTGATTGATATTTCATTAAGGAATAAAACAAAAATTAATGTTCAGCATTAATGTACATAATGTCTTATTCGAAACTCAAGTTTAATGATAATAAACATTTTCTTCGCGAGTCATGGATTTTTGGATGTGGGTGGGGGGGTAAGCAAATCGCTTGGAAATTGAGTTTTAATATGTGAATCAGCACGCTGGACGTGCGACACTGAGCGCCGCGCTGGTCGTGTTCCGTAACACGTGCTATATCCGTCCAATTTTGCGTCTAGCCTATACGATCTATGATTGTAATTTTTACAGTTATGTTGTTATTGTTTCTGTTTCCAATAATTATTAGATTATAAATAATCAATAATAATATAAGGTTATTCTTCATGTGTCGTATGTCGTAAGGTGAGCATTACAGGCTGATAAAAAACTTGGATTAACGTAACGCAAAACTTCAAGAGTGACTAGATCCTATTAACAGGGCTAATTTCTGTGGCACAGAAGGCATAATGAACCAGATACTTGGATACTGAAACAGGTAGGTAACGTAAAAACGAATGATACAGTAGTACATGTATTTAAAATACTGGTAGAAATTAATTGCTACATTAACAATTGAACAAAGCATAACATTTTAAATTATTGGGTAACGCTCATACACCTACAACGTAACGATGAGCTTGGATAACAGTAAATTCGACACGTCTATGCATAAATCAAAATTAAAACATTAAAACACGTATGTAATAGGCTACATATATGTGTATTTTGTTGATACAATGAACATAGATAATTAATCATTCTTTGTGATATATTTAATGTATTTTAAATAATGTTCACAATGTATCCCTGCCATATAGCCTTCAATATTCGGCTGAAGCAGATCTAGTTCGTGTATTCTACACTAAGTGGTCATGTTGCGGCCAAAGTATCTAGACATAGCAGTTCTTTTAATTGGTTGCATAATGTGAGTTTTTCATTGTATTTATTCTTTTAGTTTTGTTATAAATTTTCTTGAGTTTATAATAACTTAGGTTTTCAACACTTATAAACTGATTCAATAGATAATTTAATTTCAGTAGACAAACAGAAGTTTAAAGGTTTTTTTGACTGACGTAACAAATGATTTCCTCTTTAATTTTACATTTGATGTTAAAATATTAATATAATAGTTATGAAGATGGCCGCCTCCGTGGTCAAGTGGTTAGCGTGCTAGACCGTTCTACCCACTGTAAAGCGGAAGATCGCAGCTTCAATTTCCGGCTTGGGTCTGGAATTATTACTCATAGAAATTCACTGATTTGTACCGTTGAGCACAGTTGCCACTTATAACCAAACTGATTGATACGACTTTAAATAAACTGAAGATAATTGCGTAATTGGGGGTCGAAAAACTTGATCAGTAATTAGTAGAACTTGTCTGATGGCTCGAGTTGGGTGCATAGATTGTAAGGGAAGTTTTTTTACTGACACACTGTTAAAATAAAACACACACTCATGAACACACTGTTTGTGTTCGTTGATTTCTTTTCCAAAGTAGCAGTTACTTACGAAGTGCAGTCATTCTTTAAAAATGTATGTTATTTTCAAATTACTAACGGTGGTGATTTAATACGGTAGTATTACATCATTTTATAAAGTAATGACAAGAAAATAGATTACGAAAAAACTAAAATAAAACTATTTTTGGTGGGGGGGAATTGAGGCCGTGAAGAAGTTGCTCTGATCTGATCATCATTCTCAAACTAATAATGAAATATTACAGAATCAGGGGCAAACAACTACAGCTTAATGAACTAGAGATTGCAGATGAAGGCGGAGCATAGTGACCTAGATCACATCATAGGGCCAAAATTGACTTTCGTTAATCGTACCCTGCGTGCCACGTTTTGGTCCCGCTGTGGATGATAGTTTAACAAAAAGTCAGCTGGAGTTCGGTGGAACAGAGTGTGAATTAGCGAAGGAGCAACCTCACACCCTACTTTGGCTGTTATTAGCTAGATCTCGTCTGCAGTCTTTAGTTCGTTGGGGTATAGTGCTAAGTATTGTGGATTTCAAGAAAGCTTACATCCACAGGCAATCACTCCCAAAAATTCTTAGGAATCTGGGGCTGGATCCAAAACTAGTTAGGATGATAGAACTCACCCTAACAAATACAATTTCCAAAATGAAACTCAAAGGGGAAGTATCGCGACCATTTGTAATAAAAACAGGACTAAGGCAAGGAGACGGGATTATCCCCTCACTTTTCAATTGCGCATTAGAATACATTATAAGGTAATGAAATGAAATTAATCCCAAGAATATAAATGTAGGAAGAGACAAAAATGGTATAAAATTAAACTGTCCACTAGTAGTAGTAGGGTTCGCAGATGATCTACTTACTATCGGTTTTATAATTATAGACACCCGAGTTTGAAACCCTGCTTCTCCAAAACTATTAGTCGGATTTCAACATACTTTACATCAAAATTTAGCTCATTTTATTCTAAATTGACCTATAATAAACCTATATTTTCAATGTTGTTTGAAAATTGTCATATCGAGGTTAGAAGACAAAAAGACCCGGTTTTTTGATACCTCAACAAATTTCATGCGTTTAGAGGCGAGTAACTCAAATAATATTTAACCGAATAGTTGGAAATTTTAACACAACATAGACAATTATATTCTTACAGCGTGTACGAAATTTCAAATTCATACGTTATTTAAATTTTGATTTATTAACAATATTCTTAACCCTTGCTATCTCGGTATCCGCTCGATCATTCGGCTCGGGCAAACTATCGTTTTACAGCGTAAAAAACTTAGTACTTAGATGGGAAATGCGGGGGGTGGTTGTTACTATCCATGTTACTAGTTTGTGTACGTGTCATCCAGTTGGACTGTCTACCTGAACTGACAGACTGCATTGTCAATTCAGGTAGATAGTCAGATTCAGGCGACATGGTTAGTAGCGCCCCCCGCATTACCCATCTATTTTTCTACCACAACATTGGCTAATCGATATTTCATGTGATGTATTAAAATTTCAAACTTTTCGGTCAAATATTTATTTAGTTACTCGCCTCTAAACGCATGAAATTTGTTGCGGTATCAAAAAACCGGGTTTTTTTGTCTTTTAACCTCAATATGGCAATTTTTAAACAACATGAAAAATATAGGACTATTATAGGTCAACGTAGAATAAAATGAGCTAAATTTTTATGTAAAGTATGTTGAAATCCGACTCATGGAGATGCAAGGGTTCAAACTCGGGTGTCTATGATTATGAAACCGATAGTAGTCTTCCTCGCAGATGAGTTGGCAGAAACCAGACAGCAAACAACATCTTTAGAAAATATTGCGAGAAGAATCGGATTAAAAATTTCCTACCCTAAAACCAAATTCATATGTTTTTTTTTTTTTTGGTTTAACGTCCGACTGTTTTGCAAATTGCTGCTAATGCAGACGGTGAAGGATGAAATGAATTTTTTGTAACGTATGAAAAAATGCCATGCCCAAGTGGGATTCGAACCCAAGACCGCGTGATGAGAGGTGAGCACGTTACCAACATCGCCAACGCGGCCGGCAATTTCATGATAATAGGACCGCTTGGCATTAACAAAATAAAAATAAACTAACACTTAATTGACATAGAAAATTTTAAATACTTGGGCTAAACATAAATATTATAGTCTGAATGATTAAGTGGCCTGGAAAGATAGAATATCCAAACTTTCCAAGGGACATCAGATCACAAAACATCCGTACAACAAAAAGTACCTTTCTAATCACACTAAACTAAAGCACTACAAATCATACTTAGATCACATGCAATGTACAGTAGCGAAACTATATTCAATCTCAGTGGGGTAGGGAATGCTGAGGATATCAGGAAAATAAAAAGAAGGATTCTAAGAACTTGCATAAATAAAAAGAACGTAGTCGATGACCAACACTGACTGCTTACAAACAAGCAGATCTCCAGAGAGATAGAACACGGACGCAACGACGAAGAAAAGGGTCTCGTTTTTGGGCACACGCTCAGAACGCCAGAAACTAGAATAAATTAGAAATAGTGGAAAAACTATATAACTAAAAACTCGAACATCCAGTTGATAAAAGGAATCAAAGAGGGCTTGGCAGAACTTGAATTTACAATAAATGATCTACAGAAAAACTCCCCAAAATACAAACAAGTCATTAAGGACAAAAGTTAAAAGTTACATGTAAAAACAAGAAAACTCTAGAAAGGGGTTTATTCAGTGGACGAAAGACAAAATAGATCTAAAAGAATGAAAAAATACTGGAAACAAAAATTAAAGAACACCCAGAAGAACGTAAAGACAACCAAAACGGACTAAAATGATCCCATGTGGTCATAAAAGTACTACCTATATTAAAAAAAAAAAAAATTTTAAACACTTCCAACAATTTTATCATTTTGTTTCCACTGATTATTAGCTAATATTATTAGCTAATGGAGTTGTTTCATGCACTTATAAAATGAATGGTTAGTGAGAAGATACACAAAAATATGTATAGCCTTAGCGTAAAGACGTAGAGACAAACAACCGTACTACGGCGGGCTTGATATAAAAAGGGAGAAAAATAACCGTAGGCCTACAGATAGAAAAAATTTTAATGTTGCTGCTAGAACAATATTCAGAAATGGAGACTTATAGTTTTGCCATCATAATGAAACGACTATAACGAATGGTTGGAGAACGAAGTAAGGGGCTTATCTCATTTACAATGCCGCCAATTCGAGACATAAGGCGAGTTCTATTTCTATATGGTTAACGTCTACCCTAAGAGGAACATTTTTACCAACAGAAATGTTAGTCTGAGGAAAATTTCTTAAAATTAAATGGATTTTTTTGTACGGAAGTGAAACGTGGACCATTGGGATACGTGAGAGAAAGAGACTGAAAGCGTTTTGAGGGCTAATGTAACCGTAGAAAGTTAAGAATCAGCTGAATTAAGAGAGTTACTCATGAGCAGATGTTTTGGAAAGCAAAGGAGGTGCTTTCCGAAACTAGGTCACTGTGGAAAACTACAAACAAGAAGGGACAGACTTACTGAAACCATCCTGCGGCGTAATCACATCATTGGAAAAATTGCAAAAGTATTAATTGAGGGAGAAAATCGTCAAGAAACTAGAAAGATCAAGTCTGTCTTATTTGAAACAAATTATGAAAGATGTTGGATGTAACTCTTGTAAGAACAAGAGGAAGGCAGAACAGAGATCGGAATGATGTGCTGCTGTGTACCCACCTCAGGGTTAAAACAGAAGAAGAGAAGGCTGTTTTGGGTATAGATTAAGTTCCAGCTGTAGCTTCTCAAGATTTTATAATTTCTATACAAGAATGGTTACACAAGTGGAGAATAAAGGTAAATTAAACTAAGAAAGTCCATGTGGCATTCACTTTTCGTTGACAAATAATATGTTAACAGTAAGTCTGAATAGCTTACTAATAGCTACGATATATAGCTACGCTAATAGCTTACGAATAGCTTATTAATAGCTAGGATCTTCAATCAGTGTATCACTCCAGTAATGATATATGGTTCAGAAACGTGGCCGCTAACAAAAGAGATTGTATACCAAATGCAAAAAACGCAGAGAGCTATGGAAAGATCTATTCTGGGAGTCAGGCTGAGAGATAGAAAGAGGAATGAATGGATAAGATCCCAGACTGGCCTGGAGGATGTTGGCAGGGCGATGGCTAGAGACAAATGGAGATGGGCGGGACACGTGGCGAGAATGGAACCAGAGAGATGGGCAAGGAGGATCCTTGATTGGCGACCATATGATGGAAGAACATCAAGGGGAAGGCGGGAGAGAAGATGGGAGGACGACATAAAGAGAACCACTGGAGAGAGCTGGAGGAGGACGGCGCAGGACAGAGAAGAGTGGAGGAGTCATGAAGAGGCCTACATAGCTAATATTTTAGCTTTGTAAAAAGGGCTAAACAAAAAAAAAAAAGTTTGAATAGCGTTGCACTACCACAGTCAGCAAATCTGAAGTACCTGCGACTTCAACTCGATTGCTCACTGACGTGGAAGAAAACATTTCGAGGAAATATGTTCAGTTGAGCTTTAAAATTAGGATTATGCTTTTTTGGTTGACAGGCAGACGGACACAACACTGTCAACTGAATAAAAATTGATGTTATGCAAAGCCCATGTTGATTGATTTTGTAGCCCATGTTGACGTATGGGATTCAATTTTTTGGGACAATAAACACTTCCAATACTGACTTTACAGAACATTTTCGGACAAAACTTTTACGAACATCTCTTAGGAGACCATGGTGTGCAGATGAAACAGATATATCTATAATGAAATGGTTCATTTATTTTTACAGTATTATTTTGGGTTATAAGAAACGTTTTTTGTGAATTAAGACATTGATTTATCTTTATATCGAAGTTCAAAAAATATGAAGAATTAACGTAAAATAAAATTTGTAGTATAAGTTAAGCATGGATAAGAAATAATATAAGAATATTTAATAAATATAAGAATAGTTACCAATTTACGTCAATCAAAATTCGTCACCCGTTTTGAAACAAACAAGCTAACGGTAATCGAAAAAAATAAGACTGCTAAAATTAAGTTTGTGTGCTTCAAAACCAACAAAAAATTAATATCCTTCTAGCATCTCATGGATTGTTGTGCAATATGTACATAAATTGTGTAATGCGTACGGGAGAAAAATGGTGTGAAGGAGGAAAATAACCCTAAGACGAACTTGAACACTAAGAAAAACTTTATTTGCAATCACATGTTAAGAAATCTGTAAAAGAAAAAAATAATAAGTTAAATAATAATGATCGCATATTAAATAATTTTGTCCTAGAAACTGTTAAACGATAGACGTTTTGTTGAAATAAGATGGCAGTGACCTGTAGTGATGGCTATATTAGTCATTTGATAAATCAAGTGAAAATTTATTTGTATTTATGCTGTTGGGATTTGAGATAGGTGAACAGCATAATTGTTGGGGCAGAAAAGATGACTCTTTTCTTTTGAAATAACAGCTTCAATAAGAAGGGAAACATGGAAGAGTTAAAAATATACTAATTTTTGGGAAATCGTGTTTCAAAATTACACCTAAGTAGGCCTTAATGTTTTAAACTGAAAAATGAGTGACGAAAAGCTTGGAACTTGGCAATAATAGATAATGATGAAAGGATCTCAAACATATAAGTACTACGTACTTGGTTTAAAATTTCAAAGAATGAAAACACGGAGGAGGAAATAAAAGATAACTTAAGGAAGCCAGAGCATCAAGCAGTGAAAGACAACTGAACTCAGTACTACGGGAAACACACATTACAAAAGTTACAAAAATAAAACTATTCAACGAAAAATTTTTTAAAACTTCAAAAGCTCTGAAAAATAAGTTTTTGTATATTTTATATTAGTTATTAATTTTCACAGGGTTGCGAATTTTTGAGGTTGCGGGAATTTTCAAAACATTTTCGTAATTTTATTGTTGATAGGTGATCTTATAAATACACACGTGACGTCAGAAATGTGGAAAAGTTGATATTTTACCTGGATAGGCTTATCTATGATAATTTCTGATGTTTTGTTAACGAATATCGTACGTGTAAAACCTATGAGTATATATATAGTATATATATAGTAAAACCTACTATATGTAGTATATATCTGTGTTGCCGACTTTAAAGAAAACTTTAGGTAGAGCTCTGAAAACCGAAAAATTGGGAACTTTAACGGGTAAAAACAGCCGTAAAATGTTATTTTAGTCGTAACAATGATTAAAGTCGATGAAATTAAGTAACCATTAGTACGATATAAATATTTTCAGTGAAATTGTCCGTAGAATTAAAATTTTTGTTTGGTAGGGCCCACACCCTAAAAGAACCTCGTTAAGGTCCTAAAAATCGAAAAATATAAACAATATGAATTTTTGAGGGTGGCTTGCCACCCTAAGACTTATGAAGTTATCTAATTTTGTAAACTTTTGACAACAAAGACGATGGGTAAATAAAAATTCATGTTGCATCGGGACCTTAGCGAGCTGGAAAGATTTTCAAATTTTTTCACCGTATACGTATTTGGGAAAAATGTCGACTTGCAAATTTTCAGTTTATTTCACTGACTGCACTCCAAGAAAAATATTCTCAATACGACACGTGTTTTTTTGTGTCCTCGGAGGATGGAGGGTTGAGTATCGCCAAACTTTAATAGTAGTAACATTTAAGGCAAAGTTCGTTTAATGTTAAATATGCTTAGAAATGATTTATGATTATTCTTTGGCACGCACATCGAAATAAATTCATGCTTAATGTTTTTGCAATTAAAATTGTAGTAGTTTACTGTTCCATTTAATTAAAATTGAAATCGGTGATGTCACCATTAATAATCGCTCTACATGGCTTCTAGCACATAATCATATTCGTGATATTTTTTAACGAACTGAAGAGTATAACTCTGAATAAGAAACGCTATACACCATCGAACTAAAGACTGGAGATGAGATCTAGCCAATAGCAGCCAAGGTCGGATGTAAGGTTGCCCCTTCGCAAAGTCACACTCTGTTCCACCGAACTCCAGCTGACGTTTTGTTAGGCTGTCATCACAGCGAGACCACTACATGACAACGCAGGGTACGATTAACGAAAGTCAATTGGCTCTGTACTGTGATCGAGGTCACAATGCTCCGCCTTCATCTGCAGTCTCTTGTTCGTTAAGGTATAGGTTAAATTTACTAGTAAAAATTATTATAGTTTTATTACTATAAATTATTATAGTTATAATTATATAAATATTTTGCTACTATACATTTACAGACCTTTGGATACGAATTTCCTTGAGTTCTTGCTAGAGCTTGAAGCCTTTTTAAAAATTCTTACTAATAAAGTAATTATCATTGGTGATATTACCGTTAACACACTCTCTGGTAACCCTTAAGCTTATAATTATTTAAGTTTGTTGAATTCTTTGGGTTTAAAGAGAGATGATCAGCCATAGGGTTTTGGTAGCGTCTTGCATTGATCATATTTTTTATTATAGGCTTTACAGATAATATTTTCTCCGCAGTTATAAGAACTAACATTTCTGATCATATTATGGTGGGTCTTAATTTATTAAGCAAAAACAACGATACAGTTTGAAGAGGATAATTTAATTCAAGTATATCGTATATTATTCATAATGTATCTGTTAAGAGAAAGCTAGATATTTTAAGATCAGAACATAATGTAGACCGTAATCATATACGGTTGTACCACAATTTAGTTAATGTTCTAAACTCTGTTCATAACAGTTCTTTGAAACCAGTTAAAGCTGAGCACTCTTTTCAAAATCATAAGATTAGGAAAGAGTGGATAAATGATACCTTGATCGATAAAACTTTAAAAAGAGTTAAATTATTTAATAAAAAATGAAAACGTGCCTCTGTAATGAAATTTTTAGAAGGGAGTATGTGAAGGGTGGAAATGACTTAATTTAGAAACTCGTAAAATCAAAGAAAACTTTTTTAAAAAAGAATTCAATAAATTTCATGTCTGGAAGTATAGACTGAACTGGAAAAATCAGTAACGTGTTGTTTATTTAGATGCTCATTAACGTTTTAATGTGATTCGGCAATATTGTGACTAACTCCATCAACTTCAAGCTCACAATGATATGTCGCGTAGTATAGTAACAACTTTTAGATTTATTGGGCAATTCTCATCTATTTCTGATAGATATTAAATATTTTAATTTAAATTCATTACAAAGTGTATTGAAAATATCCATGCTTATACATTCTTCAAAGCTTGGGGATATGGGTATTAGATTTAATTTCAATACCTTATAGGGAGGTTAACACAGATTTTCTCTATTTTTGTTGGTATAACATAATATTAAATTACTTTTCCCGTCTATTCCCTATTTAAAAGAGCATACGAACTTGAAAGCTTCCATATATTTTCTTTCTGTTTCTCCTGGTCGTCCGTCGTACTCCCAAACTCTCTTCACGCGTTCACGTGTTATCTCCTTCGTTCTTCGGTTCAAATGCCTCCTCTTTTCAATGTTGTATCTGTGGTATTTTAAATATATTTTTTGAATTTTCCCTGATTTTTCATGTTTGTCTTAGTGATATTTAGCTGTTTGAGGTCTTCTTCTGTTTCTGTTACCTATTTTGACTTATTTTTGCTGGTGTTTGTGATATCAAAGATTTATTTTGTGGTCTATGTTCTTTTTACATTCTATATATTATGTGTTCTTAAACCATTTTTCTATGGAACGTTTCTGTGTATTTAAATATTTCTAAAGATGGACGTTTGATCTATATTGTGTATAATCGTTTTTGTTGACTGGTTCAAAAATTTCCTAAGAATGTTTCTTTCTTGTGGTTCAATTTATTTCATATGACCTTAAATCAGTGTAATTTCGTCAATGTTTAGTGGTTCTGGGAGTACAACTGCGTTATAGTGTCTGAGTTTTGCGTTAATGCAGATACTTTTATTGCAGTAGTTCCAAGTGAGCTGTAAGCCTTTTGAAGTTTTGTAACCCGTTCTTGATTTACTTTTAGGCTAAATCCGGATGTCGAATGGTTGGATAATTTCTCTCGGGTATTTGCAGTGGACTCGGAATATCTTTCCTTAATGAGTTTTAAAGGGAATTCGCCTGATGGTGATCGTTCTAAAGTGTTTTCTCGCATGAGGTTTGAAAGCTGGTTTTCTGTATAATCTCAAGTAGTTTTTTCAGTGCGTGATTGGCTTCTATCTGTAGTTTAAGGAATGACAAGGTTCTCATCGTAGGTCAGACATTTAATTTTTATTCTATGGGTTTTTTCTGATGCCATTGTGAATATATTTAATTTTAATCTTTTTATTTTTATGTTACAGCAACAACAGTGTACGTACGTTTGCCATTCCCACGACTTATCCTTCATATTCTGGCACAGGTGTTCCTGCATCTTCGTAGTAAGTAACATACCTCAAATTCTAGTTAAATTAA
The DNA here is from genome assembly GCA_035578175.1 of Catonia carolina. Lineage (NCBI taxonomy): Eukaryota > Metazoa > Arthropoda > Insecta > Hemiptera > Achilidae > Catonia > Catonia carolina. The sequence goes on along the minus strand of JAQMRL010000001.1, from coordinate 305,304,497 downwards.
TTGAATAAACATCCCAATCGAATATACAATTAGGCAATAGTATTGTGCATAAAAATAATACACCATTATTTTACAATCTTTATGGATACACGGAGAAAATATCGGTAAATAATTTCATGTTAATTAAACGAAGGAGTAAATCACGGGAGTGAACCTCTACGGTCTATAGATAAGCATACAAAATTTCTCCCTTTATTGAGTTTGCATATGTATTTATAAAGTGTTCTTTATTTTAATTTGCGTGAGAGATAAGGACTTATAATATAATATAACCTTCAAGTATAAATTATCCAGAGAAATTATATATATAAGAGAACTATTAACATAACAACATATAAAGGATCTTCAGCTGACGCTGTTGACAGAAAAATGACAGAATATAGATGGAGGACGATAAGTTGATCTAGAGTGAAAAATATTAGCAGCAATAATTTAAGATTTAAGAGTGAAGTGAATCTTCATATTTTCACCCTGAGTTTTTGAAAATTACGTTCCTGTTACAGTTACTTTTTCTTTAATATCTTCAGTCGTTCCTGAACAAGATGCTATCAAAGAAAGGTAGTTTTGTTTAATACAATAAAAAATCTAGTTTTAATGTAGCTATGGTTCAGAGTACTGGGCCTTAACTGTTCAGCAGATGTCAAAAATAGAGGCTGTTGAGATGAGATTGCTAACACCTGTACCAGGGTATCATTTGCTTGACCATAAAAGGTAGTCTATAGACCATAGTTAAGCCTATTGGGCACAAAGTTAATGCGCTAGGCTGAAATTAACCATGTAAAAACAAAATGGATGAAATAAGAAAGAGAAAAATAAGATTCTATGGACATCAAAAGAATAATAAAGCAAAAATTTGAAGTTGAAAGAATAAAAAAACAAATTGAGTTGGTCCAAGGAAACAGAAAATACCTAATTACACTAAATGTAAGTAAAGATTCAATAGGTAGTAGTAAAAAATTAATTCAGAAAAATAATTTAAAATAGTAAGGGGTTAACAGAGAAAAAGTTAAGTACGCAATTATTAACAATAACAAATAGATAAATTAATTATTTTATGTGCTAATAATAAACTGTACAGCTTTTCTCAAGATATGTGAAGCTTATGGTTATCGTAGAGGATGATGACATGCATGATGTTCTGTAAGACGATGCCGCCTAAGGTATCCTGCTACAATGATGTCTGTTATAACATTAGGTAGGACCACCACAAATGGACTTAATTTTCCCTATAGGACTACTATTTTTAAAAAAATTTAAACTGGAATGTTTCAGTAGAGCATCACTGATTCAGAAAATTGTGTCCGTATAAATTTTACTTACTTTAATCGGACTGCAGATTCAATGAAATCCATAGTCGTGTTTAAACTGTGTTAAGAGAACTTTTCGAACGCAAGGTGTCAGGATTAAAAAGTTTCATAGAAAATTGGTAATTCTGAACTTGTGTAACCATCATTTAGTCATTTTTAACATGAGTGTCTCAGCAATACAAATGTATAGACTAAATATCTTCTGGAATTTAAAAAAAAATAATTGTCTGGAAATACAGAAAAATTTTGGGAGTTCGTATAATTTTCTAACTTTTACATTTTTCTGTTTGAAAATTTACGTAGGTCGTTTAATTTTATTTAATTAAACGTTACTTAAAGTAATAAATGTGTCAAATATACTAAGAACAAAGTTAGGCCGTTTCCGTGTAGAAGTGGTTAGCACGTTATCCTACAAACAAAGCGGAAATTCCCTAGTTCGATTTCCGGCTAGTTTCTGTAATTATTACACGTTAAAAACTACCAAACCAGTTCTGTAGAAGTCGATAGTAACTAAGTTGCAGATTCAACTTTTAATAAACTATAAAACTATAAAATTAACAATTAGGTTGAAACTTAAATTTATTTACATTTTGTATTATAGTAATAGCGACGGATACAATCTTGCGGCTCCCGCGAATGGTGGATATGGCCCGCCAAACACTTTCGAATTGGACGATCTTGAACCTGCTTCTGCTCCCACCTATACTCCACAACAAATGTAAGTAATTCTTATACTTATTGTTTATTGGTGTCAGGAGTCTTATAATGCTCATAATCTGATTATTGTTAGACTCAGAATGACCAAATAATTGACTCAGATTATTTAATTGCCAAAAAATCATAACAAACACAATCTGAGCCAATAGGAAAATGTTGTACACTATGTTTGCAATAAGTACAGTGAAAAGTAATAGGTCTATTTTTATCTTTTGACTCACCTTTTTAATCAGAAGATTCCCTTTTTAATGGGAAGATAATGAGTTAGAGGCACATGAATCACTTTAAAAATTCTGATGTCATAACATTTCTCTCATTTTAACCTGTATTTTTGTTCATTTTATTTTTAATTTATTAATCTAGTCAATAATACAAGTTTGACGTGTAAAGTAAGTTTACTATATGGGCCTACGTATTTTTTAATTCCTAATATGTGGACTTTAAAAGAATAATTTAATTTAAGAATAATAAGCAACCACATGACGCAATAAATAGAGGATGATAAATGTATGACGTGTAAATGAGGTGCAGTCTTGTACAGACTCAGGGCGACCATTCCTGAGAGAGTAGAGTCTGTGGTTAATTTAACCCCAACTATCCAAGTATACCGGTGACCACTGCCTAGTATTTAAATCCGAGTAAAAGTAACTATCTATACTAGGATTTTAACCACGGAACTTTCGTCTTCGAAAATCAGTTGTTAAACACCTGACTTGCGGCGACAACATTACCACTAGACCAACCCGGAGGGTCATAGCCCTGTACATAATTGATTCGTAAAAAACACAAATCTATTCTTACCTTCTAAAACCGTTAGGCTACACTGATTTTTTATTGTTTACTAATTTATCTATTTCTGTTTTATAAAAAATAATAACGTTTTTTAAGTACTATTTTATCTGATTATTAGTACGAAAAGCTTTTAAAAAATAAATTTGCTCGGGTGCCTAGCGAAGTCAGCTTTTCAAAGATAAAAAATAATGTAATATTTCATCTTAGGCCGCCACCGTGGTGAGCTAGATACTTTGCAAAGCGGAGTACCTTGGTTTGATTCCCGGCTAGGGTTTGTAAAGTCGTTGTGTGGGTCGTTTAAACTCATCGTTTCTTAACCAAAATAGTCGCTAATGACCAAGATGTTAATGCTACCTTAAACAGTAAATTAAAACATAATCATCTCCGAAAATTAATTATTGGTTGAGTTGTCTCACATTGTAGTTAAATAAAATGCTATTCATTAGTTTACAGATTTTTGAGATAAAGAAATTAGATAGAAATTTTACTTTGTATTGTAACATCTAGGCCACAATTCGTTTGGGATCTGGGTATAATAAACAGACTCTTTAAACTATAACAAAATTATTTATTTACACAATTTATAATTACAATCAATTATAGAATTTAGATAACTAACAAATTAAAATCGAGTTACTTAAATTAAATTAATTACAAAAACGTAAAGCTTAAACTAACTTAAATAACAATAGCAATAATTTTAAATTTAAAAGTTATCTCTTACCTACAACCAGATACGATGTGTTCACCATGCAGACCTTTTCTGAAATTACAATGTATACAATGTATTACCACTAATAGATTCTGTATGACAACTTCACTGACTGAACTTAACTTACTGATCGACACAAGGGGTTATCCTTTTTATAGCCTACCGTTTTTAGCCTTCTAGAAGGGATATAAGGTCGAGGTAGTAAACAATAATATAAGTACAAAGAGTTTCTCCAGAATTCTGGAAGCAATGATTAAAAGGTAGATGGTAAGAGTGTCACACCTCATAAGAAGGAAACGTACAAAAGGGCGGACAGACATATCAAAAAAAAAAAACAAAGACAAACAAGATACATGGAAGGTGGTTGTTTCAGAAATTACAAAAACAAAATTAGCGCCAAAAATAAATTTTAATAAAAAAAATATTTGAAATTTAAGAAAAATTAAGTTAAACAGATAATATTTAGTACCGACGGATGGCTCATACAAACAAATCTTTTTTTTAATTTACCAAATATTATAATAGTTTAAAAATAAAAAAATTAAAAAATTATTAAGACAAATTTATGAGGTTGCACCCATAAAAAACAAACTATTAAAAAAATCAAAGATCAATAATACAATTTTACATCACTTAAAAATCCAAAAAATAAGGCAACTAATTTAGTAAAAAAAAACTTTAAATTGATAAAAAAAATGGGTAAAACCAATTTTGTGACCAGCACTGCGACATTAAAAAACCGGTAGACATCCATATCATAAATTTTAAGGTACTTTACCAAATGCGGGATGTCTTCCAACCATACTTCTCTTTAATTGAGTCCAAACATTTTATATTAATCCATCGGTCCCATAAAAAAAATGAAAATTTCTAGAAATCCGTAGAGATCAATTCTTTTTTTTAAACGTTAAGTTTTGTAATATTAACACCAAATTGAAATCATTTTGTTCTTAAATTTTGAATCCAGATTATAAACCAGTACTTGAAATTTTATAAATTATGCATTTTAAAATCAATCCTAGGACTCATTATTGAAATCCTTTTTTATCCATACTGGAACCCTGGAAACCAAGTTCCAAGTAGAGATTAGTTACTGAACAAAACGATACATAATAACATTACAAAAAAACCATTTAATTTTATAAAAAAAACCCCAAAACAGAATTTAAAACAAATTACAAAGAAATTAATTTAAATTTAGAAAAAACCATTATTTTTAAAATAAAAAGCAAGCAAACAAGCAAACAAAACGCCTGTAAGATTGGCTTGGAAACGTGCATTGAACATGCACTAAATAGTCGGTGGAAAGATCTAGAAATTAAAAGATTACGCAACAGCGACTATGAAACCAAGCAATACATAATAATAAACAAAAAAAAAATAATAAAATTTTCAAGAAAAATCATAATACAATACGTAGATAAACAAATATATGTATAAATATAAAAAAAACTTTTACAAAAAATTTAATGAGTTGCTGGCAAAACAGGCTAGGCTGATGCAAAATAATTAAAAGAAATTAAAAAAACACTCCCCTGAGTACCGGGAAAAAACGGCGCATAGAATACATAAGTTCAAATAGAATATATAAACATAAATTTAAATAAACCAAGCATAATTTAAACTGATTTTATATTAAAACCACAAGGATTCACATGACTAGCAAGGATAATAGAATTTCATCGATGCTACTAGTACAATAGCATAAGAGGTAGTGGCCGTAGGCCGGACATAACGAAAAGATTTCAACCAACGGAAAGAGAGATAAGATAAGGAGCAAAAATAACATTGATAACGGTGAACCAAATTCCATTCAAATTTACTATAGAAAAGTACAATTTAATTTACGAGACAAATTGAATAATTATTGATGACTGACGAACAAAATATAACATAAGATGTTACAAGAGAAAAAGCGAATAAACAGATTCCGAGAAAATTTTTAAATGTCATAAAAATGTATACATAAATACAAAAATGTCGAAACACTAGAAATTGTTAAAAAATGACAAAAGAATACAAGAAGTAGCGATAAGGGCTGATTATCACCACTGTTTCCAGGTAGTAATGCTACCTGGGAGGTGGAGGGTTCTTTCTTGATGCTGGATCAAGTGGCCAGGCGGCGGGTTTTTGGTTGTTAGGCGGTTGCGGCCTCCTTGGGACTGGACGGGGCCTTAATTGAGTCCAACACTACTTCCCCCCATCGCGAGGGAGTGAACAGAAGGTAGTAATGCTAGTCACATAACAATAAATTCTTTTCAAACAATACAATGCCTCACCTATTATTTTTATCTCATTTTAACCACTTCTAGCTAATGTTACAGCATATTTAACTAATAATCCTCGTGTTTTATTATAGGAATTCCGCTTATGGAATGGATACAACTGGTCAAACTTACCAAAATAGTCAGTTGGACAGCTCAGCCCCTCCTTTCCCAGTACCTGAAATTCCTGTACCCCCAGGGCAGGCCTCTGGTCCTGTGAGTGGTGTACCAACAGGGTAAGTAATTTTGTTATATAGACATTGTATCATCAGTGATATAATATCACTGTAGAAGGCATGACACCTTCATTCATCACATTATGAGTAATTTTTCTTATCAATTTTTTGTAAAGTTTTAACATTCACGATGGCATGATTGATCTTTTTCAAGTTATAAATGTTTGTTTTTTTGTAACATGTAATATTTAAAAAAAAAATTCAGTAAAATTGAAGAACGTTTAAATTAAAGTAACATTTCAGTGGGGTGCCTACCATACAAAATATTTCTGTGCTGCAAATTAGCAAAAAAGGTTTCATGTTACTGAAATCCAGCTGTTCCTTCTAAATACTGAATAACTATTATTTAAAAAGTTTATCCTCATCCCTTAAAATGAAGATAGGGTTGGAAAGCATCTACTAGTTTCACAAATCTTAACTTGGATATACTTCAGCCATTCTGTATGAAGTTAATGCCATATTGATGAAACGATCTCATTCTAGAGCTCCATAATTATGGTTGCACTATTCCTTCTCTCTACATTAAAATTTTACTAAGATTTCTCTAGCGGTAGAATATATTTTCATCAACCATGAAATACAATAATTTAAAAAAAAAAACATTTAAGCACATACGTAATTATCTTTTACAAACAAGAGGCCATGCACGAATAAACTTCTAAGTAATTCATAAACAAATCTAGAAAATCAAGAATGAATTCTAAAACAATTATGATTTTTGAAGAGGTAATGCGATGTCAATTCTTAAAAGAGATATTGAAGTGTAAAATTTGAAATTCTATCAACTTAGAAAATGTTGATTTTTTTCAATTCTGTCTTAGCTTCCCTTTTTTACCTATCGAATTAAAAGAAAATGCATAAACACAATAAACAGATCATTTTGGGGTTTACAATTATGTCAATCTTTAAGGTGTATTAGGAAGAGTAAGTGGGAAAGTACAGTACCCTATAGAAATCTTAAGTCCGTATTGTACTAAGTGTTTAGCTTTCTATATACACAATTGGAAACTTGTTCGCCAATTTCGGTGCACACGAACAAAGTTCGACGGTTTTACCTGTGTTTAGAGTTTATCGAACCAAGTTCGTGACGAACTTGGTTATCTATCTAGTTGGAGAATACGAGGTGTGGCTATTAAATAACGAGACTGACGTTGTAAAAAATTTAATTTTAATTTTATATATAATCGCTTATTGTCACCTTCAATATACACTCCCTCTCTATCCTTACAACGCTCCATGCGAATTTTCCATTGTTGGAAACCGTACTAGAAGTCATCTTCTGTCAGCTCCTTCAGGACGCGTGCTGCTTTCTCTCTTCCACAGACTCAAATCTTGTCCCTTTTAATGCAGATTTCACCTAAGGGAACAGGTAGAAGTCACATGGTGCAAGATCTGGTGAATAAGGTGGATGTTCTAACACTGAGATGCTGTACTTGGCTAGGAACCTCTTGACAGATAACGCGGAATGAGCTGGCGCATTGTCTTGGTGGAGAACCCATGATTTGTCCTTCCACATTTCGGGGCATTTTCCCTTACTCTTTGACATAGTTTAGAAAGTACCTCAAGGTAGTAATATTGATTAATTGTTTGACCTTCAGGAACCCAGTGAAGGTACACAATCCCATGGATATCAAAGAAAAACAATCATCATTGCTTAAATTTTGACTTGCTCATTCGAGCTTTATTGGCTCTCCGTGAAGTTCGGCTCTTCCAGTGCATGGATTGGCGCTTCGTTTCCGGATCATAAGTAAAAAACCACGTTTCATCACATGTTATTATCGTTTTCAAAAAATTTGGGTCATTTTCAATCGCGTACAAAGTGTCAGTAAAACCATTTTTGCGAGCTTCGTTTCAAACATTTTTGAGCGGCACGTGTCCTGAAGGAGCTGACAGAAGATGACTTCCAGCACTGTTTCCAACAATGGAAAATTCGCATGGAGCGTTGTAGGGATAGAGAAGAAGTGTATATTGAAGGTGACAATAAGTCATTATGTATAAAATAAAAATAAAATTTTTTTACAACGTCAGGTTCGTTATTTAATAGCCACAACTCGTATGAGTTCGGTTCACCAGTATTTCCATATTTCTCCCAGGAGCCAAACCAATGTATACTATTGAGGCGATGTTTGGCCGATATTAAAATCTCTTATGTGGATATCTTGCTTTGATACATGGGATACCAAAATTTTTAATAAGTAATTAGGTCTAAATTCAACTTTCATTTAAGTTTATTAGACATTATTTAGGTTTTTAGTTCATGTTCTATTTTTGTCATTTTTAAATAATTTACATCTACATTCTTTAATCCTTTACAGTGTTTAATCTGAGATGATTTGAAAGATTAAAAAATAAAGATTTAGAGGACCATTGTTCTCTATAACGCAACCACCGTTTGGTCCACTCAGACAACTTCTTCTGTTTTCTATTAGAAACATCCACGGCATCTCGACTGCACTTATAGAGAAACTGATGCTTTGGACAAACCGATGCTGATATTTTCTCTCTTTTGTGGTGGAGTGACATCCACGAACTTGGTTTGCCGAGCTGAGATCAACAAACCAGTTTCCCACATGTACAGGCCGCGCTTGTTTGTACTCAAGGAAAGAATTTGTATTTCTTCCTTGAGATAACTGGCATATAGCTTTTCAGAAGTTCCTCTTGCGCTATATATCTCCAATTTATCTATCATTAGTGAGCGAGGATCAGTGCTAAACGCCTTCGTCAGGTTTAAGAGAATTGGTATTAAAAAAAAAAAAAAATAAAATTGGTGGTGATTAGATTTAAAAAAAAATTGCCTGAAACGTCAATCTACCTTTTTGTTATGTATTAAATTTTATTTTATTAAAGAACTTACTTTTTATAGTTTTTAGAATATTGTTGTTTTACTTTTTGAGCCCATTAAAAAGTCAACATATAACGCAATAATCATTTGAATTTCTTAAATCTCTAGATTGTAGTAGGTATGGCTTTTATTATTGCTGTTTTGAGCTGTTGTTAAAGATTTCTTCCTTAACATTTGTTTCGGGTAATCTTAATTAGTTTCGTTAGAATAACACCGGATTGTTCAGTGAAACATATTGTGACACTTATTTCTAAGGTCCGTTTTTGGATCAATTAAATAGTTTTTGGGTAAATTAAATAGTTAACACACTAAAGTTTGAAATTACAAATTATTATTACAACTAAAAAATTACAAAATAAAGTTCGACTAAAATATACAAATTAATTACAATTAAATTACTTATAATGAATAACCAACTAATTACAATAAACAACTTAACCATTTCATTAAATAGTACTACTTACAAAAGATAGACTATAGAAATAACGTTAAACAATACACAGTAATGTTGACTTTTTCAAACGCACTGTTACAATGCACTCTCTGGTTCACAGACAAAAATGGAACTGACCGACTGAATAACTTGCGTCACTTATAGGCCTATAGGTGGATTAATGGATATTTCGAGATAGACCGAGTTTTGTTTTAATAATAAAATACAAAATCCTTCTTTATAAATCTTGACAACTGTAAACAAATTAGGATTCAATAAAAGGTGTTACAGAAAGACCAGTTATCTAAATAGGTACCCGCTCTTTCACAATAACTGTACAATAGCCAGGCCTACCTTTTATTATAAAAACCGTTCATGTTAAATTCATGTGTGCAAAAACAGAAGGAGCTACAATTCCTTGGCTTGAAGAAATCAAAAAAGACAGAACAGAATTAAATCTAACAATTGCTGATGTCAAAGATCGCACACCGGTTTACAAAGAAACAATTAATGACAAAAACAAAATTTTATCAGTAAGAACAATTAAACGAAAAGAACAGGTTTGTTCAGACGAATTGAGAAAAGCAAGATCCGACAGAATGAAAAAGTATAGGCAAGAAAGAAATGAAAAGGGAATAAAATGCCGAAGAAAAAGAACTAACCAAAGAGACTAAAGTGATCCTTTGTGGTCATATAAAAAAAAAAAACCGTTTATTACTATTTCTTGGAAACTTTATATTACTCTATTACCTTATCATTATTAACGTTAACATTTTTAAAGTCTCGGTACAGTTGGAAATTCTCGAACGCCCTTTCCTTTTCGATATTGTCACAATATTATAGCCTATTTGTATTCAGTATTATTAATGAAAAATTTGATTACCTTACTAAAAATCTACTAAACCAATGAAGAATTAAACTGTAATTCATTCATTTTTCTTTAGAATATTGTTTATTTGGCCTAACTAAAGCAAATTTAATTCAGCCAAGTACAGTTTTAAGTCATACCCTTCCTTAAATGTTTAATATTCAAATGTTTAAATGTTTATTTATGTTTGAAATGTTTAATGTTTAAGTATGTTTAAATGTTTAATATAAGAAGCTTATGTTTTAATAAGTTAAACGTTAACGAGAGCTTAAAATATGAAGTTTGAAATTTTACTATATAATTTATTTCAATTTTTACGTTAATTCTCATTCAAAAATTTTCACAATGTAACTGGAAATTATTTGCTATGAAGGTAGATCATTTTTATAATTATTTTGAGATTTGGGTTGGGTCTGGCGAATGAGCCAGAGAACGAATGTATGTACTGCATTATTTCTTTCTAGTATGAAAATTTCTTTAGCGGTATGCATGTACTGTATTGGGGCAGTTATATTGCAGTTAGAATTTGCAAGACGACAAAAGATGTCCGTGTTATATTTTGTTGTACTATATTTCAGTCATTAACCAGTTTCACTTATATTTTCTAGAGTGAAATATTTTAAGGAACTTAATAATATAATATATTTTTATAATTTAACTATCTAGTTAATAATCAATAAACAGAAAACGAGCGTTTAGTTCGGAAGAATTGGAGCGGGAACATAAACTGTACACAGGAAAATTGAGCGGTTCTATACTCTCCGACTCATCATGTACAACTACTCGCTTTTCACCTACTCATTTACTTGACGCAGAGTTGATATGGTAGTATACGGCCACTAAACAGACATTTTTAGTTACCGCCCCTATTTTTAACGGGACTCAATGTTCAAACTTTATAAGTGGAGCACTAGTTTACATTGGTTTACATCCGCATGAAGAATATTCGAAGTAGATTTAATTTCTGTTTTCATGGCTTTAAATTATTATAATGTAGCTTAGCCTCAAAATAATTTTTGAACTTGATTACTACAAAGGTATCAATAGTTTTGTAAAGTGTAGACATTATATTTTAGTTTCGGTTGATATATCAAACTTTTCTTTGAGTAATTTATTTCTTTTGTTGTAATATCTATTACATATCACGCATTAGAATTCAATATTTAAAGATTTAGAGGCATATCTTAATTGCCTCAAAAAATTAAAAAACTTTCCACCTAAGAACAAAAAACATTAATTATTTTATTTCTTTCGAAGATGTTGATAGATTTTAGAAACATTCATTTTATAAACTTACTTTTTTATGTTACAGCGATTACGGATATAGTAACCCCTACCCTGGTAATGGAATTAACCAGCAAGCACCTTACAGTAGCTCTGCCCAAGCACCTGCTTCTGCACCAGGTCCTGGTCCTGCACCCAACACTAGTTCTTACGGTGCTTATAGTTCTGCCCCACCACATGCATCTGGGCCTGCACCAAGTGCTTACCCTGCTCCTGGTCCTCAACCTGTATCCGGCACTAACTCTTATGGTCCTTCTGGTTCTCCACAAGCCACAGCCTCCGGGTATAATTCTCTTCCGGCCCATACGCCGACAACTAATGCCGGCCCTTCCACCGTTCCTGGGTCAATCCATCAGCAGCAACCAGGGTAAGTATTTACATCAAACAAACAATTTAATTTAAAATCATTATAATAAACCTTTAAAAAGTAAAAAATTGTATGTATTGACGTTTTTCAATACAAACCTGAGCTGTTAAAGTTTCCTTCTTTAACATTTGTTTAGGCTCATCTTAATTAGTTTCATTTGAATAACACCGGATTCTTCAGTGTAACATATTGTGACACTTATTTCTAAGGTCCGTTTTGGGATCTGGGTAAGTTAAATAATTAATACACTAAAGCTTGGAATTACAAGTATTTATTAAAACTAAAAAATTACAAAATAAAGTGACTAAAATATACATATTAATTACAATTAAATTACTTATAATGAATAATAAACTAATTACAATAACTAATAACATTAAACAACTTAACCAATTTATTAAATAGTACTACTTACAAAAGATAGACTATAGAAATAACGTTAAACAATACACAGTAACTATTCACAGTAACGTTGACTTTTTCAAACGCACTGTTACAATGCACTCTCTGGTTCACAAACAAAACGGAACTGACCGACTGAATAACTTGCGTCACTTATAGGCCTATAGGTGGATTAATGGATATTTCGAGATAGACCGAGTTTTGTTTTAATAATAAAATACAAAATCCTGCTTTATAAATCTTGACAACTGTAAACAAATTAGGATTCAATAAAAGGTGTTACAAAAATACCAGTTATCTAAATAGGTACCCGCTCTTTTACAACAACTGTACAACAATAGCCAGATCTACTTTTTACTGTAATAACCGTTTATGACTATTTCTTGGAAACTTATTATTACTCTATTACCTTATTATTATTAAGGTTAACATTTTTAAAGTCTCGGTATTGCTGGAAATTCTCGAACGCCCTTTCCTTTTCGATAGTGTCACAATATTATAGCGTACTTGTATTCAGTGTAATATTATTAATGAAAAATTTGATTACTTTACTAAAAATCTACTAAATCAATGAAGAATTAAACCGTGTTTCATTCACTTTTATTGAGGATATTGTTTATTTGGCGTAACTAAAGGGAATTTAATTCAGCCAAGTACTGTTTGTAGTCATACCTTTCCTTAAATGTTAAATAAATGTTAAAGAAGCTTATGTTTTAATAGGTTAAACGTTAACGAAAGCTTAAAATATGAAGTTTTAAATTTTACTATTTAATTTATTTCAATTTTTACGTTAATTCTTATTCAAAAATTTTCACAATGTAACTGAAAATTATTTGCTATACCTAAAGGTAGAACATTTTTATAATTATTTTGAGATTTGGGTTGGGTCTGGCGAACGAGCCAAAGAAAGAATGGTTTCTTTAGCGGTATGCATGTACTGTAGGACCTATGTGCGGCAGTTATATTGCAGTTAGAATTCGCAAGACGACAAACGATGTCCGTATTATATTTTGTTGTACTATATTTCAGTCATTAACCAGTTTCACTTATATTTTCTAGCGTGAAATATTTTAAAGAACTTAATAATATAATATAGTTTTATAATTTAACTATCTAGTTAATAATCAATAAACAGAAAACGAGCGTTTAGTTCGGAAGAATTGGAGCGGAAACGTAAACTGTACACAAGAAAATTGAGCGGTTTTATACTCTCCGACTCATCATGTGCAACTACTCGCTTTTCACCTACTCATTTACATGACGCAGATTTGATATGGCAGTATACGGCCACTAAACAGACATTTTTAGTTATCGCCCCTATTTTTAACGGGACTCAACGTTCAAACTTTATAAGTGGAGCACTAGTTTTTTATTGGTTTACATCCGCATGAAGAATATTCGAAGTAAATTTAATTTCTGTTTTCATAGCTTTAAATTATTATAATGTTGCTTAGCCTCAAACTAATTTTTGAACTTGATTACTACAAGGTATCAATAGTTTTGTAAAGTGCAGTCATTATATTTTAGTTTCGGTTGATATATCAAACTTTTCTTTGAGTAATTTTTCTCGTTTGTTGTAATATCTCTTACATATTAGAATTCAATATTTAAAGATTTAGAGGTATATCCTAATTGCCTCAAAAAATTAAAAAACTTCCACCTAAGAACAAACAACATGATTTTATTTCTTTCGAAGATGTTGATAGATTTTAGAAACATTCATTTTATAAACTTACTTTTTTATGTTACAGCGATTACGGATATAGTAACCCCTACCCTGGTAATGGAATTAACCAGCAAGCACCTTACAGTAGCTCTGCCCAAGCACCTGCTTCTGCACCAGGTCCTGGTCCTGCACCCAACACTAGTTCTTACGGTGCTTATAGTTCTGCTCCGCCACATGCATCTGGGCCTGCACCAAGTGCTTACCCTGCTTCTGGTCCTCAACCTGTATCCGGCACTAACTCTTACGGACCTTCTGGTTCTCCACAAGCCACAGCCTCCGGGTATAATTCTCTTCCGGCCCATACGCCGACAACTAATGCCGGCCCTTCCACCGTTCCTGGGTCAATCCATCAGCAGCAACCAGGGTAAGTATCTACATTAAACAAAAAATTAAATTTAAAATCATTATAAACCTTTAAAGTGTATGAGTAAAAATAGCATGTATTGACATTTATCAATACAATTAGGACTGACGTCGTCGCATCGGAGGACCGCTCACTAACAGAATAAAACCTAATTGTACAATACGTTCGGCGAAAAGGTAACTATGGCTGTGAGCGCTAGAGCGCGTATGGCCTGGAAACTGCTGGGTGACTGAGAGAGTGTTACTGTACTTCCTTTTCATATTTGACAATACAGTACCACGTACAATACATCTACATTTATTATTGCCCATATCATATTATTGTACTATCTACATTTATATTGCTTTACTTTATTGTTAATATTTTTATAATACAAATATAAATAGTTATACTCAATATTAATTTTAAATTTAATACATATTTATATAAAAGCTAAACTTACATTCTTTTAGCCGGTGCAAACTAGATTTCGAATTTTTTGATGTTTGTAAAATGTTACTTTTTAAAAAGTTAATAATTTAAGTGGATAAAGGGGCGCAGGCATCAACAGGGTCTTCAAATTGATCATTTTCACTGTCTTTGCTAAATTCGTCACTGCTCCTTTTTTCAATGTTAATTTCGAAACGATCTGAGACATTGTCTACTACAAACTCCCTCTGGAAGTACTCACTTTCAACTTGTTTTAGTTTGCTACACACAGCCTGCCATTCATTTATTCCAGTTCTTGAGAAACCGTCATTACACAATGACATTACATTTTCTATTTTAAAAGTCGTAAAAGAAGGCAGTGTATAATGATTTGTATGTTTATTTCAGCAAATTCAAACCCAGACTAATTATTTCTCAGAACCTAGTTCAAATGACGAATTAAGAAGTCACATGACAGGAAGTGTGTCACAGTTAACAGGAGATTGTTCGATGACTATTAGTTTTGACTACAGCCGGTGAAAAATAATGTCCCCCGCGCGCGTCCTCTCTGTCGAAGGTCATAACTATAATCCCAACAAAACAACCAGTACGTTTGGCGGACGGTAGCTACGGCTGTACGCGCTCCAGCGCGCACAGCCATAGTCACTAATTAGTCACTAATGGGTGACTATGAGGGTGTTACTGTACTTACATTTGACAATACAGTACTACCTACAATACAAGTACATTTATTATTGCCCATATCATATTATTATAGGTACTACCTACATATAAATCGCCTTACTTTATGATTAATATTTTTATCGTGCAAATTTAAAATAGTTATATAGGTACAATTAATTTTTAATTTCAAAATCAATGTCTTTTTTTAATGTTGTTTTAATTGTAGCCAAAGTAGGTAACATTTTTTAACTTTGGTAAAATTTATGTACTACCCTTAAAACAAAACACTTATCAAAGTCGTCTATCTCAGTCACTGGGCGCTTCCTCGTTTCTTAACTGGAGTTCGAAATGACGCCTCCCCTTTACCATAAATAATTTCTTGATTTTTTTGCGGTGTTTTTAACAGTAGCTACAGAAACTCCACAAGTTGCCGCTGTTTTGTTATCACACTAATGAACAGAAAAGAAATTCACCCGATTGTTTGTAATGTTCTGATTCTTTTTTCATAAAGCCATATACATTTTTAATAATTACTCGCGCCTGACTATGTAGTTTTTTTACCAAGTTTGGACCTAACAGATTGTTTCCATATTTTGTTTTATAACTACAGCACTCACTTTTACATAAAAATAACTGTTAAACAGAAAACAAAATTAAACGCGTCAACTCAAAACGTTTAGTATAAATGCAAAAAAAGGAAGTGAAATAATGGCTTGCATGCTTCCTTTACCGAATTCAAACACAGACTAATTATTTATCAGAACCAAGTTCAATGCACACATTAAGAAATTACATAACAGGACGTGTGTCACATTAAGCAAGAGATTAATCGGTGACTAATTAAACTACACCCGATGGACAATATTGTTCCCCGCGAGCTCCTCTGATTCGAAGGTCATATCATTCCAACAAAAGAACTGTAATTCCCTTATAGTATTTTAATTTTTATTAAAATAATTGGTGTTTAGATGTAGTAACTAAGTAACTGCCTTTACTATCAATTTACGTTTTTATTGTGTACTACATTTTATTTTATCGAAACAATATTGTGATACTTATCGCTAAGGTCAATTTCGGGATCTGGGTAAAATAAATACACACTATAATAATTATACACACACACTATAATTAGAGGGGGTCGGGAGAAGACAGTGCTAACCCACATCAACATAAATTTACGCAAAGTCATTTTAAAAGTTTACTGAAATCCACAAATCAAGTTTTTGAACTTTAGTTAAACGTTTGTTATTTTCTGTTAATCGAGATTCTTAAGATCATAAATATAGCATTCTGTTGAAAACGTCCCGTACAGTTTATTTTTACAGAATATTTAAGAAAAATCATGCTGGAAATTTTGTGGGTTAGCACTTTCTTCTGCTGACCCCTTCAATTTAAAATTACAACATTTATTACTAACTATGAACTACAATTTTATTGATAATGTGACTTAAATCGACGAATAAATTACAATTATCACAATTAAATTACTTATAAGAAACAAACTAATTACAATGAGTTAATAATATTAATTAAACTCAACCAATTACAAGATTATTATTGCACTCAATGTACTAATACTAGTCACAAATTATTATACGTCTACATTATACGCTGGACCTTTTTCACAGAGTCGACACTGTTAACTTACTCGTTGATGGCAGATCAAAAACTAAAAACGCATGACCAGACGCGGCGGCTGCTTGTATAGTGCATGAAACTATGGAAGTCACGAGGACATAATATTTTTGATACAATAATAAAAATTCAAAGTTTTTACAAAATGGAAATAACTCATTATAATTGAATAAAATGGTTGAAAAAAAAGCCAATTTTCTAAATAGATACACCGAATCTATCATATCAATACCGTATAAAAATAGGCTTACCTATGTTATACCTAGCCATTCACACACAACATCTCTAAACATTTCTTAGAACCCGCTTTAACAATTATTATTATTTAAATTGACACTTCTTAAATCTCGGTCCTCCTCGAGAATTCTCTAACACATTTTCCCTTTAGATATTGTTATTATATTATTATTATTATATTATTATTATATATTATTATTATTATTATAGTTTTTGTCATATTTTCCCTTGATTTTGCGAACTTACTAAGGGTGCTTAGCACACGGTGATAATTGCTTCGGTTCATTAGATCTCTAGATTTCGGTATGGCTTTTATTGCTGCTGTTTTGAGTTGCTGTGGGAAGTGGCTTTTGTTAATATCTGTTCATTATCATTTTGGTTTGTTACAATAATAACAGATTTTTCATTGTAACTTATTGTAGCCTGTCTATATTCAGTGTAATATTCTTAAGAATAAACTTCACTATTTACTAAAATATACTACGTATATTAATAAAAATTTGAATTCAGTATCGAACTATTTAGAGGTATCCCTATTGTCTCAATAAAAATTGAAAAACTTTCCTCCGTAAGAACAAAAATAAAAAACATGAATTTTATTTATTTCGAATACGTTAATATAAATTGTGACAATAAGAAGGGTATGGTTCGCGAAAGTTCTAGCATTTCATTCAATAAATGGTAAAGAGTAGATAATAGAGTGAAATAGTAACAATAAGTGACAATAGGACAATAGCAACAATAAACGGATACCTATTTATACAAGGTCGGGTATTGTTGTACAACTATTTATGAAAGGGACCTGTAACACTTTTCATGTACAATAGATCTATTGTTACTTGTTTACATCAGTTCATCAGTTATGACTTTTCGAGAACTAATAAAAAAAGATTATTGATCGAATCTCTGTGTCGTTCGAGAAGTCTCTTTGAACCCCCTCTATATAAATAGACCCCCAGCGCGGCCAGTGAGTTAGTATTCGTTTGATCTTTGACGAGTGGCTATCGGGCGTAGTGCAGGTGCGTTCCGAGCATTGTGTTGGTCAACGATTTTTATACTGTCTTTGTTTGTGTGTGTATTGTGAAAAGTTATTGTGTATCTGTATTAAATTCCGTTTTTGTGTATTCAGTTTCATTTTGTATGTGTATTCTATAAAATTGATTGCAAGTAGTGCTAAGTAAATTATTAAGTTATTTATTGTTTATTATTTATTTTAAGTAAATTATTAAGTTATTTATTATATTACTTCATTGTAATTAGTTTGTTGTTTATTTTGTAAATCTTTTAGTGTAATAAATATTTGTAATTGTAAACTTTAGTGTATTAATTATCTAATAACCTAGATCCCGAAACGGACTTTAGCGATAAGTGTCACAATATTTTAGAAATATACTGTACATTTTATAAAATTACTTTTGTTTTATTTTACAGCAATAACGCATTTAATAACGTGAAACCTACGAGTGCAAATATCCAGCCAACGCCTTACAGCAACTCTGGCCTAGCACCTACTTCTGCACTAGGCCCTGGTCCTATGCCCAACAATACTCCTTACACTGGTTCTGCTCCTGCCCCGCCACATGCTTCTGGGCCTGCACCCAGCACTACCTATAACCCATCTCCAATGTCTAGCAGTAATTCCTACCCTGCTCCTGGTTACAATTCTATTCCTGGCCAACCTCCAACCACTTCCGCCCCTCCCACTGTCCCAGGGTCTGCCCCAAGTTCAATCCATCCTCAGCAATCAACGTAAGTAACAATTGAAGGGTACAGGGGAAAAAGCAACTAAGTCCAAAAAATTCGAAACTTAGATTAATATGCCATTTGATACTCTGGTAAATATTTTCATGTGCTGAAAGCTACAGGGGAAAAACTAATTTAGTCACAAGATATAGCCATTTGAAATATTGCAGCACAGGGGAAAAACCAACTCAGTCCATTCGGATCAGGGGAATAACCAACTGAGTCCAATGCCAGCGACATAGGCGCTGGCCTTCTAATTTCTAAATTTCTCTTTCTTTCAGATCGTTTTAAACTTTGTTTTTGCCCTCCCGCAAAATTCCTGTTTCGTGACTTAGTTGGTTTTTCCCCTGCACCCTTCAATTCGTATTTATCATATAATTCAAAAGTGAAAGTAAATTAGCCTGAATAATCGAGTAACTTATAACTTAATAGTCAAGTTTAATAAAAACAAATTTCGTTTTATTTTGAAACTACTAGCAAGAGATTCCAAAAACTGTTCAAAATACTTTTTAAAGAGTTAAATAGCTCACAATTTTTTTAAATTAATTTTTTTTAAAACAAACCTCAATCCTGTGGCTCAAAATACAGGAGAGATAGTCTAGACAACAATTAGAGGTATTTTTGAGAGATAGAGTAGAAGTCTTTAGAGTAAAAGTCTTTGATGGAGCAACAATTATCATTCAATCTGGTGTTGAGGTTCGAAGATTGTTAAAATAAAAATGCATCAATAGTTTACCCTTTTTTTGAACTGGCCCATATAAATTCTTTGTCAACCAGTTTGCTGGCTTAACGTAGAATACTACCATTTTAAATCTGATTTTATGATTTTTAAAATCGGAGCAAAAACGCGTGTTCAGTAGTCATATTACATCATAACTATTTACACTGTAGTTGTCTGATACTGATTCGAAGTATGTACGAGTATAATAATATCCCATATATTGTTTTATTTAAAATAAAATCCATACAAAGAAAACGAAATAAAAAAAATTAAAAAAAAATTTTGGATTCTTTCAGTCTTACAAATAAGCGAAAATAAATATTTCTTATATTATTACCCATTAATTCACAATCCGTGAGTTGACAATCAAAAGAATGAAAACTGCTTACTTTGGTCATAAATACAGGCGTTATAAGTATGAGCTTGTCAAAATAATTTTCGAGAGTTTAGTTGCGGGCAGGCTCACAACAGAAATGCTCGTGGTTGAAGAATGGTACAGACTGGACAAACATGAGTAAGTACACTGTTTTGGAATGGTTTATGACAGAGAGTGATTTACCAGAGTTGTGGCCAATCTTCAGTGTACCTCAAAGAAGAAAACATTATTTCTATCTAAAAAGATTACTAACTACATTAAGATTAAACGATTGTGTAGCTAGCGAAATTATGATTTAATTTAAAACCGTTCACATTGAAAGTCAAGTCATGCTGTACAAATAAAACCAACCAAAGTTCATTTCACTTATATTTGAAACTGTGTTAAATGAACGCTCAGCTTCGCTATCGGCTGGATGCGTAATTTTAGTTACAGAAAATCCTTACGGTGGACCATCCCAATGGTGAGAGAAAAAAAAAATTTACAAAAAAAAATTACAAAAAAATCACAGAAAAAAGATTATAAAAAAAATAAAAAAAAATAAAAAAAATTTTTTTAAGAAACGCTATTATTTAACAATGATTCAAATAAAAAATGAACTAAAAATAAAAAATAAAAAAAATTACAGACATTACTGTTACAAATAAAAGCGTGGCGCATTTTTATACAACGAATATTTTACAATAAAAATGCGCCACGCTTTTATTTGTAACAGTAATGTCTGTAATTTTTTTTGTAATTCACATAAATATGTGAACATAAATAAAAAGAGGAAATAAAACAGAGTTATAGTTGCCAGGTTTCTCTAGCTACTGACATTTTTGTAAATTTAATTTTTTGAATCAACATTAAAAAAATCGAATGACATAAAATTTTTACAAATTTTTTTTCTATGTTTTTTGCGTATTACTAATCATTTTTGGAGCACCTGAGGAAGTCATAAAAGTATCGGTATGTGTGGATGTACAAGGTGAATAACTGGTAAAAATTTCAGCTGGTAGGTTTAATGGTTTCTGGGAAAAATATACCTGTGTTAAAAAATCAAAATTTACGGGAAAAGGCAAAAAGAAAATTTTACACAAACAAGGACGTTTCCCATCAACAGTTGGTTAAAAAGCTGAACCAACAGCTGAGCAATATTAAAAACAGTGATAGAGATATTTAAAAAAATTAAAATTCCCTTTGCACTAAAACGAGCAGTAGGCTATAAAATTATGAAAAATACCTAGTCTATTCGGTTTTGGAACCATGATAATTTTTCTGGGTAAACTTGACAAAAACCTAATTTTTTTCATAAAAATTATTTTTTTTGACATAATTTAATGTTCCTTTTTTGGTACATCTAGGCCTAAACTATTGGAAAACGTAAAAAACCAAAACTCAAAATTTTCAGCTAAAACCATCGAGCAATCTTCACTTAATTCTGAAATTAATAGTAGCATTAATTTTATCGTACTAGATCCAAAAATTTTGTTGATATCAGTATGCAGTAGTATCACTAGTGTTACGAAAGTAATAAGACTTCAGAATAACTGAACACGTGTTTTAAGAAAATGTTGGTAAAATCTGTTTCTTAAAAAGAAAATAGTAGGCCTACGATAGCTTTGACTTTTGGAAGGTTTACATAAATTTCTATTCAGAAATCTCTATGACATTATTTTTTTTTGAAATTTGTCCCGTAAATAATTTTCAAAAAATTTGATAAAAGAAAGAGTAGGCTAAAGGATGATGTCATGTTATACGGCTGAATTGTACCTTACCTGGCACCTGACTGACTGCGGAGCACAATACATTGCATAATACCGATAAATAAATGATAAATGAATTAATCTCCCCCTACGACCTAGTACCAAAGAAATAAAATAAATGATGACCACAATTTACCAATTTAAAATTTGTTTTTATGAGCATAAAATATTTGCCGCTTATAGGCTAAGCTTAGGAAACTCTAAGCTCTCAAACAATGAAAGAATTTTTGAAATCGTGTGGGTAGTTTCTGGGATTGCCTCATACAAGCAAACAGGCAAACAAAGGAGAAAACTAACAAATGTTACTTCTTTATAATGTTATTATCATGTTTATAAAATAATACGCTATTGTGTTACAGATATCCTAGTACCGCAAGTGGAAATACTGCATATCCCCCGGCCCAGTCAACATTTAACAACTCTCCTGCTTCTGGTACAATGCCACCTAAGTACGTTTGAATCTAAGTACTCGATTTGAAGTACCTAATCCGTTTTTCAAAACTTCTTTGTTTAATTTGATTGCTTATATTTTTGTTTGTAGATTCATAAAAACAATTATTGTCAAAAGAGACTCAATATTAACAAAATTTACACTTATTCAACCAATAATTGTTACCGAAAAAGTTTTCAAATAATAGGTTTTTGAAGAAAATCATAAATTTCAATGATATCAAACACAAAATTACAGTAGTATTCAGTCTATGGATAAAGATATAGACGTATCAAAACTTTCATAAAGTAGTTTTAATATTTCTCAAGAAAAGTACTGAAATAAATATTGTCAAAGGCCGCCTTCGTAGCGTGGTGGTTAGTATGCTAGCCTACCACGCGGAGGTCCCGGGTTCGATCACCGGCCAAGGTCTGAAAATTTTTACAGGTCAAAACCTACTATTCTCTATGCATTACTCGCCGTATTCCTTAATAACCAAGCAGTTGATGCGACTTTAAATAAATAAATTTAAGAAAATATTGGCAAATATACAAAATCAGAGAGCTGAAATTTACATATCTTCCTAGTAATTTTTGGTTATTCATGTCTAATTTTATATTTTTAAGGAAAACAAAAGTTGTATTTGTGGACTTATATTTTTAGCTATTTATTATTTACTTTTAAAAATGTTCTTTCTTTTTACAATTTTCAGTGCATGTCAATCAGTGCAAAATGTAAATAGGCTTCTTAAGGTCTCTGATATTGGTGCAATTCCTAAAATGTTGCTCTGTTTTAAACTTTTTGATCCACCTTTATCCAATAATTGTTTTCTGTTTATTAGTCCAACCTTTGTCTAATTTGACAATATACTCCAAGCAACGTACGTGTGTATTCTTACATTGGGAAATTATGAAATCATTTGCTTTTCTTTATTCTAACTGTTCTCTCTTCATTATTTCCTTTCGTCAGTTTGACCTCCCAAAATTTTGATAAGTCTTTGATTGCCCGTAGATATAGTAGACTAACTCTTTTAGAAGAAGATTACTTCCAACGTCAACATCAATTTTAGCTTCCGTTCAGTACTTTCGATCTCCAAATCTCCATGCTTCTAATGTATTTAGGTCTATACTTCTTAATGATGTAGTAACAATACAAAAATTTATTATTCTGAACTACAATCTACATTGTAACGTTTATTCCAGATTTTTTGGGATCTGGTTATTAATTAATCATAAAACTTTCTTTTTAACTTATAACAAGTATTTATTAATAAAGTAATTTTAATTACAAAAAAACTAATAAGGTTAAACTGTTAGTAAACTACATTTATACTTAACTAGAAAGAGATGTAACTATTTACGACCAAAATAATTAATGAATGAACCTTGAATTACAGTTACATATAAAAATGACAAACATTACACTATTTCGTTGGCACGAACGAACCTGTTTTCAAAGTGCGGCAAACTGTCTGGCTTGGCACTTTCGTTCACTTCACCGATAACATGTTGGCTACTACTCTCTACCAGGCCGGAAGACAGAGGCTTAGCCTTATTAAGTTCAAGGCGGGTGATGTCGAAGTGGTGCCTGGAAGGAGATGGAAGTACCTCGAAGTGTGGTTGGACTCTAAAAGAAACTTTCGGTTGCATAATATTTAGGCATTGGCTAAAACCGAAAGAATCTGCAGTACCTCAAATAGATTGATGCCTAATATTGGGAGCCCAAGGCAAGCAAAGAGATTGGTGTTGGCGGCAGTGGCAACATCAGTGGTATTGATTGTATGGTGT
Source organism: Catonia carolina (assembly GCA_035578175.1). Taxonomy (NCBI): domain Eukaryota; kingdom Metazoa; phylum Arthropoda; class Insecta; order Hemiptera; family Achilidae; genus Catonia; species Catonia carolina. Next base: position 305,280,414 of record JAQMRL010000001.1, on the reverse strand, counting down.
ACCTGTGTGGAGCAGAACCCTAAGATTTAAAAGTTACAATGGTAGGCTTCTAAGGACGCAGCGGAAACTGGCTCTGAAAATATGTAGTGCTTATAGAACTCTACGGAGGCAGCCCTGATAATTTCGGGGATGCCTCCATGGGATCTACTGGTGTGCGGGAGGGAAGAGCAGCGAGCTGGTGCTGATAAAGAGGAATGTTGGAGTCGATTACTCAGCAGGTGGCAGAGGAGATGGAGCGAAGGTAGGGTCGGGGAGTTGACAAGGAGGTTCATTCCAAATGTCGAGGTGTGGATACAGAGGACATTTGGTGATACCACCCACGAACTGACGCAGTTGCTAACAGGGCATGGTTGCTTTGAGGCATATTTGACGAGGTTCAAACTTAATGAAGTACCGAAATTTCACTGTGTGACAGTGAAAAGGAAGAGTCCATTGCGCATATTTTGGAAAGATGTCCCTATTTTGGCCTCGACAGAATGGAGACATCTGAGAAGATAGGCGTTGCACAGTGGATCCCAGAGAGAGTAGGGGCAGCGATACTGTGGGATGAGGAGAGGTGGAAGTTGGTCGCTCAGTTTGCAGAGAGGGTGGTCGGGAGACTGCGGAGGGAGGAGACATCTGGAGATTAGCGGGATCGCCTTCTCCCACATCAATCCTGTCCCGATCTCAGAAGGTAGACACACTAACTTCCTGAGCTGGTGATGAAAGAGGTGAATGAAAGTGAAATAGTGAGTGTTGGTCAGTGACAGCGAGATGGGAATTAGACTACGTTCCCTTCTACGCCCTGCTGACATTATGTAAATTTTTTTAACCCGACATTTCCATTTCCCTTGTAGTATTATATAAACAGTTCCGAGGGAGGTGGAGGGTTGTTTGCTGATGTCGGATCAAGGGCCAGGCGGCGGGTTTTTGGTTGGAGGCGGTTGCGGCTTCCTTGGGGCTGGAGGCAAGTTTAAAAATTCCTCAGAAAAAAAAATGGAATCAATAACAAATAGTATAGAATAATTATAGACCCTAAAGGAGTATAGTGAACCTCTCCAGTATAGGAGAACAGTAATACCGGCGGCGCCCATTGCATACGTAATACCTTACTCTGACATAAGATCACAAAACCCAATAACATAAAAAACGAACAAAATGAATGTCCAGTCGGAAAAATCATCATCATCATCTGTGAAGGATTAGGCTCAATGGCCTGTTCCGGCATCCATCTCCTTTTAGGTCTTCCCAAGCCTCGCTTCCCTCTAGGTTTATATTTCCTTGCTCGTAGAGGAAGTCTGTGTTCTGGCATGCAAAGTAAATGGTTGGACCAGTTTCTCTTATATATTCTTAATGTTTCACACAGTGACCGAACATTTACCTCGGCGCGTATAGCTTCGTTACCTACTCTATCTAACCGGGTCAACCTTTGACTACTCCCAAAAATCTAATTCAGCAGTCTGGATACAAGATTTATTCCTCTGTAATGAGCCCTCATGTTATGAATGTTCTCTCCCATATATTATGAATGGTACAACCATTGCTCTATAAAATTTCATTTGGGTGCCCTGTCTCGGTTTCTTTCCTATTTTCTTCGAATAGAACCGCATACAGCGCTGATTTTGCCAGTTTTTCACTCACGTCATCATCTTTGTCATAGGAAATTCTGCATCCTTAATATTTAAAGTTTTGAATATAAAATAGCATTAAATATTAAATAGTAAATATTTAGGAAGTATTTAGTTTATTTATCATTTATTTAGTACACACAGTACTCATCACACAGTACAAACAGTATCATGTTTGGTAATAAAAGTTTTAAGAAGTGACAACTAACTGATTTGGTATCAGAAGAAAAGAATTATTTATACAGAACGTATTCCTCAAGCCAACAAGTTCAACGAGTTCTCGTGAAATATGAACGTCTTCCATAGGCGACAATTACCTAGTAAATGACAGACTGAATCAGTTTCACTTATGTCAACATCTTCACCATCGGTAATACTGTATTCTAAATATTTAAAATCTCAACTTGTTCTATAGTCGGTTACCAAGTATAATTTTGTAGTAGACCGGCCATCTTCCCTTGAATGCCATTATCTTTGAGTTTTGCACCGATATTGTATACGGTGTATCACAACTTACACTAATATAGGCCTACAACACAACGATATATCACAACTATTTTGTTCAAATGAGAACGAGTACGGAAATTATGAAATGGAAATTTGTTACTACTCTATAAGGATGAGAATGTACCTGTTTTCGACAAAATATTTGTTATTTGGGATTTAGAATAATTATAGCGCATAGGTGCCTACGAACAACTAGCAACTTTGGGCCTATGAATTTTATGAACAGAACTGTTTCATTTTTAAATTTTTACTCTGTTTTTCACTTACTATTGTGTACTTTGTAAGTAAAAATCATATAATATGAAATATCATTTTACAATTCTGAAAAATCTGTCTTTCCCAGTTATTCTTCTCACGGCCCTCCCGTTTATGACGGATAATCAGGATTTTCCTGTGCAAAACATTTTTTTCAAAATTTATACGTGTGACAGCTAGTTAATCATAACAACATTCTACAGAAACTTACATCTTTTTCACAAACTTTGCTCCAATGTTTCCAAATATGTCTGAAAGTAAAATTTGAGATAATTAGGCCTACGTCGTGATTTATTAGGTACCTGACATATATTATTAATGTCACTTAAGTGTTAACAGTTATTTAGGAATTGCGAATACAGCTGTATCGTTCGGTCTTGAGTTAGAACGGGATTTTTATATTTTATTTCATTTTATAATTTTTAATTGATTTTTTTATTTCAGCGGAGAATATGCAAAGAACTTGAAGAACTTTGCTTATAAAATGAAAGGAAAGGGTACAAAGTAAGTATAATTTAATATTATGCAGTTACTTGAAGCGTATTTTGCAGGCTTTGTTTACTTTTCTTGTCCAGCAATAAAAACCAACACAACTCCTATTCATAGGAACTCCTCTATTCATGATTTGTCGCCCTTACTTTTGATAAGAAATGAATTATTGTCTTTCAGTATGTGTTAAGTAATATGAAACCCTCACATCTACGCAAACATTCCAGACATCATATATTTGAGACTAGTAAACAGCTCTTAATGTTTTGGTAACTTTTACTTGCCCTCTCTTTTTCTTTATAATAGAAAGTAATTGAAAGAAATATTTTCACTAGATGTTAAATATTTGCTAGTGATAATGTAGAGTTCTACATTATCACTAGCTGGCTCTCTAGGTCACGGTACTGCACAGTTTCGCTTGATCACTCCAAGTGAATGCCAGGACAGCCTCCTTTTTGGAATCTGTGTAGTAGCATAACCTTTCCAATCCCTGATTCCAAAATTTGACATGTCATATTATAATAGCCTATTATGTATATTATTTTATAATATACATACAGGAATAACAAATTTTCAGTACGAAGAAGCAATCCATTGAACATAATTAGTGAAAATTAATTGTTGAAATTGATTTTCTAACAAAAATGATACGTAAGTAATTTTCAATCTTTGTGGCTTAGTGGTAGATTACTGGTCTGGAATACAAAAACTCTCGTATTCAAGGTTGTAAAAAATTACAAGATTACCCCACTGTTCGTTAGAAAAGTACCTACAGCCCTCGACCGCCATAGCAGTAGTCCAAGGAAGATAAACAGTCTGTAGTTTATGTGACATAATATGTTTATAATGTCGTGTACAGAATGTTAAGCTTCAATGACTACCGTAATTACAATAGTTTTAAATTAAACTGCATACTGTAACAGTGCAATTGATTACAGTAATTTTAAACATTTATTTAATTAAAATTATTTAAATTGGTTTTAATTTGTTTAAAATTTATTTTGATAATATTATATTATACAAAATACTTAGACTGTTTTATAGATATTTAGTTTATTTAGTGAAATTATTAATAGCATTGTTATGGACTGTTGATTTTAAGAATAAAAAATGAAGTTTTATTCATTCATTGTGTATAACGCTAAGCTTATTACGTTTATGGTTTAAAACTATAAATAAAACTTTCTAATTATTTCAACTATCAAGTTTAAGACAGAAATCTGTTAATTTGAAATACTGTTTCAATATTTATCTGAAATAAATATTAACTCATGGATATTTACTGAGCTATTTATTTAAATAGTTAATTTTCTAATAATATATTTTTTTGTATAACATTTTCAGAGTTGTTTTTTTAAGTAACTCAAGTATCACTAAAAGGGGAGTTACAGTACCTGAAAATAATACTGTATTATTGTTCTTTGTAAATAATAAATTATTTTAAAACACCAAGAAGTTTGTTCGAAGAATGATAATTTCAATATTTCAGCTAGTTTTGTAATAAAATATCATTACATTTGCAGGACTGAGAAAACTGAAAGACGAACAGGTCGTTTGATCTCCAGAACGTAAGTGAAAAATTATCAGTCTGCTAATTTATTTTTGATTTAGTAATATTGCTTTCCTGCTGAGTATTTTACACTCACCATACAGTACATATGTATAATATAAATGTCTATTCTACTCTTACGTTACTTTATTTTATGTTAGAAATAATTTACATTTTATTTATTTAAATATTTAATATATGTTAGAATCAAATATTCCAGAGGTAGAGTTAAAAGATTTGAAAACAAGATTTTTAAGAGCACTTAATTTTATCGTAACTGTAAGGTAAGAGAAATTATTACATAAAAAAATTAAGTCGACAATGATATCTGTAATTTGATCTCTGTACTGCATTTCAACCTGTTGATTTCTGTTTAGAATTTTATTAAAATTAACTGACAAAAATTTTTAACCAATACACATGTTTGAGCTGCGTCCTGGAACTTTTTTAATACTCGTACTTTTACTAACTAAGTAATCCATTAATTTTCCTTTAATCTACTGACTATTTTACTCTTATTTTTTGACATTTAACAGTACCGCCTCAGTCAGATCATAAGTTTCATCATGATTAAATGTGAAAATCTTCTCTTCATATCATATGCCATGGAGACGGTTCTGGTATCAAAATATTTTTTGTTTTATTAGAAAGTAATTACAATAAATTACTCCCAGCTTTGATGAGATCTTCCTAAGTTTAAGTTTTCTCATGCCTGTATCCAAAAACCTGATTCTCTCGTTTACACTTCTTGTGTAAACGATCAAGTGTCTGCAACTCTTTCTTTACATTGAAATTTTGAATTTTGTCTTGTCTCGTACAACCTTGATCCTTCGTAGAAGACGCATCTCCGCAGCTTCCAACTTCTGTTTCTTTCTCCCGCAAGGCCCTAGTCTCGCTGCCATAAAATAGAATGGGAACTGCCATAACGTTACAAAATCTCATTAATGTATCTTTGTGAGCCCTGCTTCAGTGTTTGTAATGTTTCTATATATTCTCTCAAAACGATGTATTTTTTCAACCACAAGCTCTCCGTCAAAACCAATTGGGCAGCCCAAATAATTAAATGCTCTAATCTGCTCAATAAGACAATTATTAATCACAAGCCTGGATCGTATTCTTTAGTTTCCGTGCCATATAATTATGTACAGGTTGTACAAACTGCATAGATTCTGGAAACAAAAAATGACTTTTTGGAGCTTTTCTTCTGATTAAATTAATATAAGTTGATTGTAAGCCATCAGAATAGTATTCAGACTAAAAGGGTATTTTCTGTGTCATTATATAAACATCAGGTAACCTTGTGTCAGATAAGTGGAGAGCTTTCTCTGCTCTAAAATCATCCAGAGGATCTGAATGAAATGAAAATAAAAGTGTAAAGAGTACTTTCTCAAAAACAATACAGAATTTACTAGAGGTAAAGGAAACTAACTATAAAATTTTTACTACGTTAATCGACCAATTAAAACTAATTGGTTGACTGAAGGTTAACCCTCTTTTAAAAATGATTTAAATTATAAATTCATGGCTGTGGTACTCGGAAACAGACTAAATAAAACAAATTGAAAAGCGCGAACAGAAAGGAATAATTTAATCAATGTTATACGGTACATAAATACTGTAACATAATCGACTAGACGGATCACGAATGTTCCAGAATTCCATTCATGGAGATAATTAGGGAATAATAAAAATATCAATTGTGAATGACAGTTTTACAATGATGACCATAAAGGTGTGTCTATTCACAAAAGTTGTAAAAACTCGTGTAGTACGCCTATTATAAAAGTTCAGGTATACTATTGTGTACAGCTATTTTTATGAAGTTGTTTATGAGGTTGTTTACGTTTCTATTTACAATAGTTGACTTGTTAACAAAGGGATTTTTCTAGCATTCATTAATAAAGAGTTATTTTTGTACTTGAGTAGATTTCACTACTTTGTTCTGGAACGATCTTTGTGAATGATTATAAAAGGAGACCCCCGAGCGCGGTCCAGTCAGTATTCGTGTTATCTTTGCCGAGAGATTATCGTGGGTGTGTATTTACAGGTTACACATCCGAGTATTGTAGTTATTCAAGATTGTTATACCGTCTCTTTGTTGTGTGTGTATTGTAAAGTTAATGTGTAGTTTTGTTAATTCAGTTTGTGTCTTGTATGTTAGTGTAATCTATAAAAGTGATTGTAAGTAGGCTAAGTAAGTTATTAAGTTATTTATTGTTTGTTATTTATTTTAAGTGAATTATTAAATCATTTATTGTATTTCTTAATTATAATTAGTTGAATTATTTATTTTGTAATCTTTTAGTATAATAAATTCTTGTAATTGTAAACTTTAGTGTATTAATTATTTAATAACCTAGATCCCGAAACGGACCTTAGCAATAAGTGTCACATTGGTGTCAGAAGTGCGGGATCTAGTGTTTTTGGATAATTGTAAGTAAAATCTAAATTCAGTTGTGTTTTAAAATTATCGTATAGTAAATTATTAGTGTTGTGTTTTTTTTTTTAAATTTAGCGTTTAAAGTTTTGTGTATGTAATAAGTTTATTTAGTCTGTAGAATCTCTTATCGTCGCTATATAACTGTTTCATAAAATAGTTCTATTTTGCTTTCTGTAAATTAAGTTTTGTGTCTGTACAAGTTACTATTTTTTTTGTAATTAATTGTAAATAATTGTTAGTCAAAATGGCGAGTTCTGTAGACATGACTTTATTAATGGAAATGTTAAATGAGATTAAGGCAAGCAATGAAAAAACCAATAATAGCGTACAAGAAACCAATAACAAAATACAGGCAATTAAAGATGAATTAAAACCCGGAAATGAGGAAATTTATGATAAAATTCAGTCAGGTAATGATGAGATAAAGACAGAATTAAAAGTAGAGTTAGGAAAAATTAGAGATAATGTAGATAGCTTAAATAATAGGGTAGATTCAGTAGAATTTAAGTTACAAGAAAATGTAGAATCTTTAGAATCTAAGTTAGATGAAAATGTTAAGGAAGTTAGAAATAGTGTTGTAAAATTTGTAGAATCTAGGTTAAAAGAAAATAATGAATTAATGGACACTAGGTTAGAAGAAATAGATAAGGCTATAGATATTAGGTTTAAGGACATTGTTAAAACAGTGAAATCAAGTGAATATCGCGGCCCGGTAATTCACGCCGACAGTACATCGTCCGGGCGCGGAATTAGTGTGAAAGCGCCGAAATTTGACGGAAGTTCTTCGTGGCAAGTCTTTCGACGACAGTTCGAGGCAGCGGCCGACTTGAACACATGGTCACCGGCAGAGAAAACAACGGTACTGATGACTTCGCTACAGGGCCAGGCAGCAGAAATTCTACGCGCTGTACCGGCGACCGCAGGGTACGAAGAAATCGTCGCAGCACTAGAAGGGCGATACGGCGAGCATAACTTGGCGGCCATCTACAAGTGTGAGTTACGCGGACGAAGACAGAAGCCGGGCGAAACCTTGCAAGAATTCGCCCTGGATATTGAGCAACTCGCGCAGAAGGCTTTTCCAGAACAGCCTGTCGGGTTTATCCAGGAAGAAGCGGCGCAGTGTTTCGGCAATGGGGTTCGAGACGCCGAAATGAAGAAACACCTGATTCTCCAGGGCCATAAGACACTCAGTGAGGCTCTCACCCAGGCCCTGCGTATAGAAGCTGTCACCGCATCTACCGACACACCGGCGAAAGTACGGAGGGTGACTGCCGACGAATACAACGGCTCAAATAGATTTGAAGCCCGGCCTAACCGAAGCACGCCGGGTCAAAACCATCGACGGACACCGACCAGCGAAAAGCAGCTGTGCTGGCAATGTGGAAAGCAAGGCCACTTTAGAAGGAACTGCGGAGAAAATAAGCCGACATCCGACCAGGGAAACGACGAAACGCCGGCGTAAAGAGGGGACCGCCGGCGCCGAAGATTTCTTCCCCTCCAGCCATCTTCAGTTTAGCCACCGTACGAGGAGGGTCAGACAGCCTCATCGCCGACGGATTATTAAATAACAGGCCATGCTCTATTACAGTGGACACGGGGGCCTCTATTTCAGTAATTCGGCCGGACAAGGCGACCCGCTGCAAGAGGAGGAAAGTAAACCAGAAGTACGCCGTGCAGACCGCTTCGGGCAGCACACTGCCTATTAAGGACGAAGCATTAGTTAATATAACACTCGGGTGTTACAAACTACAAGCCTGGGTGTTTGTCGCCGACATCGTGGACGAATTCATATTAGGGCTTGACATACTGAGATCGCACGACGCTGCAGTAGATATTGGACGCCACTTGCTGAAGTTGGGGCGGTGTGAAGTAGCGTTATGGAGTCCTCGCCTCAAGCCCAGCAATGCTGAAGTTGTACTAAAAGCGGACGAAGTGATACCTGCCCGATGCGAAAGGATTGTAACGGCCACACTGTCGAAGAATCTGGGCACCAACAGCGGCGTTACGGAAGCTGGTGAAATCACCGGAAAGGAAGGAGTGATCATCGGACGAGCTGTAGTACCGAACAGCAAGACGATCTCCGTCCGAGTAGCAAATTTGGACTCCTCGGATAAGTCACTACCGAAGGGAACTGTTCTTGGCGACTGCGAACCAGTGACTTGGACATCTGAACCGCCAACTTCACTAAATCAAGGAAGGCGCCGGAAGAAGCCGGAACTACAGAAACTGACAGCGGCAGCCGGCGTTGAGCTCAGCGATAATACACGGAAGGGACTTGACAACTTAATCAGGGACTTCCAAGACATATTCGCGACCGAAGAAGAAGGATACGGCCGTACTAATCAAGTGTACCATCGAATCGACACTGGAGATGCTCAACCGATACGCCAGCCGCCGAGACGACTACCGTTAGCAAAACAGGGAGAGGTTGATAAGATGGTGAAAGACATGAGAAGGCAAGGCGTCATCGAAGAGTCCGACAGCCCTTGGTCATCACCTGTAGTGCTAGTAAAGAAGAAGAACGGCGAGTTACGATTCTGCGTTGACTACAGGAAGTTAAACGATGTAACCAAGAAGGATTGCTTTCCTCTTCCCCGCATTGACGATACACTAGACACTCTTGAAGGAGCGAAATGGTTCTCTACACTCGACTTGAAAAGTGGATACTGGCAGGTTGCGGTTCATCCAGAAGACAAGGAGAAGACTGCGTTTTCGACTGGACGAGGGCTTTGGCAGTTCACAGTGATGCCGTTCGGACTATGCAACGCGCTGGTCACTTTCGAGAGATTGATGGAGTCAGTTCTACGAGGATTGACGTTTGAATCCTGCCTCGTCTATTTAGACGACATCATTGTGCTAGGGCGCACAGAAGAAGAACACCTGCAGAATCTAAGGAAAGTGTTCCAGCGGCTGCGAGGCGTCGGGTTGAAGTTGAATCCGAAGAAATGTAATTTGTTTCGGCGAGAAGTACAGTACCTGGGCCATGTCGTGTCAGCAGCAGGCATCGCCGCAGACCCCGACAAACTGAAGGCCGTGAAGGAGTGGCCTACACCACGAAACAAGCATGATGTCCGAAGTTTCCTAGGACTGTGCGCGTACTACCGCCGGTTCATTGAGGGCTTCTCCAACATTGCGAAGCCTTTGACACGCTTGACGGAGGACAAGAAGAACTATCAGTGGGGACGAGAAGAAGAAGAGTCTTTTAAGAGGCTGAAAGAAAAATTATGCTCCGCGCCAATCCTGAGCTACCCGAACTCAGAAGACCGTTTTATCGTCGACACGAATGCCAGCAACGTTGGAATCGGAGGCGTACTCTCTCAAGTCCAAGGAGGTGAAGAGAAGGTTATTGGCTACTTTAGCAGAACTCTGTCGCGTCCGGAGAGAAACTACTGCGTGACGAGGCGTGAGCTGTTGGCAGTCGTCAAGACGATCGAACACTTCCGGAAATATCTGTACGGGAGGGAGTTCACACTTCGGACTGATCATTCAGCGCTGACATGGCTTCTTAACTTTAAGAACTTGGAAGGCCAAACCGCGCGCTGGGTCGAGCGCCTGCAGGAGTACAGCTACAAAGCCGAGCATCGCCCTGGAAAAAAACACTAACGCGGACGCCGTGTCAAGAAGGCCGTGTGCTCAGGACTGTAAGCACTGTCTGAAAATCGAGTAGCGAGGTGACGAGGCTGAGGTACGAATAATTACGACGGTGGCGGCAGATGGCTGGAACGACGACGATCTTCGCGAGGAACAGCGTCAGGACTCGGACATAGGACCCCTGATCAACGAGAAGGAGTCAGGCCAACGACCATCATGGGAAGATATCAGCTTGAGAAGCCCGGAATATAAAAGCTACTGGGGGCAGTGGGACTCATTCTCCGTGAGGGACGGCTTGCTGTATAGAGAGTGGCAGTCAGTGGATGGCAGTAAACGCGTCCCGCAGCTAGTACTTCCACGCACAAAGACCAAGGACGTTATGTCAGAACTACACGGCGGCACTTCAGGCGGACACCTCGGCGTCAAGATGACTATGGAGAAAATTCGTCAGCGCTAATACTGGCTCCACTTACGGGACGACGTCGAGAATTTCTGCAAGTTGTGTGACACCTGTGCGGCTAGTCGAGGGCCCCGGACTCGAAGTAAAGGACAAATGCGGCAGTACAATGTGGGAGCCCCGTTCGAGCGCATCGCCATTGACATCGCTGGTCCGTTTCCCGTGACAGACAGCGGAAACAAGTATCTGTTAGTGACCATGGATTACTTCACTAAGTGGCCGGAAGTATACGCCATTCCGAACCAAGAAGCGGCTACTGTGGCAGAAACCTTAGTGAACGAGCTGTTCTCCCGATTCGGAGTACCGAGAGAGCTACACAGTGATCAAGGGCGGAATTTCGAATCGCAGCTACTTCAAGAAGTACTGAAACGATTGGGCGTCCATAAGACAAGGACGACAGCATTACACCCGCAATCGGATGGAATGGTTGAGCGCTACATCAAGACAGTTGAAGAGCATCTGCGCAAGGTAGTCTCCAAAAATCAACGAGACTGGGACCAGAAGCTTCCTCTTTTCTTGATGGCCTACAGAGCGGCGATACATGAAACCACCGGCTTGACACCCGTCAAGATGATGTTCGGACGTGAACTACGGTTGCCCTGTGATCTGCTGTTCGGCGCCCCGCCTGACAAGGAACAACCAGCGCAACAGTACACCGCGGAATTGGTAGCAAGTATCCACGAAATCCACGAGTATGCACGGCAACATCTGCAAGTAGCCAGTGATCGAATGAAGGTAAGATACGACTTGATGGCTAACTCCACGGGATTTCAACCTGGTGACCGTGTATGGCTCTACAGACCGAGAAGGAAGAAGGGAAGGTGCCCTAAGCTGGAAAACCAATGGGAAGGCCCGTATGCTGTCCTCGATCGCATCAACGACGTGGTCTACCGAGTACAGCGACGCCCAGGGACGAAGAAGATGGTAGTTCATCTCGATCGATTGGCACCGTACTTAGGGGCTACTCGGGACGAGCAGCCTTAAGAAGGGGGCAATGTAACATAATCGACTAAACGGATCACGAATGTTCCAGAATTCCATTCATGGAGATAATTAGGGAATAATAAAAATATCAATTGTGAATGATAGTTTTACAATGATGACCATAAAGGTGTGTCTATTCACAAAAGTTGTAAAAACTCGTGTAGTACGCCTATTATAAAAGTTCAGGTATACTATTGTGTACAGCTATTTTTATGAAGTTGTTTATGAGGTTGTTTACGTTTCTATTTACAATAGTTGACTTGTTAACAAAGGGATTTTTCTAGCATTCATTAATAAAGAGTTATTTTTGTACTTGAGTAGATTTCACTACTTTGTTCTGGAACGATCTTTGTGAATGATTATAAAAGGAGACCCCCGAGCGCGGTCCAGTCAGTATTCGTGTTATCTTTGCCGAGAGATTATCGTGGGTGTGTATTTACAGGTTACACATCCGAGTATTGTAGTTATTCAAGATTGTTATACCGTCTCTTTGTTGTGTGTGTATTGTAAAGTTAATGTGTAGTTTTGTTAATTCAGTTTGTGTCTTGTATGTTAGTGTAATCTATAAAAGTGATTGTAAGTAGGCTAAGTAAGTTATTAAGTTATTTATTGTTTGTTATTTATTTTAAGTGAATTATTAAATCATTTATTGTATTTCTTAATTATAATTAGTTGAATTATTTATTTTGTAATCTTTTAGTATAATAAATTCTTGTAATTGTAAACTTTAGTGTATTAATTATTTAATAACCTAGATCCCGAAACGGACCTTAGCAATAAGTGTCACAATACTTTTTTATTGAAATTAATATAAATCTAAAATATTGCACAAGTTGGGACTAACCAGTTAGAAACCAAAAATAACTACTGAAAAACACTGAAATAGGCCAAATCTGTATCAGTGCACTTACAATAAAGAAAAATGCAGTTGCGGGCTTATTATGCACTCTAGGGTAAAAATGTACTAGTAGTAGGCCTATGTAACCAGAGAAGTAGAACATTTAAAAACCTACAACTTATTTCAAACATGTTTTTACCATGCTTAGTTTAGCGTCAATTAGTGATTTTCTGGATTTATTCGTCAACATTGGTAATCATATAAGACTTTTAAATATTACGGCGTTAGTATGCATTTAACGACAAAATTGTACACAATTAACGTTATAGGGAAAAATCTACAATTTTTATTTCATTTTCTTCTACAGAGCATAGTTTAGCGTCAATTAGTGTTTTTCGTATTTTAAAGTGAAAATCGTTATGCTTTTTATTTTACATTGTTTACCAATATTATGACTTACGTTGGTTATATTTTTATTATTTACATTGGCGAGAGAAAGTCATATGAGTGCTTCACACCAGAGTTTATAATTTTTAATTAAAGGAAAAAATCCTGTCACTAAATTGTTTTTTCAAATTAATTATAATAATCTCATGCGAACATTCGCTCAATTTTCTCTTGCCGATTAAACGCTATTCGGGGATTTAATGAAAAGTATAAATCCCTGATCTTATGTTTTAAACCAAAAATACTTTCTACATTAAAACGATTCCGCCTTATAATAATGAATTATGAGTCTTTTAACACTTTTGCTGGTTTAGTGTATCAGTACGATTTAAAACAAAACCGTTCCAACCCAAACTTGAAATATGGGCAATAATTTACAAAAATGGACTTTGTTTGTTCGACAGATTAAAAAACTCTCTACATAATCCGCTCGTTTAAGCAAAAGTACATTTTCATCAAGCAAAGTAAAACGCTTCTTTTACATTACTGCTACAAAATGCATTAACTTAAAATATGTTTTTGTGTTCCAGGATTACACTAGAAAATCCTATAGACATCGCACATGTTGATGAATTAGAGTAAGTAATCAGTCTTTTAAGATTTACGGCAATTTTTAGGCCTAATTTTAAAAATTCTAAATCAATGTTCAACTAGTCGTGTGTGAAAAATCAAAGAAATAGTCACGAGGATGTCATTTGTCTGGCTTTTCTACTGATATTTTCCTTACGTTACTTCACATTCTTATTAAATACTTGCACATATTTACTATTCAAATGTATTTTTTAGATTTAATCAATCAGTTAGACAGTTGATTGGCCGTACTTTAGTACAGCCCACGGGGCAGATCCGGCCTCCAGACTGGTGTAATCCGGCCCTTGGCAGAATTCTGAATGACAATCTACTTAGAATACACACATTATTTACTAAGTTCCAAGGTGTAAACTGTGTTCATCCCTGTCAACCTAAAGCAAACATATTTTATCGTATCACATCGTATTTATTCTTTGTCTGTATTATGGACACAAAACTGGTAACAAAATAATTACACACCATTCACAACTGTACTGCAAGAGAAAAACAAACACGTAACACATGTCATTATTGCAAGGATTTAAAATGCAACCACGTGTTTCTATTCGAAAAAAAACAGCTAGCTAAAAAAGATCAGCCTCACTTCTTGAGGCTAAAAACAATATTTCCAGTGGTCAAATTTTTAAGTTATGAAGAAAACATGAAAAAAATTTCATGATGAATTCGAATGCAGGTTTCAAGACTTTGAAAATTCTGACAAGATTTACTATTTTCAGTAGGCCATTTAATTTGTACGGTGAAAATGAGAACAGAAATTCAGCTTGAGTTAATTTGAGTTACAGTGTAACACTAAGTTGAAGCAGTTGCTTCAACTTAGTCCCAAAAGTGTAAAGAGTGTTAATAGTCGCTATCAAAATTAAGTTTCTCAAATTTGAAATTTCATGTCCAAAAGATAATTTTGCTATATTTGCATCATCCTATGTCTGTAAACAAGGGTTTCTTACCATGAAACTTCGAACACGTATTGTCAGGAATAGACTGACAGACAACCATGTGCTTCACTTTTAAAAGTCAGCTCACGAAAAAAACATTTGAGAGACACTGTCTTGTTTGGAAACACAGTTACAGATCCATTAGGAACACATCCTTCATGCTCTTCCAACCACTAACTGAGTTTTCTAACAATAATATTTTAACATTCAATAAGACATTTTTAAAAAAAGTAGTTTCCCGTTTGTTGCTTTTTACTAACTTTTTAGACTCGGCTAGATAGTTTTCGTTTCCATCTGACCCTCTCCTACAAAATGTTTTCCGAACACTGAGTTAGATCATGTTTTAAATTATTAAACTTAGTCTTACTAAACTTAAAAGTGTTTAAGTTAATTGTCTAATAAAAGGATTAATTTATCGTACGGGAAGAACAGATAATGCATTCGGATCTGTTACCCATCACAGATATTTTTTCTCTCAAATTTGGAACGGGTGCCAGTGGTTGCATATAATCGTTCTTTGCTCAATGATGTAAGGCATATCTAAAATATGTGAGACACATTATCTTAAATTTTACAAAACCAAAGAATTTCCTTACTAGTTTGGCTAAAATGCCTGAACTAGAATTATGCTGGACTAAAATTCTTGGAGTAGTTTTTACACAAAAATAAAAACGAAAATCACAGTGACTTCTCGATTTCTGAACTTCTTAGTTAACTGACAATGAGACTTATATTCATATATTATCCTTATATTATGTACACTATTTGGCTATACCTACCTTTCCCAGATTGCTTCATTACTACTCATCTGGTCAAACCGAGATTCGACAACTTTTTCGATTCGAGAAACCCCTATCAGAAACAAAAATTAAGGGGAAAGGTAGAAAACAGGTTGGGAGTAATACAATGTTCCTTAGCGGTGTTGACAAGGGAAATCGTACCATGTTGCTATCGTGGTGCACAATGTAATAATTTTTTTTTTTATATTATAATTTTGTTTCGTAAAAACATAAAATCTTAGGAGTAAATAAGTTTGTGTGTGACAAATTACAGGGATTAATTATTAAAAAATAAAAAGTTTGTGATAACTTGATATTACGTGTGTTAAAAGCTCCTAACCCACCGGGTTCGTCTAGTAGTAAAATCGACGCTACGAATCAGTTATTTAAAAGCTGATTTTTGGATATGAAGGTTCCTGGTTAAATTCCTAGTATCGGTGGTTATTTTAATATGGTTGTATACTAGACAGTGGTTTCCGGTGTAGTTTGATGGTTGGGGTTTAATTAATCATACGCTCTCAGGAATGGTCGGCCTGAGTCTGTGCAAAAATACACCTCAATTACACTTCATACTCATCATCTTCACTTTATTGAGTCATAGGGTCACTTATTGTTCTTAAATTGAAGAGATTGCAACGTACAAGTTAGGGATTAAAAATAAACCCTCCTATTTGGAAAAAAGAATGTTAGGGTAGGTTAAGCCAGAGGCACTCTTTACTATTCATAATAAAAAGAAAATTCATTGAGTTTTAATGACACTACAAATAAAAAATTCCATCTTCTCAAAAAAATGAAAAATAAATAAATGGACATTACATGTTATTCTAAATAGGAATAACATGGTTATAACAACAACATTAATGGTAATAAAACTATTAATAAAATTTAAACTATAATTAATTTTTTTTAATGAAAGCTATAGTTTGTTCGCGCTAAGAGCTTGCCTCAAGTAAACAAACCGCTCTGATACCGTACAGGTTGCCCCGAAAAGTTTTCCATTCAATCATTAATAACAAGTAAAATGTTATGCAATTTACTTATTTTAATTATTTCATTACGACATATAGTCCTCTTTTCAAATACTCAAATCCGATTGATTTCAGTAAATGATAGAGCAACGTTCTTTTAAAATGTGGCATATCCAAATCCTTGTTTAAGACAGATAAAAGTTTATTAAGCGTAAAAGCTTCCTTATTTTGGAAAAAACTGTGAACTTTTAGTCGAACTGCAGTTTTAATAACTTCGTCGCACAGTTCAAAAACTGGTTTGCTTCGTTTCCTTTTCTTGCTAGGTGTCTGAAACTTGCCACTTTCTTTCATTTCTTTTCTTATACCGTGTACACTAAATGTAGACACGCCCGTCAATTCTGATCCCATTTTTCTACGACTTTTAAGGCCATAGTACGATACTTTACGCATAAAGAATTAAAACATTGTAAATTATAATTTTTTGCCCACTTTTTAGAAGTTGTCCTCGTTTATGTTTTATAACTGAAGTTGAAGCGCCGTCATTCATCATTACTTACTAGTGTAACAAAACAAAAAGATATACTCACACACAATAACAACGAAGTTGAGGAAAAAGTCACACGGATTTAAACAATATTAATAAAAGAAGGAAGAAAATATTTTAAACTGATAAATTACAAATAGAACTAAGTACAAACTGCAAACACATGAAGCAGGATGTTTATGTAACAACAACCAAATTGAGACTGATGGGATGAGTAATACAATATACGATCATGGTGGAATTGTTACATTATTTTAACTGAAAACAATAATTTTTAAATAAACTGTTTTCAATTTTATTTAGGCTACGCGGAGTTATATTAATATCCATAAAATGTCATTATTATGTATTAGTCATCCTATATACCAACTGTGTACTAACACACACGACCCCAACAGCAATACAAGGACACATGTACACTGTTACTCACTACTACAAAGGAAGAGGTTTGTTTACTTCAGGCAAGCTCTAAGAGCGAACGGACTATAACAATAAATTTACATTTTTTGTATCGTTTTTATTGAAATAAAGCTTTATTCTATTTTAACCTAAAGTAGCTAAGTATTGCTACAGATACCAAAAGTTATGTATATGACAAGTTTGTTTTTTCTTTCTAGGAAAGTACCTTACGTACAGGATGAGAAACATCGAATAATGAAGATTAATCCTTCAGAAATAAGAGAACCATTTCCTATTAGGTTAGTGAGTTACATGTTCAGTTGGCAAAAGAGTGGGTGCCCCTTGCTATTTCTCAAAAACGATTTTGAAAGTCAATGTATCTTTTTGAATTATAATTTCAGGGATTTTTTGTTAGAATTTTTTTTAACTGACCCTACTTCTTTATTATATTTATTACATTCATTTACTACTTTATTTACATTCAAGCTTAACTACAGTTTAGGCTATTCCAAATTAAAGAATCATACTGAAGAAATAGCTACATGAGTCAAGTTAAACTTGAATGAAATGAATGGAATTTATATTGTTTGTTGATTTATATTGTCTTGTTGTATCAAATTTGACAGTTTTAAAATTTGTTACTTATTTAAGGTAAAAAGAAAAGGACGCCCAAGTTTTTATGTATTCAATGTTTCACCTCAATTTTATTGCACCAGGTTAAAAAGCTAATTATTTTATCGAACAAAGTTTAGCACAAGTAAGCTTAACAAGTACAATCAAGTTGTATTTTTACTTCCTAACTTATATAACATAAATTTAAATTTGATTCAATATTATGGTGGATTGAAATTTTTTTCTCTTGGGTGTCATTGTGGCACCACATTTCACCCTAATTCAATCTGTTGGTTCAAACATTTTCGTTGGGTGCCTACTCCTCTAAGAAGGGTGTCAATCATCTTAGCAACCTTGACTTTGGATGCTGTACCTTTAAAAAAATTAGTGGAGGTTCACCTGAACTACATTCTCAAGTTGTTCACCCAGAATATGTGTCTTCTACCCGGAACTCTTTTTCCTATAATTTTTCTTTGAATTGCGGTACGCACAGTAATGAGCTAAGACATGAGCATTTCTTAACAATAAGATTTCTCTTCTTGTAAGATATAGGTTTGTAAATACATAACTTATATCTATTCTGTCCTGTCATATGGTGTGAAAACATGGATTTCAAGTTCGTAGTTCATGAATCTTTTAGAGGTTTTTGAGATGTGGGTGTTTAGATAAATGCTCTAAATTTTGTCATGATTCCAAAGTCAATGGTTTAAGAGAAATGAGTGCGGACCATGAGTTGAAGAGTGTAATCGAAGGTAGAAAGCCTTCCTACCTTGCTCATTTATACAGAGTGATAAGAACGAGCTTCTCAGATGAATTATTGAGGGTAAGTTGAGGCCAGGCGCAGACCTAGCCAAAGGAAATGGCAATGGTTGAAGAATATTAGAAACTGGACACACATTTGGACATACATCCCTCTTTGGAGGGTGGTTCATAATAGAGAGCAGTTTACTGGAGTTGTGCTGAACCTTCAATGGTGGAATCAGAACAATAAGAAAAAAAGCTAATGAGTGGTCTTATAGGAAGTTTCAATAAAACTGCAATAAATCTTGCACCAGTTCATGAGGTGGCAAGCTCTCTTTAATCCTCCCAGAACCAAAGATTAATGTCACTTAGGCTAACAGTGCGGGACAGTTGAAAATTAGTGGATCCACATTTCTTCAGCCATGACTTCATCCAACAAGTACTGAATAAATCATGTTGGAATTGAAGAGCTGAATGGAAAAGGTGCTATGAACATTTTTTCAAAAATGTATTTTTTGTGACTGCTGATGGTGTTAAGTGCATACTTAGTTACGTAGATGACATAGAACGTTGTATACCTACAGTTTATGGAAATACTGGGGGATGAACGGACTATGTACAGCTTAATTTTAAAGTTCGTAGAGGAATAAGATGTTTACAGGTAGATCATTTAACACCTTCTTCTACCACGATTCACTAGAACCTAATAGACATCTTTTGAGAGTAATAACAGTTATTATTATACAGAGTAATAACAATGAACACCTATCATTATCATCATTAAAATGCATTTTGTGTTCTTTAAAAATGTTTCTTATAACGATCTTTACAAGACTGTTTTGTATTATTAAATTACTGTTAATCCGTTTATTTTTATTTATTTTTTTTTGCGCCCTGGAGACTCCAGGAGGAGTATAGGACATGTCGTCAGATATAACACCTGAAATACATATAAGAAACACACTATGTATCACTACTATCAAGAAAGAAATTCTTGTACGCTATAAAAAGTTTCACCGATCAAGTAATTTTTAAAATTTTTTTTTAAAGGAATTCAAATCCTCACAACACTTTAAAGATTGGGGTAATTTATTTATGAATTTTCTCCCTGCATAAGTAGGTTTTTGTTCAAACAATTTTGTGGAGTGATTAGCCACATAATAATCATTCCTGTTTCTCGTGTTATGATTGTGAACATTGAAATTCTGCCTAAAATTATTTTGCCTAATGTACATAATCACCTCAAAAATGTAGAGACAGGGTTTATAGTTGATACAGTGCACAATAAAGACATTTTAGTTGATGAAATTTATGCATAAGAATTATTGTTGTAAGGTTTCCAAGTTATATGACAATGGTAGTTGATGCTCGATAAATCGAATAAAAAAAAATGACAATGAAAAGTAAAGTTTTAAGAACTTTTAATTGTATGAGACAAAATTTTCATGAAGGGAAGCCTTAGTACTTTCATAGCAATTTCCACTAAACTATGTTTTTGTTACATAGCACCTTCAACCACTAAGCTCTTCAATTCTGAATGAATTTAACCTGTAATTTTCACACCCAAGCGGTAAAGCCATGGGGGAGTCAAGGTTACAAAACAAGGGGGGCCAATTTGAAGTTCTCTATTATCACACTTTGACATGGAAAGCAGAAGCTGCTCTACTCTACTGAAGATTTATTAGGAGAATATACATCATCCTCGTTACCACCGGTGAAATTCAGACTACATGGTCACTATTAACTCTAAAAATTATTAGGAATATAAAACTTCTTTATAAAAATAGTTTATGCAAATGACTGAGAATAGCATACCTACATCATCTTATGAAAGATTAAAAAAATATACTTTAAATTTTGTTATAATTTGGTACTCTGACAATGGGTGGATCCATGTAGGCTTAGCTTAGTTAAAAAAAATAAAATCATAGAAGAAAGGAAAAATATAGCAGCTATAAAAGGTTGGTGAAAATTACAGTATTTTAAAAATAGCTAGGATATAATTTGCAGGATGCTTTAAAAAGAGAGTTATTTGTAAGAAGTGTTATTATTAGAATTATAAAAGTAATCGAATTAGTTTACCTATAATGTTTGACTGTCCTGGTCACTGGTTTTGCATAATTTTTCTTGACCACTACAATCGAATGTCTAGTCTATTTACGTTCTGTGCAATAGCATAACTTTACCATTTCCTATTCCAATTTTTTTGACTTGTCATACATAAAATGTATACTCATATATTATTATATAATAAAAAAATTTTAAATGACAATAAAATTTATTTTATTTTATGATAAACGATTTTTGTAGCTATCCAAAAACATAGAACATTCGTGAAAAGTACCTACACATGATTTTTATTCACAAAACTGTTCTTCACTAGGCTATAAAATTTATTTGACTAATAACTTTTTTATAACTGCAGGTGCCGCTACAAAGCCACGATTGAGCCATCTACAGCAAAACCGAATATAGACTATTTTAATATTACATCTGTACATTTTATTGACGGAAGTACAACAAGCGTATATCACTGTGATGAAACTCAGGTAAGTAAACTAAACAAAGATCTACCATAATAATCTAAAAATCTGGTGTGAAACACTCTCACTATGCAATTAATGCCAATAATCTTGCCAATGCAAATAATGAACAAATATTAGTTATAAAACATTAAAAATACACAAAAAATTATTCTCATAAAACATAACCTTATTTTTTTTATCATGAGTGGTGATTAATGAAAACCATCCTTTGTTATCTTACTCCCTAGAATCTTAAAATAACCATTTTTTCAATGAGAGAACAGCCAAGAATTTCAGCAGACACGGCACCTACCCTATCTTGTAGAGCACAAAAAATGTAGTAATTGTGGCGATTTCAAAAAGCCGTTTTTGAGCAAATCGCATAAATGTAAAAAAATGACACGAATAAAGTAGGTACTTCTTCCAATTGACCGATTTTGAAGAAAATGTTCGTGTCGAGTCTTCTAGTGGTATCTAACTTAAGTTTCAAGTTTCAACTTCGTACAGTGTTCCGTTTTTTAGATGTTCTGTTTACTCGCAGACCAATCGCTAAAAACATGTTTTTTGAGTTCAGGGGGTCTAAAAACGTGTAAAACGTGTGTGTGTATCTGGTGAAAAATTGTTTTCAAAAAATCGACATGAAAACAACTCTTTCCTTCCTATATATTTATATAGACAACAGAAAGTAGAAATCTGTGTTTTACATGTCGAACACTCTAATCGATGTAGTAACGAGTTTCTTCACTAATGTAATGTAGGCCTACAGGCATTCAAGTGTCAACAAGCTTTGAAACATTGTGATCTACTTTAAGTTTAGCTAACTGATAACAGTTTGATAGACCAATACCTGGATAGACCAATATTATTGATAGACCAATACCTGGATGTCTTAAGATATGCCCCACTAGCCTATCCCTACTTCTTGTAAGATGCTTCCACATACTTCTTTTTTCATCCACTCACCTAAGTCCACCCACCTAATCTTTAACATTTTCCTATAACACCACATTTTAAATTCTTCTATCCTCTTCCTTTCTACAGCCCCTATCACCCATGTTTCATTCCCAATAATGCTACACTCCAAACATAGTGTTATAAGAAATTTTTCTTAATCTGTAAGTCAATGTTTGTAGTCAGTAAGCTGTTTTTCATTTCAAAGGCTTTTCTAACTTGAGCAATCCTACTTTTGATATCACTTGTGCTTCTACCATCCTTTGTTATCTTACTCGCTAGATAGAAGAATTCCCCAACTTCCTGTATGTTTTCGTTGCCTACTTTTAAATTTCCTATTTCTTCTAAATCACTCTTGCTGCTGCACAACACTTTCGTTTTGTTCTTATAAATTTTCAATCCCTTGTGTTGCAAAAAAACTGTAGCATCATCTTTGTTTCGTACAGTGTCAGCTAACTCCAGGAAATTCATTACATATATCGTTATTAATATACAGTATGCTAACAGATACCAACAGAACAATGGTTGAGTAGCAAATAATCATTCATGCCTTCATATTAGACGTCACGGTCGTACTCCCATCTCATACCGTGCAGTACCTACCTAGTAATGTCAGGCACAAGGGTAACTGGAGTTAATAGTGGTAGGCATTTAATAGAGAAGATACGGCCTACCTTTATCTTGACATATTATATCAGTTTCGCCGTGAACTTTAAAAAATAAATATTCGATGAATATTTCATCGACTCATGGGCCTCATCTGTGTATATCCAAACAACAACATTGCTAATATGACTGGTTCACAAAATCCACAGCATTCTTTAGAATTACCTCACCTTTGAAGCTCCTAAACGATTCACGGTCTGCATACTCAAAGTTCATGCGTCTCCAGATATTGTTTCCTGACCTTTCAAAAGAACTCCAATAATAATAACACTTAATTTAGTCAAATTATTGTTGAATGGGGTTAGTTGAAAAAATGAAAATAAAATTGTTTTTGTTGTAACGGCTAGATTGTTTATGGATTGTTGAGATGGACTAAGATGAGGTTGATCAACAACAGTTGTAGTGAAATTAAATAGAATAAAAAGAAGATTAAAAAATTGGTCGATAGCCCATTCATTTGATTACTTGATCAAATATGTGAAAACAAATTTCAATCGATATGCAAGTTTTTTCCCAAAACAGGCAGGTGGAGTGTTAAATTAATTACACTCCATCTGTTGGTTCCAGGGCTACAAAAAATAGTTCTGTTTCTTATTACATAGTCAGCCAATTATATGACTGAACCATTTAAGAACAGAATTTAGAGATGTAAAAGACAATAGTCAGAGTTATCTCTTCTGAGAGTAATGAATTTCACTATACAGCCAGACCCTGTGGTGAATGAAGTAAAAGTGTCATTTGCAGAGAGGAAAGTAGGTGCTTTTCGGAGGGTCTGGCATGCTGATAAGCATACTTTTCCACTCAGTGAGGAAGGCAAGAGTAAACCACCTCACTTCTTGTTTTTACTTATAGTAAAACCTCTAGAGGTTCAAACCAGCCTACTGGTTGTTGACCTAAACAACATATGAAAGTTTAATATTGTATTAATATAAATTTAATATGGTCACAGAATTTTTAAAAAATACATAATTTAATTCAATTTTTCAGTACAGTAAATTCTTCGTAATATATTTAAGTACGTTCAATGTAAAAGATAAGGATCTTGGTGAATACGAGAGATATATTGTTCAGACACAAACAGGTGGTGGTGATGGATATCGTAGGATTCGATATAATGGTCAGTATTCATTAATTTATTTTTTTGTTTTTACTTTTTTCATTTTAAGTCATAACAACTGCTTTGGTTATTAGTGACTACCGTGTGTTAAGTTTGCTGATGATCTGGTTGTGTGGGGGAAGAAAAAGGAGGTGTTGGATAAAGCGCTGAATATGTGGAACAAAGAGACTGTTAAGTGTGGTTAGGAATTCAGAGAGGAAGGCAGTAAAGTGCTGATGCAGAAGAGATGTGTGTAAGGAAGGCAGGGACATGGTATGAGGCTGAATGGTAGAATGATGAAGAAAGGTAAAAAATTCACAAATTTATGGACTGGTTTCTCATGAGATGGCAAACTGGCAAAGGAGTTAGGTAAAAGGGTGCAGAAAGCTCTTTCTTCAAAAGTGTGAGAAGCTTAATAAGGGATTGAGAAGTTTTTATGTATTATAAGAAAATAATGTATTATGGAGCATAATCATGGACAGGTGGAAGAAAGGCAGAGAGTAGAATACAGCAGCAGAAATGAAATCCAGGAAGAGTATGCAAGGAAACATGTAAAAAGATAAAATAATAAATTATTATGTAATTAGGAAACAATTTGGGGATGGACAGGCTGATGGGGAAACTTGGACAGGGAACGCTTTAATAGTTTTGTCATATATTATGATGGAGAAGGGCAGACTGTCTAAAATGTTGTGCTTAAAGATGGAGGGAAAAAGACCGAGAGTGAACTGGATGGGTTCAATTGTGGATTAATTGGAAAAAAAGATGTGATTCCAAAAGAGCAATAGAGGAGAGATGGTTCAACAACAGAGAGATGGAGAAAAGTTGAATTGGCCCACACTTGAAAAGAGGTTAAAGAGAATGATGGCGATGATTAATTTGTGTTATGTTAAAGAATCAGTACTCCCCTAAAAAGGCAAAAAGGTGTATCCCAAAAACACAACTTTTCAGAAATTGCATTCAAAGTTTAAATTGTGGTCGTTTTGTTGTAAATGACTTTCTGATTGAGGTTTTTATGTATAGTTATAGTTTTTAATGTTCTGTTTATGACTACGTAGTCAAAAATTTGTAAAAAACTTGTTAAAACCCTAAAAACTCAGTTAAACCATTTTGCCTTTATGGGAAAAAATTCAAAAAAAAATAAGTGAAACTATGGCAGAAAGGTGTACCCACTGTTTACAGCCATTTCATTAATTGCATCAAACGCAGTCTGTATTGGCAAAAAGCTATATAGTCCATTTACCCCTTTTTGCCTTAGCATGAAAAGAAGTACAACCTTAGGCTGTATGAATATACAGCCAAAGGTTAGACATATTTTTTTAATCATGCAATATTAAATAAAATGAGTTGTAACACAGTCTGTAATTATTAGGAAAATTCAGTTACTTTGTAACATACTCAACTTATTATAGTTGTGTATTATAGCAATTATATTTTATACCTAAAATTATAGAAATGTTTACATGAAAATCTAAATTGTACTGAATTATTACACAAATTCCATTATACAGTATACATGGTGTTTAGCAGCCTGCAAACTAAAGAAACATTGGCAATGTATCAATAGACTTCCTTGTACGGATCTGGTTTTTCAGATACATAAAATCACAGGGTTGGAAAGTTACAGTTCATTTTACGTAAAGCTGCTTTACAGACAGAATCAAAATCTTAAATATCAAAGACATCCTGTATTTTCTTCATGGTTTGCTCAAACTTTCCATGCTGTCCATCAGCTGCCATAAACGTATGACCAGTTATCAGGTACTTCAGAACCACCTCCTTCTCATTACAGAAGTTGCTGTTCATAAACATTACCTTTAGTACTTTAAGCAGCTAAATCAACCATTATCTGTGCTCTCAAAGGAGAGCACAATTCCTTTACAAAAGGAACACGCCCCTACTTGTTTTAACCTACCAAAAAGTCATTTCCCGCCATAATCAGCCTGATTATAACCCAATCTGAAACTAACACCAAAACAAAATCTCAATGTGTCTGAGTGGCAAAACGATGTATTAAGTTCATACACCTTTTTGCCACATGGGATGACTGTTCACGAGCAGTAGTAAACACAATGTAAAATATGGTACACACCTTTTTCTATGTTTGTTTTGATAGTTAATTTACAGCATTTTATAGGCAAAAGGTATTATTTGCACATACATCCTTCTGCTGTGTGCCTTTCTCTAAATGCAAATGATTATAAAACAAACCAAAAAGTAGCATAAGCCATTTAAACCCTTTTACCACTGACTAAAACTATTTTAACAACACAGTTTACTAAAGTAAAAAGTATTAATCGCACGTGCATCATATATTCCCCTTTTATAGCAATGGGATTTTCAGTGTTTTCAGAAAGGAAAAATGGTGAAAAGAATTCATACATCTTTGTGCCAATCATATATAATAAACCGTCGCCAAAATCAGCTGTTTAACAGCTGATTTTCGGAGATGAAGGTTCCTGGTTCAAATCCTAGTAGAGGTAGTTACTTTTATACAGATTTGAATGCTCGACAGTGGCTACCGGTGTACTTTGATGGTTGGGGTTCAATTAACCATACTCTCTCAGGAATGGTCGGCCTGAGTCTGTACAAGACTACACCTCATTTACACGTCATACATATCATCCTCATCTCATTGGGTCATGGGGTTGCTTATTGTTCTGAATTGAACAGATTGCAACGTACACATACTAGGAATAAAAAAAAATTTATTAACACATACACCATTTTGCCTCTAAAATTTCTCAAAATAGAAGTACATACAGCTTTTTGCCATCACTGTATCTTGAAAACTATAACTCGTACAGACTTGGCAATAAGATTTTTGAAAAGAGCGCAAAAAATTACCTAAGAATCGTAAATAAAAAAAAAACCGATTTTTTTCACATACATCCTTTTGCCAGAACATGGGAGAGTAGGTTTTAACATCTAATAATTCCAGTACCTAACTGATTGTTTTGCATGCGCACATACATTTGTTCTCGCTCAAGAAAGAATATTTTATTAATTATTATAACACTAAAATAAAATTTTAATTTCAAAAGTTTTAAAATTTTTACTCTTTTACTGAAACTTATATAAATTTTATCTTTATTGATTAAAATCCTGTTTTTATTTAACCACTATTCTATTTGAACCAAGTTGCCTTCTAGTGTTTGGTTTATTAATTCATTGCTTTAGCTTTAATGGTGCAGAGCAGTATTGCCTGCTAAGGATGTAAAACTGCAGTACTTTGGAGTATACCAAAATAAAAATTACTACCTAACCAAAACTATTATTATAAAAAAGTAACAATTTTTTCATTAGATAATCTCAGAAATCACTCAATTGATTTCCAAAATTATTTCACTGTTGGAGCTGTTAAAGCTACCTGAGTAACACTGGCTATGTTATGTAATTTTTACTTTCTCTTGCCTATATGAATATATAGGAAGGAAAGTATTGTTTTCATGTCGATTTTTCGAAATCGAGTTTTCACCGGATCTATACGTTTTCAGACCCCCTGAATCCAAAAAACATGTTTTTAGCGATTGGTCTGTCTGTGTGTCTGTGTGTGTGTCTGTGTGTCTGTGTGTGTGTGTGTGTGTGTGTGAACAGAATATCTCAAGAACGGAACATCGTACGAACTTGAAACTTGAAACTTAAGTTACATACCACTACCGGACGCGACACGAACATTTTCATCAAAATCGGTCAACCGGAAGTAGTAGTTTATTCGTATAATTTTTCAGTTTTTTGCGATTTTCTCAAAAACTGGTCCTACGATTTTTTTAAAAATCGCCTATTTTACTCAATTTTTTATTCTCTACAAGATAGGGTAGGCGCCATGTCTGCTGAAATTCTCGGTGAGGCTCTTTTCACGTAAAAACGTTGTTTTTTTAAGATTACGGCTTTAATATAAATTTTAGCGCAAAAACTTATATAATAAAAGTTGTAGAGAATTTAAAAACCTACAACTTATGTTTCAAACATTTTTTTGTATGACGCTTAGTTTAGCGGTAATTTGCGATTTTTTGTTTTTTTTCTCACGAAAACGTGAGAAAAATCGATTTTTTTAACATTTCGGTCTTAGTATGCATTTTACGACAAAAGTGTATATAATAAAAGTTATAGAAAATTAAAAGATCTACAACTTTTGTTTAGAGAATTTTTCTCTACAGAGCCTAGTTTAGCGTGAAAGTGTGATTTTCCGTTTTTTTTAAGCCAAATTGAGTTCGATTTTCATTTTGCGTCTTCCACTCATGATTAAAATAAGGTTATGTTTTTGAGGTTAGTTGTTGTTTATTTTTAATATTTTATTAATAATGTTAGGTTTATTATTAATTATTTGCATTGGCAAGAGAAAGTTGTGTGAGTGTTTCACACCAGATTTTTAAATTTTACAAAGAAAAACGTGTTGTGATTGTAAAATGAAGTCATATTTTATTTTACTTTGGTGAAACCCATCTATACTATAAATCAATTATATTCTATTACAATGTCTTTTGAATATACTGTAGTGTTACACAATCAGTTAATATACAATAATGTATCAGGTACGGTAAGTTTCACCCTAAATGTTCTTTTTTTCATTTTACGAGTACAATGTTTTTACATTTTTTGAGTTAATTTAATGCTGCTGGATGCATTTGAAAGATCTATTTGTAAATGATAATATTATGTAGGCTCCTATAAACAAACCATAAAGTATGGTTTACCTTATCTTTTGTCAATAAAAATATGAAGAAGAATTTCAAAATTTATAAAATTATAATTTATTGATAGATTCTTAGTTTTTGATAATTTTATAGTCCCTTCATTTGAGAGATCATTAGATACTGCTTTCTGTACTATTCCAAACTCTAGCCAAGAATCAACCCCTGTCCTTCAGACCAATGCCATTCGTGTACTACTAAAATACGTATTTATTGCAATAATTTAATTTTTATGGATTTAAAAATTTCAGATATTAACCCGAAAATGACAATCCAGATGACACAAACAATAGATTTGCCATTCAGCGAAAATGGTAAAGGTATGCAGTCAAATTCTACAGTACCACCGAAAAGACCAGTTCAGAACAGCTGGCCACAAAATTATGTTAATCCAATAACAAAATTCCATGATGATTTGCGGCGCAATATTGATCATGTTCACAATACGTTCGCTGGTATGCAACCATTGGGCACTGGCCTTAATGCTCATGACCAGTTCTTTCAAGCCCATTCAGATTTAGCCGCAAGAGTTTTGCAACATCATCAACAAGTACAGAATGACATTATGGGGAATTGGTTTTAATCTGTTGTGAGGTGTTTATAACACATTACATTCATAAAAGAAATGGTAAAAATTATTTCTTTAAATTACATTATGAAATAAGTGGGTAATAATTGTATTCTGTTATATTGCTGTAATAACATGTCATTGTAATCTTATTTGAGCCAGAAATAAAAAAAATGAGTATTGAAGAATTACATTTTTTTTTATTTTAATTAAAAATCAGACCTTAATTCTGGTCCAATTTTTATACATGTAGCATATGGATATAACAAGAATAATTTCTTGTTACAAGAGGAAAATTATTCATCTTGTGGTTGATTATACATGTACCACAATGCAACACAAAATTTTGGATAACCAGTAAAACATTGGAAGAAACTATGTCATGGAAGGATGACGTAATAGGCTGCTTACCTTTATTATCTGCCCCTAATAGACAGGTGAAGTGCTAAATTATTTACACTCAATCAGCTCGTTGCAGGACTAAAATAAATAGTTCTGTTTCTTATCACATGGTCAGCCAATGAAATGACTGATTCATTTAAGAACAGAAAAGGTAGAGGTGTAAAAGACACTAATCAGAGTTATCTCTTCTGAAAGTAATGAATTTCATTATACAGCCAGACCCTGTGGTGAATGAAGTGAAGGTGTCATTTGTAGAGTGGAAAATATGTGCTTTTCAGAGGGCCCGGCATGCTGATAAGCATACTTTTCCACTCAGTGAGGAAGGCAATGTAAACCACCTCACTCATCGTTTTACTTAGTAAAACCTCTACAGGTTCAAACCAGCCTTTCGGCTGATGACCTAAACAACTACCTTTATTTTACTTGTAAGGAAGAAAAATAGGGACTGTCCCTTAAAATAGTTACAAGAGTACTGTTTACACCTTGGACAATTCGAATTGGCACAAGCAGCTTCGGTGTTTAGTTACTCCACTCTTCGCCCCTCGCCATGGAACGACGGTACAGCCACAATAGTATACAATTGCTACTGTAATGAGCGACTCACGCACGGTCACTACGCTTTGTTTTCACTGTTGTTATTAATAACCTGTCAGATATAATGATGTAACTAATTTGTTTTCATATGATTTTCTGTTCATTATTTATATTTAGACCAATTTGTTTAGTTAGTTTTGTGCATCTGTAGAGTATAGTTTAGTGAGTTTTCGTAGTTTAGTTTTTGTATTTCTAATTTAAATTTTTACTGGGACGAATTAAATACGTATTTTAAAATGAAATAATTATTTATATGTTTGTAAATTGAAATAAGGTTGTAGGCATTTGCGTAAAATTTGTAGACCTTGTTTAAAGAATAGGTTATGGATATACTTTATGCGGAACTGTGTGTACATGTAGAGCAAGAGTTGTGCCAGTTCGAATTGTCCACAGTATACCAGTTTTAGGAATGCAATTTTGTGTAATATCAACCTGTTTTGATTGTTTTTTCTTTGTCTCCTTAACCCACAGGTTGGTGGGCCTACAATCTTCCTTTTGATAGCCGGCCTACCAAACTAAGGAAATATAGTAAATAAGAAAATATAAGGAAGTGGAGGGACTAACTGTTCGTCAGTCTTTTCACTTCCTTATATTTTCTTCCCTCGTTTACTTCATCCTCGTATTCCAGTCTTAGTCTCTCCCTCCTTGCAACAAATCTTTCTACGAAACTCTTTGTCTATTATGTACCTCCCGCTATACAACTGTTTTGATGATGGTGTGAAAATTGTAGGTTGCAATAAGCCACGATTAGCCCCCAGTGGGTTAGGGAAGATTTGATAATTTATTCAAATGATAAGCTGTTGAAAAGAAAAAGTGACAGATTGTTTTTGTGCATCAGTAATGTAGTCTCGCGGTTGATTTAGGATAGTAACAAGACATTCAACAAATTAGATAATATTTATTAAGTATTATATGTATTTATAATTGGCTAATGACTTTACTAATGTCTATGACAGACTATGTTATAACCACCAGAACGCAACCTGCAAAAGCGGCCACCCTTATAAATAGAATTTATTCAAGAAATATTTATTTCTTATTACATGCATGATATAACTTGTGTTGATTTTTGTCACAACTTTTGCAAAAAAAAGCTGACTATTTGTTTGTGTGATCTAGCAATTATATTAGCTTGATCTCATAATCTCCATACTCCCTTGTAACATCATGGTGATCAATATAGTTCATCATATTCACAGATGAATTGATTTGCTCTGTTATTAATCTAATATGTATAAAACTTATAAAATAATATCTGGTGGTGACCATTCAAAAAAATATCACACTTTCCACAGTATTCAATTTTAGGTTCCGTTAGATAGTGAATAAGAACACTTGTTGAGCATGTAATTGATTATATTCTGGGTGCGGGAGAGAATGCCTTAGCTGTGATTTAGGTCTAAGTAAAGCTTTTCATTGTGTTATTCATAGAGTCTTTCATGACATGTAAAATATGTAAAACTGTCATGGATGTTGAACTTATGCATAGGCCTACATTTAAATTTATGTATATGTACAAGTTATAGATGATTTAAAACCACAATACTAAAAATATTATTCTTAGAAGAATTATTATGAGAATAGCAATGAGCAGATGTTCCCAAAGAGTGTTCCATTGCAATCCAGAAAACAGAACGAGGAGAGGTCGCCCTTGAAAAACATGGATATAAGGAATCTAAGATGCTTCAGTAGCAAGGTATGTCAGTGAAGGTGATTGGTGAGACAGGAAACAATGTTTTGAGACAGAAACTAAATTAAGATGTGGGACACAAAACTGCAGAGTAAAACTGTAAGTGAATAATATTGTAGATGCAAGGGAGAATGCCTTAGTTGTGTTCTAGATCTAAGTAAAACTTTGATTGTGTTGGTCTTAGAGTCTTATTGAAAACAACAACTATTTTCCAAAGACCAGTAGGATTATCAGGGGAAGATAACTAAAGTTCTCTGAAATGCTGGAAAAATTTAAACATTTATCCATACAGTAGAGCTCAACTTTCAGTGAGCTCACTGCACAGATTTAATGATGGAAGCAAATCTACAAGTCAGATCAGACCACCTGAAGGTTTGAATAAGGCACACTGATAGTAGATATTTGAAATTCTTTAACTGAGTGGGTTTCATCCATCCAATTTAAACTCTAAGTAGAATTTTTAGAGGGTATTTGCTGAATTCATGGTTTTAAATTGTTAATAATTTGATAGAAGATGAGAAAAAATGTTGTTACCTCCTATTAGATACTTCTTACTGACAAAAATTGTGAAGACTTTTAACATTAAAAATTTTTGGACAATTTTAAAACAAATATGGTAGAAAGATAGTTTTTAATCAACTTACACAATAAGTTATGTTTATAATGAAAACGACTGAGAATTTTAATGTTCAAGTGTTAACAATTTTCTCTCAGTTGTTGGTACGTATACATTGTGAAAGAATGAATAATCACACACATAAAATGCAATAATAATAATATTCAATATTTATTAATTTACAATATATTTATTCCGCGTTTGACTAAAAATGATAAGTACAAAATTTTATTTAAAAAAAGTTATATTTAAAAAAAAAATCGTTTGATTTTTATTACAAGTAGGATACTCTTCTATAGTCATGGCCTTTGAATAGTGCAGTCGTTAATACTAATTGAAGACTGAGTATAATACATGTTACAGACAGCAGCATTATTATCAAATGTCATTTCTGGTACTTTGAACTCTGGGTTTATTGACACCTGCAATCAAAATTTTATTAATATCAGTAATAATTTATGTTATCATTTGTTTGAAGTGAAAGTTTTTAATGATGACTACTTTGGCAAATTTGTGTGAGAGAGCTAAGGTGTTATTATTTTTCAAGCTTCTTCGCGGCCTTCAGGATGGTTATACATCTTGTGTTGGTAACACTGTTGACTGCTTACGGTCAAAACGCATCGAAAGGTTAAACATGGTGTCATCAGATATCAACTACCATGAGCAATGCGTTATGCCCGCATGGTCCTACATTTTGAGACTACAGTGTTACTCGTATGAATGTATGGACCTTGAGAATGTCTCTGCATGGATCTTGTCTCTATACTGTAGATAAGTTAGATGGAATGGATGTTATGCAAAAAATGTATGACTAACAATAAATATGAAAATATCAATCTCTATTTGAGAAATTTTAATTTTAAGTACAGTAGAGTTTCAATTATCTGACACAAATGGGACCGGACATGGTTAGATAAGCAAAATGTCTAATAATTTGGGACCACAAGATAACATAAATAAATTGTAAACTTGTTGGGCTTTAAAAATTAATTTAATGAAACAAAATATGATAAGTTTTGTAAAAATTACGATAAATAATTTTAAGTTGTAAATACTGTAGGTGAAAATGACAAGTTAATGACAAAGTTAAAAATGAAAAATAGGGCCAAATACATAAAATACAAAGAATATTTAACACATTTATCATAGTAGCTTGTGTAAAATATTTGGTAGTAAGCTGCTTACGAAAAGATGTACTACCGTACTTTTGACAAAACTCTCTTATAGACAAACTGTTTACGTGGCATTTATGTTAAATGTATATGCCCTTTTCTTAGCGACAATATCAAACCAGTGACTCATCACCATTAAGTCAGATGGGATTGTTTCTTGTCGTTTATCAACGTAGGCTAAAATATTATAATATGCCCTCACTTATCAATTTACATTTGTCACATTCACCCACGTTGGATAATCTGAATGTCGGATGTGCAAAGGTTAGGTAACCAGAATCTTATTGTTTTGAATTTAACTTAATCTTAACATGCTAAAGATAAGCTAGAGGACCCCATCTGCAGCAAATTAATACTGGATAACAGAGTCATAGAAAAAGTATCACAATGTAAATACTCAAACATTTTATATAGATATCGACATTGACACAAAGTTGAATAAATTTTAAGGTCATTATTTTCAGTACAATAAAAAGATCCTTGTAAAGAGAAATATAACTGGGAAGAAGTTAAGATTTTACAATGTCATGGCAGTTACAACTTAAATAAAAGGATCCGAACCATGGGTAAAGAATAGTGGTAGAATACTGGCAGCAGAATTGTGGTTTATATGTTGTGTAAGGCTGCAGGAGCGAAGATAGAATTCGTAATGTTGATATTAGGCAAGAATTCAATAAGAAATCCATTAAGGACCACATATTGCAATACAAA
This sequence comes from Catonia carolina, assembly GCA_035578175.1. NCBI lineage: Eukaryota > Metazoa > Arthropoda > Insecta > Hemiptera > Achilidae > Catonia > Catonia carolina. The sequence goes on along the minus strand of JAQMRL010000001.1, from coordinate 305,245,999 downwards.
GAGTACTGTAAACAACATGTTGGAAGAATGGATCATGATAGACATTCACACGCAGCTATGGAGTATGGCCCAAGAGGAAGACACTGTGTGGGAAGGCCAAAGAAAAGATAGAAGTGAATTTTCTTCAGTTGGTATTTAGACTGGGTGTACCACAAAGTACAGATAGAAAAGACATCAACGGAATCCTATTTTTTTTAACAACACCATCAAATTAATTTTTATTATGAAAGTACACAGATATATATAAACACTAGCGGGTCCCGCGTGGCTTCGCCCACGCAAACGTAAACAAAGAATCAGCGTTTAAGTATACTCTCTGTATTTCTTATGGGAGGGTATTTTTGCGAATTCTACCACTTAAAATAAAAATTTTGCAAAATCATTTCTTTGCGACAGCTGAGAAAACTTAAGTTGATCTATAAATCAGGACATCTCTTTTTATATAGATAGCGCCCCGTCGTGGCTTCACCCATGCAATTTTAAGGCTATGATTCTGTATTTTAATTTGCGTATAACTTTAGTCACAAAAACTTCATTCAGTCATTTTACATAGAGACAAATACGTCCGTAAAAAATAAAATATCGTCGAGAAAAAATATCGTTTTGACGGTTCGGTGACGGCGACAATACTGACGCGCCGGTTTTAGGACGGTGCTGGTGCTCAGTGTAGACAATGTCATTATTTTTTCAAGAAAGAATATTTTTCTGTGACTGATACTTCTCGGAATGACGGAACTGAGACGTGACGTGACGGATGTGTGTGAATCGACTCATGGTGAAAAAAAGAAAAAAAGAAGGATTATAATACCATGTGTTGTTTAGGTCATCAGCCGAAAGGCTGGTTTGAACCCGTAGAGGTTTTACTAAGTAAAACGAGGAGTGAGGTGGTTTACCATTGCCTTCCTCACTGAGTAGAAAAGTATGCTTATCAGCATGCCGGGCCCTCTGAAAAGCACATATTTTCCACTCTGCAAATGACACCTTCACTTCATTCACCACAGGGTCTGGCTGTATAATGAAATTCATTACTTTCAGAAGAGATAACTCTGATTAGTGTCTTTTACACCTCTACCTCTTCTGTTCTTAAATGATTCAGTCATTTAATTGGCTGACCATGTGATAAGAAACAGAACTATTTATTTTAGCCCTGCAACGAACAGATTGAGTGCAAATAATCTGTCACTCCACCTGTTTATTATGGGCAGTATAATACCATACTGCCTGAATTTACATAAATAACTATTGTTTTATTTTAATTTAAGAAAATATCTTAACCGTATGCATTTTACTGAATTGGTTGAGACACATTTTTTTTAAATTAGCGGGTACCGCGTGGCTTCGCACACGCAAACGTAAACGAAGAATCAGCTGTTTAAGTATACTCTCTGTATTTCTTATGGGAGGGTATTTTTACGAATTCTACCATTTAAAATAAAAATTTTGCGAAATCCTTCCTTAGCGACAGCTTAGAAAACTTAAGTTGATCTATAAATCAGGACATCTCTTTTATATAATAGATAGCTCCCCGTCGTGGCTTCGCCCATGCAATTTTAAGGCTATGATTCTGTATTTTAGTTTGCTAATAACTTAAGTCACAAATATAATTTTTTTTGAATTACGTATAAAGAACGATTCACACGTCACCGTCACCGTCACGTCACTGTTCCGAAACGGAACCGGTACGGCCACTCGAAGTCAAAAATGATGACAGTATTCACACATGTACGTCAGTTTTCCTTTCGTTAAACTCCATTCAGTCATTTTACATAGAGACAAATACGTCCGTAAAAAACAAAATATCGTCGAGAAAAATATCGTTTTGACGGTTTGGTGACGGCGGTAATACTGACGCGCCGGTTTTGGGACGGTGCTGGTGCTCAGTGTAGACAATGTCATTAATTTTTCAAGAAAGAAAATTTTTCTGTTACTGATACTTGTCTTCTCGGAATTACGGAACTGAGACGTGACGTGGACGGATGTGTGTAAATCGACCCTTATGGTAAAAAAAGAGAAGGATTATAATAGCATAATGCCTGAATTTACATAAATAACTGTTGTTTTATTTTAATTTAAGTTAGATTTATGAAAATAACTTTACCGTATGCATTTTATTGAATTGGTTGAGACACATTATTTTTAAATCAAATTTTAATTGTTCGGTTGCAAAAATCATTTTTACAATGTCAGTCAAATACATTATGTGTGACCTAAGCAATGAAATCCGTATCTTGAATAATAAGTAATAACACTATAAAGCATAAAAAACATATCTCTTATTATACTAATAACAACAACTCTGGAATTAATGCCGGTTAAAATGTAAATCCAGTGTTAGGTTAAACACTACGTACAGTACAACATCCGGAGTGACAAAAGTAAACCATAGATTAAAATCGTTGTTAAAGTCAATTTAACTTCTGGGAAAATAGCTATAGTTTTGTAGTTGATCTGCTACATACGTACGATAAGAATGTATAGTAATTTTAATAGTATAGTATAAAATATATACTGGATGCAACGGAATATGCCTATGGAGGGGGTAAATGTGTGTCGGAGCAAAACCAGTACACTACGCGTAGCGCTTCGCGCTGACCCGCATCCTCGCATCAGTGGGGGGAATTTTTACGATTTCTTCCCTTTAAAATCAAAATTTTGCAAAATCCTTTCTTAGTGCGCGCTTACATAACATAAGAAAGCTAACATCCAAATTTCAAGTCTGTAGCGTCAGTAGTTTCGGCTGTGCGTTGATCTATAAATGAATCACCCTGGACATGGTTGTCCTTTTATATAATAGATTATAGGTTACAAATGACTACAGATACGACATCTTCTAGAATATTTTAACATTATTTATTTTCACTTTTTATTTTAAGTGAGTACTCTGATGATGGTAGATCCGCTGAACAAGTTAGTTAATAGATAAAATTGTGGGTAGAAACAAATAATATAGCACCTAGTGTATAAGAGGTTAATAAAAAATTACAGTATTTTTACAACAGAATAGAAAGAATAGCTGCATTTCAAGCACAACAATGTTTTTCATGAATTTGCACAACACAAAAAATGTTTTTGAATAAGCTTATATAGCCTCCTTAAGTTTGTTAACAAAAATGATTTATCTAACATTGATTGTTTGTTGGCAGATATGATAATGAAATATAAGTGTTTAATTAGGTAATGATCAAACCTTGAATGTGTAGTATCCAGGTTTTAATTCGGTAATGTCAACCCATTGACAATCTATATTATATCGATAAATATCGGAGCAATTGATGGAAATTCCTTGGTCACCATAATTGGCGCATGCATAAAATGGTTGTACTCCAGGAAGGCACTGATTGTCCTCCAAGCAAAATGAAGCTTTATGACCTTCTGCCACTTTCTTTCCGTATCTATCCAAGACATCAAATGTGGCAAACACTTCCATGCTGTGGTAATGCCTATTTGAAACAGATACATTTAAATAGCAACTTCAGATACTCCTCACAATCAAAAGCTTAAAATTAGGATCGTTTTATTAATATGCTATAAAAAATTATTATTAGCCAGCCATCACTCTCACTCTTAAATCACTATTATAATGGATTTTAGAAATTTATGTTATAATACCACATTTTCAGGTCATTTAAGATTATAATAATACTTCTTAATTTTTCTATCAGACAGTCAGTTTCCATGAAAATGTAATTTTAGGCTACCACAGTAATTTATGTAGATAATATATTTTTCTATTGTTTTTCATACTTCATGGAAGGGTGTGCGCCCCCTACTGTATCCAGCACTGCTAGTACAGAGCGTTCCAAAATTCATTTAGCAGTAAGCCCCGCGTGATTTATTGTTCTTCTCTTATCGGATATTTCCAATAAAATGTCCATAAATCTGAACAAGTCAATAAGAAAACTCATGCAGGAAACTGATATTAGTGTCGGAATGGGTCACACAGCTGTTAGGAGAAAATTAGAACTTTTCCCGTAAATAGTTACAGTTGTGCAAGAATTAACAACTATTGATCATGGCAGTATTATGAATGATTCTACCATTTTATTTGACACATGGAATCAATGTTCTTAATGAAACTTTTTCACCGATGAGGTGTGGTTCCAATCATCTGGGTTCATGAACTCACAAAAATTCTCGTCTGTGTGGTATTAAAAATTTATTGTGTATTCACGAGGAACCACTTCATTCTGTGAAAATTGGAGTTTAAATTGCAATTTCTAGACATCCGTTTGTGGGTTTCATATTTTTCAATGAAATCATAGACACACAACAATCTGCACTGAAATTCTGTATTCATTCATAGGCGAAGTTTTTAGTGAAATACCTACTGAATGGTTATTTTCACATTCAGCTTGTGTTCCAATGACACTGGTAGCAGATGTTTTTGGTGATCGTATAAGTGCACAGGGACTCTGGCCTGCACGATCTCCTGACCTATCACCACCTGACTTTTTCTTCTAAGGTGTAGCAAAAGCAATTGTCTATAAAAACCTTCCAAAATTCATCAATGAATTGTAAACTGTGATATCCACTTTCACTGCTTATAATAGCCTACAGAGGAAATGTTACAGCGTGTTTAGAAACATGATTAAACGAATTGAATTATGTATTCAAATACAGGGAAGGCACTTTCAACATTTAATGTGAATGTATACGTTTGTGTAAGTATTAAAATAAATATTAATAATTTGTGGGTTGTTGAGTTTCATTATATATATTTCACTGCAGAGCAACTTTTTGAAAATCCTGTGTGTTAGCAATCAAGAGCTAAAATATTTTTGTATTGTCTAGAAAGAAGGTACATTTGTCACAGTTTTGTGACAACATTTTATATGTTTTATGTCTTTTAATAATTATTTATGTTTAATGTGAATGTAGAATATTAATGTAATTAGGAAATTTAATATAAAAAAATTGGATATAGAAACTATAGAAATATAAAATTTATTAACTATAGAAAATTAATATAAAACTGTTCTTACTCATGTGTGGATTAAAGGTTAAAAACAAAACTAGACTCACTATGGAATGGTGGTACACTTCATTCATGTACAATTTAGAAAATGATTTATTATTATTAATAAGACAAATAATGGGCATCTTTAGTTGTTGTATGACCGACCTTTGGACTTTCTGGAGCTCAACCATCCCCTGCCGTACCTAGACCAAAGGTCTTTATCGGCATACCTTCTTAACGCCCTCAGTTACTGTAGTGCAAAGTTACATAGACTGGGCAGATGTCCCCCTCTGCATCATCGGCAAAAACCTCCGCATCATTGGTATTTTTACAAAGGCCTATGGCCTTCTCAGCACTTTTTTCGGTGCCTCATTTCTCCATCCATAAGTGGCATTAATCCCTTGGCCGAACACCTACATCCCACGTTAAATTGATACAAAAACCCGAATTACACAAAACTTTACCTAAAAAACGATTACAGTAAGCACTCCATTTGAATCCTTTTTATGAAAGTATATTTGAACAACCGCACGCCATCGAAAACGCCCCCGCGACAAATAATGAGCAATCAAGTTTTTGTATTTTTGAAAACGAAGAAAATGTATTTTTTGTTATTTACTGTATCAGGTACTTACATATGACACTGGTGGAACTGCCAAAGGTGTTTAGGAACTGCTGGACGAAAGTCAGCAGTACCAGTGTTAGCAATCCTTGCAGTGAAACGCAAAAGCCTCCTTGTTCTTAGATGCCAGTTATAACTGTTCTCACGTTGCAATTGGTAAGCAGAGGAAGCTAAACAGTTTTCTTCCATGGCGCATTGCAAATAGTACAGTTGCTTGTCTTCCAAATGGGCTGTCCTTTGAATTTCATAGTGATCAATCACAAGGTCTGCCATAACTTTTTTACACATAGAAAATATGAAACATTACTTTCATCTCATTAATATAGTAATTATGTAAAATTTTAAATTATTAATAAAACAAGCTCTTAAACATAGTTGTTTCATGACAGAAATTTGATTAAAATTATGTTGACTGAATAATTACTAGATGGAAACAACTCATATTACATTGTCTGTTTAATTTAAAATTCACCATGTTTATGCAATGTACAGGCTAAGTCAAAATACACGAAACAAAAATAAATTCAACAGATACAAAATACTGCTATTATGGATATTGTTAATAGTTTCCTGTTCGCTGAAAGTTGCCAGTTCCTCTTAAGATCTTTAAAAATTTTTCTCTTTAAACTAAACTAGAAAATGTGCTAAGAGGAGTGTTGAAATTAATATTAGGAATAAAAATGTAAACCCTTTTGTTTGTTGATGATCAACTGGTTGTGGGTGAAGTTGACAGGATACAGAATATGTGATTCCAAAGTTGATCGAAGAGTATGATATGTGGGACAATTTGATAAAAACATTGAGAAAACTAAATAAACCTATATGGCTGTTAGAGGGTCAGAACACAATATACAAACCAACAAGGGAGTCATTGAATTGGTGCAAAACTTTTAATATCTTGGCAGAATTTTAATCTTGATAGTATACAAGACATATTTTGAAAAATGTTGGCAGAGGTTGGCCCATCATCAAAATGTTACATCTTGTTTTGTGTAAGTAATAATATATTGTCTTGTGGTACTATGAAGAGAATCTCCTGTCTTTTGTTAGAAATTCCTTCATTTATATCTTTGAGATTTGGACTCTCCAACTAAGATTTAAAAGCAGAATAACAGTGTAGTGTGCATAATTAGTGAACCTAATAATGTAGCGAAAATTTTAATGCATATTACGTAAATGAAAAAAATAGTTTTTGAAATATAACCGTTAAAAGTGTAAGTAGTTGTAGGCTAGAAAATGATATAAATATTAACTGAACAGGTATGGACTGATTTTAGTGTTCCTTTTGGGTATAAACTAGGAAAAGTATATACTAACGAAAATTTTCATAAAAATGTAGTAATATATTACAGTCCATGTTTTTAAAAACATTGCAAATTGTATTAAACATTAGCGTAATATCTATACATTTTTATAATGGTTAAATACATTATCTTCACCTATATTCATATGAGAGAGCAACGGTTTACTAATATATACTTTTTTGTGCTATTAATTGTAATAATTGTCAATAACCAGTAGTCTACTTTTTACATCTTCCCATTATTTTGATTATATAGACCCTACCATGATTACATTCAGTGGTACCCTCTACATACCCAAAATATAAACTAAGATCAGTATAGTATGTATATTACATTACCTGGTGTGCATATAACAGAAGCAACATTTGCTCTATTTCCTGGACATTCTATATTAGGACCATAAGGTTGATCATAGAGGCAATGTTCTAAACTTGCTTCATTTCCTCTACACTGAACCCCACTTAAAATCATGGCTGATCTATTTCCTCCAAAGAAATCTGTTTGAACTGCTGCATTTGCATATCCGAATCCCAACTGTCGACAGACTACTGATGCTTCCAACAAACTCCAACCATCACCACAAATGACACCCCATTCTATAAAAAAAATGTTTATACTGTATAAGTTTATTAGGCCATGTAATGAATCAGATTGGTTTTAGTTAGAACGGAAACTATGTGCATAGACATTAAACCATAGCGATGTATAAAATGAATTAAATAACACCATTAAATATTTTTGGAAATTGCATTATACTTTCATAATTTTACAAGTACGTTAGCCATTAAGCCTAAATAACTCAGAAATTGAACCTATGAGACCTTCACTATCAATAGAAACCATATTTAAAATATACACCAAGTACTCCCACTTCATACTCCTTGAATAATACATTAAACAGTTACAAGTTAAAAATAAGAATTCAAAGTTTCAGTGTTACCGAAACATTTTCTGTACTCAGTTTTTTCTCGAATAAGTTTAGGTAAGATTTTAGTACTCTATAACACCTTTGATAAAGCTTTTAATAGTCTCAAAACTAAAAGTGGGTCTTTATTTTTAAATTGTAGTAATTTTAATTTAATAAATATTTAGATAAAGAACTCTCAAAATTTTTTGATCCTTTAAATTATACCAGTTTACCAAATAAACAACGTGGCGTTAAATTCACATAAATTTCTGAACAAACTATGTAATTAATTTTAAAAGTAATACAACTTCATGTGTTAAAAAATTTATTTTTGTGGTTCTTAATACAGAAAAATTAATCATAGCATTTATTTCTTTTCTTTAATTTATTTAAAGTCGCATCGCCAGCTTTGTCATTAGCGACTACTGTCGGTTTTGCCACTGTAATGGTGGGTTTTAACGCGTTAACATTTCCAGACCCGGCCTGGGAATTGAACCCTGGACCTTTCGGTTTGTAGGCTAGTGCACTAGTCACTATGCCTCGAAGAGAGTCTGCTTTAATTTTGTTGATATAGATTTTTATTTTAAACAATTATCCAGTTCGATTACCTACTGCATTGTGTTACAAACACTGTATTATTAATTTTGAATGTGAATATACATATATTTGAACAGGAAATCTTTGAAAGGTGTCCATGCATGACCATCAGCTGGTATTTTTATAAAATTGTATGCATAACCAATATTACTTAATAATTCTAACCAACCATGGCTGGCTCAAAGGCCAATTACTGTAATGGATATGATAATTATTTTCAATTATATTCTGAAGAGCCTGAAAAATTGTCGAAAGTTCTAATGAACTTATATTAATACAAACAAAATCATTCATCAAACAACAAAAATTTCTTACAGAGACCACATCATGTAGGCATAATATTAGGGTAATCGATGTTATCAGAAAATAGATATCAAAATGTTGGAAAATGTACTGGGAAGCTCACAAGAACAGACTAATGAGGCCCTTAGAAAAGAATTGATCATGAGTGGTCCAAAGAGGCCAAACAAGACAAAGGCTAACATAAAAATGTAGTGAAGTTTAAGTTTGAAAGTTGGTGAATATCTCCAGCAATCTGTATTAAAATTGTTAAATTATTATTTATTTGGTGAGTGAAAAGTAAAGATCTTTAAAACAAACAGTTTATCCACTAAGTAAAACATATTATAATAAATTACAAAATGAACTAAAAACCTGAACAGCTTACTACTATTGTTGTAATTTCCAATTTTTGTTTTCTATTGTATTTTTTAATATCAATCAATGCAAATACTCATAAACATGGAACAAGCAATATCTTCAAATTTTTTTGTTGCAAACAGCAACAAAAGCAAAAGAGTTTAGTGAAAAAACCAGAAATGGTTTGGCAAGATGAAAAATAGCAATAAAAAGAGAAAAGATAAGGTGTGAGAAAATATCATTGATATATGACTTTTGTCTAGACATGATTGGCTGGGTTGGTTTAAATACGACAGAGCATTCATCAAACTGGTAGAAGTTTTCTGAATTTTTTTTGAGACTAAACTGAAAATTTGTATTTATTCCTAATTTAGAATTTAAATTGTGATTACAATTCCTGCAAGATGTTTCACTTAGTATAAAACAAAAAAATGTTTTGATTTAATGCTGACCTGAATTTCCAAGCTTTACTTCAACTCTACCCTCATCATGAACTCTGCCTCCAGCAAGTCTTACATGCATTCTTCCTCTGTACAATTCCTAAAAGAACAAAAATAATATCAAGGGTGATTTGATTTAATTGTTTATGTTCATTACAGACCTCATGTAACCTTACATATTTCTAGGCGCTCTCGTAACATCTCCGTGTTTAGAGTCTATTCTTTACATGAACCATTGTTTCCTTTAGTCCAAACATTTTTATTCTGACTTTTCTCTTAATGCTAATTCTTAAATTCTGTAATTTGTGCACCATGTGACTCAATATATTTTGTCATTTTGTTTTGGTTCTGTCAAAGTAATTTCTGAATTTATTAAAGCACTTACCAAGTCGCCTACTCCAGTATTTTAAAAAGATTTTGTATTTTTATTTCATTACGTGTTGAATTTGTAAAATGATTTGTAAAATTTGAGTATTTGTTAACAGATTATCTCCATCAATTGTTTAATATCTTGTTGTATTTTCTTTTTTCCAACCTGTACCTCCTACCTACTATCCATTCAACTCATGAATAACATATAAAAACGTTTTTTGTAAATAACTTCTATTTATTAAATTATGAATTATATACAAATTTACTATACATTTTTTAATATTAAATTATCAAAAATATGTTGTTTTTTAGGTCATCAGCCGAAAGGCTGGTTTGAACCTGTAGAGGTTTTACTAAGTAAAACGAGGAGTGAGGTGGTTTACAATTGCCTTCCTTACTGAATGGAAAAGTACGCTTATCAGCATGCCGGGCTTTCTGAAAAGCACATATTTTCCACTCTACAAAATATGACACCTTCACTTAATTCACCACAGGATCTGGCTGTATAATGAAATTCATTACTTTCAGAGAAGATAACTCTGATTAGTGTCTTTTACACCTCTACATCTTCTGCTCCTAAATGACCATGTGATAAGAAACAGAACTATTTATTTTAGCCCTGCAGCAAATAGATTGAGTTTAAATAATTTGACACTCCACCTGTCTGTTATGGGCAGATCAAAAATATAATAATAATTTTGTACTTAATACATAATTTAAAAAATAGAAGTTATTATTTATAAAATCTGTTTTTTATATAATTCGTGGGTTGAATGGACAGTAGGTAGTCTACAGGTTGGAAAAGAAAAGAAAAATACAAGATATTGAACTAATAAATTTACTGTTTAGATTATTTACTATCACCTTATATTTTTTTTTAATATAATGTATAACCCACTAGGTTGGTCTAGGAGTAAAGTCATCGTCGCTAGTCAGCTATTTAACAGCTGATTTTTGAAGATGAAGGTTCCTGGTTCAAATCCTAGTAAAAGTAGTTACTTTTATACAGATTTTGAATACTAAAAAGTGGTTACTGGTGTACTTTGATGGTTGAGGTCCAATTAACCACACTCTCAGAAATGGTCAGCCTGAGTCTGAACAAGACTACACCTCATTTACTTGTCATACATAATTGTCATCCTCATCTCATTGAGTCATGGGGTTGCTTATTGCTCTAAATTGAACAGATTGCAATGTACATATTAGGAATTACCAAAAAAAATATGTTACAAGATATTTATGGAAAATTTATTTAAACAATAACCTAATTTGCTTCCTGTAGAATATTTTTTGTTTCTTTAATTTAAGTTGCATCAAGATCTTGGCTATTAGCGGTTATTTTAGGGGTATGGGAAAATGGGTTTTGACATTTATAATCATTTCCAGACCCTAACTGGGAACTGAACCCTGGACCTTCCGCTTAGTACTACTTAGTGACTAACTGACTCATTATAAAATTTTCAAAACTGTTCAAAATCAAAAGGTAAGATCTTGTAGGATTATTTGTTACATTTTACAGGAAATTATTTAGAAAGGAAGTTCCCGTAGTTTTTTCAAAAAACCCAGCAAGCGTAACATTATGTCATGTCATTTTTATGTAAATTCATATATATTATTTTATGTACATTATGTATATTTTATGTGCAACCGCACTCACACACTTTAATGTTTATGTTGTTGTTTGTTTGGAAATTTCTGGAACCTTTTAGCATTTAAATGTTTGGATCATTCTAGAAGAAACAATCTTTGCAATCTGTACAAAAAGGATGTAATAGAAAACTGCTGTTAAATCATGTTTGAGAATTAGTAATGTTAAAAATTGAATAAAGGTTTGTTATCCTTCAGAGTTTGATATCTAGTTATATTGTGGTAATGAATGCTTCCAACTCTCTTGAAAAATTAAATTTTATAATCTTTCAAGATACTACACTGTATCAGTACATTACCTTTAATTAATTCCATGGCCCATGAAACCAGACTTTTGTAACATTACTGTCTGGAGTCTCTAAATTTTATTTTTGAACAGAATTAAAAGGTTATTTTTTATAATGATTCCTACATTTCTGAGGATGGTCAGAATACTGTAGTTGGCCATGTGTTGAACATTATTGCATCATGTTCAGAAATTAAATATTCAGTTGCAATTTGTTTAAAGTTCTTTTCAAAATTACCATTTTTAAATTGACCTAATTATCAACACTGAATTTATACTTTTGCAAAATTTTCCTTTTAGTTGTGGCTGATAATTAGCAACGAGCCTATTGTTGGTTTTAGTGTGTGTTAGCTGGTAGAATATTGGTAAACATACATAAAGCCTATTGTATAGTGGATTGTTAAAACAACTTTATCTACATTCAGTCTCCTAAGTCTATTTATTCTTGTAGTGAGCCCTATTCTGCCCTGCTAAGCCAAAAAGCATTAACTGCATGGAGAATGATATGCGAAAAATGAGGATTTTGCATTTTGGCCTAAGCCACTTGTTAAAAATATGCAGGTTATCCGACTTTCTATTGTTTCATGCATATTTTACACCAAAGAATCAGAAAAATACGTCAGTTTTTTCCTAAATGCTTTTTTATCAACATATGCAGATACAGTTAAGGCATTCATATTATAAGAAGCCAAAAAGGGGTAACTGCAGTTGCCCCTTTTTGGGTAACTTTTATATCTCGTATAAGGTTGTAGATATGGTATTTTGGCTTAATTTTTTGGATTTCTCATACTTTTAAACATAAAAATCAATTCAAAACTCAAATTTAATTTTTTTACATTTACGGCTTTTTGGCTTAGTAGGGCAGTATTGCCAGGTGACCTCAATCTCTGTATTTTTAATGGCTTACCGAAGTTTACATGTTACATTACAAACATGACAATTTTTTTTAGCACTTACCTGGAATGTGTTAGTTGATTTTTGGTAAACTTCAAGTGAATTTGAAGCTTGTGCATGTAATATATCTTCTGGATCCTCACAAATAACGCCTGCTGACTCTGTTGGACTGCAATCTGTGTTTCCCCATCCATCGAAACGACAGTCAGATAATTTTGATTCCTTACCACTGCAGTATGTATTATCCATCCAATATTTCCCTAAACATTATTAAAATAATATTTATTTCCCATAAAATATACCTTTATGTCAAATTTATTTTTTTATAAGATTACTTCTGTAACAAAAGGTTATAATTTTAATAATAAAAATAATGATTTTTTTATTATTAATATAAGTACATATCATGTGTACATGAGAGGCATTACTAGTTTACAGTCTCTAGGTAATTAATCCTAAGAAGTTAAAGTGACTAATTTTGAAATGGTTCCAGTTCATGAACAGGTACGACATTGAAAAATCTGTATATCAGATATTTATGCAAGAGAGATATAAGATGAAACTAAAAATTATTAAAAAAACCATGGTGTAAGCAAAATGCAATAATTAGAATCAAATGTCATCCTCAGTCACTTAGGAACTTTTTGAATGAGTATTGGGTTCAAAGAAAAACACCAACTGAGCGGAAGGAGGTGGTTGTAAAATCAACGTTCAAAGAAAGGATTAAATTAGTAAATGACGGACTTAAGCGAATGTACAGACTTGTAACTAGATTATCTATATTATCATTAGACTCCAAATTTCTAACATATTTACTGAAAGCAATTGGGACATACCTATAATAATCTGATCAATGGATTAGCTAAATATTCTGTTACAATACAAATTCAAAGATTCCAATCTAAATTAAGTTTAATTACTGAGACTCCATACTACATTATGAACAATATTTAACATGAAAAACTTCATTTATGTAATGTCAATGAAACCTTTTGAATCAACAATGAAGCTAAAATGATGCTAGATGAGGTAGATGATACAGTCCTTAAAAAATTAATTTTAAATTTTAATTAGGTTACGTAAAAATTAAAATTGTAAATGTAAAATAAGTTAACTTTATAAAATATATTTTTGTTTGGAATATAGCTTTCGGGTGGTATTCTCCTGTTTTCTACTTTTATTATCAGTTTCACTGGTTGTAGTCACAGGTTGTCAAAATAGAAAGTAAAAAAGAGAGGATTGTAGTAATTATAGACACATTATTTTGTTTAATTGTGGGTATCAGGTTTATGCCAAGATTTTGAATTATAGTTTAAGGAACGCAATAGATACTCTTTTTCTTGCAAAAACAATCTGGTTTTATAAATGATTAATCACCAATTGATTATATTTTTAAACAAAAGATCTAAATTTTAAAACCAAATTTTTTACTTCAGGAGGCCTATGTGTCTTGGTTAAAAATAATTTTTCAATAAGGAGTAAATATGAAATGAAATATGAATATAAAATATTCATTTCATATGAAATATGAAATATTCATTTCATATGAAATGGAATGAAAATGGAATATGAATGGAATGGAATGGAATGAGAAGAATCGGTTTAAAGTTATCGGTTAAGGTTAAGTGTTACTAATATCTCAATTCTGAAAAAAATATGAATAAGATAAACTTGGAAATGGGCAACTCAGGTAATTTACAATTAAAATCTATTTTAAAAGTTACAAAAGTAAAATTTATGATGAATAATTTTGGCTTAAAATATACATGGTCATACAATCCCAAGAGGAGAAGCAGTTGTTCTTTATGTAGTGAGTATGGTCATGATTTTAATTAAATAATAAATAAGATATACGTACGTCTTGCTGGACCAAAGTGTGAATTGGGTGTGTATTTAATGGCACGAGGGAATCCCAACTGACGGCATACAACGTTTGCTTCTCTTTCATCAAATTCATCATCGCATACGCTGCCCCACCGACCCATATGGTATATCTCTACATTACCTAAAAATTTTAAAAAGTTAAAAATAAAATTACAAAGAGAGCAAAATGAATGTTGTTAAATAACTTGATTACTTTTTAAATGTCTATCAGCACATTTTAAGTTAAAAATTATTACAAAATATCTTATTATGCAGGAATAAAATTGTCAAAAAGAAAGAAATTATGATGAATAATTTTGGCTTAAAATATACATGGTCATACAATCCCAAGAGGAGAAGCAATTGAAATTATTCCACTGAATACTGGAATAATGGTTGAATATGATTGCGTAAACCAGAACAGCATTATTGAGTAGAGCATTTTTCTGAATTTTGAATAACTCTTCAAAATGAATATGTGTACCTATTGATACTAAATTCTATAACAATTTTTTTAAGGATTTCCTATAGTTGTTCCATCTCCCCTCTTTTAACCTTTGTCTCAATTTATCCCGATCTATCCAATCCTTCTCCCAAAGTCCTCTCCGTGGTCTTTTCCTTCTCATCCATTAAGGACTGTAAGGGTCAGCTCTCTTGTCCCTTCCCACTGGACTTCAATTCGCTATTCTTATTAGACATCTGTCTGTGCTCATTCTTCTCATTTACCCATATAAGATCAGCCTCTTTTTCTTAATGTAACCCAAAAGATTGCATTCCACTTGCATTCTCTTTTATACTTCTTCATTGGTGACTCAACCATTCTTATCAGCCCACAGCTTTGCCTTCTGAAGTCTATGTCAGCCACTTTAAATTTGCTCCTATTGTTTATTTACCACCCTGCTCTTAGCCCTGAAAATTGTGTTGAATATTCTTTTTCTGTGAAGTATTTTCACAGTACTGAGTTAAATTGCCTTTTAATGATCTGGTTTGCTTCAATTTGTTCTATATTTTCTTCTCCATGTTCTCATTATTTGATATCGTAAATCCGAAATATTTAAATGTTTAAATTTCTTTTCATCTCTCCATTTCACGAAATTCCAAGCCTTCACTTCTTATTTCGCAGTTGTTAAACATAATTTAATAAATTATGTATTTATTGTGACAATATCGAAGAAGGGAAATTTCTAGTAAAATGGTAAAATGTTCATAAAATGGTAAAGAGTAGATAATAGAGTGAAAAAGTAACAATAGGATACCTATTTATAAAAGGTTATTTAAAAAATGTATGAGAAGGTCGGGTTATTGTTGTACAACTATTTATGAAAGGGCCGGTTGATTACACTTTCTATTTACAATAGTTGACTTGTTTACAATATATTTTTCTAGCACTCATTTATAAAGGGTTTTTTTGTACTTTATTATTTGTATCAAAGTTCGGTGTCTTTCGGGAAGATTCTTTTTTGATTCACTATATAAAGAGACCCCCGAGCGCAGTCAGTGAGTTAGTATTCATTTGATCTTTGACAAGTGACTATCGGGGCGTTATATCAGGTTAACGGTTCCGAGGTATTGTTATACTGTCTTTGTGTGTGTGTGTGTGTGTGCACGTGCGCGCGCGCGCGCGCGTGTGTGTGTGTGTGTGTGCGTGTATTACTTCATTATAATTAGTTTATTGTTTATTTTAGAAATATTTTAGCGTAATGAATATTTGTAATTGAAAACTTTAGTGTATTAATTATTTAAATACCTAGATCTCAAAATGGACCATAGCGATAAGTGTCAAAATATATATTTTTTTAATACCTATTGTGTGTATGTTGCAATTTGTTCAATTCAGAACAATAGGCAACCCCATGAGCCAATGAGATGAGGAAGATTTGTATGACATGTAAATGAGGTGTAGTCTCTTGTACAGTCCCAGGCGGACCACTCCTGAGAGGTATGGTTAATTGAACCCTGACCATCAAAGTACACTGATAACCACAGAACTATAGCACGTGATAACACTCGAGAACCATAGGATTTGAACCAGGAACCTTCATCTCCGAAAATCAGCTGTTAAACAGCTGACTCACTGCAACGACTTTACCTCTAGACCAACCCGGTGGGTCAATATATTTTCTTAAAATTTATTTCTTACCCACAATCTAATATAATTAATATATAATTAAAGAGGAAACAATTTAATTCACTTTTAATTTTCTTACCTTCATTAGATCTGCGTCCATCTACAAGTTGTACTGAACCTTCATTTTTAAAGTGTTTCTTGTAATACTTTTTTGAAGAATTCAACCGTTGTGTTGTTTGCAGGTAACTGCGATTCCCACCATTTGTGTCACCCATATGACAATAACAGAACAATAAAACAATAAGTACTTTCCGCCATGATTCCATAACTGTAACATAGAAAGAAAATAAGCAATAGAGCAAGTGACACTTCCTATCTTGCTCACAAATGTGTAACTACGTTTTACTGTCGTTGAATTTTAACAAATTAAGTTTTAACCGATGTAACTTAACTTCAAAAATAATTAATTTTTTCATTTTCCTTCAGCACTACAGCCCTCTGTTATCCTCGACCTCTAACACTATTCCGCTCTAATGACCTCTATCCTTCGCCTTACCCACACAAACTCTCGCTCTCATTCTTTGAAGGTCCTCAGTTACATCATCAAGCCACCTAATTCTAGGTCAATCCTTTTTTTCTGGTACCAAAAATCTAAGCCTCCAGAATCTATTTTTGTATTCCCTATTTGTCTGTTCGCTCCACTTGACCAAGCCATGGATATAGGAATGTATAGAGTTATCATGACATTATGTTATCATGAATATAAATGTTTATCATGACAAGCCTGTGTAAAAATGACTTCTTAACTTTTAGTTATCACTTGTTATAAGTAATTTAATGTTTGAATTCAGGAAATTATAATCTGAAAAAAAAAAATTGCAAAAATTCTATCTATTGACTTGACTATCCACTAAAGTCTTATTTCTGTTTGTAATATATATTCCTTCCTTAAAACTGTTTTTAAGTGATGGAAATAAAACAATCAGTTTAAAGTTTTTTAGTTGGAAAAGTTATAGCTAAATTAAAACAAATATAGTGCGCTAAAACACGTTTCCTCTAAAAAATAATGAAAATAGCTATAAATTGGTTGAAGTTATACTCGTAAAGGCTTTATATGGGAAAGAACATGTATTCGTACATAAATTAGGGCTTAAATCTATTTTGGGATTTATTGTAAGGATTTGATAGGTAAGGATTAGGTAATCAAACGTTGGGTATTGATATTTGTAGTTGATCTGGTGGTATTCTATAGGAGTAATTGATTCATCAGTTGACATTAGTGTTATTGACATTTCCAATTAATTCAGTTACACAAGAGTAACTTGTGTCTGTATCTACTATATAGGATGCCTCAGATAATTACATTCCAAATTTGAGAAATACGTAGCTATATATAAGTGTTTTCTGTAAACCTATAGGTTATGTGATGTGCTTGAAAATTTTGTATACATTGTTTGTTTTAAAGTTTTTAACATGTTTTATAAGAAAGAAATAATTTAAAGGCATGGAATTTTTTAATAGCCTATGTTTCCAACATTGAAGATAAGCCTCCTCCAAATCTCTCCATGTTTTCCTGTTTCTTGCTTGATGTGTCCAGTCTAATTTCATTACTCTCTTGATGTCATTACCCCATTGAATCACTAGTCATCTGGATGTCCTTGTTCCAGCCAATAGTCTCCTTTCTTGAATAACACTATTCCATCTATCATCCTTATGTCTCTCATCATGGCCCACCCATTTCTACTTTTGTAGCCATTTCTTTAAATGATGCCTGTACTTTGGTAATGTTTCGTATGTATTCATGTGGCTATTATATAACATTGTTACCCTTATTATCGACCTTTTCTTGGCTCGTTGTGGTTTTGCTAATTTACTAATATGGGGCATAATAAACACCTAAGGTTACGTACCGTATGTTAGTCCTGGGAGGGTAATTATATAGAATCAGGGCTTGTCACCGATTGTAACGATCCTTTTTGAAATTTATACTATTTTGGGTGCTGAATCCGAATATGAACTTATTTTCCCCACAAATCACCATGAAATTAGTTATAAGCCTTTTTCTATATTATACCGACATAACCTCACTTTTTCGTAGTCTATAGGCCCTATATATTTAAATTTTGCCGTTTTTTGAATTCATTTAGACTATACTTTAAATACACACTAAAATGTTAAAATATCTCTATTTTAACTAACTGTCGCTACCTATTGATCAAAGATGTATATTTAAATATTTGTATATTGACGACAGTTGGGCATCAAAGTGAACGGCACATGGATCAACAATGTACGGTATGCGGATGACACGGTTCTTGTGGCGGATAACATGAATGACCTTCAACATCTCCTCAATACAGTTGCAGTGCATAGCAAAGGTATGGGAATAGATATCAACGTAAGAAAGACAAAGTTCTTAATAATTACTTGCAAACCAGATGAGTTTCAGAATTCAAAGCTAAAGCTCAACAATGAAGACATAGAGCGTGTGAAGAAGTTCAACTATTTAGGAACTTGGTTATGTGAAGACTGGTCATCAGATGTGGAAATCAAGTGTCGAATAGAGAAGGCACGGAGTGCATTTATAAGGTTCAAAAGCATCCTCACAAACACGGAATTTGACCTCAACCTTAAAATACGATTCACAAAATGCTATGTATGGTCGGTACTTTTGTATGGCATGGAGGGTTGGACGCTGAAGGTTAACACCATGAACAGGTTGGAAGCATTTGAAATGTGGATCTACCGAAGAATCCTGAAGGTTCCATGGACGGCAAAAATAACCAATGAGGAGATTCTGGAGAGGATAGGAAGGAAACGGGAACTGATGAGCACCATAAAAAGAAGGAAGACCGCTTATCTGGGACATGTGATGCGCAATGAGAGGTACCATCTGCTGCAACTGATAATTGAGGGGAAGATAGAGGGACGGAGAGGAGTAGGCAGAAGGAGGATGTCGTGGCTGCAGAATATCAGGCAATGGACAGGGATGGAGGCCGCAGGAGACATAATACACACGTGTGGTGACAGGGAAAAATGGTCAGCGGTGATCGCAAACATCCATTAATGGATAGCAGACAAAGAAGAAGAAGATATTGACGAAATTGCTAACCGACTAACATGTAACCTGTTAAAATACTGTGACAAAAATAAGTTCATATTTGGATTCAGCACCCAAAAAAGTATCGATTTTAAAAAAAACCTTTACAATCGGTGACGGGCCCTGATTTTATATAATTACCATTGGGAGCACACATGAATACTCCTTTGTCTTTAAGGATTGTGGTATGTTTTGTTTCTCAGGATTCATACTAATCTTTCAAATGCTGCCCAACCTGACCTTCTTTTTCTATCAATTTACCTGCTTTTCCCAGGTTTAATTTGTTATCCTAGATATATACTATGTATTCAGTGTTTTGGTTATGAACCAAACTTTTGGTGTTTGTCATTAGGGCTACTTTTTTCTAAATTTATTTTTTAGGTATACCTTATGTGATAGCTACTTCATTCAAAGTTTGCATCAGTCCCCTGAGATATCTGTAATATTATCTGATATGATGGCTATATCATCTGCATATGAAGTGGTTTATTTCCACTTGAGTGGAAAATAAGGTGACCAGTAGCTAAATAGCCTCAATTATTTAACTTATTCTGGTGTATTCATTAAATAAGTGATTTAGAAATTTCACAGTTAGATACATAATAAAATATGCACCTACATAGCAACGTCATCAATCACAATAGCTTTATAAAAACCATCAGTCAGTTTTTAAAAACAAACTATTAGGCCTGTAAGTTTTAGCACTTTTATTAAACTCTTCAGTTATAGTATGATTAGAAGAGCTCATATAATTTTTAAAACTATGTTTTGATTAATAGGTACAAGGTACCTACATGAAATGTAGCTTTCAAAATTTTTAAAGTCAAACGATATTACATAAAAGACTTTACAGGAAAAAGAAAAGTGCAGTATTTTTGTTTCTTTAGAATGAAACAGAAAATATTTGCGAAAAAGTAATTTGATAGATTCAAAAATGACATAACGCAGAATATAAATTCTGTTTATATTAACTTAAAAAATACGAAGAAATTGAATTTGTTAGATAAGATAGCGGACAGAAATGAATTTAGAAAAGTGGTAAGCCTATCAAGAGAATGGATGACAAATGATAACAAGAAATGACAAGCAGAAAGGAATAAAGAATACAATAAAAAATGTACTTTTAATTGTTAGAAAATGTCTTTTTATTATTGTCAAAAAAGGCTTGGAAAGACGAAAATTAAGAATGGAAAAGGGAAAACATCAGACGTGAGGAAAAAATAATTTAACTAGATTGTTAGTATGCCTAGTACATAAAAAACTAAACGCAATAGAAAACCTTACAAAAAATTACTCTGATGACATTCAAAAAGTGATACGATGCTCAGTAAAATTCCGTAAATCACCGCGTCGCAAGTGAATGGTAAGATGTGAAAAAGATTGGCGACAATCGTCAAAATTATTGCCCATTCTGCTAACGGCTATAGGCCTACGCGGCTAACCAATCACTTTGTTTTCATTCAGCGTTCCGATTGGTGTTAGCTCAACCATTCGACCAATCCAATTGCTTGCAAGATCTGACGTAAACCACTCCTGTCACAAAAACGTGATCGCGTCGACAAGTCATAGGCTATCAGAAAGCTCCGCCCCACGCCGCCTAACGACCGGTCGTTAGGCGTACACAACATTTTATCAGAAATTTCATTATAACGACAGGAATAAAAAATGTAGCCTAATGTGAGATCACGAATACGGACTGTCAGATCTGTCATTTTAAAAATGACTTCCCTCGTACAGGATTGTTGTTGTTTAGGTCATCAGCCAAAAAGCTGGTTTGAACCTGTAGAGGTTTTACTAAGTAAAACAAGGAGTGAGGTGGTTTACCTATGCCTTCCTCACTGAGTGGAAAAGTACGCTTATCAGTATGCCGGGCCCTCTGAAAAGCACATATTTTCCACTCTGCAAATGACACCTTCACTTTATTCACCACAGGGTCTGGCTGTCAAATTAAATTCATTACTTTCAGAGCAGATAACTCTGATTAGTGTCTTTTACACCTCTACCTCTTCTGTTCTTAATGATTCAGTCATTAAATTGGCTGACCATGTTATAAGAAACAGAACTATTTATTTTAGCCTTGCAACGAATAGATTGAGTGTAAATAATTTGACACTCCACCTGTCTGTTTTGGGCAGCCAGTACAGGATTATGAGATATAAACGTCATAAATACAGAATTTAATAAGTCATATCTCTTATTTCATCATTTAAATTTGATATTTCGTATGTGGGTAATGAGATCTTAGGGTAAGCGTACAGTGAACGCTGGTCGCAGTGCTGACCCACGCTAACGAGTGCGCATAGCGGGAACATGTAATTACGCACTTAACCTTCATTCAGTTGTCGGTATTTCAAGATTAGTTCCAGTAGCAGCATTAATGATGAATTATTTCTAATGGAAAATGTTTACACGAAAATATTATCATTTAAAGACGATACCGTTAGTGACATTAATAAGTACAGAAAATTGTTCGCCGAGTAGCCTATCATAATCTTAATCTGCAATTAAAAAAAAAGAGAGAGGGTTTTTTAAATATACATGAGAATGACTCAGGAAACGTTTAATTTTATATTGTCAAAAGTAGAACTTCGTTTACAAAAAAAAATAGTGAAACTTGCACAAGCAACCAATATTACCGGAAGAAAGACTTGTGATTACTTTAAAATACGTATTTTGAACATTTTGACTACCGATATTCAATATTGTAAAGCATTGTTTGGCCATCTTTAGTTGATGTATGAAGGAAAGATGGCCAAACAATGCTTTACAATATTAATTAATATAGCTACCGGTATTCAATATTGTAAAGCATTGTTTGGCCATTGTAAAGCATTGAAAGATGGCCAAACAATACTTTACAATATTAATTTATATACCGGTATTCAATATTGTAAAGCATTGTTTGGCCATCTTTAGTTGATGTATGAAGGAAAGATGGCTAAACAATGCTTTACAATATTAATTAATATACCGATATTCAATATTGTAAAGCATTGTTTGGCCAGTAATAATCTTTCAAAGTTATTTTTATAACCTATTATTATTAACAAACCTATTATTAACAAGTCGTTATTATTTATGAATAAATATTATACGACGCCAAATAGGTAGGCCTACATAAGCAACCTGCCAGCAAGCAGCAGGTAGGTTTATACAAAACAAACCCGTGAGCTGATATGCGCAGATGACCAACGCGCAGATTTCCCCACCAGCGTTTATTGTGGGAAACGTTAAAATATAATGGCATATTTCTACTAGCAGGCTCCCGGTTGTAAGTGACCAGCGACCAGCGACCAGCGACCTGCAACCAGCGTTCACTGTGCGCTTACCCTTAGATTTCATGACTATGACTCGGTTTATTGAGTATTTACAACATCGATCCCTAGTTTTGTGTCTCTACAGTGTAGGATATTGTTACACTTTTGCGGAAGTAGTTATCTTTTGTTCCGGATGAAATTGCATTTTTTGGAAACCTGGAAATCTTCGCCTAATAGCTTAACCATTCTGAGATTCGGAATTTAGATTCTTAGGCGTAGAAACGGAAAAGGCCGTATTGAGTCCGTGTTATATTTCGAAACTGTAAAAAACTGGGACCAAATAAATTAATTCTTATCCCTAATGTGTGTAAGCTTATTCCTCTCATCAAAATAATGAAAAAAGTTCATAAACATGGTCCGGAAATGCTTCGTTGGCGAGTTATACAGGGTCAAAGATTTCACCTGAAATTCAGCTCCCTCAGTAAAATTAACTCACACTGAAATTTTTAGGGTGTTCATTGAGTTTGTTAATTACATAAGTTTTATGTAAAATGAGCTGACAAATCGTGTAAAACCTTTCCCAGAACTCTATCTCCAATAGTTTAGGATAAAATCGGGGTAAAGCAAAAAAGGTTAGGGTCGAAAACACACTTTTTTGCGTTTGGACTACAATAACTCCGTTAAATTGCTTATAAACAAAGAAAAATGTTCAATACAATTTGTAGAGAATTTTATTCTCAAAAAAATGTAAATATAATCAATAAAAACGGAGTTTTCTTTTAAACTCAATTTTATTAATACTAATTATATTAATATAAGTTAATATAATTAACCGTGTTATTTTATCTTTTTTCTGATTTTCTCAAAAACGGCTCCTATGATTTTTTAAAAAAATCACCTCATATACATAAATACTTTTTTTTATTCCTAATTTGTGTACGTTGCAATCTGTTCTATTTAGAACAATAAGCAACCCCAAGACACAATGAGATGCGAATGATGTGTATGACGTGTAAATGAGGTGTAGTCTTGTACCCAGGCCGACCATTCCTGAGAGAGTATGGTTAATTGAACCCCCACCATCAAAGTACACCGGTAACCACAGTCTAGTATTCAAATCCGTATAAAAGTAACTACCTTTACTAGGATTTGAACCAGGAACCTTCATCTTCGAAAATCAGCTGTTAAACAGCTGATTCTGGCGACGACTTTACCTCTAGACCAACCCGGTGGGTACCTATATAAATACTTGATTTTACACATTACATTACACATTATTAAGGTCTATTTTCGCATGTTTCCTTGGATCAGCTGTGTAAAAACTTTTTATTTTTATACACGCTTATTTATAATCCATGCCATCTTGATCAGATGACCGTCTACATTAGCAAAAATTGTAAAAAGTTAAACGTAAAACAATAAAAAAACCAAAAAGAAAAAATTAATCAGATGACATGAATTCAACTTCGTCTATTGTTGTGCAATATTTTTACACCAGACCAAAGATAGGTTACGCGACAATTCCACAAACACTTATTGCAAAAGAAACAGTTATGTTTTACTTGCACTACACAACATCGGTAACAATAACATTTTACATAAAATAAATATGCACAGAACACTAATATAAATATTTTAAAATAATTAACGAACTAAAAAACCTGCGCGTAAACAAATACACATATTAGGTGGTCAGCTGTAAATTAATTTGTAGGCATTTAAAAAAACCTGTGACATCTATTTAAGCACCTTGTTTGCATTTTAGAACATAATTTTCTATAACTTTAGTGTCCATAACTAAAGTCATAGAAAATTAAAGAACTTACAAATTTTATTTCAATCATTTTTACACCAGACCACCAAAGATAGGTTAAGCGAGAATTCCACAAACAAATTGTATAACTTTTTGCAAAAGAAAAATATTAACATTTTACATTTTAACAAGAAACAGGAACAGATTTTCATAATTTGTAATTTTGCGTGTTCCTTAATAAAATTGAGTTTAAAAGAAAACTCCGTTTTTATTGATTATATTTATATTTTTTTTGAGAATAAAATTCTCTACAAATTGTATTGAACATTTTTCTTTGTTTATAAGCAATTTAACGGAGTTATTGTAGTCCAAACGCAAAAAAGTGTGTTTTCGACCCTAACCTTTTTTGCTTTACCCCGATTTTCTCCTAAACTATTGGAGATAGAGTTCTGGGAAAGGTTTTATATACGATTTGTCAGCTCATTTTACATAAAACTTATGTAATTAACAAACTCAATGAACACCCTAAAAATTTTAGTGTGAGTTAATTTCACTAAGGGAGCTGAATTTCAGGTGGAATCTGTGACCCTGTATAACTCGCCAACGAAGCATTTCCGGACCCATGTTTATATGAACTTTTTTTATTATTTTGATGAGAGGAATAAGCTTGTGTAGTATGGGAGATTCCTCCTGAAACACTCCGTATAATAATACTGTAATTATTATTATTTTTTTTTTAAGTTTACGCCCACATTGGAGCACTTTAATCAGCCTGCATTAATTTTAGTCTTTGAAGGATGTGCTCTATATTTTGTATGTAGCATCCTCTTTCGCTCCCAAAATTTCTTCATTCTCTCCACTCTGGCCGCCCTTTGTTCGTCACTCAAGGTGTATGGTTTTCGTACGAAGATTTTCAATTTAAGTCTTGTGGCTGTATTCCTCAAAATTCTCTTCTCATCCTTGTTCTCAATCTGCTCCATTGTTTTATTGTTGCAAATTGTGAAAATTCATTTGCCTTGCTAAATTTAACCCTCCTACTCGTCAGCCGGTTGTGTGCTATCCGTTGGGCTGCCAGGCACTCCGACTTGCCTTGATCTTCTAAGTGACACCCCACCGTATCCGAGTGGTGCCTTTTCTTGGATCGTTGATGTTGTGTGTCCAAGCCGGTGGATTCCTTAGAAGACTTTTCATGGTTGATTATCTGATCCTGAGATCGAGTTCTGGCCGAGACCAGGGTTTACAATTCCAGATGTAATCTGGAAAGGCGATTGATGAGGTATGAATTGGTGATTGATGAATTATTATTGACTGTAATTATTATTATTATGAATAATAATATGATATAGGTAATATATTGTAATTTTAATAATAATAATAATTATTATTATTCCATATTGGCATATAGAGCGGAAACAATTGAAACAGAAAAAAACACTTCACTAAAAAATGTACTTACATAAATCTGCATTACAATATAAAACAAAAAATCTGCCGCAAGGTTGTAAAAACAAATAAATAAATATAATAAAAGTCCGTGTAAAACCATCTTTAACTTCGTTTAGAAACATAGTAAGTAAACGCTAATAGTCCAAAGTTTCCAGCATCTTTCCAGAAAGAGTCTGTTAAATTGTTTATTATTATAATTTCATTGCCTTGAGTTTCTCTATTAAAGTTATAATTCCTATGTATTTCTTAATTTTATTCAAATTTGGAATTGTGCAAATAAAAGTAGCAATACAGATGTGATGTAAATACACTGACGTTCTCCGGAAGATTCAAATAGTGTTAATTTTTAATTAATTGTCACTTCAAGTAGGCCTACTATTGTATTAATGTCTCTGTTCCATCAGTGTGTCTTTTGGCTTGATGTAAGGGATGTGTATGTAATCGTGTAATGTTTTATAGAATTCGTAACTCGGCGAGTTAGTAATGTGTCGCAAGATTTTGCTTAGGAAACGCAGTATTCGTGAAATGACTGATGGGTTTGTAACACCATAAATCTGGCTACCATACATCCAGATTGGCTGGAGCATTGTCTTGAACACCAAGAGTTTCAAAGTCATGATCTACTTTGATCGCTTGGCGAAAATTCTGTGTAACTGATTCAGTCTGTCATTTACTAATAATTGTCTCCTGTTGTAGACGTTTATATTCCACGCGAACTTCCTGACTAAATACAATTATTCAAAGTACTGACATTGTTGGCTTGAGGAATACGTTCTAAATAAATAATTGTTTTTCTCTGATACCACATCAGTTAGTTGTCACTTCTTAAAACTTTTATTTCCATACATAATACTGCTAAAGATCGTACTAAATAAATGATAAATAAACCAAATACTTCCTAAGTATTTACTATTTAGTATTTAATACTACCTATTTAATATTTAAAACTTTAAATATTTAGGATGCCGGATTTTCTATGACAAAGATGATGACGTGAGTGAAAAACATTTACTTCACATGCCAGCTCACAGACTTCCTCTGCTAGCTTAGAGGTAAGCGAGGCTTGGGAAGACCTAAAATGAGATGGATGCCGAAATAGGCCATTGAGCCTAATCCTTGTCAGATAATGGTGATTATGATAAACAGTAAATGATAATTTATCGAACGAGTAAATTATTAATAACAAATTTAGGCCTACATAGTTTGAAATATGTTTTTGTAGAGGCTAAAAAGTTTAGTTTTACGGTTAATAGTTTGATAAACGTGGCTAAGATCAAATAAAAGAATAACGTAATTTTTTTATTTTTTCCTGTTTCATGTATTTGTAATTGTTTATTTGGCTGAAAAAATTTTTATTGAAATATTTTTTTAGTGGGCATTTTATATAAATGACACCTTGTAGTTTGTTGGCTGCAACATGAGAGTTATGATATCTACCGTCACAGAAACCTGCCGTAGATCCTGTGACCCTCATACTAATGAGGCTACGTTTTATAAAAAGAAAAAATTAGAAATTATGTAGGATTAATCATTTCACAGCGTTGTAAAATATTTTCTTCATATTTTATCACGGTTTTTAAAACATTTTGTTAAAACAAGTTTATAGTTACAAGGGTTTTAAATAAAAAGGAAGACCTTGAAAAGGTCAGATAAATAGAAATATATTAGATCGGATTGTGCAAACTACAGATTACGTACAGTAGGCCTACTAAAATCAGAAATTTATTTCGGGTTAATAAAGAAATACCAGCCGTCAAATTTAGGGCTAAGAGAAAAACATTCAGAAATGCTTAGTTTAACATGATCTGTAATAGCCATAAACGTTAAAATTATCATAACGATGTCAATAGATTTTATTTGATCACAGATTTTAATTTCTTAAATTAAAGAGTGAATACGTACTTGGTACTTTGATGTCAACTGATTTTTAGGTCTTATGACTATTACAAAACCATTGTATTTTCATGGATGTCCGCCTAAAACATTGTGTATTTAACCTATTTTACGTTATTACTACTGGCACTTTAAAAAAAATTGCAGCATCTCCCAAGATTATAATTTTTCTCATTCATTTCAATTAAAGTTTTTTATTTGGTTCCCCAATCCTAAAATTAAGGTTTGTTACTTTTACAAAATAGGCCTGTTAATAACTTTAAGGTTAGTCTTTCAAACGAATTTATATAATAGGCCTACATCAATGCTAGTACAAATTTTGTTACAAACTGGTACAAAAATGTACGTTCGAACAACAAACCAATAGAAACCCCAAACAGTACAAACAAGTACAATTCTATTTTTTTTAGTATAATTTCGCAGAACTTTGGAAAATATTTTTCAAAAGTTAATCGGTGCGCTTGTAAAAATTAACAAAATAAAAAACCTATTCTTTTCTCACTTTTTGTATACTTTGAAGCTTCTACTTTCAAGTAATATTAACAATTTTACTGAATAGCAACATTTAAGACTCAAAAAATAAATCGTGTGCATTAAGATGTGGGCACTTCGAATGACGGAGCATTCAAAATTTGTTTTCTTAAAACTCAGTTTTTTAGTAACTATTTGTTAGTTAGGATACTAAAAACTTACAAACATAGGCTATTGTATTATGACATGCAATTTTGAACAGATTTCAATTAAAATTTTACCAGTTGTTATTCTTTACTAATTCAGGCTGCAACATGCTTTTTGTATTAGTGAAAAAAAGAAATTGTTGTAACCATTTGTAAAAATGAAAATATTTAAATTCTTTTTATAAAAAAACAAACAATAATATTTTAAAAGCATGTTATTCCACCAGGTTGGTCTATTGGTAATGTCATCGCCGCGCCAGGTGTTTAACAGCTGATTTGTGGAGACAAAGGTTTCTGGTTGAAATCTGAGTACAGGTAGTTACTTTTATACGAATTTGAATAATATACCGTTTTTTTTTATTTAACATCCGACTGTTTTGCAATTACTGCTAATGCAGACGGTGAAGGATAAAATGTTTTTTTTTGTAACGTATGAAAATATGCCGTGCCTGAATGGGATAATAATATACCGTGATTACCGGTATTTTTTGATGGTTGTGATCTAATTAAACACTGTTATCTATTATATAAAAGGACAACCATGTCCTGGGTGATTCATTTATAGATCAACGCACAGCCGAAACTACTGACGCTAGAGACTTGAAATTTAGAAGTTAGCTTTGTTATGTTGTGTAAGCACGCACTAAGAAAGGATTTTGCAAAATTTTGATTTTAAAGGGAAGAAATAGCAAAAATTCCCCCCCACTGATGCGAGGATGAGGAATCAACGCGAAGCGCTACGCTTATGAAGTGGCTGGTTCTCCGACACACATTTACCCCCTCCATAGGCATATTCCATAGCATACCAGTATAACATTCTTATCGTACGTAAATAGCAGATCAATTACAAAACTGTAGCCATTTTCCCAGAAGTTAAATTGACTTTAATAACGATTTTAATCTATGTTTTACTTTTGTCACTCCGGATGTTGTACTGTACGTAGTGTTTAATCTTTTGACCTAACACTGGATTTACATTTTAACCAGAATTAATTCCAGAATTGTTGTTCTTTATACTTAATTCCAAAAAAAATTATATTTGTGATTTAAGTCATTAGCGAATTAAAATACAGAATCATAGCCTTAAAATTGCATATGCGATGCCACGACGGGGCGCTATCTATTATATAAAAAGAGATGTCCTGATTTATAGATCATTTTAAGTTTTCTAAGCTGTTGCTAAGAAAGGATTTTGCAAAATTTTTATTTTAAATGGTAGAATTCGCAAAAATACCCTCCCATAAGAAATACAGAGAGTATACTTAAACAGCTGATTCTTTGTTTACGTTTGCGTGGGCGAAGCCACGTGGAACCCGCTAGTATTATATAATTGTTATATTATATTAAACACTGCTCTAAGGTGATTAGTCTATTAATAACAGAGGCCCAAGTTTAAATCCAGATTGACACGGTATTACCTGTAAGTAAAAAGTATAATTAAAAAAAGTAATTCTTGTGAAGGTCATAATGTAAAGAACCCAGAGCTTTTTATCACAATTTACGGCTCATTATATCAATTTTTTTATTAAGCAAGAATTAATTTCACGAGAAAGTAGTTACAACCATTCTGATGTACACTGCGCGACTGACTTTAAAAAATTATAAACTGGCAATACAAGGTACAATTTATGACAGGTGCACAGATTAATACACAGATTGATGTAATGGTGCGACTGTGATTTATAGGTTACCTATAACCTGCTTCTATTCGTATACCTATTTCTGCTAAAGAGGTGAGGTACAGTACGATACAGTGTGGCAAACAGGTATAAAATTACTGTATTATTATTCAATATTAGAGATGAAGTGCCAAGAAAATTTTCAAACGAAGAGGTATACGATTATGTGAACATAGTGTTCTGTTCTTTAGTTCACCAATGGTATTGTTTATATCGCATGTTATTAGACGAGGAGATAGTGCTTTATACCTCCAAAAAGAGAGAAAGAAGTTTTATTTTGGGGGATTCAAAAATCAACTTTATGTATTATAAAAAAATGAATTAGCGTCTTTTATCTCCGGTGAACAGATTTATTTATGCATTTTATTTCCTATTACTTTATAAAAATCATTACAATACAAAGGTTCTTTCCTTAGTTACAACTTAAAAAATTTAAGATTATATTTTATAGACCATTAACGTCGTGGTGGAAAAATTAATCTACTCAAATATGGTTTCCCATGTTCAAGGTTAGATCAATTTAGTGCTACTGTGTTTATTTTCTATTACTGCTACTATTACCGTATTGTATTAGTGTGTCAGTAATGAAAAATATTTGTTAGTCGCTACTATTACAGTATTAGGGATATTGTAGCGATCTCAGAGGGTACGAGTGAATGAACAACTAAGTAATAGATTAAACATAGAATACGGAGTGCCACAGGGTACAGTTCTTGGTCCGATCCTCTTTCAGATTTATAAAAATCCTCTATGTAAGCTAAAGATAAATGTATCTGTCGTTGCTTTTGCTGATGATACGGTGTTACTGTTTTCGGGACCAGATTGGCTCACAGCTCAAAAAAGGCAGAAGAAGGACTAAGGAAAGTTATCAGATGGCTAAATAAGAGTTTGCTTTCACTTAATGTACAGAAGACTTATTTTATATTTTTTTCAGAGAACACACGGGTCAACCTGATACTCTGAATTTAGTCATTCATAATTGCAATGATGTAGCCACCTGTCAGTGCCAGAGGTTAACAAAAAAGCCGTCGATAAAATACTTGGGAATCGTAATCGATTCCATGCTTCGTTGGGATGAGCACATTAACATCTTATGCAAGAAGCTTAGACGAGCTGTTTATATTTTCAAGAAATTAAGACCAGTACCTAATATTGGAATACTAAAGGTAGTATACTTTGCCATTGTGCAGTCACTTTTGGCTTATGGTATAATGGGTTGGGGTG
Organism: Catonia carolina; assembly: GCA_035578175.1. Classification (NCBI taxonomy): domain Eukaryota; kingdom Metazoa; phylum Arthropoda; class Insecta; order Hemiptera; family Achilidae; genus Catonia; species Catonia carolina. Next base: position 305,214,374 of record JAQMRL010000001.1, on the reverse strand, counting down.
GAGCTGCTCATTGCTGTATGGAACCACTGATAAGAACACGAAAAAGTATTTTGAAGGTGATATCTAAAAAACCATGTAGATATTCAACGGAGCAGATATTTACAGATGCCAATGTCATGGATATAAGACAATTGTATGTGAAAGAAATAATTAAAAAAATTCAAGTGAACGTAATTGACCTGCAAAATAGAGGGCATCAGTACCACACACGAAACAGAGATCTGCTCGTATCGAAGAGAGTGAGAATTGCTCTTTACCAGCGTCATTTTGAGTACTTGGCACCCAAAATATATAACCTGCTCTATAATATATAACCTAATATAATTATAACCTGATTTAAAAAATCTAACGGGTTTAAAATTTCATAAAGAACTAAATAAATGGATAGCCAAAACAGGTAGAGAGAAAATAACAAAAATGGTTAGTAATATCCAAATGTAGATGTAAATAAAGAGAAAAGAGGAAAATAAAATAGTATATTTTTACTTTTTTATTGGTATTTGTTTTTGGTTTTAAATGTAATAATAAATTTTAGGTTGTATTAAATTATGTTTTTTTTTATTAAAAATGGTAGTGTAAGTTTAATTATTATTAAAATGTAATGTATCATAATATATACAATAGAAATCTTAGTAAATAAGTATTGGTTAAGTTAGTTAGTTAAGTTAGTGTACCTAGTAAGTACAGTAGATTTGAAATGCTACTGCTAATAGTTAATACTTTAGTTTTTTGATATTTATTTAAAAGTTTCCAACCCATCCTAGTACATGGTTTTGTTCATAGTTGGATGGGATAATTTCCACCACTTCTAGCGTAATAGGATAGTAGTTTACTGTAAGAAAATTTGTATTATCGTAATTTATTTTTTTATGTAATGTATAATATTATGGGAATAAATAAATTATTATTATTATTATTATTGTAATATAAAATTTGTATACACGGAAAAATATAAATATGAAAATAAAATTTGAAAATATTCAAATCAAGAGAATTTATTTACAACTCCAAAAAAACTAATCATCGGTTAACGATGATTACAGAATGACTGGTTTAATCATTGTTTTTATCGTTTCTTTTCCTACTTCATTAGCCACATGGTTACTGCTTTTTATACCATAATGACATTCGGTAATTTCCTAAGCTTTAAGTAGAGCAGATTGTCCAGGTTGGGTGCAAAGAAGTAGAAATGCCTTTGGTATGACATTTTAAAGACCTAATGGGAAATTAAGAGATTGTTCCTTGTGCGTATTAAAATGGTGGGCAATTTAAGGAAAATAGTTTATACTTAAAGTTTAGATGTTAAATTGGTATCAATATTCTTTATGATTTTCTTTTAAAACAAGACTTAATACTAAAAAAATGTATTAAATACATTACAATAGAATATGATAATATTAACTGACCACAAGAAGAAGTCCAGTCGTAATTTTGTAGCAATAATATTAATTTATAAAAAGAAGGTCACTGAAGCCGGCTGAAGGAGGGAATGAAAGAATAAAGGGGAGCGGGCGGGAGCTGTGGCTCTGATGCAGCTGGAGTACGATCGACACTGAAACTGAAATGATTACACTAAGTACAGTAAGTGTCAACTGTTCCAGTGAATAGTTATTGTCCCCACAAGTCACAAGTTGTTGTTTGTTGTCATTCGCTAGTGGATATTAAATAAGGAGCGGGAGGGTGACACACTTGGGTGACTCATTATATTCATACTACTGTATTTATTTACAAACTACCATCTACAATATCAGTATAGAAACAATAATAAGAAAATAGAATATCCTTGAGTTTTCAGATATTCAACCTTGCAAAAAGTATTGCACAAAATTTTACAGTTTTGAAAGTTTAATACTTTAAAAGTTCTGGTAGCTACCCCTACTATATTTTCCTACAATTTTTCGCTTGAGTTACTAAAAATTGTCATAGTTTATCTTACAAACCAAGGAAATTCATACAAATATTATCTAACTCTTTAGTTTGATGATTTGAAAATTTTGTTTCTGTATCTTTTCGGTTTCTTACATTCTTACTTATAATCCTGTTTGGTGAGTTATTGAAAACACTTTTCTAATTTGTTATTTAAGACTACGCAATTTTGTGAAACCTGTGCATACCTAAGGCTTTCAACTTTTGGAAACTAAAAGTAACAGAAATACTGAGATCTTACCAGAAATAGCGAAATGCATAATTTTTATAAATATTCAGGCAATTTAAAAAGAGTAAAAAAGGTCAATAAAAACTAAAGTTACACTACCATATAATATTTTATTTGGGTATCGCATTTTTGGACAACAGTGATAACATTAAATGTTTAAAACAATTTTATGTACTTTACCTAAGTAAGAAATCGTAAAAAATAGTTTTTAATTATTTAAACAACAAAATATAGGGCCTACACTAAATATACTAAAAAATAAAATGGCCTTATGAGTGAGTACTCTGCAGTACTCCTCTACACGACTTAACATTGACTGCTATGTGTATTATAAATAGCAAATAAAAATAAATAAATACAATACAATAGTAGTCTATATAAATCGTGTAGAGGAGTACTGCAGAGTACCCTCTCATAAGGCTATTTTATTTTTGTTTTTTTTTTGTTTTTCAGTTTATCGGGCATCGACTGCTGTGGTCATTAGCTTTGGTCAAAATTCTGTTAAAATCCTCTTTTAAGGAATCTTACTGCGATCGGAAAACAGGTTTGTCAACTTCATTCAAATTATACCTGTCTCCTTACGCTTCATCAAAATAAAAATAGACAAAGTTAACAACAAACTACCAAACTGTCAAAAATGTCTAGGGCCCTTCACAGTTTGAAAACAAAATACGTTACTCAAATATATAATATACTTTGTATATACGTTACCTATATGTGTACATAGGTGTATAAATACACATAAATAAATTACATATATGATATATAATGAACAGCCAAAAGAAAACTAATTAAATATAACACTCACCTCAGAGTATTACATTCATTCGAGATCTTTCGTCTCTCTCGGAGACATCCTCAGGAATTATATACTAAACACATAACATTAAAAAAAATATGGTCGAAATATGGTTTAATGTTATATGTGTTTAGTGTTAGTATATAATTCCTGAGGATGTATCCGAGAGAGATGAAAGATCTCGAATGAATGTAATAGTCTGAGGTAAGTGTTATACTTAATTAGTTTTGTTTTGGCTGTTCATTGTGTATCATGTGTAGTAGTGCAAACAAAGGAAAAATAATGTTTAATAAAATAATAAATAAATTATAGATTACAGAAAACGTCTAAAGTTGAAGAATATTCTAATGTAGAGACAGACATGAGGAAAAGACGCCTTAAATTCTATGGCCATATAATGATTTTTTTTTTTTTTGGGTTTAACGTCCGACTTCTGCAATTACTGCTAATGCAGACGGTGAAAGATGAAATAATTTGTTTGTAACGTATGAAAATATGCCGTGCCTGAGTGGGATTCGAACCCAGGACCGCATGATGAGAGGCGAGCACGTTACCAACTGCGCCAATGCGGCCGGCACAGGCCATATAATGAGGCTTCCCGATCACAGACTAACAAAAAATAGTAAAATACGTAGCATCCCTCGTTAATGGAGGAGAATGGATCCGAAATGTTAAAAAAGACTTGGAAATGGCTAATATTGTGAAAGAAGACTTGGACACAAGAAACAATTTTAGGAGGAAGGTTGAGAAATGGGAAGTTAAACCAGAGACAAATGCTCCGAGAACTGGAGTAAAATAGAGTGAAGAAAGAAAAGCTAAGTTCTCGCAAGAAATGAAAAACTGGTGGGCAAATAAAAAGAACAACAAGAAACCCCAAAACTGAACCATCTTTACTTAGCGTCTTCCACTTTGGGAGTTTTACGACTAGTAATAATAATAATAATAAATACATTATACACTATAAATATGAACTCATCAAACATATAAAACACTTGGTATAAAAAGTAAACACTAAAATATGTTTATGAATAATTAAATAATCCGCTGTTTCAAGAAGTGTATTATCTTCATTTCAAACCCCAAATAGGCCTATTCCTTAATTTTTCCTTTCATTTTTAAAGACGTTCTAAGATATCTGTGTTTTGTACACTCTTCCAATATGTATCTAACAGTGAGGGGTGTTTTGCAGGTTCCACAAACTGATCCTTTAGTAGAATATTGGTAAGATAAATTCAGCGCTGGTTCACGCATGCGCAGTTAACATATTTCCCACACCTGTAAACGGTCGGTAAAACACACGACAAATCAAAAAGTTCGCATTATACAGTCGTCGTACGAGTCTAGTTTGTCCTTGTTGTGTCTTTTTAAATGTCTAATTTATGTAGGATTAATTTTAAATAACAAATTAAAGGAAACGCACAATTGATGAAATAAAAATAAAGTTTAGAAACTTTTCCCATACAGTTTGATTCAATATCCTTAATTTCATTTAATTTAGCTGTTAATGTCTTTCATTGATCTCTCCATCCTCTTTTTACTTTCTCTTGCCTATATGAATATATAGGAAGGAAAGTATTGTTTTCATGTCGATTTTTAGAAATCGAGTTTTCACCGATTCTATACGTTTTCAGACCCCCTGAATCCAAAAAAACATGTTTTTAGCGATTGGTCTGCGTGTTTGTCTGCGTGCGTGCGTGTGTGTGTGTGTGTGTGTGTGTGTGTGTGTGTGTGTGTGTGTGTGTGTGTACAAAATATCTCAAGAACGGAACATCGTACGAACTTGAAACTTGAAACTTAAGTTACATACCACTACCGGACCCGACACGAACATTTTCATCAAAATCGGTCAACCGGAAGTGGGAGTTTATTCGTATAATTTTTCACTTTTTTGCGATTTTCTCAAAAACTGGTCCTACGACTTTTTTTAAAATCGCCTGGTTTTCTCAATTTTTTATTTTCTACAAGGTAGGGTAGGTGTCATGTTTGCTGAAATTCTGGGTGAGGCTGTTTTCACGTAAAAACATAGTTTTTTTAAGATTACGGCTTTAATATGCAATTTAGCGCAAAATTTATATAATAAAAGTTGTAGAGAATTTAAAATGCGACAACTTTTATTTCAAACATTTTTTTGTATAACGCTTAGTTTAGCGGTAATTTGCGATTTTCTGTTTTTTTCTCACGAAAACGTGAGAAAAATCGAGTTTTTTAACATTTCGGCCTTAGTATGCATTTTACGACAAAAGTGTATATAATTAAATTTATAGAAAATAAAAGATCTACAACTTTTTTTAGAGCATTTTTCTCTACAGAGCCTAGTTTAGAGAGAAAGAGTGATTTTCCGTATTTCTAAGCCAAACTGAGTACGATTTTCATTTTGCGTTTTTCACTCATGATTAAAATAAGGTTATGTTTTTGAGGTTAGTTTCTTTGTTTATTTCTAATGTTTTATTACTAATGTTAGGTTTATTGTTAATTATTTGCACTGGCAAGAGAAAGTTGTGTGAGTGTTTCACACCAGATTTTTACAATAGTTATTATATGATTTTTAATGTTATCAGCCGCATGAGCATTTTACGAGTCTCTTTTTCTACAGCTACGCTTCTGACAGCATCACCAGCGGCTTAATTCTTTAGTATCCGCAAATGGCCGGAAGTTCAAACAAGCACGTATTTTTTGCTTTTTTGCCCCTTAGGTTATGTGGTATTGCAATATATCTTTTACTTGTTGAATCGAGGTATTCACGGTCGTAAACGTATTGTTAATAACATTTAGCGAGAATCATAATACTGTGACGCTTATTGCTAAGGTCCGTTTCGGGATCTAGGTTATTAAATAATTAATACACTAAAGTTTACAATTACAAGAATTTATTACACTAAAAGATTACAAAATAAATAATTCAACTAATTATAATTAAGAAATACAATAAATGATTTAATAATTCACTTAAAATAAATAACAAACAATAAATAACTTAATAACTTACTTAGCCTACTTACAATCACTTTTATAGATTACACTAACATACAAGACACAAACTGAATTCACAAAACTACACATTAACTTTACAATACACACACAACAAAGAGACGGTATAACAATCTTGAATAACTACAATACTCGGATGTGTAACCTGTAAATACACACCCACGATTATCTCTCGGCAAAGATCACACGAATACTGACTGGACCGTGCTCGGGGGTCTCCTTTTATAATCATTCACAAAGATCGTTCCAGAACAAAGTAGTGAAATCTACTCAAGTACAAAAATAACTCTTTATTTATGAATGCTAGAAAAATCTTGTTAATAGGTCAACAAAAAGTCTTTTGTAAAATAGAAAACGTAAACAACCTGCCTCCCTCATAATAGCTGTACACGGGAGCAGTCATATTGGGCCAGGGGCCGAAAGGGCCAAAAACCCCCGCTGTGTGTATTGACATGTTTGACTTAATTTTAATGAGGATCTCCTTTGTCCTCCTTTAGATAAAGGTGGTCACTTTTTTCCGACAGTGTTCTCTCTCTGTCACTCTTCACAGTGTTCTCTGTCTTCTTCTACTCTACCTGCTACCTGCTCAACCCTTAACAATTCCATAACTGTTCAATAGTGATCAAACCACTTTAACGTAGCAATGCTTACAGAGCTCATTTTAGAAAAAGATCTTCTAAATTCATGCTATTTGAATGTGTGCTGATTTTTAACTATGATGTGTTATTAAACAGCATAATTTTGAACAGTACGCACTCATCTTTAGCGGCATTAATTCCAACTGCCGCTAAATTATTTTTCTCAGATTAAATGACTTGGTTTATTTAAATTATTTTAAGAAATGAAACCATAATTTTTTCTGTGGGTTATCAGACCAAGAAAATACAAATTTACACAGACAGATCTAATGGTTTTATACAATTAACATAAAACAACTTTTTTTGTCATCAGTCTCTCGACTGGTTTGATGCAGTTCTCCAAGTTGTTCTATTTTGCGCAAGTCGTTTCATATCTACATACCTGTAACACACTACATCTTTTGTAATTTGCTTTACATATTCTAATCTTTGCCTCCCCCTACAATTTACTCCCTCAATATTACCCTCCATTATTGATAGCCCAATACCTGGATATCTTAAGATATGCCCACCAGCCTATCCCTTCTTCTGGTAAGATGCTTCCATATACTTCTTTTTTTATCCACTCGCCTAAGAACCTCTAAATTACTTATTTTGTCCACCCACCAAATCTTTAACATTTTCCTGTAACACCACATTTCTAAAGCTTCTATCCTCTTCTTTTCTGCAGCCCCTATCACCCACGTTTCACTCCCGTATAATGCTACACTTCAAATATAATGTTGTAAGAAATTTTTCCTGATCAGTAAATCAATGTTTGTGGTCAGTAAGCTGTTTTTTTTTTATTCCAAAGGCTTTTCTAGCTTGAGCAATTCTACTTTTGATATCACGTGTGGTTCTTCTACCATCCTTTGTTATTTTACTCTCTAGATAGCAGAATTCCCTAACTTCCTGTATGTTTTCGTTGCCTACTTTTACATTACCCATCTCTTCTAAACCACTCTTACTGCTGCACGACACTTTCAATTTGTTCTTATTAATTTTCATGAAGTAATCCTTTCTCATGATCTCATCCATTCCATTTAAGATATCCTCCAGTTCTTTCTTTGTCTCGGCTAATACTACTATATCATTGGCGAATCTCAGCATTTTTATTGTTTCTGCTTGAGTTTTTTTTCTTGCGTCAAATGTCTCCTTCACTTCATTTATAGCCTCTTCTATACACAAGTTAAAAAGTAGTGGTGACAATGAACAACCTTGTCGTTCACCTTTCTTACAGCAGCATATTTTTCGTACCCTCAATTCTCAAAACAGCCGTTTGATTCTTATACAGACCGTTAATAACTTTCCTTTCCTTGTATTAATTCCTAGCCTTTTCAAAGTTTCAAACATTTTACTCCAGTCCAGACCGTCAAATGCTTTCTCTACATCCACAAGCGCCATATAAGTAGTTCTATTTTTCTTTATCCTTTTCTCAATAATCAATCTCAGAGCCAATATTGCATCTCGAGTTCCCATTCTCCTTCTAAATCCAAATTGGTCATCGTCCAACACTTCTTCTATTCGGTGTTCTATTCTCCTGTATATAATTCTTGTCAGTATCTTGGATGCATGGCATGTTAGGCTGGGGTTCTGTAATGTTCAAACTTCTCCGCTCCTGACTTTTTTGGTATAGGAATCATATTTTTTTTTAAAGTCCAATGGTACTTCACTCTCATAAATTCTGCACACAAGTTTGTACAATTTGTTTTGAGCAACTTCGCCACAACTTAATAATAATTCCGATGGTATGTTATCTATTCCTGCCGTCTTATTCATATTCATATCCTTAAGTGCCCGATCGAATTCTTACCGTAGTATAGGGTCCCCTCTTTGATCTTCTTCAACGTCAGTTTCTTGTTCTATCGCATCATGCCCTAATTTTTTTCCCCTGTAGAGTTGGTTTACGTATTCCTTCCATCTTTCAGCTCTCTTTTGGCCGTTCAACAATGGTTTGCCACCTGCACTTTGTAGATTAACAGCTTTCTTCTTTCGTTTTCCAAAGTTTTTCCTTATTTTACTGTAAGCTCCGTCTACTTTACCAACTACCATTTTACTTTCAATGTCCGTACATTCCGCTCAGATCCAATTTTCCTTCGCTTTCTTAACACCTTTTGTTTATGGTATTTCTCAAGTAGCAATATTGCCTTTTGCCTCTTTCGTCCTTTGCGTTTTTATATTTCCTTCGCTCATCCATCAGTTCTAAAATATCATTAGTAATCCAAGGTTTCCTACCTCTTCTTTTAGTATGTCCTAACCATTCTTCCGCTGCTTTCGCTACCACCTCCTTGAAGTTTATCCACTCCTCCTCGACATTTCTTTTGTCATTACCTCTTTCTTCTATCCCTTTGTGAATACTCTCCTAGAAACCTATTTGGTTGTCTTTTCTCTTAGTTTGTCTACATCCCACCTAGCATTTCCCTGTATCTTCTTCAGTTTTTAAAGTTTAAGCCTGCTATCCATTACTACTAAGTTATAATCACTTCCTATGTCTGCACCTGGATAGGCTTTACAGAGTTCATAATCTGGTTTTTGAATATTTGTTTAACCATTATATAATCTATTTGGTGTCTTCCCTGGTCACCTGGCAGCATCCAAGCGTATAACCTTCTTTTGTGATTCTTAAATAGTGTATTGCCTATCACTAAATTATATTTGGAGCAGAAATAAAATATACCAGCCGACTCCCTCTTTCATTTCTCTTCCCTAGACCATATTCTCCGATTATCTTTCCTTCTTTTCCTTCTCCAACTACTGCATTCCAGTCTCCCTAACTATCAAATTTTCATCACCCAGGGGTATTTTATTACTTCATCTAATTTCTCATATACTTGTTCTATTTCTTCCTTTCTATGTTAAGACGTAGGCATGTAGACCTGCACTATAGTGGTGGGCTTTGGTTTTGTATCTACTCTAACCATGATAATCCTATCACTACACTGCTTGTAGTCGGTCCATTTTTGTCTTTGTCCATTTTTTTTATTCATTACTATAACTACTCCACCCTGCCCTCCGATGGCTTCAGTATTAATAACCCTATAATTCCCTGACCAAAAGTCTTGACCATCGTCCCAGCGTACCTCACTAATGCCTACAATATCTAACTTCAACCTATCCATTTCCTTTTTTAAATTCTCTAACCTACCAGTTCGTTTTAAGCTCCTAACATTCCATGTTCCAACTCGAAGGATTTCAGAAACTTTTATTTTTTTGATGAAGTCCCCTCTGATAGTCCTCGCCCGGAGACCAGAATGGAAGACTAGTGTAGCAGTCAGTATTCTGCTACATCTGTTTATGGATAGTTATTAAAGAAGAATATTAAATTTTCAAAAATTAGTTAAAAATTTTAATACTGTAATTTCAAGTTAAAATTCATTCATGTGAAATTATTTTTAATTAGGATAAAACAATTTATTAAATAATTTTTCAATTAAAATCTTCAATTGTTGTAAAAAAAATATTAAGTTAAAGAAATTTAAAACAGCTGTGGCTGAGAGTAGGTTGAGACCATAATGTTTAAACAGTATTTATCCTAATTAAAAAAAATTTCACATGAATGTATTTTAACTTGAAATTACAGTATTAAAATTTTTAACTAATTTTTGAAAAATTTATATGCTTCTTTAATAATTATCCATAAACAGATGTAGCAGAATACTGACTGCTACACTAGTTTATCTCCGGAATGTTTTACATGTGAGGACGCAATCATAATTTTTCATATTTTGAAGTTCTCGAGGTTCTAGAAGTTCTCGAATCTCTTGACCTGCATATACTAAGTAAGCTTAACCAGAATCATACATGAAGGAGTTTCCTCACGATATTTCTAGTCAGACAGAAAAAGGTGTAATCTACTGTTGCTTTCAGCTTTTTAGTTGGCAGACTTAATGCCCCAAGCCACCGTCTGCCTGGATGGAATGGGCAGCCCTTCCAGATCCGTTCACCATGAGACGGTCATCGTGCTGATGAGCGGTCGCAAGGTTACTAACAGGCCACACGACGTGAATGTATGGATACGACACTAGCCTTCTATCCCGGCCGATTCCCTTAAGCCTTTTGTAAAAGGAATTAAGGGGTCTCCTTCCAGTTGACGATAGAAACCCTTAATAGCCCAAAAACAACTTATACCTATTTAAGATAATAAGTTACTTAAATTTTAACAGTTTAATTTTAATTGGTCTTACAGTAGGTAACAATTTTTAACACGTTACATTAAAACGTAATAATATTGTAAGTCACTTAAAATAATATACGTTTTATGAAGTAAATTAATTTTCTTAACTAAAGTAATTCTTAATTACAGTATAATTTACATAGCTCAATTGTAGTATAATTTAAGTACTATAATATTGGGCGTGTTCATATTAAATAAAATAATTAAAAGAAACTAAACATTATGAATGCAATAACAAAGAACTACACAAAAAGTTAAACCAATTAATAGAAACCTAACATAAAAAAATTTGTAGTGATAGGTATAAAGATCTTAAGTCAAAAATTGTCGGTTTTGAGTTAAGTGCACTACCCAGTCAGAAAAATTTTCTCTTTTAATTGGTACCAAGGGGTTAAGTGTAGCTATATCCTGAAGGAAATTATGTGACTGATCTAAATGGCTTTACAAAAAAGTTCTTTTCGCGTAACGGTATAAAAGTCTCAATTGTAAAACTTGATACCCTTAGATTTAGTTTCTAAGCGTTTTTTATTTTGTACAAACGGTATTAAGTTGAGTTGAGAACGTTAGGCTATACAAACAGTAGTTCATTTAGTTTAGCTTTAGTTCTCTAGTCTTATTCATCTGTACAAAAAAAATCGTAAGTTGAGCTATCCAATACATCAATTGTCGAATAACAAATGGTGAGATCAAATGGAAACACAATCAATTTGAAGGGTCGATATGACAAGAAATCTAATGTTCGATTTTGCAGTCCTGTTAAAAACCGTTCTGGAAGTTAGGAAAGTAAAGCAATTAAAGAAGACCCTTTTAGAAGACATGATGTACGAGGCGTGTTCAGAAAATAAGTACCGTTTTTCAAAAAAACAAGTAAAACAAATTTTTTCTACACAATTTTATTTCTACATGAAAGCCCAAACCTTAAACTATTTTTCGACATAGTTTCCACCGATGTTCAAACACTTGTCGTAGCGGGTGATCAATTTGTCTTTACCCTCTTCATAGAAGGTTCCCGCCAACGAATGTAGCCACGACTCCACGGCAGTTTTCACTTCATTGTCGGTTTCAAAGCGTTGGCCGCTTAGCTCGCGCTACATGAGCAGGAACCAATGGTAGTCAAACGTTGTCAAGTCCGGGTTGTAGGGCAGGTGATCGAACTGCTCCCAACGAAATTGTCGAACCAATGTTTGAGTGTCACCAGCGGTATGGGGCCGAGCATTGTCATGGAGCAACACAATTCCGTTACTGAGCATTCCTCTCCGTTTGTTTTGAATTGCCCGCCTTAGTTTTCTTAAGGTTTTGCAATACCTTGCCGCATTAATGGTTTCACCTCTTGGAAGAAAGTCAATCAGCAAAACACCTTTCCGATCCCAAAAGACAGTGCACATGATTTTTTGTGCAGACATTGTCGTCTTGAATTTTTTTTCTTCGGGGATTGCGTGTGTCGCCACTTCATTGACTGCTGTTTAGATTCCGGTGTGACATGACGGACCCAAGTTTCATCACCTGTCACAATTTTATTTAAAAAATCCTCACCATCATCACCGTACCGAGTGAGAAAAGTCAAAGCACTTCCGAGTCTCTTGGTTTTGTGCACGTCAGTGGCGGGAACCTTCTACGAAGAGGGCATAGATGATAAATTGATCACCCGCTACGACAAGTTTTTGAACATCGGTGGAAACTATGTCGAAAAATAGTTTAAGGTTTGGGCTTTCATGTAGAAATAAAATTGTGTTGAAAAAAATTGTTTTACTTGTTTTTTTTAAAAAACGGTACTTATTTTCTGAACACGCCTCGTACAATGGTTAAGATATCATAAAGGACAAGAAGGTGCGTATTATTATGCACTATTATCGAAAGAGCCTTCAGGGTGATCCGTTCAATCAAATAAACTTTCTTCGAAGAGGAAAGAAGACTCTTCATAGTGTAAGTATAAGTCCTAAATATGAATCTGAGGTTAAATTTCAGAAGAAAAGACAAAAGGTTTCTTGAACTGCTTGAACTTGTAGTACACATTTTTCATGATGTTTATTTAAATTTTAAAATAACAGCTGCTGCTAAATGTATTAATCCTGACCTGGTACAAATACAACCAGATGAAATTTAAGACCAAAAAGTAGAAACCTAACTTAATGTTGCTTGTTTTTACATAATATTTCTATTTGTTTGAATTATAAATTAACCTCAATTTTAACCATTATTTTTATGATGAGATTTTTTTATAAAACGTCTAACGTGTTCGTTTAAAAAGTGTATGGAGAGCTTCAGGATTTAAAAAAAATTATATTAGGAAAAAATGTTATTGTAGTTTCAGCTGAAGTTGTGTAACAAAATCTGTTATAAATGAACGAATATTGGAACCGATTAAAAAAAGAACAATACAATTTTTCGGACACCTGTATAGAATAGATAACAATTGGTTTGTAAAACAAATTTTTAAGACTCTAAACAATATACTTAAGGTGTCGGATGAATGGTTTAAAGAAGTCAGAAAGGATATTGAGAAAACTGGAATAAACAGAGAAACTTAATTAAGTGAACCAAACTCAGACAACTAATTAGGGATTTTAAGGGCTTCAAAGAAGAGCAAAAAACACCGGGTGGACAATAGAAAGGAGAAAATCCTACCGTGAGCGAATGCTGAGAATGCAAAAAGAGCTGCCAGATACGTCTGAAGTGACCTCACGTGGTCTAAAATTGGCCCTACACTAGGGGAAAATACTGTATGGAAATTTTAAGTTGAAATTTCCTTTTTAAAAACAAAAGCTCTTAATTTTTTAAGCACTTTGAGGAAGTAGAGGTATATTAGTACACTATGTCAAAACCAACAACCACCCGAACAAAAATTTTTCTTACGCCACTGCTCTCTCCTTCAGTTCTGAAATTATCAGGCTGTGATCCATCGACTAATGAAACCTACGAATGACTACGCGGAATAGTTTTTCTTCAGAAATCTGGTAGCGTGGAAGTCAGTATTATTTTCCCGTAAAATATTTAACATATTTTCTGTAATCGTCACTAATTGAATTTTTTTTTGTCAGTCTCTCGACTGGTTTGATGCAGTTCTCCAACCTGATCTATCTTGCGCAAGTCGTTTCATATCTACATACCTGTAACACCCTACATCTTTTGTAATTTGCTTTATATATTCTAATCTTTGCCTCCCTCTACAATTTACTCCCTCAATATTACCCTCTATTATTGATAGCCCAATACCTGGATGTCTTAGGATATGCTCCTCTAGCCTATCCCTTCTTTTGGTAAGATGCTTCCATATACTTCTTTTTTCATCCACTCGCCTAAGAACCTCTAAATTACTTATTTTGTCCACCCACCTAATCTTTAACATTTTCCTATAACACCACATTTCAAAAGCTTCTATCCTCTTCCTTTGTACAGCCCCTATCACCCACGTTTCACTTCCGTATAATGCTACACTCGAAACATAATGTTTTAAAAAATTTTTCCTAATCTGTAAATCAATGTTTGTAGTCAGTAAGCTGTTTTTCATTTCAAAGGCTTTTCTAGCTTGAGCAATTCTACTCTTGATATCACTTGTGCTTCTACCACCCTTTGTTATTTTACTCTCTAGATAGCAGAATTCCCTAACTTCCTGTATGTTTTCTTTGCCTACTTTTAAATTTCCCATCTCTTCTAAACCACTCTTGCTGCTGCACAACACTTTTGTTTTGTTCTTATTAATTTTCATGAAGTAATCCTTTGTCAAGATATCATCCAATCCATTTAAGGCATCCTCTAGTTCTTTCTTTGACTCGGCTAATACTACTATATCATCGGCGAATCTCAGCATTTTTATTGTTTCTCCTTGAATTTTTATTCCTGCGTCAAATTTCTCCTTCACTTCATTTATAGCCTCTTCTATATACAAGTTAAAAAGTAGTGGTGACAAAGAACAACCTTGTACACCTTTTCTCACAGCAGCCTCTTTTTCGTACCCCTCAATTCTCAAAACAGCCGTTTGATTCTTATACGGACTGTAGATAACTTTCCTTTCTTTGTATTTAATTCCTAGCCTTTTCAAAGTTTTAAACATTTTACTCCAGCCCAAATTGTCAAATGCTTTCTCTAAATCTACAAATGCCATAAAAGTAGTTTTATTTTTCTTTATCCTTTTCTCAATAATCAGTCTCAGAGCCAATATTGCATCTCGAGTTCCCATTCTCCTTCTAAATCCAAATTGGTCATCGTCCAATACTTCTTCTACTCGGTGTTCTATTCTCCTGTATATAATTCTTGTCAGTATCTTAGATGCATGGCATGTTAGGCTGATGGTTCTGTAATGTTCACACTTCTCCGCTCCTGACTTTTTTGGTATTGGAATCATAATATTTTTTTTAAAGTCCGATGGTACCTCTCCACTCTCATACATTCTGCACACAAGATTGTATAATTTGTTTTGAGCAACTTCGCCACATCGTAATAATAATTCCGATGGTATGTTATCTATTCCTGGTGTCTTATTCATATTCATATCCTTAAGCGCCCGATCGAATTCTTCTCGTAGTATAGGGTCCCCTCTTTGATCTTCTTCAAACAGTCGGACGTAAAACCAAAAAAAAAAAAAAAGATCTTCAACATCAGTTTCTTGTTCTATCGCATCATGTTCTAATTCTTTTCCCCTGTAGAGTTGGTTTACGTATTCCTTCCATCTTTCAGCTCTCTCTTGGCCGTTCAACAATGGTTTGCCACCTGCGCTTTGTAAATTAACAGCTTTCATCTTTCGTTCTCCAAAGTTTTTCCTTATTTTTCTGTAAGCTGCGTCCACTTTACCAACTGCCATTTTACTTTCAATGTCCGTACATTTCGCTCTGATCCACTCTTCCTTCGCTTTCTTACACCTTTTGTTTATGGTATTTCTCAAGTAGCAATATTGCCTTTTACCTCTCTCGTCCTTTGCATTTTTATATTTTCTTCGCTCATCCATCAGTTCTAAAATATCATTAGTAATCCACGGTTTCCTACCTCTTCTTTTAGTATGTCCTAACCATTCTTCCGCTGCTTTCACTACCACCTCCTTGAAGTTTATCCACTCCTCCTCTACACTTCTTGTGCCATTACCTCTTTCTTCTATCCCTTTTTGAATACTCTCCTGGAAACGTACCTGGTTGTCTTGTTCTCTTAGTTTGTCTACATCCCACCTAGCATTTCCCTGTACCTTCTTCAGTTTTTTTAAGTTTAAGCCTGCTATCCATTACTACTAAGTTATGATCACTCCCTATGTCTGCACCTGGATAGGCTTTACAGTTCATAATCTGGTTTCTGAATCTTTGTCTAACCATTATGTAATCTATAATTGAATTTAAAAAAGTAAATAGTGACACCTTAAGTTGTCGAAGTACACTTAAAATTGTCTTCGACTAACTGTTATAAAATATTGCACAGCGGTAATTTGCTTTTTACTTAAGAAATTTGGCGGAGCTGTTGATGTTCAACTAACTTTTATCCCTGTCTGAGTTGTTGTTAGAATAATATTATTAGAAAGTACGAAATATACCGGGTGATTCAGAACTACACGACAATCTCTTGAAAGCTTATTCAATAGGTAAAAATAAGAAAAAATGTTCATAAAAACATAGGCCCGAAAACGCTTCGTTAGGAAGTTATACAGGGTCAAAGATTTTTACGAGAATTCCGTACCCTCGGTGAAATGAGACCTTATAGACATTTTTAAGGCTATAATGAAGAGATAAATCTGACGGTCTCTTATGTATTTTCAACTGATAAACTGAATAAATTTGGTCCCAGTAATGTACCTTCATCAGTTTTAAAGATCTCGCGTAAAGTACTAGACTTGGGGTTAAAATAACGCATTTTTGTCTCACGTGAAATTTCTTTTGTAAATGGTAAATTAAGGTACATTTTTCATTAATTAGATTTATAGAAAATACAATTCTGAAAAGATTCACGTTAATAACTTCAGAAAAAATTGAATAGGTAGGGTAGACCGGGGCAGGTTTGGTACAGGGGCAAGTTTACACAGTGCTCATATTTCAAAAACTATTCGTCCGAACGCAACACTCGTCACGTCAGACGAGTCTCTAAGACCCTAATAAGCATCGACGCCAGTATGAAGTCATTATAAAGAGTAGGAACGAAGAGAGATGAATTTTAGTGATTTTTGTCCTGGTGACTAAATTTTTACACCATTATATTGGCTTTACTAGTAACTATACCATTTAATTTTTTAATGTTATTATAGTTCATCCTGGTAGACTGTTCTTTTAAGATTATTTTAAGATATTCAGTTTAATATATAACTCACAAATAAAGCACACAGGTTAAGTTTTTTCGAAAACATGCGGAAGGGGCAAGTTTACACAAGGCACATGGGGCAAGTTTACACATTCTTCAAGTTGTGTAAACGTGCCCCGTACGTTGTTATACCATTTGTTAACGGTTTCTAATGGCTATATATATTTGTTTTCTTCACGTAAACAATGGTTCGATCTTACAAAAGGAAGACGAATAGATCCCTTATGGATCCAAATAAGATGAAGATGGCAGTAGAAGAGGTAAGATAAGGGCCATCTTTAAAAAACGTCGCTGCAATTCAATTTCAAAACACTTGCTAATTAATGCAAAAAGTATCGGCAACCGAATAATGTTCACAACGAGGCTGCGACAGTAGTTGCCCAAACATTAAGACTTGAGGAGACGTTTGCCGGAAAAAGAAAAAACGGAAAACTTCAGCGAGAAGCCAGGACCTTCAGGTACCTCATTAGTTATAATTTCTTTGTTTCATATAACTTAAATGAAATGTATGCCCATATGATTGAATGATATATTACTCCAGTCATTCATTTATTCATACATTTCTTCAGGAAACATGGATTTTGAACCACGACCCGATAAAAAATTGAAGGTAGCTGAGGGAACTACAGAAATGGTGCAGCCTGACCCGGATGCGGTAGTAGTATCTGAACCGGAAGTAGAAAGGAAACTGGGACCACATGCAGTGTCAGTACTTGAGCTGAAAGCTCAACTCAAAGCGAGTAGTTGGTCTCGATTTGGCTACGCCAAAACGAGGGACTCTAGTTACATTGGCAATAGCTGAAAATGCAGCTGGTAACAGCGTACCGCCATTCATTGTGTTTCCGAAAGTAACTTTTTCGATGTGACTTTCAGTCACATTTTATTCGTGACAGCCCTGTTCGTTGTGAAGGAGATGCCAATCCATCGGGATGGATGGTTGAGAAAAACTTTCTGAAATACGTCAAATACTTTGTTCATCATACTCGATGTTCTCCCGAGAGACCTTGCCTATTGCTCGATAACCATGATTCGCACCTCTCAGTTCAAGTCCTAGACTTTTGCAAAAGTAATGGCGACACACTTCCATCCTTTCCTCCCCACTGCAGCCGCTCGACAGGAGTGTATACGGTCCTTTGAAGAAGTTTCTCAACACTGCATGTGATTCATGGATGACAATGAATGAGCCTCCAATGACAATTTACGATATCCCAGGTATTTTGTCAACAGAACTACGCTTAGCATCCACTCCTGTAAATATCAACGCACGCTTCAGAGTTTTAGGTATATTCTCTCTTAACACTGACATATTTCAAGACGAAGATTTCTTGCTATCCAATGTAACCGATAGGCGGGCTCCTCTAACTTCAAACTCAACCTCTGAGCTTTGTGTTGCCATTCCTGACAATTCACTTACAATGCTTCCTTCCGAACCAGCACCATCCACATCCGCAATATTTCCATCGCCTTCTGGGTAAGCTGTCCAATTCACCTCTACGCGTGTATCATATGTGTCTCCCTCTGGGGTGTCCGTCGCTGGCACTTCCGGTACTAGGTCTTTCTTAACATCTGAAGATGTGTGGCCTTTTGAAAAAGTAGGTCTAAGAAAAATAACTAATAAAAGCCCGAAGAAGCGGCAAACTGCTGTTCTAACTGATACGCTGGTTAAAAATGCGTTGAGAGTAGAACAGATAAGTGCAAAAAAGAGAAAGATAAATACGATAAATTTACCTCGTTTGAGGAAAATAAAAAATAAAAGATTACAATGCAAAGAAAGCGCCGAAAAAAAAATTGAAATAAAGACGGTCAGTGCAAATCTGATAGTAGCAAAAATGACGATGAAAACTGTGCATGTATTTACTGCTTGAAACAATTTCAACAGTCGAAACCTGGTGCACAGTGGATACAATGCACCGAGTGTAATAGATGGGCACATAGTCATTGTAGGCGTCTTGAAAAAGATTTCTTTTATTTCGTATGTACCAATTAACTGTAAAAGCGATTTTAAAAATTATACAAATTGATCAGGAGATCAATTTCTATTTTACATTTATGCAAAATTGTGTTTAGTAAAAATGAATAAATAATTTAATGAAACATGTGTATTAACTTTTTTTTACCTACATTTGTATATTAATGTAAATGTATATTTATGTAATGTATACAAAGAACTTAACAAAATTTTTATAGCATTAAAACTGAGTAATATAGTTTATTAACCCTCAAATTTCTTATTTTAAAAAGTTTGTAAACTTACCCCAGGCACTGTGTAAACATGCCCCATCAGCGGGGCAAGTTTACACAGGTGACTTACCTTCAAAAAACATTTAAATGCATAAAAAATATCATAGTAACAGGCTCTTCATATATGTCAAAGTGAAGCTTAAATATTAAGTAATGATTGAGTATGAAAAGCATGTAAATAAATGCAATACAAAAAATTAGAAAAATCAAAATCTAAAATCTGTGTAAACCTGCCCCGGTCTACCCTACTAGGTATTAAAATTCAACTTTATTTAAAAACAAAACAAATATTTTGAAAAAAGTTTTACTGCATTAAATAATATTTTTTACTTCAGTATCTCAGCTATTTATTCACTTCGTGTAATAAACAGTGCGTTTGAGAAAAAACATTATTGTTCTTCTGCTTTTTTGGATATAAGCCAGGCTTTTGATAAAGTCTGGCATAAAGGTTTACTTTTCAAAATGAAAACGCTGTTGCCTCATAATTTCTACGTAGTACAGTATTAAAATCATATCTGGATGACAGATGTTTTAGAGTAAAATTTAATGGAATTTTTTCAAAATTAATTCCGGCGTACCTCAAGGAAATGTTGTTTTGTCACTGTTGTATGTTCTGTTTACTTCAGATTTACTGACTACAGAAAATACAGTTTTAGCAACTTTTGCGGATGATACTGCTGTCCTGGGTGTGGATGAAGATCCGACCGTAGCTTCACGGTATTTGCAAGATTTTCTGATATCTTTGCAAGAATGGTTACAGAAGTGGAGGAGGTGAATGAAGCTAAGTCAGTCCATGTGACATTCACTCTACGTAGACGAACGTGCCCACCAGTAGTACTTAATGACATTGTAGTGCCACAGTCAGAAGATATGAAGTACCTGGGGCTTCATCTGGACCGCCGACTGACGTGGAAGAAACACATTTTGACGAAACGGAGACAATTGGACTTAAAATTGAGGAATATTTTTTGATTAACTGGGAGACGCCCACAATTGTCAACCGAATCAAAACTGTTGCTATACAAGACAATATTCAAGCCGATAAGGACGTACGGGATACAACTCTGGAGGACAACAAAAAATACCAATATTGACATTTTAGAACGTTTTCAAAGAAACTTTTTACGATCATTTCTTAGGATACCATGGCACATACGAAACGAATACCTATATCTATAACGACATACGCCTTAACTCAGTAAGACAGGAAATAGCACGATTTAGCAAAACATACGAACAAAGACTAAACGGACATCCAAATCATCTCGCGATAAACTTACTGGACGACAGTGACTATACGTTTACAAGACTTAACAGGTACAATGAGTTGGATTTACTTAACAGATTCGAACACAATTACCTTTTTATTTGTGTGTAAATATTATTTATTGTGCAATTAGTGTAAATGATTTATTTGTGTGCTATGTGTGTATATATTCTTTTTTTTAATTTTGAATCATTTCAAAATTAATTTTTAAAATTACAAAACGTTATCAGTAACAATTTATTATTAATGTATAATGTTGTAAATTTGTCTTTTCTATGTTAACCTTATTACTTATTGTTCTTGTTCCTTTATAACAGAACAGATTGTAATTTTGCTGATTGAATCAGCAAAATTGTGTAAATAAGGAAAATAAAGTATCTCAGCAACTAATTTCTTATTAATGTACAAATAGACAATCATTGTTTTAAATACGTTGATGTTATATGTATTTAATATGCTTATTTTTTCTTTGTTTAAATTTTTTATCTAATTTATATAAAAAGCTAATTGTTTTTGTTAGAATCTTGCTAGAGGGTAACATCATTCTCCTCCTGGAATAAGACCACTGGATCGAATTGTCAACCCTTAGTACCATATTTCCATCCCTCTTCTCTCATGACCTCGCACTTTTCACTCCAATGCCTTGTCCAACTCCATATTTTAAGCCTCTCTTTTCTTTTTGCTTGTCGTTTAGTTCTTCTGTCTAATTTCGTCCTCCTGGAAATGTTACAGAGTTGAATTGATACTTGTAATTTTGTAGTCCATCTTCTTGTTATAAATCTTCTTGGCATTGGATGGCAGTTGATGGCCGGATGAAAATCAATTGCTGGACTAGGTTTAACCAATCCAATCCTTATACATATAGATAACCCTCCAACCTACTTCTATATGTACAGTGTTGAACCCTAAAACCAGGCTAGAGAATGATATCACCTTCGTAACAAGATTATGTTTTAAGAATTAACTGTCAGACAAATTTTTTTAATAAATTGTGAAATAGTATTGCAAAATTTCATAAAATTACAAAATATTGCGATAACATTTTACGTTCTTCACCTATCAAGATATAAAATTTAAACGAAATATTTTTAGTTACCTTAGAAACTACATTAATTATTTTTAAATCCTACTGTTATTTAGATTTAATTAGAATTTACACTTTTAAACGAACTGCGAGTGTTTTTGTTCTCTAGTACAGGTCTAAATTTTAGACTACGTTAGGTGGCTTTATACGTTTCTGGAAGATTTTTTTACAACCCATATTCTCAGCATTCGCTCACTGTAGGTGTTTCTCCTTTCTTTTGTCCAACTGGTTTGTTTTTGTTGTTCATGGAAGCCCTTAAAGTCCGTAGTTAGTTACCTTGGTAAATTAAGGTGTATTTTTTCTTAATTAGATTTGTAGAAAAATTAATTTTGAAAAGATTCATGTAAATTACTAAAGAAAAAGTTGAATGTTAGATATATAAATTATTTAACTTTATTTAAAAACAAAACAAACCAATTGTGAAAAAACTTAACTCCATAAAATACTAACTAAAACCGAATTTCAGTTTTTGGGGGCTACCGTTTTCAGGTTTTCCTATCTTTACACCTTCAAAACGGTTTTTTAGGAAACTTTTTATTAGCAAAACGTTACAGGTACTTATAGCATCACAGGTAATTTTTTAAATTTTAAAAAGCGGTCCAATGGGGGGGGTTGCTACCCCATCCAAAAAGGGATTGTAGCCCTTAACTTGCCGGTTCGGTGAGAAAAATCAAAAAACAAAATTTCGGCTTTTTGGGGTTTGCAGTTTTCATATTGCTCTTTCTTTACACCTTCAAAATGGGTTATTTAGACAAATTTATATTTATAAGCAGTTACACGTACCAGTAGCATCACGGGTAATTTTCCAAATTTTAAATCAGGGTCCTACGGGGCTCGCTACCCTTATCCAAAAGATATGAAATGTTTCAATTTTTATAATACAATAAGTCTTTTGACGGCATGTTTTTTGGCGTTAAAGTTACGTAAAAATTTGGTAACCCGAAAATGTTCAGGTCACACCCTCTTTCCTTGGGTTGGGGTTATATTTCTTTATCTCCTAAACTGTGAATAATAGGGACAAAATGCATGAACCTGTTCTTTGCCCCACAAAATGTAATTCAAGATTATATAACCAAAGTTGCCCTTAACATATCGGTTCGCTGAGTAAACTACAAAAACCAAATTTCGGTTTTTTGGGGCTTGAGATTTTCAGGTTTTCCTATCTCTACACATTCAGAACGGTTTTTTGGGAAATTTTTATTAGCAAAGTTTACAGGTACTTATAGCATCACGGTTTTTTTAAATTTTAGATCGGGGTCCAATAGCGGTTGCTACCGCTATCCAAAAATTATGAAATTCCTCAATTTTCAGAATACAAAATATATTTTAACGGCATGTTTTTGACGTTAAAAGTTAAATAAAAATTTGGTAACGCGAAAACTTTTAGGTTCAACCCCCTTATCTTTGGTAGCGGGTAGTATTTTTTACCTCCTGAACGGTGCTCCGTAGAGAAAAAGTGTACAGAATCTTTTTTGTGCCTCTCCCAAAGTACTTCAAGGCCATGTAGCTTAAGTTGCCCTTAACGTAATTGTTCGCTGAGAGAACTCAAAACACTAGCATTTCGGCTTTTAGGGCTTGCCGTTTTATGTTTTTCTTTCTTTACACCTTCACAACGGTTTTTTCGCTAATGTTTGTTGACAAAATGTTACACATACCCATAGAGTCACGAAGAATTTATTAAAGATTATATCAGGGTCCTATAGTGATTGCTACCCCAAAAACTTTTTTAAAATTTTCTGAATACAAATAATCTTTTAACGGCATGTTATTTAGCGAAGAAAATTACATAAAAATTTGGTTACCCGAAGATTTCCAGATCGCATGAGAAAACGAAAAACTCTAAGTATCATACATTCAAACCTCAACATTCAAAGTTGAAATTTTGAAATTTCAATCATTGACCTATAACTCCAAAACCTTCAAATTTTTAATTTTGAAACTTCAAACTTCATCTTTAAACTTTCATATCTTCAAATATCAAAATATTGTGATCCACCCAACCCCTTTTAGCGGCTGAACTTCACCTTGTGGCAAGTGGTTCTGCTCCACTTATAAATTCTGATCCACCTACCCCTCTAAGGCCGAGACACGTAAGCGGCGCGAAGCACCGCAGGAGTGGCGAGTGTTTTATTACTAATGTTAGGTTTATTATGATTTATTTGCATTGGCAAGAGAAAGTTGTGTGAGTGTTTCACACCAGGTTTTATAGCTTTGAATCGTTCGGGTGTACTTTTTTAGCATTTTATCAAGAGAAAATCGTTAGTTTTCGGTTTGTGTAATATTTGCCTCCATTTCGTGTTATTGGAACCGTATTTATCTGAATTATTTCTGTTATTGGTGATGTTATTCGAATTCACGGTTATATGGTTATTCTCGATAGTTGTACACGGCTCATAACCAACGCTGTTACTCGATTGCAGAGTAGCTTTACTTAACACAAAAACAATTATGTTCGTTGATCTTTTCTTGGAATAGTTTAAAACATAAAGTAAACTACTTCTGGTGAGCACAATGAAACTCTGTACCAGAAGACATCATTTTAAAGAAAATATTCAATATTTTAGTACAATTAACAATAACTAATGACCGAACAAAGAAAAAGTATAATGTGGATTTACAACTAGTGCCAATACTCACGTTATTACATAAATAGTAGGCCTGCTAATAGTTATTACCTATATCGCAGTTGAAAAGGCGATATAGCCAGCGCGATAAATGTTATACAAATGATATACGAATTTGACGCAATAGTGATGTTCATTTGTAAAAAATATACGCTGGACGCAGCAACCACTCAGTTTAGACGGAGTTAATAATGCTGGTGAAATAAAACTAATTTTTCTCATTCTTATTATTCATGTTATACGTGAATACTTGGCTAAATTCGAAATTGAAGCCTATAAGGCTGCACCCCTATATCTCTTTTCATAAATTAATATACATAGCTCCTTAAGGTGGACGCCACAGAGTGGGAATCCGAAAAGACGTCACAACGATGGTGAGATGTTATAAATATATACGCGTTTACAGGCCCCCTGAACGTGTGAAAAAATATCTCAAGAACGGAAGAGCGTGCGAAGTTGAAACTGAACTTAATTTTGGTAGGTACCACTACCGCGAATAAACATTTTCATCATAATCAGTCAACCGAAAGTAGTAATTTATCGTACAATTTTTCACTTTCTTGCGATTTTCTCAAAACTAACTCCTACATTTTTTTAAATCCTAATGCTACATTTTTTTATGCTCAACAAGCTAAGGTAAGCGCCATATTTGCTGAAATTTTTGGGGGAAATAGTAAAAAAAGTATTGTTCTTTAAGATTGCAGCCTTAATATATATACTTTTAGAGCAAACACGTATGTAATAAATGTTGTAGAAAAATTAAAAACCTACAACTTAGATTTCAACATCTTTTTGTACAACGGCGTTAATTATTTATTTACCGTCAATTAGTGATTTTCTGTAGTTCTTTCATCAAAATCGGTAAAAGAAAATGGTATTTTTTTAATATTGAGGCCTTTGTATGCATTTACGATACAAGTACCCATATAAAGTTATGGAGAATTAAAAACTCTTCAACTTTTTGTTCAAGCACTTTTTTCTGCGGAGCGTCAGTTAGTAATTTCCTGAATTTAGTAAGTTGTAGCTACAGATATTGATTATCATTTTGTATTGTTTACTAATGATTTTTGTAGATAGATACGTTTAATTTTTTACGTTGGCGTAAGAGGCCAGATTTTGGTTTTATTTGAAACAGTGTTGCTTTCGTTAATGGGTGACTGAATTATTTCTCCAAGTAATAATACACTATTCTAATTGAAAACATTCTTACGATTTACAAATATTGGTAATAGGAGAAAGAACTGGCTTTGTTTGTACAATACTACAGTAGTTCTAAAATTCTATTTCAATGATATAACTAAATTGTGTGTATATTTAAAGCAGTGACTGACTGAAATGTTTCATAAAATGTACTACGCTTATCGGCTAGGTTAGGCTAGATAGGTTTCAATATTAAAAGTTATTCCTTACTTTCTCAGAAATCTACCTGATATATGAAAAGAGTATACCATTCTTCATGTGGCAGGTAGACGATCGGTAAATAGGGTAGTTTTATTACCTTTTATTACACTGCTGTCATAAATTACTCAAGCCGTCGGTGATTTATCAAAAAGAGTTGTACAAACTTTTATGACACCTACCTACTAAGTACCTCGTTATTGGAATTATCTTCCATTGTGCCTAGTTTTGGCCCATTCGGTAACCTGGCCCATTCGGTACCCACTCGCTGTACACAATACCTAAACTTTATGATAGTTATTACAATCCTTATGAATGAATAGACACACTTTTATGGTTACAACTGTCATTTTACAAAACTGATCTTATTGTGTATTGTTATTTCTGTCTTTATTACTCTCTCTTGTTGTTACTATTATTTCACACTCTATACTAATTTATGAATGGATTTCTGGAACCTTGGTGATCCGTCTAGTCGATTATGTTACAATACATAAGCCCTTGCTCATTGTCGTAATGCTAGGCGTACCTTTTAATATTACTTTACCGGTTAAGAAGTTGTTTCTTTCTGGTTTTACAACCTTACGCTGATTGATAAGGAATTTATATATAGGGATCTAACATAGGTTTTTAAATATTTTAAGAGTAAAGTAATTAAATTCTAAAATATAGGCTCGTCTACTTTAAAAATAAATATCTGTCACTCAGTTTATTTTCACGAAATAGTCGGCTCGCTGGTCTTGAGGTGATAAGAAAAGTTTGTATCTTAAATATTTCATGCTTAAATATTTATTGAATAACACCGACTGAAAAAACTTTTATTCAAAAATCAGTAGCCTACAGTAAAACAGAGTATAAATTTTTATGTAAGTTATGCTACAGAATACGAAGAAAATTTACATTGGCTTCCCTTTTCATATTCGAGTGGGAAAGTCGTGCAGTATTTGTTGTATTCATGTATTCCTTCGGAACGTTGCAGATGACAATGTTTGCGTAGTTTTGTTTCATTCATAAAGAACAGTCGAAATAAAGTAGGCTACCCTTTCAAACTTTATTAAACATATCGTTTATTCGGAGTTCTTCTTGTCAGTTATTAGAAAATACATTTGAATTAAATTTTATTCAGAATTACAGTTGACGTAGTGGTTATTAAATAGCCACATTTCGTATTTTGCTTAAGCACAAAAACGCTGGAATACAATTTTTGCTTCCACCCTGATTAATTTCCGCTGTAAGCGTTCATTTGCAGACGAATAACCTTTACTCTAACAAAACGTAGCGAAAATTTAAATAACAATATATTCTGTTAACTGTATAGGCCTACTAGCAATTACACACATATTTTAAAAATACAGTTGTTATATAGCGAAGAAACATTTAGCCTGCTAATGACAAAAATTTGTGTATTTTGCGAATATTTTCATTGTTTCTCAAGTCAGCCGAAACCAATTTGACCAAAAATTGAATATAGAAATTCTTTAATTACCATTTTAGATATACTAGTGTGATAAAAACTAGTAAAATAAAAAAATAAATGAAATAGTATTTAACATTATAGAAAGTTAGTAGAAAGCTATAGAGAATAGTAAAGGTAATAGTCTAATACGTAGAAAGGATCATAGGGTGAATAATTAAATAAAAAATTGCTAGTTTGAGGGGAGCACTATACGTCGAAAATCGAAAAAAATCAATTTTTCTAATTCTGGCGCCATTGCTTTCTGTATCTTTATCTCTGCATTAGATATAAAAAATATAACTGTACGGTAGAAATTACGGAAGCTATGCAGATTTCTGTTAAGTAACGTTTTGACCAGAATTTCTTTTAATTGAGTTAATCTGCGGAAACAATTAAGAGTTGCGATATTCAAAGAACACAGAAAGCTGAGAAGGCAATGGAAAGTGTGTCAAAAGAAGCAAGACACGAGAAAAAAAGAGAAAGCTCTTTAAGGAAAAAGAACAGTCTGGTAAGAATCAATATTAGTGCAGACCGGTTTTAGGGTAAGTAAAACTTTACAGCTCATTCCTCGCAAATTCACTTTTTTCCATAAAGGTACAGTTTTCTCAAAAAATATTTGACTTTGAAGTTTGAAATTATTTGAGCATGTTTCCTAGTATTGTAACATACGGTGCTAGAATCATTGCAGTATTATTACTAAGTTCAAAATGAAATAAAAAGTTCTACAAAAAAATTAAATTGTTTTTTCATTTTTCAAAACAAATTCTCAAAATGGTATCGCTAACTCTATATTAATAATTCTAGTACCAGAGCTTAAAAAGATGTCATAGAAAAGGCACAAAAAGTTAAAGCCCTAGCTCTTAACGGTTCCTTAGAAAAGTGTACCTAAAAAGAGGTCAATTTTACATGGGTTAGATAGGAGCTCCCCTTAAAGGTTTGAGGAACTCCACTGATGTTAAATCCCTTTATAAATTAGAAATATTAGCTAATAATTTCTAAACAGTTGTTGTTTAGGTCAACAGCCGAAAGACTGGTAGAGGTTTTACTCTAGAGGTTTTACTAAATAAAACGAGAAGTGAAGTGGTTTACCAATGCCTTCCTCACTTAGTTGAAAGAGTATGCTTATCAGCATGCCAGGCCCTCCAAAAAGTACCTAATTTTCACTCTGCAAATGACACCTTCACTTCATTCACCACAGGGTCAGGCTGTATAATGAAATTCATTACTCTCAAAGGAGATAACTCTGACTATTGTCTTTCACACCTCTACCTCTTCTGTTCTTAAATATTCAGTCACATAATTGGCTGACTACGTGATAAGAAACAGAACTATTTTTTGTAGCCCTGGAAACTGCAGATGGAGTGCAATTAATTTAACCCTCAACCCACCCGTTATGGGCATATCTAAATAGCTACCATTAGTAAATTACAAACTAAAAAAATAAATATATTGTAAAGACAGTATAAAATTAATGACTGTAATAATCATATATTTGTAATGATATTAAATTAATCCATCAGTATTAACGTTGCAATGCGAATAATTTAACTGAATATTCTAATTACCCAATAATGTCCTACACTAAACATATTGGAATACTATCCGCATTTATGTCTATGGCATATTGAGTATGAGTCGTAACTCATTGATAAGTGAAAATAAAATTTTCAAAAAATCTCTCTTTTAAAAATTAACCAATTTTGCTACTTTATACAGTCTAACCTGTAAACTTCAGTCATCGAAAAAGCCGACAAACCGCGATGCGTTTCAAAAACGTAGATAAGAAAAACTTTTCAATCAAGTGGAAATCAAATACTAGTGCAAATAGTAATAAAAACTAGTCGTGGATGACTTCTTTGATCATGGAAGAGTAGCTAACAACATTTAGTACAAAAATGAAAAACCAAAATAGACATGTACTCCTATTTCTCGATAATGCAGTGTATTTTAATTTTAAAATTGCAGTAGTACTGTACTTTCTTTTCTATAGTACAATACTTAGTCTACGGTAAAAACCAAAAATATTCGGCTACGTTCAGCATCTAAAGGCTATAAGATATCACAGGACTCTGTAAAAGTACGCAATTTACATTCGTTTTAGCAATTTGTACACAACGGAATCCTGTCCTTAACGGAATTTTTTCCCGCTCCACTGACATTCCGTTAAGGGCAGGTTAGACTGCATATCTAATTTTCCTTCTAAGTGGATGTATGCAAAAGTGATAATGATTCAGAAACACAGTAAACAATCTGATTACTCTTTCTCCTATTGCTATATAAGCCAGTACCTTCAATACCTCCAGTATTCACTACCTTCAAAACTTTCGAAAATAAGTGCATTCTTCCACATGTATTACCTTCAAATCAATTCGGTTTCCGCACTTAACAATCTAGGCTACCACAGAACAACTACACAGAGACACTGATTGAATAGCTTCGGCTATGGACCAAAAGTTTCTGTTGGTTTCATGATGGATGTCACTCAGACTTTTGACAGATTTTGGCATCCATGTCTCTTTAAAGAAATGTTACTATTGATTTACCTTCTCACACTCTTAGGAATACTGTAATTCATTCCTAAATAACAAATTATTCAGGGTTAGAATTGGGTCGTTCATTATGAAATTTTTCCCCGTATTGGCAAGCGTGCTTCAATGCCCCACTTCTAAAAGCTGTGTATACTTTAGACTTTTCAACCTTTACATGTTGTTTGAGACCAAAACCCTTTACACGCCTTCCTAACGCTATTGCTCTCTACCCCAATACTCCTTAATATTTCTTTTTATCGGTAATTCAGCCCACAGCTTTACCTTCAGAACTCCATCCGGTGCCATAATCTCACCAGTACTGTTTTTAATTTACTCTCCAAATATCAGCCCCATTGGTCATTATGCTGCACCATTTGTTAAATATCCTTATTTTTGCGTGTTTATCCCATATTAGTATCTAATTAAGTTGCCTTACTGATGTTCTTTATTTTATTTTCTTGTTTCCGTTCTTTAAGACTCCAAAGCCCTAGTATTTAAACGTTCGAGTTCTTTTATTTCTCTACTACCGCCAAGTTCTCAACCTTTCATCTAGTCTTCTGAAGGGGTTTTTTTATTCTTAAATTAATTATTTCTATTAAATTTCATAAAAATTTTCTAGAAAACATGGAGTGTACGAAAGTCATAAAGCATAAAGAACACAAGGAAAGTAAAAGGTTGACTAAAACTAAATTCATTTTTTTATAATCTACTTTTGCGTCGAACACCCTGATTTTGTTAGGAATATTCCTAAACAAGATGTAGAGCCTCTTTGTCAATTTTAGTAATGGACTTCAAAACTTAAAAGAATTACCGGTCAGTACTTTCAAATTATTTTTAATCAAAAAAGAAGAAGCATTTCTAGTTAAGATATTATTTTATTTGCAGTCTTTGAATATGTTGATTTTGAATACATTGAAATACTGTTGAAATTAGTAAAGTACCGATGTTAATTGAGTTTTCAGGTAAGTTATTGATTAGATTAGATAAAAACTAGGAAAGTTTTTATACGCTTTGCCTCATATCTAATACTTTAAAATTTTGTGAATGCACATTCTGTGGGAATAGGCGGTTCTCATTTCATGCAGTTCTGACTGCATATGACTGACATATAAATACAGTGAAATTCAGTTTAATGGGACACCGGTTTCTTGGGACAGCCATTGAAACGGAACAAATCTTCTGAATGGAAAATAAGATGTAGGGGAGGTAGCAATGAGTTTTGGTTATACGGAGTCGGGTTGCTTATTTGGGATGGATGCCTTACGCATTAATAAAATGTGATTCATCCTCTTCCATGTGTGGTTATTTGGCACAAAGGAAAGATTTTTCAGTCCTATTCACTAGTTTAATGAGCATTGCATCGTAATCGCCCTGCCCTCAGTGTTATCGAAATCGCTGGCTAGTCACGTATATTATTTTCCTTAGTTCTTTGCTGTATAAAAGCTTTTTTCTTCCGTTTCGTGAAGGTGTGTATATACTTAATCGTTTTTTTGGGCAACGTAGGCTACAAAGAGTAAAGTTCCCGACAGTCTTATAAAGATCTAAAAGAAAAATGACAAGCCGAAAATCCTGTGGCTGCCACAGATGCAACGTACCAAAGATTTAAAAGAAAGCTGAAAGGAAGAAATACATTTTAATTACGTGTTACTTGAATGCAATCAGTTAAAATAAAAGCTGCTCTTAAAATCAAAGGATAAAATCTTTGGTCCCCCTGTTTTTATTTTGGGGTAAAAAACATAGACCTATGATAGAATCAAGGTTATGATTGCTGAATCGAGTTACTGAAATAACTGCAGTGCTCAGTCAACATTTAAGTAGCACATTAATTTTTCGTCTTCTTTTTTTCCTAAATTCTAACTATAATTTTATAATTTATGCGTAAATCATTAATTACAATTGCTTAGAGTATATTTTTTTATTGTCTTACTCTAAATTTTACTGTGTTATACCGTACAACATTTCAATTAATTTTATAGGGAAGACACTTTGTCGAGAGAGTTTGTACTTTGACACACGTTTCCCAATTAACCAGATTCTGCTGCAGGCCTACTTTGTTTAAAGGCTCTAATTTTTAACTGTATACGCTTCCATATAAAATTACATATACCAGTTTCTTGAATTGTACTTGAACGAAATATAACAGTCTTATTCATGAAATCACTAAATTAATCTGCATTCAAAAAACTAACTCTCTGTATGAATGAGGATCATGAAATGAATGAATCACTGCATAGATATGATTAAAATTATGACTTAACAATCAACCCGTTTGATACTAACCAATTACTCGTATATTACTGAAAGGAAGTGAAGTTTGATAAAATAAAAAAATAAAAATATACTTATATTATCAAACAGATAACAGATTTCAGATGTAAGCTGAGAAAATTAAAGTGTTCCCTTCATTCAAATCGTTGTCATTGTTCATAACACATTAAGAACTGACTAAAATCCATTTGCATGCGCAGTGTACTTATTATGTGTGTACTAGCGAAGTTTTTCAGTTGATTTTATACTGGATTCAAGTGCGTTCGTCTAATTCGTAAGAACAGTGAGTTTGAAAATTGTTTTAGAAAGTATATGGAAGTTTGTTTTCAGAAATGAAATTACTATTAAAGTTTTTGTGTCTATATCTGACGTTTGAACTTGGAGCGAGTTTTCTTTCTGACGATGGAAGGTAAAAAAATACTTCTAGTAAAATAGTTTTTATATTGCTGTGTTCTAGTAAACGGTATTCTAAAAAAATTATTCTATTTTTAATGAAAAACTCAAAAGGCACCTCTATGGCGTTAGTGGCAGGCCAACAAAAAGGGTTACTTGCAGGTTTGGGTTACTAGCTAGAGTCTGGAACTTATTATGACGTGCAAACTTTATATATAAATAAACATAATTGTTTTGACCAATCTAAAACATAGTACAGCCAATCGTATCTTCCAGGATCAACTGAAAATCCAACTACTGGATGCAACGTACATTATGACTGGGTTAGTTTTTTACTTATTAGAGTACAAGCTCACCTAATTCAGAACGTTAGCTAATTGAACATCTAGTTGTAATAACTGAGTACAAAAAGCATTTTGAAAATACCCTAAACATATTTTTTCAACAAACTGTTCAATAAAAATTTGGTGTGAAACACTTACACAACTTTCTCTTGCCAATGTAAATAATGAACACTATAATCTAACATCAGTAAACAACGTAAACTGAAAAATGGTCGTCTCTGTGATGTAGTGGATAGCTCGCTATCCTACTAAGGGGAGGTCCCAGTTTCGAGTCCCGGCTAGGGTCTGGAAATTACTACGTCCCAAAACCCATCATTTCAGTTTCTTAACTCACCGTAGTTGCTAATGATCAAGCTGTTTATGGGAATTAAAATAAACAAAAAACTGAAAAACAACCTCATTTTAATCATGAGTGAATGATGCAAAATTAAAACCAACCTTAGAATAGCTAAATATTACGGAACTTTGACACTACACTAGGCTCTGTAGAGAAACATACTTTAAATTAAAGATGTAGGTTTTATAATTTCCTACAAATCTGATTAGCCTATATACACATTTTTTCGTAAAATGCATACACAGGCCGAATTCTTGAAAAATCCGATTTGTTTACAGATTTTAATTAAAAGAAACAGAAAATCATTAATTTCCGCAAACTAAGCGTTATCCAAAAAATCAAACATAAGTTGCAGGTTTTTAAATGTTCTACAACTTTAATTAAGTTATACACACGTTTGCCTAAAAATTTAAATTAAGGCCGCAATTTAAAAAATACGATTTTTTTCTACGAGAGCACAGCCTCCCCAAGAAGCTCAGAAGACATGGCGCTTTGAATGCAATTTGGGGCGATTTAAAAAATCGTTAGAGCCGTTTTTGAGAAAATCACAAAGAAGTGAATTACGCGAATAAACTACTTCTTCCAGTTGACCAATTTTGATGAAAATGTTCATGTCGGGTCCTCTAGTGGTACCTAACTTAAGTTCCAAGTTTCAACGTTGTACAATATTCCGTTCTTGAGATATTTTGTTCAAACACAAGCACGCGCGCACTGACACACAGACCAATCGCTTAAAACATGTAACTTATTTGGATTCAGGGGGTCTGAAAAAGTGTGTATCCGGTAAAAACTCGATTTCAAAAAATCGACATGAAAAATATTTTCCTTCTTACATATTCATATAGGACAAGAGAAAGTAAAAATTATAACTTTAATACAGTGGAACCTCGATATTGCGAAAACTTCGATTTAAAGATTTTTTTACGCCACCGTGACATTTTAATACACTACCTGTAAATTTACCTCTATTTAACGAATTTGTATCTCGATGTAACAAAATATCGATATATATACTGCAAATGCAAAATATATCATGCAATACTCTACTACTCTTTTGTAAAAAACTAAAATTGGTACTACTGTATTTTGAAATTCTCTGTGGGCTTTACGGTAGATTCTTATGACTTCTGTATCTTAATTTGTACTCGTATACTGGCTGTGTTTTTGAATCTTATGAATATTATGTTAATCCTTTTTAGAACATGATCCCTTATTTAAACACCAAAAACAGAAAATAACTCACTTTTTCAACCAGTGCATAAATTAACATGTAAAATTAAATACTTTAATCATTACCTATCAGAAACTAACGAATTTGTTTAATATTAGTAGCTATTTATAATTGATTTAAATTAAGCTTCAGTATATTTTGAAATAGTAGTATATATTTCAGAATATTTGAAGTAAATGTTAAATGTTAGTGCTATAAAGAAATTATTTTATACTAGAAATAAAAACACAGTATTTAGCTACAATCGAGTTCTACTTGCTTTTAATTATAGCCCAGGTCCATTCCATGTGCGAGAAGAGTTCCCACTAGAAATATGTAGGCCTACGTATTCTGAACAATTGCCCTCGCCGATTGTTAACTGATTTGAGAAATTTCTGCCTAAATTCCTTCCCCAACAACTTCATTTATGCTTGGCTTTTTATCATTTATGACAGACCCGGTTCGTAGAAATGTGTAATAAAGGGGGTGCAACTTACTTTGCAACCACCCTATATTAGGATTTTCAATTAACCTTTGCTCACAAAAATTTCAGTTTCTTTGAGCTGAGTTGTATTATACATACTGACTGACTGACCGACTGACTCACTCACTCGTCACGAAATTTCACAAAATTACAAGCTTAGGAAATAGATAATTATATTTATATAATATATAAATATAAATAAGTATATTATGTACTTTTGTTTTGCGTCTCACTCTTTTCACGTTTATGCTAATGCAGACGACGAATGGAAATAAGTCCCAATTAAGATATTTGCATTTTTATGAAATATATGACATTAAAGAAAAATTACAGAATCCGATAAGAAAGTTAAATAACATGTATTACGTCTAATCAGACATAAACATAAATAAAAATACATTACTATCTATTTATTACTTTATTATTTTTACTAAAAAAATAATAGCGATTTTGTTTCTGAAACTCAATTGTTGCGCATTAATTTGTTTTTTAGTGCCGAAGTTCAAGATCATATTTGGTGCCCTGACATGAAGAGACATACGAGACATATGGAAAAAGTAAGTTCATAATTGTTGTTCTTTATTAATAATTAACCACACACATTCTGACCGCTTCTGTGTTTCCTCAGATTCAATATATGAAATGGTAAGACAAGTTCAGTTCTGTTTGTATATATGAATCTAAAAGATCATTATTGTCAAAAATGTTTTTTGTATATGTCTGTAATGCCTATTTCTTTTGAAATTTTTCTCGGCTTACTTGAATCTAATGTAAAACCTATAACCCATAGCAGACAGGTGGAGTGTCAAATTAGTTACACTCCTCAATGTGTTAGTTTCAGGGCAAAAATAAATAATTCTGTTTATTATCACATGGTCAGCCAATTAAATGACTGAGTCATTTAAGAACAGAAGAGGCATAGGTGTAAAAGACACTAAACAGAGTTATCTCCTCCATTATACAGCCTTCCATTATACAGCCAGACCTTGTGGTGAATGAAGTGAAAGTGTCATTTGCAGAGTGGAAAATATGTGCTTTTCAGATGCCCCGGCATGGTGATAAGCGTACTTTTCCACTCAGTGAAAAAGGCAATGGTAAACCACCTCACTACTCGTTTTAATTAGCAAAACCTCTACAGGTCCAAACCAGCCTTTTGGCTGATGACCTAAACAACACAATGTAAAACCTCGTAAATAATATAATTTATTAAAATTATATATATTAACCCAGAGAATTTTGAAGAACTACAATTAAAAATTTAAGTCAAAAAAAAAAAAGCAAAACGTCAAACTGGTTAAATGCCAAGGGAATCAATTCCAAATGCTGATACTGCTTTCTACGCACGAAAATTTTTTAAGCATTTTACTAAAAATTATGAGAAAGCCATTTCGAACCCCAGTTGAGATTCCAGTAGATATTTTGTATTTATTAGAAGTATAACTCATTATCACGAAACATTTTGTCATTGCTTCATATTAAGTTGTAAACAATTAATTAAAGGAACAATGATTAAGTGCACTAAATTAGCATTTATTCATCCAACTTCGCATTAATTAACTAGTCTTCGTTGGATTATTTAACTAACAAGATCGCACATTGAAAACAGGTTTGCAGAATTGTCTTCAACAAAAAAATTCAATGTCCAATACTGTGTCATCGTCCCTTTGGTAATTTCAACATAATCTAGGATCAAGTTTGGGGGAGGCTTATTCCGATCTGGTCAGGTTAAGACCAATTTCTAATGAATGGTAGAATTATTATATCGCTACATGGTCTACACTGTCGTTTTCTTTGTTAAATATTATAAAGATATTGTATCCAATACACATACACAACAGATTTGCACTACATCATAAAGAAAATTTAGCAAATTTGCTAAAAAAAATTTAAAAAAATTTCGAAATACCGAGTAAGTGAATAGTACACCAACAAAACTGCATGAATCACGATACAACATTTTTGAAAAAACGACCGACATTAACTGACACAAGAAAACGTGAAGTCACTTTCATTTTTCAACCACTGTATACAAGGTGTATGTAAAAGGTAAGCCAATCTCTAGAAAATGATTGGTTCACTTTAAGTGACTTTCACAAGTCACTTAAAATGGCACGATGGTCTGTAATTCAAATTAAAAGCCACGTTAAGTGACGCATTCCTAACAAATGATAAAAAAATGTTCGTATGAACGTAAGCCTGGACACGCTTCGTTAGCGACTGACAGCTGGCGAAAGATATTGCTCATTTTTCAGTTACCCCGGTGGAATGATGCTATTCTAAAATTTGTAAGGCATTACGTTAGTGTTAAACATGGTATAGTTTTCAACCTGAATAATTGAATAATTCTAGTCCCAGAACTGTATCTTCCATTGTTGTTAAGACGTTGTCATTGTTTAGGTCATCAGCCGAAAGACTGGTTTGAAACTCTAGATCTAGAGGTTGGCCTATTTTAATAAGTAAAAGGAGGAGTGAGGCGGTTTACCATGCCTTCCTAATTTAAGTAAAAAGTATGCTTATCAGCATGACAAACCTTTTGAAAAGCACATATTTTCCGCCCACCAAATGACACCTTCGCTTCGTTCACCACAAGATATGGCTGTATAATGAAATTTATTACTTTTAGAGAAGATAATTCTGATTACATTTTAAACCTGATATATCGATAATTACAACTAGGTTTGACGTAAAACAACTTTGTTAAATAATAAACCTGACCAAATTGTTACTAGAAAATGGCTATTTTTTCACCAGAATGAAATATTCTTTAATAGGTTTGTTACCTACAAAGTGGCTCAAAATGGTATTGACACCTTAATTATTTTCATTTCATTCATCAGCATTTTCAGAATTAAGTAAATAGCTGATAAGCTACTATTGCCAACATATGGAAATTATTTCATTCTAATGAAAATTATTTCTTTCTTTTGAAAAACCGTATTTTTGAAATGAAAAAATAGCCTGGTTTTGTTAACACTAAAAGTCGAATTTCAGTACAGTTCTTGAACCGGATTTATTAGGTTAAAAACTATCAAATGCCATTCAGTTTGTCTCATAATTAAAGCCTCAAAATTTCTGTAAGAACTCATTTCACCAGAGTAATTGAATCTCGGGCGAAATCTTTCGCCAGCCGTAACTCCCTGAGAAAGCAATTCTGGATCTAATTTAGATTAAAATTTTTTCATATTGTTACCTACATAACCACTTCCTAAAAATTGGCTTATTTTTAAAATATACTGTATACAGGATGGTCGAAAAGTAAATGCAACCCCTCCCCTTAAGGGTACGCGGAATGTCTATCTTCGTAATGTTAATGTAATGGTTTTCTGGCATTTCTCCCACCACCTCCCCTCCAATTGGTCGCCGGATGGCATAGACCTGGAGGCCGTTCCTAAGAACTCTTAATGAACGTTGTGACGGCGACAGTCACCTTGAATTTAATTATAAGAACTAAGTTATAGAAAATAAAATTATTCGAGGGCGAGTCGGAGCCAGGTCGGCAGACCTGGGGAGTGTGTATCAATACTCACCCTCTTGTCAATTGCCTGTTCGAGCTCAAGGCTCGCGTCAGAAACATGTGGGTCCTAACAGACAGGTAGAATTGTCGAAGATTTTAAAATAACTAATAATAAAATATCAGTTAGGACCTAGTCGCCTTTAAATTCGCCAGAAAGTGTTTGTACACCATTATAAATTTTGACTTCAGTGTCAATGTCAAACGCCAGTTGCAGGGACGCAACCCTTAGTTAAACTACGTGACGACGGTAGAACGTAGCTACCTCGTCAAGGAACCCCCACACCGCCCGGGCATGCACCTCGCGGTACAAACTCGAACGTTCCGTGAGAGGCCAATTTTCCCCTTGACCTTGAAGCTCCAGGGCCAATTGTCGTCTGGGCCCCCCAAGAGCGGGGCAATCATACAGCAAGTGTGTATTTGATTGGACCTCCCCACAGACACAAGAATCATCAGCCAGCAGGCGGAACCGCTTTAGATAAGCTGCTAACTCACCGTGACCAGTTAGGACTCGGACACCCGATGTCCTTAATGAAACACTTGAGGCGTACCATCCCCCCAGGTCCTGGATGAAATCATACAGAGACCTTCCCTTATGTGCGGTGTCCCACTCGCGCTACCATGCTTCAAGAGCGAGAGCTTCAACTCTCTTCTTAAGAGCAGGGTAGGGCAACCTTATAACATTATCGGCATTAACATTACCCGGTCCCCCCGGATCCTGATCCCGATCCGCCGGAGCGACTCGGAACCTCTCACCGAAGATCTCGGCTTCCTGCCTCCTTCGCAATCTCCACATTGCAGCACGCACTCGCACTTTCAAATCCGCCGGGAGAGCCTTTCCCGCTACGGTGGTAGCCTCGTAGGAGCATGTACTAAAAGCTCCAGTGCAAACCATCAGGGCTCTGCGCTGGGCGCTCCTTAAATTTAGAATGTGTCCTCTATTAAGGTCTAAACGGTGAGCCCATACTGCAGCCGCGTAGGTCACCATGCTCTCGAACACTCCTTTATAAATCATACTGAGACTGTCCGCAGACAGACCCCAGTCCTTCCGAGCAATTCGCCGCAGTTTGTGCATTACACCAGCGGCGTCAGTCGCAACCTGCGCGATGTGGTTGCTAAATAGCAATTTGTCGTCGAGCAGAACGCCAAGGTACTTATGAACTCTGACTCTACTTACTGTGGCCCCTTTGTATTTAACTACAGGGTTCCGACTGAATGACAATTTTGCAGTGTTCCTCAGAAGCATATACTTCGTTTTGGCAACACTCAATTTTAAGTTATGCTCATCCATCCATCCCTCGACCAGGGTCATTACCGACCCGCAACGTTCCTCCAGCTGTGGACGCGACCAACCGCGTACTAGAATGAGTAAGTCATCAGCGAAAGCAAGGGCTGTGACAGACTCGGGGAAAGGTAGCCCCATAAGTCCGGCGAACACGAAATTCCACAACAGAGGCCCAAGAATAGACCCCTGCGGGCAACCCCGCGTCACCGGCTTCTTCACAGACTGGTTAGACAAATAGTCTCCTACGATAGCCCGGAGATGGATGGGTATGTTGCGACTTATTAATTCATCGAGGATGTCTCCCCAACACAAGGAAGGGAATGCAGCCTCGATGTCTATAAAAATACCTAAAACGTAGGTACAGTCGGTGCCTTCCACCTCGGACAGGGCCTTCAAGATACAGTCCTCGGTGCCTACCCCTGTTTGTAAGGAACATTTTCTCAAAAACGACTACAGTTATCCTGTTCAATTTTGTAGTTACTTTTTAGGTTATTTTACACCCACAGAATTAGTAGCATCTGTGTACATATTGTTAGGAAGATAAAAAAATTATTTTTGAAAATACCACTTTTGAAAAGCATAATGTTTTGCCTATTTAAGTGAAAAATAAATGTTTAAACACATTTTTTACTGTAATATTAACTTAGTGCATTTAAATTATGGTGTAAAAGGCTGTGCAAAAATTTAATTAAAATCCGTTCACATTTGGCTGAGAAAATGTTCCCTTTATGTCAAATCTTGCTGTTTACGGGAAAGAAGAAAAAAACTAAAAGAGAACACATTATAAGTACTACAAAATAGTTACCTCTAATACATTCCAGCATCATAATCTGGAAATTCCTCAACTGTTACATTTACAGCTGGTGTAATGCCGACTTAAAGTTTTAAAACAAAAACAAAATTATGAGTTTATCGTTTGGCATTCAAAAAATAGATGTGTTTATACAAACTGATAACTTTTAGAAAATAACGTGTTTAGTATTACGGCGATATTTCAAATCACGCGCTATTCCTTTGTTTCCGTAGATTGTTCTAGAAGGTATTTTTTCCCGCGTATCGAAGTTAAGTCAATTATTGATTCCGCTATCGATCGGGCTCATTTCTGTACCCTGCTCGAGGCTACCTCTTTCAAGTGGTCTTTTCTCCGCCAATTGTAAAATTTGACTTTGAATTTTGGCCTTGCGCCGCCTTGCCCCTCTCGCCTCTGGAACGCCATAATTCTTCGCTCTGGCTTCAGTGCGCCTTCGTCTCTCATTGCGTCTAAACGTTTCGTTCAACCGCTCGAACTTGCCGGCGTCCATGGTGGCTTGCGTCCGGTTTGTATCCTCATGGGCCACTCAGTTTATGTTTAACGTTTCGTGCTTTTAATCTCATGTTTTCAACGCTCATTATCTCGTTCATCCTACGATTTACGTCTAACGAATTATTCGCCAGTTAATATTATATTATTAACTTATACGATATTGTTTCCTCTCCATTATCCTAAATCCTTTGTTGCACTGATCTGTACAATTCATGTTATGTGACAAGTGTGTTATCGTTACAAGTAAATCTTGTGTTTTACTAGTCGTATATTATTCAAACTATAATTGTGCATATTCAGTGATACGCACATCTGAAGTGACTTCAACGTATAATCTACGCACGTGCTGCCTTCCAGTTTCAACTTCATATGCAACCATTGCAATCGGACATATTCAAATAAGTGTTACTACAATTGTTATAACTAATTCTTCTCGTGTACTCCTACAATTTACCCATCCAGTTTCCAAGCATATGTCTAATGGCCGCTGCGAAGCGTCATTGTGTCTTTCAACGTTCCAGGCTGTGCCCGAGCCAGCCACCTTATTAAATAACGTCAATCTCCCCACTGGGTACGCTTTTATAATACCATTTAATTGCCGTATTCAACACAACGTAAGGGTTCAACTTATTTTTTTTTTTTTTTGGGTAAAATTGCAAAAATTCCAACAAATTATACATCATTGGATGCAGAAAATTCTAAATTTTAATAATAAGCCAAAAACCGGATATGTGAAAATTTTTAATTTTCTCCGTTCCGGGTACCCTTAAAATTTTTAATAATTAAGCTTACGAATCGTGTTTTACGGCAATTTTATTTATAGTGAGAGGGTACTTCTACAACACAGCGTTTTCCAATTTTCACCTTTTATGGAAGGAGGAGGCGAGGGTATTTAAAAAATTTAAAATGGGACTTGTGGTCGTGTCATCCCTTAAGTTAAAGGTCTTAGTGAGACAACAACAAATATATAATACGAATAAATTCTTACCAACCAAAACAAAATTGTAACCATAAAATGTGGTTTCATTCAGATACACAAAACAACAATGACAATTGATTTTAAATTTCAAAAAATTGTTTAGTTTTGGCCTTTTTTAAATTAAATAAAAATATGCTATAAGTAGTTTATTTTAATTTCATTAGTTTGTTTAAATGACAGCTGATCAACTACAGTAACTTACCTCAAAGATTAATTAATTAATTAAAACGAACAAAGTGTCTGTTTTTGAAGACATTTTACGAATTAGCTATGCAAACTTATTGACCTATAACTCCATAAATAATTATCCGATTTTAGAGAATTTTCGTATTTTAGATAATAGGTAAGAGAGTTTTTCTGTACGCGAGGCTTTCTTTACACTGAATTCCAGTACCGTTTTATTTTACTAAAATTTTGCACTTTTTGCAATCTCTTCTTATCTGTACAACCGGTAACTTTCTGATTTATAAAAT
The DNA here is from genome assembly GCA_035578175.1 of Catonia carolina. Lineage (NCBI taxonomy): Eukaryota > Metazoa > Arthropoda > Insecta > Hemiptera > Achilidae > Catonia > Catonia carolina. Next base: position 305,172,186 of record JAQMRL010000001.1, on the reverse strand, counting down.
AAATAATTGATTTATGTTATTGACTTTACTGCGAATCCAACGGTCCCGGTTCCTAAATCAGAAAGTTATCAGTTGGCGAGATAAGAAGGGGTTGTAAAAAGCGCAAAATGTAAAGAGTAAAAAAAATATATAGTCCTGAGATTCAATGTACATAATAGAAACAGATTTACCTATACTTTGACGTAACTTCACTGAAACCGGATCAGTATTTACGGAATTAGAGGCCAATAAGTTTGCATAATCCGTAAAATGTGTTCAAAAACAGGGAAGTTTTTGTTCCCTGTTGTAATGTTGTAATGTCCCTGCTCCTTGTTTTGTAATGTCAATATCACTTTATTTCACCGTTCAACGCAGAATTAAACAGTTTGACATAAAGCTTTTATTAGAACTGCCCGTCCCCAAGCTTTGTGCAGCTGAGAGGTATGCATGACGTCACTACTACTGTGAGAGATTGCGTTAGTAGTAGTATCGTTTTACTTGTATTATGTTTGTAGTAGTCAAGGGTACTATCCAAACTACATATATTCTGTGTCGTCGTCTACAGCGAATAGTCAAAACAACACCCACGACACAATCACCGCACTAGGCAGCCTACTGCCCAGCGAAGAGCAATGAGATGATTAGTACAGTGTTATGACGTAACAGCAGTCTGGTCCTTCATCTTTCTCCTTCATCCCGCAGCCGCACAAAGCTTGGGACGGGCAGTACGTTCAATTCGATGCCATATTCTCTTAACAAATGAGCATCAAATTCAGGTTCCTGTTATTTTTGAAGCGGGTATTATGCATGTTAAGCTAAAATACAGTCAATACAATTTAGAATGTATCATAATTTATATTTTTTTTAAATATAAACATTTTATAATGATTCCTGATTATAACAAGTCTTCATTTATTCGAAGGAAGAAGTATTAATAAGCGAATGAAAATCAGTGCTATATCCTATGGTTCGAATTCCGTGGGAAACTTGGCATACAACATATTTATATACTACGTAATTTCTTGTAGATAGGATTTTTTAGTTTCTTAGATTTATTATACTTACTTTTAGATTGTAGCTTACTTAATTACGTAGATTATTACTTACTTACTTAATTGAATAGATACGTATAATTTTTAAAAGTCGCATTTTAATAATTTGTAAACCCCTATATTGCTTACTTAATGTAGCCTATTATGCTGTTAGCTTGTAAGTTATTTAATATTTTAGAAATAGTTTAACTTTAAAAATTTCACGGTTTTATGCACTAGTCTGATAGTTTAATCTCTTTTGTACTGTGTTACTAAATATAAGAACAGAACACCTATACAAGGACGTGGATTTTTAGCCATACGTCAATTTCCTTACCTCGTTAATTTTAAATTATTGTAAAAAAATGTATTATAGTTTAAAGAAAGAATTTAGGCCTATGTGGGTTAGTATTATAAAAATAAGAATAAACATAAATAAATACAATTATAAAGTTATGAGTAAAGTTGATCGGTTTAATTTTTGTTACTGCAGATGCAGTCAAAAGGAGGTTACTTAATTTTTTTTAAAGTGCACCTGTCCACCCTCTTGGAAGTTATTTATAAAAAAAGGTTAGATGGGCTTTATGCACCTCAGGGCACCGACTCATTTTTATAATAACGTTTCAGATCATATAGGTAATAAACACGGTAGGTAATGCATAAGCCAAAACGGACTTATGAAATGGCCTCCACGATTTCTTGAATTCACGGTTTCAGACTTTGTACTGTTCAGTTGGATGAGTTCAGTTGTTTGTTCAAAAAGTATAATATACACGAAATGATTTAAGGTATCAAATAATTTAACCTGAAGAATCTGTTAAGAATGCTCCAGCCGTTACGATTCGTTATGATATTAAAACAAATCCATAGTCAAGTAAAATTATGCATAGCACAAAATGAACACCATTTAGCAACTATTTATTCTTTTAAATTCATTCTTCATTATTTTTAGAATTAAAATAAGTAGTTGATAAGTTTACTAATGCCAACCTTTGAAACAAATTACCTCATTTGGTAAAAACCAGTAATTCTGTAAGTAAAAATTTAGTCTATATTTGTTATTAATTAACGTCGAATTTCAATACCTTGTACTCATTTAATTAAAATTTATTTTCTTTTGTTTAAAAAATTATGACTTGATAATGTATGTATTCAACAAAGTTACTTTACGAAAAATATACAACTACTGCCTGTGGTAACATTCACACCAAGAAGAAATCCAGCAACATCATCTGTCAGGTTGAATGGCTTAAGCGGGACCTCAACGGAATATTGGATACATTTATTTATTTTTGAACCGTTAAGTACTTCGATCTTTTAGATTTAAATCGAGGTATCATTTATTAGGTTTTGAGGACTAAAAGAAAATTTATATTTTAATTTTTCTTTGCTATGGTAAGATAGAGTTTGTCTTTACCTGGTTTCGATTTCAGTTTTACCGTGTAGATTATTACATTATTTTTTTAAATGGAGATAAATTTCTTTTTTAGTAATCCTGTATCAACACCCATTATTATAAGAGGGCTTTGTACTTCTATAGTTACAAACGATATTCTAATAGCATTTGATTTTACTCTAAAAATATCCGAGGGGATTTTTGTGCGTTAATTATGAAAAATTTGTAATGTATATACACCTTGTATGTTAAAAATATGTTGGTTAAGATAAAATGACCAATAAGCTCAAAAACTACTATTTTCTTGAAATTTTTAGGAGGTTCACCACATTACTATAAAACAACTGCCAACACAAAGACTTTAAACTGAATTTCTTTAAACTTGAATTGTTTGTTGATCCTTTGGGTAATTTCATGTTGGTAATGAAAAAAAAATCGTTAAAAATTATTGTTTCATAAAATACTTTTATCGACTGTTGTATTAGATGACACCAAGTACTTTTTTTACAAGTAAGCTACATTACAATCTGTTCACATAAAATAGAACAATCAGTAATCTTTATAAATGTTAATTAACATGATTACAAATTTCATATAGTCTATTAATGAAATTGAAAATAGTAAATACTTAATATTTGATAAATACATGATGATTTTGAGGTAGACTATATCAGTTATAAAAAAAGATAATTAGTGTAACAATGTTCTTTTAACCTATAACCTAAATCGAAAACACTATGTCTTTCCAGTCTTGAAAACCCGGAATCAATGTTATTCAGCAGACTCAGAGCCAGGAAGTTTGGATGATGTTTGAATCTTTCTTCATATTTACGGCTGAATTTTTATATAGTTTGTTTCACAGTGTTTATATTAAGATCGGCATAGATATAAGTGTTCTTGATAAACCACGGAATTTGCAGGGCCCGCCACAAGAATTTTGACTGAAATCGTTCGAATATGTTTATGTTTGAATACCAAGTATGAGGTAAACATTTGAATGATTTAATGGTTGCTTAAAAAAAGGGTCAAAATTAATATTATTTAGATAGACATAGAGACTCCCCCTTAATTATTCATTTCATCCAAATGCACATTGAATTGTATTTTGATGCTGTTTTACCTTCACTTAAGAAAAAAATGACTAAATCATTTCTATTGCATAATTAGCTCATTATTTTACGTAAAACGTGACTGGTAATAGCCTAGTTGTTTTTGAAAAGAAGTAAAATATTTAGAAACAATTTCATACAGTCCAATTTTTATTGTTTCAGATTCCACTTCTAGAATGCCCTGATCCAACACATTACAAAAAAATTACCGGCGCAAAATTGGAAGCCGTTGATCATTTTGGAAAACAATTCGCTTCACTGAAAAAGAAGTTAGACGATTTATCAATTTCGTTAGCAAAGCTACCAAATAATATGAGTACTATTTATTTTGTTGGTGATACCGGATCTGGGAAAACTACACTGGTGCATTTATTAGGATCTGATAACAACAATCTCTTTTCAATTCCCGTTAATAAAGATGAAACCGATTTTATCATTGTTGACCACTCAAAAATTGGAATCGATACAACTACTTCTAGCACACAGTACCCAGACTTAATATACGATAATAGTACGGGATACGTATTATGTGATAATCCAGGGTTTGGTGATACCAGAGGTCCTGTAAATGAAATTGTAGCTTCGTATGGCATGAGGAAAATCATAAAATATACAACAAGAATGAAAATTGTAATCGTGGTGCCTTATTCTTCAGTTGAAATTGGTGGGTACAGGGATAAATTTATCGAGGTTTTGAAGAATGTCATTAATTTGTTTCACGATGTAGAACGAATTTCTAAAAGTATTTACTTGGTTGCTACAAAAACTGAAAATAAATTTAGAATGAAAAAGGGAAAAACTATATTTTTTTCTGATGCCAGCTTAATAAACGGAATCGGGAACTTTTTAGAACATGTAAAATATAGCCTTAATAATGGTATTAGTGGAAATAATACAGATACACTCAGTAAAGAATCATTTATGAAATACGTAAAAATAATTGATTCACTTCTTACCAGACATAATGGGATTAATCTTGACAGAGTTAGTATTATAAGGAAACCTATGGAAGAAGGAAATATTTCAGACAATGAATTCCTTCAAAGCAATATCAATCACGTTAGGAAATTATTAGTTCAACATGACGATTTTGTAACGTTCTCCTTTAAAGATGTTGGATTCGCATTAAGTGATAACGCAAAATTATATTTAGATGATGTGTTTATTGTTATGAATAAATACATAGAGAATAATTCAAGAATGTTGAGTAAAAACATAGTAAAATCTTACACTAATACCATTGAACCTAGTTCTGATTTAGATTACATCGAAAGTTTTTCAGCTAAATTTAAAAATGATGTTAGACATTTATCGATTGAAATTGGTTTATGTAAAAATCCAGGCGAATATGTTGAAGCTTTACAAAAATTTCCATATGAATTTTCATCAGATTGCATACCGATGTTTTTCAAAATTTCAACATTAAGTAACGATTTAGAAAATTTAGAAATTTTACTGCATAATACAAAATACACGCCATTTGCATGGAATGCATCATTTTCAAGAGTTTTTGATCACATAGACGATAAACACAAAGAGTACACGCAACTGAAAAAATTATTTGGTAAGTTGTCGTCGTATAATGTTCAGACGCAAAGAACACAATTTTTTGATATGTCAACAGAAAATAATAATGTAATGATATACAACAAAAGTAAAATTAATAAATTTTTAGAAGAAAATAATTATGATATCGAATCATTAACTAATAATGATAAATTGAATAGAGTGTTAGATTATACTTTAGGGCACCAAACAACGAATAATTGCGAAGATAATGTTTTAATTATTATAGATAATTTCATCTTATTAAGTGAACTGAATGACGACTTATTTTGTAATGCATGTCCAGAATTAAAGAAAATAGTTATTCTTTCACATCACACTATATACATCGATAAGAATCTAACGAGTAATTGTCTAAAAGGTAAACATTTAACTATTATTTCACCAGTTTGGGAGATAATTGATTACAGACTAATAAACTTAGATGGTAGAGCTATTAATGAGAAGTTACCTAAAGCTGATTTCGGTAGAATCGGAATGAACGGTAAAAACGGAAATTCAGGAGGGGATTTCAATGGTGTTGGTTTTACATTTATTAATGGGGATCACCTTTTTATACGTTCCGTTGGAAGTCACGGTCAAAATGGACAAGATGGTGGTGACGGTAAACAAGGGTCAGAAGGTTTAAAAGGAACGGACGAAAATCTAGTGTACGATGATTACACAGGAATTGTCCTAATACTTTATAACAGAAAAGAAGATATATACCGCTCTCGAGGATCTCCGGGGGGCAAAGGAAGTAACAGTGGCGAGGGGGGTAAGGGTGGTCAAGGAGGAAAAAAAGGAACAGTTAAAATTTTTAATTTAGGAAAAAGGGATCCGGGATTCACTACAATATTGAAAGATGGACTGCCCGGAGAAAATGGGAAAACTGGAATCCCTGGAAAAGGCGGTAGAAAAGGATGTGATAAAAAACGGGTTGAAAAATTACATTTTTTCTTTTTTATCCCCGTATATAGTAGTCATGAAATTCAAAACGTTAATTGTGGTTTACCATCAGAGGATGGTGAAATTAATTACAGAGAAAATTATGTCTTAGTACACGCAACTGAACGTCAATATAATTCTGAGCGTAGATCAGTATGTACAGAAATTTCTATTTTTCGAGAAAGTTATTTTTCGAAACTTTATTCTAGTGTATCAGAAAATATTACGGAAATTTTTGTTAACTCCATAGGGTAATAAACGTTTCATGGCGGAAATATCAGTTCTTCCTAACGTTTTCATAACAATTTTTGGTGATGATCTCGCGAATTTTTGTATAAGTTGTCCATAACTAATTACGCTTTTTTACTCGTTCGCATTACGTCACAAAATTTTTATATGGCTTAACATTGGAAAATTAAAGTAAACGTTAAAAAAATGTATAAACGATATGTTTTCTCTCCCTCATGAAACGAGTTCACTTATTTCATAAATAGCCTAGAAATTCCACAATCAAATCATTTTAAATATTCCGGAATTACATTTGACAAACGTTTATCTTGGTCAACTATATCGAAGTAAAACAACAGCACTGACCAGCAGAATAAGACTTATATACGGCCTAATCGGAACATCTTTTTTTCTTTCACTAAAATAAATATTTTCAGTCTACTGTTATCTTTAAAGTCTATTTGGATAGATGCTTGTTCCATTACTAGTAGCAATTTTGTGACGTAAGTAAGCTGCTCAATCTAAGATAATTAGGAATATAAGCAACTCTCCTTTGTTTGTGCGTAACAAACCTTACACAACGACTTACAAATCCCATACGTAATTAATATAATTTAAGTGTACTACAAACAAATTCACTGAAAACACTGTCATAAAAATAACTTTATTACAAGAATGCATTCACCAAAACTACCTGACATTCCCCAAAACGTTAACACGTTTTTAGCCTATCGTTTTTCACAAAGTAATGATATCAGTTCTTGGGAATTTTTAGCCATTTTCAAAAGAAAAAAGAATAAGATAATGAAACACGTATTTGTAAATAATATCACTTTTTGAGTAAAAAATAATTTCTAGTGCAATAACATAAAACGTATTTTACATAATAACAATAAAAATAACCCTTAAGTAGGCCTAATCAAATGTAGGTCAAATTATAATAAACATTAATAAATACACACCATAAATAATATGCCTACATTTACACCATAAATAATATATATATATATATTAGTTAATAAAATGAATTCCTAAAATAATAAAACAACACAAACTGACGCGCAACGCAAAACTTACAATAACGTCGTTTCACAACATGTTGATATTACAATCATAGAAACTATTACATAAAATAGTTTTAGGTCTTATGGTAACGATAATAATAACCTAAAGATTATAAAACGAGCTTATAATAACCTATTGACGAAACCAAGCCGTTCTATTCCGTTTTAAACAACGCAATATGTAAGGACGGGCACCATTACCCTTAGGATTTTAGAGCCGTTTGTGGCGGACGAGTTTGACTCGTCCATAGGATTCCATTGTGAGAGAAAATGGAGCAAAAATTTACTTTAGGATCAATACACAGATGTAACACATAATTTTGAAATAAACTTGTACTCACATAAAAATGTAAACAGTTAGTGAGTGAATCGCTTCCTAATGTCATTAATTACACATTTTGTTAATTTAATTAGCACTTTTGTTTTGTGTAACAGAAACATATAAAAATTGTATGTTAATCCGGAGTAAGCCCACGAACCAGCCCAGTCCTCGTTAAATGACTGGTTAAATTTTAGAAATACAATAAAATATTAGGCCTACATGAATAGATTACTACCAACTAATAAACCTAATCAACTGTACGTGTTACGTAAGTATTGGTTATAAAGCAAAATAAAACAGTATTCTATAGATAAAAAAATATTTCTTAGCCAATTATAAAGTGACTTTATCAAAACAATAATAATTATTGTACTGTAGAAAGGAAAAAATTTATACCAAGGAGTGATTAATAAAAAATTAATCTTCAACCGCGGCTTGGCAATTATTAAGTAAAAAATAAATATGTGAAAATTATGTTACACTTATTGTATATTTGAAAAAAATGTATAACTTTTATTTTAATGAATTTATTGTTCCTTTAAAAAATTTAATTTACGTCTCCAAGGGATTAGAAGAATTTATTGAAACTAATGTTTTTAATTTATTTAGCATCCTGACCTGTTATATCAAAACGCACATCCATAGTTTTTACGCAACATTCAATAATTATGACATTTAAACACGAGAGTGTTGCTAATGAGTGGGTTTTCCTCAAATGTGCTACATTAGTTCAAAATAAATTGTAAAAATATTTACTGGTTGCTAATAGCTGTGCAGATTTAAATTTAAATAAATAAAGTGATAAAATTACTCTCTAATCCGAAACTAAGTTACAAAAACTGTTGCTTTGCTAAGATTTACTAAGATGGAAGAGTAACATTCAAAAAACTTTGCAATGGAACACAAGAAGAGAGAAATAAGTATGTAAAATAGATTTCCATATGATTTCTGGAGATACAGTACATATTCTAAGGAGCATTTTGAAGTTGAATAGGTTTCATCGTTATGTATAAGTCATTTCAAAAACTTGCGTTGTTCGTGTTGCTGGAAAACCCAACTCACAAAGTGTTATTGTTTTTTATTAAACTATTGTATTAATTTAGATGTAACTTATTAATATTGTACTAATGCCTTAGATCAAGTTCATAATATTGTAATGATAACACTGTCTAGCAATGTGTTAACTGTTCAAAATTTAAAGTGCTTCTAGAAATAAAAACTGCATTAATTTTCTTAGTATATTTTTATTTAATAGAGTGGAGTAAGCCATTGAAATTCCTGATGTACATCCATCTAATTAAAAGTCTTATGAAATGTATGAAAACCATAAAGAATTTTGTTATGTTCGTCCTTGGGTGTTGAAATGAAAATCCTCCAAGTAAAGGTTTTGATTACAAAAAGGAACACGTAAGTATACAACACCGAATCTGACCTATAGTTTTATAGTTCATTCCACTTAACTTTTGAATTGGTGTTAACTAATTATACGGCTAAATAGCGTCGGGTCGAAACAATGAGACTAACGTAACTGACAGCGGACAGCCAGGTGCCAGCGATGAGTCATGTTATATCAACATATTTATGTTTATGCCGGTTTCTGGCTCAATAAAATTTTGGTGCATCTTGAGTGTAACTCTGTGCAGTATTTTTTCTGTAGTTCTGTTTTTTGGTTACTTACATTTTGTGAAAAAAATTATATTATCACAGGCTGTAATTGTTTTGGTTACAAATATAATGTATAACAATACTTAAAAATATTAAAAAATAATAATTGTGTTCAGATCTGTTATTTAAGTCCAGCCATTGTATCTGTTAAGTCTTGTAAAAGTATAGTCATTGTTGTCCAGAAAGTTTATCGCGAGTTGATTCGGATGTCCATTAAGTCTTTTTTCGTATGTTCTGCTAAATCGTGTAATTTCCTGCCTTACTGAGTTAAGTCCTGAGTCGTTATAGATACATTTGTTTCGTATGTACAATGGTATCCTAAGTGATGCTCGTAAAACGTTTGTTTGAAAACGTTCTAAAATGTCAATATTAGTATTTTTTGTTGTCCCCCGAGTTGTATCCCGTACGCCCACACCGGTTTGAATATTGCCTTGTATATTGTCAGTTTTGATTCAGTTGACCGTAAGTTGTGAGCGTCTCCCAGTTACGCAAAACATATTTCTTTATTTAATGTCCAATTGTCTTCGTTTCATCTAAATGTGTTGCTTCCACGTTAGTCGGCGGTCCAGATGAAGCCCCAAGTACTTCACATTTTCTGACTGTGGCACTACAATGTCATTAAGTACTACTGGTGGGCACGTTCGTCTACGTAGAGTGAATGTCATATGGACTGGCTTAGTTTCATTCACTTTAATCCTTTACTTCAGTAACTATTCTTTCAAGGATATCAGAAAATCTTGTAAATACCGTGAAGCTATATTCGGATCTTCATCCACAGCCAGGACAGCCGTATCATCCGAAAAGTTGCTAAAACTGTATTTTCTGTAGTCAGTAAATCAGAAGTAAACAGAACATACAACAGTGGCCCCACAACACTTCCTTGAACCGGCCGCATTGGCGCAGTTGGTAACGTGCTCACCTCTTATCATGCGGTCCTGGGTACGAATCCCACTCAGGCATGGGATATTTTCATACGTTACAAAAAATCATTTCATCCTCCATTGTACAATGCGGCGACGTTGCACACCAACGTCGCCGCTAATGAGTTGTAGTTGATGCGACGTTAAATAAATAAATAAATTTAAAAAAAAAACTACTTCCTTGAGATATGCCGGAATTAATTTTCAAAAATTTTTATCAAATTTTACTCTGAAAGATCTGTGATCCAGATATGATTTTAATACTCTATAGAAATTATGAGGAAACAGCTTTTTCATTTTGAAAAGTAAACCGTTATATCAGACTTTATCAAAAGCCTGGCTTATATCCAAAAACGCAGAAGAACAATAATGTTTTTTCTCTAACGCACTGTTTATTACACGAACCACTCTGTTGATCTGCTCAATTGTACTATGATGTTCATGGAACCCAAATTGATGCGGTATAAATTTTTGATACGAATGACTTCAGTCGTTTTAGTAAAGGTTTTTCAAATAATTTTGCGAATGTTGGCAAAAGGCTAATCGGTCTATATGAATTCACACTTGTAGGGTCCTTTCCCGGTTTTAGAATCACAACAATTTCAAAGATTTTCCACAGATCTGGAAAATAGCCGATTCTTACAATTGAATTAAAATATTTTATTTGAAAGTATAAGAGTTTTCCTTGGTAAATTTTTAAGAACTATTCCCGTAATAAGGTCATGTCCTGGAGCTTTAAAGGAAGGAAACTGGTCGATAGTTGATTTTAATTTTTCGGGAGTAAATTTCCGTATTAGAAGGTACATTAGATAAGAGGCTTCTAAGAAATTACCAATCTCTGTATCATCTCCATCTTCGTTGACTAGAGGGAAAGGTTAGAACACTCCTGTAAGATGTTCAGCAAATGTGTCGGCCTTTTCTTGACCACTCCTAACCCAACTGCCGTCAAATTTACGAAGTGGAGGAAGATTTTTCTTTGGTCTTTTCAATTTTTTCCTTTTCCTTAGTATTAAGATGCAGTACGTTTGTAACTTTTTGAACATCATGTCTTAATTAAATGATTTCCTCCTGAATATACTCCTCACTTTCAGATTGTTTTTTTTTTTGTTTAACGTCCGACTGTTCTGCAATCACTGCTAATGCAGACGGTGAAGGATGAAATGATTTTTTGTAACATATGAAAATATGCAGTGCCTGAATGGGATTCGAACCCAAGACCGCATGATGAGAGGCGAGCATGTTACCAACTACGCCAATGCGGCCGGCACTTTCAGATTGGTGCATAGCCTACCTCTCAATACAACCCTATATGCCCTTTCATGCTTGAGGTGTTGCGTAAAATGACTAACATTTTTATTAAGAAATAATTGTTCTCCCATTATTATTTTTCAGGGCTGATGAGCTCTGAAAGTACGCATTGCCCCCTACCCATTTAATAGCTAGCAAATGACTTGGCAGCAACGTTGACAACCCCATAAATATGGAAGTAGTTGGATTAGAAGTTAGGTTGGGGGTACGGGAAAGGATGGCTGTCGTAGGTGTTTATAGGTCTCCAAATGGTGATTGGGACCGGTTCTGTAAATTGTTCAGTGAATTGCTGGAGAGTTTGACTGAACGGTATATAAGAGTTGTTGTTATGGGTGATTATAATGTAAATCTTGCTATTCAGAGTAAAATGTCCGAAGAGTTCAGGTATATTGTGAACATGAACAATCTGGATATAAAAGTTAATGATTACACAAGAATTACTAGCCATTCTCAAACGATAATTGATAATATACTAACAAATATTGTTAGTTGTCAGGTTACGTTAGGGGTTTCAGAATTCTCTGATCACGGGTACCAAGTAATAGAAAATCAGCATTTAGGTGGTCAGGCCCTGAATCAAAAAGTTAATAAAGAGATTAGACAAGAGGACAAGGGTAATATAAATTGTTTATTGCACAGTTTATCCAAAGAAGATTGGAAGACTGTCATTAATACTTCCGAAATTAATCAAAAATATCATTATTTTACTGAAACTTTAAAATTTCACTATAATAGTAGTTGTCTAGTAAAAAGGGTAGTTTTAACAAATAGAATTAGTGAAATAGACCAATGGATCACAGGGGATATTTTGAAACTAAAATCTGAAGTCAGAGATGTCTACTCTGAGTTCAAATCAGATAAAAATGAATTTAATGAGCAAAGGTACAAACAAATTAAAAAGTATTATGCTAGAGAAGTTCAGAGTGCTAAATGCAAAAAAACTGCTGAAGTCCTTCGTAAATCAACTAATTTAAACTCAGCAATTTGGGAAACAATAAATAGGAATCGGAATGTAGTTAGTAACAGGGGATACACAGATATACCAAAAATTGTTAATAGTAATAATGAAGTTATAGAGAATGGTTCAGAAATTAGTAATTATTTTAATAAGTATTATCAGGAAGTAGCTTCAAAGCTTAAACAGCAGATTACGGAAACTGAGGGATATTGTGAAGCTAAGGGGGAATAGAGTTGTAGATAAATTTGTATTTAGCTCAGTTTCACATGAGGAACTAGAATCAGTTATTGATAGCTTAAAAAGTAAGAAAACGGTAGGGTTAGATGGGATCTCAAGTATTATTGTCAAAGAATGTAAAAAGTGTTTATTAACACCTCTCCTTTATCTAATTAACTTCTCCCTGGAAAGAAGTGTATTTCCAAAGCAACTGAAGGAAGGTAAAATATTGCCTGTGTTTAAGAATGGCAATACCCAATTAGTTTAAAATTATAGGCCCATAAGTATATTAAACACTATTAGCAAAATTTTTGAAAAGGTAGTGTTCATTAGTTTAATCAGTTTTTTGACTGAAAACCTTATTATCTCAAAAGATCAGCATGGTTTCCAAAAGGGTAAGTCAACCAAAACTGCTATTGTCTCACTTTTTGAGCAGATAGTTGATATATTGGATGCAGGAGAGAAGGCCTTAACTGTGTTTTTAGATCTCAGTAAAGCTTTCGACTGTGTTGATCATGAAGTCTTGTTGAAAATGTTAGAGTCATTAGGTATTAGGGATGTAGAACTTAAATGGTTTTAGTCTTCTCTGGTAGGTAGAGTACAGTGTGTAGAAATAACTAGAGTAGTTAAGGGGAAACTTACAAAAATTTTGTCTGAAAAGCTTGATGTCAAAGCTGGTGTTCCACAGGGTTCAATTTTAGGTCCCAGTTTGTTTTTGTTGTATATAAATAGATTACCAGAAATCTTACCCAACAGTAGAGCTTTATTGTTTGCTGATGATACTTCAATCATAAACAAAAGTTTACTGGTAGAAAGTCTCGAAGTGAATATACATATTAGCATAGAATCTGTAGTCCAATTTCTGAATGAATTAATGTTAACAGTTAATGGGAAAAAGTGTCAGTACTTACAGTTCAAAAACAAATATAATGTAAGGGAAAACAGAGAAGTGGATGTCTTTATACAAAATAATATCTTAGATCATGTACAAACGGTGAAGTTTCTAGGAGTGTCTCTAGATAGGACCCTACCATGGGATTATTACACCGATCAAATTTGTGGTAAAATATCATCTGGGGTATTTGTTTTAAAACAAATTGCCAGATTAAATGATAAAAAATTGTTTATAGCAGCTTATCATTGTTTAATTTTATCTCATATTAGGTATGCCATTTTAGTATGGGGTAATTCATCATAGGGTAACATGGAAAGAGTTTTTAAAATACAGAAAAAAGCTGTTAGGTGTATGATGGGAGTCAACCACCTTACCTCATGCAGTTCACTATTTAAAGAGCTGCAATTGCTCACAGTTCCTTCTTTGTACATTTTTGAAGTGATAATGTACGTAAAGAAAAATACCTTTTTACAGAATTTAGATGTTCACAACCACTACACAAGAAACAGAATCGATTATTATGTTGCTAATCACAACACTAAATTGTTTGAACAAAAACCAACTTATGCAGGTAGAAAATACATCAATAAATTGCCACAAGGTTTAAAAAGTTGTGACAATTTAAGTCATTTTAAAGAAAAGCTAAAACAATATTTGCTTGATGAAACATTTTACAGTGTCCACGAATTCCTTTCTAAATAGTTTTGATTGGAAAATATTAAACTTCTAATTAAACAAATATTGTGTACTATTTGATACAAAGGGGTTCATGACAAGCCTACTGAGTTAAGCAGTAGCAGGAAAAAAATATTGGTAAGTGATGAATTCATCATTGTGTTTGATTTTTTTATTTTTATTTTTGTGTGTTATTTGATTTAATGGGGTTCATGACAAGCCAACTGAAGTAAGCAGTAGCAAAAACAATTTTCCGGTGGTAAGTAATGAATTTATCATTGGTGATAAACTTTCAGTTTATCAGTTTTATCTTGACATGTCCTATACTCCCTTTGGAGTCTCTTGGATGAAAGGGGGAAAAAAGAAAAAAAAACACTCGCTCACGTAGCTCTGTTATATATTTCATCAACAATTTTATTGGTATTTCAATAACAATCTATGATTTCAATAACCTATGAATATAAAATCAGCTGATTATAAATTATAAAGTATTGTATGTTAACGCGCTCTATAATCGTTGTGCTCAGCACGAGATGCAAGACACGAGTGATCTACTGCGGCTCTTATACGCATGCGTGCGTAATGTTTGTCAAGCTGAAACGTTCGTACAGTCTGACGACGCTGGCAAACGTTCTGATTGGTCTAAACACGTGGAGGGAGAGCTCATCAACCATTTTATTAACCTTATTAAAAGCATTATAATAACCATATATCAACATCAACAGGTAGAACCTTGACCATATGGCCAGTTTCATAGTCGTTCTTTTAAATTTATCAGAAGATTCACAAATTTCTTGTAAGATATTTATTAAAACTGTGATAGAATTTACACCAGTAACAAAAATTGGTTCTGGTTTAATTCGAGTTGGCTCGAAGTAGGCTCATCTAACAATTCAACATAACTAATGACAGTGAATCTATTGTTTTTGGAATTTCAATATCATTCTTAACCGCTGACTTTTTAATTTTAACGTTATTTAATTCTGAATACTTTGAGGAAAGACACATATCCACCAATACGACTAAATGAAAGACAATGTAAAGGGAGGAATTTTAAATGGTATTCGAAAATTTAAAAATAAATGAAATTTAATGAATAAATATTGTAAAGAATGAAATAAAGAAATGAATGCAATAACACAATGATTTTGAAACCAACAGATGGATTTATGAAAGAGTTAATTAAATACTATAAAACCGATTGAAACAATCGTCTAGTCCCCATTCGATCCAGGTTAATGGTGCAAGGCACATCAGAAGAAACTCCAAGAACTTCAAATCGTAAATATATTTAAAAATTTTCATATTTAATTTTGAGCTCATTAGACAGTCATAAATTTAATTTAATTTAAATTAATTAGAAATTTAATTAAATGTTAATTAAACTTAACTTAATTAAAGACTTAGTATTATAAGAAGGTGTCATCAATAAATTAAATTAAATTCAAATTTCGACAATTAATAATTTTCTTTTCTAATTCAAATTTGTAAATTTAAATTTTAAGTAAATTCATCAATCGTTCGTTAAAATATCATTTAACTTAATGCAATTGCGTCTTTATTCATTTCTTTATTGAATTAAATTAATTTAATTATTTCAAAATTTACTCCCTTTACATTTTTGGCACTCCACGTTGGGTGCCAAAATGTAACTGAATTTTGATAATTACGAATTTAATTAGCGCCTAACTAACACTTTTATGTGCCCCACGTTAGGCGCCAAAAATGTAAAGGGAGTACATTTTGAAATACCTAATTAAATGAATTTAATTAAATTCATTTCTGGATTTATGATTCTGGATTGAATGGGGACTAGACCATTGTTACAATCGGTTTTATAGTATTTAATTAACTCTTTCATAAATTTCATTTGTTGGTTTCAAAATCATTATGTTATTAAATTCAGTTTCTTCATTTATTTACATCTTGGTGTTGTATTAATTTTCTTTTGTTAAATTTTAATTAATTGAAATTATTTATTTAAAATTATACTTTTATTTTTTTTTAGTAGCTTCACTTCCATTAAGTTTAACTATTAGACTTCTGGAATTATTATTTATACTCTAATATTTCTTGTTAAATTTTAGTTTCATGTATTTAATTTTTGATATAAAATATTAAGATAATATCTGAAAATTATTTATCCTGATGTTTAGTTATTTTATTATTTAAATATTTATTTGAAATTCTCCAACAATTGACTTTTAATCTTGGCATTTGATCAACGATACTATGTAGTATAATAGATTGCTATTCTACGACCAGTTCCTCAGTCAAATGATGTAAAATACGTGGCACTACACTTAGATCGACGCCTTACCTGGTCCAAACATTTTTGGGATACACGCAAAAGACTAGGATTGAAGCTGAGAGATTTGTATTAGATGATGAACAAACGTTCACAGCTGTGATTAGAGAGCGAGCTTCTACTGTACAAAGCCATACTGAAACCGCTGTGGACTTATGGGTTACCGCTTTGGGGATCAGCTGCAAAATCGAATCTTGCTATCATCCAACGATTCCAGTCGAAAGTATTACGGATAATAACAAATGCTCCACGGTATGTGACAAATGATACATTGCTTAAGGACTTATGTGTCAACACCGCGAAAGAAGAAATTACGCAGCTAAGTTCAAAACAAGAAAAATTAGCAGAACACCCAAATTCTTTGGCGCCTAATTTACTTGATAATAGCGAATACGTGACACGACTGATATGAATAAAATTGCTTGACCTTCCGTTTAGATTTACCGAATAACCTACATTTTAAATAATTGAAGTCCATATCAACATCATCCCTATTACCAACATCTTCTTCCTCTATGTATTCTACTATCACCGTTATTAATTTGGTTACCTTTTCTATTAATGTTATTCATCTTTTATCTAGTTAATATTTTCAAAAATTATTCTTAATTTTTTTTCGTTTCCGAAGCAATACCATTGGGTATTGTCTTTGTCAGTGAACCCCCTCATGCTATTTACTTGTAGTTTTTGTTTTTTAAACTGATTGTAAATAATATTCTCAGATGTCAGAAAAAAAATTCTGTATGACTATCGTGTGCGTGTGGTCTCTTCTTCTTGGCCAATGGAACAACATCAACCAGCCAGTTACTATCATGAAAACTTGAACCAGGAGATCTAGAATCCCGTGGACTGCGCTGCACGGTTTGGGACAACACAGCTGTTTACTGTGACGTAACTTGGTCATCATACTCCTCATCCATTTCAGAAGATAGGTTAAGCGTTTAAAATAATAATAGTCTAATAATAAAAGTAATTGAAAGAAAATAAATAACAGTTTCTAATATCACAAAAGTAGGAAAAACTTAAATGTTTTTACACAAATATAGCTCTACGCATTAACACGCAAAATAATTCAGAAAAACACCAAATACTGGGGACAACAATTACACGCGTGTTGACACCAAAAGCAAATCAGCTGGGAGCATTTAAGTATCACAATAACTTTCCTTTTTTAGTTTTCAAAATTTTTATCCATGTTTTATAATCTACTTGTGAATTATTACTTACATTATTGCTTAGATTATATTTCTTACTCCCTTACTCTGAATTTCACGTTGTCAGAACTGTTTGTACTTACGTGTCCCAATTACACGTGCCCCAATTACACGATTCTGCTGTTCTATGTTTAAAGGTTCTAAATTTTGAGGAAATGCACCTCCTCAAGATAATGGGTCCGAATATAGTGAACGGACAATATACGTAGGTTACGAGGTTGAGAAGAATTGTAAAAGGAAAATGAACGATTAATGAAAACGATTAGAAAAAGTAGACTTAAACTCAAGTATATCTGTATAGAATGGATGACAAACGGTTAACAAAACAAAATTTCAAGACACTTATAACAAAAGAACTAAGGTGTCGGATAAATGGTATAAAGAAGTCAGAAAGGAATTCAATCAGAATGGAAGTCAAAAACTTAATGAGTTGAACCAAATTCAGTCAACTAATTACGGACTTTAAGGGCTAATATAAAGGGCAAAACCAGAGCAGCGGGCGGACAAAAGAAAGGAGATAAGCCTACAGTGAGCAAATTCTGATAATGTGGGTTGCAGAAAGAGTTTCAAGAAACTCTAAAGTCACCTCATGTGGTCTGAAGTTGGCCCTGTACGAGGAGAAAACTAACTGTCTGTATAAGTAACGATAATGAAATCAGTGAACATTGATATGTTTAGAATAATCATTTTTAAATTAACCAAACTGATACTAGCCAATAATTAAGTTATATTAACGAAAGAAGTAACGTTTGATAAAATAATAAAATAAATATAAAGTCTACTATATATTATCAAACAGAGATAACAGATTGCAGATGCAAGCTGAAAAAGTGTTAAGTGTTCATTTCATTCGAATCATTTTCATTATTTATAATACGTCAAAAAATAACTATAATTTATTTGCATGAGCAGTCTTGTTACTATGTGTACTAGCGAAGTGTATAAATGATTTTAAACTGGATTAAAGTGCATTTGTCTAACTCGTAAGAACAGTGAGTTTGCAAACTGTTTTAGAAAGCAAATGGTCATTTGTTTTTGAAATGAAATTATTAGTTAAGTGTTTGTGTCTATACCTTATGTTTGAACTTGGAACGAGTTTATTTTCAGACGATGAAAGGTAAAAAATAAAAATAAATACTTTTACTAGAATAGTTTACATATTGTAGTATTCTAGTATATGGTACTTTAAAAAATTTATTTAATTTTTTTTACGAAAAACTCAAACGCCGCCTTCATGGCGTCAATCGCAAGCCAACAAAAGTCAGTTACAGGTTTAGGTCTCTAGCTGTGGCCTGGAAATTATTACAACGTTCAAACTTTATACAGATAAACAGGATTGTTTTGAGTAATCTAAAATAAAGTAGATCCAATCGCATCGTCCAGGATCAACTGAAACGCCAACCCCTGGATGCAGCGAATATTATGACTCGATTGTTTTTTATTCATTAGAGCGTAAGCTCACCTAATTCGGAACGTTATCTAATTGAAAATTTAGTTGCAATAACTAAGTACCAATAGCATTTTAAAAATACCCTTAATAATTTTTCAACAAATTGAAATAAAACTAATAATAATAATAATAATAATAATAATAATATAATACTACAACACACAAGATAACTATCTACAATGACTATCATACAACCACCTAAACGAAAAAAGTAATAGAATGAAAAATATATTAAAAATAATATGTAAAATCAAAATCCTTATGGGCAACTTATGACGTCTGCACTTACAGACAGACCCATTTCAAATATAACGAAACTTTTAAAATTTAAGTTAATAAAAATTTTGCAAAAATATTAGGTATATACATTAGGATTTTTAAAATTAACCTTAGCTCACAAAAATTATAATTTCTTTGACCTGGATTATATTATACGTATAAATGAATTGACTGACTCACCCACTCACTAACTCGTCACAAAATTTCAAAACTACAAGTTTGCGAACTAGATAGATACAAATATATACTTTTGTTTCGCTACTGACTTTTCACGTGCGTGCTAACGCCACGACAAAGTAAAATGTATGAAAATAAGTCCCAATTAGGATATTTCCATTGATTTTAAAAGTATGACGTTACAGAAGAAGTAAAGAATCCGGTAAGAAAGTTAACAAGTATTACGTCTACTCAAAGATTAACACAAATAAAAACGCATAAGAACCTATTAATTTATTATTTTTATTAAAAATGTAATAGCAATTTTGTTTCTGTAACTCTATTGTTGCACATTAATTTGTTTCTTAGTGCCGAGGTTCAAGATCATATATGGTGCCCTGACATGGAAAGACATACGAAACATATGGAAGAAGTAAGTTCATAATTGTTGTTCTTTATTAATAATTAACCACACAGTCTAACCGCTTCTGTGTTTCGTTAGATTTAACATATTAAAAATGCTAAGAAGAGTTCATTCTTGTTTGTACATATGAATTTAGAAAGATCATTATGATCAAAAATGTATTTTTGTTATACAAAAATGCAAGTCAAGTCAAGGACTTGACTTGACTTTCAAGTCAAGAAACGGCTGAATTAAAAACCTGGGTGTGATTAGATAGCCACAATAATTTTTCTTCATTAATATTTCGAAGATACTACTACTGACTTTTATTTGAATTTTTGTCAGCTTACTTCAATCTATTTAATAATAGCCTATAATTTATTCAACGTATACACTAACCCAGAGAATTCGAATGAACTATAATTAAAAATTTTAGTCAAAAAGAAAAAGTCAAATTGTTAAAATGTCAAGGCAATCAATTCTAAATGCCGATAATACTTTTTATGTACAAACAGTATTTTACTAAGAAGTATTTGGAGGCCACTTTGAACCTCAGTTGCGATTCCAGTAAACATTTCGAACTTGTTAGATATATTTCTCATTATCATGAAACTTACGCTTTTTCTGTCATTGCTTCATATTAGGCACATAGTAATTAATCAAAGGAAAAATGACTAAGTGCACTAAATTAGCTGTGCATTTACTAATTAATTAACTAGTCATCGTTCGATTATTTATCTAACAAGATCACACTATGAAAATAGGTTAGCAGAATTGTCTTCAGCAAAACAATCCAGTCTTCAGTATTGTGTAATTATTGATTTGGTACCTCAAACACAATCTAGGATCGAGTTTGGGGAACGCTTACTCCGATCCGGTCATATTAATGACCAATATTTAATGAATGGAAAAATATACTATTACCGCTACATGGTCTTCAATATCGTTATTTTTGTTAAATATTATAAAGAATTTGTATCCAATACACATACATGACAGATTTGCACTACATCACAAACAGATTTAGCAAATTTGCCCAAAAAAAGTTAAAACAAATCTGGAACACCTAGTTATAGTACACCAACAAAATTACATGAATCACAACTCAACATTTTTGAAAACCGACTGACATTAACTGACACAAGAAAGCATGAAGTCACTCTCATTTTTCAACCACTGTGTACAGGGTGTATGTAAAAGATAAGCAAATCTCTAGGAAGTATTTGTATAATTTTAAGTGACGTTCAACAAGTCACTTAAAATGGCACGTTGGTCTGTTATTCAAGTTAAAACACATTTTAAGTGACTCGTTAGCTAACAAACTAGACAATATGTTCATAAAAAAACAAGTCCGGAGACGCTCCGTTAGTGACATACGGCCTGCGAAAGATTTCGCCCATAGTTTCAATGCCCCGGTGGAATGATACCATGCGGAAATTTTATGGCTTTAACTGATAGGTAAACATGTTATACTTTTTAACCTGAAAAATTGATTAAACCCGGCCCCAGAACTGGATCTTACATAGCTTCTAAGATATCTGAAATAAAACACAAAATGTAGGGGTCGAAAATAACATTCATAGGGTTGACGTAAAATAACTGTTAAATGCTTAAACCATTAATTTTTTAAATTCATCATGTAAAAAATTTATTCTGAGAAAATTGGTGCAATTCTGTAAGTAGAAAATTAATGCAACATATTGAAATTCGAGTTTTATTAATAACAAAACTTAACTAAATTGTTACTAGAAAATTACTGTTTTTCAACGTAATGAAATAATAGTTTTTAAGGTTGACACTTTTAACTTATCAACTGGTTACAGTTCTGAAAGCAATGAAGAATGGTATTAAAAGAAAATAGGCGTTGCTTATTACAAAGGGGCTCAAAGTTGTTTCGACACCTTAATTATTTTCAATTCATTCTTCATTGTCTTCAGAATTTCAGTAAATTTCTGATAAGCTTTTATTGCCAAAATAAGAAAATTATTTCATTCTGTTGAAAAACCGTGATTTTTTTATAAACATTTAGTTTGATTTGTTATTATTAAAAGTCGAATTGCAGTATAGTGTTTTATTTATTTTTTACTTACTTAATTTATATAAATTTATTCAAAATTAATTTTTCTCCATGTTGAATTAAAAACAAATATGTTAGGTCATTTGCCGAAAGGCTGGTTTGAACCTCTAGTCTTTTCTAAGCAAAACGAGGTGTGAGGTGGTTAACAATTGCCTTTCTCACTGTGTCAAAAAGTATGCTCAATACCATGGCAGGCCCTCGCAAAAGCATCTAATTTCCACTCTGCAAATGCCAACTTCATTTCATTCACCACAGAGTCTGGCTGTATAATGAAAATCATTACTTTCAGAGGGGATAACTCTGACTAGTGTCTTTTACACCTATTTCTTATATTCGTAAATGCTTCATTCATATAATTGGCTGATCATATGATGAGAAACAGAACTATTTTTTTGTAGCCCTGGAACTAGAAAATCGAGTAAAAATAATTTAACACTCCATCTGGTTAAAGGTAAAAAAGACTTTATCAAATATTTTATGAAAGTTATTTTACGTTAAACCCAAAAATTTGTATTTTTGATTCCTATTATTTTGTTTCATATCAGATGTCGTTAAAACAATGGTGATGTACAGTCTTATGACTGGATTTATTTTCAATGTACCACAGTGAAAGCCATGATATGCCATTAAGTTTGCTTCAGAGTTAAAGCCTTAAAAATGCCTGTGAAGCCTCAATTCACCAGTGTAACTAAATTGTGGCAGAATATTTCGCCAGCCGTAACTCCCTAAGAAGCATTTTCGGATCTATATTTACTATCGGTTTCATAATCATAGACACCCGAGTTTGAACCCTGAATCTCCAAAACTGTATGTCGGATTTCAACATATTTAACATCAAAATTTAGCTCATTTTATTCTGCGTTGACCCATGAAAAATTTATGTTTTTAATGTTGTTTAAAATTGCCATATCGAGCTTGGAAGACAAAAATACCCCGGTTTTTTTGCTACTGCAACAAATTTCATGCGTTTAGAGGCGTGTAACTCGATAAATATTTGACCGGAAAGTTTATAATTTTATACAACATAGACAATATTATATTCTTACAGCGTGTACGAAATTTCAAAATCTTAAGTTATTTAAACTTTGATTTATTAACAATATTCTGAACTCTTGCTATCTCGGTAACCATTCGATCGTTCGGCATGGGCAAACTATCGTTTTATTCAGCGTAAAAACCTTAGTACAGATATGTTAGTAACATGAAATATCGATTGGCCAATGTTGTGGTAGAATTTTTAGAATTTTGAAAAATATGTGGGTAATGCGAGGGTGGGCGCTACTATCTATGTTACCAGTTTGTGTACGTGAAATCCTGTCGGACTGTCTACCTGAATTGAAAGACTGCATTATCAATTCACGTAGACAATCAAATTCAGGCAAATAGATAGTATTGCCCACCCCCCGCATTGTCATTCTATTTTTCAAAATTCTAAAAATTCTACCACAACATTGGCCAATCAATATTTCATGTTATTAACATATCTGTTCTAAGTTTTATACGCTGAATAAAACGATAGTTTGCCCATGCCGAACGATCGAATGGTTACCGAGATAGCAAGAGTTCAGAATATTGTTAATAAATCAAAGTTTAAATAACTTAAGATTTTGAAATTTCGTACACGCTGTAAAAAATATAATTGTCTATGTTGTGTTAAAATTTTAAACTTTTCGGTCAAATATTTATCGAGTTACACGCCTCTAAACACAAGAAATTTGTTCCGGTAGCAAAAAAACGGAGTCTTTTATTCTTCCAACCTCGATATGGCAATTTTTAAACATCAAAAATATAGGTTTACTTATTGGTCAACGCAAGATAAAATGAGCTAAATTTTGATGTAAAGTATGTTAAAATCAAACTCATACTTTTGGAGATACAATGGTTCAAACTCGGGTGTCTATGACTATGAAACCGATAGTAGGTGAATATTTTCTATATAATTTTATTATGAATTTTTATTTCATGAATATTTTCAGTTACACAATTCCTTTCTAGAGATTTGGTTATCCTTTTAAATACACTCCTTATACAGGGTGCTTGAAAATTCAAATTCAGCTCCCTTATCCCAGTTATTAATTAAGATTACCAAACGTGGTTTACGGCAATTGTATTGTTAGTGAGAGGATCTTCTGCAGCACACTGTTTTCTATTTTTCACCCTCTGTCTGAGGTGAAGTTGGGGGTACTTAAAAAAACTTAAGTGGAACGTCTTGGGTCTTCTGTACCTTATGTTATAAATGTTGATGAGACAAGAAAATACCTATATGTAACAAAAATCAAATGCTTACAAACCAAAACATTAATCGGAAAAATAAAAAATGAAGTTTCATTTTTTCTTTTAGTTTATTTATAGTCGCATTAACAGCTTGGTCATTAGCGACTAATATAGGTTTCCGTATTGTAATGGTGGGTTTTAAGTGATGTAATTTCTAGATCCTTGCCGGGAATCGAAACCGAAACCTCCCGCTTTGTAGGCTAGCGCGCAAGTCCATTTGCCACGGAGGCGGCTTATTTGGTTTTAGATATTCAAAATAACAATCATATATCAATATTGATCTTAAGTTTCAAAAATTGGTTTTTGGCCTATTGTAATCAAAAAATAAATATATAATAAAGCTTAATATAATAAATTTTATATTATTTTATATAATAATAATACTCCGGGCTCAGAGATCACAAAGAATGAGGGAATACTGGGTAAAGATCAGGGCTCAGAGATCGAAGTAGAGTCTTTCATGTTGTGGCTGAAGTGGTCCATTGTGGCCTCACAAGTAAAAAAAAAAAAAAAAAAAAAAAAATAATAATAATAATAATAGTGCGATTATTTCATAAATTAAAGTTAAGTTCCGAGTACAGATAATGAAAAAGAGGTTTGTATGCTTTTTCTGCCCACCGATCACGTGCTTTTTATTTAGACATCTCAATAACTCATCAAAAAAAATCCTTCATACCCTTATAACCCACCGTAAAATTTAAATCTAAACTACATTTCTCTATCGTAGCCAATCAGCTTTAAACCACCCAAATTTTTTTCAATTATGCAGTCAGCTTATTGTGTGAGCAAGCTGTTTTCGAGCATATTATGTAATTTTAAAATGTATTTAAAATGCATATCCAGTGCCCAGACTTGAATAAGTTTTGCGTTGGTTTCCAGTTGCAATAATTAGGCGTGTCCACAGGAAGTCCGATGATTCGTTTTAAGAAAAACTTTTGCCGGTTTTCTAGGCCATGTCCTGGTTTGTACCCCCAGACCTGCGCACCATACAAGACCGCACTTTTACTTGTTCCGTCGAACACTTTCTGCTTGGCAGACCGTGAAATATCTTCTCTAATAAACAAATTGTTCCACATACTGTTTAAGGCTTTTTCGCCGTTTTTTCTTTAAAATACACTCCGATTGACAACACACTTGTAACCGTTACCCCCAAATATTTGTATGTACTTATTGACTACACTTATAACAACAGCGCCAAAATACCATTTTTCATTTTTTTCTTAGGCACCCACCCCGTCTGAACACAATTTTTTAATTGTCCGGATTAACATGGAATTTCCGCCTGACACAGTAATCTTTAAATTTTTTAATCATTTTTGAAGTAATAACGGTTCCGAAGCTAAGGTAATTAAATCTTCTGCATAGAACAAAACTCTAATATTATTAAGCGCGCCAATCCTCAAATCCTCCCCTCCAACATGATGTATATCGTTCATGAAGAGCGCAAACAGCTTAGGTGACAAGAGACAGGCTTGTCTCACCCCACACGACGTCCCAAATAGCTCTGTTCAACCATCTTTACACCAAACACACGACTTCCTCAATGATACAAACTCTTTAACAAATTTAAAAATTCATACGACACGCCCATAGAGAACAATATAAAAAATAATTTCCTCGTTTTTACTTAGTAAAACCTCTAGAGGTTCAAACCAGCCTTTCGGCTATTGACCTAAACAACAACAACAACAACAATATTTTAAAACACTGCCTTGAAATCTGCGAAATAGCAATATATCTTATGCCCCCCCTGACAGGAGCGTATCATTAAATTTATCATTTAACGATAAGTTTAGAATTATGTTTTCGTAAATCGGACGCTTAAAGGTAGCTCAATCTGGTATTTGTTGCACAGAACAGGGAATTTTTTCTTTTCTTGTAGTTTACCAACTTTTTAGTGATAAAAAAATTTTAGTGATAAAATATTTTTTATCAAGGAGATCCGGTATTCTGCGTCTATAGGTTGGCTAGTACGTTGGTTCACTTGGCGTTAACGTGCCGAAATTTTGTTTTGTGATAATGTTAAACATAGTTCTACTCTGTGGATTACCTAAACCTGTGTTATGTGTTTAGTCCCATTCCTGATTTTTTGCATTTTATTCACCTCCCGTAATAAATACGTTACGTAAACGTTCAAAATAATGTTTAAATTTAGCGGTTGTAATGCAATGCCACGGGGAAGGGGACAGTATAATGCTGAAATTGTTTTGTTCGCGTACATCCTCAATTCCTCAAAAAAGAAAACGTGTTTAGAACTTTTGAAGTTCGTAATGCTTAATGTTATTTATTATTCATATAGCGGAGCCTCCGTGAGCCGTACCATCAGGATGATTGGTGAAGTATAATGAATAACCGTTACATCTGATGTAACTTCTAGTAGTCAAATGAGTTTCTGATAAAAGCATGAACTCGATATTGTATATGTTCAAAAATATCATTATTTCTTGAATATGTTGATTTAAGCCATTGGCGTTCCCTAGTGAGATTTTATGCATTACTTGGTCCATTTTAATTCAATTTTCAAACAACTATTGTAGTTAAATTTAATAGTGTCACAATTTGTTTTGTTTATTTTTGTATTATGTTTCTTAGTTCTAAAAATAGTTGTTGTAAATTTGAAATCGGATCAGCTTACAACGGATTGGGTAGGATTGGTTGTAGAATTGCGCTTTACAGCACTCACATAGTCTAAGACACTGTTATCTTCAAGGATTTGTTGTAATGTTTCCTGAAGATTGTTTTTTCCAAAAATTTCGGTGACATATTTTGAGCAGACTGTCTGAATTTCCGGTGGTGTACGAGTAACTGTTCTTTCGCGCAAAGGTGGAAATTTTCGTTGTTTAATCTGTATATAGCACCACCTTTGTTGTAAGAGGGATGGTCACCTCCCCACAAAGCGCATAATGATAGTGTGTCCTTGTGTTTAGCGCAAATATTAGTGTCATGACTATCACCACACTTAACGCAACGAAACGGTCTTTTACAGTATACTCTTAAATACCCGTACTGTTGACACCGCTTAATGACGTTTTTTTGGTAGGGTGGCTCGAATTTTATTTTAGCGTTTTGAAAAAATTTTATTTTGTAAATATCGTTGAGGTGCAAGTATCTGCTATTAGAAGCCGGTTCTTAATTCAAAAAAAAGTGACAGACGCCTTCGTTTTGTGCCGTATGGTTGATATTTTCCGTACGACATAGTTATGCGCGGCCAGTTATTGTACAGTTGCTTTGTTGTAACGATAACTATGTCCTTTCTCAGAGAGGAAATTGACATTTTGCAAAATCAATACATTCGTTGCACCGGCTAAAAGAATGTAGGTTTACTCTTAATACATGTATTAAATTTTAAATTAATTGTATAAACCTATTTTAGATTTGAGTATTAACAATATTAATCATAGACTTGAAGTAAGATAATACATGTAGATAGTGTAATAAATAATATGATATGAGCAATGATAAATGTATGTAGATGTATTGTACGGAGTACTGTATAGGCCTATTTAAATATGAAAAGAAAGTACAGAAACATTCTCTTATTCACCCAGTAGTTTTCAGGGCGTGCGCGCTCGAACGCACACAGCCATAGCTACCGTTTCGATAAACGTACTGTATTATGCCGTTGACGTCAACTGAGTAATGGACGTAACGTAGTACAACACTGAATGGACGGCACTAGGTGGTAGGTGTAGAAGTCGGTTTCAGAAGATTTCAGAATTTTTATTATCGTCAAATATGTGTGAATTTCGTTGGGGTTCAGTTTCATCTGACTTCGTGAGATAATTTTATACATGCTGTAATCGGTTGTCTTTGCACCATTGCTGGTGATTAGTTTTAAAAGCAGTTTTCTGCCGTGGTTTAAAAGCAGTTAGTAGTTTTTAAAAGCAGCTAGAAATAAAGACGGGGGGCGGCTTTGGTTCAGTTGTAGATGAATTGTCTTCCATGTTGGAGTTGTCTGACAAAAAGCTTGTATCCCTTTTCATTGTTTTCAGAATTGATATAAGTAGTTGATGAGCTTTAAATGCCAACCTAAGAAATAAATTATCTAACTTTTTATAAAACAGTAATTTTGTAGTAACAAAGTAATCTGTACTTGTTATTGAAAAGCCCAATTGCAGTATTATATATTGTATTTATTATTACTGATTTAATTAATATAAATTTTCTCAAATTTTTTGTTCTCTTAATTGAACTAACAAAATATGACTTGATAATCTATTAAATAGTTATACTTTACGAACAAAACACAAATACGTGCCTGTGCTAACATCCACACAGGGAAGAAATCCAGCAACATTAACTGTCAGATTGGGGGTTTAAACGGGGTGGTCTCAACGGAATATCAAATTAAACTTTAGGTTTATTTATTTTTGCGTCATTAAATACTCAGATCTTTCAGATTTGAAACGAGGTATATTTATTAAGTTCTGAGAACTAAAAGAAAATTTATAATTTTTTAATATATTCCTGCTGTGGTAAAAAAGAGTCTGTTAGATCTAAGCTTCAGTTTCAGGTTTATTCTTGATACGCTTTTTACATTATTTTTTTATGTGAAGGTGTTAGTATTCTTGTAGCAAACAGTTAGTTTGTACTTGTAATAAACATTATTAAAAGTACAAAGAGTTTTGTAATAGCATTTGATTTACCCTTAAAATGTGACCCTTAAAATACCCTTAAAAACATGTGACATTTGTATTGCATCTTTTTATACTCCGTTTACATCAAAATAAGTTGATTCAAGTAAAGCAGTAATAAGCTTAAAAACTACTGAATTCTTGAAATTTTTAGGAGGTTCTTCACATTAATTCAAAACAAATGCCGATACAAGGACTTTTTAATAAATGGTTTTAAACTGAAGCTATAGTTGGTTTATGGATTGTTTACGCGATTTCATGTCGGTAATTGATTAAACTTTTTGTTCGGTAAAAATTATTATTTTAAAAAATACTTTCATCTATTTCTTTATTAGATGACACTTAAAGTGTTACGGATTATAACAAATGCTCCATGGTATATTGTAAATGATGCGCTGCATAAGGGCTTACGTGTCAGCGCCGTGAAAGAAGAAATTACGCAGCTAAGTTTAACATAACAAGAAAAATTAGCAGATCTCCCAAATTCTTTGGCGTTTAATTTACTTGATAAAAGCGAGACATAACACGACTAAAATGAATAAAATTACTTGACCTTCCGTTTAGATTTACCGACTAACCGATATTGTAAACAATTGAAGTCCGTAATTATCGCTATCAACATCATCTTCTTCCTCTACACATTCAACTTTATTCATCTTATATCTAGACTTAGGCCTAATGTTTTCAAAAATTATAAATAATTTTGTTTTCTTTTGGAAGCAATTCCATTGGGTATTGTCTTCGTCATGTGAACATTTCATATTATTTAAGCCTACCTACTTATAGTTTTTGTTTTTAAATTGATTATAAATAAACTCAGGTGTTAAAAAAATATGAAATTGAGTATGAGGTAAACATTTGAAGTTAATATATTAAATATCAAGCTGCTCAGAAAACGGGTCAAAATAAATATTATTAAGTAAACTTAGGGACTCCCCCTTAATTATTCACATGATCTTAATACATGATGAATTGTGTTTAGATTGCTGTTATACCTTTACATAAGAAAAAATTACCAAATAATTTCTACTTAAAATTTACTCATAATTTAGAAAGTAAACGAAAATAGTCGTTTCAATCAATAAGACTAATATTTATAAACAATTTCTTGCAGTAAATCGAATTTTTATTGTTTCAGATTTTACTGCTAGAATGCTCTGATTCTACCCAAGACAACACCACTAGTGCAAAATTAGAAGTAGTTAATCATTTTGGAAAACAATTCGCTTCACTGAAAAAGGAGTTAGACGATTTATCAATTTCGTTAGCAAAGCTATCAAATAATATGAGTACTATTTATTTTGTTGGTGATACCGGGTCTGGGAAAACTACATTGGTGAATATTTTGGGATCTGATAACAAAAAATTATTTTCAATCCCCGTCGATGATGATGAAACAGATTTTATCATTGTTGACCACTCAAAAATTGGAATCGATACATTTACTTCTGGCACACAGTATCCAGATTTAATTTACGATAACAATACGGGATACGTACTATGTGATAATCCAGGGTTCGGTGATACCAGAGGTCCTGTAAATGAAATTGTAGCCTCGTATGGTATGAGGAAAGTCATAAAATATACAACGAAAATGAAGATTGTAATTGTGCTGCCTTATTCTTCAGTAGAAATCGGTGGGTACAGAGATAAATTTATTGAGGTTTTAAAGAATGTAGTTAATTTCTTCCACGATGTAGAACGTATTTCTAAAAGTATTTACTTGATTGCTACCAAAACCGAAAATAAATCTAAAATTAAGGATGGAAAACATATTTTTAATTCCGATGATAGCTTAATAAACAGAGTCGGGAACTTTTTCGTACGTGTAAAATCAAGCCTTATAAATACCATTAATGGAAATAATACCGATTCACACAGTAAAGATTCATTTATGAAATACGTAAAAATAATTGACTCACTTCTTACCAGACATAATGGGATTAATCTTGATAGAGTTAGTATTGTAAGGAAACCTATGAAAGAAGGAAAGATTTCAGACGATGAATTTATTCAAAACAATATAAATCACATTAGGAAGTTATTACTCAAAAATGACGATTTTTCAACGTTCTCTTTTGAAGATGTTGGATTCGCATTAAGTGATAACGCAAAATTATATTTAGATGATGTGTTTAGTGATATGAATAAATACATAGAGCATAATTCAAGAATGTTGAGTGAAAACATAGTAAAACCTTACACTAATACCATTAAATCTAGTTCTGATTTAAATTACATCGATAATTTTTCGGCTAAATATAAAAATGACGTCAGACAATTGTCGATTGAAATTGGTTCATGTAAAAATCCAGGCGAATACGTTGAAGCTTTAAAAAAATTTCCACATGAATTTTCATCACAATGCTTACCGATGTTTATTAAAATTTCAACATTAAATAACGATTTAGGAAATTTTGAAATTTTACTAGATAATACAAAATACACGCCATTTGCATGGAATGTATCGTTTTCAAGAGTTATTGATCACATACAGGATACACACAAAGAATACACGAAACTGAAAAAAATATTTGATAAGTTGTCGTCATATAATGTTCAGAGGCAGAGAAAACAATTTTTTGATATGTCAGCAGAAAATAATAATGTAACGATTCACAACAAAAAAGAAATTAATAAATTTTTAGAAGAAAATAATTATGATGGTATCGAATCATTAACTAATAATGATAAATTGAATGGAGTGTTAGATTATACTTTAGGGCACCAAACAACGAGTAATTGTGAAAATAATATTTTAACTATTATAGATAATTTCATCTTATTAAGTGAACTGGATGACGACTTATTTTGTAATGCATGTCCAGAATTAAAGAAAATAGTTATTCTTTCACATCACACTATATACATCGATAAGGATCTAACGAGTGATTGTCTAAAAGGTAAACATTTAACTATTATCTCACCAGTTTGGGAGATAATTGGTGACAGACAAATAAATTTAGATGGTAGAGCTATTCATGAAAAGTTACCTAAAGCTGATTTCGGTAGAATCGGAATGAACGGTAAAAATGGAAATTCAGGAGGGGAATTCGATGGTGTGGGATTTTCATTTATTAATGGAGATAAACTTTTAATAAGTTCTGTTGGAAGTAACGGTCAAAATGGGCAAGATGGTGGTGACGGGAAAGAAGGGTCAGATGGCTTAATAGGTACGAACGAAAATCTGAGGTACGACGAAGATCTAAATCGTAACACTGGAGTTTTTCTTTTAATTTATAACAGAAGAGATGATGTATACCGCTCTCGAGGATCTCCGGGGGGCAAAGGAAATAACAGTGGTGAGGGAGGTATAGGTGGTCAAGGAGGAAAAAAAGGGAAAGTTAAAATTTATAATTTAGGAAAAAGGGATCCGGGATTTACTACAATATTGATAGATGGAATTCAAGGAGAAAATGGAGAAACCGGAAACCCTGGAAGAGGCGGTGTAAAAGGATGTGATAAAAAGCTGGTTAAAAAACTACACTTCTTTTTAATTATTCCCATATGGTATAGTGAAAAAATTGAATTCATTAATTGTGGTTCAGCATCAGAGGATGGCGATATTAATATTAGAGGAAATAATTATTCTTTAGTACACACAACTGAATTTCAATATAATTCTGAGAGTATATCAGTATGCTCAGAAATTTCAAATTTTCAAGAAAGTTATTTTTCAAAACTTTATTCTATTGTTCCAGACAATATTACGGAAATGTTTGTTAACTCCATTGTTCTCTATGATCAACAATCGTTTCGTGGCGGAAATATCAGTTCCTACTACGATTCTGATAACTTTTGGTGAAGATCTCGCAAATCTTTTTATAAATTGTCCCTAACTAATGATGCTTTTCTAACCGTTCATATTACGCCATCCAAATTTCGATATGGGCTAACATTGGAAAATTTAATTAAACCTTAACAAATCTATTAACGTTATATTTTATCTCCATCTCTGTACATGTTCACGTATTTCAATAGAACTCATCTAATTATTTCGGAGTTGCAAATGATAAAGGTTTAACCTGTTCGACTATATCAAACTAAAACAACAGCACTGACCAGCTGAATAAAATTTATATACAGCCTTACTGGAAAATTTTCTTTTTCTGCTGCAAAAACAAATTTTTTTTTCTATTGTTATCTTTTAAAGTCTATTTGAACAGATGCTTGTACCATTCCTAGTAGCTATTTGTGACGTACCTACATAAACTACTTGTAAGATAGGCCTACTGTACGTAGGAATATCAACAACTCTACTTTGTATGTGCGTAACAAATTCTTATACCACGACTTTTAATTCCCGTACGTAAATAATATCATCAAAGAGAAGTACACACGAATTTACTAAAAATTATTGCCGTAAAAACGACTTGATTAGATGAATGAAAACACCACACCTACCTGACATTGTCCAGAGGAAATTAACACTTTGGAACCTACCGTTTTTCACTAAGTAATGACACCAGATCCTTGAAATTTTTAGCTATTTTACAAAGATCATGGTAGATTAATTACATTTCCTCTTTGAAACTGACATCTTTTTAAAGCTCCAAATGACTGATTAAATCTCAGAAATACAATTAATTATTAGGCCTACATTAATAGATTGCTACTAATAAACCTGCACGTGTTACTGATAAATCAACTGTACGTCTTACATAGATTGATTATACCGTAAAATAAGAAAAAAGTGCCGGCCGCAGTGGCGTAGTTGGTAACGTGCTCGCCTCTCATCATGCGGTCCTGGGTTCGAATCCTACTCAGGCACGGCATATTTTCATTTGTTACATAAAGTCATTTCATCCTCATTACACACAGTTACACCCCAACATCGTCGCTAATGACCTTGCAGTTGATGCAACGTTAAATACGTAAATAAATAAAAGAAGAGAAAGAAGTAGGGCCTATTCTATATATATGAAAAATGTTTCTTAGACAAATAAATATGAACTGACTTTATCAACTGATTATATTGTACGAAATGGAAAAATATACTACACCATAAACTGAATAATGAAAAATTAATTTTCAACCACTGCGTGGCAATTACAGTTAAGTAAAAAAAAAAAAAAATGGAAATTATGTTTCACCTTATGTATATTTGAGAATTTTTTATTACTATTATTTTAAGAAACAACTTATTGTTTTTTTTTAATAATTTAATTTACTGTCTCCAAGAGATTGGAAGAATTTGTTGAACCTACTTGTTTGTAAATGTTTCTTAATTTATTTAACATTCTATTTTGTCATATTAAAACGCAAGTTCATAATTTTACTCAAGATTCAATGTTATGACATTTAAACTCGAGGGTGTTGCTAATGAGTGAATTTCCCTTAAATGCGTTAAAACAGTTTAAAATAAATTTTACAAATATTTACTATAATCCTAATTGTTTTAAATCCTAATTGTTTTTGTTGTACTAATTATTCTAATTGTGCGTAGCTGGACAGATTCAAATTGAAATAAATAAAGTGATAAAATTACTCTCTAATACGATACAAAGTTACAAGAACAGTTGCTTTACGATTTACTAAGCAGGAAAGGTACATTCAGCAGTACTTTCCCTTGGAACACAACACGAAGGAAAAAATAAAATTCCTAACAGAACTATACGTGATTTCTGAAGATATAATTATACTCTAGGGAAAATAGTATATTTTGGATTTCTGGTGATACATACTCTGGGGAAAATTTTTGAAGTAGGCTAGATAGGTTTTTAGCTTTCATTAAAAGTCAATCCAAAAACTTGCGTTGTTTGTGATGCTGGAAAAATGATCTTACAAAATTATACTATTATTTTTTATTATTTGTATTAAATTTAGATGTAATTTATAAGTACCTTAATTGAGGTTGATAATTGCAATAATAACAATAACAACACTGTCTAGCAATGTAAAATGATGTTTAGTGCTTAATATTTGAAATATATCTATAAATAAAAATTACATTATTTTTATTAGTCTATTATTATATTTTCATAGTATGTAGTTAGCCATTCAACTTTCTAATGTGTATTCAACTAATCGAAAGTCTTTTGAAATGTATACAAACTATAAATGTTTTATTATGTTATGTCCGTCCATGAGTGCTAAAATGAAGATCCTCAACGTTAAGGTTGTGGTTTCAAAGTGTAACATGTAAAATATAACACCGAATCTGATCTATAGTTCTATAGTTTATTCCACTTAACTTTGGAACTGGTGTAAACAAATCATATGTGCGTACGGCTGAAATAATGAGACTAACGTATCTGATTTATCGAACACCCAGGCGCCAGTGACGAGTTACATTACATCAACACCAGCTGAAATGCGTTCTTCGAACGATTTCCTTGGTGCCGTAGAAGGTCGGTTGGGGTACCGAGTTCGATCCCTGTCAGGTCTGATATTCTTTAACTATTCATTGTTATCTACCTCCTTTCGACGTCAGCATCATTATTTATGAACAAAAATAGTTGAACGTAAAATAAAAGCTAGATCTTGGTGTTTTTTTTATTAAGATATCGAAAGCATTATTATTTTCATAATAAATGAAAGGTAAATCACAATAGGAACACCACGATGGTGACCACTATTAAGACGACTGATTCATTTTTGACAATGTGACCGAGAAAAGGTGAATAGGACACTGGTGGAATGGGTAGGTAGGTAACTGACTCAATGACTACGGGTTTTACCGGCGCGTAGGGCTGTGTTTATTGTTCTGTTTATTTTGTATGGCAATATCCTAAAAATATTGGTTTATTTTTTTAATTAGTAATATCTCCGTTATTATGCATGAAAATGAAAAACTTTATATAATTAATTAAACTTATTTGTCTTTAAACGTTTCATAATTTCGATTATATAACTTTTTTTGATACATTGACTTTTAACGGAGATATTCGTAGTTTTTTGTTTACCCCTCCCTCTGAACTCCTCCATCCCTTTTTGATATTACAAAAATGTATAGCTTATATCCATTTGGATTATGTCCAGAACCTAGATACCGAAATTCATTGAAGTTATTTAAGTCGTGATGTAACATACAAACAGACAAAAATTCAGCTGAGCTTATTTTAGGTGTTTACGTGGTATATCTGGCGTAGAAACAGAATTTGGAGCATTTTGAAAAATTTTTCAGACAAAATCACAATTTTATTTGTATAGATTATTTTTTATGTTAATGCCTGCTTCTGGATCAATAATATTTCTGTGTTTCTTGTGTGGGTAGCTCAGGCATTTATTCTTCCTGTACTAATTTCTGTTTATCGGTCACCTGCATTCTGTTAAGCAAATTATAAATTACTATCTCAGGTTGTAATTATTTTTGGGTCACAGTATTTAACTTAGCTTTAAATTTAATTCAGTTTTAGTATTTCGTCACGCTAAAATTTAATAAAAATGGAACTGTTGAAAAGCGCAGGGAAGAGAAACCGTTGAAAAGTTAAAAAATAAAACTGGTAAGGATTTTCTTTGTTTCTTAAAAAGAAAGAATAAAGGAGTTCTGTGTTGAATTTTGAAAATATAACCGAAGCTAACACAGGCGTTGGCAAAAGCAGTGTTTTTAATATCTTGAACCAATTGAAATAGTTGGGAGAAAAATGTTAGGTCTGCTACGACACGGAATAAAAATAGAGCGAAACGTTTTTTAATTTTAGATGTACTTCAACTGGTTACGTTAAAATAACGGACAGTTTTTCTTGACCAATATTATCCCCCTCCCACATATATATTTTGATTATGCTGTCACCCAATGGTGCTAGCATTTAATGTTTAACGTCAGTTTCAGTGTTTTATAAACAAATTAATTTTTTAAAATGTAACTGAATCCTATTTTTAACTTAAACAACAATTTAGTAGGTTGTTAATTGCAAAAGAGTAACTTTAGTGACATAACATACACGACTAAACTGTAATTTAATCTTATTTGTTGTTCAAACAGTATTTTAAGGAGTCCTTATATTAACAAACTAAATTTACTGGCTTAGTCCTTTTCAGTCACTTAATATTACAAAAGTGTCCAACAACTGAAGAAGTGCTATAACGTTCACGTGATTGGGATGATGATCTTCATGTTTCTTGGTACACTTACATACTTCTGCTACTGTATTTACTTGCAAGTCACAATGGATGGCACGGTTGCGAGCATACCACGGAGCATTTAAATGTTCTTGAGGACCTTGTTTTGGAATCTTTTGATGGCATTTAGGCTGCTTTCTTTCGTGCAGCCATAGATCTACAGGATATTATGTCCGTTGTTTACTACTTGCTTGAGATGCTAGAGATGCAATTTATTGAAGATTGACAGTTCAGATGTCCGACCGAGCAGCCAATACATGTTTCTACAATTTATTCGTAATTCTGACGTTTTCTTCTCAGTGGTTTCTTCCACCTGAGCTTTGCGTCATCCCAAGATACTTGGCTGTGTTGGCAAAAGGTACTGTACTATCATTGTTACGGGAATGTGATTGTTTCTATTATTGGTAAAATTGCCATGCACTGACTTGTTTTCATTAAGTCTGAGCTTCCATTCCCTGGTTCACATACTAACTGCAGTGCTAAACTCGCTGTAGATTTTCGGCCGAGTACTCCACCAAATTGTCTGATACCAGTACGGCTGTGTCGTCAGCAAACTTACTAAAAATCGCTTATTCATTTAACGGCAGATCACTGGTGTAGGCATATAAAAAAGAACGAATACGCTCCACTGTGGATACCAGTAACGATTGGCTTAACTTCAGAATTACTGTCTTCCTGCTTCACCTGAGAAACTGTTTCACAAATGTTTGAACTCAATGAAACAAGCAAATCGGCATTCATTCTAATTTGTATGACAATCCTTCATGCCAGACTTTATCAAATGAATTTTTTGTTGTCTTGGGCTTGATCCAGGAAAACCGCTGAACAGATTATTTCTCTTCCAGTGAATTTTCTAATACACAAGATATGATTTTCTTGATCGATCATAGAATGTCTATTCTAAATTTAAACTATTTTACGGAAGAAAGGGTTTCTTATAAAATTCTTGTTAAGCCACCTAAGTAAAATTGTTTTCAGACAATTTTACTATCACAGGTAGTAATGATATAGGTCTGTAAGATTGTGTTTAATTTGGTGCTTAGCTGGGTTTTGGTAACTTAATGACTTCAGCCATTAAGGGACAAGAATTTCTAAGGGAAGTTATTATTTGTAACTTTCCTTTTCATATCAGGCGTGTTAGTCCAAGCCGCTTGTTGAACGTCCTTATAAACTTTTATACCTCATTGTCTATTGTTCCTTATTTCTTAACCACACCTGTAATGAAATGGCTGCCTCTTATCACACTTAAACCATTTCCATTTCGTGAGTTCATTACAAAGAACTAATTTAGACTGTTTTTTAATAATGTTGTTACTTATTGTTCATAAAATTAAA
Organism: Catonia carolina; assembly: GCA_035578175.1. Lineage (NCBI taxonomy): Eukaryota > Metazoa > Arthropoda > Insecta > Hemiptera > Achilidae > Catonia > Catonia carolina. Next base: position 305,133,733 of record JAQMRL010000001.1, on the reverse strand, counting down.
GTGTGATCAATAAATAAATTATTGGATTCCGTCTAGAATTTTATTTGGGTCAGTGGGCCAGTGAGTAGGGTTTCCTGTTGAATGAAACAAACAATTTATATGTGTAGCTGCTACGTAAAACTCTCTTCTTTTTGCATTAATTAAACGATAATGCTCAGTTAATATGTTTTACTTTAAAGTTACCGCCTATGATACATTTATTATCAAGCTTATGTAACAATAATCTTTTTTCTTATTATTATATTGTGAAGTTCAATAAACTGCTGACACACAGAATTTACTTGTGTTTCTTTTAACTGTTATAGTAGTAGCGTAAATACCAGCTGTTTGATTTATTTAACATTTTCATAAGTGAAATACTATTTTTTATTAATATAGCTGTATGATGCCACCCATTGTTTTCAGTTTGGTTAATATGTTATATTTTATACCCTCCATTTTTATTACAAAGTCTAGTTTATGATATTCATTTTTTTAATTCTTACCAGTCTGGCTGATGCTCCATTAGTCAGTCAGCAGTTTAGCTTATTTTTCTAAGGTCTTAGGCCATTATACTTTTTTACACCCATATTTTTATCCATATTTTCTAAGATGGCCAACCTATCTAGCACTGTTTTGTTAAATATTACTTGAATTTGTCCTGTTCTTCTATCTTGGCCATTATTTTATTAAGCATAACAATAAGTCTGTTTTCACTGTCGCTACATTCAACTACCAAACAAAATCTTAAGTTTAGTTCTAGAATGACCAACAATAACTTCAGAAAAAAATGTTTTTGGTATAGTACTTAGGCCTACATTAGTTTCCCACTTACCTGGTCGACGTAAAGTTGCGGGAGTGAATTGTAAGGGGAAGCAAAGGTTAGAATATTTTAAACAAATTACAAAATATGTAGGTTGTTACAGGTGTGTAGATATGAATCGACTTGTACAAGACAGAACAGCTTGGAAAGCTGCTTCAAGCCATCCGAGAGACTGATGACATATAAAGAGTTTAGTAAACAAAACCTTCTTGCGTTTACTATCTAAATATTTTAAAAGGCAACGTGAATAAAACAGATGTACTGATAATTTTGAATCTAACAAACCAAATTGTTTTCCAATTGGAAAAGCTATGAAGGTGTTAGCTAAAGTTCATCTTGTTACCTTTTGTATGTATCTCTGTAGTGCTTATATTTAGGATATTGTTTTATTAGGAAGTATCAGAGACAGAATCTAAACGACAAAAAAAGAGGTTAGTTGTATTGGAGGACGTATGGTAAAGATGAAAAAACGACAACATACATTTGAATACATTCAGTGAGTAGGAAAAATCCGCATAAAAAATCTTATTAGTTTTTTTGGTTTTAGAGGTCTCGACAAAACTGCCCAACTGTTTACGTAAATAATATTCCGCTGCTTCACACTGCTCAAACGCGTTATTCAGACTTATACTTAGACAGAAAACTTGCATGGAACGCACGTGTTACACGTACTCGTCACAAATTCAAAACACCCTTTTATCAACTGAAACACTTACTCGATAGACGTTCTAAATTAAACGCTTCACATAAATTAACAATCTACAAGACAGTCTTAAGACCAATCTGGACTACGAGAACAAGATTCTACGAACAATAACGCAATGCCCTTTTTACGTCACAAACTCAATGTTGCACAAAGACTTACAAATCCTGTACGTAATTAATGTCGTGAAACAACTATACAAGACCATGCTTGACAAATTTGAGTTACATGACAACCCTCTCAAACAAAACATGTTCACTAGGGCGACACCGGGTACTCAGCACAGACGTTTAAAACGCCTCTGGCCTAGGGATCTTCTTGGCAAACTGTAGGACCTCGGTGATGACTGCAAGCTCCAGCAAGTAAGTCAAGTTTTGGAACCTTAGCTTCATATTTAAAAATTGTTGTATTATTGTAATAACAGATACTAAATTTTCGATTAGAAGTATCAAAAAGGAGGTCTTGATCATAAGCAAGTTATCATGAAAAATTTTATGTATTATACTTGGTGTAATTTGTGAGCCTACAATAATCTAAAACATGTAAAAAAAATTCCTTCTGACTCATAATAACATGAATACACTCTCTCTTCCTCTCTCTCTTTCTTACTCCCCCTTCCACATTCCTTCTCTCTCAGTTAGCGTAGGCTATAAAGTGTACGCTGTGAAGTGGTAAAAAGTAGGTTTCCGTGTAAGTTTTAAAGTAGTTTAATTTAATCACCCTCTTGTGTGTACTTCAATTCATGAGAGTTTTCCCGTATTTTTTTTCTTTCACACAAACTCACATTAAATCCCTCTATTCATTCCACCTTTTCCTCACATTTGAAATAGTTGCATTTTTTATTTTTTATTAACTCAAACGTTGTTCTTAAGAACCAATTCTAATAAAATAAATGGATAAATTGGTCTTTAATATAAGACCGATACAAAAATAAATAAAATCTATGAATAAATAAAGCAATAAATCGGTCTTTAATAGAAGACCAATATAGGTGTAAGAGATTACACTTACACCTCTCGCCAAATTTCTGTGCGGCTGTATAATTGTATTAAATCAGTAGGAAGCGAGCGTGCGGTTGATAATTCTAAGGTTTCCCGCTTTATGCAACTGTCCAAACATTACAATATTCAACAGCATATCGTTAAAGTTATAAAAGATTAGTGTTTGTCTTACCTCCAAAATACGTTATTAATAGAAATACAACAATGAAAATATAAAAATGAGCCACTTGCAATATGAAAATGTAATTACAAAGAGCGTAAAATTTTGATTTTGATATCATCCTCCGTGAGATATGAATTAGATTAATATCGTGTAATAAGTGAAGAGCGTGACGTCGTTAAGTGATCAGCAGCAGTGACCCAACGATTAAAATGCCCTTGACAAGGAAGGTCTCTTTACCGGACCGTTTTAATTTATAGAATTTCCTGAAGAAGATTTATTTCCGCCTATACATCAATCTAAAACATTATTGACCGCTCCGTACGCTTAGATAGTTAACTACTGTGCTTTTGTTATTCTACGCTTAATTTATAATTATCATTGTCTGTAACAAAATCAATATTACCCATCTGTATAATTTTTCATGATAAATATTTTTCATTCACCTTCTCTTCAGATACTACGGTAGCAGAGAAATATTTACAATAGTGAATTCTTAAAACAATTTTTCATCATCCGTGATACATTTTAAAAAGAACTGAGGTGAAAAGTTGGCAATTTAGGCAAAAATTCTAGTTTTGGTTTTGCATGTTTTAATTAAAAACAATTTTATCTTGTAAATTCCAAAAATAAATTTTCATGCACGGCCCTAACTCTCCAACATCATTTCAATCTCTTACACGAATGGTGTCAAACATGGAAAATAAAATTTAATGCGGGCAAATTTCTTTACGTATTTTTTATACTTCGTCACGGTGAGTACCCACCCGCATATTTGTAGTCAACCTCTCACAACGACGGACACTATCAAGTATCTCAGTCTGACTTTATAATTTCAAGAAAAGACTGACTTGGAGCCGATACACCAAAGAAAAACTTTTGTTACTAAATTATAGACTTAAACTTTTATAATCCCTACTTTACAAACGATACAAATTTACCAGTGACACAAAAGCTCCGGATAGATAATTCTATTTTGCAACCTATATGAATTTACAGCTCCATAATTTACGGCTCAACCAGACACCAGATTTATTTACAAAAAGCCCACCAGAACACCGGGCACAACAGAAGGCACACCAGTCAAAATGTTATGTCTTATAGTTGAAGCACCACTATTTGTTAGTAATAAAACCTAACAATGGAATATAATTTATCTTTCGCCCAAAAGTCTGTTGAATACTTGTAGAAACACTTTCACAAGTTTTAAGAATACGATCATCTACTTGTACATTAACTTTTCAATTTAAATCTACTTGACAATCCCACAAGACGCCTAATATGAAGCTGAAGTGCGTAGATACCTGCTAATTTAATGAATTAAAGCTAATTCAAATTTTAGATAATTTTTAAATCACAATTTATACGGAGGCAGACATCGCGGCCCTACCCATGTCATGTCTATCTTTTGACTTTAACACAGTTATCATTATCATCACATTTACTGACTTATATCATTAATTTACTTAGGTTTGTAATTAAATCATAAAAGAAGAACGAATAATGCCCCTATGATCAAAATAGGCTCTGCTATGGCAGTTTCTGTACAAATATTTATTGAGTTTTTTCAAAATAAACATTTGAATCTGCATAATTTACTTTGTTTAATTAGTTTTAAATTTAGTATATTCAAAATGCTTCTTAATTAGCCTGAAATTTTGTAATGCTGGTTTATCAAAACGTGTCGACAAAAACGTAGCATGGAATTTCCTGTAGGGCAAATAAGTAGCTGTTTTATAATAAATTCTGTTCTAAGGTACGACTAAGAACGAAAACTCCAGGACAACAATACACTTTTCTAGCTTGTATATTTAAATTGCATACCAAGACACAGTTCTATGGATATTTATGTGTAAAATAGGGTGTTTTTTAAATTTTTTAATTGTTAGTTGAAGGAGTAGATGAATTTTAACTTTTCATAAAAATTTATTGAATAAGGCCTAAATAATTGATACAGAATCTTAAAATTTTCAGTAATTGCAAATATCGTTAGGTTCCAACAGTACACAATGCATTGTAATCATAATACTATTATTATAAAAGTTGATATTTTCAGTTCAGTCAATCCAAAGTTCGCATTTAAAGAACCATATTGCAAGAACGATCCAAGCCATTTTTTCGAAATTTATAAATGCTAGCACATTCTGTAGTTGATAACAAGTAGCTAGTGTGTACTTCTACAATAAATGCCAAACCGGAGCAAAAACGATCCTAGTTATTTATATTGTGAATAACTTTATTAATATTGCTCAAACGGGAAAAACGATTCCAATCAGGCTAATACAAAGTAATACTGATCGTAATCAAGAAGACAAGTCGATACTTCTGTTCGTTTGAGATTATGTCTGTATGCTAAAGGCATGGTCAGAACGCAAATTATGCATTATACACCATGCAAAATATGCCGCACTATTTTATACAAAACGTTCTGTCACACTCAGTTAAAATATTACAAAATTTTGTGATAATACATTTTACTTCTTGTGCCTTCGTTTATAAGACTAGAAAGATTAACGGTAAATTAGTTGAAATTATTAAATGAAAAAGCATTACCGAAGTGCACACATGTACTTTACACTAGTGACTGTGATCGTCCTTGCAATTTTATGATGCGCTAATCAATTGACTAGTAAACAGTTTGCGCTATACTTTTAAAATTTTTTCCTATTGGGTCTTTTAATGACGCGAGGCTGTTTTGTCGTTCGTTAAGTACTTAGTTTTCTCAAAGGAAATCTGTGATCTTGCTTTTTCTGCTCGTTCTTTTATGACGTTGATTTAACCTCTTAATCTTTTGTGTTCCTAGGAACGATTGCTAGATCGTCTGCAAAAGCCAGTCAGTTTATCCTTATGCCATTCTTTGATTTTCCTATATGGTTTAACAATCGTTTATTGGCAAGTTCCATTCCCTATTTCTGAATAACCGTCTCCAGCACGCAGTTAAAAATAACAGGTGACCGTTCATCACCCTGCCTAACGTCAGTATTCATTTTTAACTATTGGGAGGATTTTGCTAGAAATTTTACTTTTGATCGTGTCTGAGCCAATGATTGCCGTTGTTAATTATTCTAAACTATTCAGTAGCGTTTTCCGGTCGATTGAATCATAACCTTTCTTAAAATCAACAAGCACTACCAATTCACACAACTCAATGAATCATTTACCATTCCTGTTTGTTCTTTTGTGTACCGGGTAGTCACCAAAAATCTTCCGAATTGTTCTTTTCCGATACGAGCGTTGAAATCAACTAAAACTCGGACGTTCTTATCTGACACTTTCTCTATTTAGTTCTCTTGCTGGTCCTAGAAAGCGCCCATTTTTTCTGGATTTCTTCAGTTGTTTATTTTAATACTATAACCAAGTAGGCTAAGTTTGCTTGTGTAAGTCTCGCAAACTCCGAAACGATTTCAAAAATTCTTTCGCTGTTGGAAGCTTACACATTCCTGAGTAACATATGCTATATTGCATTACATAATTTTTAAATTGTGAAAAAATTGCGATTGGTAAAATGAATTGTTCTTTTATTTGATTTGTTAAGGGTAAGATTAGTTATTTTTATCGATCTATTTTATTGAATACCATCTATTGTAAGGACAATGATTTGTGTTATGTAGTATCTCAATCAGATACAGTACAATGACGCTCTACAATAAGAACTGATCTTATACTCTTTCCTTTTTACAAATTTTGTAAACTATTTACGGGAAAAATGTGAAAAAATAACGTCTTATCCAATTTCTGCACAGAAAGTTAGGTAAACCTTCACAAAACGTAAAAAAAATCGTACCATATTTAAAAAAAATAAATTGTACCTACTTTTTCTTATTACATATTGTAACATTGTACAGGGATAAAGTCTACTAGTAATGGTTAAGGGAACAAATTTTTCATGTAAGAAACTCCGTGTTCCGTAAGTGTTGTGTGTTAAACAAGGATAAATTATTGCGATGAATGGAGTGTTTGGTATGAAAATTCAATGAAAATTAGTACTTGTTGAACCGTTTGTTTTTATTTTGGTTCCCTCTATAAAGTTCACGATTAATTGGAGAAATTACCAGATCGCAGGTATAAAAATATTAAGCGCTTTTGTAGTGAGTTAGTCGGTACTTGATATGTGAATGGGAATTTTTGTCGGGTTGTTCGAAATAATGTCGTTACAGGACTGGTTCTGAATATGTTTATAGTGTGTGTGCTTACGGGTGGTACTCAATTGTTGTGGAAAGATAAACTATTGTTTTGATTGTTAATTGATTCACTCAAAGTTAAAATCAGTTTAAGCTTAAGTTTTGTAATTAAATTAATTGAAGTAATCTAATTATTCTTGTTAGTAGTTTAAGTTGAGTAAAAATTAATTGTGTCAATAAATTGTTATAAGTTAAAAGAAGTCTGTTTATTATTTATTATACTTAGATTCCGAACAAACCTGGGCTTAAGTGATACAATATATATTCATTTACTCTCAGTTTGTAGTTCTCCTCTTCCAGTGTTGATTGACACTGATGTCGACGATATTCCCGTATCACGTAGTAAATTGGTTTTATTTGTACAGTTATGATTCGGCTTCAAACGAGTGAAGTGCAGTGAGCGGTGTATTGTTAGTTTTACATACTAAATAGTGATAAGTTATCTGGCCGAAATGTGACCACTAGTTCATTAAATGAATTGCCGTCATGTTTATTTATATCATTTTTACTTTTTTTGCATAGGCCTATATGAATATAACATAATATATCAAAATCGGTCAACCGGAAGTAGTAGTTTATTCGGTAATTTTTCACAATTTTTCACATCTGCAATTTTCTCAAAAACGCTCATTCATTTTTTTTTAAATCGCCTCATTTACTACATTATTTTGCTCTACAAAAAATGGTGGGGGATGTATCTGCTGAAATTCTTCGGAAGGCTGTTCTCTCGTAGAAAATATGTTTTTTTTAAAGATTGCGCCCTTGATATGCACTTTAGCGCAAAAGTGTTTACAATAAAAGTTGTATGAAATTTAAAAAATTACAACTTATATATTAAATATTTCTTTCTCTAACGCTTCGTTTGGTAATTAGTGATTTTGTTTTTTTCATGAAAATCTGTAAAAAATGAATTTAATAAAATTTCGGCCGTATGCATTTTATGACAAAAGTGTATAATCAAATTTACAGAAAATTAAAAGATCTAAAAATTTTATTCCAAGCATTTTTATCTACAGAGCCTAGTTAGCGTCAGAGAGTGATGTTTTAAGCCAAACTGAGGTTGGTTTTCATTTTGTTCACTCATGATTAAAGTGAGGTTATATTTTCTAAGATGATTTTTTTTTACTATTTCTAATGTGTTATTACTAATTAGTTTGTATTGGTCATTATTTTATTTGGTAAGAGAATGTGTGAGTTCACAACAGATTTTTTTCTTATACGTTTTGTAAAAACATTTATACAATACAAATTAAAATTGTGCTCATAAAAGATTTTATGAATTTAATTGTAACAGTTGCATGGTCAGGTCTATTTATATTAAGTATCGTAGGCCAATGCAGCAACCGCCGAATGTGGTTTAGTAATTAAATCTGTACTAGGCCTACGTCAGTTACTTGATACATTAAACCGATGACTTAATACCGTTACAGATTTAGTATCACACTCAGTGAGTAAATAGGCACATTATAATACACTGTTGAAGACGAATAAACGTCAGAGTGGGCCTTGCTCCTAGCCTCTCCCTTCACCCCTTGTACTTAACAAACTGTATTAAGACGCGTTTACACTGGTGTTTAATTTAGGCTACAACCACGGTCTGAATGTGAAATAGGCTCTGATCATGTGAAAGGATATATACAACTTTCAACTCACTAAATTCTTTCCAATTAAGACGCAATTAAACAAAAAATAACTAGCATAATTATTTAAAATTTCTTCAAGAAAAATGTCGAGGAATTATTGAACATGTTTCATACGTATAGTTTATAGACCTACGTAAATTTTTTTGTTTCGTTTCAGAGTAATGATCGTCTCCACAAACTAACGTTTGTTCCTGATAAAATTTTTAAATAGGTTCAAAAAATGCTAACAACTTTTAAAGAATTTTTTAGGGCATTTATGTTGACACAAACAACTGCTAGCATTTAGCATTTAGCCAATATATGGCATCATAATAAGCTGATTTAAAATATTGTCAACCAAATATCGTCCTATTTTATAAATTATTTCATAACTAAAGTTTACGTCATATTATTGTGGCTTTGAAAGTCAACGAAGCCACAGTGTTGCCGGATAGCATTTTTCTTACGCTACACGTACGATTATCTCACTCACACAAGCACACGATCACATTAAAACAATAATATGTATTTATAAATACAATGCGTTACTGATGTGTTTCAGGTCCGTTTAACTTTCAGTTCGTTATCATAGTTTGCTTTGTTCATCCATAGTATGGCATAACCTTAGATTAATTCACTTATCCTTCTGCATACGCGGCAACACTGGAAGATGAGGATAGAGGTGGAGCTGTTAATAACGTATGACATTAAAGCTCACCATAATATGACGCATACTATTGCAACACTAAAAACAAAATAATGTTATGGATAACTATTGTTATGGTGCCTCAGAAGAAACAAAATAACAACAAGAACATGCATGAGCACACAAGAAACAGAACGTGTTTACGACTGATTCTCTAGTAAGAGAAATTATTTTAATATTTCATAGGCAAAATTGATAGAATAATGAGCATTGTGCGTGTCAGATATATATACCAGGTTGACCTCTGAATTCATATTAGCTGCTACTGATAGAATCATATGTGGAAACTGTGACACACCTACGTACTACTTTTAAACATAATATTGGAAGTGTGAAAAAGTTACACAAATCTTAGAAGAAAAATCCGGTGTAAAACACTCACACAACTTTCTCTTGCCAATGCAAATAATGAACAATATAACCTAACCTCACTAATAAAACATTAGAAATAAACAAAAAAACTAACCTCAAAAAAACATAACCTTATTTTAATCATGAGTGAATGATCAAAAATAAAAGTCAACCTCAGTTTGGCTTATATACGCTAAACTAGGCTCCGTAGAGAGAAATTCTTGAAATAAAAGTTGTGGATCTTTTAATTTTCTATACATTTTATTATACACTTTTGTCGTAAAATGCATAGGCCTACTATGGCCGAAATCTTAAGAAATCAATTTTTTGCAGGTTTTCACGAAAAAAAAACAGAAACAAATCACAAATTACCACTAAACTAAGCGTTATACAAAAAAATTGATGAAATAAAAGTTGTAGATTTTTTAATTAGCTACAACTTTTATTATAGTCTACTCGTTAGCTATGAAATATAAACACAGTTCAAAAACAAACATAACGTTAAAAAATGTAGAAAAGTGGATGTATTTATTCATAATAATAGTTTAGAGCATGTAGAAACAGCGAGTTTCTTGGAGTATCTCTACATAGATTTTTGTCTTGGGACTTTTATACCAATCAAGTTGGTAGTAAAATATCATTTCGGGTATTTGCACTAAAAAAACTTGGCAGATTAAATGATAAAAAATTACTAATGGCAGCTTATCATGGCCTCATTCTGTCTCATATCCGTTATGGTATCTTAGTATGGGGTAATTCTAGCATGGGTAATATGAATAGAGTTTTTAAAATTCAAAAGAAAGTTATTAGGTGTATGGTGGGACCTAACCAGGTAACTTCATGCAGGCCACTATTTAAGGAGCTTAAATTGCTTACAGTTGTTTTTCTCTACATTTTTGAGGTGATTATGTATATTAGGCAAAATAATTTTATGCAGAATTTCAATGTTCACAATCATAACACGAGAAACAAATATAATTATTATGTGGCTAATCACTTCACAAAATTTTTTGAACAAAAACCTACTTATGCAGGGAGAAAATTTATAAATAAATTCTTCTGCTCCAATTTTTAAAATGTGATAATTTACATTCCTTTAAAAAAACAAAATGCAAAATTACTTGATTGGTGAAACTTTTTATTGCGTACAAGAATTTTTTTCTTGATAGTAGTGATATATTGGTGATTTTTAACAAGAACTTCGAAGCCGTTTTTGAGAAAATTGCACAAAACTTTAAAATGAGACAAATAAACTGCTACTTCTGGTTGACCGATTTTAATGAAAATGTTCGTGGCAGGTCTTCTAACGGTACCTAACTTAAATTTCAAGTTTTAACTTAGTACGATGTTCCGTTCTTGAGATATTTTGTTCAAACACACACACACACATACACACATACAGACCGATAGCTAGAAACATATTTTTTGGGTCCAGGGGGTCTTCAAACGTGTATATCTGGTAAAAACTCTGTTTCGAAAAATCAACACGAAAACAATAGTTTACTTCCTATATATTCATATAGGCGAGAGAAAGTAAAAATATTATTATTATTATTATGTTGAGGATTGTCAACTTGGTTTAGAGTACAAAAAAGACGATAGAATTTTGAAAAAAGCGCATTATTTAATTGTATTTAAACGATTTGGTTTTGAGCGTTTACGTTACGTTGTGTATGTGTATTAGTTATTTGTCGTGTATACGTATGTTGGACATGCGGCGGGCCCTTTTCATTTTAATTGTGTATTTCTATATTTTATGTTTATTTGTTAATTTTTGTTGTCGTTTCAAAACTCAACTATATTTTATTTTAAACTGTCATAGGCCTACTTGGAAAACATGAGACACACTTCGAAGAGATAACACTTATTGGAGATAACACTAGGCAGTTTAGCAGTTGGCAAGTATGAATTTTAACTATACACGCGGATATGATTCAAACGGAATTGACAACATTTTTATCGAGTTGCGCTTAGTTTCCTTGAGAGATTATTTCATAGATTTCATGACGAGATATAATAACCATAGCAGTCCTTGCCCGATAAAATTAAAAAGAAACAATTGAAACAGATGGATCGTATTGGTGACGGTTTTAGTTCGCCAATGAGTGAGGAAAATGATAGTGAAATGCTGGTATACACACCTCAACTTTCGGCGCTACTATGCTTCCTAACCCTTCTTTATTTTTTTATTTTTTTTATTTAACGTCGCATCAACTGCAATGGTCATTAGCGACGACGTTGGGGTGGAACTTTATGTGATGTAGGATGAAATGATTTTTTGTAACGTATGAAAAAATGCCATGCCTGAGTGGGATTCGAACCCAGGACCGCATGATGAGAGGCAAGCACGTTACCAACTGCGCCAATGCGGCCTTCTTTATCTTGTTTTGTTTTTTTAAAATGAATAATTATATAACAAAAAGTATTCTTCTAATGTTACTAAAATTATTTTATAAATTTATAAGCAAAGTAATTGGTATGTTGTTTGTATATATCAGTATTAAATATAATATTAATAATTTAAAAATAAAAATAAAATTAGAGAAACACGAATTTTTGTCTATTTAAGTAGGCAAAATGAAGAGGATAAGAAAAGCTTAGGAGACAGACCATACAAATGTTTCAATAAAGAATGTGAAATTTAATGGATAAGTATAAATACTCGTAAGTAGCTCTATTGTCACTTAAAATAAATTACACATGAGTCAAATTATTTTGGAATAGAAAATAAGAAAGTTATACTACTGTATAAAATGCAGAACAAAAACTGACTAGGCACTCACTTGGAGTGGCCAAGGAAAACTGGATGAAAACCTTGCCCAGGACAGCCAAGCATTATTAGAACTAAAACTAACGGGTGTTTTATTAAGGACGCAACTTATAAGAAGATTATAAGAAGATAAAAGTAATACATCGGTAAATTTTCTGTCCCCCAATCGGTATGTTGGCAACAGTATACTCAAGGCTAACTACCTAAGACAGTTAAAATGTTCCAGTCAAGCATTAGTGTGGTAACAGCACTCGTTTCGTTATATTGTGTCGGCAATGGTTTTTTCCAAGGAAGAACCGGGTGTTTTATTAAGGACGCAACCCTATGTTAAAAGCCACAATCTACGGCATATTTTTATTTTCCGTACTTTACAAATTATTAATTAATCTAAATCATTATTTTACAAATGAATAGCAAATTGCAATGAAAACATTGTAGTACTTCTATCTTCTTATAATAAGGGTTGCGTCCTAAAAAGGTGTTGCGTAAAAAGGTGTTTTGCTTTACTTTCATTTTCACTTCAAAGGTGTACAAAAAAGGAATTGTAAGCAATTGAAGCTTCTTAAATAATAATCTGTATGAGATTAAGTCGTCAACTTCCACCATTCACCTAATATCTTTTTCTGAATTTTAAAAACACTCTCCATGTCAGTCTGTGATGAATTACCCCAAACTAAAATGTCATACCGGATACAAGATAAAATTAAACGATGGTAAGTTGCTACTTACAATTTTTTATCAATGTTGACAGTTAACAATAATTCATTCAGAAATTGGACTAAAGATTCTATGGTAACATGTACGTATTCATTTTGAGATTATCTACCAGTAAACTTTTATTGATTACTGAAGTATTATCAGCAAACAATAAAGCTCTACTGTTGGGTATGATTTCTGGTTATCTATTTATGTAAAAGAAAAACAAATTGGGACCTAAAATTGAACCCTTTGTAACACCAGCTTTGAGATCAATCTTTGTAGACAAAATTTTAGTAAGTTTACTCCTAATGACTCTAGTTATTTCTACGCATTGTAATGTACCTATAAGGTAAGACTCAAACTATGTAAGTTCTACATCCTTAACACTTAATAACTCCAAAGTTTTCAACAAAACTTCATGTTCAACACTGTCGAAAGACTTACTCAGATCTAACAAAACAGCTAAGACTCTCTCTCCTGCATCCAATGTATCAACTACCTGCCAAAAAGCGAGACAATAGCGGTTTTATTTGACTTGCCCTTACGAAAAACCATGCTGACTTTCTTAGATTATAAAGTTTCCAGTCAAAAAACTGATTAACCTAATGAACCCCACCTTTTCAAAATATTTGTAGTGTTTAGAATACAAATGGGCTTATAATTTTCAACTAATTGGGTATCACCATTCTTAAAAATAGACAATATTTTATCCTCCTTTGATTATTTTGTACACTTACTTCCAGGGAGAAAAATAAGGCGTTAATTAGATGAAGGAGATGAAGTTAATACATTTTTTTTGCAATGATTTGATAGGTTGTTATAAATTTTATAAGAGCAGTAGCATGGTGTATCTTAGTATAGGAAAAGGGATGTAGTAAAGTAAGACAAAAACAAAATAGCACTGGAGAGAACTCATTGTTGCCAAAAGGCTAATGTATAAAATTTCAAGCCAATGGTTTCAGTTCACTACTAACAACATTTTTATCGATAATTTTAGCTTATTTTGAAGCACATAGTCAAGCTGTAAATCGTTCACAAATAAGATATCAAAATAAAGCTGTAGAATAATGTAAACCTACCTTTGAGTTAGGCCTAAAACAAATTATATTGTATAAGAGAAAATGAGTTGATATGGTGCATTAAATTGTATCATATTGCACAGGCTCCTTTTATGGGTCACATTATCTTTATGCAAACCATTTGCAGTTTTGACCTTCACGCTCTTGTTTTCTGGGCCTTGAAATTGTGTTGTCATGTTAATAATTTAACTGTTACAACTCTAATACAGTAATTTATGGAGATTATAATCAACGCGCTTAAGAGGATTCTTTAGTTTTATTACAGTTGTAGTCTTAATATAACTTAATATAACTGTGAGACATTTTCCTCAGTGTAACAAAATAATATTTTTTTAGACTACATTTTAAAATATGAAAAAAATTATGAGGAATTTCAATTTTGTGTACATAGTAAAGTGACTTCGTGTCTTACACGAATTAATAAAATATTCAATAAACAACTCAATAAAATTTTAAAAATGGCCACGTCTGTGGCGCTAAATAGCGTGGTAGACTACAAAGTAAAAAATTACTTGTTTGATTTTTGGCTAAAGTCTCAATATCAGTATGTTCAAAATTAATTTAAATCGTATTTAGTTTTTAAACAATATTATTCAGGCTACTTTTTTCTTAAATGCTGGAGTAAATATGAAGATTTTGAAAAAAAATTAGAGTGATAGACCAGAAACTTTTTGTGAAAGTGAATGCGCTGTGGTAACGTTAAATATAAAAATATATTAAAAAAATAAATACAATAAGTAACGCTTCTGTATTTATTATCTAGTAAAATATATGTGATCTCGACAGGTCAGAAGATAGAAGTGTTATTGATTCTGTTACAAATATTGAGTACGTTGAACGAATAATTCAATATGTAATTAAAACCATTTACAAAACACTAGTGATATTGTAAAGCAGTAATTCTTTTGTGAATCCCCTTCCACTAAGAAATAAATGGGAACGAGAAAGCCGACGAAGCAGCCAAACTTGCTATTACCTTTACCAACAAAATAAAAAAATCGTCCCATCATTTTCTCGTCTACTATCCTACATATTGTACGGACTGACACTCACACCTTACAACCAAAACTTTTTTTATAACAAACTAGACCAAGTGACATTTACACGACTACAAATTGGTCAGACAAAATTACACACAGTCAATTCATGACGAAGCAAGAAACTAGTCACTGCAACAAAATTAACTGTAGAACACATCCTTGACGAATACCCTACACTGAATACCATACAGAGATTTTCACTAACGAAAATTACGTTATTGGGACTAAGTTTAAAAAAACTAAAACTAATAAAACTTTTATTTCCGAAATAGTTTTAACTAAATAATATGTAAAACGGTGTAAAAACCTATTGTTCATTATTTTTAAATTCTGCTTTGTTATGTAACTTATGTTTTTTCTGTAAAGGCGTCGCTAAAAACTAGAAAAATGTTGATGCAGCCATAAAACTGACCACAAGAAAAAGTTATTCAGAAAAATTGACAAAGAAGAATCATTTGTAAATTCAGATTCTTGACACAGTTCATAAAATGTTTCTCACAGTTTAGAAGCCCGTTCAAGGTGCATATCTTGATCATAAAAATTTTGTTTGTACAAAATCCGGTTTGAACACATTTAAAAAAATTAGATTTAAGCAAGTTCTGATGATGAGTAACTTTTCTCCTCTCGTTCTCTTTTTACTTTCTCTTCCCCTGTATGAAGGTATAGGAAAGGAAAGCATTTTCTAGTCAATTTTCGAATCAATTTTTTACCGTAAATACAGATTTTAAGGCTCCCTATAACCAAAAAACACGTTTTTAGCAATTGGTGTGTGTGTGTGTGTGTTTGCTGAACTAAATATCTCATAATAGGAATAACGTTGATAGGTGAAACCTGGAACTTAGGTTAAATACCACTAGGGGACCCGACACGAACATTTTAATTATAATTGGTCAACTGGAAGTAAAAGATTATTCGTGTGATTTTTCTTTTTTTTACTTTTTTTCAAAAACATCTTAACGGTTTTTTTAAAAAGGCGATTTTTTTAAAAAAATCGCCTTATTTAGCCAAATTCATTTTTTTATGATCTACAAGAAAGAGTAAGAGGTCTGCTGAAATTCCTGTAGGGCTGTTCTCTCGTAGTAAAAATTGCATTTTTTAAGATGTCGTTTTTAATATCATTTTAGGGCAAAAGTGTAGATGTGTCATTAAAGTTGTAGAAATAAAAACCCTACAAATATTTTAAAGTGTTTTTTCTACAACCATAAGTTTAGTGATTTTCTGTATTTTGCTCATTAAAATCGGTAAAAGTACAGAGAGCACATAGTTACCAAAAGAAAACATTATAAATAGATTGCTATAGATTCGAAATTGTGTAAAACAATATTGGTTTTTGGGTAATAAATCTCTTCTGTCGAATTTAACCAAACTTAATCTGTATAAATAAATTTAAAACCCCTTTTGGATGAATACAACTTATTGTATGCAAGTTCCAAAATAAATGTTTTTAACAATTGTACTCAATAACTTATTAGATAATAGGTAATTTATTAGATTGATAATAATTATCAATCTAATAAATTATCTATATATCTATAATTATTATAGATATATAGATCATAGATAGATTTATTATATAGATAATTTATTAGATAAGATTCAAAGTTCTAACGATTTTGCCCTGTACAGTAGGTCTACATAACCAAAATGTAGCCTAACATTGTACGTATTTTATATATTTTAATTTAATTTTTTTTTTAAATAACCACAGAGGTCAAAGATTGACGGATATTTGATTTCCTTTAGTTTTCTTTCTTTATTTACTAGTTACTTTTTTTTTTAGATAAAATGAACAGATTGTAATGTCGCACTCAGTGTATAAGAAATAAATAAAATTATTTTATCTTCTGTAGATTTAACTGTTTCCTGTAAAAAATAAAATTATTTTTTCTGTAGATTTAACACTGTTTCCTGTAAAAATGGGTTGATACATAAATTTATTTTAATTATTTATTAAAATAATAACTTATTTATTTGAATTCTTTTACAATTTCATATTGTTATTTTATTACGTAAAAATTCAATAAAAACCGTTTTTATAAAGCTGGTGTAACCGAGAATTTACGAGAAACCTGGTAAGAGGATTATGTAGAGTTTCAGATTTCTTGGATAATGAGAGTATTTTCTCCACCAAAGTCTAGCTCTAATATTGTATTGAATGTATTTTACAACATAATAAATAATTTAGTCACTATTTTACTACTACAGTACTTACATTCACCATTTACGAATTAAGTGGGCCTTGTGTCGCATAGTTTGTAAACCAGAAAACTGTCTCTTTATATACTTTTTGTTTAGCAATTATTTTTTATAGGGACATATGGGTACGCTATCAAATACTGCTTGGTTAGATTCACTGCTTTCCAGTATTTTTTACTATTAGAAGACTTGAATTTTTAACAGGTACCTCCCACAGTGAATCTTGTTAATGTGTGATGTTTTTCCTTATAAAACTAGCTCAAGCAGTAATACTTAACAATTAACTGATTGACTGCCATAGTACTCAATTCCGACAGCCTGACTGCCACAGAAATTTTCATTTATTCATAATATTTTTAAACTTTAAATGAATTGCTAAGCTTTCTTTGTATCGTAGTATTCAATGAGTGACCTTATGTAAGAAATTCTATTTTGAAGTTATTATCACACGTGGTACTCATGACCTCTGACTGCTGCTTGAGAAATGTAAATAGTTCTGTGTAATAAAACAAGGATTTTGCAGGTCAGAATTAATCTTAATAATAATATTAATAATAACAGAATTTTATTTCACATTTTATTGTAAATTATATTAGAAAAATCAAATAGACACAATTTTATAGGCATGACCTAATAGGTCATCTGCTGAGTTGAGTTCCTTTTGATGCCTTATCTATAAAAATAATAAATATCAATATACAATCAATATCAATATAAATCAATGGGAAGTCCATTATCCGGATTAATCGGGGATTTGATCGTCCGGTAAATATATTTGTCCGGATTACCGATTTTCCGAACTTACTCTATAAAAGCTAGAACTGAAAATTGTGCTGAAATATACACGACACTTTTGCACTTATCGCTTAATCTTTATTAAATACGTAAATGTAAAAATACATAAATGTGTATGTTATTATACAATACACTATATTGTAGCCTAATTTACAGAATAAATGCATATGTAGCATAAATAAAAAAACACTAAAGAATCATAATAATGTAGAGTATTTTATTAAAGAAAATTCATTTTTAAGGAAATCGGAAATTTTCCTCTGTTTGAGGGAAGCAACTCTCTTGCTAGCAGCCAAATCCTATGCAATAAATTTTTATGTAGTAGTATACATATGTGTATCAAACAAAACATTAATAAATTATTGTACGAAATTTCAATACAATAAACAGTATTTTTAATTTGTATATTTACAAAATTCAGCAAAAACATTAGTACATACATAAAAGTATATGGTACATATTTTACGATTTTTTCCTGAAGGGCATCCGGATAACTGATCGTCCGGTTGATAGACGTTCGGATAATCGACGTCCTACTATTTAATTGTTTATATACAATAATATTTGATTAGCAAATTTAATATTGTAGAATCTTCAAACATACTTTTTTACTAAAAAACAAAATATATCTTCAAATAAACCTTATATAAATAAATTCTGATGGCACATCTTAATCAAGTATCGTAGTAGTTACTTGGGCCCAATCAGCATCTACAAATTCACACTATATTTACGTACTTAGTGACACTTTATGTTACAATTAGTTTGACTGTCATCTAATTTTTTTCCATATGTCTTGTTTAAATAAAATTTTTAATTTTCTGTAGTTTTTTTTTTTTCATTGTGGACCTATGGCGTTCAGATATACGGAAGTGCCAGCTCGACAACATTAAAGAAAGTACAAGTATGTCAGACCAAACTGCTTCGCATGATCACCAATGCTCCGTACTACGTGTCAAATTCAACACTTCATACTGACCTACAAATACCTTACGTTACCGAAACAGTGAAAAGGTTGTACGCGAGGTTTCATTCAAAATTGAACGGCCACCGTAACCCGCTTGTAAGGGGAATTCTGATCAATCCTCGGCTCGCCAGACGACTAAAAAGAAGATGGAGCAGAGACCTGCTGAGATGACACCATTCCACTACTTTCCACCATTTCACCGCTCTGTGCTACTGTTATCCCCATCATTTATCATCAAATTTCTTAGTTTTAATATTTGTTAATTTGTTAGGTCTATTTGCTATGTTTGTTACTATTTGTATGTTTTTTTATTTTTTGAACCCAAAATGAATGTCAATGGACATGTAATTTTATCCTACAATCACTGTGATTTATATTACTCTGTGCTAAAACTTGGTCGTTGTATTGTTATTGTACAGTTCCAAATAAATAATAAAAGAAGAAAAAAAAAATTTTCTGTAGTTAAATTGAATTGTTTTTATTTTTTTCTGTTATCTATGAGAGTTGTTCCTTCTGCTACCTGCTTATTTTCTTGAAAAGTTGCTAATCGCTTCGAAATTTTAAATTCTACTGTTTCTTATCTGAGATGACGTCACCTATCTTTTCGATCTGTTTGAAATTTTATTTTTCTGTTCCGATTTTCACTCTGTATTATTCAACCGATCTAGATGGACTAATTATGAAATTTTGTACATTCTGGAATTTGATTCTTAATGATTTTTATTGAAAATCATTTACTGTTTTGACTTTATTATTTTCATTAATAATCTATTTCTTTCTACGAGCTTTGTTTCCTTTTCAGGGTTCATGTTACATAATGATTTTAAGTTCTGGGTTCAGTTTCCGTTGATTTCAACCAATATTTGAGTTCACAAAATAACCTTAATTACTATTTTCAACTTTGATTGGTGTTTTGGATGGCTATTTCAAAGATTAACCATAATTTATGAGATAATGAAATGGACATTTTTGTAATGTACAATTTTAACATTTACTTACTTATTGGATGTCTACAAAGATCCTTCATTTGTTCCTGGATGTCACTGTTTTAATATTTTGTTTTAAAGGGGTTCTCCCGTTTGTCACATTTTGTTAGAAATTTTGCCATTATATTAAACTTTTAGGATATGTGTCAAATGATTTATTATATTTAAATTTATTTTGGGGGTGCACCCACCTATAATTTAAATCAATCTGTTTTATTTAATATTAATGTGGACTTATTCCACCTTTTTGCATTTAAATTTTTACCTAAATTAATTCTTTTAAGATAATTTGAAACCAAATTTATTTATTGTATTTAGTACCTATGTTAAAGTTTGGTTGAAACTGTTTTTGTAAAATTTTGTTATTAATATTTCTAAATTTTATTGAGCCATCCTCAAATTCGTTTAATATTGCCATATTTTGTTTTTTTTATTAAATTATTGTAAAATTTATTTAACGCTTTTGTTTTTTCCTAATGCAACCACCTTCTCCGCTTGTTGTTTAAAAAAAAATTATTTTGGGGTGTTTGTCTTTTTATATATTTATTGCTTACCTTCCAGGTTTGCTTCCTTTTTCTTTTTGAGGTGTGACAACCTTTACGTACACCCATGAAAATACCCACACCAATGCCTAATATACACCCTTGTATCTTACATTTATGCCCCCCCACACTCACACGCCCCCATCATGCAAAGCCGGGTACCGTTATGTGTTAAATTCATTAATCATCTATTTCGGTACTTCTTCGCTACTGCGACATAACTTACTTATACCTTTCGTTTAATAGCTAATAAGCCTAAACTAGTTTTAGTTTAAGTTACTAAAAAGTTAAGTTTAATAGTTTATTTACTTAAGGAACCTCCAAATCCCTTGCATCTAATGCAACGATCTGAATTATACAAGCACCGGGCACCTACGAATAAAATGCTCAATGTCTTGTACTTCTCTCTACAGTGATGATAACAGCTGCGTCCCTTCCCTGCCGACCCTGAAATTCAAATTCCGCAACAAACATCGTTACTTAATAGTTATTGATGTCTCGTATCAACTACAATATCCATTTAAATAGTTTTTGTCTCCTAATTCAAAATCTCTAGTAAAATTCAGTAAGAATCTCCATTAAACAGGATGAAAATGAGTTCTATTCGCACATTCTATGTATTTCTCCTTGGAATCCCTTCACATATAGTTCGCAAGGCGGTCAAGCTGTTCCTTCCGTCTACCACTCACATTCACACCCTCTTCTATTTTGCATCCATACTTCACACTCAGACACCCACTGTTTATTCCACCCTATTCTAATTTGTATTACCTTAATTGCTTAAATTCGCGGTAAACGATGCTCTGGTGACCCTAATATTTTAATAATACATAATGTAATTTAATATTTTTAATGTAATAATCTATAATGTAATTTAAACATATAGTGAAACAATAATATCTCTGCCGGTCTCTAAATAAATTACATAGTTAGGCGTCACCCTTGGGAGTAAGAACAAATTTCTATTAAAAATCTGGTGAGAAACACTCACACAAGTTTCTCATGACAATGCAAATAATTAACAATAAACCTAAAATTAGTAATAAAACATTAGAAATAAATAAAAAACTAACCTCAATAAACATAACCTTATTTTAAACATGAGTGAAAGACACAAAATGAAAATCAATCTCAGTTTGGCTTAAAAATACGGAAAATCACTCGTTTACGCTAAACTAGGCTCTGTAGAGAAAAATTCTTCAATAAAAGTTGTAGATATTTTAATTTCCTATAAATTTGATTACATACACTTTTGTCGTAAAAAGGCCGATATCGTAAAAATCGATTTTTCACACGTTTTCGTGAGAAAAAAACCAGAAAGTTGCTAATTACCGCTAAATTAAGCGTTATACAAAGTAAAATGTTTGAAAAAAAAGTTGTAGGATTTAAAATTTTCTACAACTTTTACGAGAGACTTTTGCACTAAATTTCATATTAAAACCGCAATCTTATAAAAACAATATTTTACGTGAAAACAGCCTCACCAAGAATTTCAGCAAACATGGCACCTACCCTATCTAGTAGAGCATAAAAAATTTAGTAAACCAGGCGATTTTTAAAAAAAATCGTAGGACCCGTTTTTAAGAAAATCGCAAAAAAGTGAAAATATACACGAATAAACTACTACTTCCGGTTGACCGATTTTGAAGAAAATGTTCGTCTTGGCTTCAGTAGTGGTGTCTAACTTAAGTTTCAAGTTTCAAGTTCGTACGATGTTCCGTTCTTGAGATATTTTGATCACACACACACACACGCGCGCGCGCGCACACACACGCACGCACACACACACACACACACACACACACACACACACACACAGACCAATCGCTAAAATCATGTTTTTTGGATTCAGGGGGTCTGAAAACGTGTAGTTCCGGTGAAAACTCGATTTGTTAAAATCGACATAGAATCAATACTTTCCTTCTTATATATTCATATAGGGAAGAGGACGTAAAACAATCTGTGCAAGGCCTCCAGTTCTTCATACGTATTGTAACCCCAGATTTACCCATCATAACTTCCAACCACCCTAGTTACCGCATTAAAAACTTCACATTTATTTTAACTGGTATTTCATTTTTCGTTACAGCATTATACCAAATATTGTTTAACCCGAACTTAGCCGTAGACACACTATCTTGTTCATGAGAGCTAAATTACTAGCATAAATCAAACGTAACGCCCAGATCCCTATATTTTTGTGATGTCGAATTGCGTATTACCCCAAAACCATTTGTCACAGCCTGCTATCCGAACCCCTTTCCTAAACACCATTATTTTCGACTTATCAGTATTTATACTTAGCCCCTACATCTCAATATATTTTTAAGTTATTGATCATGTTTTGCAAAGACCCAAGAGTGGATGCTAAAATAACCAAAACATCAGCATACAACAACCCCTAAACATTTTATTCATCAATCCAAGAAATCTATGACATCATTAATGAACAGCACATTTATAACAAAAGTGACAAAAAATAACCCTATTTTAACCGACAGCATGTGTGAAAACACAAGCTCCGTTCACACCAAACGCACACATAGTACTCTAGTACAATTTCTAAATTGTAATTAATAAATTTAAAGACAACCCTATTTCATACAATTTATACAGTAAAGCTTTAATATCTACTTCATCAAAGGCTGCTTTAAACTCTATGAACATACAATACACTTTAATCCCTCTCCACTGCAGTTTTAACTTTATAACACTGTACAAATTGCAAATATTATCGGTCTTGGAGTACCCCCTTCTAAATCCCGCTTGTGCCTCATTAAGTAACTTTATTATTTCTACTCACCAAGCCTTCCAATCTACCTAATAAAATACTGGAAAATATTTTTCCCACAGCATTAATAAATTAAATTTCTCTGTAGTTTTTAACATCAGATAGCTCACCTTTTTTTATAAATAGGGAATATTTTTTATCGTAGCGTTCAGGAAGTGACCTTATATATTTTCATAAGAAAAGCTATTTCTAACGTGATTATCACATGTGGTACTCATGGTCTCTGGCTGCTACTAGAGAAATTTAAATCGTTCCGTGTAAAAAAACAAGAATTTTGAAGGTCAGAAATAATCTTATTACCGGTTAAGTTAAAACAATATTTATGACAAAATAATATTTGAGTACGACTAAACGAAAACTATACGTAAACAGTAGGCTATACCTATACCTGTGCAGAATTAGGCTTATTTCTAAAAAAAAAAATACCATTCTCTTTTTATAATTTAACAAAAATTAATTAATTACAGGTAATTAAATCTTTAATAATTAAAGATTAAATAGAATTACATTTTATTTATCATTTTAGATGTGTGGGAAACAAAAAAAAGCATTTTGTACACTGGCATATGTCACAGTTCAAGTATTTGTAAACGGTTTTGCTTGAGCTTTCTTTGTTCCGCAACGTTCAAGAACCTTATTGTTATACTTGTAACACTTGTAACACTTGCTTCTCTTTGACTGTTTTACAAGCCCATGTGAAATATTTCTCCTAGGCTATTTCGATATATCTTTCTTGAACAATTGACTGACCAGGGTTTCTTTAAATTTTATTTTTGTTCAATGAATACAAGTACGTCGTTATCATAGCTCATTTCACCTTCAGAAGCTCTCAAACTTTCATTTATCAAAAGTAAATTAAACTCATCAGTCATTATGATTGAGAATTTTAAAAAGGCAACTAAATTTAAGCCGGATACCATATGTGTTGGTTAGCTAAGAGAAGAAAAATACCTGATTTCAAGTTCTAAGTGTTGTCAACTGTGGAAAAATAACTGTTTGTTATAAATAAGGAAAGTTATGTTAAGGTTTCTAATTCAATTAGAGTTTGTATTCATTATTATAATGATTCCATTTATACACCTAAACAAATTTTTTATTAACTTTTATTTTGCGTTTGAGTACCACATGACCTACTGAAGAAAACTTGAGAACCACATAATTATGTTATTCATGACAGCCTAAATATTCGTGACAAGAAATGACGTGGCAGTCAATTTATTATATTAATAAAAATTTTCTACCAGATGACAGACTGGGCTGGCCGGAATGCTAATTTTTTATTAATTTATTTTTACAGAAATTTCAGAATATATTGAAAATTTTTTATTATTAATAATCAGACGCGAATTTATTGAAAAGACAAATTTTATAAATTCTGACGTTCAATTCCGAAAGTGAATCGTGAGCGTCGAAATGAGTTACAAAAAGCTTTTACTGACATGGAACCAAAACCGGGTCCCCTGACTTACAAGCCGGTTGGCCTGACCACATCATTAGCAATGCCATTATGATAGCTTATTTGAATTTCTTCATATATGTAGGCTTACATGTATGTTATAAGCAATAAATTGTGGTATTAAAAATTTAACATTATTTTGTTATTTTGTAAGTGTAAGGTAAATAAGTAGGTTACGATTGGCAAATAATGTAATTAATACAAAGTATTCAATATAAATGATCTAAGGTAATTTCTAAAAAAATTAAATTTTTATAGTCGAAAAGTTTAAAAATATAAATTTATGTAGGTAAATAAAACTTAAGTTTCACAATTTATCATAATTTCAAAACCATATGAGGTTCATAATCTTTTATTCCTGTTTAAAAATAAATTTATGTAGTTATCTTTTATACTAAAAATAGCCTGTATCAACAACGTAACTAATGAATCACATTATGACAGAAATATCTGAAATATTAAATAAACATTTTTGTTTTAAACGTAGAAAATTTCATGGGCTTTAATTTTATTACTCGTACTATTTGCTATTTCTTACGCAATAATTAAAGAGATACATGTCGATTAGTTATTTCTTGTTGCGTGAAGTAAGAGGATCTCACTATAATTAATCATAATACATATATATATAAAAAAGAAGTTTCAGAAAATTTTATCGAATTTTTTGTGGGCTGTTGTATTACCTTGATTTGAGAAAACAAAATCAGTCACGCTCCGTACAAGAGGAAGCTTCCCGTTTCGAATCCTGGCCAAAGTTTGAAGATAACTACATTTTAAAACCCACAATCCCATGACAGAAATCACCAGTGCGCAAGCTTTTCTGCGACTGTGAGGGTGTCAGATTTGTCACTTAACTTGATTTATTAAATTATTCAAAGTCGTTTACTCGGGCGTGAACGGATCAGTGAAACGGCCTTCACGATCATTATTATACTTCTGTTCACACGCCATTAGACCTTTTCCTGAGGAATTAGATGAAGTCAATATTTCTTCAACACGAATTAATACACCAAATGATCTAAAGGATTGAAATACAGATTTTGCAAAAAGTGTTAAGAATTTTTCTATCGTGATAATTTACACCAGAAAACAATAGTTTCGTCGAGCGAAATTATGCACTGAACAAAACTGGGGTCTTTTAAGTAGACCTACCTTTGTAGCTAATGGCAACACCTTCATTCCTTTTTTTGCTTTCAAAATATTGAATTCAATAGTTTGTTGATATCAGGTGTTGTTTTCAACCTACCTATAAAAGAAATCGTTTCGTTCTGTTGAAAAATAGTATTTGTTTTGGTAACAATTTAGTCTGGTTGTTACAATTTTTTTGTTAACAGCTGAGAATTTGTTTGGATCAGTTAAAGAATTAATTATTATTATTATGTTGTAATTATGTATCAAATTTCAGTACTTTGTATTTATTTTTTACTTGGTTTAGGGTAGACTCTTCTTTTTATCACTCCAATGTTAAATTTACTATTTTTAGGTATACATTTTTCATAGAATTGGTAAAATATCGATAAATGAAACTTTACACACTTTTAGTTGTCGGGTTTCTCTACCTACTCACAGTTTTTCACTTTAATCTGTGAGCCCATAAAATTGAAAACAAGTTAACGAATAAAAAAATATTTAAAAATTTCTTTATAGGCTACGTTTTTTGCATATTAGTAATTGTTGGAGCATCTGAGGAAGTCATTAAAATCTCGGTATTTGTGCATGTACAAGATAAATAACTGGTAAAAAATTTAGCGAGCTAGGTTAAATGGGTTCCGAGAAAAATGTAACTAAATTTTAAAATCTAAATTTACGAGAACAGTCAAAAAACAAAAAGGAACCAATCAAAAAAAAAGTACACAAACAAGTAAATTTCCCATCAACAGTTGGTTAGAAAGAAAGCTGTACCAACAGCTGAAAATATCAAAAAAGTAACGCAGTATTTAAAAAAAAAACTAAAATTCCCTTTGCTCTAAAACGGTTGGTAGTATAACATTACGAAAAATATTGGTTCTTGGTGAAATGATCATTTTTCTGGATATGCCTGCTAAAAACTTAATTTTTTCATTAAAATACTTTTTTGACGTAATTTAATGTTTGTTTTGTAGATATAAGTCTGAACTATTTTGCTGAAAAACAAAAAAAAAACGAAAATTGAAATTTTCAGTGAAAAACATCATACAGTCTCACGTTAATTCACGTCAGTTCCCTAAGAATTTAATTTTCTACAGTTTTCAGACATATTTAGTTTAATTTTCCAGGTTAAAAACTACTAGAAAGCGCTATGTTTGTTTCGAAGTTAAAGCCCTAAAATTTCAGTATGGTCTCATTTTACCAGCGTTACTGGATTCCGGGAAAAACCGTAGGCCTAACTCCCAAACGAAGCGTTTCCGTTAGTATACGCCTTATTAGTATATAATAAAAGTTTCCTTATAGTCAGCTATATAATCAGCTATCGCGAGAGATAGCTGTTCAATTAACAGCTGTTCTATCAATCAGCTGATTGGTTTTTTGATCAATCAGTGATTAATGAGCAGCAGACGATGGTGAAGAATAATGAATAAACAAATAAATACTACGCATTAAATCACTATTTATCTGTAATATTTATTAGACGGCGGTGGTACTATACAAAGGTTAAATCCAATAACCCTAATATACTTCGATATATTTGTAATAAAATATCAAACTGTGAACAGTAGGCTCTATTTAAAGTCTTTAAAGTTATCTACTTGGATACAATTAACTTTATGATAATTAACTTTTCACCAATCTATAAATTATTTTTCAGTGGAGAAAAGATTGGAAATAAATTTGTTAATAATAATAACAAAAATTACTAACAGATATTTTGTTGAATATTCAATTCCAAAACATCAAGTAAGCTGATAATTTCTTTGAACATCTATAAAAAATACTAAACCTTCCGGAATACTTTATTTCACAAGCCATAAAGAGACATTTTTTTCAGAAAATTATAACAAAACAGAATATCCTTTTGAAATTGCCTCGGTAAAGATAAAATAAGAAAAATATTTTCCTTGGCCGTAGACGCAAGGATAAAGAAATAAAGTAATCAAGAAAAGAAGACAAGGTACTGGAAAGCAATGTTCCGGTTTACGCTATTTTATTTAAGTTACTAGAATTTTTGATTGCCCATAACAGACAGGTGGAGTGTCAAATTATTTACACTCAATCTGTTAGTTGCAGGGATAAAATAAATAGTTCTGTTTCTTATCACATGGTCAGCTAATTAAATGACTGAATCATTTAAGAACAGAAGAGGTAGAGGTGTAAAAGACACTAATCACAGTTATCTCCTCTAAAAGTAATGGATTTCATTATACAGCCAGACCCTGTGGTGAATGAAGTGAAGGTGTCATTTGCAGAGTGGAAAATATATGCTTTTCAGAGGGCCCGGCATGCTGATAAGTGTACTTTTCCACTCAGTGAGGAAGGCAATGGTAAACCACCTCACTCCTCGTTTTACTTAGTAAAACCTCTAAAGGTTCAAACCAGCCTTGTGCCTGATGACCTAAACAACAACAGAATTTTTGATAACGCGAATTTCTTTCCCTGTATTACAACCGATGTAAATAAAGTGGGAACGTTTTAAAAACCACACCAACTGTTTGAAATTTATGTGCAAATTTCAGCAAATGCAAGAGCATCCGTTGTACTGAATAAACTTTTACTAAAAGACTTATCATGTGATACTACACGATAAAGGTAAAAATAATAAGAGTGAAAACTCCGTAAAGATCTTCTGTTTTATAGTATTATAATAGACCATTAGTAATAAAACAGATATAGTTAAAACAAGAATGCGCAATTTCAATTCTGCTTTAATGTTTGCGGTAGCAAGTAGTATAATCCTACATCGTTTTACATAGCATGTTTACGCTAAAACTGATATTAGAAATAATTTTTCAATAAAAATCTCTTCTCTAATTTGTTTAATATTAACCTACTAGTTGAACACATATTTGATGTGTTTGATAAGAATGATTGGCTTTTTGGGTTCCGATAAATGGCCTAGTTCTGTAGAATAGCTGATACAATTAATGTAGTAGACTCGGATTAATTGGGACACATATGTTCAAGTATAAATTGTCCCACCAAAGCGGCTGCCCAGATAAAACGTAGTAAAGTGTTATAAGGTACAAAACACGTTGAAATTATAGCGAGGAAATTAAACATAATCAAAGCCAATTATAACTAACAATTAATCTTTAGAAAGTTGTGCATCAAAATGAAAGATAAAATAACATGAAGCAAGGAAAACTAATGTCGTTAACAGTTTTTGTTTGTCGCTTTCAGTCATATTCGTTCAACATAAAACCTTTATGCGATCTATGGATTTCTTGCAACCCAAAACATTAATGATTTATAACACAATGACCCTTATAGCGTTGTCCGGAATCGTCGGCGTAGTAACGTCTTCTAAAAACTGATGCATCACATTGTGGAACATTGTTTTTCAGTTTTTCCACGTTAAACATTCTCCGTTAACCTTCTTGAATTTGATCTCATGCCTGACTTCTAACGCAAAAACCAACCATCCAATACCTTAAATTCATCTGCGTTTAACTTATACTGAGACCCAGTTACTCGTACGGTTCTAGAAGCAACATTTGAAAACCAATCATTTCTTCATTGTCTGGATCTTTACTCTCATATTTTCCTTTTTTATGACGTCTCCAGTTTATCAACTTTTGTGGCTCACTCTTCCCTTAAATCTCCTTGTTTTAGTGGAAAAGCAACATTTTCTTAATGAGAAACGCAGTTAATTACTTCTCTTGAATAAGTGGCAAGCTCGTCACGTATTATAATGTAGGTTCATTACCGTTAGTTATTATTAAGTTTCTTCTACGTTTTGTTTTCGTTGCAGAAGATTTGTCCCAAATAAACGGCGGTACCAATAAACTGGTCCTATTTAACCGGATATTATTGTATTTAAAATAAAGAAAGTTTAATTCTATATGGCTAATCCAATATGGCCGAGCAAAATTTCGTACACAACTTAGGGCAGTGTTTTTGATATCACAATCAACTATTACAAAAATTTCTTACGCAAATGAGAGCAGTTTTTTTTATACCACAATCAACGATTACAAACATTTTGTACACAACTTAGGGCAGTGTTTTTGATATCACATCAACTATTGCAAATACTTTGTACGCAACTGAGTGCAGTAGTTTTCATACCACAATCAACTATTACAAAACTTTCGTACACAACTTAGGGCAGTGTTTTTGATACTTCAATGATATTATTCTGGTTACGTAGTTTATCAATATTTCATTTTCTAAAATTTAGGCTTCTAGGCTCTTCAGGAATCCCTTAGTTTACGTAGAACCTGATAATGTGAGAAACCACAAATAATAAAATTGTAAGTAATCATACAGATTTCAAAAATTTTGTACGTGAGTTGCATTGCAAAGTAGAAATTAATAACAGTTCCTTATTTAACAGATGACAGTGGTTTAGTCCTAAATGGAATAACCTGTCACCAAAAATAAATTTGTTCCTATTTGAGAACTAGAATTTGTTTTTATCCGAGAAAGCAACATTACAAACTAACTTTAAATTGTGAAAGCAAATTGTAAAGAATTCATATTGCACAAAATTTTGTGAACCAACATACAAAATATCATACAAGAGATAAATTGTTTTAAACGAAATAAAACTTGTTAAAATACAAACTTTGACAGTGTTATAGAATGGCTAACCTTAACGTTAGTATCTATTGCAGATGATATTGTTTTGAAACTAATAATAAAAATAATATTGTGGACGATTTCGATTTTCAGTCAAGGACTATAATTTTATGGAAAACTATTTTCTTTAAGCTTTATTTAAGTTGTATTAGGCCTATTCATAAGCAAAAATGAAATTTACTTTTCTAAATTTAAAAAAAGTAAATTTCACTTTTTAAAGAACATTATTGTAGCCTACCTAATGTTAAATAAAATTAAACTTTTGAGTAACGTCGACGTAATATAATAGTTATGGGCACTTTTTACATTCTTAACACGAATGGTACGTAGAACTGTCAGATATTTGAGCCTGTATTCATGAGATTAATTTAAGAAATAAAACAAGATAACTAAAAAGAAACATAATTTTACATTGCTTCCTATAGGAACCTTGTTTCACCCACATGGGTGTCCAAGACGGGGATTTTACCCTCCCAAGCTATTTACAAAACTTTCGTAAACAGTGGTATTTTTTACCGAATATACTCTTGTTACTAATAGTTTACTAAGTACTGAAATTTTAAACATCAGACTAAACGATAATTTTATTGCAATTAGTAATTTAATAGGTAATATATAAGGTCAAATATATTAACAACTCCATTTTTGAACACTTTCCTCTATAATACAAAATCAATTATCTTTAAATCGGACGTAATGGATTTATTATACGGTTTCTTTTTAAAAATTGGGTTTTCGATGTAGAAATACCGCGTATATCGGGGTACTACTGAAAGTAATTGAGATAAAGACGATTCTACAGCAGACGGGAGCTTCTAGCTGTTCTATTACGACAAAGGCTATTGGGACGACATCTGCCGGCTTCTTAGTCAATTCAAAAGTGCTTTCAATAACAAGCTGTATTGTTGAATAGAATGCACTCTACTGGCTATAACAAATATCACCAACTTTTGTTGTACAATGCACAAATTTCATTAGAGATATATTTTTCCCTGCTATGTCTGGAAAGTTTCAACACGTTACAACCTCACAAAAAACTGCAGTAATTGGTCAACTATTTGATGAGATAAAAGGAATTAAATAAATAAACAATTCACCCTAACTCTATATTAGTCCTTAATATTATTTTTAAGAAATATTAATTTAGATTCATATTGACACTCTTTAAAGAATGTAATCGGAAAATTATAGGTTACGTTTATTTTAGTTACGTTGAAATTTTAGAGGTTAATTTAATAATAAAGGTAAATTTTAGAGGTTATATAAAGAAAGACAAATAGAATAATTTTTAACTTACGAATAGTCTACTTCAAATTAAATTCATATTTATATTCATCCCATTATTAGTCTGCTATGAGAATACATGTTTTATTATAATTACAGGCTGTTGTTTTTAGGAATGGTTAGTTTGTCAAATAGCCCATATATTTAATATTTGGTTCAAATTGGATAAAATAAAAAGAACATAAATAGCTTCAAAATTTTATAAATGTGTATTCAATAAACTGTAAAAATTACGTTCGGGGATACTCACGTTTCAGTGAAATACTTTTAGAATTAATTTGTTTTAAGAGGAAATACGAGAATATAATATATTATAATATAATATATTCACAAAACTAAATTTATAATCCAATCGTAATAGCATTGTATTTGTTTATTCTACAAAACGTGTAATTACAGCATTGGTCAACTCCTACACTGTAACTTGCCACCAGTCTTTTCGTCAGTTAAGCAATTAATTCACAGAAGATATTACTTGATATTCACTGAAGAAATAAAAACAATTGTAGAAAATATTTCTATTTTGTTAGCGGACCCACCGGGTTGGTCTAGAGGTAAAGTCTTCAACGCGAGTCACCTGTTTAACTGCTAATTATTTGAAGACGAAGTTTCTTGGTTCAAATCCTAATAAAGGTAGTTACTTTTATACGGATTTGAATTTAGACTTGAATTGAGAATTTAGATTTGAATACTAGAAAGTGGTCAGTGTACTTTGATGGTTGGGGTTAAATTAACCCTAACTTTCTCAGGAATGGTTGGCCTGGGTCTGTACTAGACTACACCTCATGTACACTTCATACAAATCATCCTTACCTCATTAGGTCCTTGGGGTTTCTAATTGTTCTGAATTGAACAGATTGCATCGTACACACATTAGGGATTAAGAAAAGTTTTATTTTTGTTAAGCAAGAAACCAATATCACCCGAAGTCAGCCACTTTTAACATTTTTCCTTTTCTTTTATCATACCTTCCATTACTAAATTTAACCAAAAAACTTTGTTATTTACTTCTTTTTGTTTATTTAGTGACTATATTTCTATCATAGTCCGCTTTTTCTATGTTTTTGAGGAATTCCATTGTGACTTGGTGCAAAACTATTTTAAGTTTATCAAACACTCGTAATGTATTTCTCTCATTCTAGATTTAATTTTGGATTTTTACATTGGTAAGAGAACGTCGTGTGAAATTTTACTTCAGATTTTTTATTTAAAGATTCTTAAAACACCAAAAAAAAAAAATATTTTAAATTGATTTTTTTGTATATTTTTGAGATGTTACTTAATTATGTAACTTTATTCCTAACTTAAAAACCACTTAAAAAAATTATTAATAATAAAATTTTGGGTTGAAAAAACTGTAAAATATAGATTAGCTCGCAAAAATATTCTCGGACACAGGATCTTTTAAGGAACAGTTAAAGGTGAATAAATTATCGTCTCAATCACGCTGTGTGAAAGAGGAAGTCTTCGATGTCCATCCGTGCGCTAGTATCTGAAACGTCACAACATATTAAATCCCACAAACGTTGTTCCATTATCGTGCATGGCCTCTAAAGACTAAGCAGTCGATGGAATTAGAAATTAAATAGGAAAATAATACAAACCGTGACGTCATTTTTAACTGATTAGACTAATATCAATCGAGTTGATTTAAATGTTCTATAATGTAATGTAAATATTTATAAAAACATAAAGTTCGGTGGGTATACTTACTAAAGAACGATCAAAGCTGGATGAAAATAATTTTTTCTATTAAATTTGGGTAATTTATTTGTATTATATTAAAATTTTCATAAAAATATGAAAATAGAAAATATTGTCAGGCAAATTGGTAAATATCAATACTGTTGACTGTCAGGATATTGTATTCCCAACTGAAAATAAGGATAAAAGGCTTCCGTTGTCTTCTTTCTCTAGGGAATACGCTGAAGCTGAAATACAACCACTGCCTTCTACTCTTCTCAGCCGCTTCGATTTTGTTGACGCGATTCTATCTTGAAATCCTCTCAAACAATTTACAAAACCGACACAAGTACTGTATGTATTGGGCGAACCTATAGAATTTTATTGCTTTTCATTTCAGTTACCAGGTTAACAAAATGTAGGTCTTCACATTTCTACACTTATTGAAACAAAATTATTTAGATTTGTAGGCCTACTTTTCAGTTTTCCAGTAAAATTTCGCGCTCGAATGAATTAAGTTACAAAAGTAAGTAAAATTTTGCCTATGTGTGATAAGTTCAAACAATAATTTCTATTAAAGCTATGTAACAGTACTTCACTTCGTAAGGAATTAGTGTCTTATAGTTTCTACTCACATAAGTTATATTAAAGGCATTACTAGATAGGTTGTCATGAGGGGGTGACATACAAAAAACCAATAATCTCTATTATATTTTTTGGATTTCCATTTTATGAGTTATCACAACTTAAGGTCAATTTCTTTTAAATTTTGAGCTCTAACCTGGCCTAAACCAACAAATTCATTGAAAATCGTATTTTTACTCGCTTTTACCTCATAGGACCTCATAGGATCACATTAGTTCAATTTCTGGGCCAGACCATTCTGTAATCGGTTCTTCTTATTCCCCCAAAGCGTGTACGTTGTTTTATTCTTGCTTCTTTCCTTTTTGCCCACATATTTTTTAGGCGTTCTGACCTTTAGCTCCGGTCCTCATCCGAGTACACCCTGTTGGATTCCTTTCTAATTTTAAATTTAAATATTATCATATTAGCCTTAATTAGCTTGTCTTATTTTCCAGATTTTGTAATCGGATCCTCTCTTAAAATTCAAACTCTTCCATGTCCTATTGGACTTCCATTATCCATATCGGTTTTGTTTTTCTTCCCCAGAAAACCGTATTTTTAAATTATTGTTTTTCACAGAAAATCCAACAGTCTTCACTTCAATCAATTGCATTACTTGAAGTCTTGGGTACTCGAAAGAAACAGTGAAAGACAGATCCAGGCGGAGGAAACGCGGTTCTTGAGACGAGTTAAGGAGTTTGGTTTAGGAATGCAATCCGTGCCCACTTAAATATATCCTCTTTCTTGGAAAAAGTTGGTAAGTACAAAGAGAAATCAGAGGAGCATTTGATTCGAATGAGTAAGAATCGATTGGCAAAACGAGCACTGAACTATATTACGTGCTGGACGAATAGGTGCAGGTAGGCCGCAGAAAAATGGATAGTGAAGTCGGAAGAGATTGGAAAGCTTAAACTATGTCAGAAGAAAGAAGATCTAAATAACGCAATAGAACATAACAGGAAAGTAAATTCAAAGTTAAAAACATTTAGTCTTGTTGCTAGTGGGAACAAACGGTTATTAACTAAATTAGTATTTCAATGAATAGTGCAATATCAATTAAACTAAAATACATCAATATTAACTATTGAATTAATTATATTAATTTTAACCATAGGCAAAATTATTGATTGAACATTGTCATCTCATCACAGTTATTAATATAAAAATACCATAAAACAATAGCAGTATGAATAGATTCTCGATTTGTCTTTCAATGGAGCTGCTTTAAAATGCTTTTCTTTGAAATTTTCTGTGGGCTATTATGTCTTAAAAATTATGTGCTTGTCAGTTTTAATTACAGTCTATTTCTATAGGAATATTATTATGTTAAAAAATCTTTTAGGTAGGCCTACAATTACAAACATTATAACATGAGATTCGATAATCGAATTGATTATTTTTGAATGAATATTAATTAGATTGTGATTAACTGTGATACCTGCTCTTCAAACGTGCTTCTTAACGCTTTGGAGTCTGGGTACACATAGCTAGTTATACCATTTTCAGATACGTAGTAAATTTTGTAATTTCTAAAAAATGTGATAAAGTTAGCCAGCGTGAAACATGTGAGTATATGATATTGTAACGTTTCATCCAGGTTTTTTTGGGATATAGTTGTAAATCAATAAAAAGACTTCTTTTAAAACTTATAACACTACGTGTTAACAAACTTATAAATTTTACCTAACTGGTATATTACTTTGTTGAACTGATACATTACAATTTAATTACTTAGACTTAATTGCTTACATAATGTTATCTAAAATTTAAAACATAGGCTTACTAAATTTAACAAAAGGAAGAAATGGTCATGTACAATTTAATAATTAATTTATCTATAACACCAACTGAAGTACCTAAATGCGTTAGTACGAAGACCTGCTCACTCGTAAACGTAAAGTATTAAACTGGTTTTGCAAAGTAACACTATACTCCCTTCATTGACATCCAACATACAAAGAACTAAATCAACTGAAGGTTAATTATAAAAATTATTTGGTTTATTTACAAAAATGGCTCATCTAATTCAAGAATTATAAAAAACTTGGAGACTAAAAGTACCGAAAATAGTTAACGGCTCCACTTGAACAATCTAAAGTATAAAAGAAATAATGAGTCATTATAAGTCTTATAAATATAAGATTAACGAATATAATAGGGAAATAGGCACGACAACATAATAAAACCTTTACTGCCCAAGGGACAACAATTGGACCGGGACCTGTCCTATTCTAAGAAACACCTGTCCAACCCATTTAATTAGGATTCCATTCATTGGAAATCCATTGTCATTGTTACAATAATATTATGAATTCCTTTTTACGTTTCAACATTTCCCAGTTAGCCTATTCTTTGGTTTGTACATTTTGAAATTATTTCTTTGGTTATTCATAAACGGGAATTATCTAGCATCATATTGTTTTAAATTCTATTTTCAACCTTTTTGGACTTCTTTGTATGTTTTCATTCACATGTAGACTGTCTGGCACTTCAGTAAGTTTTAGTTTAGTAACGGACGTGTAATAAAAGTTTAAAAGTAGCAAGGTATATAATAAAAGACAAAAAATAGAAGTTGTAATTTTATCAGTAAACAAAGTTTTATTCAGATTTGTTTGTAAAAAATAAATAATATTTTTAAACAAACAGGAGTTGAGACGTAAGTACACCGATTACGCCGTCTTCTTCTACTTCTTCTTCTTCTTCTTCTTTTGCCTCGTAAGTGTAGGCTAAGTATAAGTGTACCGTAACCGAGTATTGTTTACTAGGTAGCCTTATTGAGAATAGTTAGGGAGTAGTAACATGTATTTCATTACAGATTTTACAGATGCCCAATTTAATGAAAAATATAGTAGGCCTGTAGGTTATTGTTCTTTAAAAATAATCACGTTAAGTAAATTTTCTTAAACCTTCCGATTTTGTACCTATTTTTAACTTTATATATGAAACATGTAACTTACAAAAAACATGTGTATATAGTAAAACTAGTTACTTAGGCTTATAAAGTGATAATGACCTTAAGAACCTCAGATTGTGCTTATGTAACGATAAAATATGATATAGGCCCTAATGATTAAGTACGCCTAAATGCCAGACGTTATCGGGAGTTAAACCCTGGACCCCGTTTTACATATTATACATAAAAACTTACATCGTTTAATGTGCAGAATAAATTTCAATGAAAACAAGTAATTCCAATGTATTAAAGGTACTGTTGCTACTTAACTATGTTTCAGTTGTGTATTAAAGTCAATTTCAGATTTTGACCGTGATGAGTATAATCCCATGTGCAGATGAATGTGTAATTAATAAAAATGAGCAAGGCAACAATGGTGACTTTATTTATAGTAACTTAACTCGATTCGGCACTTCAAACAACTTGTCGTTAAAACTATAATCGTTTTGCTCATCTATAGTCAACATATTTAAAAAAAAATATGGTAGTACTGAAATTTAACATTTTATGTATTAAAAACATTGAATATAATTTTTTCTTGGAAGTGAGTGAGTTGTTGCTTAATGCTGAACTTTTTAAAAAGAAATAATATATCACAAGCAATTTGTGCAGTTGTTCAAATCGCCAGCTATATTTTTTTCGGCTTAAACCAACCTATTTTCTGTAATGTGGGCGGCATCAATAACAGTTTGAACTACTTTTTGTTCAATTATTTATTAATTCTCTCACCCATTTATCATCGCTAGATTAATTTTTTTTAAATTGCGTTACGAACGGCTTAAGCTTGGTTACTTTGAATTATGAAGTAGATTTAAAAGAGCTTTATTACAATTCGAAATTTTAGATACCATACTGGATAGCTATTTTGTTTGAAGTTCTTTTGATTTTTCTTACCTAATGAACTTTAAAAATGCAATAAATAACTTATTTTTTAAATTTTCGTTTGGCTATAAATAAGTATTTCTATAAGTTTTTGTATTCCTTTGTGTTCTTCCTATTAATCTTTAATTTTTGTAGAAAGGTGCAGAGAGCACGATTTCCGATCTTTTATTCTTTAATTACCTAACTTATATATTCTCAGTTATTCTCTATTATTTTTAAAATTCTGTGACGGTCTTTATAAAAGAGTCAAACTTTCTATTGATTCAGTCTAGTAGTAACTCGGATGTGAAATCAGTGAAATTTTAGAGTGTAAGGATGCTGAAACCAGTTTTGTACTTCACGCCGTGCGATTCTAGGCAGATTCTCGTATTACAGAAGTTAGATTAAGACAATTGTTGATTTTGTAAGTAAGAGTTGATTTTAATAATTATTATTACAAGTAGACTAAGATTAAAGTTAACTTATTTAATTGTGAATGACCATATTTTATTTTTAGTTAACGTAGTTTAAGTCTTAATACAAATAATTTAATTGTTATTTTACCAGTAGTTGTAATCGTATTAATTTATTTTAGGCCTAATTAATTAGTTTGTTAAATACTTGTAATTATTATATTATTATTATACTTGTAATAATGCTATAGGCCTATATACCAGATCCCCAAAGAACCCGGAATATAAGTTACAGTATTTTTGAATGGTATGCTAATGTGTAATGCATGCCATCTTAGTCATTTATATTATGACGTGTGCGTTTAAAGTGGTTGGCAATTTAAAGTTTCATAAATATATTAGGTCAATTCTGAAGTAAAATGAATGAAATAGATTAGACAGCTTTATTTAAATCGAATTTATTTTCGTCTCTTTATTTCTTATTTGTTCCCACGCGGTTTGTTACTGTTTAGAAAGACGTCCAAGAAAGCATAATACGTAAAGAAAAACTTAGGGAAAATTGAATTTGTTATGTTGGTAGAAATCAAGTCACGGAACAGCGATTTTTCCACGGCTTGATCCAGCAAAGGTAATACCTATCATAGTGACCATGCCACACAGTTCAGCAAACATCACACGTGAACGAATCGTTCAACCGAGTCGAGCTGACTTTCAATCGTGTATCCTTAAGAAAGGCCCACTAAAGCAACACTATAGGAAATCTTTGTGAAATTTGACGAACACAAAATTTAAAATACCTGTTAGTATAGCTGTATTCCAACAATTTTCTAGCTGCACTTGAGGAGAATTTTTGAGTTTACCAGTGGGGCACTAATTATTGACAAAATAAGACGGAAATAGTTAAAAATTTTTAATACAATTCAATTAATTCACTAATTTTAATTTTGTTTTTATCATTCTAAGGTGAATTGAGGTGATAATAGCTTAATATTTTTGTAATAATAATCCATAGTAATTAACATTTATGTTAATGTTTTAAAATTTGTTAATGTTAAAATTTTTAATTTGCAGGAATTTTATATTAATAATTTATTAAATATAACATAATTTAAATACTATTTGAAGAAGATATAAATGAAAGTTTATAAAAATATAGAAAACTAACCAGGGAATCAATAAACGAAATCAATTATTGTTGTCCGAGTTTTCCAATCCTTATCGTTAAAAACACCTTTTGTCTTAATAGTAAATTCCATTGCAAGTTTTGATAATTACCTCATTCTGATGAACCTACAAGAAAAGTCTATAACTGGTTAAACAATTTTTGTGAAAATAGATGTACATTACCATAATAATGGTTTTTTCAAATGTTTCATAATGGCTTTTTTAAACTGATTGTAAAACATTACGAAACATAAATATATGAAATTAAAAAAAATAGGGAAAGGAAATTTTGCAGATTAAAATATTGCCTTTTCGAAGATGAAAAAACAATGCATCACTGTACTACCACCATCTGCAGTGTCATGACAGAGCCTATTTTGGCCGTAATGATATAAATTACAACGGTTTTTTTAAGTGAACAAAATAGTGTATGAATTTTATACATACAAAACCAAAAATTTGTTTTCTTTTACCCAAAATTACCAAATTTTCACGTCAGTCTTTCTTTTAGGTCTTATCAAAGAACCGTAACTTAGCCTATCTAGGTTTAAAAAAATGTAAACACAGAGATACTCAGCAGTCCACACTTCGGTGATGCCACTGCTGGCCAACCTCTCACCAAAAAGTTATTGCCTTCTCAAAACGCCGGCGTCTATCTAACTTTGCGCGACTATTGGTTTTACTAACTTTAGATAGTCTAAGTTGTACTGATCGGAAAAATTTACTATGATAGGTGTTAATAAAACTGAGGAAATTGTCAATAAACTAAAACTCATTTTATGAACGTTACTCAATTATTATTTTGTCCAATTTAAGGGCGAGGTAAAATTTTAAATTAGCCTACAAGCTGCAATGCATTTGGTAACAATTAACCAACATTTTCTAATTTGCAATATAATTATATGAAATTTTATACTTCTTGCGATAAATATTATTTCACATTGAAATACTTTCTCGTTAGAAAGAAAATGTGTTTTCTTAGAAACGATGTTTAACCCCGTATCATGTTGTAAGAGACGTAAAATCAAAAAAACATAAATAACCGTTAAAAACTATAACAAAAATAATTGTGTTGTTTTTCAATGAAGGAAAAAATTATAGAAATAAGAACGTTATTTAAAACAAAGAGTATTAAAAAGAAAGAAAGTAATTGAATTCTGAACTGAGTGAAAATCTCTTTGTGTGTGTCGTGAAGTAAAGTGGCGCATTACATCAGGTCGAGTAATCAAAGAATTGTGATTATTCATACGCTAGCTCACACTCATGTGTTGTTAATAAAATGAACTAACGGCCCAATCGTATGTTAAAAGCCCCCTCCATCTCTTTTAACCCCACCCACCTGCTATCCTATTGTACAAACCCACTCAATTATCAGTTCCGTCTGATTGTCTCTATTGTACTCTAAACAAAATTAATTTTTTCCCAAAAAGTCTATAAATGTTTGTTAAAAAACCAGGCAAATAAGTAAATCGAAAAATTTTTTTGGTATGCACATTAGCATGTAATAAATATTTATATTTAATATTTTAACAGCTTTATTTATTTATAAATTTCTAAGTGA
Source organism: Catonia carolina (assembly GCA_035578175.1). Taxonomy (NCBI): domain Eukaryota; kingdom Metazoa; phylum Arthropoda; class Insecta; order Hemiptera; family Achilidae; genus Catonia; species Catonia carolina. The sequence continues at coordinate 305,092,628 of JAQMRL010000001.1, read as the reverse complement.
TACACCAATTCCTAGCACAGGATACATAATATCTTCTTGTAAGCTTATTTTCTAATATTATTAGATTTCTATTAGACTGACAGAACAGCCCATATGTTTTAGTTGTACAAAACACACTTTTGCAAGATAAGCAAGACAAATATCTCAGTACACTGCTAGATAGATGACATGACTGGAAATTCCAAAAATAAAAGAAGAGGAAAGAACTGACAGGTTCAAAGGAAACAATACTGGGAACTAGAGACGAAGTAGATTCCATCAGTAGAAAACCTCTGTTGACAAGCCCGTGTAAATGTACATTAGAAAACGTTTTGCTGAAAAGTATACGCTGGTTTATTAGTAACAAGACTCAAACTCGGCAAAAGATCAACGGAAATCATAGTCGGGTACATGTACACATGTATGTAGTTGATACTATAAAGAGAATTATTCCAAACTTTGGCTGAAATTATATAATTTCTTACCCTTAATATTTTTGATTAATTTATTAATCTGTAGAAAACCGAGTTTTTAAAATTTTATTATTTTAATTTTATTAATTAGTAAAACTTTTCTTGTAAAAAGTTAAAGAATGTTTTTGCATCTGTAAAATTGACATGCAATTTCTTGTCTTGTAACAATAAGTTACTTGATATAGTCCAGGACCAAAAGGTGACACTGTAATTTAACGATAGCCTACAGTAACCCATTTGATACGGTGAACGCATTTGCTTTCATCTTCTGATGACAAAATTACAGGTTTTTTTTGTAGTTCTTTTTTTCTCCAATGTACTGTAATGTTTCCTTCTCTTTACTAAGGACAGAAGATGTGGACCCTTTTTTCTGCGTTGGAAGCTTTTATTTAGATTTATACAGAAGAGTGGTGTGAAGAACATGATGACGTTCGCGTGCTTTGCTACCGAAAGTCACAACAACTCCATTAGCTTTTCAGAATAAATCAGTATTTTAGTTTTGATTGGATGCATTGTAGATAAACCTGTAGAACAAAAAAGTGCTATTTAGACCATAAAAAAATATATTTATATTTATACATAATGTAGGCCTATTAACACATACAAAATATTACTATATGCTTGCTTTCAGATTATCAACTTTAGCGTAGCATTAGCATTGTGTAAGTAAAATACAAAACTGAAGTTAGAGCTAGTGAAGCTAGTGAAGGTAAAGTATTGTGACAATATCGAAAAGGAAAGAGCGTTCGAGAATTTCCGAGATTTTAAAAATGTTAGCGTACATAATAAGAGTAATGAATAGAGTTTCAAAGAAATGGTTATAAAGGGCCTTATATAGTCAGGTAGGCTTCCCTATTGTTGTATGGTTATTGTAAGAGTGGGTACCTGTTTAGATAACTGGCCTTTTTGTAACATCTTTTTTCAATTCTAATTTGTTTTCAATTTCTTAAGATTTTTCCAGAAGCCGTCAGAAGGATTTTTTACTTTTATTGTTATATCGAAAATCTTTGCCATTGTGGTGACTTTCACAGCGTTATGTATATAAGGAGCCCCGAGTTCGGTCCTGGATTCAGTATTTCATTAATCTTCGACGAGTGTATATTGCAAAGTGCTTAACGGTTACGTTTGGAGTAGGCCAGCGGTAATGTGCAATGTTTAATGTTTATTAAGTAACATTAGTAATATTTTGTAATTGGTTAAGTTTATTTATTGTGATTAGTTAATTATAATTATTTATTATAAGTAATTTAATTGTAATTCACTTGTAGATTTTAGGCACTTAATTTAATCGTAATTTTTAGTTCTAATAGAGATTTGAATTTTAAACTTCAGTGTGTAAATTATTTAATTTGCTCTGATTCTGAAACGGACCTTAGAGGTAAGTGCCACAGTATTTAATTATGCCCAAGACTAATCCTGACCTTAAAGTAAATTAAAGTAATTAACCCAAGCAATTAAAATTTACACAGATTGAACTGTTTTTCACAGTATTAAACTGGGTTTTATGCTGTGTATTTTAGCATAAATTATTTTACTTTGAGTGACTGTAAAAATTAAAGGAGGATGATAAAAATTTGAATCATTATGTCGACTATAAAAGGGATATGGTGTTGGTGATGATTTTTTTGTTTGATGTAACATTTAATTGTAACAATGAACAAGGAACAAAGCCTAACTAAACATAAACATAATATTTTACAGACGAGTGGTCTGCTGGGTCAACTTGTGAATGGACCTTTCCTTATCTGGCTTCCAAACGCCACCCTTTCCCTAACTACCTCCACCAACACCCATCTATCTACTAACACATCAGAGCCACTACAACAGTGTTGTATAGTTCCCCCTGCAGGTGTATATTGACTAACATGTGACCCAGTTTGCTATCACCTCTGCTACTTTGCTACTCCCAACACAATAGCCTCACCGCCTCCTTCTTACACATATGGCCTTGCCTTCGCCGTCATCTAATAGTAGCATCTTACAATGGACAACTACTGACTCAAAACGTACTGAGGCTTTTGGTCAGGCCTACAATTTATCTTTCCTTACATATACGCGGATTACTTGTAGAAAAAGTTATGTTTGTAGTCAGCTAAAAATTCAATTTTGGTGTTTTTTTAAGACACGTTTCAAACATATTTATTTTATTTTTTCTTAACTAGAAGAGTGTTTTGATTGTGCAAAGAATGACGATCCCGACTATTTTACTGATTATTATGTTTTTTGCTTGAAAATAGTACAATTAAAATCGCGCATTCAGAATGATAAACATTTTCCTCTTTTTTCTAATTTTTCCCTAAACGATAAATTTCTTGCATCATTAAGATCTTCTCCTTCTTTCCTCATTGAAGTACACAATTTTTCATCTTTCTTTCAATTTTTGCAGAAGAATTAATTAAATTATGAATTCATTTTCTAAGTAGACCTACATCTCAATCTGAGCAATCATTACCAATAAAATTAATACAAGAAATTTCTCTCTTTTGATTACTTATGAAAGCCATTCAAATTTTTTAACTTAATAAACTGGTTTTAACTAAATTTGTATGGTATTTTTGATGGTAGGTAGAAAGGGGAAGGAGATAGTTTTAAAGATTTATCTTACCTTGTTTGGGCCAACTTGAATGTATTGTTTAGAGTGTTGGACTCTGATCATTCAGCCGATATCAAAAATAGAGCCTGCTGAGATTAGAATTATTGTCAGACAATTGCTGAACCATAAAAGAAATTAAGACATTGGACACGATCTTAATGTACCATAGGTAATAATTATCAACTATACGGAAATATAGGCGGGAATGTTTGAAGAGTCATTTGTAATGGATGCCAGATGATCGAACTCCCAAACACAGGGGTTTATTTACAAGCTAACCTGATAATGCAATATTGGATGACCTCAACTTCTTTAAGAAATAGGAAATTACTAATTCTGAAGTAAAACAAGCTAGGATGCCTAATCCATAATGTTACAAATGAAGATGTTTAACTTTATCACTTCTTCGTAACCACAGCTAGAATTATTAATATTAGTATGGTTACTATAATGCTTTTCACCGTTGATGAACTCTGCTGTTCTACAAGTTTAGAATTATCATAACCTTGCGAGCGTATTCAGATTGTACGAATGTATCAGCCTAACAAGCATTAAGAGCGCATGCGTATAAGAGCCACAGTAGTTTACTCGTACTGAACTCGGTGATTATAGAGAGCGTTAACATATTTTATAATATAATCAGCTGGTCGAATGAACTATAAGCGCTTTGGTTCTAAAAATATCTACCACTTGCCAGTATAGACACTAATAAGTTATTTATAATTTATTATGGTAAGTATATGCTATATTTGTCACGTTAATTTTCATTAGTGCAATGTATAAGTGCAAATAAATCCAAAGAATTACAAATCCTCAAGCAAAAACCTGGTTAGCGGTAGTGTCGCCAGAGACAATGTATATTAATATTACTGCACGCACTACATCCCTATATATTCATTCTATATCTGTCGGGGAAAACAACTTGAATTGGAACGACTGACATGCGCTGCTGATTGATCAACCATTTCCTCTCGATTTGGAAGTAAACTTTAATCGTACCAACCAAGTCATGTGCTTCGTTGATGCTCTTACTACTTAACTATTTTAGTTGTTCTACTCAAATAACATTTTCATGATCCTTTATTTATTCTTAGTATTTGGGACAAATATATAGTATTTTCTTAGTATTTACTTAGTATTTGCATGAAGGCAAATAACAGCTGCTGTAGTTGATTAAACAGAAAATAACAGTATGCAGGACCGTTGAAAGACAAAGAACGTTAACAACCAGTAGGATTGGTATCAATGAAAGTGAGAGTGAGTGTTGGTCAGTGACAGTGAGAGGGGAAATTAGGCTACGGTTCCCTTCCACGCCCCGCTGACAGTATGTAAATTTTTTTTACCCGACATTTCCCTTTCAGTATTAAATAAACAGTTCTGAGGGAGGTGGAGTGGAGGGTTGTTTTGTCGATGTCGGATCAAGTGGCCAGGCGGCGGGTTTTTGGTTGGTAAGGCGGTTGCGGCCCCCTTGGCGCTGGACGAGGACGTCTGAATTGAGTCCAACACTACTTTCCCTATCGTGAGGGAGTGAACATGAGTTTTTCTCGCCGCCTCGAATAAACAAAAGGATTGGTATCATTGCTTTTCTGTAGAACTGTCTAGGGTAGTAGCATCAAAAGTAACAGCTGCTGTTACTGTTACTGTCATCGACAACCTCAGATAGAAGCCAACCAAATTGCTTTGTTGGTTTTTTGTAAAACTTATTATTCTTATTTATTTATTTATTTATTTATTTTTTCTTTTATTTAACGTCGCATCAACTACAACGGTCATTAGCGACGACGTTGGGGTGGAATTGTTTACAATGGAGGATGAAATGATTTTTTGTAACGTATGAAAATATGCCATGCCTGAGTGGGATTCGAACCCAGGACCGCATGATGAGAGGCGAGCACGTTACCAACTGCGCCAATGCGGCCGGCACTTATTATTTTTGTATACTTACTTTATTCGGAAGCCACACGTCTAGCTAATGGCATTGTAATAATTGTTCGAAAAGAAACTTCATAAAACCAGTAACTCATGATGAACCATGTCTCATCAACAGTTATTATTCGCTTAAGAAAGTCTGAGTCTCCTTCTTCTTCGTAAAGTTCCAAATGCTTCTGAAGAAAATTCAAACGACTGTCTTTGTGGATAATGGTCAATTGAACCCAGCGAGCATAGAATTTTCAAAAGTTTAAAGAATCATGGATTATTGAATATGCCGACCCATGGCTTACATTCAACTCACTTGCAATGTCATCAACTGCAATTCGTCGATTATAGAATCATTTTTTAACCGCTTCAATATTGTCATTAGTTTTTGAAGTGGAAGGTCTACCTGGCCGCTGTTCATCACACAGTGAAATTCTACCACTTTAAAAAGGACCAATTAATTCGTAGATCTTGCTGCCACTCAAACTACTCTCTCCATATTGCTACTGCATTTGACGTAAAATACCTGCTGGTTTTACGACTTCTGAATTGAGGAAACGTATAACTGCTCGCATTTCTTCCTTGGTGCAATCGGACAAAGGAGAACTCAATTTGAACAGAATTTTAAATATAACCACAAGTAGCTAACAGTTAAACAATATTTTCAATGAACAGTTGATAGACGTTATGACTTATAGCAGAACAATCAGTGCTGCCATAGACGTGATTCGGAAGGAAATCCAAATTTCTCTTTACATTTTGACTTGCCCTCATAAATACTGTCATGTACAAAGCAACTGAACCATCACCAGCACCAGATGGAGTTGGATACATTGTGAACTATAAAATGGAATAGAACAACTTATAATTTTAAGTGTATAAGAATGTTTAACCTCGTTAATACACAAATGAACTGATTGTAACTTGGTTTAGTAGAAAATGATTACCACGGAAAGAAATATTTTTCCTTTGTCATCAGTCTCTCGACTGGTTTGATGCAGTTCTCCAAACTGTTTTATCTTGCTCAAGTCGTTTCATATCCACATACCTGTACATCTGCGGTAACTTGCTTTAAATATTCTAACCTATGCCTCCCTCTACCGTTCACTCCCTCAATATTACTCTTGTTAGCGGTAACCGGAATGTAACTAAGACTTTCAGTTCTGTCTTTAAATTACTTGTTGTGGACACTTAAGCCCAAATCCGTTGTTCGGCGTCATGGATCGAACGTATATCAGTGAAAGGTTTGGTAGGAAGCATATTAACAGGATAAAACATAGTAAATGAACTAACAAATGATAATACAGCATTGAAATGTACTTACATTTATTGAGAACAGCTCACAAACAAAATAAAGTTTAAATGCAGACATGCGGAGATCGACTTGAACACAAGGTGACAACAGCTTGGCGGTAATCAGCTTGTAGAATGTAGAAAACGGCTTGGATTAATCGGCAACACATTGAAGAACAACACGTAAGGCACATACAACACCATATTAATCACTAGTTAGTCATTATGCGGGAAACAGCTTGGATTAAAACGGATGAAGGACAACGGCTTGGTACATCGGAGCGGCCATAACGCTGGCTTGTACAAGAGTGAGGAAGACGGAAGGAAACAGGAATGACGTGCAACAGGTTGCAAAGAGATTGGGGAAAACCGCGCGCTAACAACCGGCGCAGAATTCAAATTTAAACGTATGTAATACTGAACAACCCTCTTTTATTAATAGAGCAGTACCTAGATGTCTTAAGATATCTTAGTAGTCAATCCTTTCTTCTGGTAAGATGCTTCCATATACTTCTTTCATCCTCTCGTCTACAAACCTCTAAATTACTTATTTTGTCCACCCACCTAATCTTTAACGCTTTCCTATAACACCACATTTCAAACGCTTTTTTCCTCTTCTACAGCCACTATCACCCACGTTTCGCTCCAGTACACAGCTACACTCCAAACATAGTGTTTTAAGAAAATTTTTCTAATACCTATGTAAATCAATGTTTGTATTAAGTAAGCTGTTTTACATTTCAAAGGCTTTTCTAGCTTGAGATATCCTACTGAATCCTACTATTACATAAAAAAATTATGTTTTCTTTCATCTGTTTATAAATAAATCTTTATAATGTAACCTGCAAGCCTTTACTTAATCCTATTGTAAAAATATTTTATTTTCCCACTGACTTGTTACAGCTGCTGTAGGCCTAGGCCTAACACTGTTTTTCCCCTTTTTATACAATCCTATTTCCTACTGACATGTTTCGGTAAAGCCATCATTATCAGAACAAATAAAATTGAAACATATTTTTTAAAATCTTTTTAAAACATAATTAGTATGTTGTAATGTTTAATTATTCAAGTTTAAACAGTTTTATACGAATGACTAAAGATACATCTTCCAAATATTTTAATAAATTTAATAAGTTTAGTTTCAATTTATGTGCTCTCATTATAATGGACCCACCAAAACACATCAGTAAGAAATACGATTATATCTGTGGTGATAGGTATAAACGTCTTAACTCAAAAAATGTCTGTTTCAAGTTAAGTGCACCACACAGTTCATAAAATCTTTCAATTGGTACAAAGGGCTTAAGTGTAGCTAACTCCTGAAGTGAATTATATTGACTGGTCTAAATGGCTTTATAAAAATTTTCTCTTCGTGTAACGGTATAAAGGTCTTAATTGTAAATTATATTGTAATTATATATTATTAATTGTAGATTTAGTTTTTCAGTCTTTTTTAGTTGCACAAAAGGTCTTAAGTTGAGTTAAGACTTTTTATTACATTTGAGACTAATTAAAAAAATTTAGACTGTGTAATATTTACAAATAACTTAGTAACAACAATAATAATTAAAAATTATTTTTTAATATCAATAATCGTAAGTGTATATTGAAACGTTTAGCAAAACATGAAATATTGGATTTGTTCAAAACGGGCATTGATACAAATTGATTAACAAGTATTTTTTATATTGTTTTGTTAAAACATACCATTATAAAACAAAATTTTATCATTCTTTATATTATAAAATTGATTCAGAAGCCTTTATCTCAGTGATTTTCTTTTAGAAATAAACGTATTACTAGTAAAAATTTACGTCAAAAGGTTTTAAGTTACTCTGAAAACGGTATAAAGGTCTTAAGGCGTGAATTGCACCCCAAAAAAGGGCCACAATGTAGCTGCAAAAAGGGATTTCTATTTTCGCTGTTAAGTAGAAAATAAAAATAAAAGTATGACAAATCGTATAAACAGCTTTCGGAAAAGACAATTGCACAAACTCTCCTTAGATAATAAAAAATATATAAATTATAGTCTCAAATTTTCATTTGCCTTTCCTGAAAAATGACTATTTTCAAGTTAAGACCTTTATACTTATCACTACAGATATAAAAAAGTAAAAATGTGATATGCAGGAGTAAGAGGTCACTAGTAAAATAAAATATTTTTCAAAAGGATTAATTTGTTTAATTATTCCTATGCGCTTTTTTGTCCTAAAATGCATCTTAGGGCTAGGGATTCGAAAAATTAAAACAATTAAAGTTGAATAAGAGCAGAGCGTCCTCTAAACTTTTCGAATAGAAACCACTTTTACCATCCTTAAATCAGAAAATCTACATAATACATAAATAGTTCCTTGAAGTTATCAAGATTTTGTTTTGAACCAAGTGCTGATTTTTTTTATCGAACGTAATTAGTTACTGTACTTTTAGGTACTTTGGAATCACGAGAAAGTAAAATTTATGTAACAACTTTAATTTAATTTTCAGACACCTGATGCAACAAAGTTATTCGTTATCGGAAATCTTCGATTTCAATATAACAAAAAATATCGGCGGTAGTTGAATATAGTGGTAATGGCAATACTTTAGGATCGCCATTAAAGTTATCCGTTACCGTTCGTCAGCTGTTGGTGAAATTCATTTCAACTTTGTTGTGCTTTAATACTCAAGTAAGCAGAGTAGTTCGATTCAAAGGCGGCAATCCTTTATCCTTGCCAAAATGGACAGAAGCTGTTAGTAGCAAAAGGAAAGAGGGTTCACTTATTGCTAAAGCCACCAGCACATTATTATGATTTTAATGACAAAGGGTACTTCACTTTGTTAATACAACTTGAAGCAACAACAATTTCCTCTAAGTTGATCCTTCACAGCTAAAACTACTTTAATTTATAGGATCAGTACGGACTTTTTAGCAAAAAAAGTTCTTTTAACATAATATTCAGGATTTATTAATTTGAAATTTTTACTGGTAAATTATTAGTAAGGAAGATTTTCAACAATAAATCTTTGTAAAAGTATTTCAGAATCAGACATTTTATTTTTGAAGTTAAGGCTATTTGTGGTTAAGCGAGTCCTAAACGAAAGTCTAAACCAACATGCTAACCGATTATGCTTGCCTTAAAAAATAATATCGTATGGTCATCAGAGACCATGCACGACTAAACCTAACTCAGAAATGTAATAATAATTTTGGCCCAAAAAAAATTAACGAACACATTTTATAAATTTCTGCTCAAAGATAAACTTATAACACATGAAGTATACATGGCATTACATCTTTCATGAGGGTGGTATGGTTTCTGTGTAAAAGTAGAAAGTAATTATTTTTTAAGGAGAGTTTTAAATAGTATTTTGAAGAAAAAAAAATCAGAAAACCTGGAAGGATTAGATCAACAATACTGAATAAAACTGACAGATTCTTGTTTAAGGTAAGCGCTATGCTCGAAAAGAACAGTCCGTACTTCTGGTTCTACTACTTGAATTTTCTTTGTTAAACAGCTTCAACTAATAATAAATCTCGTTTATTAAAAATTAGTCCAAGAAAACATTGGAAAGTACTAATAAAATACTAAGAGTATTTTGTAATATGCAGGCTTATTATAACTGACCTGTTGTGTAGTGGTTAGCGCAATTTGCTTCTACTCCAGGAGTACCGGGTTCGATTCCCAGTCACATCTGGCGTTTATATAATTTATTTTCATCCATCACTTTCATCGTCTGTATTAGCAGTAATGTGGAAATCAGTTGTACTGAAAACAAAAATAATAAATATAAAAGATTATTATGAACAACTAAATGAGAAAGCAGACCGATAACAAAATGAATAATAGCCATGCCGCCAACATCACTTCTACTTCGAGCGCTCGGTAGTAGCTGAGACCTAGATGTACAATCATGCGGAAGAAACACCCGCAGATTCTCACCACGAGAAGCGAGGGACACTTGCACATCCACAAACTTCGACTAATCAGAGAATGAATTCACATTGGTTAATACTCGCTGTTCACTATGAAAATAAGTCCAAAATTAGTCTAACAGTGATTAAATAAGTTTCGTTTTGTACAAAATAAATACATTGCGTTATAACTAACTCCACTATTTCATCCCAAAAATAAAATAATCCATGATTTTTTCCCACCCTTGACGACTACGTATATCCACAACATTTCAGAAAACTACTCAACAGAACAAAGAACACAGCCACTGAAATAATTCATAGTATCTATAAGGCACGACACCCACCAGATGACCCCATCAAAATTACTATTTCAAGATTTTATTTAAATTACAAACCCTAACTGTAAATGTTATATTTTTAATGAAATATTTATCGAAATTTACATACATTTTTGATTCCTTCCACTTTGTCCATTTCCAAGACCAAAATACTCCTAACTACCTAATATTCTGTTGTGTTGTTTAGGCCATCAGCCGAAAGGCTGGTTTGAAGCTGTAGAAGTTTTACTAAGTTGAACGAGAAGTGAGGTGGTTTACAATTGCCTTCCTCTGTGAGTGCAAAAGTTCGCTTATAAGCATACCGGGCCCTCTGAAAAGCACATATTTTCCACTCTGCAAATGACACCTTCACTTCATTCACCACAGGCTCTGGCTGTAAAATGAAATTCATTACTTTCAAAGGAGATAACTCTGATTAGTGTCTTTTATACCTCTACTTCTTCTGTTCTTAAATGATTCAGTCATTTAATTTGCTAACCATGAGATAAGAAACAGAACTATTTATTTTAGCCCTGGAACGAACATACTGAGCGTAAATAATTTGAAACTCCACCTGTCTGTTATGAGCAGTAATATTCTGTAAACGTATAATAATGAAACCCCTAACATTTTGTAATCCTATCCTCCAAGTAACCAGGTACAATCCTATGATGTTGCCAATTCCAAGGGACATCCACACCTCTTCTTACAGAACTTGGGCTTGGACTGACACTGTTTTACTGCTCCCAAATTCCACCGAAACTTTTCCGACAGTTCTGAGACAGAAGAAAATGATATTTTTGGTAGAAAACGATATGTTCGTACCCACCACCGCCTCGACCATCACTGCAACTTACTCGTACACCGTCGCTGCCACCACCCTAGTCTGCTTGCCTTGGCAGAACAACCTTTAAACAACCCTTTTCAACACCACCCGTTTTAATAAGGTAATTATTGCCACTGCTTATGGTCCCCATTCGGTGAGAGTCGATAAAATATTTATAAATTGTTTTACTAAAGTAGCGGTTTTATGGATAGTCAGTACAAGATTCGTATTTTTACTCTCATTCTCCAACAATTATTCATTTTTGCATTATTTTTCTCCTAGTGCTTAAAGGAGATCAACAATTTCATTATTTTTACGCAATTAGATACCCTGATCATATAGCTTTAAAATTAAGTATAATTTTTAAATGTTGAGCACTAGTAAACATTTATTACTTATTTATTCCTTGTCATGTCGATAATGAGTTTGTTACATCTGCGATTCTTTTTACTTTATATTTAAAGCCGCTTCGACAAGTTGATTATTAGCTACTACAGTGGGTTGGGACTTGGACGTTGACGAAGGCAACCACTGCTAAACTTGAAGCCTTCGAACTTTGGTTGTACAGAAGAATGTTGAAGATACCATGGACGGACAGGGTGACCAACACCGAGGTACTGCGCCGAATGAGTAAGGAACCAGAGGTAATAAACATCATAAAGTGTCGCAAGTTGGAATACCTTGGTCATATTATGAGGAACCACGGTAGATATGAACTGTTGCAGCGCATCCTGCAGGGTAGATTGGATGGTGGAAGACGGCCAGGCCGAAGAAGAATATCCTGGCTTGCTAACCTGAGAGACTGGTATGGACAGAGCTCAGCCCAACTTTTCCGCATTGCAGAGGACAGGACCAAGATAGCTATGATGGTAGCCAACGTTCGAATCGGACAGGCACGTTAAGAAGAAGAAGACAGTGGGTTATGTAACTGAAACATTGGGTTTTGACTTTTCTAATAATTGTAAGACCCTTGCCGGAAATAATAGAACTCGGGACTTTCACGTTGTAGGCTAGCACACTAACCACTACTCTATGGAATTTTCCTAAGGATTCATTTACAATTCTTTTCTTCGTGGGTTTTCCATTTTATATTTGGTAAATGAATGTAAATTTTCTAACACTCCTGTGACAACACTGTTCATAGAAACTTAAACGAAATTATATAAAAATAAACTATATAATATATACCGGGTGGCCCATATGTCGATTTCACCATGAGACGGGACATTTCATTTTGATAAGTTGGTAATGTTGGCAGCATCTCGTACAACATTCATTAGTTGTCTGTAACAATGGCTAGTGTGAGGTACGTCTCCGTGTAGTAACTATTTTTTCCTTCGTATGGGTACTTTTAAATTATTTTACAACTGAACAAAGAGTTTATATGTTTCAGTTGTGGTGGAAGCATCATAAAAATATTGATAAAGTGCTGGAAGAATTTAGTGATAAGTATCCAGGTGTTTCCTTACCGATTCGGCTACATTTACAAAAGTTACATAAAAAATTTAAAAACACAGGAAGCGTACTAAATTTCCCGAAGTGTGGTCGTCCACGATCGATTTGCATTGACGATAACCTACAAGTGATTGCTGAAGCGTTTGCGTCCAGTCCTGGTAAACTCGTAAGGCATCTTCTGAACTAAGTTTATCACAAACTAGCACGTAACGGATTATAAAAGAATTAAAATTGAAGCCATTTCGTCTATCTTTAGTCCAAGCGCTTCATGAGGACGATAGTGACAGGCGGTTGGAATTCTGTGAGACAGTCGCTATTCGCGCAGAAGCCGATCCAAACTTTTTGCGATAAATTTTGTGGTCTGATGAGGCATGTTTCAAACTCAATGAACGTGTTAATCAGCATAACTGCGTGTACCGGTCGGGTACAAATCCTCATATTGTAATTCAAAAAGAGCTTAATGTGCCTGATGTTATGGTATGGGGAGGTATTTCGAGTACTGCACTGATAGGTACTTATTTTTTTAAAGGAAATATTAACTCGGAAAATTACTTACAAATGCCGTAGGAAGTAGTTTTTGTGGAAGAGTATGGTTGATTAAACCCCAACCAAAAATTAATTGTAGTCAGCTCAACTAACTTCTGCGCCGGGGTTTCGGATTCTACTCCCGGTCGGGGAGGCATTTTTTCACCTCTCATTATCATCATCATCATCAACCTTCTCATCATCTGCATAGCAGTTAATAATAATACATTATATATATACATTGAATGGAGTTATCGACAAACGAATTTTGCAGTCACCTAAATTAAGAATTGTTCATAAAAAAACAAGTCTCACATATCAGTTATACATTTAAAAAGCGCACATATTTTAAAATTCAAGGTGGTCAGATCAACACATGTTTAAAACCAACATGCTTACATTTGTATTTTAATTTATAAAACTATTAGTCTAATCTTTTACTGCTCCCTTTTCTATTTCCGTTTTGTGACTGCAAACCGTTCTGTAACTGCATGGGTAGACCTATATGTCTGTTGTAGTTTTGTTTCGAACATAAAGAGCCTACGTTTAGCACATTAATATTGAATCGATATATGCCTAGATAGGGAAATTCAATTTGCGTCTGCATAAATGTAATAAATGAATGGTGAGTATATACGGTAGTTAGTTACGTCATTTCTCTGAGGATGGGCTATAAATATGACAGAAATAGACAACAAAATTTCAATTTACGACCCAATAAAACATTGTAAATAATTTACATTTACATATAATTCGCACATATTGGCATGACCAATATTATTATAACTTCAAGCATCGAAACATTAATTTTATGAAAAAAATTTAAAATTTTCTTGTCACCTTCTCCTCGTCATCCTCTTTCTACAACGTGATCGGTTTTAGCTTCTTCCTAGTATTTTCTCACATCTCTGCACTCTCGTTTACCTTCTCTACAGCCAAATTCAACAACGCTTGAAAATTCTTCCATATTGTAACATTTATCCCAGGTTCTTTAAGGATCGGATCCCGTTATTTCCAGACAACAAAACTTTTTTTTGAATGTAAATAACAAATATTTGTTCACAAATTATTATCTAAACGCTTTGTTACAATTTATTATATGAACTTGAAGTTACACCAAACTACTTAACAACAAACTAACTTTAATACAAAATAAACAACAATTAAATAAACCAACTAGATTTAACGAAATCAAATTAATCAGAAATATGACCATTACATTTAGGTATATATAACTAATTGACTGCAACTTACAACCTGATAACAATTGTACGCTTACTGTTTGTCACGAAAAAATGTCTCAAAGAATAGAGAATAATATAACAGAAAAATTTAGATAAATAAAATATACAAAAAACATTCCAACCTTTACTAGAAAAGCAAGTGAGAGGGTAGATTAGCTTTCGACGTACAAATCAAATTAGTAATTTTGGGTTGGTCAATTAAAATTCACCATTAGGTTAGCTAAATATTATCGGTTCATAGTAAACGCCATTTTTTTAGAGACACTTTGCTGTACATTTGTACATCCTCAAACCCCGCTAGCCGTGTCTGAGTTTTCCTCTTCTGTGAGACACCCATTTATATATTTTTATGACACACACGCTCACATTCTGATAATATGCTTAATGACTTATTGTACAATTATTTACGTCTTGGGATAAATTTAAACAGCATTCTGCTCAGTATGTTTGCAGTAATGTAATTTCTATAAACAGATGGTTGCTTGCGTGCAGTAATCTATGTAATACTTTTCATGCGTTTGTAAAAAGAGAGGTTTGACATAAACAAGTGTAACTGATGTGGTACAATAAGTAAACAGTACAAAGTGTCTAATTTTTTGGTTTGGATTATAGTAGGTAAACACCCCACACACAAGCATACACTGAATGCGCGTAAAGTGTGAAACATTTTTTAATGTCTTCATTTTATCCCTATCTCCAAGAAAATCTCAGCCGGACGGTAGATGATAGTATATTTTTTATTCTACGTCCGAAGTTTTGGTCAGAGATTAATGCTGATGATGAAAGGCAATAAATGAAAATGAGTAAAAAATAAATGCCCGAACTGACTGAGTTTCGAGCCCGAGATCTCAGGCTTAGACGCTACTTGCGCTGATCACTGCAAAAACAGGCCTCGTGTTAAAGGTGTTCACTTGGATAACTAAATATAATCATACTACAAAGCGTATTTTTAAAGTAAATACCGTTTTGAAACAAGAAGAGAACAAGTAAACTTTTCTTAATATTTTTACTTTACATGAAAGCCTGCATTTTAATCTGCTTCTGCATAATTCCCACCAATATTAAGGCACTTAATATCGTACAACCAGCGTTTGAATACCATCCTCGTAAAAATCTGTCGCCTGATTAGACAGCCACCGCAACCCAACCTGAGCATAACTTTTAATAATTTAAACGTTCTGTCACAGTTTCATAATTCACCCTTTTTGACACAACAGAAAACTCATCAGATAACGGCGAAATCATAAAGCATCTGTTCTCTCCCACTTTTTCATCAACTTTCTGCACCAAGTCGTCAGTAATGATTGAAGGTCGACCACTTCGTTCTTCATTATGCATAATCGTACGGCCATCTTTTACAGCTCTCACCTATTCCGTGCCATCCCATCGCTTATAATGTTTTCTCCAAACACGTGACTGATCTGACGATGGATTTTAGCTGCTTTCATGTCTTTAGCCCTAAGAACTGCCCATAACAGACAGGTGGAATGTCAAATTATTTACACTCAATCTATTCGTTGCAGGGCTAAAATAATTCTGTTTCTTACCACATGGTCAGCCAATTAAATGGCTGAATCATTTAAAAACAGAAAAGTTAGAGGTGTAAAAGACACTAATCAGAGTCATCTCCTCTGAAAGTAATGAATTTCATTATACAGCCAAACCCTGTGATGAATGAAGTGAAGGTCCAATTTGCAGAGTGGAAAATATGTGCTTTTCAGAGGGCCCGGCATGCTGATAAACATACTCAGTGAGGAAGGTATAGGTAAACCACCTCACTCCTCGTTAAACTTAATAAAACTTCTACAGGTTCAAACCAGCTTTTTGGCTGATGACCTAAACAACACAGCCCTATGAAAACGAATCACAGCGCTTATTTCACAGTTGGCGGGATTCTCAATCGGAGGAGACATTTCAAATACTCACAACAATTGCAAACACGGTCGAATGATTCTGTTATGGTGTCTGTGGCTTACCAATAAATAGTGGTACACAGTGTGCATGAGGTAAATACTGACCGCGGCGCTGCAGCGGCGGAATTTCAAAACGGTACTTACTTTAAAACTACGCCTCGTACTTGGATTACTGATTACACATTGTACATATTAATACATATTAAATGGTATAACCAACCCCTGTGATATTTTCAAAAAGACCCTGTGTCATGTCTTTAGCCTGTGATATTATGCATAATCGTACGGCCATCTTTTACAGCTCTCACCTATTCCGTGCCATCCCATCGCTTATAATACTAACTACCTGTGATATTTTCTGTGATATTATCACAGATATTTTCAACTACTATCTTGCAACCTCTCTGACTTGAGCTATATAACTGCACGCAGCAAGGGCACTGTAATATTAATAATATTTTACAGTAGAACAACAATAGCCTTGGTGTAATGCACCATTATAAACTTGACATTGTATTTTTTTCTTTTACCAGAAAACAGTCTGCCGCCGAGCCCAACACATACCGCATAAACACGAAGAACATTAAAACACATAAAATAAAATGAAGATCACGCAATATTTGCAGCCTTCTTTCACAGTATCCTGTATAGCTTTTCTTTACTTTTGGTATCTCTGTAAAACAAAACTACCTCTCCTTTTATTTCATTTGCTGTAGCTATACATCTATTAATTGGAGCTATTCTACTTCTTGTGGCTCCAGCAAGAAAACTCAAACTTCTTAACGTTGTACAAGGCACCCTCAGAAATATCTTCGAGATAGCCGGAACATCAACCCGTGAATGCAGAATGTTAAACGTATAGAACATCTTACATTCTACCCCACGTGCTGAAACTGAAGCCAGTAGAATGAGAGAGCAACCTCATAGCTATCGAATTTCTCCCAGATCTACATGCCAACTTATGAATCAATATTTTCTGCAGACTCTCCAGTTCCTTATATGTGACGTCTCTTCTATAATTCTATACCGTCGAACAATATTCGAGGACAGGACGCATACTCAGATTTAAAATCACGAATAATCCAAGCTATGAGTCCTAAATTCCTTCAAGCTTTTGCAGCTATCGAAGCAACTTGCTCACTGCATAATAGCTTTGAATCAACCAACACACCATGGTCCATAAGGCTGGACTTCCTTATGATTTCATCACGACCAAGGGTGTACCTGAGTAGGCCTACATAGCTCATCGTTTTTATAGAACATGTCGTAAAAAAAGTTTTTGTTGAGTTTAATGAGAGCATATTTTGCAGTGACCGTGGCTGTATTAAATCAATATCACTTTGAAGTACCCTGCACTCAGCTGCGTTATCAGATTTGGCACAAACTTTTAAATCCTCTGCGTACATATATAAATATTAATTTAATATTATAAACAATGTCGTTGACAAAACATATAAAAAGTACAGAGGACCAAAAATCAAACCCTGAGGAACTTTCGAAGTAGCCACATTTTCATCTGACACTGTACCTCCGACCTTCACAACAAAACTTTGCTCATGAAGGTAAGACGGCAGACATTTAAGAAGACTGCTGCCAACACTCATACACCTTAATTTTTTCAATAAAACATCATGTAGCACTGTGTCAAAAGCTTTTTTAAAGTCAAAGTAGATGGAGTCAACTTGGATTGCCATCTTGACGAGAGGAGCCACAAAATCCACCATTTCCATTGGGTTCGTAGTAGTTGATCTTCCTCTGATGAACCCATAATAATTAGGCACAATGTTATCATTTAGCCTACCATAAAGATGACCATGTATAATCCGCTCGAACACCCTTGAAAGACGCAAAGTACCAAAATGGGATGATAATTCTTCAGGTCGTGACGATCCCCTTTCTTCGGCGCTGCTGTGCTCTCTTTCAAAGGTTGGAAAATCCCCCTTACGTTAAGCACACGTTAAGCTCTAGTTAAACAAACAGCCTAACCAAAACTGGAGCAATTAAACACGCGATCCCCTTAATAATGAATGCTGGTATACCATTTACACTAGCGACAAATCTGGGTTTCTTTGTTTATATCGCAGTAATGATGTTCTCATAATAATAATAATTAAAAAAATAATATTTGTAAAATAGTAATAATAAAAGTTATTTTAAAATAAAAACTATAAATGAGTAACACTATAATCCATTATAGTAAAGTAAACAACATCTCGATTAAAAAAATATTCTTTTTGTCAACATAAGAGCTAAGGGAGCTGCACGGGAAATGTGAACTGAAAACTCAAAGAAATGTTAAATTCAGTACCTATTAATGATATATCGAATGTGACACATTCATCCAGCTTGACCAAATGCAAAACATTAATAGTAGTGAAACGTAGTGACATACTAGATCTATAGTTCTAAGTAATGAACACTTGTTCATTACACGTTTATCGATTACATCTAACATAAATACAAAGAACAAATTTTCTTTATTTAAACTATTGAAATAAAATTTCCTGTATCATTTTGAAAATGATTATTGTTTACAAAATATATCAAATAATGATTTGAAAATTTGGCGTTGGTCAGTGAAATGAACTTTGAAAGTTAATGCAGAAGCAGTGGGCCTAATTTGTGTTCCGTTGAGGACACGAGTCTCACATGCAGCAAAATAAAACGAGGGAGTGGATGGAAGGAACATGTGTTGTGCAGTTGGGTGTAGGGTGCAGCCTTGACCCGTTGGCTTGGCGCCAAAATCGAAACCCCTCATCGAATGTAACCCTTAGACTAAAAACACTGCAATAACAATGGTAAACTCGCACACCGTACTCATAGCCACCCGCTTACGCTCGCTCTGTCTGCCGCTGGCGCCTTTCTTGATTTATTACAAGTTCACTGCTGATTTCTTCTTCTATCCCTTACCACCACCCAATTCTATCTTTTTATCTCGGTTTATTGACAAACAGTATTTTACAATAACATTTATATATGTACTTATAAAAAAAGTTCAACAGAAAAGATATATTTTAAAACCCGCTTTCCAGATTCGGTATTTCAAAGTAACGAAAATTTGTACTGAAGGAGGAAAGTTAATGTAATTGTTATCGATTTTTCACAGTGCTTTTAGGAATAGCATTGTGAACTTCAGGGTTCATGCCCCGGAGTAAGGTATTATTAAATTTATGAAACTGAAATATTTCTAAGCCTAATACGTACATATTTATAAACGTATTACTAAGCCAGATAGTTATTACAATTTAATAAAAATGAGTTTTACTAATCTATCTATATAAAACTCGATGTATGTGTGCGTGTGTGTGCGTGTGTGTGTGTGTGTGTGTGTGCGCGCGCGCGCGTGTGTGTATGTGTGTGTATGGTCTCCTTTATCTCCTAAATTACTGAACCAATTTTCATGCAGTTTTTTATGTTGTAACTATGATGCCAGTGCAGGTTTTAGGCAATTGAAACTCTTAAAAAGTTAGCCCTTAAGGGTTGAAAATAATGTTTACTTTAAGGCTTTTATGAGAATAGATAATCAGCTGCTTTTAAACCAGCTAATGTGATTCCAATAAAGATTTGACATAAATGAAGTCATATGATATAGCAAATAGCGACGTGGTGCTAAGGATTAACTGGTGACAACATCACATGATAGTCTAATTTTATTGTATTTTATTATGTACTAGTAGATACGATTTTGTATTGTTGAGTATTTTATAAAAGTTCCGTGTTTCTTTAATTTGTTTCAATTTTCTTTTAATTTTTGAGTGATCAATTGCTTTGATATTTTGTTTGGATTTTTATTTTATTCAACGTAGA
The DNA here is from genome assembly GCA_035578175.1 of Catonia carolina. Taxonomy (NCBI): domain Eukaryota; kingdom Metazoa; phylum Arthropoda; class Insecta; order Hemiptera; family Achilidae; genus Catonia; species Catonia carolina. Next base: position 305,072,391 of record JAQMRL010000001.1, on the reverse strand, counting down.
TTTAAGTTTTTGGTTTTGACAATTATTTTTTTTTGTGGTTGTTTTTTTTATTTTTCTTCATTTTTAATAATGCCTTTAAAAAACATCATTAGGAAAAAATCTTCAAAAGCAAAAAACTTCAAAAAGCAAGAACTGCTGAAACGGAGGAACAACGAAAATCTCGCCTGTTTTTCTGCTATTTTCTACTAGATATTTAAAAAAAAAGTGATTACACCATTTTTGGCGTGAAAAGCCGCGACGGGGCATGCTAGTTTGTATATAAATATGTAAATTTCAAGCGTTCTGCTTGTTTACGGATTGAACCACAACTCACTGATTGTTGAAGAACGTTCGAGAACCCTCCAATTTTTTAGACTTATCTGTTAGATAATGTTGATAAAGTGGAAAGGCGAGGTGTGCGATGGAGAAGGCAGCGCATATGCTGGAGGAGTGGGAATAGTTTTTACTAGAATGTTCTTTAATTAACTTAAATAGATTTCTATTTTCTTCATAGAACGTACTCAAACGTAAGATTACTATAATAAGCTGTTGTATATACATTTTCAGTCTATCCCAAAATTAGTTTTTTTGTTTAGTTGTAATCGGTGGTTGTAATTTTTGCTCGTTATTAAATTATTTTCTTCTTGAACTTTCCATGTTTATTTATTTTCCCATATCCTTAACACTGGTTTTAAAAATACGAAACTAAATTTTTCGTAGATAATTTATTTATGATTCAATGCATTTTTAAAATATTAAAATACATAATATATAAAACAAATTAATAAAATATTTTTAATTATCTTTAGTACAAACTTTCTTATTACAATTTAGTATTTCAAAATTCATGTATATATTTCTGAAAGGTGAAAAAATTGAATGGTGCCAACAAAAAAATCTAATTTTTATAACTGGAGAGAAAAGGGTTTTAAGAGATTAAGTGATCTCTTTTATTTTAGTTACAATGAAGAACCTGTTATCTTCAAAAAATATCTTAAATACATCAGTTTTAGACAAGGACTGACGGATCAGTGTAGCGCCTCTATGTTCAATAACTCTTAATTTACAAATTTTGGTGCTTAACCTTCTTACACCTCCGTTCTTCAAATCTTCCATGTATTTAGTAAACTAGTCTTTCCCTTTACAAATTAATTTAGAGAATTTAGGCCTACTAGTTCAGAAAAACTAAAAATTTAGTTTTATAATATTTAGTTTTATAATATAATATTTTTAATGAATATTGTGTACAAATTTAAACATTAAAAACCGATATTTTGTTCAGATTTAGTATCCATAGTAGTTGTTTGAGATCATCGTTTCTAGAGTTTAGTCGACTGCGCGATAAGTAGTCTAAGGGTAACGCAAAAGACGTGAAATACGCAATCCGGCCTCTATTGTGTTACTCTAATCTTAGTTCTCTCGGCGTTCCAGATACCTGAAGCTGTGTACTAGCTCTAAAACGGTGTTTTAATTATTCTAATATCAGCTCCCATACTTGGTCGTTTACCTACCACAAGCATTTTAATTTTATAGGTATATAGACCCATTGCTTGTCGATGGCTGAATCATGAACGAAAAGAAATATATAGATATTAAGCATGAACTTAATGTCCCAGGGGTATTATCAACTATTTAGCAATGGACGCAAGAGTAGCATAGTCACATGTGGAATTTAAAGAAATGAGCACTCAAACAGGTATTTTATTTTAAGCCGATCGGAAGTTATGGTGTTGGAAGAGATGGGTTTCCGTATTTCTTAAGAAAAGGCAGATTACCAAGTTTGAAATTGAAATATGCCAGGAGGTCTAATTTACATGGGTTGCAATTTTAAAACGTCTTTGTACTTACTTTTCGTAGATTTTTGTTATAACATTCTAACATAGTCATTATTTTCTTTAAAAAAGAAAATTTCCTTCGGAAATTCATTGTTGGAGTGAAAAAGCTTGATGAAGTTAAGGAATTTCATTATTTGGGTAATACCTTTAACGACAAAAACGTAATGAGTGACTACATATGAAAACGAATTCAACTGGGCAGACTTTGTCAACATAGAACTGTAAGAATAAATTAATAAGTAGGAACACAAAAAAATGTGTGTGTGTGTGTGTGTAGGCATGTGTTTGTTAAGACAAGAAACAGTTTACAAAAGCCGAGAAGGTTTAAAAGAAAATATATTTTAAGGTAAACTTTTCGGACCGATACGTGAAGGCGATGACTGGAAAGTACATTATAGATTGAAGAAATGAATAATATTGAAAAAGACAGGGACGTAGTTAATTTCACAACGTCCCTAAGATTGAAATGGTTGGAGCACATTGAGAGAAATGAGTCAACAAGGATGAGTCACAAGCATGATTGGAGAATGATACGGAAGAAAAGTCTACAACAGGAGAAGAAAGAGTTGTTTACGGATGAGGTGGATGGACGATGTTATAAGTGATTTGATTTTGACAAGAATTAGAAGACGAAGGGCGCTAGCAACTATCAGAGAGCATTGAAGGACGATTGTGTTGGAAGTTTAAGTCCAACAAGGTCTTTAGAGGTCTAACAAGGTCTGTTGTGTTTCAATTATATAAACACACATTCTTCTTATTTACAATAAACTTACCCGTTCCATAGTTTCTGAGTCATTGTTATAAAGTGTTACTTGTAGGTCTGTGTAACAACACAGGTTAGTATATGTTTATTTACGCATACATGAAAATAGGTAACCGTTAGTAGGCCTAACTTTGTTCTACATTTTATAGTTTAAAGGAAAGTTTGAAGAGATAAGAGAACAAGTTATTGAAAATGATTGTCCTATAATATAATATAGTGACAATATTATGACATTCAGAATGTGCGTGTGTGTATTCCGTAGTTAAAGGAAGTCGCGAGATAACAGAGTATAGTTTTGTCTCTGTTCACATATTAACTTATATTGTTTGTTATCCGAACATCTTACTTTGCAGATATTATTAAAATTATAAATTTACGTTCAGTAAAAAACATTGTTATGGTAAAAGTTTTTCCATTGCTAGTAATATTGGAAATTTGGAAGTGAAAGTTTTACTTTCCTTCTTAAGTTTTCCTCATGTTGTTCTTTCAGGGCGTAAAATACTATAATACTTGGTACAAGACTAAAAATAGACACTTAAGAATCCCATAATTGGAAAAAAAATGGTTTTTACCAACGTTACACGGCTATTCTTAAACAAAATGCATAATGCCTTTACATACGAAAAATCTGGTGTGAAACACTCACACAACTTTCTCTTGCCAATGCAAATAATTTACAATATAATTTAACATTAGTAATAAAATATTAGAAATAAACAAAAAACTAACCTCAATAAACATAACCTTATTTTAATCATGAGTGAAACACTCAAAATGAAAATCAACCTCAGTCTGGCTTAAAAATACGGAAAATCACTATTTCACGCTAAACTAGGCTCTGTAGAGAAAAATACGTTAAATAAAAGTTGTAGATCTTTAAATTTCCTATAAATTTGGTTATATACACTTTTGTCGTAAAATGCATACTAAGGCCAAAATCTTTAAAAAATCGATTTTTCACACGTTTTCGTGAGAAAAAATCAGAAAATCGCTAATTACTGCTAAACTAAGCGTCATAAAAAAAATGTTTGAAACAGAAGTTGTAGGTTTTTAAATTCTCTACAACTTTTATTATATAAGTTTTTGCGCTAAAATTTATATTAAAGCCGTAATCTTAAAAAAACAACGTTTTTACGTGAAAACAGCCTCACCGAGAATTTCAGCAAACATGGCGCCTACCCTATCTTGTAGGGAATAAAAATTGAGTAATATAGGCGATTTTAAAAAAAAATCGTAGGACCAGTTTTTGAGAAAATCGCAAAAAACTGAAAAATTATACGAATTAACTACTACTTCCGGTTGACCGATTTTGATGAAAATGTTCGTGTCGCGTCCGGTAGTGGTATGTAACTTAAGTTTCAAGTTTCAAGTTCGTACGATGTTCCGTTCTTGAGATATTCTGTTCACACACACACACACACACACACACACAGACACACACACACACACACACACACACACAGACACACACACACACAGACACACACACACACACACACAGACCAATCGCTAAAAACATGTTTTTTGGGTTCAGGGGGTCTGAAAACGTATAGATCCGGTGAAAACTCGATTTCGAAAAATCGACATGAAAACAATACTTTCCTTCCTATATATTCATATAGGCAAGAGAAAGTAAAAACTGAAGCAATAGGCTGTTTAAAACTAGTATCCAGGAATAGATAACTAACGTAAGAAGAGAAAACATAAAAATTTTGCTAACGACGCATATAAAAATTGTTTTATATTTTTTGTTCAGTTTATTACAATATTGTTTAGGTAATTAAATTTTTTCACTTTTAGAGTGTAGTAATTTATTTTATATTTTCTACTTTTAATAATTGAATGGTTTAAGAGCTACCCCCATGCCAAATCTTGAATCGTAATTTCAATTGTACAGTAATACTAGATAAAAGCAGAGAACACCTACCGTAGGACAATGCATTTAGGCTTAGTTGGGTCAGTCAGTTTCATCCACCTTGTACAATATACGAGGGTGGTCTGAAAAGTTTCCGACCTAACAAAGATACAAGACATTTTTTCCGAATTTTTTTTTTATTTCTCAACATAGTCCCCTTGTAACTCTGCACACTTCTTCCAGCGATGCTCCCATCTCTGTAACCCGTCCAAATAGTACTTGGCATTTTTCTCTGCAAAATTGTTGTTCACGAAGGTGATTCCCTCTTCATTTGACAAAAATCTCTGTCCTCCTAGTGCAATTTTTAGATGAGAGAACAAAAAGAAGTCACTTGGGGCTAGATCTGGTGAGTAAGGCGGATGATCAAGCAGTTCAAGCCGTAATTCGTGGATTTTCGCCAAGGCAACCGCTGAGATGTGAGACGGTGCGTTGTCTTGGTGAAACAGGATTTTCTTTTTCTGCGAATGTGGCCGTTTTTCCGCAAGTTCTGTCTTTAGCTTATCAAGTAATGATGCGTAGTATGCTCCTGTAATGGTTTTTCCTTTTTGAAGATAATCGATTAAAATGTAACTCCATGACTGTCCCAAAAAAACAGTCGCCATCACTTTCCCAGCCGAAAAAACAGTTTTTGCTTTTTTGGAGCCGGTTCCCCCTTTGCAGTTCACTGTTTGGACTGTATTTTCGTTTCGGGCGTATAATGGTGTATCCAAATTTCATCTCTAGTAATTAATCAGCGCCTAAACTCGGATTTATTGCACCTAAACTGCGCCAACAAAGCATTGAAAATGTTCATTGGAAAACGTTTTTGGTCTAACGCGAGCAAATGCGGCACCCAAACGCGCGGACAGCTTTCTCGTGCCTAAATGTTGATTTTATACGTGACAAACACATTCTTTTGACATGTTCATAACCTCTGCTATCTCTCTCACTTTAATTCGGCGGTCGTCTAGGACCATTTTGTGAACTTTGGCGATGTTTTCGTCGGTAGTTGCAGTTTTTGGACGTCTCGAACGATCATCATCTCCCAAGCTCTTATGGCCACATTTAAATTCAGCTGCCCAAAATTTTACTGTGGTAAATGATGGTGCAGAGTTCCCATACACAGAATCCAACTCATCTTTGATTTGCGTAGGCGTACTGCCTTTCAAAAACAAATATTTATTAACAGCTTGATACTCGATTTTGTCCATTTTCACAAAAACACTCACATCAACTCACTCAAACGACTGTTACATAACAACTGCGCGTCCAAAATGACTGAAACTTTGGTGAGTAACTGTCAGCAGATGAACAACAAAATTCACAAACTTTTATTTACGAGTGCTCCCATCTTCACATTGAGGTCGGAAACTTTTCAGACCACCCTCGTAAATTATTGTTGTATAATGTACATTTATTATAGTCTTTATTGTCCAGGACAGGCAGGTAGAGCCAATTATATGATTGAAGCATTTAAGAAATAAAGAGGTACAAGTGTAAGAGACACTAGTCAGAGTTTTCTCCTCTGAGAGTATTGAATTTAATTCTACAGCCAGACCCTGTGGTGAATGAAGTGAAGGTATCATTTGCAGGGTGGGAAGTAGATGCTTTCAAGAGGGCCTAGAACGCTGATAAGCATAGTTTTCCATTCATTGAGGAGTTTTTAGAACAGATGTGCATTTTATATGGTAATATATAAGGATATAAAGTATTATTATTATATTGCATCTAGTCAAATATGGCATAAGAATTTTTTTACACAACCCGACATGTGATGCAAGACAAATTTTAGAACGAAAGGCTTACATAAGTAATATATACGTTTCAGCAAAAAGATACAATCATCCAACACTTGATTGAATCTTTTATGATTGTTTCTCAACATTATTGATCGCTCTATTGACAAAAGTACTTTGAACAATGTTTGTTAATATTACCAGTTTGTTAACAAAGTAAAGAATGAATAATTTGTATTTTGTCTAAAATCAGTATAATGCTTAATATTGTGACAATATCTACAAGGCAAGTTTTGGTTTCAGAATTTTCTGGCAGGATTGAGGTTGTAATAATAGTTGATAAGTCGGGTTTTCCAAGAAATGGTTAGAAATATAATGTATAAATTGTTAGGTTTAGTATAAACCTATTGTTATGACGGCTACTTGAGGAGGGTCGTTTTATCTTTCTAAATAATTAGCTCTTTTGTTATGGTATGATATTGTAATGTGTACTTCATTTAATTAGCTTTCGTAAAGACGTCCAGTACGCGGCAGAAAGACTTTTCATATTTTGTTGTTATTCTATAGAATTTCGATTACGTTAGGTGTATAAGAATCAGTACCGTCTTGAAGTTAGTTAGTCTTAAGTGTCTCGGCGAGTGAATTGTGTAATTAAAGGCAACTATGTACCAGTTAGCAGTTAACGTTTTGTGAAAAGGTCTGAATCGTAACTGTCTATCGTGTAATTGGTTGTACTCGCTTGTTACGTAAATTAAGCCCATAATAATTTTGTTTTTAGTTAAGTTTATTTAATATAATTGATTCATTCTTTATTATAATTAATTTATTATTTATTCTAATTATCAAATTTATTCTAATTATTATTTTATTGTAGTAATTGTAATTTATTAGCAGATTTAAGTAAGACTAATAATTTTAATTTATAGTGTAATAAAAGGCTACTTGTTTGTAATTCGAATTATGTAATACGATATTTAGTAATTATTTATTTTACCCAGATCCCGAAACGAATCTTAGCAATGAGAGATAAAATGTATTTTCTTCTTAGTTCAGCCTAAATAATGTTTAGGCCTAAGCATTGCTAACAACGTGAGATAAAATAAATTATAAGAATCACATTTGAAGGAGTGTTTATTTAATAAAATAAAAATATATTTTTTGACAACTAAACTAAGTAATCGAGACTTGAAAACAAAGGGCAAAGGTAATTTTATTTTGTTTCAGTAAATTTAGGTGAGAGTACATAATAACCTTTAATATACTGATTAGGAATGTTAACTAAGAATTTCATGAAGAATCTTGGTGATTAAATCCCGTAAATGTAGAAATGAAGGAAACTCAATTCAACATTCATGAATGAGAACATGCTGCACCATTTAACGAATTGAAAGTAATCTCTCAACCCACTAACTACTAAGCAGTTATCGGATCTTGTTTAAATTGGTTTTTAACTGTAGTTAATTTATTCTTATCAATTAATTTAGTTGTGCAGAAAATTCCAAAAATCTTTTATCCATTGAAATGTAATCACAGTTGAACCCAAACTTGTATTTGATAATTAACGTCTCTATTTTATGACGTGGTGAAAATGACGTGTCTTGCCTCCTTTGAAGAACGATCTCAACTTATCGACTTCCGTCATTATAAAGTAAGTAGGAAGAATAAATAATTCGATAGGGTATTGTCCTGGTAAAGTATTAAAAAGAAAAGGAAAACATTTTGTAATGAAAGTCTTCCTAACCAATCTTAATAATTGGTTCTTCCTATTCAAATTTTATGTGGATCGACTGCTTGAAATATTATGCACAAACGTCTGTCAAAATGAATTAAGCTATTCCTGTAAAAATGAGGTTTCAACAAAACATTTAATTGCTTTAATTTTTTTCAAGATATTTCTGTCTTAAAAATCAATTTATAGGCCAAACTTTACGGCACCTACTTTTAGGAGGATTCTTTAACCATAAGCTATTTGAATAGAGATATTTGGAAAATAATATCTCTTACGTTTTTCCACCTCAGTTCCATTAAAGAGGGAAAATTTACCCTCGTGGGAATGATTCTAGAAATACAGATTACGTCTGCGATGAGAACTCACAAAGAAATATAAATAATCAATAATTCTAACTTAATAATCACAAAAATGCAACTATAGAACATCAAACATCAAGATTGATAATCGTAAAATAGTATCAAAAACATTTCAATGTACGAACTAATCGAGTAATATTCAAACAAATCACAATCTCTGCATTGATCTGAGATCTGATTTAATGCATGAGAACAAAATTTATTTATTAGGCCTACTTGATTTTCATTTCATGTGTAAAGAAACTTGTCAGAAAAAAGCCACCTTTTAATATACAGAAATATCCTTTCAGTTTGTAGAGGAAGATTAACTGTGGTTTACAAATTTGAACGTATGATAATTTTCCTAGCAATGGAATCAGTTTTAGTAAAACTGACATTTTTGATGCCATTTTGCTGAGCAAGATTATTAATTCTACTGAAAGATACCTTCTCTTTCTATTATTAGATATTTTATTTTAAAATTTCTATAATTGTAGTATACATTTTGTTCAATAAGAAAACAAAATAGCTTAATTAAAAAACCCAAATATAGAGCTATATTTTTCATACTAGGTCCTCTGTAGAATAAAATTCTAAGTTAAAATATCTTTGAAATCTGTTACGTAGGTAAAATGTTATGATTTTATAAAATGTGTATGTATTCCAGTTTTGGAATGCGGTATTTTGAATGAAAATTACTTTCAATTTTATTTATTTATTGGTGAAAATAAAATGTTATTAATGAACTAAATAAACAATTAGTAGACCAACCTTTCGAAATAATTTACTATCTCGTAAGAGGGGAGTCTACCTTCAAAAATATATGTTTTCATGTATTAAGTATAGTAATGGTTCGTTTTATTAATGTCTATTGAAAGTTACAATATTAAGCAATTGATTACGAAAGAGACTGGTGTTTCCTTGGTGAAATTTCGTCGGACATCAACAGATAAAGTAGGCCGGTGCATCGCTATGATTAGGTTCGAAACAGCCACTGGAACAGAAAAAGAATATTTAGAGTATAATAAATTTTGGTTTTAATTTTATTCAAAAAGTAAGTGAATTCACACCAGTTTTCATAAATAACACACAGATACGTAAAGCAGACTCCGCTAGATACTTTGCTATACATGTTGACAAGCAACTGAATTGGAAAACACACAGATACAGTCAAAAAAAGCAGCTGAACAAGAAACTGAAACAGCTCTATTTGGTTTGGTAAACGTTTGACACTCAATCTTTACAACAAACTTTTAATTTAAAAAATCAATTTTTAAACCAATTCGGACGTATGGAATCCAATTTTGGGGTTCAGCAAGCCTTTCCAACATTAAAATCCTGCTAATTGCAGGAAATTATTGCTTGAAATTATTCAGGGCAATCACAGAATCACCATAGTACATAACGAACAACATATTTTACAGAGATCTACCCATTTCTACAGTTCAATAAGAAATTATAAAGTACAGAGTGCCAGACTTGAACCACCTCGCTATCTCACTCTCAGAAAATTCAAACGAAACGCACCGGCTGAAATTAAGACATTATATGGGGGTTTTCTTCGATCATGACATAATTAAGAAGACTCATTTACTCATTCTGCTTAAGTAGAGTCTGTCTACTCTAAGAGTACTCCGACGTAGGCAACCAGCAATACAAGTGAACATGCGTATTAATTAAAAATACACACAGCATGATCAAAAACAAAATTACATACAACACTAATTATTCGCTCTAATCTTAATATAAAAAACACGTTCTCAATTCATTTGTTAGAAAATGTTTTATGAATCAAACATTAGTTTATCATTAACAACTAAAACTTTTACTATTGCTACTCTTACGTTGTTATTTTTCGTTACATTATTTACTATTATTACATTGTTATTTATGATTAGTGGATAGACTCAGTTTTATTTTTGGTCACAAGTAATATAAGACTAATGCGCTTGAATTATAACAGGAGAGTAAACAATTCCAGTAATTCGTTGTTTGTCATTTGAGATTGTTTATTCCGTATCATTAAAATTAACGTCTAACTAGTTTAATACAACTGTTTCCACTTGTCCGTGTTTAACTCATTTTTAGTGTCAGCAGTTATCTTTTGGTATTGTATCGTTCGTTTCGATTTCTTCGTAGACTGAAGTTGAAATGTTTTGTAAGCTGTGCTTTGTTAACATGCGTGATAGTGAATGTGTTTAGTTTTTGAAACATAAAATGGTAAACATTAAAAAAGAGACAAAAATTGTTTTGTTAAATGTAATGGTTAAAATAATTAATTCAGGAGTCTCTTTATGAAACTACAATAATTACAAGTAGTAATCTGAATGGTATAATTGAAAATGGTTAAAGGATAATATTAATTTTAGCTGGATGAAGATATTTTAATGATGGAACTTAGTGCAAAATAATTGTCCGGCTGAGAGGTAGATATGAGCTAACTAGTGTAAAACTTACGTTTACAACCTATAGGTGCTTGCTGGTGCGGAGTACTCTTACAGTAGATGGACTATAGACTGTAGATTTTGCTGTATGCCTAATATAATTAAAAAAAAAAAAAAATATATATATATATATATATATATATATTACGATACGAAGAAGGCAACTGAAAAATCTAATTCAAAATATCTTGAGACGAAACAAAGTCAATATCCTACCGGGTAAGAAAATATACCTCATTATTCCGTTTTATAACAAGAAAACTATTTTGCTCTACCAACGAGCATTAGCCGAAAAATAACAATCAACGGTCTGACAAAATGATGATATAATGGCCGATGTAATTTCGAAAAAGGTTTTCTGGCTTTACTCTTATTTCAATAGTTCCTGTATTTTAAGATGGATGAAATTTATTGTGGCCATAATGAAAAGGTAGAGTGTTAAACATTTTTTACACGTAATTTGCTAGTTCCTGACCGTAAATATGTATTCATTTTTATCACAGGGTCAGCCAAATATAATATGACTAAAGCACGTAAGAACAGAAGAGGTAGAGGTATAAATGACACTAGTCAGAGTTATCTCATCTGAGATTCATGAATTTCATTTTACAATCAAACCCTGTTGATAATGAAATACAGGTGTCATTCGGAGAGTCGAAAGTACATGATTTTAAGAAGGACTGGCATTCTGATAAGTATAATTATAAACGCTGTGAGAAGACAATGTAAACCAACTCAACTCATCTCACTCAGAAAAGATTTTAGACGTTCAAACCACCTTGTCCACTGCTTACCTAAAAAATAACTTTCATTGCACAACAATTTCAACAGCCAGCATTTTTGTTTTCTGACAAATTGGATTGAAAATAAGGAGTAATTTTATTAGCCTACTTTGCTTAAGAGAACGCATGAATTGTTCGGTTTCGGAACGTTAAAAAGTCGCATCTGATAATGCTTATAAAATTGTAATATTCGAACAAGCTGCCTACATAAACACTGATTACAGGACTAAAAATCTATAAAATCACAGCTATCGGGATCGTAATTTTTCTGCTTATAATTTCGCTACGACAATTAAGCGAATGCTGTCTCCGAATTATTTTTTATTTATCTCCTCTGTACGAATCAGGTGTTAAAGGTTATAGTTTTACACTGCCTGTGTAGAAGATATAAATACTGATTATAAATTTCCCGTTAACTAACAGATCCTAAATCAACGAAAAAAAGACTGGACAAGACGTTACTTGACAAATCATTTTTGACCTACGCTATTATTGTGTTTAACAGAAACAAAAATATATGTATCAAAATATAACTGGTATTCAACAAAGGTTCTATTAGGGTTGCGTGAGTAAGTCGGGCCAAGTTGAGTGTGATGCGCATGTGACGTCAACGGCTCAGGTAATAATTGTCCAATCAGAGTCTCGTATTTTCGGCCAAAAAGAAAGCCCAGTTTTAACCAATCAGATGTCTTCTTTTGCGTCATTTTGATTGGTTAATATTGTCCAGTCAATAGAAATAGAAATAGAAATAGAAATAGAAATATTGAAAAATAACTAAATATTGTCCAGAGAGTTTATATTACAGTACTACGTCACACCGATGTCAACCAATGACAAAGTGTCTTGAGCGTTACGTCATTCATCAGAATAACCTGCTTTCTGATTGGTCCGTACTGATTCTGGGCGTCACGTCGAGTGTAATTGTAATATAAAGTCCACACCCAATGTCAACTTCTAGTTAACAGTAGGGCAGAACATATGAAGATTTATAGTTTCTAGGTAAACATCACTTACGAAATATGTAGTACCCCATTGTAGAGATCTTTCGAGTTCTTAAGGAAATTAAAAATTGGTTTCTGTTGCTGCTAAAAGGAAACACGGTTTTTTAATAAATCACGTGTGTTCATTCGATACCAACACAAAGAAAAAAAAACAAAAGAGAGTTATCTATTTTTCCTAGTTGCTCGAATTTTGTAACTTAATTTTTGGCCAGTAATGTATCATATTTTTAAGGGAATGACTGTATACAACTGTAAATAAATATTACGGTACGTAGAAGGTAACTGAAAAATCTAATTCAATATATCTTGAGACGAAACAAAGTCAATATCCTACCGGGTAAGAAAATATACGTCATTACTCCGTTTTATAACAAGCAAACTATTTTGCTCTACCAAGAGCATTAGTCGAAAAATAACAATCAACGGTCTGACAAAATGATGATATAATGGCCGATGTAATTTCGAAAAAGGTTTTCTGGCTTTACTCTTATTTCATTAGTTCCTGTATTTTAAGATGGATGAAATTTATTGTGACCATAATGAAAAGGTAGAGTGTTAAATATTTTTTGCACGTAATTTGCAAGTTCCTGACCGTAAATATGTATTCATTTTTATCACAGGGTCAGCCAACTATATGGCAAAAGCAGGTAAGAACAGAAGAGGTAGAGGTATAAATGACACTAGTCAGAGTCATCTCATCTGAGATTCATGAATTTCATTTTACAATCAAACCCTGTTGATAATGAAATACAGGTGTCATTCGGAGAGTCGAAAGTACATGATTTTCCGATGGACTGGCATTCTGATAAATATTATTATAAACGCTGTGAGAAGACCATGTAAACCAACTCAACTCATCTCACTCAGAAAAGATTTTAGAGGTTCAAACCACCTTGTCCGATGCTTACCTAAAAGATAACTTTCGTTGCACAACAATTTTAACAGCCAGCATTTTAGTTTACTGACAAATTGGATTGAAAATAAGTAATTTTATTAGCCTACCTTCCTTAAGAGAACGCATGAATTGTTCGGTTTCGGAACGTTAAAAAGTCGCATCTGATAATGCTTATAAAATTGTAATATTCGAACAAGCTGCCTACATAAACACTGATTACAGGCCTAAAACTCTATAAAATCACAGCTATCGGGATCGTATTTTTTCTGCTTATACTTTCGCTACGACAATTAGCCGAATGCTGTCGCCGAATTATTTTTTATTTATCTCATCTGTACGAATCAGGTGTTAAAGGTTATAGTTTTATACTTCCTGTGTAGAAGATATAAATACTGATTATTAATTTCCCGTTAACAAACAGATCCTAAATCAACGAAAAATAGACTTGACAAGACGTTACTTGACAAATCATTTTTGACCTACGCTATTATTGTGTTTAACAGAAACAAAAATATATGTATCAAAATATAACTGGTATTCAACAAACGATCTATTAGGGTTGCGTGAGTAAGTCGGGCCAGGTTGAGCGCTATGCGCATGTGACGTCAACGGCTCAGGTAATAATTGCCCAGTCAGAGTCTCGTATTTTCGGCCAATAAGAAAGCCCAGTTTTAACCAATCAGATGTCTTCTTTTGCGTCATTTTGATTGGTTAATATTGTCCAATCAGAGAGTTTATATTACTGTACTACGTCACACCGATGTCAACCAATGACAAAGTGTCTTGAGTATTAAGTCATTCGTCAGTATATGCTGCTTTCTGATTGGTCCGTACTGATTCTGGGCGTCACGTCGAGTGTGATTGTAATATAAAGTCCACACCCACTGTCAACTTCTAGTTAACGGTAGGGCAGAACATATGAAGGTACCTTTTAAGAGAACGCATGAATTGTTCGGTTTCGGAACGTTAAAAAGTCGCATCTGATAATGCTTATAAAATTGTAATATTCGAACAAGCTGCCTACATAAACACTGATTACAGACCTAAAACTCTATAAAATCACAGCTATCGGGATCGTTATTTTTCTGCTTATACTTTTGCTATGACAATAAAGCGAATGCTGTCGCCGAATTATTTTTTATTTATCTCATCTCTGCGAATCAGGTGTTAAAGGTCATAGTTTTACACTTCCTGTGTAGAAGATATAAATACTGCTTATAAATTTCCCGTTAACTAACAGATCCTAAATCAACGAAAAATAGACTTGACAAGACGTTACTTGACAAATCATTTTTGACCTACGCTATTATTGTGTTTAACTGAAACAAAAATATATGTATCAAAATATAACTGGTATTCGACAAACGATCTATTAGGGTTGCGTGATTAAGTCGGGCCAAGTTGAGTGTGATGCGCTTTTTCTCCTTTTTTTTGGTTTAACGTCCGACTGTTCTGCAATTACTGCTAATGCAGACGGTGAAGGATGAAATGATTTTTTAAAAAATCACGAGTGTTCATTCGATACCGACACAAAGAAAAATAAACAAAAGAGAGTTATCTATTTTTCCTAGTTTTTCGATTTATGTAACCTAATTTTTGGCCAGTAATGTATCATATTTTTAAGGGAATGACTTTATACAACTGTAAATAAATATATATAAAAGAATAAAAGATAAATAAAAAAAAAATATTTTATTTAATTTTTTTATTTTTAAAATAAAAATCAAGTTAAAAAATTATAAAATAAAAGAAAATTTGTCAATTTTTTTTATATCGTAAAATATTGTTAAAAATTAGACTATTTTGTTACAGAAAAAATTTTATGTCCAAGATTTATATATTGTATAAATAGCTTGAAACTCACTGTAACACTGTATTTTTATATTATTGTTTTAATCAATTATTATTATCCCATAATGTCCCATAGTAACTTAAGATTTCAAAGTCATTATAAGATTTTCTGCTAATCGTTCAAAAGATTTTTATATTTTTTTAGCCGGCCGCATTGGCGCAGTTGGTAACGTGCTCGCCTCTCATCATGCGGTCTTGGGTTCGAATCCCATTCAGGCACGGCATCTTTTCATACGTTACAAAAAAAATCATTTCATCCTTCACCGTCTGCATTAGCAGTAATTGCAGAACAGTCGGACGTTAAACCAAAAAAAAAAAATATATATATTTTTTTCTGTAATTTTTAAATTATAAATTTAAACAGGTTGACCAATGTACGGTTTTAATTTAAGCGAATGAATCACGAGATTTTCTACTGTAAATAAACAATAATAATATTAGCTGTAGTATACTAGTAATAATAACAGATTTAAACCTGTACTGTTGTAACCATAATAACGTAGTTTAATGAATATTGCAGCTTATAAATGAGGAATAACAATGCAGATGTTACGTACATAAATTTAGGTTATGTTAATTGAATTCTGGGTAAAGTATTGGGGTTAAATAATGTTTTAAATTGTGACTAATGGATGTACAGACATTGAAATTTAACTCTATAATTTACTATCTGATTAATCACATTCTGAGTAATTAAATGTGTCAGAATTATCCTGAACAGAAATATAACCATACATTTAAATTTACGTATTTACTAGGAAATCTTCCCCTACGCTATCCTTGGGCTGTGTGTCTGCATCCGATGGGGGTAGGTCGAAAAAATTATTTTATTTACAAAAAACCTTTTCTGTTAACTTGTACTAAATTTGTAGTAAATTAAAACAAAAACTAAATTTTTGTAGTTTAGTCGTATAAAAAACCTCAAAAGATAAAACTGTACGAAGTTTCTGTAAAACGTTTTAATTTATTTTTACTTTATATTAGGTCTATCTAGCCTTAAGAATAATTTGTTAAAATTTTCCTAAATTACTATTTATAATAAAGCAGCTCCTCCAAAAATTATTTAAAATGACACTTAAGTACCCTACATCTTCTTGAACTATTTGATTTTGGACACATTTTGATCACGCATTAAACTGCTCTGCTTTAGTACTATTTATTGGAAACATGCTGACCTTAAACCAAAATTAAGTATAATATAAACTGCTTATCATAAAAGCTTGTTATAAATTCAGAACGGATCGCAGCTAAAGGGAAGTTTCAACCTTCTACATCCAATTCAGAAACAAAATTTATTTTTTTTAGTTATTTTAACGTTAAATGTCGAACAAATTTTATTAATAAATAATCATTAAATACTCGTATGTGCGTTAAAAAATTAGAAAATGTAATTGAATCTGTTGACTGACCCTCACTTTTCTTGTTACTTTTCAAAATAATCAGAAAAACTACTGCTTCGAATAATGAAAAGCTTCTTGTGAAATAAAAATGTTTTGAAATTTAAAAGCAAAAATATTTTAAATTTATGGAAACCTTGAATTATAAACCTCTGACAATACAAAATATATGATGGGGTTATAACTTATTTAATTTCAACTTATTTAATTATTTTTTTAACAAAAAACTTTGAATCTCACAAAACATAGACTATACATTGTATTTTATCAGATAAATTATTCTGAATTAATGGCATTAAAAAATTTTGTTTAAAAAGTTATAACCTGTAAAGATTTTGTCAAGAGATAGTGACCATGTGATTTAGACAATGGAAATAGATTGTCACCTTTTTTATTTAATTTATATTTAGGCAAAGCCACAAGAGAATAAAAGAAGAACCTTAACGTCTTAAGCATCAAGGAAGATTAGCGTGAGGAAAATCTTTTAATCTCTCCTCTGTAAGCCGATGATCATGTGCTTGGCACACTCTTGAGCGTGCCTTTTATACGTTATAAAACGTGGCTTTTCTTACAACTTGGATATAAATATCTGTGGTCAAAAGTAAGTCGGTGACATTTCTTGGTAACTATACCCGACGTTGTAAGTTGATGATGAATGTTCAAGGTATTGAACAGGTCAAAGAATTAAAGTTTTTTGGGTATCTGATAACGCACTCCGGTAAATTGGATGTAGACCACAACCTTGTGATATTCAATCGTATATATGGAAGATATCTGGAACCTACACAAGTAAAGCTTAAAATGAAACAGTGATGAATTTCTGTACATGAATGGCTGCCCTTGTAGGTCTTTAGAGCAGTAAAACTAGGGTTTAAATATCTAAGGAAATTAGCCGAGTGCAAGCAGTGGAGATGCATTTTTTACTTTGGACCCTCAGTTTTTTTTTAAAAGAGATAATGTCAATAGGTCAGACATAACAAACAGGTTGCGTATATATTGTTTAAATGCAAGAGAACGACACATCGTCAGAATTGGTTTGACTATGTTCATAGAATGGAATAAAGTTGATTATCGAGGATAACTGAAACATCTTATCTATTTGGTTGTGTTCAAGAGTTAGAATGACTGAGGAAAGATAAGTTGACCAATTAGAAGCCGCAACAAGCCTACAATGCTTAAGGTAGAGATTGAGATAAGTAAAATAATTGTTAACAGAAAAATGTTATATATGTATAATGTTTGAAGTACGTAAATTTGGAACTTAAGTTTAATCTGTTTGGAACAAGTTAGAACCTGATTGTCCGAATATAGAGTTATAACCAAGTTTAATAGCAGCCTTGAGACACGGGGTCTCAAACTACAAAACATGATATTTATTAAACAACAAAGGTCTTCATGAAAACAAAACGCTTGGTTATTGAAGTGGCATGGTTTACTTAAGAGCTTATTATCTAAGTAGTGTACCCAGTGTTTCCAACTGGCCAAAGTTTAACTTTTAATCTTCCATGCAATTCTACAAAAGATAAGATCAAAGGTTGAAAATGTATTTACAAGTTTACATTTTCCTCTTGCGAAATATTGGAACGATTTATACCGGAACTGATTTCCAAAGTTACTTTATATAAAGCAATGTTCTTAAAGTGGTTTTAATGGTACTATAATCTTCACTTCTACTGGTTTATGAACTTTAAACTTTAAAACTGATGCTCAAGAAACTTCATGCCTTTAAATTAAGTAATGCGGGTGGCTTTATAGAAATCAATAAACGTTACATTTTTGAACTGGGCACTTGTCTAAACTAAATAAATATAAATTAATTGTGTGTAGCTGGTATCTTCTCTAAATGCGACAATGTTGTTGATGAAGTAGTCGAACTAAAAGAGATAAGGAGGAATTCTGTGTAACTGTCTTTGTTTCCAAATATAATTTTTATATTATACTAGCAACCCCCGCTCGCTTCACTTCACAGCGGCTAATGTAGGCCACATTAAATTATTTTAAAACCTCTCTATACACAATATTTGTGGTTTTGTGGCCTTGTGGCGCAAAATAAAAGGTTTTTCTGCACTTCCAGCTCTAGAAACCCCGACATAAAGTTGTTCATGAGTGGAGGAAGCACTCTTGTCTCAAATCGATGGCCACCGTTTTAAATGTTTGTCCCTGCGATTTAACAGAATTGAATAGAATGCATAGAAGAATACCAATGGAAAAGAAAGAGACAGTTGATGTATGGCTGAGATAAGAGACAGTGCACGTGGGTACGGTACGCAGAGTAATTGGAAATATATGACTCATTTGCTACCTGTCGAATGAAAACAAATAAATGAAATACAGTACAAAAATAAAAATTTTGAATATTCCCGAATTTTTTGGAATCAAATTTTATTCTTCACGTTTTTCTATGAACTATTAAAAGTTGAATCGTGCTTATAGCCCAAAAAATACACCATCCAGAGGACTTAGAAAAAATATAAGTGCTATGCGCCCGATAAACTAAAACATGCGACATCGTTACAGTTTATGTTGATTACCTTACCTAATTAAAGTTTTTGAAGTTCCAAAATAGCCTATATTGATCAGGAAGCTCTAAGCTATGCAACAATGAAAGATTTTTTAAAATCAGTTCGGTAGTTTCTGAGATTACCTTATACAAACAAACAAACAAACAAACAGACGTTTCTTCTTTATTATATTAGTATAGATGATGTGGAGTGTCTAGAACAAGGATAATGGATTGCGATAATCAAAATGTTTTAAATGGAAATTCTCGGAATTGAAGGTTGGAGCTTTGTTATGCCAAATATTAATCATTTATAGGCTACTATATTTTGGATTTTCTAGTAAAGTGTAGAGGGATTTTCATTGTGATTCTATTAAGTAGAAAATCTTTGCTATTCTAGAAACGACCACAGCCACAGATATTTAAAGGCGGTAAATATTTATTCATTTGTTCATTTCAAGTCCAGATAAAAGAGTGAAAATCATCCCAAATTTGTACTCCAATTTCTGCAGAGCTGACGATTGGGGTAAACTAGTAAATATAGATAGTTTACAACACCGATTAAAGGGTTATTATTGTTTCATAATTTTTATTTAATTCACTGGTAGGCCAATGCCAAGTGAGTTGTTCCGTTTATGTAATGTCTGTTAAATCTGTAACCTATGAAGTGTGTGACTGGAAACATAAGAAGAATCTTTAACATCATTACCCTACATTAACATTTCACATGACAAAACCTATAGGTTTGAAACGTTTAAATGGTTTTTATACTCGCATTACGTTGTTTGATACATTGACTTGATCGGAGAAATCGGAGATATGATACATATCGGACATCGAAGATATGTCTAGTATTTTGTTCACCCCTCCCTCTAAACTCCCCTAACCGTCTGTGATATTAAAAAAAATGATAGTCTATAATCATCATGGTTGTGTCCTGAATCGAAATTACGAAATTAAATTAAATTAGTTCAGCAGCGATCCCGTAAAAGACAATAGGCAAACAGAAAAAAATACAGCTGAACTTATTTGCAATGTTTAATTTGTAGATTCGATGTAGAAACAAAATAATTGGCATTTTCAAGAATTGTACACACATAATCAGAATTTTCTTTACGTACATAGACAGACCAACATATCATAAAGTGTTTGTACGTAATAAATCTATTAGTTTAACTTCAGGGGTGATACAGTAATTAATGAATAAAATAATGTATAACTTATTTATATTTACGGTTTTTTAGATCTTAATTCACAATATCGTTAACATTGAACTAATGAGTACGAAGCTTAACATATAACATGACTCATCGAAAAGGCTTAAAAAAAATCTTCTCTCATTAGTGGGATCCATTAGAATTTTTTAAACCCATGAGAATTTAGGTAATTTTTTAAATTAAGAAATATCATTTGATTTACTTATTTTTTTTTAAATTAATTTATTTAGTAGATCATTTAATTTGGTTATAGTAGCTATAATAAATTTTTGTTTCAGTATCCGATATGGCGTCTTTAGCTTCTTATACAAATGATATTAAATATCGTTTTTATTGCATACAATCATGCAAATTTTGCATGCTTGCTTTTTTAGGTGACTCTGTGGTTGATACAATCAAACTGCAACAACATCCGACCAAGGCGAAACGTTTTAACACTTCAACAGAATTTAATCCGTAGATTTGGAATCAAAAGATTATTAAAAAACTGTCTACGCAAAATAATTTCTTACAGAAGTTATATAAACATGGGCTACTTCTTGTGAAAGTTGGGGTTCAACAAGGTTCAATTTTAGGTTATATTTTGTTCCTGTTATAATATAAGTAGATTACCAGAAGTCATTAACCGCTCAGCTTTATTGTTTCTGATGATAATTCCGTAATCAACAAAACATTTAGTTTCTTATTAATCGATCTATTGAGATCAGCTAACGCATGTTGAGGTGCAAATGACGATTTGATTATTAAAAACCAAAATTTAAAAAATAAGGAGTGTTAACGTAGACTTACAGAAACTTCACTTTTATCTCTTTGCCTTTAACAATAAATATAAGTTATAAACTAAAAATATAAACTACCTATTATCTGATTGTAGTGGCGGTTACTTCTCAAATTAACTATGGATTAGGGTTTTTTTGTTAATCTAACTTAGCTCACACTGTACTGACTCCAGTCAAC
This sequence comes from Catonia carolina, assembly GCA_035578175.1. Taxonomy (NCBI): domain Eukaryota; kingdom Metazoa; phylum Arthropoda; class Insecta; order Hemiptera; family Achilidae; genus Catonia; species Catonia carolina. Next base: position 305,051,073 of record JAQMRL010000001.1, on the reverse strand, counting down.
CTTTTTCAGACTCAGCTTTCCACATGTAGAATTTTCATCTTTGTCGATACTTTCTTAAAACTTAAAATTATGCAGAGAAAATGAAATTAAGTGTTTTTACAGTTTACCACAGCGACGCCGAACTTAATGAATTTTTGGCTTCCACTAAGAAAAAGTAAAGTGATAAAATTTTACAGGAATTTTCTTTGCACTGGATGAAATTAAACCGTTTTGAAATATCTGAAAATAGTCGCCTTGTCGCTTACTCTTTTGGAAATAGAATGTTTGAAGATTTTTAGGGTTAGAAAACGAAAATATGGTTTCTTAGTCCGTGATTCTAGTTTCTATTGTAAAGAGCGAGCAAAAAAACTTTAAATCTTCAATTCATCCAAACCTATACTAACTGTATAGGTTTGGTGGCTATTTTCAGAACTTAACAAAGTGTCAAATAACGAAAAATGGGACTAATCCAAAATTTACATAGATTTTACAAGGAAACCTGCTAAAAACGTTACTAGGACAACCAAACATTAACTATTTAACGGTAAGTAAACATTGGTTTTGTTCTAATGTATGGTTTTCTTTTGAAAAATAAACTATATTATCATAAATTATCGCATTATACAAATGCGATGAAAATTAATAAGTAGTCTAATAAAGAAACATAAATGAGTAGTATTCGAAGGTAAAGACGAATAAAAAATATGAAATCCAATATAAGCATTAATAATATATAAAAAATGAAATGTAAACACAGTTTAAACATTTCTTCTTTTTTTAAATTCCTAATATGTGTACGATGCAATCTGTTCTATTCAGAACAATAAGCAACCCCATGACCCAATGAGATGAGGATGATGTGTATGACGTCTAAATGAGGTGTAGTCTTGTACAGACCCAGGACGAGCACTCCTGAGAGAGTATGGTTAATTGAACCCCAATCAACAAAGTACACCGGTAACCACTGTCTAGTATTCAAATCCGTATAAAAGTAACTACCTTTACTAGAATTTGAAGCAGGAACCTTCATCTTCGAAGATCAGCGGTTAAACAGCTAACTAGCGGCGATGACGTTACCCCTAAACCAAACCGGGGGGTTTAAACATTTTTAATTTACAACTTTAATTCTCCCCTTGAAAAAATTAAAATTACCCTTTGTGCAGAATAGTCAGTGGGACACATGTTTTCGTTGTAATAAACGGGAATGTATAAATATTTTTTATCACTAGTTTTATTTTTACACTCATTAAAAAGAAATTACACATTATTGTAAGTTACCTATGCAGTTTAAAATGAAACTTGCTGTTGTTGTATGACAAATTGTAGGTACAAATAGTGGCTACGTTGTACTATTCAGAATGTTATAACTAATTATTATTTTTAAGTGATTGTCTTCTTCTTCTTCTTCACTTCCAAGGATTAGGTTTCTTGAACCTGTTCCGGTACCCATCTGTTCCTCGGTCGTCCTATATCTCTTCTTCCTGTAGGTTTGTAGTTTCTGGCGGCTTTTGGTATTCTCTCGCCTGGCATGCGATTCAAATGGCTGCACCATCTGTTCCTGTTCTGCTTGATTCTGTCTAGCAAAGGTAAAGCATTTAGTGTTTTTCTAATTTCTTCATTTCGTAGCCTATCTCTTCGGCTGCATCCATATACACTTCGTAAGAATCTCATTTCTGCAGCCTGGATTTTGCTGTCTACCTTTTTCGTATGTATCCAGGACTCACTGCCATACATCAAAGTAGGGACAGCAATTGTATCGTAAAACTTAAGTCTCGTATCTTTTCTTGTTTTCCGTTTCAGATGTTTATGTATATTACCACAAATGCTTTGAAATTTAGATAGTTTGTAAAGCACATCTTTGTCAAAGTCATACGAAACATCATTACCAAGATATTTGAAATGAGAGACTTGTTCAAGCACTCTTCCCCCTAATTCTATTTTAGTTCTTACGGTGTATTTTCCTTTAAATGCCATAGTTTTAGTTTTTGTCTGCGATATTTTCAAATTATATTTCTCAGACATTTTGTCCAACCTAAAAACCGCTTTCTGTAACTCGTCTTCGCTTTGTTGTATTAATACCAAGTCATCTGCATAGATCATGTGATTGAGCTTTATCTGTTCTGAGAGTTGTATTCCTGAATTAATGCCTATTTTCCATGTTTGCAACATGTCGTCTATAGATATGTTAAATAAAGTCGGCGACATACTGCAGCCCTGTCGAACTCCCTTATTTACCAAGATGGCTTCTGTTACCTTATCATTTACTTGCAGACGGATTGTTGTCCCCTCATACAATCCCTTCATAACTTGAATAATATGCTTTGGGTATCCTTTAGATTCAAGTATAGACCATAAGAGATTACGATTGACAGAGTCGAACGCCTTCATAAAGTCTATAAATGCTAGATGAGTTTCAAGGTTAAACTCTCGTCTTTTTGATATAATTTGGTTCATGGTAAAAATTGCATCTGAGTATGACCTTCCTTTTCTGAAACCCATCTGTTCCTCTGAAATCAAACTATCCACAATCCTCCTTAGTCTTGAATTGATTATTCTTGCATATACTTTATAGGTGGTGTCCAGCAAACTGATACCTCTGTAATTATTTGGGTCCGTTCTACCCCCTTTTTTATAGAGGGAAATAATCTTTGCTTCTAAACATTCTTTGGGAACTATGTGATATTTCCAACACATATTAAAGAAATGTAAAATTCGCAGGTGTAGCAACAACCCTCCACACTTCAATAATTCCGCGTTCAGTCCATTCAATCCCGGAGCTTTCCTGTTCTTTGTGCCCTTCAATGCTTCTGATAGTTCTTCCATGGTTATCTGGTCAACACAGCATCCTTCACAGTGAGCTTCGACAGCAACTGGTTCAACATCCTCATACTATGTTTTCTATAATGTTCTACCCATTCCTCTGTACTTATGCAGTTTACTCTAATCGAGTCTCTTTCAGTTTTGTTGAATACCTTCATTACTTTATATGCTAGCGATTGCCTTCCATGTAAGTCATGTTCAATAGTCCCAATGAACGTATCCAAAGATTGTTGATGGGCTCTTCTTACTAATTTTGAGGCTTCATTTCTTGCTCTCTTGTATTCCTCTTTATTGTAAGGTGTTTGATTCCCTAAATATTTTTTGTATTTTTCGTTTTTCTCATTGACTACTGCTTCTACCTCCTTGGTCCAAATCTTGACACCTTTTCTTTTCCTATATCTATTTTTCCGACCAAGAGCTTCCTCTGCGGCTTTAACTATGATGTTCTTGATGTTATTCCATTCTATCTCAATGTTACTATCATCTGTAGGTAGGTTTTGAAGATGTTGATTCACACGTTCTTGATATAAGTATTTCACACTGTCTTCTTCTAAGAGATGCACTTTAAAGACTTCATCACTGTTCCCATTTGTTTGCTTCTGTTTTTTGTTTTTCTTCCATTTCGTGTATAATTCTATTTTTGCTATAACCAAATAGTGGTCTGAATATAGTATATCACAGCCACGAAAAACACTTGTATCTGTCATTTGCTTTGCTATGTTCTTGTTAGCAATCACATAGTCGATCAGCGATTTGCTTCCACGTGCGGCCCATGTATATCTGTGTATGTCCTTTTTCCGAAAAAACGTGTTCATCACTTTCAGTTCATTGTATGTGGCGAACTCTCTGAGAACTTCCCCATTCCTATTTCTTGTTGTTTTTCCAAAGGTTCCTACAACATTGGGTATTGGTTCGTTTCCCACTCTCGCATTAAGATCTCCGATTACTAATACACTGCCTTTTTTGTCGTAGGTTTCCAGTTCTTTTTGTAAACAGCCATAAAACAAAGCAGTCTCCTCATCCTTTCCCTCTTCTGGGGCATAAACCCCTATAACGACTAGGTATCCTCGATCATGTTTGAATTTCACAGTGATTATCCGTTCGTTAACATAGTTCGTTAACATTAAGTGATTGTAATATATTAAAGTAACCGTAAGCAGCGTTCAAAATCTGAAAATGGAATATAAAACATCAAATAATTACCTATTACACTATCCGTCATATCATAGTGAGCTTCAATGTCGATAGAGTTAGCTGCGGCATTGCCGGATCGCTTATTCCACGGGCTACTTATGAACGATTACTTCATTCTCAAATACAAATAATTACGTAGGTACTAAATGTATGTAAAAATACGATACGTTACAGATGTATTATAACACTGTTGTGATTTTTAATTCATTATACAGTTTTCTTTATATATGTGACTTTATATATATATGTGTGACGTAACCTTACATTATCTTAACTTACCTGTATAATACGCGGAAACGCTGAAAAACTAGGGACGAGATAAAACTACAAGTAATAATATTGAAGCTCACAGTGATAGACGCACATTTCAGTGTGACTTAGTAATACAAATTACAACATTCCTAACAAAACTTCATCATAAATTTCATATATTGAACTTTTTTTTATGAAAGCATAGTAAATGTTGTGGAATTTTATTAACGGTAATTTATGACTGGTCTACCGCCAAGAATAACCATTATTGGTCTAGGCTTTTTCAGTTCACATTTCGTACGTTTAGTAACTACTTTAATCTTTTATTGCATCTTAAATAGGTAATTGTTACGTATGAACCCACTTATCCACCCGTACGTCTTATCTCATTCGTCTACCTTACCATTTAAAAAAATAGGTTAGATTCAATATGATGGATCTGAGGCAAAGTACAAAAATTTAAATCCCACCGTAACGCAGTTTTTTGTGGTAACTATGTAGAATCACATTAATTTCTGTCTCAAACGACCTCTTAGATACGCAGTGTAAAGCTGTTTCTTACTTAAATATCATCATGTACATTTCATTAGTTCTTCTTCTTCTTAAGGTGCCCTATCCCTAAAGACATTGGCGATCATCATGGCCCACTTTACTCTACCTGCTGCTGTCCTGAAAAGCTCTATTGATGTTTTTCCACACCATTGTCGTAAATTTTTCAACCAGGATGTGCGCCGTCTTCCTGATCCCCTTTTGCCCTCCACCTTCCTTTGTATGACCAGCCGCATCAATTCATACTTTTCGTTCCTTAGAAAATGACCGAAATATCCAATTTTCCTTTTCTTTATGGTGTTGAGCAGTTCCTTATCCTTCTTCATTCTTCTTAGCACTTCCATATTTGTTATGTGCTCTGTCCAGGATATTCTCCACATTCTTCGGTAACACCACATTTCAAAGCTACTGAGTCTTTTCTCCATCGTCTCTGTGATTGTCCAGGCTTCAACTCCATACAATAGGACAGAAAATACATAGCATCTCAGTACTCTTGTTCTAATATATATGCTCAGTTTTCCGTTACATAGTACTGCCTTCATCTTATTGAAAGTATTTCTGGCTATCTCAATGCGTCGTTTTATTTCCCTACTACGATCCCATTCTTCATTTAGTTCACAACCCAGGTACTGATAGCTATGTACTCTGCCCAGAGGTGTTCCCTTGACATAAACTCTAACCTCGTCAATCTTGTTCTTGCTGACCACCGTGATCTTTGTTTTCTTTGTATTCAGTGCCATTTCATTAGTTAGGTATTACAAAATATTTCATAATTCGAACAAAACACAAGTACATGTAAATCGTAGTAACGTAAACTTCACTATGAAACTAAAGAGGAAGCAGCACTAATGTCACAACTAAATGATAACCTGTCGTTTTTCTTATCGTCCATAAGTATAAGTTAGTCGATTTCACGTTCAGAATGCAGTACGCAAAGTCCATAAGCAATATATTTCATACAGCGTTTTAAGCACTACTACACTAAGTAAAAATATCGACACCGAGCCACATAACCTTCTGATTTACAAACTCCTTTTGAATAATCTAGTACAAAACATACTTGATATTTGTATCGTTTTAAAGACCAGGTTCAGATAAGTTTTACAGTAATGCAATGTTTACCAATTATCTTTTTAATTATTTTAAAGTAAAAAATAGTTATTGTTTTACTGTTAACCATCGACTGATGTTAATAGTTATTGGGATAAAAATATACTGTTCTACAAATAAAAGTGACGTAGACTATTCATTTTAATTGTCAGTATTTCTGTAAGGGACATAATAAATATCTATTCATAGGACTATAATGACAAAAATGTCGTAATTATTGTGATACTGTATATAGTTTTATAGGTTTACATAACGGATAAACAAAGTTATTACCTTGTGAAATAAAGAAAAAAGACATTATTTACATACGAGATTATTTTTCTGGAATACCACAGTGATAATTCCTTTTGAATGGGCCCTTGTTATGAAAAAATGAATTATTTCAAACTAGTTTATTGTTTCTGTTCCGGTCCAACATATGACTTGTTATACATCAAATTACAGATAAAATTCTATATTTTAAAACAAAATAATAAAACACTTATGTCGTCATGAAAAAAAAAGGTTTAATGTAAAACGCAAAAAATGTAACGAGATTTAAACGTCTAACTTTATACGAGCGTATCATATTTAAATATCAGAGCATAATAATAACATTTATAGTGTAATAAAATACAATTCATTAGGAAGCGATAGCAATTTTTTCAAATTTTTTTGATTAAGAATGAGCTTGTTAGAGCGTGTTAAGCGAAAACTCTAAATATTTTTGTCAGTGACCTTCGGATGGTGTCTGCGGAGGAGATATTGTATTAACTGTGTCTGATGTTTTCCGTACGCCTTATGACACAACGGGTTCTCATAAGAGCTGTACTACATTCTGAACTTGAAATAGAGTATAGATACGGACGATGAACTAACATTCCTAATGCCGGATTATATCTTATTATGTGGCCTTGACAAATTATTTTCCTCATTATATGTTTCTAGAACAAATAAAAATCCGCTTCGCAGACCACGGTTTTTCGTCTCACTTGCAAAATGAAGGTTTGTTGGTTTTGAATTACGAGGTACCAAAATGTAGACTGGAAATTTAAGAAATGTGTAAAAAGAACAGAAAAACTTTAATTGAAAGTTCAAAAACAGTGAATAATTTCAAAGTTTTAGATGTTTTTGTGTTTGCGAAACGTTTAAGGTGCACATCAATTTCAGTCCTGTTAAAAAAACTACACTGTTATCCTAATAGTGCGTTTTCATACGGTGCAGGCTATACTGTAAGTTTTAAAAATCGTGCAAATCAAAAATGAATGGTTGATCGAAGGGCTAAAGTTTAACATTTGAGTGGCCTCATGAAGTGCACTAAGTTACATCGTTTTTAAATACTCGGTAGATAGAAAGTTATTTACCATTATAGATGTAGGCTAATCTTAGGGAAGCTGAGTACTTTAAAGCTTCTAACAAATATATATATTTAGAAGATTTCTAAAAATTGGCTTAAAAAAATAAGAAACAAAAACTGGAAGAACCATTAAGTAGGTTTTAAAAAGTAAATACTTATACATTTGCAAATTAAGAAATCCGTGGTATCCTTATGAGCCACTGTTTTGTAGAAACGTTATTAGAGTAGTCTGCAGTATCAAAAGTACGAAAAATTATTGTCAGAGGAACATAAACATTTTAATACTAATTTAAATTTTTCGTACCAATGTTTCTTAAATAGACCAAAACTAATGGTTATTAAAAACGTCGGTATTAACCATTCCAAAAATTTAAGCCGCTTTTTGGGCGTACTTTCATGATGACTTTTCTGTGTTTTTTATTTCATGATTATGCCTACGTTAGCCTTAGGTTGTGTGCAGGTCACGATATGAGGTGATTTATGGATGAAAAACTTGCGGGACCCCTGGCATAGGAGCCAATTGTAATGACCAATATATGAAAGGACCCGTTTTTTATTTTTAAGGAATATATTAAAATGTTATAGCGCTATTACTATGCAAATTTGATTACGTATAAGAACAAAATGTATATATATATGTTTTTCTTTAATGCAAATTACGAATTGATGGAGAAATATTGCTGGTTCACCTGGGTCCTCTTTGCTACTATAAGCAAATGCTTGAAAAACATTTGCGATCTACCTGTCCATAACCTTCTACTAGAAAAAGTTACCTGTCTTAAAATTATAAGTGTAAATTTATAAAATTAAATTTGTAAACTAACTGAAAAAGTTTATACCCTGGCAACATTCTTTAAATTCACTGCGTAGAGTCCATAAGGTTTTATGGAACATTCTTTGGCGCACAGCATCATTAGATAAATAGACTTTCTGAACCATACAGGGCTCTCATCCCAGCCACAATCGTATAAAGTAAACCTTAATTTTTCACCCTGTAAAATAATGATCAACATTTTGTAGTTTACTCAATACACATAGACAACTTTTTGACTGTACGTAAAATTGTCTAAAGATTTTTCGTAAACATACTAATAAAAGATTCCAGTTAAAAATGAATATAGTAAATTGCAGAAGACTCTCTGAAGAATTTGAGGATCTAGGAAATGCCGTATGGCCTTAGATCCAATGAAGAGGAAATCCCTATGTTCACCTCCCCGTGGTAGAGAGGGGGCAACGGTTGCATAAACATGCAAGCGGCTCACGAATGAGGGGACTGAGTGACACCCGGTATAAGGGGTCATTCCAACTACAAGTGCCAGCGGCCTCCTGGAGGGCGGATGAGCGGTAGTAGGATTGGGGCGCTCTATTGTCCTAGGGATGGGAAACTGTCCCTGAAAGCGGAAGAACTTTATTAAGTCAACGGTAGTGGAATACAGAGGAAGTGGAAAACCTCTGTATTAAAAATTCCACCTCTCTGGATAACATCTAGAGTTGTAAACCGGAGGAAACTCCAACTTGGGATGATTACCCTGACAATCAAATATGGAAGGTCTTTTAGGAAAAACTCCACCTCCGGGAACAACACATTCCCGAAAAGACTGCACTCGGATTGGGGTGGGCAGTCAACTGAAAGACACGGATGGATCGGAGCATCTGAATAGATCACATATAAAACTCAAACACAAGAGAGTATCATACCTGGCAACACACAATGTCAATTCATTGTTACAAACTGGAAAACTCAAAACTCTCACAGACATATTAGACCAACAAAAAATCATAATAGCGGGAATACAGGAGATGAGAAACACAACGCAACAACCATTTGAATCCCAAGGATACAGGATTTACAATGGTATACCTGGTAGGGGAACAATGAAGGGAGGAACTGGATTCATAGTTAGTACCAAGATCATCAATGCAGTAACTGACTTTGCATCCATATCCCTACGATTGGCAACTCTCACTGTAAAAACACCGACAAAAACATACACGATAATTAACGGCCACGCTCCCACAAATGAGAAGAATAGACAAGCTGAGCATAAAAAGGAAGTAGAGGACTTCTGGGATCTGCTGGATCAAACATCTTCACAGTTACCCAAGAATCATTTGAAGATCCTGATAGGGGACTATAATGCACAACTGGGTCAAAACAAAAGATTCCGAGGTGTCGTGGGAAAATGGCCAGCCCACAAGACCACAAACGAAAACGGTAAGAGACTGGTCGAATTCTGCCGGAGTCACAACATGGTATCGAAATCCACCTATTTTATGCGAAAACCTGGAAAATTGAAAACATCCTAACTGGACTAAAGGAGAATGGCGATAGACCATGTTTGCATGGATAAGGAACACCACAAAGAGATCCAGAATGTGAAAGTCCTTCGTGGGATTGATACAGGTTCGGATCACTACTTGATAAAAATTAAGATAATATTTACTCCAGCTAGAAAAACAGTTAAAAGGGAAAAACGAGTCAAAAGAGAATATAACCAACAAAATTTAAAAGATAATTCTGAATACCTAGAACTAACATCTAGACTATCAGCTAATAAAGGGCTTGCAGATATGGTGCAAAAGCTTCTGGAAATAGCCAAACAGACAGCTCCACCAAACTCTAGAAAGAAACACGCGTGGTGGAATCAAACTTGTGATGATGCGGTAAATAGAAGACACCAAGCCTGGATTGATCAACGCACTCTGATATGTGAAAAATCTTATCAAGAACTCACAAAACAAAGAAAGGAAACGCAGAGAACCCTGAGACAAGTAAAACGCTAATACCAGAAAGATATGATCTCACAAATAGAAGAGAATTACAAAAACGTAAGTACTAGAGATTACTACAGACTGTTTCAGGAAGCAACAAGGAGATATGAACCAGTCACATTGACACTGAGGAACAAAGAAGGAATAATAGCCCATAACAGTCGTGAAAGCACGGAAATATTAGCTCATGCCTTTAAGGATCTACTAAACTGTGAAGAACCCGTGAATCCCCTGGAAGTAGACACTAATACGCCAATAAAAACGGAGGTGGAAAACACAGAACCCCCAATAATACAAGAAGTCCAACTTGCAGTAAAAGAGATGAAAAATAACAAAGCAAGTGGAGCAGAGCCAGTCACGGCAGAAATATGGAAGTATGCGGATAAAGGAGTAATACGAGCACTCCACTTAAATCTAGTAAAAATATAGAAAGAGGAAAAATTACCAGAGAATTGGACAACAGCAATAATTCATCCTTTGCATAAGAAGGGAGATAAATCAAACCCGGACAACTACAGGGGGATTTCCTTATTGGATTGTACTTATAAAGTTTTCTCTAGAATCCTATACAACAAAATAAAAGATCAGTTAAATGAAGAACTGGGGGAATACCAAGGAGGTTTTAGGCCTTGGCGAAGTTGCGCGGACCAGATCCTAACATTAAAGCTGCTGATAGACTCATACAGAAGAAGAAACAAACAACTAATAATCTCGTTTATAGACTTCAAAAAAGCGTATGATAGTATACACAGACCAACAATGTTAAAGATTCTCAGGAATTTAGGAGTCCACCCAAAACTAGTATATATGATTGGACTTACCCTAACCAACACAAAGTCCATGGCAAAATTCAGAGGAGAAATCTCACAATCATTTGAAATAAAAACAGGGTTAAGGCAAGGAGAAGGAATATCCCCTATACTCTTTAATTGCGCATTGGAATACATTATGAGGAAATGGCAGAAGTCCAACCCTAGGAATGTTAAAATTGGAAGGAAAAATAATGAAATTGCGTTAAATTGCTTAGGATTTGCCGATGATCTGGCTTTCATGGCAGTTTCAATAGCGGAAGCAAAAGAACAGATAACAACTTTAGAACAGATCGCAAATAGAGTTGGACTAAGAATTTCATACGAAAAGACAAAGTTTATGGCTACAGACCCACTAGTGTTAAACGAAATTAGTTTAAACGAGAATAAGGTAGAAAGGGTTGAGTTATTTAAATATCTTGGAGAAATTATCAGATATAACAATCAAGAAAAAGAATCCTGGGATCAAAGAAGAAACAAACTAAACAGAGCACAAATTACAACTAGATATACATACAATAAGAAGTCACTATCAATCCAGACCAAATTAAGACATTATAAAACAGTAGTTCAGCCGGAAGTTGCGTATTGCAGTGAAACCCTCTTCAATCTGAAAGGCTTGAAAGGCAAAATAGAAGGTGTCCTGAAAATATAAAGAAGGATTCTAAGAGCGTGTATTGGTAAGAAACAACAGAAAGACGGGATGTGGGTGCTGTTACCAAACAAGCAAGTATACAAACATACGGATTCAATACTAGACAAGATGAGGAAGAAGAGAGTTTCCTTCTTCGGGCACATTCTCAGAACACCAGAGACCAGAGTTTTAAAACAACTGGTAGAAAGATTGATTACATCCAAACAACATCCAAGATGGATAAAAGAGGTCAAGGAAGACATGGCGGAACTACGGATTAAAGAACAAGACTTAAGGCAAAAATCGAATAAATTGAAAATATTACACCAAAGTGAGACTAGATTTAAAGAAATAGAAATAAAGAGGAGAAAGGTGATTTATTCGGAAGCAGAACGGGAAAGAAGAGCCCAAGTGATGAGAGATTACTGGGCTAGGAGAAAAACCTCCAAAAATTGATTGACAGGTCAAATATGGCCGTAAAAGCAAAATAATAAATAATACTAAATTGCAGAAGCTTTTATTATGTAACTTACGCCGTCCCCGAAATAGATCTACCAATACCATATATAATACGATGACTGTATCAAATTTTCAAGGTAAAATTATCATAAAATCGTAACGCATCACTTTTTGTTGATTTATCTATAGGGCAAACTACAGTATGTTTGGTGAAACGGTAGCTGGAAACTAATGGGTGACTAAGAGAGTGTTTTGTGCTTATATTTAACAATACAGTACTACCTACAATACATCTGCATTTATATTTGCCCATATCATATTATTATACTACCTACATATAAATCGCCTTACTTTATGATTAATATTTTTATCGTGCAAATCTAAAATAGTTATACACAATTAATTTTAAATTTCAAAATCAATGTCTTTTATTATTGGTGCTTTAATTTTGTAGCCACAGTAGGCAACATTTTTTCACTTTGGTAAAATTTATGCACTACCGCCTAACAAAACACTTATCAAAGTCGTCTAACTCAGTGACTGGGCGCTTCCTCTTTTTCTTAACCCTTTCTTACCCAGTGAGGCATAGAAGTCACATTGGAGTGACTACTTTTGATTAAAGAGCACTGGATGTGGAGTGTTATAATTTTCTGTACCCTAGCCAGGAATCGAACCTGAGACCTCCGCTTGGCAGTGTAAGATGCTGACCACTACACGACGGACGCGACCATTAGTTTCTTTTTAAAGTTAATTTTAGTTTTAAATATTTGTGTTCATTTACTATAATAAAGTAGCATTTCTTTGAGTACGTTGAATGTACATACAAGTACATTTTTTAGACACTGTAAATAGTGATTTTGTCCATTTTACCAATATTTTTGAATTGTAACATTTTTTAAGTTTTAAATAATGCTTTGCTATAAATCTAAGCAAGAGAAAATTGTTTAGGAAGCCTGCACATGATTTTTACTTATTCATATTGTTGGGAACTTTGGTATCATCTAGCTCAATGTAACATATGTGTCACACTTTTTTGTCATGCCATCAAAAAGGCTGAAGGTCTAAAAGTGATTTTATTTTACTTTGTCAGTAAAAGTATGAAACAATGTACACATATTTGTTTGTGTATAGTTAAAAAATATGGGATTGAAAGGGTTAACTGTAATTCGAAATGACGCCTCTCTACTACCAAAAAAAATTTCTTGATTTCTTTGCGGATGTTTTCAACAGTAGCCACAGAAACTCCACAAGCTTCCGCTGTTCTGTTATCACACTGATGAACAAACATAACAAATTCACCCGATTGTTTGTAATGTTCCGATTCTTTTTTCATAAAGCCATTAACATTTGAAATAATTTCTCGCGCCTGACTATGTAGTTTTTTACCAAGTTTAGACCTAACAGGTTTTGTTTCCATATTTTTTTTATAACTACAGCACTCACTTTTACAAGAAAAAAACTATATAACAGAAAACAAAATGAAACGTGTCAACTCAAAACGTTTAGTATGAATACAAAAAAAGGAAGTGAAATAATGGTTGCATGCTTCCTTTACCGAATTCAGACTAATTATTTATCAGAACCAAGTTCAATGCACCCATTAAGAATTTACAGAACAGGATGTTTGTCACAGCAAACAAGAGATTAATCGGTGACTAATTGTTTTGACTACACCCAGTGAACAATATTGTCCTCCGCGAGCGTCCTCTCTGTCGAAGGTCATAACTATCATTCCAGCAAAAGAACCTCGATATTTGCGATTTTCCTTAGTAGGAACCTCAATAGGCAACGTATTTTGAAAAAAATGTAAATAAACAGACAAATTTTCTAAATTAAGTAAAATACAGTCAATTGGAAACTAACATTTTAGTACAACTGTTCCAATAAAGCGCGTAACCCGATTGAACGAAGTGATAATATCACTTATACCATATTATGTTATACAGTAGTATAAAGCAAGTTAAAATTTATTATAAGGAATTGAAATTTTATCTAAAATTTTAATTTGTAACCATTTATGTAGGTATAAATTAGAAAATCGTAGATCAGAAAAAGAAATAGAACATGAAAACATTTTGATGACTAGGTATGGTGAGTCCAAACTGAATAGGCGCATCAATTCGAATAGCTATTAAAGTACAGATTGTTTTCAAAGACCATAGACTGTTTAAACATTTTATCCTTCTAACCGAGACAAATGAACAAACAATTCTCTCATTTTCTGTCACGCTGTATTAAGTTATCTCATACATGTAGGCGAGGGACAAAGAGAAGTATGATCACAACTCTGTAGCTACTCGCGCCAATTTATATTGGACAAACTTTTACTTAGGCCTATATATAATTTTAAATTTATCGCCACCGGCTTGTAGTAGCACAATCTGAAGAGCTCATCATAGGACCGGCCGGAACGGCGTGGCATCGGTGGTGTAGTTCAAAAAGAGAATAAGATGCTTGGGGATGCCTTCGCCGCTACCTCAAACAGGAGCAGCCACTGGCAAGCGAAGGGGGAGGTCGTCTTTACCGCTGCCTAAACGATTAGGAGCAGTCGCCGAAGCAGCGAACACTTTTTACCGCTGCCTCCGAAGAGGAGCAGTCGCCGGTGAAGCGAAGCGGAGTCGTTTGTACCGCTGCCTAATCGTATAGGAGCAGTCACCGACGCAGCAAACACCTTTTTACCGCTGCCTCAGAGAGGAGTAGTCGCCTGTTAAGCGAGGGGTAGGGAAGGGAGATGTAAGTAGCAGAAAGAATAGACTCTGTTGAGCTCGGTTGAGCTAAGTTGAGCTGCAATTCTTCCGTTTCGACCTTCTGGTCACTTTCAACTATCGCATCCGCCAGTACCGTAGATACATCTTGCCACTTGGCACACGCACTGCGAGAGGTGTGACCGCTGCTCTATCTATCAGCAGCAGCAACCCCATCACAGTGCCAACAGTGGGCAAAATATAAACAACGAACCGGCGTAAAAGTAGTACAATATCAAAATATACTTAAATTTTTAATTTCGGCACAGTTAATGGGACTTTTATGGGACCTTATATCCACATTGGTTTAAGTAAGAATCTGTAAAGAGGTTATTTTGAGATGAGGGCGTAATTTTTACCATCGGGATGATGCGAAGGCTGTTCAGCTGTATGCGCCGATTATCTCAACATCTCTTGCGCTTCACGTTTACCTGTTTGTTTCAAAATAAGCTATCTGTTTCCACGCAGTTCAAGATACTGAATATTGTTAGTTTGATATAAGCATATAACGTTAAAAAATGTCCAAGAATTTTTATTATCATTGAGCCGGGGATAGTAATAATGGTAATATTTCTTTACGTTAAAATGTATTTTTTTAAATATTAGTATTTAAATCATTTATTTTATTCTATTAATTTTATTTTTTAAATATTAATTTTGTGTAAAAGAAAAACAGAGTACAGAGTGGGGACTCTGACAAAACACTCTACAGTTCAGCCGTTCTCACTCCGCTCCTACTGTCAACAAACAAAAGCCACCCACCAATTTTTTTTTTTAATAAAAACCCCAATCAAATTTTTACAGATTTTTATGATAATATATTATGATGCGACATTAGTTATATTTATATTTTTATTATATGTAAGTAGATTTAAGCGTAGTGTTTGGAAAGTAGGTATTTTATTAGAGGCACTTTAGTTTTGTAAGTTTTTTAGTACTTAAGTCAGTATCGCAATCACAGCACTCGTTTTAGAATATCTGTTTGCAATCATTTTCGGGTATTCTGTAGTGTTGACCGTATCTCTCTGATTAGTCACAAGCACCACACGATCTCCTACTTTGATAGAATTTCAAAACAGTCCTAACAGACTTGAGAGTCTTCAGAAAACATGTTTAAGATCCGCTCATTTTATTTGGGTTTAGGCCATTTTTATCGATGAAGTTTTTTAATCCCTAATGTGTGTATTGCCCATAACAGACAGGTGGAGTGTCATATTATTTACACTCAATCTGTTAGTTGCAAGGCTAAAATAAATAGTTCTGTTTCTTATCACATGGTCAGCCAATTAAATGACTGAATCATTTAAGAACAGAAAAGGTAGAAGTGTAAAAGACACTAATCAGAGTTATCTCGTCTGAAAGTAATGGATTTCATTATACAGCCAGACCCTGTGGTGAATGAAGTGAAAGTGTCATTTGCAGAGTGGAAAATATATGCTTTTAAGAGGGCCTCGCATGCTGATAAGTGTACTTTTCCACTCAGTGAGGAAGGCAATAGTAAACCACCTCACTCCTCGATTTACTTAGTAAAACCTCTACAGGTTCAAACCAGCCTTTTGGCTGATGACCTAAACAACAAATATTAATATTCAAATACCGTAATTAATTATTAAATATAAATAATTAATTTTTTTAATATTAATGAATTTTATAGATTAACCTAAATGCACTGAAAAGTAATCAGTTAAAAATATATACTCAACGATAATATTTTAATTTACTTTTTAAACTCTTGTGGTTTTATAGCGCAAATGATATAACTAAAATGGTTTATTCCAGCGTCACCTGGCTTTAATAATCTCATATAATTTTATTAGATAATTTTAATTTATTTTTAATAAATTATTTTTGGCAAAATAATAGGTTAATTTTAGTATGCTTACATTAAATATTTATAATCTTACCTCATTAATTAGATCCTGACCAAAAGAGCCGTATATGAATATCAAGAATATTATAGGAATGCAAGATGTAAAATATTTTATTTTTAGTAAATTATTCGTAGTCTGAAAAAATAAAAATAATATAACATTATCAATGTCCGGTATTCAATGATGTTCATAAAATAAATAGCGAAATATTTGACTCAAAATGTTTTAAAAAGCTTGGTTAACACATTATTTTATTCACACATTAGATGTGTCAAATAGTTATTCTACGAATAACTTCAAAAATGTAGAAAAGTTGTTTTAGTTATGTCCATGTGTAGAACGGCAAATCAGCATGTCCTATCTTAAGTGCGCCCAGCCTTAATTAACGCAACTAAACAAACAAAACTCGTTTCCTAAATGCAGTATTTTCTCAGATAAATTACTGTTCTAGGCAACAGATTTATCAGAAGAGACTGTTGGAGTCAAATATTTTTACATTTGGAAGATTTTTATTACTCCATAAGGGAACGTTAGTTTTACAAACTAACAACTTAACTAAAATTGCCTAACAATAGAATTCAGTCAGTTTTCATTACATAAGTATGATTTATACATTAAAACTTGTACAAAAAAATTTTTCTAATAATTATTTGATTGAATGAAAACTAGAATGTTTTACTTAACGATTATCAATCAAACCAAGTTTTTTTTTATTTAGATAGATAATGTTTTTTTTTTCAAATTTACGTAATAAGGTCCTTGAATATTTATATAAATAAATATCAAGTATTTAGTTTTCTATTGTTTATAATTTTATGTGTACTTTTTAAGAAATTAATTTCGGTTTTATTTAAAACGTTATTTGCAACTCGTCTTTAAAACACGTGTTATCTATAAAACAGTGGAGACCTGGTAACTAGTGAAATAAAGGTTGTCAATTTTTTACGGTTGTAAATAATCCTGTAAACAAAAAGTAAAATTTATTTACTGAAAGTAGTAAGTACTTATTCAACTAATAAGAAAAAAAATATTTACTTCAGAACCATTATATTGTACACAAGCTGGGCTCTAAGGTAAGTGAAATTTAACATGACTCTCCTAAATATTCACGTTCATGTAATCATTTTTAAGTAAACTAATATTGTAGATACATTTCCATTTCAAATGTACTTATTTAACTGTTCTTTGAGCAGACTCATTTAGAAAAGAAACCATTTACAATATTCTAATACGTACGAAATTTTCAGTGTTTAAAGTTTTTTTACTTACGTTAGTGATGCCATAAAGCGATATGCAAATAACAATACAAGCTGCTTGATTCACAATCGTGGTTGTAATTCTCAAAGTCTTATTGAGTGTTATCATATTTCTGAAAATATATGGCACGAAAAATAATTATAATGTTTTTGTATTTTTGTATTATTTCTCGATTTTTGCTTTTGTATCATCCCTTACTAGCTTCGCTTCTCTGTACTCTGTACACATCTGACGTTCCAACTGTTTAACGTCTACTTACGTAGATCACACAGCTATTATGACCAATGGAATTGATAACAAAAGCTTTGCTCTCGAAGAAAACATTGTTTATTCTAAGACTGCAGCTTTATTATGCATTTTAGCGCAAAAATGTATTATAAAAGTTGTAGAGAATTTAAAAACCTACAACATTTATTTCAAACATTTCCTTGTACGAGTATAACGCTTAGTTTAGCAGTAATTAGTGATTTGCTGATTTTTTCAAGAAAATCTAAAAAATCGATTTTTTTAAGATCTCAGCCTTAGTATGCATTTTACAATAGAAAAGTATAGAAAACAAATTTATAGGAACTTAAAAGATCTACAACTTTTATTTAAACCACTCATTAGTTCTATGGAATTGTTTAAACCCGACAGAATTTACGCAATTAACTTAAATTACTAAATATAATTTAATTACGTATTTTACGTATTTTAAAATATTTATTTATTTACTAACTTAACTTAGTTAGGCCTATAATAAAATAATTTTAATTAATTTCTACAGTATCATATAAGGCGTTGTTAGCTTCCTACACAAACGATATTTGCATCGTTGCTTTTTCAGATGACCGTGCATGTTTACTCTCTCAAAGTTGGTAGTGCCTGGTGAAGTGTAGGGGTAGAGGCAAACGCAGAGTTGCTATTCTAATGACCGTTTTTCTTGGCCCAAATTAAAATTGTCTTGTACAGAATAGTTAGTATGACAAATGTTTTCTTTTAATAAAAAAGAATATATATATTTTATCGCCGGTTTTATTTTGACACACATATTAAAAAATAAATTACATAATATAGTAAGTTACTTATGCAGTTTAAAATGTTCGCTCTATGCTTAATTTTATGACAAATTATAAGTAAAAATAGTAGCTATGCTGTACTATTCAGAATGTTCTAATTATTTTTATTTTTAAGTGTTTGTAATATATTAAAGTAACCGTAAGCCGCGTTCAAAATCTGAAAATGGAATACAAAACATTAAATATAAACCTATTATACTCTCCGTCATATCACTGTGAGCTTCAAGGACGATGGAATTAGCTGCGGCATTGCCGGATCGTCTATTTCACGTGCTACTTACGTACGATTACTTTATTCACAAACATATGCAATAACATTAAAACGACTGAATGTATGTAAAAAATACGATACGTTACATATGTACCTATTATAAATCTGTTGGGATTTTTAATTCATTTTTCTTTATTTATTTGTTATATGACGTAACCTTACTTTATCTATACTTACCTGTATAATACGCAGTAAAGCTGGTAAACAAGGGACAAGGTAAAATTACGAGTAATAATATTGAAGCTTACAATGATATGACGCAGACTTCAGTGTGCCTATTACTAATACAAATGTCAAAATTTCTAATAAAACTTTATCTGAACTATGCAGAACCACATTGCTTTCAGCTTCAAAATATCTCTCAGATACGCAGTGTAAAGCCATCTCTTACTTAAATATCATCCTGTACGTTAAATTAGTTGTTCTTAAATTTGTAATAAATTTAAATAACACAAACAAAACATATTTAGGCTATATAACAGCCGTAAAACGTTAGCTTCACTTCAAAACTAATTAGAAAACAATACAATATCAGAACTATATTATTACCAATCGTCCATGCACCTACTTATGTATCGTTCATACTTGGTGATGGTCAATCTTGGATTAATATGGTGAGGAATGGCGGATTATGTCATATTATGTAGCATTGACATGTTGTTCTCTTATATTATGTTTCTAGAACAAGCAAAACTCCGCTTCGGAGAACACGGTTTTGCGTCCCAGGTGCAAGGATCAAGTTTTGTTGGTTTTGAATTACGAGGTTCCAAATTATAGGCACCAGAGTTAGCGAAATCGTGTAAAAGAAAGGAACACTTTTTCTAAAGTTCAGAAACGGTAAATTGTTTCAAAATTCTAGAATATGTTTTTGTATTTGCGAAAAGTTGAAGTTGCATTTCGGTTTCTCCTGTTTAAAACAGACAACTATACTGGTTTACTAAAAGTGGGTTTTCATACGGTGTGTAGTTAAAGTACTTCACAATCGAGAAAAACAATCGTGCAAAGTACTTAGTCGTTGATCGAAAGGTTGCAGTTTAACTTTAGGGTTGCCTGGGAAGAATATTAAGTTACAGCGTAATTTTAAATATTCGGTAGATAGAAAGTCATTTACCATTAAAGCTCGGGATTCTCAAAAAGCTCAGTATTTTAAAGCCCATGAAACATTTGTAGTTTTTAAGGGATGTTTTAAAAAAAGTAGCTGAAAAAATTAAAAAACAAAAATTGATTGACACTTTAGGTAGGTTTTAAAAAATAACTACTTTTACATTTGGAATTAAGAAAATCGTGCTATACTTCTTATGAATAATTGTTTTGTAGAAACAACATTAGAGTAGTCTGCAGTATCTAAAATTTTAAAAATTATTTTCACAGAAAATACACATTTTGTTACTAATTTAAATTTCTTATACCAATGGTTCTTCAGCAAATATGAACTAAAGGTTTATAAAAATTCGGCATTAACTATACCATAAAATTTAGGCCGTTTCTTTGGCCTTACCTTCATGTTGATTTTTCCGTGTTTTTATTGATTGATGATGCCTACATGAGCCAATGCTTGTGCGTAGGAAACAATATTAAGTGGTATACCTATTTAGATGAAAAAAATTTCAGACTAAATCAAATCCAGGAACTATGGCCTAGGAGGCAATTGGGCTAACCAATGTAAAAAGGGTAAAGTATTTAAAAGAAAACATCAAAATGAAATCGCCGCATAACAATGAAAACCTGATGTACGTGTAAGTGCAAAAGTATATTTTTGTTTCTCTTTAATAATATTTACGTATAGATGGAAAAATATTGAAGATTCTCCGGAGCCCTTTTTTGTACTTGAAGCTTAACTTGAAAAGTGTTGCGATCTACCTTTTCATAAACTTCTACTCGTACCAGTTTATTACCTGTCTAACAGTGTAAAGTACCTACATAAAAAAATTTAATTAGTAAACTAACTAAACAGGTTTATACCCTGGCAACATTCTTTAAATTCACTGCGTACAGTCCAAACGGTTTTATGGAACATTCTTTGGCGCACATGATCATAAAATAAATAGACTTTCTGAACCACAGAGGGCTACCATCCCAGCCACAATCGTATAGAGTAAATATTAATTTTTCACCCTGTAAAATAATGATAAACATTAATGATTTACTTAATACACATGAAAACATTTTGATTGTAGGTACGTAAAATTGTCTGAAATTTTTACGCAAAAATACTTTAAAGATTTCTATTTTAAAGATTACAGTAAATTGCAGAAGTACTCTTTGTGTGTATCTAACGCCGGCCCGTTTTATAGTCTACCAATACCATACAGAAATGAGACTTTCGTACAACTGAACAAACTTTTCAAGGTGAAATTTCCACAAAATACTAATGCTTGACTTGTCATTGAATAATCTATATGACAAGCTGCCTCAACATTTCCATCGTTACTAGAATAGGCACCCTAAAAGGCAAAAAATTTATAAAAATTTGTAAAAATCTAGATTTATATTAATAAAGTAACATCTTCTTACTTGGTAGTCGTAGTCCAAGTGCACCGTATTTAAATAAAACAACTATCCAGATTAAACGAAGTGACGAGTTACATACGGTGTAAAGCACGTTAAATTTTACTGTAAGGGAATATTGTTTAGGTCATCAGCCGAAAGGCTGATTTGAACTTGTAGAGGTTTTACTAAGTAAAACGAGGAGTGAGGTTGGTTGCCATTGCCTTCCTCACTGAGTGGAAAAGTACGCTTATCAGCATGCCGGGAACTCTGAAAAACACATATTTTCCACTCTGCAAATGACACCTTCACTTCGTTCACCACAGGATCTGGCTGTATAATGAAATTCATTACCTAAAGAGGAGATAAGTCTGATTAGTGTCTTTTACACCTCACCTCTTCTGTTCTTAAATAATTCAGTCATTTAATTGGCTGCCCATGTGATAAGAAACATAACTATTTATTTTAGTCCTGCAAAGAACAGATTGAGTGTAAATAATTGACACTCACCTGTCTGTTAAGGACAGGATGTAAGGGAATATAACTATATAAATATGTACTTTATATTAAAACATCATGGATCAAAATGACAAGAAATAAAATATGAAGATATTACTGTTCTAGGTATTTAAAATGTTTATTTCAGCACTGCTGTTATTTCAACAAATGAATTCAGGAATTATAATACCGATAGTTCCTACCCCACTGACATGACTTCATTCCACCCTTTCGTGTTATATGCTGCCATTGTTTTTTCTGCTTGTATTTAAGTATTTTTCAATTAAGTTTATTTTTTTTCATTTCGGCCTTCACCAAAATATTCTAGCAAGCGAAATTTCGGCCCTGAATAAATATTTAATTTGTCATTTCTTTTGGAAGTTGTTGAAACTGTTAAGACTTAACTTCTCTCGTTCCAAGTTACGCAACGAACGGTTTCGTACAAATTTAACAAAACTAAAGTAAATTATTTTAACAAGAAAAAACAAAACTAAAGCACGATTTATCAATGATTTTGAGAATATTGATAGCTTGCTCATTGCATTGCAATGCTCATAGAATTCGATTATAAGGGTGAAACGATGATTGATGCCAAATAACCACACGCATTTAATATGAGTCAAGTTTACTTTATACGGAACACAACTGACTGTCCCTAATACGCGACACAACTGACCCGTAAAACTGAAATTCGTTTCCATTATCCCCTACGTTGTTTTCATTCCATAAGACTTATCTCGTTTAAACGGTTGTGTCAATAATCTGTTGTCCCATTTAACCGGATGCTACTGTATTATCAGTTTTATTTAACAAACTATGTATTTGCAAAGTCCATTCGGAATTCTCCGATTGGAAGGTGTTTTCCATCAAAACATAATGTTAATATTGTTAACATTCTTCTTATTCACAAATTGTTAGTATTGTTTAGTTGTGAGCAACAAAACAAGAGCGAAAACAATTGCTTCAAATAAAGTCAAAACTCTCATATACAGTTAGAATTAAAACTGATGACGATAAATGATCTACTCGTACATAAATCTGGTGTGAAAAATTTTAATAAAATATCTTGGAGATCTGTTGGCTATTTGTTGCATTAAACATACAAATATTTTCTCTTTATTATTAAAAGTTTACTACTGTACCACTTTGCACAGCCCGTAAGCACTTTTACAGCTTATTTTATATTACTGTAACAATTTTGAGGAGAGGCCGCTCAACAGCAGGGTCTTCACATTTCAATGTTATAATTGCATGTACGAAGAAAGTTACGGACGTTATGATGTAACGATATTAGTTATTAAAACAATAAAAATGTAATAACAATGTATAAATATTATGAGATTAAATTGGTTTAATAATGTGTATATATTGAAAACAAATCACTTAACCAATAAATTTCTCCCTACTCTCTCCTCCAATTTCTGCAGAGCTGATGATTTGGGTTAGATAAGCCATAGATCTGGCACCTTTGAATCTACATTGGTTTAACTACGTATAAATTAGTGATTTCAGAGATGAGGGGGTAATTTTGACCATCGGAATGATAAGAAGGTTCAGCTGTTGTGCCGATTATCTAAAAATCCTTTTCTCTTTGCGTTTACCTGTTTGTTTCAGATAAGCTATTTACGTAGTTCGAGATAACGAATTTTGTCTTTTTGATGTATTTATATTATGATAAAAAATATTTGACAATTTCATAATATATCATCGAGAAAGAGGAAAATATTAATGGTAATTTTTTTTTACGTAAGAATGTACTTTTTTTAATTTGAATGAAAATTTCATGGATTAACTAAAATGCACTGAAAATTATCTATGGAAAATAAAAACCACGGAATAATGTTTAATTTACTTTCTAAACTCTCGAGATTTTATAACGCCACAGATGTTACTAAAATTTAGTAACATCTGATAAGATAATCGATTTAATCGATTATCTTCTAGCGTAACCTAGCTTTATTAACCTTACACAAATATATTCGATCATTTAAAATCAATACTTTTTGATAAAAAATGGATTTCCTTTATTCAGTATGCTCTCACTAAACAATATTTACAACCTTACCTCATTAATTAGATCCTGGCCGAAAGAACCATAAATGGATATCATACATATTATAGGCATACAAAATGTAAAATATTTTATTTTTATTAAAATATTTGTAGCCTGAAAAATAAAAACATAATATACAATATAACTTCCACAAACAACCACCTCTTCTAAGTGACCAACTTTCTAACCTACCAGTTTTTTCGGAAACCAAAATATTAACTATTCTTCCCCATAAAAATTTACTTCTGCTAAACGTCCATTCTCTAATCAAAACGCGACTGGTAAAAACGAGCAAATGCAACCACATTAATTTAATAATATAATAGAAATTAAAGGTAGATAGACAAACGTATGTAATACAGAATATCCATGCGTTACATATTGATACTGCTACCTCGGGTATTGACAGATTTGTAAGCTTATACAGTTTATAGAGTATAACCTTACAATTTAACAAGCTTCAACTTCTATTGTATTAGTGGGAAAACTACATAAACATCTTCGGCTCTTTCCCTTTCAGAAATGTAATATTGCACGTATTCCATTGACCTTAGATGACGTTATGTACATAACCCTATAAACATTCATACAGTTCAGTAGTGTAGTTAATTCAATTCGGTCGGTGTGTAAGTAGCCTACGTCGGATGTAGTGTTACAGTACAAGAAAATTAAATTTTATGTAAACAATATTTTTTGGGGTAAATAGTCATACTCTTTTCATAATAATGAAGTTATTTTAATTATGGTATTGTCCTGACCTCCACTTCTCCAAAACGACCACCTCTCAGACCGATCACTTATTGAGTTCACCGCACGTGGTCGTTTTGAGGAGGTTTTACTGTAATAACATCTCAAATGTCCGGTATGAAATAATTATGCATTAAATAAATAGAAAAATATTATTTTGTCTAGTAAAACCCTTCTAAATATTTGAAAAAGCTTGGTTAACAAATTATTAATTGCATACATTACTTATGTCAAATAATAATTCTGCGAATAACTTCGACGATGCTGAAGTGTTGTTTTAGTTATTATCAAGTGTAGAATGACTTTTAAACATTTCACATTCAACCTAAAATTCAGCACAACTTAACGAAATAAGTGCAGAGTCTATCTTTTTATGAAAATGTTTACACCTAATATTTTTGTAACAATTTTCTGTGAACTACTTAATACAGTGCATCACGTCTAGTCATAACATATAAGTAATTATAGAAAGTTCATTAAACACCAATTACAAAGGTTAAAATCAAAATAATAGGGTTTTGTAGAAAAATCATATGGTTTGTAAATAATCCCTCTAAGACAATTTTTTTAAATATTTGAAATAAAATAATAATTATTACTTTGTGACTAACTTATTATTCGAAGTGAAATAAAAGTAGAAGATTTTAATGAAAAAAGCTTGTGTACAATCTTAGGTTTGTTAACTTTTTCCATAATCGTTTGTACTTACATTGGTGATGCCATAAAGTGATATGCAAATTACAATACAAGCTGTTTGATTCACAATTGTGGTTGTGATTCTCAACGTTTTGTTGAGTGTTATCATATTTCTGAAAAAATGACACGATAAATAATGATCATTTTTCTTATTATTATATAGTATTATTAGTTTCTGAGGAATTAATTGAAATAGAGTTCATAAGTTAAAAAGGTGGTCTAGTTTGATTAGAAAATATCTAGCCGTATAAAGACCAAAACAAAATATAATAATTATTATTCAGGTGTGCATTAAAAGGTGCAGTATTCTTTTAACTGAATTACTTTTTATTTCTTTATTATGTCAAAACACTAGAAACCAGGGTTAGAAAATTTAAATTCGTGACTCTCCAGTTTTATAGCATAAAAGTGAGGTTTCTTGCTGAATAAAAGGCTGATCACGGTTTGATTTAATTTAAAATGATAATGCACATTAGAGCTCTTCTGTAAACACAACGCAAGTACTTAGGCCTAGTTACTGAATACGTATTTTGATGAAAAATATTATTTAGAAAATGTATATGCTTACTTTCGGTATATGCATACTATATTCTATATCATGTATATACTATACACTCATCCTGTATTATATGTGCTGTGTATACAATAGATTTACCAACCATTAAGATTTCTTGTAATGGAATCAAAATAATCATTTCTTTTACACAAAATCATTAAACATTTCATATTTTAGAAGGCTAACAGTAATTTCGAACAATCTTTAAGTACTGTATTACCTTAGAATCAATACATTTTTTGTTGTTGGCAATTTCTAATATCTTACATTTTCATATGTATATTTCAAAGGGCAAGAGTTTGTTATGCTAGTTTTGATCTAAGTTTCCTCTAAACTAATTCTCAACAGAACTTTTTCTAAAATGAAGCTCTCCAAGTGCAGATTTGTCATCGTCAATCGTTATTATTTCTGAATTTCCAATTAACACAGAAAATGTAATTTAAATATCGTTATTCACTAAAACCTTGAATTTATTTTTACTATGAATTCGTAAGCAACGTATCATACAGAACTAGATATGCAAAAAAGTGATAAAGGTAAATAACACAATTTCAAGTAAAATTAGTCGAGAGTATAAAGAAATAAAGAGAAGATAAATACATATAAACCTGGAAGCATACAGAGAAAGTAAAAATGAAATGAGTAGTATATCGAAAAGAATAACGAAAACTATAATTAAAAGAATAAACGTAATTAAACATTTTTATACTCTCTTTAATTACGACTATAAAATTAGAAGTAAATGTGTTAAAAAAGAAAGAAAATACATGAAATTGATCAGTGAGACTCGGTGGTGTGGATTTTAGTGTCAGATTGTATAAATTTTAAGATAATACTAAATTTGGAACAAAACAAGCAAGAAAAACGAGAAATTATTATTTTTATTTTGCTTTTTTATTAATTGTATTTATGTCATTTGTAAAGTTTTAAGTTAGGTAATATTAGGCTTTAACTAACTTTAACTTTTTAGTAAAAAGTGAGAGCAAAGAGTCAAGGAATATGTTCTTGTTACGCCACAATGTCACTGTTTAATGAGTTTAGATTCCGTTTATATTTCTAAATATGAACTCTACAACAGAACTCGCATCAGTGAAAGTAAAAATAAAATATGAAGGAAATGGAAGCAATAGGATATTAGTGACTGAATGTTAATAAAAGAATATTAATGTTTCCACGAGTATATTGTACAGAAAACGCTACAATTTTCCCTTGGGTGCAGTTTACAGATTTAATGTAGGCCTAAGTAATTAAATTTAAAGAAATTAATTCACAGATACGTTTTTGGAAATTTAAGAGGAAATTATGTTATTAAAAAAAACCAGATCCTTAAAGAACCCGGAATAAACGTCACAATATATTGTTCAATACAATCATTCAATTAGTAAGAAATAGGGTTATTTCTACAGTAATTAATAATTTTCTAAATATGATGTAATAAAAAAATGAAAAAAATAATTACCTGATGATTTCTTGATGGTATTTCACTAAATTTTTAAATTTAATTTTAAACGAAATATCAAACTTATTATTGCTTGCTTCAAATTTTAAATGAGTTACATTTTCATTATTTGAAATGTAATCTCGTTTATTTGTATAATCACTTTTAGTTAATTTATCCAGCAAAATATTAAATAATTTAACTTGTACAGTAACTTTATTAAGAGATAGAACATTTACCGCAAGTAAAACTTTGCACATACTATATACACCCATCATGTTCATAATTTGTAAAAAATATGTAATAAAATACATTATAATCGTTTTATTTATTATATAATAATATTCAATAGGCAGAGATAAATCGTCTACAGTCGTCTCAAAAAATTTTTTTTTTCCAATCGAAATAGTATAGATTGATTCTAAGATTGGAGTTAATAGAATGTTCATAAACACAACCCGACATATAAGAAATATAGTACTGGCTAAGCGTTCTTCTATTTGTTTAAATCGATTTGTTTTATTATCGATGATTTCCGGTATTCTATTATCATCACCATTCAATAATACCAGGGGACAATAACTTTGATCAATAATTAGTAATGTTTGATAGATATCGTCAAATTTAAATGTAAAATATAGATAGAATAAGCTAGATGTGATAGTTATGTTCACATCATCCAGTGATGAATATCGTTTTGACTCATCTCTCCACTCCATTATCATAAATGTGATACAAGATATTGCAAAATAAATTGATAATATTGTTAATAACTTAACTTTCAATCTAACAGTTCTTGTTTTTAAATCTATTCCTACCTCTTTTAAATATTTTGTCAATTTTATTGATGTAGGATTAGATAATATTTTACTATCATTCATCTGTAAGCATAGCGTAATGTAAAAAATAAAAATTATGTTTTAGTTAAATTACAATTATTGAAACAACTTAACTTTAAGTAATTGAGTTAGTATATTACAATTTTTGAAATCTGGTATTATAGGCCTACTTAGGCAACGTATTACGTTGTATCATGTATTAGTTGGTGTATTCTCGGTCCCTTCACTCGGTGGCCTATAATAGGCAACTGAGGCACTACATATTGCTAGTTGAAGCAATACTCCCAAAATGAAAAACAAGAGCGCTCATAATACTATTTATAGGACCTATAGATCTACGTATTTTATAAATTTCTTATTCATTTTTACTTTCTCTGGCCTATATGAATAGCCTATATAAGATGGAAAGTATTGTTTTCATGTAGATTTTTCATCAGATATACCTGTTTCTAGACCTCTTGAACAAGAAAAAACATGTTTTTAGTAAGTGGTATATTTCTGTGTGTTCATCAGTGTTTAAACAACATATCTCAAGAACGGAATGTCGTACGAAGTTAAAACGTAAAATCTAAGTTTGGTATTACTAGAAGACCCGACATGAACATTTTCTTTAAAATTGGTCTAATGGAAGTAGTAGTTTATTCGTGTAATTTTTCACTTTGTTGCGATTTTCTCTAAAAAGGCTCCTATGATTATTTTTAAATAGCCTCATTTACTACATTTGTATGCTCTACATAATAGTGTAAGTGCCATGTCTGCTGAAATTCTTGGGGAGGATGTGCTCTCACAGAAAAAATAAATTCTTTTAGATAGTGACTCTAATATGAATTTCAGGGCAAAAGTGTATATATAACCAAATTGTAGAAAATTTAAAAGTCTATGAAGTTTTTTCCACACATTACTTTGTGTAATGCTTAGTTTAGCGGTAATTAGTGATTTTCTGTATTATTTCATAAAAATCTGTAAATAAATGTGGTTTTTAAGATTTCGGCCATTTTGCGACAACAGTGTATATATCATAATAATAGAAAATTAAATGATCTATAACCTTTATGCTAAGCATTTTTATCTACAAAGCCTATTTTAGCGTCAAAGAGTTTTTTCTGTTTTATTAAGTGAAACTAAGGTTGGTTTTCATTTTTCATCATTCACTCATGATTAAAATTAGGTTACTTTTTGAGGTTAGTTTTTTGTTTATTTCTAATGTTTTTTTACTAATGTTAAGTTATATTGTTCATTATTTGCGGTGGCAAGACAAAGTTGTGTGAGTGTTTCACACCAGTTTTTACAAAATGAAATCCGCCAAACGTTTTGTCTTTAATACCGCCAATAGCATGCCCGGGGTTCCACCTCTAAATTGAAGGTGCAGGAGAAGCGAGTGGTTTAACAACCTCGTAAAAAAGCTAGTTTTCATCTGGCTCTAAATGGTAGCACCCTGTTACAGGGCTGCACCTAGGGTTACTAGGCGCAGATGGTCAATGGTCTTGAAGGTAGATGAAGAAGAAAATCAGTACGGCGGAGAGGATAAAGAGCCTAGGAGTAAAGTTAAGTGTAAAATTGGCGAACGGTTTCAAGGCGGAGGAGGAAGAACTTACGATTTCTATGTGGAATGCTAGAGGAATTACTAATAAATAATTAAATAGAACTCGTAACAATAATGAAACAAAGGAAAATAGATATAGCAGTTTTAACTGAGACAAAAAAAAGAAAGGTAGGGGTTTGAAGTATTATGTAGGAAAGTAGGCAATATTTTACAGTGGAGTTTAAAACACGTCAGCAGCTAGTAAAGGTGTTGCAGTACTCGTGCACCAACATTGTAAATCCGAAATAATGTCTTTCGTATATATCAATGAAAGAATTATAAATGTGATTTTTAAGCAGGACAGAAGAAACGTTACAGTAATCGGAGTATACGCACCCGAAGAAAGAAAGAAGGATGAATAAAGAAGTTTAATAAGACTTTGCAGAAAGTGACAGAACTACACAATTATGAAGATAGTGTACTATTTATAGAGGATTTGAATACAAAAGGGAAATCAGACAATTTAGGGTATAGTTGGTACATTTGGGGAACAAACTATAAATGAAAATGGAAGACGATTGGTAGATTTAGCAAAATTTTAGGTTGATGATAGTGAACACCATTTATCGTTAGGAAGACATCCATAAATACACCTGGTCAGCCCGTGGAATTATTATTAGCCCGTCCATTATTGATTATTTAAATTGAATCTGTGAGTGGAAAAAGGGTAATATTCCAAAAAATGCAAAATTGAACGAAGATAGCAGTTTTGTTAAGTTTACTTCGGCGCATGTGTTGGTTGATAAAAGGGAAATATTCCTTGTATCTAAAAGCAGCTAAGCTACATTAAAAATGTAGTAGAGTGAAAAAAGGATAATATTCCAGGAGTATTACCCTTCTTCTATTCAATAGCAAACAGCTGTTGGACCACTGGTTTCTGTGTTATTATTTTTTAAATGTAACTGTAAATTATTTTTAAATTAAAATAAAGTTTTGTAGCATATTGGCGCATTATATTGTTTTTTCAACTTCATTTTTCCCATTCACTTGTACCAAATCTATAAAAAGGTGAATAGTCTACATATTAATAATAAAAAATTAATCCCATGATTATTGTAAAACAAATTTTAAAGTCACCATTTAAAAGGTTTAATATAGTGCTACAAATGACCAATTGAACATTTTACCATTAAACCAAAAAAAAGTCACAAAACAGTTTTTTTAATTTCTCCAAAATAAGGATTTTGGAATACTACCCTTTTTCCACTCACCGATTCAATTGCAAACACGGAAATATCAAGACAATTCAGGTTTTATAAGAGTGTATAGACGGTGTGACATCAACTCTGAGCATTTTAATTTAGTGGTAAAAATCAAATAGTAAAAAGATGAAAGAACGTGAGATCAAAATGTACAACACTAAGAAATCTGAAGTGGTCTATAAAGTGAACCTATTGAAACAGACCTAGTATCCGCAATCCCTATCAATCAAGGGTAAATGGTAAAACAGAGGGAACAGGAATAAATGAGGGAATCATAAACACAATGAGGAGGAAGAATAGATAAATATAAAAGGAGTTATTATAGAGGTGGCCAAGGAAGCTGTGGGTCTAAAGAAAAAGTATAAAACAAAGAAAAGACTCAAAATATGGTCACCAGAAATAGCCCAAGCCATTGAAAATAAAAATAAACACTATCGAAACTTCCTCTTAAATTCAACTGAGGACATAGACGAGATTATAAGAGGGCAAGAAATATTGCCAAAGAGATATTAAGAAAAGCCCCATCAACAATCACGGGTCAGATTCATAAGTAAAATAGAGCATGACTTACATGGAAGAAAACCCTTACCTTCAAAGTTGAGAAAACTTGAAGGCAAGGGAAGGATAAATTCTAGTCTAGTTTTAACATCTGTCATAAGTCAAATAAAATTAAAACCTTAATGATATCAAAAGAAAGCCTAGAATTTTCTTAACAAAAGCAATAGATAAAATTTGTTTAAAGATGATTTCATAAATGGATTTACAGCCTAGTTTAGTTAGTGTTGATTTGAATCCCAGTAGATTCCAAATGGGACTGATAGCCGGTTTGTCATGAATTGCCTGTTTCTATTTTATATGGAGTCTCAAAAACAATTATGATTAAGTACAGCATAGCTTCATACAGGTAATCATAGCACTCAACATGTTAAAAGTATCTCCCAGTGGAAATAACTTTTCATGACAATTTATTTTTGATCAATCTATTTATTAATAAATAGGGAAAATCCTAAGAACCTGCATAGGAAAGAAAAACAAAGTAAATGGGCAATAGAGAATTCTTACAAACGAACAAGTCTAGAAAGAAAACAAACTCATAACAGATACAATAAGAAAGAAAATAATACCTTTTCTTGGACATCTTATCAGAACACCTAAAGACAGAATTTTAAACAAGATGATTAGAAAACTATTTCCAATATTAATGTCAGGAGCATGGATCCGAAATGTCAAAGAAAACATGATCGCACTCGGATTAACTTTCGATGATTTAGAAAACATAGCAGAAATATTAAAAATCTTACGAATAAGAAAACTAGATTTGAAACAAAATTAGAAGGAAGAACAAACCCAAGCAGGAAGAAACCGGTCATTTCAGAGAAAGTTTGGGAAGCAAGATCAGCCCGAATGAAGACATACTGGCAGAACATCAAGCTAAAGCATATGAAAAGGAAGAAGCTTTCTAAATTTGACAAAAGTGATTCACTGTGGTCATGAAAGACAAAAAAATAAAAATAAATCGATTAACAAAAAAAAGGAAAACTTAGCAATAGCAAAACACACATGGTTAAATTTAAGTATAGGTTTAGGTTTATATCTTTTGGGAATATTGTGGTCAATAGAAAATAAGAGTAGCCACAGTGTTTATTTATGTTAAGCATAACGGCTGAGTACTTTAGGTCTGAATAAATTGTTCACTAGTCTAAAACTACTTAAAAAAGTCCTGGTTTGTAATTACTAATTTGATGAAATCTGATTAACTACTTCGACTCGTATTACGAAAAAACAATACATTAAAAGACTTGCATGTTCGATAAATTTTATGCCGTATAAGTGTATACCGGTGCCCCTGGAATTTGACCATAGGGAAATAGCATTAATTTTCATAAGTTGGTTAATATTTTCTTCCAACGAATACATGAAGACTTGTTTTAGTTAGGAATTATTAGAAAATGTTTAAACCTTTAAAAAAATATCAATTTTTATACATTTTAAGCTATACTTTAGCTTAAATACAGAAATAGATGAATGAAAACTGTGTTCCATTTAAGTATTGTAAATTTTATCCTTATTTCACATTGTTATGTTTGGAGTAATGGTAAAATTCTGGTCCGGCGATCTTAATGTAGTTGGAACGAATCCATTAGCGGTGAATTTTTTTATTTCATAATCTAAAATTTATTACACCCCAACGTCGTCGCTAATAACCGTTGCAGTTGATGCGACGTTAAATAAATTTTTTTTTCTTTTTATCACACAATATGTTATGTACAATCTGCTTTATAGCAATAAGTACAATTGATCAAATGAATAATTCACATAAAAGGATAAAAACCCAATGGTTTACCCTATATAGGGAGCAATATTTTTAAAAATATCGTTATATCAAGTTTAGTTTTATATGTTTGTGTAAGAGTAAGTGCTTGTGTTTGTGTGTGTTTTTTAGAATCTGAAAGGTAAATCTAGAGGATCAAATCTTTGAAGTCTACGTAATGTGTCACTGTTGTCCAAGAGATTAACTGCCAGAAAGTTCTCATGATTGTTTAATTTTGAAATGTACTTATCACTAAATTCACTGATCACTTCTTTGATTGGCTTGATGTTACAGTCTTCATGGATTCGCAAGTTGTTGACGTACCAAGGAACAGCTAGCATTGTCCTGAGGGTCTTGGATTGGAATCTTTGTAAAATTTCAATATTTGAATTTGACGCAGTTCCCCAAAGCTGTATACCATACGTCCAAATTGGTTTTAGTATCGTTTTGTACAACAATAGTTTGTTATCTATCGAAAGTTTAGATTTATTTCCAATTAACCAAAAATGTTTGCTGAATTTAATGTTGAGTTGTTTGCGTTTAGTTCTTATGTGTTTAGCCCATGTAAGTCTTTTATCCAAATGCATCCCTAAATATTTGACGTCGTCATTTTGTGGAATTTGGATACCATTAAGCGTTACTGGTGGACATGTGTTCCTCTTTAAAGTAAATGTGACATGATTCGATTTTCCTTCGTTAACTTTAATCTTCCATTTACTTAACCAGTGTTCAATTTGTATTAAACTGTGTTGTAACTTTTCTGAAGCAATCACTGGGTTACCATCAGAAGCTAGAATAGCAGTGTCATCTGCAAATGTAGCGGTGAGAACATCATTTTCATTCGGTAAGTCTGATGTATAAATAGTGTAGAGAACAGGTCCAAGAACACTTCCTTGAGGGACACCAGCTTTTATTGATTTCAAATCAGTAATTGTATCATTTAATTTAACTTGGAACATTCTTTCCGTAAGATATGAACGTAAGATACGATAAAAATTTCCTGGGAGTTTTTCTTTAATTTTGTATAAAAGTCCTGTATGCCATACGCGATCAAATGCTTGTTGAACATCCAAGAAAACGGCAGAACAATACAATTTATTCTCAAAACTGTTTTGGATTTCTTTAACTAAGCGATGAACTTGTTCAATCGTTGAATGTTGTTTTCTAAACCCAAATTGATGGTTTGGAATTAAATTATTATTTTCAAGATGAGGACTTAACCGTAGAAGAAACATTTTTTCGAATAATTTTGAAAGGATGGGAAGAAGACTTATAGGGCGGTAAGATGAAGATACTGATGGAGGTTTACCAGGTTTTTGAAGCATTATTATTTTAGCTACTTTCCACTGATATGGCACGTAATTTAGACGGAGAACAGCATTAAATATTAGTAATAAAACCACTAGTCCTTTACGAGGGAGTTCTTGAAGAATATTTCCAGTGATAAAATCATAGCCTGGAGCTTTCGCTGGATGAAGGTTCTTAACACCTTGTTTTAATTCTTGTAACGAAAAATGAAGTGGAGGCAAGTTATTTTGCATTTCTTCACAAAGAAACCTTTGCATTATAAGTTCATCATGTGCATGACCCAAATCATTGAAAGGTGTAAAATGATCTTCCAGTTCTTGAGCAAATAATTTTGCTTTCTCTTCATCAGTTCTTGCCCAGGTGTTGTCAGCCTTTCTTAGGGGAGGAATGCTTTTAAAAGTACGTTTTTTTTTTTTAGTGGCTTTCCACAACGAACAATCAGTATCATCATTTGGAGATAAATTTTTTAAATAATTTTGAAAAGTTTCATTCCTAAAATCAGATATCATTTCTTTTAAATTACGGCAAGCAATATTAAAATTTCTTTTATCTCGCTGGTTTCTACTATATTGCCAAATTCTTCGAAGTCTCCTTTTCTCTTCAATTTTTCTTTTAATGGAAGTAGGAAAATCAAGGAAACAATTGACTTCATTTTCACTTGGAGTTGACTGCCATGCGCACTTTTGAAATGTTTTGTTTACATAATTTATTGCTACTTCAATATCTTCAGGCGTTCGAAGGGGAATGTTTGATATTAAATCCCTTTCCACCATGTCTTTAAAATTACGCCAATCTGTTTTTCTGGTCGTAAGTTTGAATTGTTGTTCAATACGGATTGCACCAGAACTTACTGTCGCTATTACAGGAGAATGGTCAGAACTTAGATCTGCACAAGAATTTACACGTATATAATTTGGTGATATTCCTTTAGTAATTAGAAAGTCTAAAAGATCTCGTATTCTATTGTTATCACTAGGCCAATATGTTGGTTCACCAGTTGAGATAGCCTGTAAATTCAGATTTGTAACAGCTTTATATAATTCTCTTCCGCGAGGTGTGTTGAGACGTGAGCCCCAGGACTGGTGTTTGGCGTTGAAGTCACCACCTGTTATAAATCTGTTACCTAGCGTATTAAAAAAAATTTGAAATAGGTTTTTGCTTATGTTATGTCGTGGAGGACAGTAGATAGCTGATATAACTAATGGTCCATTCCAGTCTTCTACACAAACACTCGTTGCTTGGATATGAGCAGTCTTATAAGCTGGTAACTCGTAATGTTTTATGCTCTTACGAATTAATATGGCACTTCCAGCATGAGCTCTTCCATCGGGATGCTTGGTGTCATAAACATTAAAATTTTGTAATTTAAAATGACTTCTCTCGGTGAAATGTGTTTCTGATATAAGAAGAATATCTATTTTATTTAAAGTAATAAACATTTCTAGCTCTCTAGAATGGTGCGAAAGACCATTTGCATTCCAGATGGTCATTTTATAACTGAGATTCATATTTTAAGTTTTGAAATAAGAGTTGTCAAAAGATTGACAAGCGTGTTCACTTGTTCTGCTTGTTTGAGCATCATGTTTTCAATTTTGCTAAAGGTGAGTTGCATTACTTGCATTAAATTGTTATTGTTTTCTAAATTTTCACTTGCATCATTATTACTACGATTATGAAAAGTACTATTAGCATGAAAATCTTTAGTAATTCTGGAATAAGAAATACCTGGTTTAACTCGATTACTTAAAGTAACATTTGATTGAGTTTTTCCGCTGTCAAATATCGTTGGAGTAATTAGAGGTTTGGATCGAAAAAATTTATTTTTTATTATTTCTTGATAAACTTTACACCCCTTGTAGCTTGCTGGATGTTCTTCTCCACAATGAATACATTTAGCTTTAGTTGTAACTGGAATTTTACAGCTCATAGATTCGTGATTTTCTCCACATTTTACACACCTCGGACTGTGATGACAATATCCCTGCGTATGAAAGTATCTTTGGCAACGCTTACATTGTGGTATGTTATTTGACCTTGTATGTGGTGGTTCAAATTCTACTTTTAAGTTAAGTAAATATTTCACATTATAAATTTTTTTATTGCTACTATGTGGTTCAAGGTCAACAAAGAACAACGACAATTTTTCTTTGGTTTGTCTATGCAGAATGTTCGTTACATTTCTGACTTCATGCCCGAGTGATGTTAGTGCTTCTTTAATATCTTGCGGGTCCGTAGAATGATGAACATTACGAAGCACAACTCTATATGCCCTCAAATGTCGCGGTTGATATGAATGAAATTGCACAATATTGTTTTTTAACATACGAAATATGACTTCATGGATTGAAAGATTTTTAGCATTAATTTTTATCGTATCCCTGCCAATAGTTTTAATAACGTAATCTTGAGAAGTAACTACTTTATTTAGATCTCTATTCAAATCTGAAATTGAAAGAACTCCCGGGATAAATATTGGTGGTGGTCTTGGTTCTAACTTTTTATTTTCTTCCTGATCCACATTTACACTATTTAATATATTAAAGTTATTGGAAAGGGTTAAGTTATCTTGCATATCTTTCTTACTAGTTTTTGAATTATTACTATCATTTATGTTGGCTGAATTGGTTCTTTTTCTTCCTTTATAATTTACTTCCTGCCATCCGACAGCTGCTGATTCATGCAACCGTAATCGGGGATCACGTATTGAAGAAGAAGAAGCATTATTCGTTACAGCTGACTGATCATCCCAACTAATATCGGTTGCCATGGCAAACAAAAACAATTTGAAGGTTAGAGTATTAAAAATTAAACAACTTACTTAAAATTTTAAATATCCACTGCAACTGTTTTATAGAAACCACTACTCACAAAAATACAGTACTATCAGACGTAAAGATAAAAACGAGATTATCGCACACTACACACTATAAACGTGATGTACTACAGCATCAACCTAGACACAACACATCTTAGCATCGCCATATTGTCGTTCATTTTGTTAAATAAATAAATATAAAAAAAGTTATTGCAACAATCAGCTGTCTCTAAAAATTAAATGTTGCTGAAGGAAATATTTGGGTATTCAAACTAATACTGAATTTGCTTCCAAAAAAAAAAATTAAGTGGATAATTTTAGATGATAAAATATATAGTCAAAATTAAAAATTAATTTTTTTTATTAACTTCAATATTTTTTTAACAATAAAAAAATTTTACCGCTGGTGGTTTCGACCCACCTCTCTTCTGGTCCGTTCCGAAACGTACCATTGCTCTAAAGATAACCATGCAAAATACGGATAAAATTTACAATACTTAAAAGGAAAACGGTTACAAATTTATGTACTTCTGTATGTAAGCTAAAATACAACTTAAAATATTTGAAAATTGATATTTTATAAAAGGTTCAA
The DNA here is from genome assembly GCA_035578175.1 of Catonia carolina. Taxonomy (NCBI): domain Eukaryota; kingdom Metazoa; phylum Arthropoda; class Insecta; order Hemiptera; family Achilidae; genus Catonia; species Catonia carolina. Next base: position 305,012,834 of record JAQMRL010000001.1, on the reverse strand, counting down.
ACATTTTCTAATGATTCCCTGACTATAACAAATCTTCATTTATTCGTAAGAAGAAAATATAACAAACTAATGAAAATTAATGCTATTTCCCTGTGGTTCAATGCCGTGGGACAACCTGTATAATGTCAGTGATCTTTTGAATGTTAACATTATTTTAGTTATTAAGTATGGCGTTAAGAACATGTGAAGAATAGTTTCGTGTTAGATTTTAGAGGATGTGTGTTTCATGTTCAGAGGTTATACTAAATCATTTATTATTAATCTCTGCATAAAACTGGTTGAAAATGAAGATCAATTCAATTTCATCAGATATAAATAAATTTTTTGCATTAAAACAATTAATTTTATTCCGAAATGTTCATTGAATATTATATTTATGTATATTTTTTGTTTTACATCTCACTGTTTTGCAATTTTTGTTAACGCAGACGGTGGAGAAAGATGATATAAGAAAATAAGTGATGAAAAAATGTCAGACCTGACCGGGAATCAAACCCGGAACCCCGGCGTAGAAGCCAATTGGGCTAACCGCTAAATGCACCAACTAAATATTACAGGTATACGTAATACACAAAATAGTATACCTTTTAAAAATATTATAACATTATAGCAACTAAATATTATACGTAATACTTAGAATAGTATACCTTTTAAAAAAAACTCAGCAACATTAAAAATAAATAATAATTTTAACTATATTCAACAATTAATTTATTTCACTTACTTTTGAAAAATAAATCAACAGTAAAAATTGTTGTTACATTAATAATATAGTGACAAATCTTATTTCAGAAATTGTTTTTATATAAGATATTACATAAAAACTTTGATTTTGCGTTCTAATTTGCCTTACAAAATATGAACAGCATGAAATACAATGCAACTGTTTGTTAGTATATTCTCAAAGGAGACTAGACAATTTCACTGTCTGTAAAACCTATTTAAGTTTAATAGTACTCTAAGAAAATTTAAAAAATAACTATATTTAAAGTAACTTCCTTTCAATATTTCATGTGGTTCGTGTCTAAAAAATCTTTTCAATAGCTATTAATAATATTCGGCAGTATTATTTTAGTTTACAAGATACAGTACCTATAATCAATGTATTTATTACTGGTCTCCCATCATTTATTGATATACACGCATGCATAGGTACTAAAATTATCCCATTATTCAAGAAATTTTATTAAATTTTCATTGTTATGGAAATATCTAATTCAATGGAAATAACACGCGCAATTTGTTTAGGTCTACGTGTTTATTTATTTCATCCTATTTACTACTTCTCATTTATATTTTCTATAACATTCTACATTTTCTATAAATCTACATTTATATTTTAGTTTTTTACGAGTTATTTTCTTTGAAGATATTTTCCCATAACTTTTATTCGACTATAACGTATGTAACAAAGTGTAGATATGCATATTTTGTAAAACATGTAAGTTCTGTCGTAGCAGTGTTTCTTTTATTACTTCCTAAAATATTTGTAATAAATCCATGCATGAGAAATGTATCCGCTTAAAAGTCAATGGATATTATTCTGAAATTTTATATTGGTTCTATAAAAATCCATCCACGTACGATATGTTGGTCTTCATCATATTCTTCGAGTTTCAAAGTAATTAGAAAAGGTTTAGTTCGTAGATAAGTTTTGACTAGATTAGATTTTTTTTAAAACACGTTATTAATTGTTCGTAAAATTATATAATTCAGACGTTTATCATTTTTAATAGCCGTTTATAGTTACGTTTAGAAATTTATTGCCAAATACACAATTACACCTTTTTAAAAAGAAGTTTATCTAGCACATATTTTTAGCGTATAAAATTTATAATTTTCTGTATTAGAATAATACGATATTATAAATTAATGTGCTGCAAATGGTTACAGTATTACAGTATATTATACACTCATGAATACGTTAAGTTTATAGTAATATATTATATTTTAAAGGTGTAAGGAGGGTTTGTATTGATTCAGTTAATAATCAATTCATGATATATATATTTCAATACGGTATATTCATTCTGATTTTTGAAAGCAGACATTTCAAAATTAATATCTTTGAACCTTGAATTGTAGGAAAATACTTCGATTGATATTAATCTGAAAAATTTGTTTACCTTAAGTCGCTAAAAATCGTAACAATTTGTTAATTTGTAGTTACTTAAATATAATGGGTTTTTGTAACTAAATTATTTTTGATGAACAAACTTCTCCTTTTCTTCTTTTCTTTTCTTTCCTTTTCTTTTCTCTTTTTCTTTTCGTTTTCTTCTTCTTTTGATGAATAAAGCTTCATCAACGGGTTTATTTGGCAAGAGAAATTAGCATTTATTAACTACAGCATTCATCAAAAAATACTTCTTTTATAAGGTATTTATTAATTTTTTTAGTTTATTGAAAATAACATCAATAGCTCGGTTATTAGCGATTACGGTGAGTTATGTAACGGTGAGTTTCCAGACCATAGCCGGAAGTCGAACCTGGGACCGCTGCGTTGTAGACTAACAGCTGCCAATACTGCACGAAGCAGGCCAAGTTAATGTTTCTCCAATGGCAAATCATTATAATATTACCACCTTAATGGTAAAATACTATTGCTAGAATGTAAAGTGGGTGGTCTGACTTCAGATTCCCAGAGAGGTTTAAAAATTTTGAATGTCTCGACCCGAGAGTTCTGTTTCGTATACGCCATGGTCGCCAACAACAAAGAAGTTCATATGAGATAACTAAATTAAGAAATCATTAATTAATCACGAAATACAAAAATTAGTTTCTGTAACGTAACAGTGTTTTCCATGTTACACAAATAATTGTGTTGGTGCTGTGCCACTATCTAGCACAGTTTTTGGAAATTCTTTTCTCTCAATGTTGTTATCCAGTAGAAACTCCGGGTTAAATTCAAAGAAACACAAAATAACAGGTGGTAAGTTTGGTACTTGGGCTCGAAACACGTATAATACTTTTGTAACCAATATTTTTTTTAACTGGTGTTATGGAAAAAATTAATAAAACAAGGTCTTTTGATAGAGGCAATTCATTTAAGACAATGCTAACTTTTTAATAATAATAATAACAGCAGTAAATAATTTTATGAATTTTATTGAAAATGTTCGCTGTAACAGTTTTTCTTTAACTTGTAAGGTTTTATGCTCTTATATCAAAAATAAATGGTATCCTGTAATGGGATATTATTCGATTAGATTCCATCAATTGCTTATTTTTAATTCGTTTTGTACATTTTTTTATTAATAAATTCTACCGACAATGTATCTATCTGGCCAGAGAAGTTAATTATAATTTAAAATTTTAAAAATATATTGTTTTTATAAATTAATTATTATAAATTTAAACTATGGTTGTTTACCATTTTTGCTTCCACCATAGTACAAGTAAAATTTCGTTATCAAATATAACTAACACACTGTGAGTTGGTTGGATTTGCTAGGGTTTCCAGATAAAGTTCAAAAACTATTTTCAACGTTTCGATCTAATTATTTTTGTTTCGTATCAACTGTGTTAGCTAATAACCAAATGGAGTTATATCTTACGATGACGTTATTATTAATGTAGGTTTCTTGGAATGCTAAGTATTCCAAGACTAATAGAATTTGACGGTTCTTTTCCTTCAAACATTTTACATTATATGCATGTTTTCTCTCCATTATAAAACGAAAGCATATGGACAGGAATACCCCTTGTACTGATCTGCTATGACAATAACACCGTCATTTAGGGTGAAGGGTGAATCCACGTAATGAGTAATATTTCATAAAATAACCCCTCCATTCTTTTTAATATTGTTATAAATATTAAATAAAGACGATCTACTAGAACTTATTTAATAGAAATAAACCATATTTACTCAAGATAAAATTTAGAGAGTGGATGGAAATAATAATTCATCCTCCACAATATTTTCAATAGGGGAGTTGTGAAAGTTCAGAGAGTCAGGCGCCCAGACTCAATGAGCCCACCATTTTTGTAAAGGACTCGCCTAGTTGTAATGCAGCAACTGCACGAGTTAGTTCTTGAGATTTACTGATGTAATGGTAGAATAGATGTCCGGGAATTGAAGGCGTTCAACCTGGAACACTTGCTCAGAACTACACAACTTTATTGTAAGAACCTTAATGTAGGCTAATGAATCTCTTTACGATTGCCCAGTCCAAATTGGCAGATGGTCAAAGTTGTCAACTTTTCAGAGGTACCGTTAATTTTATAAATTTAATTCAATATTCGTTTATTTGGAGATACGGCTATTTTTATAGGCAATTTCAGGGCTAAATAATAGCTGTTTATTACAATTGGGAATATTAGCTAATTAATAAAATTATAATCGTTATTATAAAGGGTCGTTATTGTAAAGGTTTTACATTGTTATGGAAATACATATTAAAAAATAAAGGTTCTAGTAGTTGTTTACAGATTGATGTAACTTGAGCTTGTTATTTTTATAATAATTATAGTTTTCATCATTCTTACTTTGATATAAACTTTTTTGCAAGAAGTATTGATATTTTATGTCACACAATGTTTGTTATCATCGCAAATTACTAAATTATAGGTTTATACCTTCTGAAATTATCAGAAAATTGATAAGTACTTACCCATAGTAGTTTCTTTACGTCTACTTATTTCATTAATTTTTCTTTTAAATGTCCTTACATATTTTCTTATTATTTTAAAAATTGCACTGAGTGAACAGGAGAGGAAGGCAATTTTAATGATAAGGGACTAGGTTATAAACAAAGAAAATACGAAGAAGTTTGTGATTTGATTAACGCTACATTTCGTCATCGTGTTCAGATTTTAAAATCGAAATTATCCAAAACGATAAGGCGTTTTGATGAAACAGGGAGTATCAAGGACCAGCACCGACCAGAGCGACCTTAATTCGCAACTTTTAATGATAAATCGTTAGATTTATTACATTCCTTATCTCTAAAAACAGCACAGCAACACGATATTAGTTAGCGATTTACGCTTCGAATTTTGAAAGATATCAATATAAACCTTACAAAGTAAAGTTAGTGTAAGAGCTTCTTGGGGATGATTTTGATTACAGAATTGAATTCAGCAAAGTATGATGGCCGGAATTTATTAAATAGGATAGTTTTTAGCGACTAGGAAACTTTTATTTTAAATGGTGAGATAATTGTCGACACTGGACTAACACCAATTCACAATGGTTACTATGAAGCTCACACACAGTATGCATTTAAAGTAAACATTTGGGTTGGTATTGCTTGTGATTGGTAGGCCCTATCTTTATTGACGGCAATTTAGATTCTGACAAGTACGCAATTATGGTACAGCAACTCATAATTCCTACTATTCGAAATCTTTCCGTCCAAAATTTTCACGCCGTCTGGTTCCAGCAAGATGGGGTAACAGCTCATTTTGGCGGTCAAGTGCGCAACATTCTTGATGAATATTTTTCGAGGCAATGGGCCAAAGAGATGATATAAGATGGCCCTGAAACCAGCAGAAAATATTACTGACGATGCACTGAAAAATGCATTCTTTTCCTTATATGACCGACTACGATAATAATCAGGTAATGGAGGATCAACAATTTGAACATTTACTGCATTGAAATCAGGTGGGAGTGTTAACTAAAACATCAATGGTAAAAATAAACAGATATTTTCAAACACCTTTGTTGTAATGTTTTTATGTAATTTAATTTTTAACTTTTGGTTAAAGTATTGCAAATTAACCCCTTTTGTAGGGGTGGCTGGGGGTAACAACTTAAGTTTTTAAATGGCAACCCTAATCATGTGACCCAATGCTTAAAAGCCCTCATTAAGACGAGAAAAATGACGTAAAATAAATCTCTCTACAATGTCCCAGTCCAAAATGTTTATTTATTATTAATTATTATTTATTTAATTTATTATTAATTTAATGTAAGAGCCAGTTCATGTTTAAATATTTTGATTGACTGTAGCATAAATTTGGTGTTGATATTGTTACTTGCTAATTTTCACTTCAGTTATAATTTGATGAAAATGACCAAGGATTAACAAATGAAAAGTGATTGCAGTAAGATTATGTTCTGTTATTTTAGTAATTTTTAAAAACTAAGTTAATAAAATAGTTAACGCACTCATCATCATCATCATCTTACAAGGATTAGGCTCTATTGGCCTGTTCCGGCATCCATTTTTTTTCCTCGGCCTTCCCACATCTCGTTTTCCTATAGGTTTGTACTCCCATGCCTGCAATGGAAGTCTATTGGGTGACATTCGGAGTAGATGACAAGACCAGTTATCACTTTTTTTCAAAATACTCAGTAGAGGTTCCACTTGTAATTCAGCTCTTATGTCTTCATTCCTTATCTTGTCTAGTCGAGTGCAACCTTTAACCGCTCGTAAAAACCTCATTTCAGCAGCTCGTATCCGAGACTCAGTTCTCTTCATAGATACCCATGCCTCGCTACCGTATGCTATTAGCGGCACTGCCATTGCTCTATAAAATTTCAGTTGGGTATCATGTCTTGTTCTCCTACCCAAGGCTCTCCTTATACTACCACAAACAGAACTGAATCTCGCTATTTTTTCACCAACATCATCATTTACATCAAATGAAATGTGGCATCCCAAGTAACTGAAACTTCTTACTTGATCCAATGTGTGGTTGACAAGCACAATTTTCGATCAAACTGGCCACTTCCCTCTGAATGCCATTATCTTGAACTTGAATTTAACTAATAGTGCGTTAACTATTTAGCCTAGTTAACGCACTATTAGTTAAATTAGTTTTTTAAAAAAAGTAAATAAAATGACTTATGTGGAAGACTTCATCCAAAGTTGGAGAAGGGGGTTCCTTTCCCATCGGGTTTCAATTAGGGAACTAGAAAAAATTACAACCGTAATAAAATCAAATTATTATTTTTAGTCTTAATTAAAGCGTATTGAAAAAGTTCATCGTTCTTGCCCTCCAAATTTTTAAATAAATGAATACCTATCGAATTAAATTTCTAAAATTAAGGAATCTGCAAAATTGACAACTTTGACCATCCAACATTTTGGACTGGGACATTATAGAGAGATTTATTTTACGTCATTTTTCTCTTCTTAATGAGGGTTTTTAAACTGTGGGTCACATGATTAGGGTTGCCATTTAAAAACTTGAGTTGTTACCCTCAGCCACCCCTACAAAAGGGGTTAATTTGCAATACTTTAACCAAAAGTTAAAAATGTTGACCCTTAACACGTCCTAAAAGTTTTACGCCTCCATTTAAAACAGCTGTTAAGTTATGAATAGGTTTCCAGACTTTTACCTCACCCGATATACTGTTTATATTTATATTTATGTTTAGCTTCATACTCACTTAAGTATGGTATGAAGCTAAAGATTGAACATGACTTTTCTTGAGGACATAGAAAAGATTACGACTCGGTAGTGGGATTTCTGTGCATTTGTTAAAACCCATCAGAATTAACGTAATCAATTTAAATTATTAAAAATAATTTAATTACATATTTCAATTTTAAAATATCAATTTTATTTGCTAATTTAATTTCGTTATATTATATTAATTTTAATTAGTTTGTTAGAGGATCCAATGTGGTATTGTTACCTTTCAGTGCAAACAAAATTTTGCATCTTTGCTTTTTCAGATGACCCTGCCCGTTACTTTCAAACTGCAACACCATGCTACCAGTGCGGAAAGATTAAATTTTTGTAATTCAACAGAATTTAAATCTGTAGATTTGGACCAAACGATTATTAAAAACGATCTACGTAAAGAAGACCTTACAAAAGTTTATATTGAAGTACAACTTTAATATACTTCCTGTGAAAGCCGGGGTTCTACACTGGTTAGGTCCCACTTTGTTCCTGGTATGTATAAATCGATTACCAGAAGTCATTAATGGCATAGCTTAACGTTTTGCCGATTATAATACCGTAATCAAGAAATATTTACTTTCTTATTTATTGATCTATTGAGCTTATCTAACGCATGTTGAATTGTAAATAATGATTTGATTATTAAAAACCGGAGTTGAACACATTAATGTGTAAACTTAGACGCACAAAAAATTCACCTTTTTTTGTGTTCAACAGTAAAATAATATAAGTGAAAGTATCATCTGATCGGAGTGTCGGTCGCTTCTCAACATATGTATGATAAAGTTTTGTCAAGTTAACTTCATCCAAGTGCAGTACACTACATGTTCAGTAATTTTATTTTCAAAATTTACTTCTTGTCAAATAACAAAAGAAAGAAAGACTAATCAGATACTTTCTTGAACTTTTAAAGGTAAAAAGCTGAAAATTTGAGTAGAACACCCAAACATTACGGTAACTATTTAATGTTAAGTAAAAATTAACTTTGGTCTAATCTTTGATTGTGTTTTGAAAAGATAAGTATTATTATCAATATTGATCGCATTATACTAATTCAATGAAAATTAATGATAAAAATTTCAAATGAAAACTACTAAGATATAAAGATAAATAAAAAGTATGAAAGAAATAAAAACATTAATACAGAAAGTAAAACGTAGACACAATTTAAAAATAATATTTAATTCAGTATATTTACTCAAACCCTTGTAGAACAATTATAATTGCCTTCTGTACAGAATAGTCAGTATGACACAATTTTTCGAGGTAATAGAAGAGAATATATATTTTTTATTACCGGCTTTTTACACATTTTTTTAACAATAATTGTAATGTAGCATCGTAAGTTACCTATTAAAATGCAGTTCAAATGTTCGCTGTTTTCTTAATTTTATGACAAATTATAAGTACAATTAGTAGCTGTGCTGTATGCACTATTCAGAATACTATAGGATATCTAATTATTTTTTCTTTTAAGTGATTGTAATATATTAAAGTAACCGTAAGCAGCGTTCAAAATCTGAAAATGGATTCCAAAATATCAAATATTAGGGTATTACACTATATGTCATGTCATTGTGACCTTCAAAGTCGATAGAGTTAGCTGCAGCATTGCCAACCGCATTACATCATGAGATATTCGTGCAATTACTTCATTCACAAAAATGATGTAACAACATTAAAACGACTGAATGCGTAATTTTAAATACAATACGTTACACAAATGTTTTATTATAACGCTGTTTCAATTGTTTTAGTTGTCTTTATTTGTTTGTTATAGTAGACATGACATAACATAACAAATAACCAAAGGTTACTTTCTTACCTTACTTACTTATATACGGCAACGCCAGAAAACAATGGATGAGGTAAAACTATTAGTAATGACATTGAAGCTCACAGTGATATGATGCACTCGTCAGTACAAATATTTCTAATACAAATGCCAAAATTCCTAATAAAACTTCGTAATAAATTTCATAAATTCAAGTTTTATTAAATTTTGAAAGTGTAGTCAATGTTGTGCAATTTGATAACGATAATTTCTGACAGAACTATCACAAAATCGGGAAAAACTGGTTGAAACCTTTCGTAGATTTAATAATTTTTTTTTTAAATTTTGATTAACTCGTGGTATCCTTATGAACTTATACAACTCTAAAGTTGCATGCAGTATCCAAAGTACAGAAAATTATTGCTAAAAAAAAATTAATATTAATAGTTTACTAACATAATTATACAACTTTTATACCAATGTTTTTAAGCAAAACTAAACTAACAGTTTATTTAAAAAGTCGGCGTTAAACATATTGTAACGTTTGAGACGTTTGTTTGGTACAATCTTGACTATTCTTTTGTTTGTATTGGATGATTAAGCCCACATAAGCCTAAGCTTATGAGTAAAGATACGAGATGATCTATCGATGAAAACAATCTTTGACTTCATCGAACCCGAGACCCCTGGGGTAAAAGACAATTGCACTAACCAATACACAAAAAGGCCGGGTTGGTATTTTAGTGCTATTACTAAGCAAATCTGATTTATACACTTGTAGATACAAATGTATATCTTTGTTTTAATCTAATAATACAGTAAAATCTCTCTATAGCGGAATTAAAGGGACTATGAGATACCGCCGCTATAAAGAGAGTTCCGTTATAGAGAGAGCGAGTAATTAACGGCGGTAGGGAAGTTGGAGTACTAATTTTTCTGTACAAAATAACTTATATACGTATGTAAATGGTGCATGGAATAAGTTTTTGAAAAACTACTAAATAGATAACTTTATGACGAATGTTTAATACATTAGATTACTTCAATACAGTGAGATATTTAAATTAATTACATACATAAAGTGTAGGTTATTAACTTAACAAGAAATTTGGATACAAACTGGTTTTATTAGATGTTGTGTTACTAATGTTTAACAATAGAATTTCACTTTTCGTATTGAACTTTTTTCAATAATCATTCATACAGTACATACCGTAATAGATAGCCTAAAATTAATTAGCACTGAAACTCGGTTTTTACTGAACAGTAATGAACATAGGATAGTACATACAATTAAAATCTCCTAAAACATAGGCTACGCAAACACAAAAAAGTACACAGTACAGTATATATTTTTTTGTTATTAAGGAAACAATGATTGTGAAGTACATTTCATTTCGTAAAATAAATTGTAAATTTTGTTTCGTTTTCAATTCGTAAAACATGTCTTCAATCTCATTTTCACTGTTTAAAACTTGTAAATTTTCATTTACATATTGGCAATGACAGTACGTTGAAACAACAAGAATAGCGTCTAGTGCTTGTTTACTTGAAGGGACAACATTTCTGTTTCCATTTCATCGTCATTCACTTTCTTGCTCGTTGTTTTGGGCTAAGACATTTTCGATTATTGCATCATTGCCAACATCTGCTGAAGTGGCTAAGTCATTGTCTGCCCCTACATAGACGTCTAAATCCATATCCTGAAGACATTGTTTTGCCGCTATAGAGAGATTTTTGTGCCGCTATAACGAGAGTTAAATACATTATCGTAGTATACGAAAGGGTCAGGGTCGGCAAATAATGCCGCTAAAGAGAGATTTCCGCTATAGAGAGTTCCGCAATAGAGAGATTTTACTGTATTTACATATATGAGATGGAAACTTATCTCATAGATGGAAAATTATTTGAAAAAGAACTCGTAGATGAAAACATATTGATGGTTCAACTGGATCCTCTTGCTATTTCAAGCGAATGCATAAAAAGCGTTGTTGATCTACGTTTTCGTTATCGTCTACTCGTACCAATACTTTCTTACTGTCTTTTAATACTATCTTACTTGTCACTTGACCTGTCTTACAACGTTAAGTGCAAACAAATAAAATAAAATTAGTAAACTAACTAAACAGGTTTATACCCTGGCAACATTCTTTAAATTCACTGCGTACAGTCCATAAGGTTTTATGGAACATTCTTTGGCGCACATGATCATAAAATAAACAGACTTTCTGAACCATACAGGGCTATCTTCCCAGCCACAATCGTATAGAGTAAACCTTAATTTTTCACCCTGTAAAATAATGATAAACATTTATGATTTACTCATTGCAGACAGAATATATTTTTATTAGACGTAAAATTGTCTAAAGATTTACGTAATATACTTAAAAGATTCCAGCTTAAAAGAATACTGTAAATATCAGAAGCTCTCTTTTTATGGTACTAACGCTGTCAAGCATAATGATCTACCAGTACCATACAGAAATATGCCTTTCTTGTACTGCACAACGTTACAAAATTTCAAGGAAACATCTTCACAAAATTAATGCATCACTTATCATTATATAATCTACATATACATATATGTATACTATACATATAATGTAGCCAGACGTAAAGAAAAAAATATATATATTATATATTTTTTTTTGCTTTTGAGAAAAAAATATATATATTATATATTTTTTTTTGCTTTACGTCTGGCTAGTGTAGACGGTGAGAAGGATGATGAAGAAGATAAGTGATAAAAATATTCCAGACTTGACCGGGAATTGAACCCGGGGCCCCGGCCTAGAAGCCAGTTTGTAATAATGCTAATAATAATAATAATAATAATAATATGGCTGACCCGTTTAACCGGAATCTACGTCTTATCAGTTATAATTAACAAACTATTTGTAAAGTCCATTAGGATTTTTTTCCACTGAAAGTTGTTTTCCTCGAAACCGTTATGTCAAATAATGCTAACATTCTTCTTAATCACAAACCGTTAGAATTGCACAAAAATTGTGAACAACAAAACAAGAGCAAAGGAAATTGCGTCCAGTTAAGTAAAAACTCTCAAATATAGAAATTTATAAAAAATATAGAAAATAGTTGTCGATAAATAATCTACTCGTACATATATTTGGAGTGAAAAATTGTAATAAAATATCTTGCAGATGTATATATTTCTTGTACTGAACATACCCACATTTTCACTTTATTATTTAAGTTTTCTGCAGTACCAATTCGGAAAACTCGTAAGCACTTTTACAGCTTATCTTAAATTACTGTAAGAATGATGAGGAGAGAACCCCACAACAGCGAGATCTTCTTGTTTCAATGGTATAAGATTGGCTGTTGCATGAAAATGATGGCGGTGCGTTATGATGTAACATGATTCGTTATTAATAGAATAAAATTATGATTTAATGTATAAATATTATAAGATTAGATTGCATTAATAATATGTGTAATATTGAGAACAAATCACTTGACCTGTAAATTTCTCCACAATCTCTGCTCCACTTCTGCGGAGCTGATGATTTGAGTTAGATGAGCCGTAGATCTGGTACCCTTAAATCTACATTGGTTTAACTACGGATTTATAAAAAAGTAATTTCAGCTGAGTGGATTATTTTGACCATCGGAATGATAAGAAAGCTTTTCAGCTGTTGTGCTGATTATCTAAAAATCCTTTTCACTATAAGTTTACCAGTTTGTTTCAGATAAGGCATTTATGTAGTTCGAGATAAGGAATTTTGTCATTTTAATACACTTATTTTACGACAAAAATGATTGAGAATTTCATGACATCATTGAGCCGGTGTACATTATGATGGAATATTTTTTTAATATGAATGAAGATTTCAATGCACTAAAAATTATCAATGAAAAAATATAGTCAACGGAATAATATTTAATTTACTTTCTAAACTCTCGTGGTTTTATAACGCCACAGATGTTACTTAATCGATCCTCTTTCACTGCCACCTGGCTTTATTAATTTCTTACAAATTTATTAGTTCATTTGAATCAATGCTTTTTGATAGAACAAAAAATATTTTAGTATGCTCACATTAAAAATTTATAATCTTACCTCATTAATTAAATTCTGGCCAAAAGATCCGTAAATGGTTATCAAAAATATTATAGGCATGCAAAATGTAAAATATTTTATTTTTATTAAAATATTTGTTGACTGAAAAAAAGTAATATAACATCTTGAATGTCTGGTATTAAATAATTAATAATTATGCATAAAATAAGTTGTTGTTGTTTAGGTCATCAGCCAAAAGGCTGGTTTGAACCTGTAGAGGTTTTACTAAGTAAAACAAGGAGTGTGTGGTTTACCATTGCCTTCCTCACTGAGTGGAAAAGTACGCTTATCAGCATGCCGGGCTTTCTGAAAAGCACATATTTTCCACTCTGCAAATGACACCTTCACTACATTCACCACAGGGTCTGGCTGTATAATGAAATTCATTACTTTCAGAGGAGATAACTCTGATTAGTGTCTTTTACACCTCTACCTCTTCTGTTCTTAAATGATTCAGTCATTTAATTGGCTGACCATGTGATAAGAAACAGAACTATTTATTTTAGCCCTGCAACGAACAGAGTGAGTGTAAATAATTTTACACTTCACCTGTTCGTTATGGGCAGAATAAAATAAGTAGCGAAATATAAAACTGGTGAAACTCTTTCAAAACATATAGAAAAGCTTGGTCACCATGCTATTATATTCACGCAGATTTATGTGAAATAATTATTTTGCGAATTACTTCAACGATGTTGATAAGACATTTTACACATGGTCATGTGTAAAATGTCTCATCAATATTTTTCTCAATCGACCTAAAAATCAGCCAATTTAACCCTAGAATGGAAAGCCTAGTAATAGTGACGTTGTTGGAAACCCGTCGTAATATTTCCTACTGATCTTTATAAGTCCAAATCTTATAGATGCATGTATTTCAAATAAAAATGTGCTATGTTTATAATTTTTTAGTTTATTTCATACAAATTTAATATACACTAAAGTAAAAATAACGGTATTATGCACCTTGAATATATTTATTTTTTTTCAAATTTATTGGTTAAATAGTAAATTTTTATTAAGTCGGAAAATTAGTAAAATACCATAAAAGCGTATAAATTGTTAGGTAAACTGTTTGATATTGCTAAGAAAAAAACAAGGTAGTCAGAGTCTAGGTATTTGCAAAGATTTCACTGTTCAATCGTGATAGACGTCGGTGCACCTCTTGCATATTTCTCCTCTGTGCTCCCCGCAGAATGCCTCGTTGCAATGATACACCAGCTTGTTGTCATACGCCTCTTTATTGCTGGGCAATGTTTACAAACTGTTCGTTTCTTGACCTGTTTAGGGACAGGAACTGGATCATTTTCTCTTCCCAGAACTTGAAGTATAATCGTCTTCAAAGATCGTTGAATTGAGACACATTTGATCCTTTCTTCTAACCATGGTGTTATGAGCTGTTTATGTAACCCGATCATAATTTATAATACAACTAACTATTTACAGTTTATTTTAACACTAAACACGTCACTACGAAAGCTACAATAATTAAAATATAAATCGATGCCCTATAAAAAATAGTTACGGTAGTGGAAACCCGTCGTAATATTTACGATTTATACTCTCACTCGACAAAATACAAAAGTTGTAACCCATGTCAATAACACACTGACCTTGTCTCAGGCGAAACGATACACACCCTTAAGGTCGGTACAGTCAACGTTGGAACGTAGTAGTACCAACGAAAAACGAAGTTGACGTAGTAAATTTTACGACGGCTTTCCATTCTAGGGTTAACAAATATACGGGTGCCTACCTTTTAATCACCAATGTGTAGAATTTCTAATTAACAAGTCCCAATCTTTCTAAAATTAACACAACTGAACGATTAAACTTTTTCGCAAATACAGTGTTTTCTCAGGTAAATGAATTTACAAGGTAGGAGATTCATCAGAACAGATTGTTGTTGCTAAATACTATCTCGTTTGTAAAATTTTAATACTTGTGTAAGATAACGTCAGTTTTACAAGCTAATAACAGAATCGCCTAACAACATAATTCAGAGAATTTTAGTTACATAATAAAACTTAATAAATAAATAATAAAACAAATAAATAAATAAAATAAATAATAAATAGAAATTTATACAAAAACAAATTATATTAATAATAATTATGATCGAATGAAAACTATAAATCTTTTTTTAACTATTATAAATCAAACAAGTTTTATTTTATTTACTTAGGCCTAAGTGTTTCTTTTTTTATTTTTATTTATTTATTTTTTTAATTTATTTAACGTCGCATCAACATCAAGGTCATTAGCGACGACGTTGGGGTGTAACTGTGTGTGATGAGGATGAAATGATTTTTTGTAACGTATGAAAATATGCCGTGCCTGAGTGGGATTCGAACCCAGGACCGCATGATGAGAGGCGAGCACGTTACCAACTGCGCCAATGCGGCCGGCTTGTTATTTTCTTGTTTATTTAAGTGTTTCTTGTTTATTTTTTCTTTTTGAAAATTTTCGTAATAAGTTCCGTTGAATAGTTTGATAAATAAATATAAAGTATGTAGATCCATATTGTTTGTAACTACATACATTTTATGAATTTAATTTTGATTCCTTTAAAATAATATTTTTAATTCGTCTAAAAGAAGTTTCCAAACTGTTACTTCTCCAAATGTTGAATATTATGCTGAAACTATGGAATTCCTTGCAGCACCGATTCAAGTGGCCTGTTTTTCTTCCAGAAGTTAAAGATATTAACATAACTATAACAGTTAAAATACAGTACTTCGGCTATGTTCTTCGAAACGGGAAATACAGACTTCTTCAGCTGATAATGGAAGGAAAGATAGCAGGAAAGCGCCGGCCGGGCAGAAGGAAAGCGTCCTGGCTGAAGAATTTGAGAGATTGGTTTGGTCTCAACTCCACGTCGCTGTTCCGAGCAGCTGTTTCGAAAGTTAGAATAGCAATGATGATCGCCAACCTCCGACGCGGAGACGGCACTTGAAGAAGAAGAAGAACAGTTAAAATCTTCGGGTTTTGACTTCACCACTAGTAAAATTTTAAGGAGTTTCCGGAGAGGAAACTGAAATTTCTCACAATCATTTCAAATGTGTTTTACCAATTGGATATTTTCAAGAAGTTTGGAAAATTGCACAATTGATAGTTATTCAAAAACCTGGAAAACCTATTCAAGATACTAAAGCTTTTTGGTCAATCAGTTGTTGCTATTTTCTAAGTTGTTAGAAAGCATTATATGGGACAGACTGCGTTATATAATAGAAGAAAAGACCTTATACTGCACTATAAGTTTTGTTTTAGGCCAGGAAACCGTGGAATAAATAAACAAAATGTATACATTATCAACTAAGCTCTTAAGAAAAAACTCTGTTCTATAGCATTCGTAGATATTATACAAGATTTTTTTATAAAACTTAGCTCTTTTATTTTAAGTCATAACAAGTGTTATTCAATCCACTTCATTTCTTCTTAAAATTGTATTTAACCAACCGACACTTTACAGTCAAAATGTAATAGTTTGTTTTTAATTGAAAAATTAAGATAAAAACTGATATAAGAGATATTTACCACTTCACTGCACATATACGAGGTAGGGTCAAAAAGTTCCCGGAATGGTCGCTTACAGTCACGTATTTGTAAGCTGAAAGGGAAATTTTTGTTTGTGAGGTTGGCATAACTGGTAGTGAATGTGCTTTTGAGGTTAGCAGGCAGTTGTAGTTGGTTCCGTGCGTTCGGTGTTTAATATTGTAGATCGTAGTTTCTGTCTTTCGTCGGATTGTGCAATGTCGTCATTAGAGCAGCGTGGCAATATTAAATTCTGTGTGTTGCTGGAGAAATCACCCTCGGAGACTCTTGAGATGCTAAAAAAAGCATACGGAAATTCTGCGATGAAGAAAACAGCAGTTTACGAGTGGCATAAGCGTTTTCGCGACAGTCGCACAACAATTGAAGATGACGTTCGGACTGGGCGGCCTTCCACTTCCACTACAGACGACAATGTTGAGCGCGTTCGACAAATTGTGCGTGCGGACAGGCGAACAACCATCAATACTATTGCCTCTGAAGTTGGTATTTCACATGGGAGTGTTCACAACATTCTTCATAATGACTTGAACATGCACCGTGTTTGCTTGCACATTGTTCCAAAAATGTTATCCCCTGAGCAAAAGGAAATGAGAGTGACCATGTCCAGGGACTTGATTGAAATGGCTGATGCAGATGACAGCTTCCTGCGCAAAATTGTTACAGGTGATGAGACATGGTGCTTTCTTTACGACCCTCAGACAAAACGGCAGTCCGCTGAATGGAAGTCAAAAACTTCACCAAGAAAACAAAAATTTCGCTTGGACAGAAGCCGGGGTAAGGTGATGTTGGAGGTGTTTTTTGATTACCGTGGAGTGATTCATTATGAATTTATTCCTGAAGGGAGAACAGTAAATAAAGAATTGTACACAGAGATCTTAAAACGGCTACGAGATGCAATTCGACGAAAACGACCTGAAAAATGGGCAGAGAATGACTGGTATTTGTTGCACGACAATGCCCCAGCACATCGATCCCTAATGGTGAAACAATACCTTGCCAAGAATAATGTTACCACTCTGGAACATCCTCCATATTCTCCCGATCTCGCACCACCAGATTTCTACCTGTTTCCAAGGTTAAAAATGGCATTGAAGGGACATCGTTTTGCTGATTCGTCAGAGGTGATTGAAAATGCGACGGAGCGGCTGAAGGAACTTTCAAAAAACGGCTTTCAAGAGTGTTTCCAACAATTATATGAACGGTGGAATAAATGTGTAGATGCAGGAGGAGAGTATTTTGAAGGGAAATAATGTAAGAATGTTATAAATATTTTTAATAAATTTTTAATAACCAATTCCGGGAACTTTTTGACCCTACCTCGTAGATTCAAGTCGTCACTATGAAATAACTACACATATCCCATATTGTAAAAATCATAATGTAGGCCTACTTGTAGCAATGTGTGTTAAATGGGATGACACACATATCCAATTCTGACTCTACTGAACATTATGAGGTATGTAACACACTATACTACAAACAGAAAACATCGCACTATGCACCATTTTAAAGTACTATACTATCAATTTTAGTTAGGGTGATTAATCCCCTTTTGCACCAGCTAAAATACCTACATCGAAAAGAAAACCTATGGTACACTTATCTTATTTTGACCATGTTTGAACTTAACCCTCTGACACGAGCAACTGCAAAATTTAAGATTGTAGAAACTGTCCTGCATCTGAAGTTGGAGTACCGGTAGTACAGCTGTGTATCTGTTCTATGCACATTGCACTAATCGAACGTACCATTAACTATACCCACAAGCTTTTTAAACGGCAGACAAATTCCTTAGTCAGGCGGTACTAAAAATATCTTGGATTTTCATCTACTAAATGTTATAGATTTAAGTAACTTACAGCTAGTTGATTGACTGTCATAAAAAAAACAATTTCTTTACACGTATTATACAACCTCTAATATAATGTACATCTCATAAGGGAATGGTGTTTACTATAGAAATAAAACCTAATACAGCCAAATATTTACGTAACTTTCACAGTTTGTAATGGTGAGTGCCCGGGGTGTTTACATAGCTAATAAAATCCTCACAAAGACCGTTACAGTCAAAATGTTTTAGACTGACTTAGAACAAAAGACTAACTTACAGCGCACACACAAAACGAAAACGTTTATACATAAATTCAAGTTTTAATTTTTTTATTTTATATTTCAAAATAAAGAGTCAAAATTATCAGCAGCTCCAAAACTGTGCATATAATCATTCCTAAACGTTAGTAGCAAAATGTACCACACAGATTTTTGTGAGGACCTTTTTTCAAAATTGTATCTAATACCAATTTAACGCTTTTACTATTTATAAGAAAAAAAAATTGTGCGTTCACTTTCCATTTAATATCTACCTGATAATCCAACAAGCCGCTTAAAAATACGCTAGATAGAAACCTGGTAATTGGAGAAATGAAGGTTTCCCAAATTTTGGAATATGCTAATTTTAAAGTCCTTGGGGAGGTACCAGCGGAAACCATACATCTCAGGGCTTTCTTTCCATTTCAAAATAATTTTCATCTTCAAATTTACTTTTGTTAATTCATGGTTCTAAATAATAATTTTAAATAAAAAGGAAACTTGTTTGCTCATGGAAATAAGCGCTTAGCCTATTCCATCTAATAAAGGATAATTACTTCAGAAATATTCCATTGTACACAAACAAATCACTAAAGTTAGTGAAATTTAACATTACTCTGTAAATATTCACACTTGTTGTTGTTGTTGTTTTGGTCAACAGCCAAAAGGCTGGTTTGAACCTTTAGAGGTTTTACTAAGTAAAAACGAGGAGTGAGGTGGTTTACCATTGCCTTCCTTACTGAGTTGAAAGATATGCTTATCAGCATGCCAGGTTTACCAAAAAGCACCCACTTTCCACCCTGCAAATGACACCTTCACTTCATTCACCACAGGGAATGGCTGTTTGGTAAAATTCATTACTCTCAGAGTAGATAACTCTGACTTTACACCTCTACCTCTTCTGTTCTTAAATAGTTCAGTCATATAATTGGCTGCCTATGTGATAAGAAACAGTAAGTACTATTAATTGTAGCCCTGGAACCAACAGATCGAGTGCAAATAATTTGACACTCTACCTGCCCGTCATGGGCAAAATCACACTTATAATATAATATTTCAAGTAAAATAATATTAAAGATAGATTTTACACTTTAATTTTGAGATGTACTTTCTTAACTGTACTTTGAACAATCTCACTAGGAAAGTACATTTATATACTATCCTATTGTGTACAAATTTTATCAGTTCTGAATTATTTTGTACTTACATTGGTGACGGCATAAAGTGATATGCATATAACAATACAAGCTGCTTGATTCACAATTGTGGTTGTAATTCGCAATGTCTTATTGAGTGTTATCATATTTCTGAAAAAATTACACGAAAAAAAGGTATAATTTTTCTTATTACTGTATTTTAATTTAGTAGAGTTTCTTTGGAATTAATTCAAATAGAGTTCATAAGTTAAAAAAGATGTTCTGGTTTGATAAGAAACGATAAACTACCTAACCGTTTAAAGACAGAAAACAAACAATATTATAACAGGTGTACGGTACAGCCTTTATATTATTTAACTGAATTATTTTTTATATATTTATTATTTTAAAACACTAGAAACCAGGGATAATAATGTAAATTTATGACTCTTTAGTTTTATAGCATGATAGTGAGTCTTGAATTAAAAATAAGAAGAAAGCAAGAATTGTTGGAGCAATAGAAATGAGGTTTCTTGTTGGATAAAAGGCTGATACGGTTGGATGTAATTCAAAATGATAATACGTATTACAAATCTTCTGAATACATACAATGCAAGTACTGAGTTAGTGGATACGAACTTCGATGGAAAATATATTTCGAAAAGTTTCTACCACATAAAATACCTTCTCATGCAAGTTAAAGCTTACCTTTTTCAAAATCTTGCGCAGCCGATATTATACATATTCGTTCAAACATGTGCGAGGTGTGTCGATTACTTATAACTAACGGAATCACAAAATCATTTCTTTTACACAAAACCATTCGAAATTTTATATATTATAGAAGGCTAACAGTCATTTTGAACAATCGTTAAGTAGAATATTACATTAAAATCAGTACAAATTTCGTTGTTGGCAATTTGTAATATCTTACAGTTTTATTTATTTATTTCAAAGGGTAAAAGTTCGGTCTCAGCTCCCTCAAAAGTAATTCCTGTCAGAATTATTTCTAAAAGAAAGCTCTCTACGTGAAAATTTTAATCGGTTTTATCGGTTTTTCCATTTTATAACATGATACGTTACATTCGTCGTGCGCCTGAGAATTTTCTACTCCTATTTCTGTTCATTAGTTTGAAAACCCTTAGTTTGCGTTCTTGGCCTGGGAACTGAACTGCCTACAGACACTAGT
The DNA here is from genome assembly GCA_035578175.1 of Catonia carolina. Classification (NCBI taxonomy): domain Eukaryota; kingdom Metazoa; phylum Arthropoda; class Insecta; order Hemiptera; family Achilidae; genus Catonia; species Catonia carolina. The sequence goes on along the minus strand of JAQMRL010000001.1, from coordinate 304,991,649 downwards.
TAGCAGAGGGACATTTTGGTTCACGTGTCTCCACCCAGTAAATAAGGGCCAATTAAAGCTGTCAGCTTATCCGCGTTTTCTAACCTGCTATGAAATTAGCCGTACCCTTTCTCATATACTAGTAAATAGGCTTACACTTTGTGGTTTGACGTGTGGTCTGAAAAATCCTGTCAATCTCCTATTCTTGTGGTTAGGGTGTCGCTTCCGTTTAAGGAGTTACAAGTTAATTATAGGAATTTATTTTTCTTTCTAAATCAACCTAAATATCGCATTAACATGAAGCAAAACAAACTAAATCCATTTAAAAATATTTAATTATCACCTATTTCTAAAAATGAAAATTTCTAAATTTCAATAAATAGGTACGAACAAATAAGTAATAACAAGTTACATGGAATAAAGGAAATAATGAAAAAAATATTAAGTAGGTTTTTAAAAATAATATTTAGGTTTAATCAGTTAAAGGAGAGTATTTAACACTCTAAAAAAACTTTTTGAACATTTTTTAAAAAATTTTGGCTAGAACGTTTGTCTAAATTAATGTTTTTGGGTTTTATAGTTAAAATAATATTTTATTATCATCTAAATTATTTTTTTGTTTGATTAGGATTTTTTTTATAAGGAAAAAATTCATCTTATTGTTCACCTCTAACCTAAACATATTAAAGATGTAGTGTAAAATTTAAATAATCGGTCGATTTTTAAGAGCGATAAAAGTTTCGGTTAATTGGTTTATCAAAAATTTGGTTTTTATAGCTTTAAAGAAATTTACAATTTGTGAAAGATTTAGAGTGAAAAAGATTCGGTTTCTTAATTGAAAAGTTAAACTAAGTTCGCTTCTAGTTCAATTGTTTTACTCTTTTCTCTAGATTAATTTTACAATAAGATTTCAGGATAAGCTCCGAAACAGTATGGGCATCCACAAATCGATGGATTTACATTTAGTTGCTGGAGGATTGTGTATCGTGTTAAATGTTGTTGAGACCTCCAAATTTTAACCGTCATCAGTGTTTTGCTAAATATTTCGATAGTTAAAACGCCTGAGCGTACAAGTTGAAAACATTATTTTATTTTGAAAGTGTCTGTAAGAGATCATATTTTGGATTGTAGTGTTCGCTTAAGGCTGGCCGTTTTTCTGTATGAAATATTATAAACTGCCGGACGGGTTTCAAAATTTGAGTACGAAATGTATCTTCTCGAAGTTTAAAGAAAGAGTTAAATGATTTTTAAAAAATAAAAGAATTTCCTGAGCTAAGCGTTACGAACGGATTAAAATGGGGGCTTTTGTTCTGAGCTTGAAACATATTCGTACCCCCCAAAAGTATTTTCCGTAGAAATTTTTAGGGTTCACAGAAGTTCTATTAGGTTTCCTGTCACCCTATTTAAGCCAGTATGGTGAAGGGACGTCCCCATGGAATACGAGAAAAACATCAGAATTTGGGTTGGTAAGTATTAGGTTTTCCCAGTAAGCTGTCAGTTACAGATGTAGCAGTCTGAAGTAACAGTTTAATTTACCCGTTTTGGGTCAAGGGAAAAACACTAACTCTTTTACACAACCAATATTTTAATGCATACAGATTTAACGTTCTAATTCATGATATATAATCCTACAAAAGTAAAGGCTTGATAATAATATCGCGTTCACGTAGCACGAAACATTTATTCTTAAGGCTAGAATCACCTTATTTCCTGAATAATCAGTATGGTTTGGATTTTTGTACGTATTTTTTTATATAGCACACATTACTCACGGAAATGTCTTTATCTTTTATAGGGCAGTACTATGGAGATATATATATGTTCTAAAATATTAAATTTTGCTTTACCGAGACTTGAATAATGTATTTTTTATTTTAAGCCCTGGTAAGTATACTTACCAAAGAACGTTTATTGAAATGGGAAACACATAATGTTTATTGGTAAGAATGCTTATTAAAACAACTTGTAGTATAATATAACAAAACATGTGTAGTATGAATGCTTGCTTACCCGTAAAAAATTTGAATTTTCCATACACTGCACAAAAGTAACAACAAAACAACACGGTACAAAATGTTTAATATAAATAAATATAAAACATAATAACAAAACAACACAATCGGGTAACTCACGAAACAAATGGTCATTGCGCGCTAATTTCAATATGTGGATAGCCTACTCATCAGAGAACATCTATAACACCATAAAAATATGCCAATAAGGTTAAACTGCATAGTTTATACTTGAATAAACCACTTAAATAAACCTTATTTGTAATGTTAAGTATTACTTACCAAAGACCTATAAAGGGTTAAAAAAAGGGAATACATGAAATTGATGAGTGAAACTCATTGGTGTATATGTTATAAAGTGTCAAACTATACAAATTTTATAATACTAAATTTGAAACATAACAAGCAAGAAAATATAATTTCTACATTTTAATATTTGTATTAATGTTTTTATTTATTTCTAAAGTTTTAAGTTAGTTAATACAACACTTTTAACTAACTTCAACTTTTTAGTTAGAAGTGGGAGCAAAACGACAAGGTGGAGTTCTTGTTACGCCATATGGCACGGATTAATGTGCTTTGATTTCATTTTTATTACTAAATAATATGAACTCGCCATCAGAAATCGTATCAGTAACAGTAACAACATATGAAGAAAATGAAAACATTAGGATATTGATAATTAAATGCTAATAAAAGAACCTTAATATTATATCTACGAGTATAATATAGCCTACAGAAAACACTATAATTTTCCTTGGGTACATTGTACACAATGGGCTAGGTTTTCTGCAGGTGTATTTCATATAAATTAGAAAATATTTCCCACAGGTATGTAATTATTACAGAAAACGTTTTAATTTTTCTTCATGTAGGCCTATATTTTAGACGAAAAGTTCAAAATATTTTTTTAATTTCAGCATTGTCTGTGCAGTGGCTTCAATTTTCCATTTTACAATAAAAATTAATTTGTAATCAGTGCATCATACAAAATTAGAAACTCACAAGATCTAAAAAATGTCAAAAAACATGACTTTAACTATTTTGTTGTTGTTTTACGTCTGACGGTTTTGCAATTTCTGCTAATGCAGACGGTGGATAATGATGATAATGAAAATGAAAAAATCCCAGACCTGACCGGGAATAAAACTCGGGACTTCGGCGTATGACGTTAGCTAAGGGTAGTGAATTGAAGTGCTGGATAAACGTATTTAAACGATTTGCAGGTAGCGTATTTAAGCAGTTACTTCGTAACGGGTAGATAGCGTAGAGTTGTTATCGGTTTGTAGTCTGTAAGTATACAATTTATAATCAAGTATTTATAAATTGTCATATCTATCACTTAAGTTTCGTTTGCATCTACGCTAACTTTTAAAACATTTTGCTTATTATACTTTTTTAGTAGTTATAACAAACTGTAATATTAATTTACTGAATTAATTTATAAATACTTGTTGTAAATTTAAAAAGAAGTTTACGTTAGAAATAACCAGATCCAAAATGAACCCGGGAAAAGTCACAAAATATTGTTCAATACAATTTCAATAAGTAAAATTTAGAGATATTTCTACAATAATCACTAATTTTTTAAACGTGATGTAATCAAAAATGAGTAATTACCTGATGATTACCTGATGGAGACTTATCAAATTTTGAAATTTTATTTTAAACGATATATCAAATTTATTATTGCTTTCTTCACAATTTAAATCTGTTACATTTCCATTATTTAATTTGTAATGACGTTTACTTGTACAATCAATTTTAGTAAATTTATCCAGCAAAATATTAAATAGTTTAAGTTGCGCCGTAACTTTATTAAGAGATAGAACATTTACCGCTAGTAAAACATTGCAAATACTATGCACACCCATCATGTTTATAATTTGTAGAAAATATGTAATAAAATACATTGTAATCGTTTTATTAATTGTAAAATAATATTCAAATGGCAAAGATAAATCTTCTACTGTCGTCTCAAAAACATTTTTTGTTCCAATCGATATGGTATAGATTGATTCTAAGATTGGAGTTAATAGAATGTTCAGAAAAACAACCCGAAATATAAGAAATATAGTACTCGCTAAGCGTTCTTCATTTTGTATAAATTTATTTGTATAATTCTCGATTATTTCCGATATTCTGTTATCATTACTACTATTCATTAGTGCGAGGGAACAATAACTTTGATCTATAATTAGTAATGTTCGATAGATATCGCCAAATTTAATTGAAAAATATAAACAGAAGAAACTAGATGTAATAGTTAAGTTTACATCATCCAGTGATGAATATCGTTTTGTCTCATCGTTCCACTCCATTATCATATATGTAAGACAAGATATTGCAAAATATATTGATAGTACTGTTAATAACTTCACTCTCAATCCAATAGTTCTTGTTTTTAAATCTATTCCTACCTCCTTTAAATATTTTGTAACTTTTATTGATACATGATTTGATAATATTTTACTATCGTTCATCTGCAAGCAAAGAATAAAGTAAAAGATGAAAATTGTGTTCAAATTTTTGTCCGAAGACAACGGAAACAACTGAGTTTTGAGTAATTGAGTTATTATATTAACATTTTTTAAATCTGGTATGCAGGCCTAATTAGAGAATACGTTATATCATGTATTAGTTGGCGTATTAAATGTACCTTTACTCGGTGGCCACCGAGGGATTACAAGCTGTTAATCGAAGCAATTCTCCCATAATAAAAAATAAAAGCAGCCATTACACTGTTTATAAGATCTATGTGTTTTTCAAATTTATTTTCTATTTTATCAATCAATTTTCAAAATTGTTTTGAGCTTAACATGAAATAAGAATAGCTGCATTGTATCAGATAAGTAAATTTACTTTTGTAAAATTACCAGGTATACATCCAGTGACTCACGTACTAAAATTATTCAGCTTGTTTATAAAAATGTTCTTAAATATCTAATATAAGTGCCATAGTACATATTAAAACATTCCCAAAGAACTCTTTATGCGAACGATTATAAAACAAACATATTTTTTTGTGTGACAGCTTAATCTGCACGAAAATTACTTGTTCATCAATCTATTGGACAGTGGTAATATAGTACAAAGGCTAATGTTGAGGCATGTAACAGAATTATTTTTTTGACAACTTACAATTACCTTTATTTTCATTGAGTTTCTAATAAATTCAAAAGGTGAATAGCATTTTTATTTAACACGTTGACTCCCACGGTAATTAAACCAATAATTGGCAAAAATGCAGATTTACAGCTTCATTTAAGCTGGAAAAAATATTTTTCCATTTAAAATTAGGATGATAATTCAGTTCCGTCCATCATACAATGAACACTTGTATATATATATACAAGATACACGAAAGCGCTATAAACATAGGTAAGTGTTTTATGTTACCGTATTCTGGTGGTTAGAAAATATATATTTCAATATACTATATATATATATATATATATATATATATATATATTTGCTGCTTTTGTCTCATTTATTTTTTACTCATAGGAAAAGCTAATTTTTGTTTTCGCTTTAAGTTTCCTTTAAATCACTCAAGATTCCAAAATACAGTCTCACGGCGTCCAGACAGTATATCTATCTGCATTTTCTGTTAATATATTTGGAATAAATTATTGTAGATGCAGAGCACTTTGAAAAAATACTAACTTAATTCAGCAATTACTATTATTAACAAAGAATGTTGGTCAGTTAAATGTTTATTTTTTACATCTATCATAAGCTGGAAAAAATTAAAACCCTAAAAATATCGATAAAAGGCCTAAAATATGCTTAACAGAAATAAAACATAAAATTCGTTAAAAATTATTTCATAAACGGATTTATGGCCTAGCAAAGTCAGTTTTATATTAAGTACTGTATTATTGGGATCCCGTTGCCCGTTAGATATGACTTGCCTGTTTCTATATAGCTATGGAGGCTCAAAACCAATTATGACTATGTACACCATGGCTCCATTTGGGTACTCATGGCAATCATCACGTTAAAGGTGTCTCTCAGTAGAAATAATTTTTCATGACAATTAGGCCTAACTTTTAACCGATTATTTATTAATAAATAGAGCACAGGTTATACATATATCGATTAACGAAACAAGGAAAACTTAGCAATAGCAAAATACAAATGGTTAAATGTAAAAGTAGGTTCAGATTTATATTTTTCGAAAATATTGTAGTCAGTAGAAAATAGAGTAGCTATAGCGGTTTTTTACTTTCTCTTGCCTATATGAATATATAGGAAGGAAAGTATTGTTTTCATGTCGATTTTTCGAAATCGAGTTTTCACCGGATCTATACGTTTTCAGACCCCCTGAACCCAAAAAACATGTTTTTAGCGATTGGTCTGTGTGTGTGTGTGTGTGTGTGTGTGTGCCTGTGTGTGTGTGTCTGTGTGTGTGTGTGTGTGTGTGTGTGTGTGTGTGTGTGTGTGTCTGTGTGTCTGTGTGTGTGTGTGTGTGTGTGAACAGAATATCTCAAGAACGGAACATCGTACGAACTTGAAACTTGAAACTTAAGTTACATACCACTACCAGACGCGACACGAACATTTTCATCAAAATCGGTCAACCGGAAGTAGTAGTTTATTCGTATAATTTTTCAGTTTTTTGCGATTTTCTCAAAAACTGGTCCTACGATTTTTTTTAAAATCGCCTATTTTACTCAATTTTTTATTCTCTACAAGATAGGGTAGGCGCCATGTTTGCTGAAATTCTCGGTGAGGCTGTTTTCACGTAAAAACGTTGTTTTTTTAAGATTACGGCTTTAATATAAATTTTAGCGCAAAAACTTATATAATAAAAGTTGTAGAGAATTTAAAAACCTACAACTTCTGTTTCAAACATTTTTTTGTATAACGCTTAGTTTAGCGGTAATTTGCAATTTTCTGTTTTTTTTTCTCACGAAAACGTGAGAAAAATCGATTTTTTTAACATTTCGGTCTTAGTATGCATTTTACGACAAAAGTGTATATAATAAAAGTTATAGAAAATTAAAAGATCTACAACTTTTGTTTAGAGCATTTTTCTCTACAGAGCCTAGTTTAGCGTGAAAGCGTGATTTTCCGTATTTTTAAGCCAAACTGAGTTCGATTGTCATTTTGCGTCATTCACTCATGATTAAAATAAGGTTATGTTTTTGAGGTTAGTTTTTGTTTATTTCTAATATTTTATTAATAATGTTAGGTTTATTATTAATCATTTGCATTGGCAAGAGAAAGTTGTGTGAGTGTTTCACACCAAATTTTTATGTTATGCATAACAACTGAGTACATTAGGTCTGAACAAATTGTTCACTAGACTAAAACTAGTTACAAAAAATCCTGGTTTTGTTAATACTAATTTGACAAAAATTTCATTAAATTCTTTTCCTCACAAAATTTACTACGAAAGAACAATGCGTTAAAAGACTTGCACGTCCGATAAAATTGATGCTTTAAAAATGAATTATAGCATTGTCAATGACCTCCTGAACTTCATCATTCTTATTTTTTAAGTCCCTAATCTGTGTCCGTGCAATCTGTTCAATTCAGAACAATAAAAACCCAATAACCCTATGAGATGACGATGATGTGTATGACGTGTAAATGAGGTGTAGTTTTGAACAGACCAAGGCCGACCATTCCTGAAAGAGAGTATGGTTGATTAAACCCCAACCATCAAAGTACGCCGGTAACCACTCTCTAGTATTCAAATCGGTAACTACCTTTACTAGGATTTTAACCATGATTTTCGGCGTCTCCGAAAATCAGCTATTAAACAGCAAGCTGACTCAAGACGACAACTTTACTTCTAGATCAACTTGGTGGGTAAATCATCATTATCTTAGTTTTGAAATGTGACCTTAAATCATGAAAAGATCAGTTTGGTGTTAGATTTCAGAGTATGTGTTTTAAGTTCAGAGGTAACTATACTAGATCATTTATTTGTAAACTGCTAATATAACTGGTTAAAAATTATTATTTATTTTTTTGATTAACGTCCGACTGTTCTGCAATTACTGCAAATGCAGACGGTGAAAGATGAAATGATTTTTTTTTAACGTATGAAAATTAGCCGTGCCTGAATGGGATTAAAACCCAAGACAGAATGATAAAAGGCGAGCACGTTACGTTACATTATGAAAATGAATATCAGATAAATTTTTATTAGGCAGAAATTGTTTTGTTACACTAAAAAATATGATAAAGTTTAATATGATAAGTTTAAATATGATAAAGTTTATTATTATTTGAAATAATTATTATTTCATTCCGAAAATTTCATTGAATATTAAATAAAATAGTCTATTAAGAAACCCAGCAAAATTACAAATATTTTATAATAATTTTAAGTTAATTCAGTTATTATTTTATTTCACTTACTTTTGAAACATAAATAAACAGTAAAAATTTGTTGTTACATAAAATTGGTATAGTGACAAATCTTATCTGAGCACTTTTGTTATGCAAGATAAAACATAAATTTTGATTTTTGCGTTTCTTCGCTTACGAGCAGGAGCACTATGAAGTACAATGTAACTGAATGCCGTTAATATTTATTTTAAAAGCAGACTAACAATTCCACTCTTTGTAAAATATAATTTAAGTACTCTAAGAACATATAAATAGTAGGTATATTTAAAGTAATTTTGCCTTACTATATTTTATGTGGTTTATATTAGTCTGTTCAATAGCTATCATTAATTTTCTGCCGTATATTTTAGAATAAACAATCAATATATTTATTACTGTTCTTTCATTATTTATTGATGTGTAAGTATGCATGTAGCCTGCTAAAATTATCGCGTACTTCAAGAAACTCTATTAAATTTTCATTATTATCGGAATATGTAATTTAACGGAAATAACACGCCCTATTTGTTTACATATTTATTTGTACTTCCTATTTCTTCACACATATTTTACTTCTTTACAAGTTATTCACTTTGAAGTTTTCTCATAATTTTATTATTCAACTAACAGTGAAAACGAACGTGTAGGTACGCATAATATTTTGTAAAACGTAAGTTTTACAAAATAAGTGTTTTCTTAACTACTACTTACTAAAATATTTGTAAAAATTTTTTAATTCACGCGTGTGAAATGCACCACGCTTTCTGTAGATATTTTTCTGAAATTTTAAAAATATATCCTGTAAAAATTCATCCTTGAGGAATATATATTAGTCTTCATTATCAACTTCATGTATCAAAATAATTAGTTACAGTTTAATTTTTAATTAAGTTTTGTTTAGACATATTTTTTTAAACAAGCAACAATTTGTTGTTTTCTATATAATATGTAGTTATTGAAACATTTTCAATTTTTAATTAAAGTTTAATATGCATTTACAAACCTCTTGCAAAATATTTATATTTTTGTACCTTGTTAAAAAATTAAAAAATTTAACATATTTTTAAAGTACAAATTTTGTGTGTAATAATATTACGATATTTTAAATCAATACATGGCATATGTTGAAGGTATTATCTATTATAGGCTTACGTAATAGTATGTACGGTGTGTAATGAAATATTAATATGATACTATGATAAAATATTAATATTTTAAAAGTATGGCGGGGTTTTATCGATCCAATTAACAATCTATGTATGTATATATTAAACAATAGTGTATTTTATCATTCTACATTTTAAAATAGTAGAAACTTCTTAATTCATATGTTTAAACCACGTATTTTAGGGAAATACGTTTAAAATTTTCCACCTTAGGAACTTAGTAAAGTCCCTAAAAAAGTAACCATTGTTAATCTGTAGTTACATATTTATTGTACTACGGGTTTTTTTGTAATAGGCTACTAAATTTTTTTGATGAATAAACTAATCCAGTTAACTGGTTTTTTGAACAGTGAAATTATTTATTAATAAAAAATATTCATCACAAAAATACTCTATCTATAAGTTATTATTTTTTTAGTTCATTTAAAGTCGCATCAAGAACTCGGTTATTATCGATTACGGTGGGTTATGCTACAGTTGGTTTTAACTTAAGATTTCCAGACTATAGTCGGAAATCAAACCCGGGACCTCCACAGTGTAGCCTAATGAGCTACCACTAAACTACATCACAACGCAACACACTGCGCTATTACTACTATGCTACTACACTACGGAGGAGGCAAGTTAATTCTTTTCCAAAAGAAATCATTTTAATCTTACCACCTTAATGGTGAAATATTATCTCTAAAATGTAAAGTGGGTGGTCTGACTTCAGATTCCCTTAGTAGGTTTAACAAATTTTGAACGTTTCATCATGTAGGGTAAGTTCTGTTTCGTATCCACAATTATCGCTAACAACCAAGTAGTTCATCAGATAAAACTAAATTACGAGATCATTAATGAAATAATAAAATTAGTTTCCGTAAACTAACAGAGGTTTCCATGTTATAGAAAAACATGTGCTGGGGGTGTGCCTTTATATAGCATATTTTCGAAAGTTCTTTTTTCTCAATATTGTTATCCAATAGAAACTCTGGGTTTAATCCAAGGAAAATTAAGGGCAGTCCGGAATGACAAAATTGAAAAACTATAGATTTTCGGTTTTTTGCCTTAAATGATAGTTTTAAATTCTCTCCTTCCAATGGTACCAAAATTACGTCTCTGAGACAACTAGAAATATTTTTATGATTTTTTTAAAAACTTGATGTCTTGCTCGAATTTTTCTGCACTAATTAATTGTTTTTCATTTTATTCGTTACCTAGACTTTACAACTTTTTTACATATTTCCTTATAGTATTATAATTTTTTCAGCAATGATTATCTTGGAGTTAAGTTGGCAATGAATCAGCTGATGTAGATTTAGAACCTTTTGACAGTGTTTGAGTTTGTTTATTGTGAATTGGTACATACTTTTTTTATTCCTAATTTGTGTACGTTGCAATCTGTTCCATTCAGAACAATAAGCAACCCCATGACCCAATGAGATGAGGATGATGTGTATGACGTGTAAATGAGGTGTAGTCTTGCACAGACCCAGGCCGACCATTCCTGAGAGAGTATGGTTAATTGAACCCCAACCATCAAAGTACACCGGTAACCACTGTCTAGTATTCAAATCCGCATAAAAGTAACTACCTTTACTAGGATTTGAACCAGGAACTTTCGTCTCCAAAAATCAGCTGTTAAACAGCTGATTTTGGCGACGACTTTACTTCTAGACCAACCCGGTGGGTCTGATGTAGACATATTCATCATTTTACGCATTTTTCACAGTTTCAGTTTTTTTCAGATTCATGTAGGCCCACCTTTTTCTCATGAACCAATAGAGATATCGGGATAAAATTTTTTGGGCGTAAATAACTCATTTAGGGCTTAAGTTTACGTGTATGGTTTTTAAAAACTTTCTCTTACTGCCTGCGTTCGTGAATTTCATAGATCATGTTATTTGCTATACAAGTAAGCCCGTGTGAAGTATTATGTCGATATGTAAGAAGGCATTTGCTATACGCCGGAATGTTAGACTTAACATTTCGGATTCGTGCTACGACAGATGGTTTTGCCGAGTCATAAATCTGGATGTTATGTACACATGGGTTTAAAGCGAGATTTATACAGAATATATTTAACACGTTGACTGCCATATGACCCAAATATGTGTCACACTTGTCTTTAAAAAGAAGCCATGTCCATCAAAAATGAGTCACATGACTCATTTTAAGTAATGTGTTACTACTGTGGTTTCAAAAGCTATGGCTTCAGAGAGTGACATTGTACACTTAGCTTATTCAAATAGTTGGCATTTTTCAAACAATAGAATATTGCGTATTCTGGTAGCTTTTCTTGTTGTCCTGTACTAGAATGCTGCTATTATTTTAAATTATATTATTATTTCTTTTGCTTATTTTGGTTGATTGAAGTAGTCTAGAGTACTTTGCAATTAAACCCAGTTTTCTATTACATTTTTTATTGTGATACAAAAATTGGTCACATGTCTCTGAAATGTAAAATCATTTCAGCAGGCCATGACACTCAGATGTGTGTCACAACTTTATTTTACAGAAGATTAGCGTTTGTTTATTAAGTAAAATAAGTAAAATAACAAGAAAAATTAAAAATGTGAAAAAATAAAAAAGTACGATGGCCCCGCTGTAAATGTTACAAAATTTAGTGTAGCAGTCAACGTGTTAAGGAGAGAGTGTTTAGTCTACATGGGCCTTAATCGAGATTTATAAAGAATATATTTAAGGAGAGAGTAAGTTAAAAACTTTTTAAAAGTTTCGATAATTTTTCATGTAGCCTACCAATATCTATTTTTATTATATTTTACTGTTTTAGGTATAAAATATTATTTTAGTCTACGGTATATCTCAGATTACCTAGGTTTCTTAGAATATCCTCCACTACATCATTATTTATGCACAGGGTAATCATAAAAGAAAAAAAGGGTTGCAGAAATTCGAAACAAGACAAAAGGAACATTTTGAGATATTTCATCGGTAGCTCTGATAGCCCCCAACCCAAAATTTTGTATAACAGAAGTTCTAACCTCTAATTAAGGTTTTTAATTGTTGTGTTGGTCTATTGGGACTATGTTCTCTGATAAAGAATAGGACGTCGAAGGATGGATGGGCTGGCAAGTACCAACACTCTGGCCTTTAAGGAGTCAAAACCTGATACCTTGCGATTTCTCTTGTGGGGTACATAAAAATCATTGTTCATTAAAAAAATATTCATGACCTAAATCACTTAAAGAAAAAAAATTAAAGAAGAATTGACAATAGTAACATAAGATGTATTAACTAACATTAGGTAAGAAATTAATTGAGTGTCGGTTGGAGATTTGCCGAGCGACCAGTGGTGTACATATTAAAATTGACGTGTTATGTAAAAAAAACTGTTCGAAATGAAAAATACGATAAATAAGCAATTTCAACTTTAAGATTTTCTTTTTTCACTATTAACCCATGTTCAAAACCCGAGCATGCTTTTAAGATGATACTATATATTGATTGCTACACCAAAACGCCGTAGAATTCCTGTAAAATCCAACCTGTTCTGGTTTTAAATTTTACAATAAAATTATGATTTTCAGTATTGACAAGATTTTCGCTGATGAACCAGTGACAAGTTTTTCTAAAGAATATAGGCCTAGTTAAACGATAAATCATAATTACTTAGTATTATAACATTTTTTAACGAACTTTCTTCTATTAAATAGGTCATAGTATAGAGGTAATAAGGATAATACGTGGGTTGATAGACGTATTATAACTAGGACGCTACCTGTCTGGTTGATTCCTCTCCTTTGAACTTATCTGGAATAATTGAACACCGTTGTTCACTATTAAATAATAGATATTAATAATAGTGGATATATTTTATCCATGTAATGAATAGTTACAATTTAGATAATTACAAAAGGTTTTGCGAACAATGAATTGCTCTTATTTTACCAAGCATATAATAAGTTGTTTATTTATATTCCTAACTCGTGTATTATGAAAAGAAACAACGCCCGACAAATAAAGTCCATTGTTGCATTTATGCAATATGTGTATTAAATATACATACTAGTTTACGGATAAGTTTTATCGATGACACAATAATAACAAATAAATATAAATTCTTCTTCTTCTCTTCACGGTATAGACCGTATATCCAGTCTGTTTCCTGTTTAAAAAAATCCTGGTATCAAAATGTTTAAATTTTGTTAGGCAAATGTATATGAAATTAATTACTTTCAACATGTACAGCTTTTCCCAACTTCTTATTAACCTCAGGCCTGTAACTCTAAACATGTTTTGAAATTCTATCTTCCATGTACTAACTTTGAAAGTTCTCAATCAATTTATTATCATAATAACTGATATTTACGTTTCCACTAATTGTCTGCAACTTTATCCTGTATATTGCAATTTTGAATTATAGTCGTCCTCGTAAAGAATTTGACTGTTCCTAGAAAACGCATCCCTCAGCTTCCGATTTCTCTTTCCTTCTGCATATAAGATCCCAAGATGTCTGTCATATAAAATCGTGTTGGCTATTAGCCATCAGACTTTTCCTGTGGGTATGGATAAAGTCAATTCAAAATGCATTTACACGCAAAATGATCTAAGGCGCCAATTAATTGAATTTTTAGATACTGTTAAAAAAACTTCTACCGTTATAATTCGCCAAAGAAAAGAACGGATTTGTTCAGCGAATCCATTCAATTCGTTATCCAAACGAGGGCCACTTTGAGCAACTTAAAAATAATAAGCAACTTTTATATTCTAGTAATTTCGTTCTTCATTGTTTTTAGAATAAAAAAACATAGTTGTTAAGCTGTTATTGTCACCTTAAAAAAATATTATTTCATTCTTTAGAAAAAGTAAGGTTTCATTTAACAATTTAGGCTGAATTAGTTATAAATTTTAGTGTCTTTTATGTTTTTTTACCTTTTATTAATTTTTATTTATTTATTTGTAATTTACATAAATCTCAAAATATAATTTCCTACTTGCTGAATTAAAAAATTTGTTTTACCTCTAATTTTTGTGTTTTGTTTTAGATGTTTCTAAAACTATAAAAGATACAGTTTTGGAATAATTTTTATTCATTTTATCAGGTTGAAAATGAGCTGATCTTAAAAATACTAATGCATTGATATTTATATAGTAGCTAAATAACATTCATAAATTCTTTCTGATTTTCTGTGAGAAACCATCGAAAATTAATTTCACAAGAAAAAAAAGACTTTTTATTCTTATTGGGAAAGCGAAATTTATTTTAAAATAGGGTGAAGATAACTTAATATCAGACACGGAAATTGTACATATGTATGAGGTTATGTTAGTGTTTCTGTTTACATTGATTTTCTGTAAGTACTTTTCATAAACTATTGTTATATGTATAATAATCCTCCCTGTTTCCATTGACTATGGAGCAGGGAGTTATGGACAATCTCTTCAATCACGAAGAGAACTTGAAGGTGATCAACGCTCACCTGGATGTCGCACCTGAGACAACTGGTACGCAGAAAATGGCACGGACTAAGGTGATGTCTAGTAAAAAACGTCCGTTGGATACGGAAAAAAGTTCCGCTGACTCGGAATTGCCTCCTTCTAAGTTTCGAGTCCCAACAACAAATAAATACGGACCTTTAGAAACGTTACAAGAAGACTCTTGCAAGCCTCCACCAATTTATTTAAAAAACGTAGAACTGCGCGACTACAAAAACTTAATATCTCAGTTGAAGAGTACAGTAACTGGCGACTTTGAATTTCAAGCGACCAACAACGACGGGGTGACGATTTACCCAAAAACATCTGAAACATACCGTACTCTTGTACACCGATTGAGAGAATTGGGACGCAATTTTCATTCATATCAGCTACCCCACGAAAAAGCATACAGAGTCGTGATACGCCATTTGCATCCTAGTATCGATCCGTGTGACATCAAGGAATCGCTGGAACATCTCTCTTTTAAGGTAATAAACGTTGTCAATGTTTTACAGGCTGGCACAAGAGTGCCCTTGCCATTATTTTTCGTTGATCTTGAGCCTGACAAAGATAACGAAAAAATATTTGATGTTAAATCCTTGTTAAGCACACGCATTAAGGTTGAAGAGCCAAAAAAGAAAAGTGACGTAGTTCAGTGCAAAAGATGTCTACGATTTGGACACACCCGCTGGTACTGTAACCATCCGTTCAGATGTGCACGCTGCAGCAACTCTCATCCAACAGCTGACTGTCCAAGAGGTGCCAATGAACCCCGAGTCTGCCTTCTTTGCAAAGGCAATCATTCGTTCACGTACAAAGGATGTCAAACATATAAAGAACTGAGAGACAAAAGAAATGGTAATTTTGTTAAATATTCTGGTAATAAATCTCATGTAATGTTGGAGCCTCCAGTCACTGTTACAGTCCCCGTGAGTACCTCGGTAAAGTCACATCATACACAGTCGACTCATACTAACACCGTCCCCCTTTCTCGTGACCCGAGACTGAATTCACGGTCATACGCTCAGATGGCTGCTCCTTCCCTTCGGCAGCAGCCATCTCATACTCGGTCATCTCAGTTATTCCAGCCCTCTCAGCAGTCTCAGTCTTCCATGACATTCTCAACTCTTTCATCAACAGATCCCTTAACGACTCAGAATCCTTATGATCATTTTACAGCCACTCTTAACACATTTTTTACACGCTTTCAGGACCTTTTGACACCTCTCATTACTATGCTTAATATGGTCGTTAACAAGTTGCTAAGTCATATCAATGGCTGAAACCAGCAGGTCCCTCGTCGTTGCTCTCTGGAACTCAGCAGGTCTTGTACATCATGTTCACGAACTCAAACAATTTTTACATGACAATCGGGTAGACATTGCACTTATTACAGAGACACACTTTAAGGACACAACACACTGCCATATCACTGGATACACACTATATAGAAGTACACATCCAGATGGAACTAGCCATGCAGGGTCGGCTATTTTTGTTCGGAAAAGTATTAGTCATAATTCGTTCCCTCCGTACAGAAAATCGTACATTCAGGCTACCACGATAGAAGTATCTTTAATCACTCATTCCCTTACCCTTTCTTCTGTGTACTGCCCGCCTAATCATAATATCTCGCGCGAACAATTTACACATTTCTTCAATTATCTAGGAAAAAATTTCATCGCAGGTGGTGACTTTAATTCAAAACATCAACAGTTTGGATGCCGAGTTACAAACCCGCGGGGAAAAACTTTATATGATGTTTTAACTCACGAAAAATATTTTTAATATGCCCCTGCAGAACCCACTTACTATCCCCATAATAATCGTTGCCTCCTAGATATTCTAGATTTCTTTGTATCGTCTAAATTCTTACCCTACTACGAACTTGAAACTCTTCCTGATCTATTATCTGATCATACACCCGTAATAATTACGTTAAACTTTGAACCAACCAAATTAAAGTACAGGCATTTCCTAACATCTGGTAAAATAGACTGGAATAAGTACCAACGTATATTGTCAGAAACAACAAACCTGGGAATTCCTCTCAAAACCCCCAGTGAAATCGAGCGTGGAGTGGAAATTTTCACAAAGAATCTACAAAGCGCAGCTTGGGACAGTTGCGAAGGAGAGAACATGGAATTTAAACAGATACCTAACGTTCCTTTTTACATCCGTCGAATGATAGTTGCTAAGCGCCGATGTCGTAGTTTATGGCAGTGAAACAGATACCCCAGCGTTAAAGCAGAACTTAATAGGCTATATCGTCATTTACAGGTTGTCCTTTCGCGTTACAGAGCAGATAGATTTATGGCTTTCACTGAGACACTCTCTACTCAAAACAAAACACTTTGGCACACGACAAGACGAATTCTTAACTATAACAATCCTTCATTTAGTCTACAACGACCTGATGGTTCTTGGGCGACTACCAATAAAGAGAAAGCAGAAATGCTTGCTCAGCACTTGCATAACACATTCCAACCACACAACCTACAACACAAAGATCATCCGAACATAGAAAATTTCTTTAATGCTCCTCTGCAACTTAGCCTTCCCCCAAAGCCAGTTTCCCCCGGGGAACTCGTCCGAGCAATTCACGACCTGCCATTAGGCAAAGCCCCGGGATATGATCTTATTACTTCAATACTTTTGCGCCATCTTCCTAGGAAATCCATCATACTCTTAACTCACATCTTCAATTCCATTCTCCGAGTCACTCACTTCCCTATTCAGTGGAAGTACTCTATCATAATTCTCATCTTAAAACCAGACAAACCACCTCACCAACTAACTTCTTACAGGCCAATTAGCTTACTCTCTATTCTGTCCAAACTATTTGAGAAACTCCTTCTACCACGCCTAGTACCGTTTATCGATGCTTCAAACACAATTCCTGATCATCAATTCGGATTTCGTTCATCTCATTCCACGCTTCAGCAATGTCACCGACTAATTGATATAATCTCTTCAGCTCTTGAAAACAGACAATATTGTTCAGCCGTGTTTCTTGATGTATCTCAAGCCTTTGATCGGGTCTGGCATGATGGACTCCTATACAAATTGAAACTAATACTTCCAGATAGCCTGTATCTAGTAATAAAATCGTTTCTAGTGGAACGTTACTTTAGAGTAAAACAAGGTGACGAACTTTCTGGAATGTACGAAGTCAATGCTGGTGTACCACAAGGAAGCGTACTTGCACCAAGGCTGTTTTCTGTAAGCACCAGTGACATACCAAATTGTATCTATACCACTATGGCTATGTTTGCTGATGATATGGCAGTTCTTGCGGTTGATGCCGATCCTGTTATTGCAACTCAAAAGACACAAGACCATTTACACCAGATAGAGTCATGGCTTAAACTTTGGAAAATTAAAATTAATGAAAACAAATCGCAACAAATGACGTTTACTCTTAGACGACAAAACTGCCCAACCGTTTACATTAATAATATTCCGCTACCTCACACTACTCAAACACGCTACTTAGGCTTACACTTGGACAGAAAACTTACATGGAACGCACATGTTACACACACACGCCACAAACTCAAAACACGCTTCTATCAACTAAAACGCTTACTCGATAGACGTTCTAAATTAAACATGTCACACAAATTAACAATCTACAAGACAGTCTTAAGACCAATCTGGACGTATGGAGTTCAACTTTGGGGATCTGCTAAACCTTCACACACGAAACGTATACAAGCGATTCAGAACAAGATTCTACGAACGATAACGCAATGCCCCTTTTACATCACAAACTCAATGTTGCACAAAGACTTACAAATGCCATACGTAATTGATGTCGCGAAACAACTATACAAGACGATGCATGACAAATTTGAACTACATGACAACCCTCTCATACAAAATATGTACACTAGGGCGATACCGGGTACTCAGCGCAGACGTTTGAAGCGCCTCTGGCCAAGAGATCTTCTTGGCCACCTGTAGGACTGTGGTGATGACTGCACGCTCCTTCAAGTAAATCAAGTTTTGGAACATTAGCTTCACATTTAGAAATTGTTATATTATTTTAATAACAGATACTAAATTTCAATTAAAAGTGTCAAAAAAAAGGTTGAAAATCAAAAAAATATTTTAATTTAATTTTTAATTAAAACCTTAAAAAACCAGTATGACCTCTTTGAACAAGGTAACTGAATTTTGAATGAAATATTTCACCGTCTATGCCCTGCTAATGAAGCTTTTACGTGCTTATGTTTATAATATAACATTTTTCTTTTGTTTAGCTATAAAATCAGCTCCCGAGAGGTTGTAGTTGAAATTTGCGTCATTCTGTATATTAAGGTGTTTGTAATTATTTTAATATCTCTCAAATTGTTGAAACTTATTTAAAAAGATTTCAAAAAGTGTTTTTTCCAAATTGGGTTTGTTCAAAAACTGTTCTGCCATGCTATTCTGAAGTGCAAATTGTTTAATAGAATATTAGCCTAATAAGTGAATGATGAGTGCGAGCACTGTACATTATTAGGACTTAATTTGTAGTCAATTAGTGTTAATAAAATAATACTTGGCTGTTCTGTTCAAAATTATCACTCAGTTTTCCTTAGCCACTTCAAGCAAACGCCTGGTAAGGCTCCTGTTTGTGTTCTTATCTTCTGTGCAGTATTATAAACTTCCGATTTTTCATCCCATTTTGACTTGTCATATTACTATGTGTTATTTAACGTGACAATAAAATTTATTTTTATTTATTTATATTTGTATTTACTACGAAAGACATAATAATACAAGTAGTTCATAAAATAATCGTACTTATATGTGTATGAGCATAGGTCTAGTTGCTGTACTTAAATGCCGGCTTTGTTTATATTTTAAGAATCTTAGATGCGTTTTCTTATCAATCTGAAAATTAATCTTTTAGTCGACTGCAAAACATGTAGTTAAAAGTATAGGTAGCTATAAGCCTGACGCTTATAGTATAGGTTCAATGTTTATTCCAATAATATTTACTGATTAGTTGACAGTAGGCTACCTATAGTGTTAAAACGTTTTGTCACGTCTTCTATATTCTTATAACCTACAATTGGAGGCGATTGAGGACGACAAAGTTTGTTTGTTGTACTGTATGTGATATAAATACCCGAGGGCTTTAAATGCTGTTGCTCCCATCAGATCCTATTTCAACTGTACACAAACTGTACGTCCCTTACGACTACTTATTTTAGTGAAATTCAATCTGTATGTTTACACTGAAACCGTATTAAAATAATTTCCTATTCCGATACATTTTACTCTGGATCAAATTGTATCAAAATAAAATATTCTAAAGATATTACAAAATTATTTGTGCAAATAAAATGTTTTTTTTATTACTTTTTGCAGTTTACCCACGTTTTTAATTAATGGGATCCATAACCGGTATCTCAAAATTAATTTATAGTCACATTAAGAATTCCTTCACTTCTAACTGCAGTAGACTGTGGAAAAATAGACGTTAACATGATCACATTTTTACATTTTAAGAGTAAACAAACCCTGCACCTTGTGCACTTTGTAAACCACGCTTGCAACGACTGCCTAACATACAAAGTTTTCATTTTAACCTTAATGTGTGTACCTCCGTTGAAATAGTTCATTTTAAGGACAATAAGTAACCCCATTATCCAATTAGAATTAGAATGTTATGGATGAAATGTAAATGAGGTGCAGTCTTGTTCAGACTCAGGCCGACCATTCTTGAAAGAGTACAATTAATTGAACCCCAACTTTCAAAGTACACGTTATCCTCTCTCTAGTGTTCGAATTGGTATAAAGTAACGACCTTTCTAGGATTATACAAAGTTGACAAATTTTAAAAATTTCTCAGTAGGGCACCAATATTAAAATATTCTTTTTTATATATTTTTATTCTTATTTTTGAACGGTATCTACTTTCATTAGAAAAAATAAAGAAATTGTATAAATGATGTGATTTTATTTATATAACTACAAAAACCATTTTCAGAATTATAATGGTTAATTTAACATCAAACAAAATTCATAATTCAATTCCGTGTTATGGATACACGGAAGCAAAGAATTCAATTATAGATCTAGGAAATTGCTTCATAAAACTGGAAGAACTATTCTCAGCATTATAATTTGTGTTGTTGTTGTTTAGGTCATCAGTCCTAACCTCTAGCCTACCATTCACCAGAGAGGCTGGTTTGAATCTGTAGAGGTTTTACCAAGTAAAACGAAGAGTGAGGTGGTTTACCGATGCCTTCCTCACTGAGTGGAAAAGTAGTTTATCACCATGCCGGGCCCTCTGAAAATCACATATTTTAAACCTTCACTTCATTCACCACAGGGTCTGGCTGTATAATGAAATTCATTACTGTCAGAGGAGATAACTCTGATTAGTGCCATTTACACCTCTGCTTCTTCTGTTCTTAAATGATTCAGTCATTTAATTGGCTGACCATTTGCTAAGAAACAAAACTATTTATTCTAGCCCAGTAACTAACAGATTGAGTGTAAATTATTTGACACTCCACCTGTCTGTAATTTGTAAAAGATCTGAAAAAGTTTGTTTCGTTGTTTTTAAGTATATCGTAAAACGAGGTTTGGAAATGCTTATGACTTTTATAACCACTATATCGTTATTTACATTTAAATTTTAAGAATATTTTTATAAATCTGGTGTGCTGATAAACATCGAATGGAAGAGGAACGGTTATTTTAACGATATATATATACATATTGTTTATTTTATTCCTTTATTGAAATAAATATATGATTTAGATTTTGTGTTTTATATGCATTACAAGTTCTGGATGTTTACTCCACTAAAAACATAAATGCCCACCCAGTGCACGTACGTAATATATAATGCATCATGTGCATTAAAATAGAGTACAACGTCTAGGGAGGAGGAGTGGTAGAATTATTACGGAATTTTATTACAGTAACACTGAACAGCTCAATTTTTTATATTTTACTTTACAGACTTTGTAGAGGATTACGTTCTGAAAGTCGGCCACATTCACCATACAACCCAGCAAAATTTCACTAAAATTTAAATCATTTACTTTTTATGTGTCTACGGTCCCATTTTTATATTTCCTCGTCCACCGACTACAACATATCAAAAATTATTTGAAACAAAATATTTTCATGCGACTTTATCTCTTTCTCTATTTTCATGTTTATACCCGACTAGTCCCGTGTAAAAGTAATAAAATTAGTAATATAATCTGCAACAGAAGTAACCCCCGCAGGCTACTAATAATTATCAAGTCCTCCGAAAAATTAAAAGTACGGTAAGTAATAGTCTATGGATATAAATTATGGTTATAATATTAGATTTTGGTTATTAATATTAGGTTTTTGGTTATATTAGATTTTGGTTTTGGTTATTTTTTATTTCATTTCATTTTGATTTATTTAAGAAAACACTATTTATCTAATTTTGATTGTAAATATCCAAAATGACATAGGTTCCCTAAACCGACACACTTGGTTATTAAGCAATTAGTCCTGCAATCTAGCCGTAATTAGTGAAATAAATTCGTAGCAATTTCATGATGCCTTGCAAGCATCATCGGCCATATTTGACAATTTGTTGTGGTTGTTGTGAGTGATTATTGTTTTTGCGTCTTCTCAGAATTGTTTATATTTTGAAAAGAAAATTTTTTAGTGATTTTGGAAGGTGATTAATATATTTTAAATACACATTTTCATTCTAAATGAAATTCGGATTAGAACTACATATTTTATACGGCGCTTATTACTTTAGTTTTTGTAAAATTTAAGGTTAAGTAAATGTATTGTTGTGTTCCTAAACCAACGTACATGTGTTTCGGGGTGCATAAACCGACATACCCTTATTTTTATGGTACCCTAAACCCAAATGAAATATCCCCATTTGAATCAAGACCTTCCACATCTTACGATATTAGTTCTAACCGAATTCTTTCCATTCCTATGTCTAAAAAAAAAAAGTTCAAATAGAGGCCTCAAAGCAGTGGAGGTTACCGTTATAACGTCATCGCCGTATAAAAATGTTTTGATGGAAAAAGACAAACCAAAAACAAAAATTAAAGTAAAAAAGCACCCCAAGCAGCTTGTGGCACTACTGAAAGAAGAGAAAACCCTACTTCGCGTAAATGAACATTGGATTTTGGAAGTGGCAAAAGTGCTAATTCAAAGACAAACAAAAGAAATGTTTTTAAAGAGCCGTACACTGACAACCGTAGTGGGGAAGATGGTTCATCGGAAGACATTAGTAAACCCACTGTTCCTGATGGTGCAGTTGCATGTAGGGTATATTCTGTCGAAGACGCTTTTCCGATGATCAAAATGGGAAACTTTGGATTATATGCGTGATATGTAATAAGTGGGCTCATAATTTGTGTACAGGCGCAGAAAATGAAATTTACATTTGTGACTTTTGTAAATTGATTAATTTAATGTAAAAACATATATTATCATTTTGTTATTATGTTCTAAAAATATATAGTTTTTATCACAACAATAATCATTTATGTAATAAAAATGTGCAATAAAATATAAAATATGAAATATACATTAACTGTGTTTAGGAACCCATTTTTTTGTGTACCAGTTGGTTTATTATTATAAAAATTTTTGTCCTGAAAAATTTAATTTTGTTACGTTATATTTGACCTCGGATAATAATTAGGATTGAAACTCTTCGCACACTAATGTATTCAAAATGTAATTTGCGCCAATCACTTCTTGAAATACAACTAAAAACAAAATAGTATGTCGGTTTTGGTGCTTTTCCTCTAATAATTAAGAACAGTATAATATGTTTTAATGTTATAATTTGTTAATTACACCAGTGGGTTGTAATTTTTTATGAGTTAAATCTAATCGATAAGTTGCATTTATTGTTATAAAACAGATCATGCTTTTAAGAAAAGTTGTACGAAAAAAATTACATTAGACAGGAAAATATTGTAAAACAGAAATCTGATAAATGATATATAAAATAGACAGGAAAATATTGTAAAACAGAAATCTGATAAATGATTATCAAAAATATTCTTCGAGTCTAAAAAACCGATCATGATTTAAGCCAGCAAAGTACCGGAGTGGAATAATTTAGATTAAGATTCAAGAAAAATGGAACCTTTTAGTAACGTCACGACGATCCAAGAAGAAAGTCGTTAGGCCTTTGCGCATATAATATTCTTAAATTAATGAACAACAAAAGGTAATAGAAGGAAAACATACTGTAGCTAGAATGTTTCACAACTACAGCAAACAAGGAGAACAAATTTTAACTCAGGAAAAATGACAACATTTATAAAATTGAAGATCTTAAATAAATGTTCGGTACGATTACAAAATCAATTATCTAGCTTTTCGATTACTGTATAGTCGCCAGTTCTGTGCTTTTGCGAGGCGAACGGAGAGAAGTGTTTTAACCCTGTCACTTTTCAGTAGTGTGTCATTCATTGTGTATTGATACAGTTTCAAAATAATTTACTATCTAATAGAAAATAACTTTTTCTTTTGTTGTTTAAGGTTAAGCTCGGCAGATACCTATTGAAATCATTGAAAAATATTACAATGAGTCCAAATATAAAGCACTTTGAAACTAAACCATTCAAATTATGATAACTTCGTCGGGTAAGTTAATAATTATGCATGTAATAACATGCAAGTTATTATTAGTAGTTAACGGATCACAAATTTTTGAGTAGGAATACTTAAAAAGTACTTTACTAGAAAAATCATTATACAACATATTCTCCACACCGCATTCGTCTGAAATACACAGATCATGGAGCAGTACCGTACGTAATTAAGTTGGAATAAAGCAAAGAAAATGATCATCCTCGTCAAGACTGACAGTGGGGTTAAAAGATATAACGGATAAAGATTCTTATAGACATAGACAGTATATATAGATCATTATTATAAAAGACAACTCTTAGAAAGTTGATGTAAAATTTCTGGCTGAAAAGAGGTAAAGGAAACATGTTGATTAAAAATACAAGAAACATTATAGTAAAAAAATGCCATATTATTTTCGTAAAGCCACAAAATAAAGTAAAAGATTAGAAAATAAATTAATACTTAAATATTACAGTGATTTTGTTTAATATTTCATTTGTGATTTTGATGCAAAATAAAAAAATTAAATTGCCGCTGAAGGAATAATTAAAATTACATATTTATTTGATGTATAAAAACATTGTATCTTTATTATAGAATGTTTTCTACTATTTGTTTCTAGAATATATTTTTCCGGATCCAACAATAAAAATATTATTCTTTTAAAGGAGAGTTTGGGTTAAAAAATACAATATAGCCTAGATGAATAAATGTCACGGAAGCTCTTTCTTTTCCTTTGATATTGTACCAAGTTGTTGTTTAGGCTATCAGCCCAAAGGCTGGTTTGAACTTTTAAAGACGTTAGTAAGTAAAACAAGGAGAGAGGTGATTTAAGATTGCCTTCCTCACTGAGAAGAAATGTATGTTTATCAATAAGCCAGGTCCTCGGGAAAGCATATAATTTCCACCCTTTAAATGACTCTACCTCATTTACCACAGGGTTTGGCTGTTAAATGAAATTCATTACTCTCAGATGAAATAACTTTATGACTATACTATATATGGCTATACTGAAGTTAAACCTGTAGATTTAACAGGTTTAGTTGTTTGTTTTATTATATGAAGTAATTAATAGATAAGGAAATTTTCCAATATTAAATTTAATGAATAGTTAAACCTTCATTAATGCCATGTGAGAATCATATATCAGATAGTTATTATTTTGATTATTTGGCTGACGTATATGGCCGTCAAATGTAATGTAATAATGCAATTAGTGCACTGACTTTCCTTTCATATTAGGGCAAGAGAAAGTAAAAGTAACTGAATAATAAGATTTTGATTGTTCACTATATAAGAAGCAATCCACAGCACATAACTGTAGTAATGGTAGCCTATTGCAACGTTTGAAGGGGTAACTGTCTAATAATACTGAATAGGGAACACTTATTACATCATTGTAATTTTGTTTCTTTATACTAAATTTTAAAGGGGTGTGTAATAATAGTTGCCAAATACAAATTTTGAAGGGGTAACCGCCTGCTAATTTTGAATAGGTAACAACCATTACACCATGTAATGTTGTTTCTCTATACCTACGTTAGAAGATCCTTCTAAAATTATGGTTGGCAAATACGACTTTTAAGGGGTAACTCTCCGCTGCCAATTCACTGGAACTCTATACAAAATACTGTATTTACTTTATTTATTGTATTTTTCGTCCAATCATAATAAGTCAAAAAATATCTCTTGCCAATGAAAAGAATGAACAATATAATTTATGTTTAATTATAAACTATGTAAAATGAAAAACATAACCGAATTTTAATCACGAGTAAATATGCCCGATATGAAAATTAATATCTTTAGGACTTATAAATACTAAACGCAGTAATTAATTAACCCTGAACTTGGCTCTGTAGAAAACTGCTTAGATTAAAGTTTTATGGTTTTTAATTTTCTATAACCTTATAATATATTTGTCATAAAATGCATACTAAAGCCTCAATCTTAAAGAAACGACAAGCGATCAGACTTGCACGATCATGTAGAGCATAAAAAGTGTAGCAAACGAGGTGAATTAAAAAGAGTCGTGGAAGCCGTTTTTGAGAAAATCGCATGAATAAACTACTACTTCCGGTTGACCGATTTTATTAAAAGTTTCGTGTCCGGTCTCTTCATGACACCTGATTAAGTTCAAGTTTTAACTTCGTAAGCTGTTCCGGTCTTAAGATATTTTATTAACATACACACACCAATCGATAAAAACATGGTTTTTGAGTTCGTGGGGTCTGGAACCGATTTTTTCCGGTAAAAACTTGATTTGAAAAAATTGGCATGACAAGACATTCCTTTCGTACAGTTTCATATAGTGCAAGGGAAAGTAAAAATAATAATTATCAGAGTAATAAAGGGTAAAACTCCGAGATATTCATCTGAGACGCTTTTCGCTGAATTTTCAGCGGAAGATGTATGGCAGTTTCATGCTGAAGAAATTTTAATTAGAAGGTATAAAAATGTATTACACTTGCAGAGCAGAGAACATCATTACAATACCAAAAATATAGCTACACAAAGTTTTTCCACAATCGGTAAAACAGGGTTCTCTTCTTTGAAAATGGTTTAGACTTAAATTGTCCTGTAGCCTGTATATTGTTACATGTCTAGGTGTATGGTACCTAGATATGCCTACAGGTTAATATAACCTAAAAAATATAAGCTACCTATGAGTAGTTTACCCAAAAACCTTTTCAGGAAGCCAACTGAAACTTCGTATGCTTATCAATACACATGAATTTTATGTGTGAACTAAAATCACTTATTTTTGTTGAGCATTATTAAAGATAAAAACATTGAAAATTCTTAAAGCCTATTAATAATAGCCTATTACGCTTTAAACCAAATTCGTTGGTAATATTTGAGAATTATTTTGCTATAACAATTGAATTGGGTGTAAACATTATATGCTTCCAAAATTTCAGCTTGAGCTTGTTTGAATCTTGGATCAAAGTTTTTAACTGAAAAATAATTATATTACTTCAAAACTTTCAGGTAACAACAATATTTGGTTATAAAAAAAAACAAACACTGTCGCAAAATAAAGTACAAATAAAATATCCCAGTGTATGAATAAGTTTCTTTAAAATAGCCTAACGCAAAATTTTTATTTAAAATGGAATTGTAAGTAGTATCTAACTAATTATATTTTTATAATTTAATATTCAATAATTAATTAATTTAATTAATTTAATTATTAATTAAATTAATTAAATTAATTAATTAATTATTAATTTAATTTAATTTACTTGGAAAAGACGTTCCAACCTCATGGTGATACTGTACCCGCTTTTACAAAATTAATAGAAGATAAAGTATCTTCACCTTTACAGTTGTGTCTACCTCCACTCAATTTTACTGACCAAGAAATAAATACTGCAATTACTCAATTGCCACTAAAAAAATCTCCTGGATATGATTTGATAACAGCTGAAGTACTACGTGAACTGCCACAAGCAGGAATAACTCTAATTACGCAAATTTTTAATGCTATTTTGCGGACCACCCACTCTCCTATACAGTGGAAATTTTCACAAGTTATCATGTTTCATAAAGAAAATAAACCAATCCACGAACCATCTTCTTACAGGCCCATCAGTTTACTTTCAACAGTTTCAAAATTATTCGAAAAACTTTTACTCCCAAGACTGCTTATATTTGTGGAAGACCAAGGTATAATCCCTAATCATCAATTTGGGTTCCGTCGACGGCACAGCACAATTCATCAACTACACAGAATCGTTGATCAAATTGCCTCTGGCTTTGAACAAAAAAAATATGTATGTGCCGTCTTCTTTGATGTTTGCGCAGCGTTTGATAAAGTTTGGCATCAAGGTCTGCGATATAAATTAAGAAAATTCTTGCCAGATGCTTATTTCTTAATCATCAGCTCCTTTTTAACGGACAGATTTTTTCCAGTAAAACATAACACGGCTCTGTCTGACTACAAACAAATCGTCGCTGGTGTTCCACAAGGATCAATCTTGTCGCCACTGCTTTACAGCATCTATACATCAGATCTACCTGCATCTGCTAATACCACCTTAGCGACTTTTGCTGACGATACAGTCATCCTTTCTTCTGATGTAAAGCCAGAAGCAGCAAGTAATAATTTACAAAGTCACATTAACTTTTTAAATTATTGGTTAAAAATCTGGAGGATCCAATTCAACGCTTCAAAATCAGTGCATGTCACCTTTTCTCTCCGGAAAGGTGAATGTCCTCAACTATTCCTCGACAATAAACCGATACCACAACGAAAAAAAGTTAAATACCTTGGACTTCACCTTGACAAGAGACTCACCTGGGCGACTCATATAAAAACCAAAAGACTGACTTTGAACTCCAAATTGAAAGAACTATTTCGACTACTTGGACGCCGCTCTTCACTGACTCTAAAATCTAAACTATTACTATACAAAGTTTATCTCAAACCAATATGGACCTATGGACTACAAATTTATGGCACAGCTAAACCGAGCAATCTACAAAAATTACAAGCCTTTCAGTCAAAATGCCTACGTTTAATCACCTGCGCACCTTTTTATGTCAACAACAAAATTCTACATGACGACCTTAATATTCCGTTCATAAGTGAAGTAGTTAAGTCCAGCTACAGTGTTTTTCACAGAAAATTGCATGATCACCCCAACGAATTAATCACCAAACTATCGGATGCATCACTACCAGGAAATCCACAGCGCAGGTTGAAACGTCAATGGGCCAGAGATCTTCTATAAAGTGATTTATTTTATTTTTCTTTCTTCTTTTTTTTCTTATGTTGTTATTTATCATTCATGTATCATGAACTTTATTTCATAGAACATATACTAATGGGTATCACTGTTCTTTTTCATTTATTTATTTTTATTTTTTATTTTTTATTTTTTTTCCTTGTCATCCTTTGTTTACTGTCATCTAATTTGCTCGTTGTATCTTCGTATATAGTTGCAAATAAAGTTATTAAAGTTAAAAAAAAAAAAAAAATATTCATTATTTATGGAGACTTTGTTTTCATTAGACATGAACAATAATTTTGTTTGCGGTCAAAGAATGAGTAAGAAAATTTACCAGTTGAGAAGTACTTTCGTTGTTTCACTACATATCAGCTCATTATAACACTTACGCAATCAGTGTTAACGCACTTAATGTTATAAATTGTGAAATTAAATTTTGTGATGATCTGACGATGTGGTAAAGCCACGACGTACTTCTCAATTAATTGGCAGGTGTTCTTACTCACTCTTTGACCATTTCTGGTGGTTTGTAATTATAATTTAATTTAATGAAATAACAAATGCAACAAGATTACTAAAAATTATAAATGTTTCCTCAATGTTCTTGAATAAGAATTATTTTCTACAGTATTTCAATTTATTAAGATTTTCAGGTCTATCTAAATTATACTGTTTTGATGATCAATTTTTTTTTGTATTTGATAAAATATATTTTATATTTTTAAGTTATATGGTAGTTAATAATATATTATGTTCTGAGAGAATAAAATGCTTGAGTACTGTCTACGATTTTTTGTTAACTGAATTTGTCTTCATTCTCTCTTTTAAAAATATGTTAACTGATTTGTTAAAAAGATAATTTATGTAAAAATGTGACTTCCAAAAGAGCTACATTTACTGTGGAAACTGTTTACGTAAAATAATGATACTGTGTTTTTCAAAGAGGATTAGATTTACTGAACAAATAAGTCCGTTTTATCACTTTGTTTTATCCTTCGTATTGAACTTGTACAGTTGTACAGTAAATTGATAGCCCATAATATTGTCGTATGATTCGAGCCGTTTTCAATACGTTAAGGTAAATTTTAGAATTTCTTCTTAAACTGTTGAAATAAATAGATCGCTGTGAAAGTGGTTGTTTTGTAAAGCACCGAGTCTAACAGCCGCACCTAGTTGTTAGAGCTTGAAGGAGTTTCGATTAAAAGTGCTCAATAATTCTAATATGTGAGTTATTGGTTAAGTTCAGTTGACTATGTTTGTACATCGTAGGTCTGTTACGGACTAATACGGTTTGTGTAAGTACCAAACATAGGGCCTATTATGAAGCGATAATTTTGATTTTTGTTTGAATAAACAATAGGATTAGTAATTCTACTTTTTTCGATTCTGCTTAGTGTGTTTTATAAAATTTTGGTTTAGTCATCGTAAAAAAGAAAAATTGTCACAACGGTTTTAAAGACAGGCTTGTATAATTTTTTTACAATGAGGCTCCGGTAATGCCAGCAGTTACTTTTCATATTAGGTAAAACTGCTACGTATTTGCGATGATATTTTTGTTACTTGGAGATGAAACACAGATATATGCTTTTGGTATTTAGACTGTATTATGCCTTATAGGTAGACTAATATTATGAATTCAGAAGGCAATTTGGTGGTAGAGAAGAGTCGAGGCACGGACTGTCAGTACAATGAGAAGGAAGAAGTACCCTTTAGTAGAATGCCATTCCACCGACGACGGTGTTGTTGGTGGCGGGGGTATCAAATATTGGAAATGCACCGAAAGACGCCCCCTTCCTCATCACGACGCCCCTCTACGACGCTTTCTCAGCAGTCTGCAGCGCCGGGCCAGTTTTACGCCAGGCGTCGAACAGTAAAGCGCCTGCTGTTGCATCGTGTTTCGCGTTGCGTTACACCGGTGCGCTGTTGCGCGCGCTCTCTACTCTCTCACATCTCTTACTATTAGTGATGTCTCTCAAAACGTTTGTTTACTGTGCGCGCGCTACTATTTGCCCGCGTGTGTACGCGAAATTATTTCCGTATGAGTTTACCATATCATAAACATATATTATCGCTACAGTTATTATAACGTATTACAATAATTATTAATATGTTTTACGTTCTAAAATAATAACAATAATTATCATTATTCATAAGTTTTTGGCTTACATCGTTATAATTTATTGAAACATAAATAAACATTGCAATACTAATTAATTAATAATCCCATCCCAGTTTAAAACCTCACTTGGTAAACAATGGTTTCTACCATTATTATACGTAATTCCCAGATTCTTCAAATATTATCAACTTTCATATTTGAATTCGTTCGTTTCAATGAAAATAGTAACAGTATAGAATCCACTTTTTAAATGTATTAAAACTTTTACTATATAAAAATAAACTAGTTAGAACAATATAAAAAACTAGATATTATGTTATTTTGTGGAATATTACAACATATTTTGATAAAAGTTTAACGTTTGCTTCATAAATAAAATTTAAATATTATTAAACATTTTTCAACAAGAAAAATATAATTTTAATTTTAGCTACTTTTTACAATTAAGATCTTAATACGCATTTATTTTTTCAAACCGAAATGATAGCTAACAAAGAATCACTTAAATTAAAATGAAAAGAATTCAGCATAGGCTGTATTCATTTAGATTAATATTTTTTATTTTATTAATTTTTTAGGCTTTGATTGCTGTTATAATTAGCAATCGTCGGCTCCTCAGAAAGTGGAACGGAAATTTGAGATACATATTTAGGTAGTTAAATTTATTCTAATTAAACGCAAATTGTTATACTAATTTAAATCTCGTATTGTTTAAATATTGTCATAATATTTTGATTTATTTGGTATCCAATCTTCTGAAATTTTAACGTCCTTCCTATTAATTTAACAATCAATGTTGCAATATTTCAACGCTAGGGTTCTATTAATGAGTGTTGTTCTTGCTTAAATAAGCTGTAAAAATATTTAATCGTTGTACAGAGTTCCACAGTTTTTAATTAAACTGTAAGTAGTAAAAATAAAAATGATAACATAATTAGCTCTATCCAAGATCATGTGGTCTTAGGCCTCTCATCATGCGGTCTTGGGTTCGAATTCCATTCAGGCACGGCATATTTTCATACGTTACAAAAAATCATTTCATCCTTCACCGTCTGCATTAGCAGTAATTGCAGAACAGTCGGACGTAAAACCAAAAAAAAAAAAAAAATTATCCAAGATATAGTTAGTTAAGATTCTAAATTAATTGTTTCATAATTTTATAGGCTATATTACAGTTTAAAGCCATTATTGTGTATATTGCGAAATAAAAATTTTCTATCAATGATTGTTAAAAAATTCTTACAGAAATTAGTTATGAAAAAATATCTTGCGATTTGATTTAACAATTCCATATTATTCGTTTAATGATCTGACGTTTAAGCTAAAGATTATTTCTGTTCCATTTTTGTTAATTTATTTTTTGTATCTTATAAAATGAAGTTGATGAAATTGAAAAAATAATACGTTGAAGCTGTTTAAAGAACCAGTTTAAGTTGACTAATGTCATTCTTTTTCCATTGTCTTTTTTGAAAATAAATTTAGAATTATATCTGGAACAGTAAACCTTTGTACCTTCTCTTATTGAATTTTAATGTATCGGCTTACAGGAGACTCAAGCAGTTCTAGATTGTATTAAATCCACCCAACCAGAATGATTGAAAATGTGGGATAAAAGTGGTGTTCTTTTAACTCTCTTCCTGAATTTATAACCAAGAGAAAACAATGTATTATGATTGAATCTTAAGACCGTATAGGTAATGTAGAAATTATTGCTAGTAATTCTTAAAATTATCGTTTTGTGTATTATCAGACAAACATTATTAATTAAATTTTTTAAATTTTTTTATAAAGAACAACACAATATAAATCATAATATATAACTAATTTCTCGATTCCCGCATAGTTCTAGCCATTTCATGGAAATGAGTTATAATACTATTCTGAAATTGTAATTAGGCTACATTAAATACTAAGAATATAAGAAACAAAATTTTCAGTTAGATTATAACATTACCGAGATAAAATAAAAAACAAGCTTTTTAAAAGATGTAAAATAGACTAGGACTGAATGTTATAAGATATAATAATATTAACTGCTACGCTAATAATTATTTATGTAATTACTATTACTGCCGTTATCAGTAATAAACATAACAATATCAAAACATACCTCATTCAATTTTTTCTTTCATTAATCTTGCACCTAATAATGTACACTAACACGACCTCTAGATTTAATCACATTCACTTGATATTTGTGTAAGAAGAGAATTCCATTGAAATATTTTCTATAATATGAGTTTTAAGTTTAATGGTACTCAAATTATTGATTTAGTTTTTATGATATATGAAATGAAAGTAGTAGATTATAAACTACTAAATAAAGCAGTACATTTAAACTTTATATACATAATTTAATATGTCATGTTAATAAAATATTAAGTCATGTAGTAGCAGAATATGAAATCGGGCTATTGATTACAATACTATGATAAAAATAAAATACGTCTTGACCGTATCAACGGAAACAATAATACGGAAGCAAATTCATTAGCTCGAGTATACGAAGCAATTAAATTCTTCAACTTTCTTCTCTCTCTACATTCAACCAAATAGTTACTCTACTTTTTTACATTTCAGAAGTTTATCACAGTCTCGGATCGCCTATGGTGTACAAGTGTGGTGCTGTGGTGTTATTGGTCTTACTTTTATCTAGAGGTTTAATAACCGTTACCTGCTCTGGTATGATAATTGTGTGAAATGTTTTGTAGAAATGTAACAGAAAATAATATCTTAAGACAAAAAATTTTGATTGTTTTTCTTGCGATGTTACATTTTGCGCACGAACGCAAGTTAGAAACAAGTAAAAATATGAACATTTTCTTAAATGAAAAATTCTTAAACAGGCCAATTATCCTACATTATACTTGTTATAGTAACAAACAATATCGAAAAAAAATTTGATTGTTTTTCTTGCGATGTTACGTTTTTGCGCACGTACGCAAGTTAGAAACAAGTAAAAATATAAACATTTTGTAAATGAAAAATTCTTAAACAGGCCTTTTAATCCTATATTATACTTGTTATAGTAACAAACAATATCGAAAACGAGAGTGGAATTTTTTACTTTTCTATAATAAGTGCGTTGGAAACGGTTCAACTGCCAGTTTTAACTAATACAAATAATATTTATTCATAGCTGTCTTAATGCTTTTAAAACTTGTGGAATCAAATTACATTAGTCGTCTTTTTAAAGTGGTTATTAATATTCAACAGCGGCCAATATTCATGCTTAAGTTTTTCTAAATCTTTACTACTTTGATAACTAGCGATTATCTGTCATTTTTTGATAGTTTCAAAACAACTTCATATGAATTGTATGAAAACATTTATAATAATGTTCAGACACAAACAAAGTTTTTTCTACGAATCTTACCTCGAAGATTTTTGATCTAAAACATACTGTAACATTTTCAATACCGATATTTTTAGTCACATTTACAAAGCTACCGACCAAAAGGTTCTACACATTTTAACAATTCTGATATCGCATCTATCCCATGCTATTTTTACGTTTTACGAAAACCATTTAAATTTTATAAGAATTATTTTAAAAATTAATCATTAATCGTGAAAACAGATAATACGTATTTTCGGAACATTAACAGAATAGTTAGTTTGAATAATTTCTTATTGTTCAGTTTTAAATTAGCTAAAACTTACTTACTTGTATTTTAATATTCTTGTGAGAACAGGATGGATTATTGTTTTCTCGGTAGAAGAAAAATGCCAAATTTATTTTTAAGACTGTCATAGTTGAATTTTTAAACATTAAATAATATTAAATATAAAATTATCTAAGTACAGACCTATCTTATATGACATAAAATATTGTATGTTATTTTTTATAGTACCTATGCTATAATGTTTAGTAATAGTGCTCTTATAACATAGTAATATAAAACTGTGCAGTATAAAATATCAGAATAAGCAAAACTTCATACTATTTATACTTTCCTTTTGAAGCTCTCCATTGATTGGCTTGCTTATAGTAGAAGAAAAAGTGAATGAGGTAACGCTACAGATGTATAATACCATTGAAATATTTACCAGACCCTAGCGAAGAATGAAAAACGGAATTTAACAATCAAACATCCAATTACAACGTCGATGTTTTTAATTTTATTAACTATATTTGAACACGTTAAATAATTTATTTTACAAGTATTATATCCTTTGTGGATGTTTATGTTTATCATAGTTTATTCTATTTAATGAAGATTTGAAAAGGTCTATTGAAAATCTACATGTTTCATTGCTTCAGTTTTTGAGCCAGGATCTTCTTCTTCGGCCAGGTTCTTTTCACTCTTTGATTTTTAGCGCCAGCGCCAGCCTCAGCAACTTGTATTTTCCTCCTTCTTTCATTGCGCGAACAATTAAAAAAAATCTTTTCTCTGGATAGTGCTCAGAATCTTCCTCTCATTCTTTATTTGCTCCAATTTTTCCAGTTTTTATTAGCGACCGCGAAGCGCGCCCGAAAGAAGGACCTTCGTTTCTGGATTTCAGGTTTTAACGACCTAAGCCATCGAAACGGTCAATTCACTTTTGTTTATAGAGTAATATATTTATTTTATCATCACCACTAAATATACCTCTACAACTAGATTAGAATTCTAGTTGATTAGAAAACCGTTTTATCAAGTAAACTTTACTTGATAGATTGGAAAAACAAAGTAGCCTATAAAGCTTAATAACTATAACTGCAACACATGCATTGAATAACATTGATAACAAAAAGAAGGGCTTAATAAATGTTGTGCTCTGAAATATCCTCCAATTTTTTAGCGTTCCCAAACAACAGGAAAATTATAACGTTCAAGAAAAAAAATGTTTCTTAACTGTTTGACTTGAGGTTTTGCAGTTCCAAACAACAGGAAAATTATAACGTTCAAGAAAAAAAATGTTTCTTAACTGTTTGACTTGAGGTTTTGCAGTTCTAACAAATAAGTAATTAATCATGGTTTTATTACTACATCCGAATAACATAAGAATATTGTAAGTTATCATTTTAGTTGGAAAAAAATGTTTGTTCGTTTCCTATGTTGCAAAGTGCTTAGCCTCCCAGTAACAATATTACAAAATGAAATATTTATTCAAGTCATCGTAAGATTTCGATGTTGGAATTTGCAGAAATACCCCAAAGTTGTATTCCGTAATTTGTCCAAATTGGTTTTAAAATTGATTTTACTCGATTTAATATGTTTGAATATAAATAGAGAGTTTTATTGCCAAAAGTCAATTAATTTTACAAAACAATTACATCTGTTTGCTTTCTTTTGGTTAAAAGGCGTAGATGCCATTTCCATGTAAGCCGATGATTTTAATATTATTTATGTCCAGATTTCTCACAATGTTAAAATGTGGGTTGTTGTTACCGAACAGCTTTACTGATGGACAGTCGCATAATTAAGTGGTTCTCGAAAAAATAAATGGAAAAATTGTAATTTATATTAAAGAATAACGAACTGAAATATCAGTTTTTCTCAAGAGATAACTCACTAACAGTTAATTTATGTTATTACTGGGTGACGTTTAAAGATTTTATTTTTCAAACCCAATGTGGTCGCTAAATACCCGATAATGGTGCGAATCTAATTCGATGTGACACAGAAAAAACTTTATGCATGTATTTCAATATCCTTAATTAATATTGAAATAACATTATGTATTTTGTTACTAAATATGAATATTAATCAGTTAATACAATTCGGAATAATTAATTAACTATGAAAATAAGGGTTACGAATATGAGGAGATAGGTAAATGAAAAATGAACATCCACTATTAAAAATCCATTATTTGTTTTATTACCAAACAGAAATTGTAATTTTTCAAAATTAATAGTTTCCTGTTATTGAAAAACAAACGTTATACGAAAAATATCCTGAGTATTCCAAGATTAATTCCATCAACTAGCAAGTGTTTTTTTTTTTAGTATTTTTGTTCATTAATTATATTAATGTTGTTATTAATTTATAATAATAAATTATTTTTGTCATTTTTACAAATAGTTAATTAATTAATACTTAATATGAAAGTATGTAGTTTACATTTATCTTTAATTTATTCAGCAAAAGCGAGAACAAACAAAATACCTTGCCAATATTTTCTTGTGAGTAATATTTGCAGATTACTTTGTAATAATTTTGACTGTTTTCATTTTTTTTGTTTACAACCCTTGGTTATTAGCGAATAATACGGACCAAGAAACTTTAGAGCTGAATTGTAATTTCTTCCTAGACCTTCGCGGGAATCGAACCCAGGACTTGCCACTTAGCAGCATAGCTCGCTGATCACTATGCTACGGAGGTGATAGTTTTCTTCTTTAGTTTAATACTTCAGCCTTTCTCTCTATTCACATTTTCTTCATTCTTTCGGACTTAATTTTACTTCTCCCGTCCATGAAGACCTTTCCAGATGTTTTATTTTTGTAATTAAGGTTTTCGCATTTGCAGGAATTTCTAGTTTAAATTCCGATCTAACTACCTTGTCATTAACTGAAAGTCCTAATTTCATCACTTTTTCCTGTTGTTAGTAATTAAAAGAACAGATGCATTTATCATTACAAATATTTAAAATGTTTGTTTAGCC
The DNA here is from genome assembly GCA_035578175.1 of Catonia carolina. Classification (NCBI taxonomy): domain Eukaryota; kingdom Metazoa; phylum Arthropoda; class Insecta; order Hemiptera; family Achilidae; genus Catonia; species Catonia carolina. Next base: position 304,953,674 of record JAQMRL010000001.1, on the reverse strand, counting down.
TGGCTGGAATTGCGCTCATTCTTTTAATAAAATCAAAAAATTCGGCTCTTTTTTAACGTCTCTTCAAATAAATTTAGAAAAATATATTAGCTTCGAGTTTTCCTTCACCCAACACTTTGATGTTTCCAAAAATGCAGGTTTCTTCAATTTTCTCAATTTCATTGATTTGTCTGCTGTTATACTAATTGTTTTGATTTCACAAATAAGATTAAAGGTTAATCATTATTATTAGTATAGATTCTGATCTTTGATTTAGGTGAGATATTTTTCTTTCTATAAACATCTTTTGACTAAAAGAGTAGTTTTCAATATTTATTTAACACATTATTTTATTGCAGCTACTACAAGTGTTGTCTAAATTATGTAATAATGCATTGAAATTATCATACAGTTTGTTAAACAAACTCACAAACATTTATTACGATACCGTTTTGTCATAATTGTGAATAGAAAATATTATATTCATAACTCTTGTAGTAAAACGATTAGTTTTGGAAAACGACCGTTTCAAGTTGTACTAAAGAAAACTGTAATAAAAGATAAAGTTAGTAAATAAGGTTTATACCCTGTTAGTACCCATAAATTTTCCGTTCAAAATTAGAAAAGGTAATTTCAAAATATCTTTAGCTCTTTTGCTTGTATTAAATATTTTGCTCGTACTAAATAAGTTAACGAAAACATATATAAATTAATTCGGTTGCCTAAAAATTTGAAAAATTGAGAGTTTCTCCATTGAACTTTCTTTAAAAAAATGTTCTACATAGTTGTTATCCACTCAGCCTTTGAGTAATTACGCGAGACATCGATAACAATACCAACTCACAAGAAAAAGTATTCATGTTTTTTATGGTGTTATTAAAAGTTGGTTTCCTAAAAATATTTGAAACGTTAACCGCTAATAATACAAATAACTTTTTTGCACTTATAAAAATAACTTATCTTCATCTACAAAATATTCAGTTTCAATAGAGTACGAACTTGGAGTTTTACTGGTGTCCCTAGGATGTTAGCCGACTAGTTCTTCTATTTACAGAAAAAACTCATAACTGAACAAAACATCTTGTTAGTTTACTTTCAGGCAGAATCTCTAATATATCGTACCATTTGGTAACATACTAAAGGTTCACAAGCCATAACGGCTTGTAAACTTCCACCCTACCATTTTGCGGGAATAATACTGTTATTAGCCACCTCGTCTAAAGAAACAGTCTATTTCTCAGCCTAAAAAATTGTCGTGACTTATCAGACACAAATGAAAAAAATGTAAAATTTATAAATGAAATAAAAAATTTCAAGCAAAAATAAATTGTTTATATTAATTACTGTAAATATTGATATTTGTGTTTTTTTATTATTATTAACAAGAAAATTGATTCTAGTAGTTTTGTACTTCGTATAACATTCAACAATGGCTTTATTTTATTAAACATTTTAATTTAAGATTTCTAAAAATTGAATTTAATTACTTTCAATCTTAAAATATGAACACTTTAGTAAATGATAAATGTTGACTCATTACCAACTGGCTTGTAAATGTGGTTTGTGAATTTTTCAGCTATTTTCTATACACAGTGTTTATAAAATCTTTAATCATTTTTACTCTTATTAAACATTTTTTTTTATCTCAACTATTCTTGTTCTATTTTATTATCTTCTTTAGCATCGCTAATATTCTTCTGTGTAGGCTGTACATTTGTTTTATTCTAATATACTCAATTCTTTATTTAAGGATATAATGTAATATTAATATTTCAAAATTCTTCTTTAAACCACGCATACATGGGCTTTCAAAACGGTTGTCAATCACTGAGAAGTCTAATTTACATTATTTTCATCAGCATCAGTTTTAATATAATTAAATTATTCACAGCTGTCATTAGAGAGCAAGCTTCTACTGTACAAAGCCATATTGAAACCTCTGTGGGCTTATGGGTTACCGCTTTGGGGATCAGCTGCGAAATCGAATCTAGCTATCATCCAACGATTCCAGTCGAAAGTTTTACGAATAATAACAAATGCTCCATGGTGTGTGACAAATGATGCGTTGCATAAGGACTTACGTGTCAACACAGTGAAAGAAGAAATTACGCAGCTAAGTTCTAAATACAGTATCAAGAAAAATTAGCAGATCACCCGAATTCTTTGGCGCTTAATTTACTTGATAATAGCAAAGACGTAACACGACTAATATAATAAAATTGCTTGACCTTCCATTTAGATTCACCAACTAACCTACATTGTAAATAATTGAAGCCCACATCAACATCACATCATCTCTATTAATATCATCTTCACCCTCTACGCATTCTACTATCACCATTATTAATTTTGTTATCTTTTCTATTGCTGTTATTCGTCTTTTATCTAGTTAATATTTTCAAAAATTATACATAATTTTTTTCCCTTTTCGAAGCAATACCATTGGGTATTGTCTTCATCATGTGAACACTTTCATGTTATTTACTTACAGTTTTTTTTAAAACTGATTGTAAATAATCCCAGATGTTAGAAAAATAATACAAATTATATTTCTTATTGTTTTAAACTCAATTTAGACTATTATTATTTTGTTTCCCTACATGGTTTCTTTATTTAATGTATTATACGAGGGGTTAAGTTTGTAAATTTAAAAAATGCAAAGCTCTCTTTATCATTTTAGAATTTGACATCTAAAATTTTTAATATTAATTTCTAATTCACATAATTGCTATTTTCTTAAATTATTTTTAAATTATTAATTGAAAGAATTAAAATAATCAATTATAAATTCAGAACTTTGAATCTTAATACAGTATTAGGCTAACTATGTAATAAATTTAAATGCGGAACCTTATGAAGTTCAAAACAGCAGGTTTTTCATTAACCCTAAAAATACCGGTACGAAAATACGTATAATTTTTTTTGTCTTTAATTTTTATTACAGTACTGCACATTGAGCTGCACAACTTTCGTGTATGAGATTTAAATGGTGGTGCTGAATTTCACTTTAAGGAGAAGACGTACCCAGCGGTACATTCTCCATGTAAAACTACGGGTATTGTCCGTTATTCAGACCAAGAGGTCTCTACTTCATTTTCGCTTTAGACGTCACACAGTTGGGACGTAGGTATACATTTTTTGAATGTATTTAAAAAAATGTTTGTAATCCGTAATGTGTGTACGTTGCAATCTGTTCAAGAACAATAAGGAAGCCTATAACTCAATGTATTAAGGATGATGTGTACGACATGTAAATGAGAGTATATTATACTCTTGAACAGACTCAGGCCGAGCAGATAATTTATTTTATAGTTTTCCTTTTTCATTATTCATAAAAATACAAAAAAATATTTTCTAAATTTTGTTAACCTACTGGGTTAGTCTAGTGTTAAAGTCATAATCATTAACAAGTCATACACATAATGATCATCTCTTTGGATCTTTGGGTTGCTTATTGTTCTAAATTGAACAGAATGCAACTCACACGTATTAGGGATTAAAATTAAAATAAGAAAGTGAGTTTCAAACATTTAGAACCAGCTGACTGCTACACTCATCTTAAGTATACTATATATTTCTCCAACTAAACATTTGTTGTGGCTTATCAGACACAAATGAGTCACCTTCGTCCTACTAGATTCATAAAACTAAAGCAATATTAATCACATATATAATACAATTTTGTTTTATTAAAATGCATTCATTAAAGATTTAATCAAAGAATACAGTTATCTTATACGTCATTATAAGGTCATTAGGCAGATTGCGAACAGGTTTAACTGCATTTAATAAAAATATAAAACATTAATATTGCGTCTACAAATAGTAACTTTTTTTAATTATAGATTTACTGCAACTATTTACTTAAAACTAACGAACAGTTTTTCTTTAGTGATAATATTCCTTCCCCCCATATATATAATTATGTAGTCACCCATTGGTGATAGCACTTATTTTCTAATATCACATAGGCCTACAGTGTTCTATAAACACTAGAAATATTAATTTCTTAAATCTCTAACTTAAACCTTTTGTTAATCTACTAACTTAGGTAAATATACGTATAACTATAACTAAAAATAGCCTAACCATTAGTTTTAGTAATGTATATTATATACATGATTTAAAAGTATTTTACTCTTATATATATATAGTTTAACAGTACTTTTATTAGTCTTATCTTAACGCACTATTACGCCTAACTATTACTCTATTAATAATATTTTTTGTTAACAAACTAAATCTACAGGCTTAGTTATTTTCAGTCGCCGAACTATTACACTTTTAATAATATTTTTTTAACAAACTAAATCTACATGCTTAATTCTTTTCAGTCGCCTAACTATTACACTACTATCCAACAGTTGAAGCGTTTTAACATTGACGTAATCGTGAAGACAATCTTCGTGTTTCTTGACTCACTTACGCACTTCTTCCACTACTGTGTTAATTTGTAAGTCACGATGGATGCCGCTGTTGCAGGCATACCATGGAGCGTTTACAATGTTTCTGAGCACTCTGTTCTGGAACCTTTGGGTAAAATTTATGTTGCTTGCTTATGTGCAGCCATAGATATATAGGGTGATTCAAAAAGAGCGCCGGTTTTGATATATCAAATTAAGAGATTTATTTTATTGAAAAACTGAAAATAAATACATCAACAAGTTCATCTTTCCTTCCGATTTTATGTATGAAAAATGATGTCATGCATGTGTCCTCCTCTACTGCGCTGGCACACATCAACTCTGTCCATGAAATTGGATATTACTGCACGACAAGTTTCGACTTCTGTAGTGGAAAATTGATGTAAGTTCCTCGAAAGAGAGGCGACCTCCACCAAATTATGTAGTATAAAAATGGTGTTAAATACAACAAGGTGCTTCCACCAAATTATGTAGTATAAATATATGAAGTAATTTTTGTCAGGTACATACAGCTGCGAACGACTGCCTCCACCAAATTATGTAGTATAAAAATGAAGTAGTAAAACCATTTTTTGTAGTAAAAATGAAGTTACATAAAGCACGGCGAACTGCACCATTTGTGTAAGGTGTTTTGCAGAGATAATGCGGGGGCTTCCACCATCCAATTTTAGAATCCAACCAGACGCTGAAATTGGACTCAGGGGATTATTGGCAACCCAGATTTGAATAACGTAGCTCTATTGATGGTAAAAACTCGCTTTTAGTACTGCGATGGTTTGGTTGAATAACCACACAGGTCTAGACACAATGACATTTTACACAGAAAGAAAATAATAAAAAAATTAATGAGTAACTAAAATAATTTATTAAAGAATAACTAAAAACTAAATAAAATAAATAATATTATGAATTTAAGTAAACGGTTAATTCGTATAGAATTTAAAAAAAAATTGGTTAAATAACAATACAGTTTAAGAAAAAATAAAATAAAATTTGGAAAAAAATTTAATATTAACAAAACTTGATTTAACTATAGAAAATACTTAATATGAATAATAATAAATTAATAGGAACATTTAAGAAAACAAAACTATTTTTAAAGTCCTTGGACTGAAACGGGAAAAGAAATCTCTTGGGCAGAGTTTAATAAATGATTAAGTGAAGAAAAATAAATACAGAAATGTATTTATTTTTTTTTTTTGGGGAAAACTAAATAAAATTAAGACATAAAAAAAAAACAAATTGTGAGTTGAAATTTAGTAAAAGAATTACTTAGAAAAATTTAAGTAATTCAGTGGCCATTGAACAAGAGTTTAAAAAGAAAAAAAAATGTCATATTTTAAAGATTTAAATAATTTAAAAGAAAACGAAAGATACTGAAATTAGATAATGTTTTGTTACTTAAAAACTATTTAAAAAAAATTTAAAAGAAAAGAGAGATTTATTTATAAATAGGATATTTAAAACACCATAATAATATTAAGAAACATTATGAATTTAAATTTAATAAAAAATAGATTAAAAAAAAATTGTTTAAGTTAAACCTGAAAAAATTATTAAACATGGTACTTAAATTTAAATTTAGGTAATTTTCCCATATTGGGAAAGAAAAATTATTTACCTGTAAAATTTGATCCTATCGGTACGACCTCCTGTCCAAGACAAGCGTAAAAAACTCAACGCACACAAAGGCAAAAAAAGGTCATTCCCCTAACGTTCACGAATGGAAGCGTTCGAGGCTGCGAAAAATGCCGATACATCGGAAATACTATAAATTTAAACGAGGAAAAATATATGAAAAAAGATTAAAACGACAGTAACAGAGAGAGAGAGAGAGAGAATCAATCGTGTAAGATAGAAAGAGAGAGAGATACAAATTACACGTGTTAGCAACTGAACAATGAAGAAGCAGCGACAAAAATGCAATCGGACACCGGACGTAAGCCTAAGAATTAAAAACGTAAATTAAAATACGGAATAAAAATCTAATGAAATAAAACCAACTGGAAATAAATGAATAAAATAATTAGATTTAATGAAGAAAATTACATAACCCTTAAAATATAATAAATCCGGCACAAAATCAAAAAAACGGGATTGTAAATGAATTGAGAAGATTTTGGAGACAAAATCTTAGAAATTCATTACACTCCCCCCCCTTAGGAAGAAAAAGAAGACAACTAGATCTGAAGAAAATCAAAGGTAGTGGCGTTGATGACAAGAAGAAAAATATCTCGTTTTCTGCAGAAAATGGTCAAGCAATCTTTACATTCAATGAACGTTGATAAAATAGCATATAATTAAATTGATATGATTATGTGTTTGTTTAAAATTTGATTTAAATTACTCTATCATATGGTATTAATTAATTTGAATCATAATCATATATCATTAATTTTATTTTGTAAGTATAACTGGTGTGTTTGTATATATTTTTTTTTTAAGAATTGAATCAAGTCTTAATTTATTAGAATAGATTGTAATTACTTGATTATTTGTTAGTTTGATTGCAAAAATTACTAAAAAATTTTCCTGAACAATGTGAATTTGAAATTAGTGTATGAATTTTAAAATGTATGTGTTATTATACCTAAACATATATACATAAACATAATAGTAAAATAAATTTGATTAACAATAGCACCCCAAGGATTTGGTGTTAGGGTAGGTGTAAGAGAATTTTAAGGGCAGGAATTAATAAAATGTATGGAATAGTTGGGATGGAAAAATGTATGTTAGAGGAATTATCGGTAATTGGTAAAAAGAAAAATTAGGAATAATATCAATTGGACGATGACTAATTTGTATTAGGAAAGCTATGGGAAAGAAAGGAATTGTACTGAACATGTGACCTCTTGTAGATGGACATCAAAATGGCTGAATTGTAGTTGAAGATGGAAAATTGTTCAAGTTCTTGAAGTTTCTCTAGTTGGAAGGTTGTATTATCGATCCAGTTTGTAATGTTGGAAGTTTATATTCTTGAACGGGATATGTGATGAGTCCGTAAGCAAAAAGTGTCGGTATGTTCTCATAACAGCTGTATGTTGTTTTTTTTTAAATGTTAATACATTTGGCTTTGATGTACAGGAACAACCAATGTATTGTAAATTTGAAGTCGAAGTGGTAATTCTTGAAGATCTGGTAATAGAAGTTCTTTAGGTAAAATCTTTGTTGAAATGTGTTGTGAAAAATAGTGTTCTTGAATTTGTTGTAACGACGTTTTTAAATTGATACGAGAATACGATAAATAAAATACAAGAAATTCTTCATAATGGAAAAGATTGTGAGTTCTTCTGCGTTTCATTAGCTTGAAGTCAAAAGATGATATCTTTAAAATCATGATATTTTTGTTAGTTAAAAAAATCTTGAGGATTGTGAACTGTTGCATTCAGATGCTGCATTGTAGACTGGTACGATGCGCTGGAAGTCCATTGGTCCTCTCGTTGAAAAGACAGCTGATGGTTGAGTAAAGTGGGTGAAAAAATTTTTAGGAAAATATACAGGAATACTTGGGTATGACCTAGGAATTGATTAAATTAAGGATATGGATGCTTTAGAAACAATTGTGTAAAGAATAGGTATGGTATGTATGTTATGAAGTACATTATTGGAAGTTGGATAAACAGCATGAGGAAGCATAAGGGAAATTTTGATGAGTATGATAATTTTTGGAAGGAAAACTCGGGTGAATAGGTCGTATGAGAATACTAATGGATGGAGTGTACTATTTTACAAAAAGAAAGTTTGTCTTTTGAAATGGAAATTAAAATAACCTAATTAATGTTTTTAGAACACATTGTAACCAGATAAAAGTAATTTGTATAGTACTATATTTATCTGTAAAGATTTATTAACTTTAATAATAGTTTGTTTTAAATTGTGCAAATCATTTCATGGATCAAATGAAAGTTTTATAAGTTAATCAATTTTGTAATTTCATCAACATAGTTGAAGTTAAATGAGTATGGCAGTTATTATAAAAATGTTATAAGTTGGTATTTACTATTAGTACAAAAGAATAGGTCACTTGAGCATCTACCATATGAGCAGAGAATGAGATATAATTGTAAAATAGCATTTATGAGTTAAAAACATGGACGGAAGAGTAAAATATAAGATTTAGCTTGATATGAATAAAATATCAATATGTTAATTGGTGTTTTAAATATATATGTAACTTAATTCTAACTTAAATACTAGCTTATGAAAATATAATATAATAAATTTGCCGTGTCGCAGTGATCGTTGTTGTATACTTGAAAGTTTACGAAAAAGATTTTTGTAATTGTAATATTTTTAAGTTAAAAGTCCAAAGGAAAAATATTTTTCTAATATATTTATTGAACGTTAAAAGTTCCACTTGTAATAATTGTTTGTCCATGACAACGCGTAAAACAAAATTTGTTGTGTGACAAAAGTATCTGTTGTAATAAATGTTTATTTACGAGAAATCTTTTTATTAACACTAATTTTTTTTTTTGCGATTGTATAAGTTCTTTTGCGATCAATGTTTATCAGAGAAATTGATTGTTTAATTTAAAAAAAATATTGTGTAATAGAGTCTTTAAAATAGTTGTTTTTGTGTGAAAGGTATTTGTTACACTGATTATTTTCACTGTAATAAATGTTGTTTCAATAAATTTTCGCGAACATTTAACTGTATTATGTAAAAAGAAGTTCGGTCATTGATTATGTAAAAATGTATTCTTGTACGTAGGTAAACCTGGTAACTGTAGGTTGATGATCTCTGACGGATGATCATAGCTGACAGGAACTTAGTAGGATGCTGGTAGTTGAAAAACAAGATTGGTCACTGCGTTTGTCGGCTCTCTTAATGACTAATGGTGTATGACTCACTTGATCTGCGGTGGTTCTGGGAGGACTCAGGAAAAATCTCCATCTGTTGACAAGTTAAAAGCAATTTAAGCTCACAAAAATAATATAAATTGTTAATATGTGTTCCTAACAAGCTTCGTTGTAGTAAAAAAAATCATCATAGAGGGAAATAATTATTAAATACATGAATAAATAATTAATGATTATAAATAAATATATGTATAATGACAAGTGATTATAAGTTTATAAGATTATCAGTATATAAGATGATAAGTCGTGAGGAGTACATTTACATACTAGTTTAGAAAAATTATCCCATTGTAATGCGCAAAACAAAAAATTATCTGTAGACTGTGAACTATTTTGTAATAAAAATCTACTATGTTCTTCTTAAACAGGAAGCATCAATTGATAGACTAACTAATCTATTAATATTTATTTCATCGCTTAAAAACTAAAACTCTTCTTGAGTAAATACTGTCTTACAAACTAAAGTTCTTGCTGAATAAATATATCGTCTTAAAGTCTAAAGTAGAAAATGAAATCAACTGAAAACGTTGTACTGACTGAATAGCACATACATAACTACACCTAGCCAGGGCCTAGGCATAGAGGGCACAAGGCTCCTTTCCAGCGATGCCAGAAACCATGACTTCCTTGTACTTGAAGTTTGAGATGAGAAAATATAAAACCAGTAATATACTTATAACTAAAATGCTTGTAGTGTAACTTGTAACTCATAAAATCATAATTCCTTAACCTAATATTCAATAATAATCATTCATATAATATAATATCAATTGTTTAACGGGTGACTGCTGAAGATTAAAAACATTGCGCTGAAGGTGATGCACTAATGTAACTATGTCTAGCCAGTTCCTAGACACAGAGGGCACAAGGTTCCTTTCTGGCGGATGCCAGAAACCATGACTTCCTTGTACTTGAGATTCATAAATAATAAAATAATAAAATCATCCATCGTTGGAGTGGCTTAAAAACTAAAATGAAGGCTGAAAATAATCTTATCACTAACTTAAATCTAATTATGTTGTAGTAAAATCTGAGAACAGCAATGTAAAATGATTGTATTTAGAAGTAGAAGGAATGGAATGGGATAAACTCACGACAAATTCTAAAAAAAAATTAATAGGAAGAGTAAGGGCATGGATATAAGGAAAAATAAAATAAACAAAATTAGCATACAAGGTGTTTACAAAGGTAGGAAACCTAATACGAAGCTAACATGTCTTCAAACAAGTCGTACCTCATTCTAATTATTGAAAAAAAATCTAGGGATAGCAAAGAAAATCTTAACAGGACATTGTATGTGGTGTGAAAATTTGAAAATACCTGAAAATTTAGAAACGAGTTTCATGAATCAACGGAAAGTTAACTCCGGACAAAAATGGGCAGAAACCAGAGTAAAGAAATCCAAAAACAAGAAAAACGGACACACGTCGGGCAACAATTTGGAGAAACAACAAAAAAAGATAGAAGGAAAAATGCACTACGATTTGCCCCCTGATTCAAACTCAAACAAGCACACACGCAATCACACAATCAGAGACAGCCAACATTCATTTGCATTCATCCATCACATACAATCTTGATTGGATAGAAAATCTCACTCTGTGGGTAAAGTACCACGCTTCTCGGAACCCAACCCGAGAAGTTAGGTAAAGAATAAGACTTTGTACTCAATCGAGGTAGGGCAAATTGTAGACATTGGAAAAACACAAGGACAAGGTAAGGGATCGAAGGAAGCTACCCCTCAATACAAACTGAACACAATTAGGCGTCCCTAGGAGCTTTCCGAAGTGTGAGAACTCATGGAAGAAAAGTAACTTAAATAAAAATATGTGAAATGAAAGTAAACTGGTAAAAATGAATGAAAAACAGCTGATACTAATGAAACATACTGAAGGCTACCTAACAATAAATAAGAATAAAATGGAAAGTACTTCAGAAAACTAACTGTTTGTGAAGAAAAATGGGAAATATAGGTAAAAACTTGTTGAAGTACGATGACGGATTGAGAACAAAATGAAGTAAATAATAAAAGAAACATCTTATAAAAGGTAAACCTATAAATAAAATTCAAAGCATCAAAATAAAAGATAAAAATGTAACTACAGTAAAATCGAATGCCTAGTGAAAACTGGTCACTAAATTGAGACATTAAGAAAAGAGTCAGTAATGAATAAATAAATAAAATAAGAGAAAATCACATCGTCCAAAAATGAAAATTGTTGTAAAATCTAATGTAAATTGAATCAGAATGTTAAAATAATGAGAATATAACTGAAGCATTGGTAATTATAGAAATAAAATATGCATCAAAAATTAATTGTAAAATCTAATGTAAAATATGAATGGAACCACAGATCAAGAAACCCAGAGACGAGAAGTCATGAATATTATAAAAACTAGAAATAATTCTATGAACTTAGGATAATTATAACCTAACTGAAATATAGGTAAATATATCATCTAAAATCCTAAAATCTAAATTAAGATTAAAAACCCAAATAAAATTCAAAATGACAGGAAAATAATCATGAAATCGTCACTCATTAAGAACTGTTTAACATAACAAATCCATACGTAAGTTTTAAATGATAATGAATAAAACGTAATATTAAATTTGTAACCACAGTAGTTATATTTAGTGAGAAGGTGATTGAACATTCATTTTAAATAAAATTTAGATTAATAAAATTCAGTGCGATCAGCACTTTGTAAATATCATCAAATCATGTAAAATTCAATTTAAATCCAAAATTAATTTGAAAAATTAATTCATATTACAGTTCTTAAGAAGCTACCTATTTCATGTTTATTAAACACTGGATAAATAAAGTAATCAAGTATATAGACAATTTCTGTAAGATAACAGATAGACAGACATAATAAATCCTACAAAATAAAAATAGGCATGAAGAAAAAGAATTATAAACTTATTACAGGAGGAAAATAGTGACTGAATAAAATGAACAGAGAAGAGCAAAAATTAAAGTCAGAAAGAAACTAAAGTGAAAATATGGATTGGAAAGATAATAACAGCTGTAATACTTGAAAACAAAGAAGTCAACATTTGTGGGAAGAAATTGTGAAAAAAAAACGCGAAAATTAAAACCCGTAAAAGTACATTATAGAAAAACTAATAAAATGACCATATGAAGTGTAACCAGAACATGTAACCAGAAGCGAGATAACGCGTAAATAAATCTACGTACATGAGAAGTTATGTATTAAAGTATATAGAAATGAAAACAGATTATATAAAATCGGTAACGTTAGACGTAAAATTACATAGAAAAAATAAACACATAGTAATCATTAAAACTGAATATAAAAATTATGAGTGTAAAATGAATTGTTTATACTTGCGATTGTTTTATTATTAATACTTAGTACAAAGATTCCTGTAGAATATACGTAGTAGAGTTGATTGAACTGTCTTGTCTGAATGAAACAGCTGTTCTAGTATTGTCAATGAAAACTGTGTTGACTTTGTATTCTTAAGAATGATCTCTGCTTTCTCTCATCCAATTACCCTGGTATATTATGCAAAAACAAGAAAAACATATATTAGTTTGAGTTTTATGACATAAAATTATTAATACTAATTAAAAGTAATTTGAAAAATTTAATGGCCAAATATGAGTTGGACCAATTCGCCACTGACGGCAACTGAAAATTTTGCATGAAGTTAAACTGTTTTAAAAAAAACACCCAAATTTAACGTAGGTACATAGTGTTGAGGTTTATAAAATGCACCTAAAATTGAGCAATAATTCGGTAATAAACCGCTGTAAAAATTATCATAATTTTATAAATTAGTTATTTCATTAAATTAAGAAACATCCAGTCGTGACGAAAAACTTCATAAATAATTTTCCACACAAATACTTCTGTATATATTGGATTGCAAAGGCAAATCACTGAATAATAGTACAGAACTTATTCTGCTGTTAACAGCTATTTACGCATAGATATAGCTTAACTGTAATTATAACAACAACGAAAAATTAAATTACCACCTGAAAACATGTAAAATTTTATTAACAAATAAGTAAATAAGTGCAAACAATACAAATAAATAATTTTAAAACACAGTTATAGTATTTTAGGAGATTTTACAGAAAAAGTTAGAAAAACCTAGTGTGACTTAGAAGACATTTAATGAAAAAAGAAAGTGCATTGGAAAGGCCTGAAAATCAGATACAATAAAACCTAAAGTGAACAAACAATAAAACAAGTAGTATGGTTAAAAACTGATAGTAACTGCAAAGCAATAGGTGAAATAACAAAAGAAACAATACAGAAAACAAATTGAACCAACCTGCAACATTCACAAGACGTATCGGTACTGAATAGAAACGCAAAATTGCACCAGACTGACTGATGTGAAACCAAAAGTTTCAAATAGAAGGGGATGGAACAATGAACATAGAACAGGTTTAGGAGACCAAGGCCTAAAAACTGCCCGATGTAAACAAACGAAGGGTCGGGTGCATGCAACCCCTTATAAAAATATAACAAAATCTATCTTTGGACAAAGGCATAATATTGTAAACGAAATCTCTGAATAGAAGTCAAGTAAGAGAAAAAAAAATACAGTATTTGTTACTTACAGAAACATCCCTCAATTATTCCTAACCTGAAAAACGCTTAAAATACCATAATTAAAAAATTTAATATATTAAAATTAACATGTAACTTAGCTTAGCAATATAGGTATTAAATGTAACTAACAAAAATTTTAAAATCATGTGTCTTGTCATTGAATCAAAATCACGGCGCTACTCCACCAATTTATGTAGTATAAAAATGAGGACGCAACACGGCGCCTCTACCAAATTATGTAGTGGAAAATTGATGTAAGTTCCTCGAAAGAGAGGCGACCTCCACCAAATTATGTAGTATAAAAATGGTGTTAAATACAACAAGGTGCTTCCACCAAATTATGTAGTATAAATATATGAAGTAATTTTTGTCAGGTACATACAGCTGCGAACGACTGCCTCCACCAAATTATGTAGTATAAAAATGAAGTAGTAAAACCATTTTTTGTAGTAAAAATGAAGTTACATAAAGCACGGCGAACTGCACCATTTGTGTAAGGTGTTTTGCAGAGATAATGCGGGGGCTTCCACCATCCAATTTTAGAATCCAACCAGACGCTGAAATTGGACTCAGGGGATTATTGGCAACCCAGATTTGAATAACGTAGCTCTATTGATGGTAAAAACTCGCTTTTAGTACTGCGATGGTTTGGTTGAATAACCACACAGGTCTAGACACAATGACATTTTACACAGAAAGAAAATAATAAAAAAATTAATGAGTAACTAAAATAATTTATTAAAGAATAACTAAAAACTAAATAAAATAAATAATATTATGAATTTAAGTAAACGGTTAATTCGTATAGAATTTAAAAAAAAATTGGTTAAATAACAATACAGTTTAAGAAAAAATAAAATAAAATTTGGAAAAAAATTTAATATTAACAAAACTTGATTTAACTATAGAAAATACTTAATATGAATAATAATAAATTAATAGGAACATTTAAGAAAACAAAACTATTTTTAAAGTCCTTGGACTGAAACGGGAAAAGAAATCTCTTGGGCAGAGTTTAATAAATGATTAAGTGAAGAAAAATAAATACAGAAATGTATTTATTTTTTTTTTTTGGGGAAAACTAAATAAAATTAAGACATAAAAAAAAAACAAATTGTGAGTTGAAATTTAGTAAAAGAATTACTTAGAAAAATTTAAGTAATTCAGTGGCCATTGAACAAGAGTTTAAAAAGAAAAAAAAATGTCATATTTTAAAGATTTAAATAATTTAAAAGAAAACGAAAGATACTGAAATTAGATAATGTTTTGTTACTTAAAAACTATTTAAAAAAAATTTAAAAGAAAAGAGAGATTTATTTATAAATAGGATATTTAAAACACCATAATAATATTAAGAAACATTATGAATTTAAATTTAATAAAAAATAGATTAAAAAAAAATTGTTTAAGTTAAACCTGAAAAAATTATTAAACATGGTACTTAAATTTAAATTTAGGTAATTTTCCCATATTGGGAAAGAAAAATTATTTACCTGTAAAATTTGATCCTATCGGTACGACCTCCTGTCCAAGACAAGCGTAAAAAACTCAACGCACACAAAGGCAAAAAAAGGTCATTCCCCTAACGTTCACGAATGGAAGCGTTCGAGGCTGCGAAAAATGCCGATACATCGGAAATACTATAAATTTAAACGAGGAAAAATATATGAAAAAAGATTAAAACGACAGTAACAGAGAGAGAGAGAGAGAGAATCAATCGTGTAAGATAGAAAGAGAGAGAGATACAAATTACACGTGTTAGCAACTGAACAATGAAGAAGCAGCGACAAAAATGCAATCGGACACCGGACGTAAGCCTAAGAATTAAAAACGTAAATTAAAATACGGAATAAAAATCTAATGAAATAAAACCAACTGGAAATAAATGAATAAAATAATTAGATTTAATGAAGAAAATTACATAACCCTTAAAATATAATAAATCCGGCACAAAATCAAAAAAACGGGATTGTAAATGAATTGAGAAGATTTTGGAGACAAAATCTTAGAAATTCATTACACTTCCATTTGCCCGATAACCCGTCGAATTTCCTCCTTCAAGTCATTGATGTTTCGGGGTTTATTGGCATACACCAATGACTTCAGATGACCCCAAAGAGGAAAGTCACAAGGCGTCAAGTCACACGACCTTGGTAGCCATTGATGGTCGGAATTACGAGAAATGGTGCGATCCTGGAACCGTTCACGGAGCAACAACATTGTTTCTCGTGCAGCGTGATAGGTGGCACCATCCTGCTGAAACCACAACTCGTCAATGTCCATTCCATCCAAATGACGCCACAAAAACTCCCTAATCATCGTACGGTATCGGTCTCCATTTACTGTCACGGCTTGTCCTTCTTGATTTTCAAAAAAGTAAGGGCCGATGACACCGCCCGACCAAAAGCCGCACCAAACTGTCACTCGCTGTGCATACAAGAGAAACTACAACTGAATCGTCAATCGGAATGTTCTCCAAAATAGAAATGAGGTCAAACAATGTTGCCAACCGATAAACAAAAATTTACCAGCCGTTTAAAAACCGGCGCTCTTTTTGAATCACCCTTTACAAGCCGTAGGTCCATACCGGTTTTAGCACTTGCTTGTATAGAAGCAATTTATTGAAAGTTTACAGTTCAGAGATCCTACCAAACAGCCAATTCATTTTTCTGTACTTAATTTGTAATTCTTTCTTTTTCTTCTTAACGTGCTCCTTCCCCCTCCCCCAGCTTTGGATCCAGGGTCATCCCAAGATACTTTGCTGTGTCGGCCAAAGGTACTGGATTGCCATTGATAGTTATCAGACTGTGATTAAGGTTTTTGTAAAATTTACATGTACTGACTTATGTTCATTGAGTCTGATCTTCCATTTTTTGGTCCACATACTAACTGCAGTTATAGCTCGCTGTAGTTTTTCGGTCGAATCCTCTACTGAATTTCCTGACGGCTGTAATATCAGCAAATGTTCCAATAATTGCTTCTTTACTTACTGGCAGATCACTGGTGTATAGGGTATACAAAACAGAAAACAATACGCTCCTCTGTGGAATGCCAGCATTGATCGGCTTGACTTCAGAATAACTGTCTTCCTGCTTCACCCTAAAAACTCTTCCAGAGATGTACGAATTTAATATTCGAGATAAACAAGTTGGCAGCATTCTTTATAATTTGTATGACAAACCTTCTTGCCGAAAAAGTAAATTGATGACTACTTGTAATAGTTGTTAACTTGAAACGCATGTAGTTCCCACTCGACACAAGCTATATGGGATGGGGGACCTGTTATTTTATCATTTAACAAAAATTGTAATTCTTTTGAGCATACTAGAGCTTTGTTTAATTTTTATAAAAGGTGCTAATTAATAAAAACGCAGGCTACATCTATGTGGTACTTGAGAAATAATTAATAATGAGAAATAATTCCATCCATTGTGAACAGAATCATTATTCCTAATACTCAAATAATTTTTCTTGTACGCCTATAAATAAAATAGATTTATAACCAAGCAATTTCAAACGGTATTTTTTTTTTTTTTTTTACTTGTGAGGCCACAATGGACCACTTCAGCCACAACATGAAAGACTCTTCTTCGATCTCTGAGCCTTGATCTTTACCCAGTATTCCCTCATTCTTTGTGATCTCTGAGCCCGGAGTTCTTCCGTCACCCTCTGCACTCTTCTAGTCTTGGTTTCCGGTTCCAAAGCCAGATCCTTCAACTTTCTATAACTCTCAGACTTGAACCTCACATCCTCCAGCGTCAACCCAAACCTTTCCAAGTCCTCCTTGACCTCCTTCGTCCAGTTCAAACCGATTTTAAAATCCCAGACACTTTCAATAAGTCGTCTTAGTACTCTGTTCTCCGGTGTTCTAAGGATATGGCCCAAAAAGGAGATTCGTTTTTTTCTAATTGTGTCTAGTATTGGCTCCGAAATTTTATAGACTTCATTATTTGGTAGCAGTCTCCAACTATTATCTTTGTATATTCTCTTACCAATACAGGTTCTAAGGATTCTTCGTTCTAACGTCAGGATTCTGTGGGTTTTAGTTTTTTGTGACAGTTTTGTTAGGGTCTCTCCACAGTAAGTCACTGCAAGTTGTATTACCATTTTGTAATGTCTTACCTTTGTATTTACCGACATTGACTTCTTGTTGTATGTGGTGTGGGTGATGAACTGAGCTCTCATTAACTTTTTGGTCCTTTCCGCCCATGCTTTCCTGTCATTGCAACTCATGTTCAATACCTCCCCCAAGTACTTGAAATTCCGTACCACTTCTATTACTTGACCTCCCATTGAAATCCTGGGGTCCATGTTAGTGTTCCCAATTATTTTCGTCTTCCGAAGGAGATCTTGAGTCCAAACCTTCCCGCTAACCGTCCTAAGCTTGTTACTTGTTTCTTTAGTTCCTCTACAGACCCACTCAACAAGGCCAAGTCATCTGCAAACCCCAGACAGCCAAGGTGAACTTTACTTTTGCATTTCCCGCAGCTAATCCTTGCTATAATTTAAAATAAGAATTATTTCTTTGTTAAATAAGAAGGGAATTTAATACTTCTTCGTTGTTTTAAAATTTCTGTTGATGATTTTACATGAAAATATGTTACATAAAAAGTAAAGAAAACCGTTCAAAATATTAAAATTGAAAACTGCACATAAAATTAAACAATAAGTTAAATGTGGTTGAACTTTTGTGAGAAACATTGTAGCATAAGAAAAAAACGACTGACTACGTAGAAACTACAAAAAGTTGAGTAGTTTAGGGAGAGTTATTGAAGACAGTTTCTTACAAACTTTTTTTAACTTCGGAACCCTGAAATCGCGAGAATCCTAATCTAAAAATATATTTTTCTATATATAAATGTGAAAGTTCACATTGACCCAATCTCTTATTTTTAGTTAGGGTCTATCTTATATTTCCAATAATCCTAGACAGCTGGAATTCTTAAAATTTGTTCCTTAGGAATTTAACAAAAAACCTGAATCTTTCGTTTTTCGATCCCCTGTACTTAAGAACTAAAAGAAGTTTATAATTTTGATATATTGCATGTAACTGCTACTATTATACCTTCCCCAAGAGTTACAAATTTAAAAATTATTAATTGTTTTTCCTAAGTGTTAACTAAGAAAAATGGAACTTAAATCTGGCTTTTAATTTCCTATGCGGGTATTAGGAAATAAGATAGACCGATAAGATTCATTGTACTTGTTTTTAGCAATAATAAATAAACAAATATTACGACCACAAAGGTATAAAGAGTAAAACGGGGATAAATGCTTAATTCAATATCTCTGGCTCTAAAAATGTTCCTATACTGCTAATCTGTACTAACGTTGTTTTTGTACTTAAATAGATTAAAACTAGTCTAAAAGACCGATCATTAATTTTTCCTTCATATTCGCTTAAAAACTTTACGAGTATACTTAAATTATATAATCCATTCAACGATGTTTTATATCTTAACACTGAAATATACATAAATCTACTTTTCATTTAAATCACTACTTTTGCATTTCAGACGGCTCAGCTTTAACAAATCACACTGCACTGTTACACTAGCTGGAAGTGATTCTTTCTCTTAAGCCTTCTAGGAACATTTTTATGGTCAAAAAGTTGAATTGCTTCAGGATTGATGTGACCATGTAGACGAGCTTCTTGTTTGACAGTAAATCTTCTTATTTCACTGGACACAAAAGGGATATCCAGATCTCTATGCAGATTACTATTTCTAACGTACCAAGGGGCGTTAACCATAGCTCTTATATCTGTACTAATATTATAAAAAAGCAATGCTTGTAGTTCCAGAAACTAAAAAACTGTTTACAAAGTTTTTTTAGTTGTAAATCGTAGAGGTTATATATATATATATATATATATATATATATATATATATATATATATATATATATATATAAGTAAATCGCTAAGAAACGCTATTACAGCATTACACAATATTTAAATTTTAAAACATTTTTTACTGATATCAATAAAATTCTTGTTATCAGTACTAACTGGTTTTTAATTTGTATATTTGTGATCTGGCTTTTAATGTGAAAATTATGTAAGAAGTTAAATGCCTTAAGTTTTGTTTACTGTAAAGAGCAGTGAACGATGAGTTGATTTTTCTATACGTATCTATAATGACCTTATCTAATTTCGTTAAATAATATAATTTAAATCAAATATAATTTCATCTACTTTTTGTAAAATTTTCTCATAGAAAAATACTTTTCATTGATTAAAACGAAATGACATTTTTGTATTGAAGGTTAGAATGTAGATCGCGCTTTTCCTTACAATTTCCCGTCAAGATTTTCATGCGACGATTGCGCTGAATCACGCTAACTTAACATTTTACATTTCACCTACCTTAAAGTAAAAATCTAATATTCTGTTAAAAACTTAGTCAAATATACAACTAGGGTGCTCGCTATATTGCCAGTTTCCAACACCTTTTCAAGCCGTACAGAACTACTTACTCCTTGCAGTGATATTTCTGTCTCTGACATGAAAGGAATAAAATATGTAGCTATTTAAATATTACAAGTACTTTTCCATATTAATTCAAATTTAAGAACGCAATATCTAAACTATCAGCTCTAAAATAAATTTGAATATGGTTTTAAATTTTTGTAGAAATGTAAACTTTTCGAGCAGTCTTTTCTTAGAGTGAAAAATCATGATACATATTTTAATAAGATTTTCAGTCCACTTAGTAATCGAGGACGATGCGTAAAAGCGTGAACTAATTTCTACACAAAATTATAGTGACATGGCAATATTTTCCTTTTTTTCGACTTTCTGAATGACTTTGCCACAATGGGGGTAACATAATGAATCAAACATAATTTAATAATCAATCATTTAATCATAAATCGTGACCTCAACATAAACTCAGTTTACGTAATTATTAAGAAAAATATAAACTCATTTTTTTAAATAAAAATTAAACACAAATCCAAACGTATCAACATTGTCACAATCAGATTGGCTACAAAATTTGCAAAGAAAATTAAAGCGTGGCTGGATTAAGGATCTTGGTTATAACTCTTTGCCTCTTGGTAATTTCCACGATTAAATCAAGATAAGGACATAATATTCATTCTTAGATAAACATTAACCCACCGGGTTGGTCTAGAGGTAAAGTCATCGCCAAAATTAGCTGTTTAACAGCTGATTTTCGGAGACGAAGGTTCCTGGTTCAAATATTAGTAAAGGTAGTTACTTTTATACGGATTTTAATACTAGTCAGTGATTGCCGGTGTACTTTGATGGTTGGGGTTCAATTAACCATACTCTCTCAGGAGTGGTCGACCTGGGTCTGTACAAGACTACACCTCATTTACACGTCATACACATCATCCTCATCTCATTGGGTCATGGGGTTGCTTATTGTTCTGAATTAAACAAATTGCAACGTACACATATTAGGAATTAAAAAAAAGAAAAAATAAACATAAACACTGCTGACTGTATTTATTTAAAATTGTAATTACTTACGAATAAGGGAAAAAATTGACGCTCTCTGTGGCCCAGTAGTCAGAGCACTAAACTGTGCTGTTCACTGAAAAGCGAAAGGTTCCGCATTTGACTCCCGGGTCAGGAATGAAATTTCAAACCTACGGTTTCCGTACTATGAGGCACTGTAGTTACTAATAACGAAAGTGGTTGATGCGACTTCAAATAAACTAAAAGAAATACCGTGTCTATCTGATACATTTGATACAGCTCACCATTTATTGAACAATTTATTGGACTGGTAATTACTAATTAATTTCGTTAGAAAGAAACATATATTATTATAAAATTATTCGAAAAATTGTTTAGGATAATTGTTTTACAATAAATATATAAAATCGACTGCAATCATTTGTAATGGGACTACAAACAAATAATTGCCAACTTAAAATACTCGGCATAATATAGTAATTTAATAAATTAAACAGGGTCAGAGATAATTTTTCTGTAATTTTCTAATTTACAAAATGATTATCTGGTTTTCAATTACTTGCGATTAAATAAATAAATTTTCCTTTATAAAAATCTACATGTTATTTTAATTTTTTTTCACATTAATATAATAGATTAGTGAACTCAGTTATAAAAACAGATAATATATTTTTAGAGATTTATAAAATGTGATTAGTTAAAAAAAGTCTATGGTTTTTTATTCCCTAAAACCTTTATAAATTAAAATTTTTAAACGTGTTGAAAATAAAGTGTAAACGATTTAAGCCAAAACTTTAATTAGAGTAAATCCATTTTATATTTACTTTTAGTATATTGTTTACTTTTTAATGTTAAATTTTTACAGCAATAAACATACATAAATGTACAAGTGTGTGATGATAATTCATTTAAATAAATTTCAATCAAATTGAGACAATCAATTTGTGATAGTTATTGGTGGTATTAATATGTTAACAAATATAAATTTTAAATCATGTAAATATTAATGAACATTGTTTAATAAAATATCAGATAATGTTAATATTTAAATGTGTGGATGCTTAACAAAAGAACAATGTTTTGTTGTGGTGTAAATTTATTTAGACTTTATTAAAACAATGAAATTAAAGTTTAAAAAAATTGATTTTTATTTTTACATATATCAGTTTTACAATACAAAATGGATTATTATATTTAATCTCATAATAAATACATTAACATGTTAGTTAATCTAGATAAATCACATTATGAAGGATCTATTTTACAACAAGGATAATATTAATATTGAAACATGAGTTTTCATTGAATACTTTAGTATCAATAATTAATATAGTATAAAAAATATCATGAATTATTTTCACGGCATGTAAATGAAATTATTATTAAATTTCTAAATCAATGAATAATCTAGGATAACGGAACAGGAAATGCTGGAGAAAATGGAGTCCGGAACAGCGACGTGGACCCCACTTGGGAATGCCACATCGACCCCAGAATTAGCAAGAAGTGATCATATAGCAGTGATGCCATTATTAGCGAAAGGTTTTGTTATGGGAGTGATTATAACAGGTGCGGTGTTAGGTAACGCTTTAGTCATCATAAGTGTGTTCCGCCATCGTAAGTTACGTATAATAACTAATTATTACGTTGTAAGTTTAGCTTTAGCCGACTTATTGGTTGCATTATGCGCTATGACTTTTAACGCGAGTGTCGAGTTGACAAATCGTTGGTTGTTCGGATATTTTATGTGTGATGTTTACAATTCGTTAGATGTTTATTTTTCGACTGCTTCCATTTTACATTTGTGTTGTATAAGTGTGGATCGCTACTATGCTATCGTACGACCTTTGCAATATCCGATTACAATGACTCATCGAACCGTTTCGTTCATGTTGGCGAACGTTTGGATTTTACCGGCGCTTATTTCGTTCACTCCCATATTTCTTGGATGGTACACAACCGCCGAAAATCTTCAATATCGTCGAGATAATCCAGGCGAATGCACCTTTGTTGTCAATAAATATTATGTCATCATATCTTCTAGTGTTTCGTTCTGGATACCTGGAATCGTCATGGTCACCATGTATTGCAGGTATCTATTTTATTGTAAATATCTTTAGTTAGTAACCTCATACTCTTTTTACTTTTGTTTACATTTTCAATGATAAAAATATATGTAATTTTGCTGGATTATTTAAGAATGATACTTAGGTTCCTTCGTATGAAACATCTTTATTACACTGTCTTCAAAAGGTTAAAGCAGTTAGACAAATTAAAAAATCTCTTGATTTAAAAATTAATTAGCAAACAAGAAAATGAGAGTAAAATAGATTTTATTGTACCTTCTGGTGCTGACAGCTCTGCAGCATTAACATTTAGCTCCAAGAAAGTTTCTTAGACAGCGTAGGTTTGTCAGTGTTTTTTGTTCTGTGAATCAATTTGTAAGGATATTAAGCTGTATCTCTGATTTGTGGTAAAAGTGAGTCATTGCGTAGTGTGCTGTTGATGTAGAAAGGAAATTATATAAATATGCGTAGTATTTCTTGGTATTTCCTAAATGTGTTTACTAAATATTTTATTAGTACTGAAAGTTAAAAACAACTCAGTATTAATTTAATTAAAGGCATTATAAAGATTGATACATACAAACATTAAAGAGAAGTCATTTTTGTATTGTTTTTTTATTACAACTATGAAACAGAACTACTAAAAACTTTTGTTTACTGATTGTTTTATTAAAATTTAATTAAAATTAATTCTTACACAATTTTGCGACCAATTTTAAAAGGAAAGCTTGAAATTTAAGTTTTTTTATTACTGTCACCAATAGTTTTTAAAATAAATTAATAAAACTGAGGTGTTTTTAATGTTTTGTAGGATGTTAACACAATTTTCAATTAACACTGGATAATACATTTGGTAACAAGAAAAAAATAAAATATTATTTTTCTTGGTTACTAATTGCTTTTAAAACAAAATAATTTTGTTTTAGTACACAAGCAATAAGTTAAAGAAATATTAATTCAATTTACGGTGCGATGTGCATTTTAAAAATATTGCAAATTTCTTGAACTTATTAAACATTTTTTGTCTCTACATTAACTTACCGGTACTTTACACAAACAAGTGAGCTAATTGCAAAGATAATAAAAATAATAGTATTGTAACACTTATTGCTAAGGTCTCTTCCGTGATCTGGGTAAAATAAATAATTAACACACTATCGTTAAAATTACAAACAGGTATTTATTACAAACTATAGGTTACAAACAATAGTCTTTATTAAATCTGCTAGTAAATTATAATGTCTACAGTTTTATTTTTTGATTTTTGATGGCGTCCGATTGCCCCTTACAGCCATCCCAACCTCCATAAAAAAAATTAACAGGGAAGCAGAGAAGACTTACTTGAGTTAAAGAAGTAAAGCAACAGACAGAAATCCTTAAAAAAGCTGCACTTACCTATCAGGACATAAACGTAGGGGACGTCAAAAGAAAAACACATAAATATACATGTAAACTTGCATCGGAATTGGCAATGATACTACACCTACAGCGTGGAGAGATAACTTATGGAATCTCAAAGGAGAAAGAAAAAACCAACAATCTAACAGACAAGTGAAATAACACAACCAAACGGGAGTACAATATGACTTAATAACGCTGGCAGGCTACTCAGTTCACCTACCAAATTGTCATACGGTTGCCTCAACTGGATCAACCTATCCAACATGACAAAATAATCCTCTTGAACGTTGATATATTCCTGTTGAATACATCAACCCCGCAAGCATCAAAAACATTCATTGTACGAACGCTTCTCGCCAGGGGAAATATCCGTGTTTTCACATCATAGTGTAAAAGCCTGTGCCCCTTGGAGTTAAAATATGGAACCCTGGAAACTACAGTGAAGTATTGGTATCAATAACTCCATGTATTGCTTTAAATAAAAATATGGCATCTGCTTTATCCAGCCTCTTATCCAAAGCCATTATACCGAGTTGGGTACAATTAAGATACTAACAGTACAAATAATAAATTAATTATAATAAATTAATGCCATTAAATAAACTTAACTAGTGACTAGATTATCTCGCAGTTAATTTAACTAAATTCTACTTACAAACAATTATACGATGTCTACAATAAAACGCTTCAGACCTTCTCACAAAATGTAGGCCTAATGTGTTACACAGAATCCAATTTGAATATAACTACACAATGCACTCGCGATGACAACTCAAGAACGTCTAGCTAACAAAAGTGGCCTTCGCCTTAAACCTAACTTAACGAAATTACTACATTAACAAATATGTTCTGTATGATAGAAAAAATACAGAGTCTTTCTGTCGGATTCTGGATGCCTCTACTAATAGAAAGGTTAACATAATTTACGAGTAAACACCACGACAAAAGAGCTAATTATCTAAATAGATACACCAACCCTTCTCAGGTAACCGTCTCATCAATAGGCATACACTATTTTTAATAATTTCTTGGAAGTAACCCAATTTATCAAACATTATTATTTATATTAACCCTTCTAAACACTCAGTCCTGCTAGAGGATTCTGGAACAAGCACTTTTCCCAGATATTATCACATTATGATCAACATGTGAGAACATACCACCCATCAATGAAGCTTCCATGGTTTTTCTAATTTATTTTTGTATCAGTGTAAAATAGGCCTAATCGTATTTAATCTGTTTCATTTACAAAAGCGCAACTAATCTCTATTTCAAGCGCTCCTTGGCCTTCCTAGTGGGTTTTCTGGTAAATTAACTGAGAACTGATATCCTGATTTGTTCGTTTCTATGCCTTGATAATTTTCTTTGGACGTTTTTATAACATTGTCCATTGTGTCGAATACGCAAGGAAATTTTAAGTCATTGTCAATAGTCTCATTGCGTATGTTCTATGAGTAGTCCGATATAGTTCTAAGTGCTTTGAACTGGCAGGAATCTGGAATCTGTAATCAAAAAAATTATATTACTCGGTTTGGTAGATCCGTAAATGCGGAAACCGAAAGCCTACAGATACATCCATATCGGGTTTAGAAAGTTATGATATAGCTTTTGTTTCTTTGATAAAAGGAAAAAATTAATGTGCTATTTAGTCTGTTTAAGAATTTCGTTCTGCGTCAAATTTTACACAGCTGGTGGAAGCTTACTGAATGTGGTTGAATTAAAGTATTTACTTTTAAAAATTAGTTATATAAAATATATTAATTAATATTTATGTGGCAATAAATATAAAATACAGGGTTTCTTTTAGTGTACACAACTTATGTTCAAAAGCATAATTATCTTCACATCCTTTACTCGTGGAAAAACGTCGATACTAACCTACTCTTTCAGATTACAATTAAAATAACTCGTTTCCAACTGACGACGAATAAGTTAAATCACTGTTTACTTAGATATATTTGTTTTATACGACATCAACCCTTTTGTGAAATATGCTTTAGTAATTTTATGTGTTTCATAGCAAAATCATAGCGATTTAAAATAAATTTATTCTACTCGCTATTGTAATAATTAATTAAAAATATATGTACGTCATTGTAAAGTTGCAAATTATATTGATACAGTACATTGTTTACTTAAGTTAGGTTGTAGAACAGTTGATTCTATGTACTAAATTTGTTGAACTCATTTATTTGCAGAATTCTTAAAATAAACATATATTATGTATTTTTCTCGATCTTTATTCACTTTTCGATGAATCTTTTTAAAACTTATATACTCGTAGTTCTCGCAGTATCATTAGGCGGATTTCGTACTCCTGTCAAACAGAACTGTAGTTCTACGCAAGAGAAACTAGTAATATTTAGGGAAATCCGGTTATTACCTTCAGGGTCAGGAATATCAATTTTGGTGTTTCCTGTTCAGCTTTATGTTGAAACCAGAAATGTATACAATTCAATAATTGGAATCCATTTCTAAGCCTTTTCTTTCCTCTTCCGTTTTAAAAAAGGAATGCATCTTGTTTCATCTAAAAAATTATGCCTCTTGTGACACTGATAATAAACTGCCTTTCAATATTTTTAGAACATATTCATCGAGCCTTTGGTTTCCGGTGTTTGTGAATAAGCCCAAATTACCAGTCGCTTTGGATCTATTCTGTGCACAAGATCCCCCAAAGTTTTCGTCATGAACTTTACCATCTTATATATTCTGCAAGCCAAGCCAAGTTCCTCTCTTGTACTGTTCTAAGGGTAACTCTCTTAACCCTTAAGTAGGCACGTGGGAGTCTAGGTGACCGCGATGTACGTAGTTTTTCATTTACCGACTTAATAACATTAGTTAATAACTTGCGGTTCTTAGTACCTTCCTAAAACTGTACTGACAACACTGTTAGAATAAAAAAGTTTATAAAAAGTTTTGTTTTGACTGCAATCAAGATTTATAGTGTCAGGGGTTCACTCGACCCCCACGCGACTAAATTTTTAGTTCACCATAAGAAATAAATAATAGCCATTTTACATATTTTTTTAAATAAACGAACAACTTTGCTTGTAACACGTACTGCATACCAAAGATATACGTGGTAAAGATACAATAAGAATTTGGTAATGATCGCTCGTAATTATGGTTAACATCTACTGATTTCTAGTAATTTAATAAAAGAAATACTGCCCATATTGAAGGATTTATCTGTAAATGTTTACATGTGGAACATAAAACCACAATGAATCACCGAGTAATGAATAATGAATAAATTTTCAATAAATGATGTATAAGTAATTTGTATACAAGAATGAATTTGAGGACGTTTCATATCTATGAATTCAATGATATATTAGTATTGTGGTTACAAAGAAGTTCAACAAGACCGATTGCTTAACGACGTAAATCAATACGTGTGACTGAATCAATGTCAATGACATATAAACAAGAGGGTTCTGCTAATTAGTGGTGTTCTCTTCAAAGGTGTTTAAATACTATCAAATAAATTTTAACATGTTTACTGGTTGTGCAGAGCTGCACAGTTAAAAATTTAAAAAATAAAGTGAAAAATTAGCTCACCCACGATGTTTCAGCTAAAAACTTTCGCCTTTTTTGGGTAATAAAAATAAATTACTAGTTGTATTAACTTAATTTTTTTTTTGTTTAAACAGTAATAGTAATAGTGCTCAAAAATTTACAAAATTATTAGTCAATTCTGAAAAATAAATAACTCAATTAAAAGGAAAGTTAAAAACCATCACAGTATTTTGCGCATGTCTTTGTTTAATTTAATGTTTCTTATATCTTACATGTTTTATAGATGATGGTTAAATCACTCACTGTTCGATTCAGTTAGTGATATGAAAACTTACACTGAATTATGTTAACAAACCCTAAAATTTGTCCAGTTTGACGAATCAATTCGTTTTTACTACTAAATTTGTGTAAATTTAAGTAAATTTCACGAACGACTAGATCCATCCAAACCAACTAGCCCGTGATCTAGTTACAAGGAACTTCCCACCTGTGCGACGTCTAAAGCAAAAATGGAGTAGAGACCTCTTGGTCTAAATAACGGGTAATGCCCGTAGTTATAAACGGAGAATGTACCACTGGGTACCTAACCTCTACCTCTGGGTACCTCTCTTCTCCTTAAAGCGAAACTCTCCACCACCATTGAAATATCATATACGGAAATTGAGCAGCTCCATGTTCAGTACCGTAATAAAAATTTAAGACAAAAAAAATGAGTGTAAACAAAACTGGACTTAACATATGTATTAAATTTCATGACTGTCCAGTGACCTGGAGGGAGGAAACAAGATATTTTGTGAAAAATCGGTTTAGGGTACTTTACATAATTAATGAAAAATGGACCAACCAGATAATATAAGAGAAACTAGTTCAACCATTTACTTGTCTTGCAGCACACAGACTTCCTCTATGAGTAAAAAAATATAAACTTAGAGGGATGCCGGAACAGGCCACTGAGCCTTATCCTTGACGGATGATGATGAAAACTGGACCAGCATGTATTAAAAATATAAAATTACTCGAAAGCAATTATTCTGGAATTTAAATAAGTTTACATTGACCTACAACTTTAAATCTAAGTATCAATGAATAGACTCTGATCAAATTAAAAATAAATTCCTTGAATTATTTTTAATTTATTTTTTTTTGTCCTACTTTACTAATAAATGAAGAAGTGAAGCATACTATAACTTTTTTAAATTAGACAATTAAAATTTTGTTTTAAACTTGTTAAACATTAATTAGAAAAAGAGAGAAGTTAAATCAGTGTAAGTTAAGTGGATTTAAAAAAAATTCCATTTACACATTCGCTCCAGGAGAGACATCAACTCTAACAGAGCTAAATCTACCGCAGGCTATGTTTTCTCCCCAAGTGAGATAACTTTGTTTTTTAATTCTGTATTTTCTTTTCTTCTAGCCAACGGGTAATGACAAAAGTTAATGAAAAATTGCATTTTATAAAACAATTTAATTATCTTTAAATAAATATTTAATATTGTTAACAATTAAACTTCAAATTAAAAAAAAGTTTTTAAATTGCAATAATGAACAATAAAGAAATTTGAAAATTAAACAACGGGAAAACAAAATTGTTTATAATTTTTATCCTATTTATTTAGATAAACATTTTTGAATCTGGTCTATTTATTACATAAAAGATTTTTTGTCCTTAATGTTTTATCTAGAACTGTACACTGTAGGACAATCACTAAATTTTATAAAAGTTTTTTTTTATGATTGGAAGTAGGGATTACACCCAGCAGTGTTTTCTCCAGATTGACGTAATTACACTATAATAGATAGAGATGATTCTGAAATGACAATGGAAACCACAACAATAAAAAACATAAGAAAAGGTGACCGTTGTTTAAAAACCGTGACTATTCAAAAGTTGATAGAAGTTCATACTTTAGGATCTTTTGAAGTAATAAGTACTATTCACTCTGGTTAAATTTAAAAATATTACAACTTTTCCCTTCGGCTCTCAGTTAGGCATTTGTAATGCATTGACACCTATCAAGATAATACCAAATTACGATTTAGTTACAAGTTACGGGCCAGTCATGATTTTTATTAAATTTAAGTCACAAGTTTTACTGGCTGAAAGCTGATTACAGTAAGTACTCTACCTGGAAAATCGCAGGGTTTCCTATCATAAGCTATATCTTGTAGGAAAATAACAGCTATGCCAGTGTAGGAAATGTTTTATAGTACTTTAGGTTAAAAGATAAATAAAAAAAAACTACGTATACAAAGTACTAAGGTATTACAATTGATGTTGCTAAAATAATAGTAGGTTATAAAACTACTGAGAAATAATATACTAAAAATGGAGATTGACCCAAGCGTCAACACTGTACATTTGTATTAAAACAAGTTAAAATACAAAAAAGGTGAAAAGGGGTTTGGGTCGGACCTAAGAGTACGTATCTATTGTTCGTTATTGAAAGTTGTATCTCCTTGACTCTGGACTCTTGAATCGTTACCCTGCTGTATTTTCACCTTAAGTCGTTCAAACCAGGTTGTTAAATAATTGTTGTGAACTTGTGGTTTTCTTTGTTTTCAATTTTTTCCTGTGGAAATCACCTAAACGAAATTATTCCATTTTTTGACAAGCTAAAAAAATAGAACTTAATAATTTTTTAGAGAATTTCCTCTACCAGAAAATATTAATGTACTCTTAAAACCATTTAGCTAAAGGTAAGAAATATAAAATTCTGGGTTGAAAAAGTAGGTTTAAAAATATTTTTACATCTTTCTTTACTTTTAATCAGCAATCATTTTACAACTGTATTTTTTCATATACTAAAATTGTTCTTAAATAATTTGTTGGTAACCTACATTCATTCAAAAGTAATGAAAGAAAAAATAATGACAAAAATATTTTTCATAATTAAAATATTTTTTCGTAATTTAATTAATTCAATTTTGCAACTCTGTAAAGACAACTAGCAACAATGATTCAAACGCGAAATTAAGTTAAAATCACAAAAATTTTGAGTTAATGTTTTAAAGGAGGACGTCACCGAGCGATAATGTTCAATATAATTAAAATTCTTAAATAAATGTCTTTGTCCAATTCCTACTAGAACGGATAAATTTATGTTACAGATTAAAATTATTATTATAAAATTTATGTCTGTTCCAGAACCTACAGTACAATTTTAGAGATGTAACCTCCAATTTAAATATTTAACAGTTTAGTATCAGTTTAACCACGCGTTACATAAGAACTGATTTCCTTATTTCTTCTTCGTCTTCACCAGTCAAGGGTTAGGTTCCAGGACTGTTACGGCAGCCACCTAGCCACCGTCGCCCGGGATCGCGCCGTCCAATCGGCCTGTAACTTCTGACCAGTCTAGGAATTCTGCGTGGATACATTATTGTGATAATACATTATTGTGATACATTATTATTGTCTCCTTAAGAGAACGCACTATAATTTTCTCGCCATACTGCAATGATTTCCTTTTTTTATATATTAATACAGGACCGACCATCATCATGCGTTTAAGTTTATTTTCATTCAATTCCATAACTCTGGTAACAATTTAATTCTCGATGGATTTACGAAATCAAGTTTTAAGAAACTTGAATGATTTTCTACCTTCAATTAGGATTTACAGTGAACATCAGTCGTTTTTACCTTATCATTCGCAAAAATTTAAAAATACGTAACAAAGTGACTATAAAGGAGAATAAATTGTCAAGTAAACCTATAATTTGTTTATTTTTAATTTTTGTCTATATTTAGTAACTACAAGTTTATAACACCAACATACTTTATAATATAGGTTTTTAATGTCCTGTGCTCATATTGGTCGAGAAAATCACCCAATGGCAAATGTTTCCTGTTCCAGTAATATCTTTTTAATCTCCTTTGTCGATCTTGTGGTAGGTGTGGTAGTAGCAATATTCTTATCTACGGATTAGGGTGTTAATTAACTTTGAATGAAAACGAGAGTATAGCCTAATAATTGAATGTGCGTGTATACAATGTTTACGTAGAGGTACCGTTGTATGATAAAGTATCATACGTAGTACGGAGAACAGGTGATTAAACGTAAACACTGTTCAAAAAGGTTGTATTTTGTTTACGTTTGATTTCTCGCCGAATCATAGATAAAACTCTGTACATGCACATCGGATGAGTTAGTCAGGTAGTTGTAAAAACTTGAATTCTTTTTTAACAGGAAGGTGTTTTTTTTACAGCAAAGTCACCCGTATAGAGTACAAAGTCTTTAATCTGTGATTCAGTGAAATTATTTTTCGTCGTGTTAGGTGGTTGTTCCATGTCAGTTTCTTGTCTTGTGCAATGACTAAATACTCCATTGTGCCTCTCTGAGGTATTAGAGTGTTGTCATAGTGAGCAACTGTTCTGTCAAAGTGTAAATGTAAAGTGATGTGATTTGTCTATTTCATTTAATTTTCCATTGTTCACATTAATAAAAATTATATTTAGATGGGCTAATAATGTAAAGTAAAAGGTAGAGTGTTGTAATCGTTATTGTTGGTCATAATAACGTGTCATCTGCCTAAGTCGGTGTTAAACTACCTTCAATAGTTGGGGAAACAAATGTGAACAAATGTGAATAAAAGAGAGAAGCTAGAACGTAGCACTGTCATGTTGAACGGATAAACCATACTGGTAAAATGTATGCAATGAAATTACCTGAAACAATATTAATTCAAATTCTCTTTAAAATTTCTCCAAAAGAAACCATGACTCAAAGTCTTTCTTGAAATTTAAGCGTTATCAATCTCTTTATTTAATTTTGAAAATGTATAAAAAGTTTTATCGCTAGAAAACCTACTGAGTACTTGCACGATTAGGATAAATACGCGATTTAAATTCTCTTTAAAATTTCTCCAAAAGAAACCTTGAATGCAGGGGAGAAAGACAGAGCGGCCTTAAATGTTATTGGAGATTCGGAGTGGAGAAGTCATTATTTGGAACTGTGGCAAGACGAAATAGAGGAGGTAAATAGGGATATGTATAAGATCAGAGGGAATGAGTCTATTGACCTCATCACTATGGAAGAGCTTCAAGCAGCCTTGAAAGGCATGAAGAACAGAAAAGCCACAGGGTTAGATGGCATAAATGCTGAACTTCTTAAGCATGGAGGTTTGCTGCTGGAATTAAGACTCCTGCATGTTGTTAATGAATGCTGGACGACGTGCAAAATCCCTGACTCCTGGAACTCAGCGGAGGTCATATCGTTGTTTAAAAAAGGAAAGCGGAACGACAGCAAGAATTACCGCGGCATTAGCCTGCTAAATACGGGGTACAAGATGTTCTCAAGGGTAGTTAATAATCGACTTAAAGTAATAACTGAGATGATGTTAAGTGAAGAGCAATGCGGTTTCAGAATAGGAAGATCCTGTATGGACAACGTTTTCGCAGTAAAACGGCTAATAGAAAAACAAAGAGAATTTAACAAGGAAACGCATATGGCCTTCATCGACCTCGAGAAAGCGTTTGGCGGGTAGATCGCGCAGCGCTTTTGGGGATCATGGAAGTTTCTGGGTATCCACCTCACTTGATTGAAATAATTCGATGTTTATATGAGAACACCAAAATAACAATAAATACAGGGACCAAACGTTTAGAAGAAATTAGCATCAATAGAGGTTTAAGACAAGGGTGCCCCCTATCACCCACTTTATTTAACATATATATCGATTACATTTTTCGAATATGGAGACGCAACGTGAGCCCGGGTATTCATTTAAAAGACGATCACTACTTGAACGCGTTGCTGTTTGCGGATGACGTGTGGCTTGTGCAAGAATCAGAAGATGAACTTCAAAGAGCAGTCCATACTTTACAAGAATTATGTAGCAATGTCAACCTTAAAATTTCCGCTGCGAAATCAAAAATAATGGCATTTAAAGGCAGATACCCAGTCCGGTCGAAGATAGTAGTGGACGGGATAATATTGGAACGAGTGAATAACTTCAATTACTTGGGATGTGACGTGAGCTTTGATCATGACTTAGATGTTGAACGGAAGTTGAATAGGTTTCAAATGATATGTGGCACCATCAATAGAACTATGAACAATAGAGCTAGGAAAGAGACAAAATTGAAATTGTATAAAGTCATGGCAGTCCCCGTGGTCACATATGGAAGCGAAGCGCGGATAACCACAAAGAGGCAGGAGCGAACTATACAGGCTGCAGAGATGAGATTCCTGAGAAGGATAAGGGAATGCTCGCGAGAGGACCGGATAAGAAATGAAGACATACGATCAGAGTTGGACATCTTCGACCTGAATGGGAGAATCTGCGATTATCGGGATAGATGGAGACAACACTTGGAACGGATGCCAGAGGAGCGGATACCTCAACAAATACAGCGTTACACCCCAACAGGAAGAAGAAGAGTAGGCAGACCTCAAGCAAGATGGATTTAATAATCTTAGATATAGATTAAATGACTTTATTTACATTATGTGTTTGTTTAACTTTGTACTATTTAATTGTGAGTTCGGAACAGGCAATAGCCTAATCCTGGAATGTAAGATGATGATGATGAGAAACCTTGACTTAAAGCCTCAAAGTCTTCCTTGAACTTTAAGCGTTATAAATCTCTTTATTTAATTTTGAAAATGTATAAAAAGTTTTATCGCTAGAAAACCTACTGAGTACTTGCACGATTAGGATAAATACGCGATTTTCTACATCATTTTATATAAACATAAAACTTTTTCTACGTAGCCGGATTTAAAACTGTTCGTACAAGTTATTTCATACTGAAATATAAAACGACAATAAATGCAATCCAGAATTTAAATTTATGAAATGGACTTATGAATAAATCTATTTCCTTTCAAATGAATGCAAAGAGGAAGTTGTTTGATTTTTCTTCTATTCGTTGCCCTAATTTAAAACTCTTTGTATGCCGTGGCCGTAACGATCGCTTGGAAAAGCGTTCTTGTATAATTCAATACACGCTGCGCTCCCTTCTAAATTAACTGCTGATATTTAACAACAAAAAAGTTTGTTCACTGTATGAAAAATTACTGCAGATACATTTATTTTTGAACACTTTTTAGGTTTTCGTATTCATATTTTTAAATAAAGTTGAACATGTTTTTTTTTTGTTTAACTACATACATACGTATTAGTCTCTTGTTGTTACGTTGTATGCTATTATTTATATGTCTTTGAATTGATTTTAGAGAAAAAAACACAAAGCACTTTAAACTTGACCTATCTGATGTTTTTTGCTAAAGCGGTAATTTATTTCGTTGACTAAATACAGAGAAAGATTATTAATATCTTTAACTAGACGACGTTATTTAAATATAATATTTAGTAAAAATTACTTTATTTTTCAAACTTTTACAGTTCCTATGATTCCATTTTTTATTATACATTTTCTTTTGTGAAAGATGTAAAATATGTGTAAATAAATCCTAAAAGTCTTCACTGATATACTCCTTCAGTCATCACTAATCTCTAACTATATCGATCACTTAAATAGCTAAAATTCGTCACAACTTTTTCTTAGAGCTTGAAAAGAAAACCTAAACATTTCCACTTTGATCACTTGGAAACCGTCATGACAAGCTGAAATTCTGAAAACTGGCTGGCATATTGTCTGAATCAAACCTAGAAAAAGAAATAATTTGAACTATGGCGCCTAATGAAGTAAAGTGGGAGTAACTATAATACACATTTAAATATTATTAAAATCTAAAAACTCATTACGAATACTGTAATAATAAAAATTGTATTTTTCTCCAGCTTTTCTCCTTACATTCCTGGACATTGCTTCTTCTAATCTACTCCACGGTTCCGTGTCGAGAGCTGTTCTCATCCACCCTCTTCCAACCATCCTTCTAACTTAATTCGCTTATCGCATTCATGGTCTACCTACACCTCTACTGGTTTCAAAAGGTCTCCATTAGATCACTTTGTGTACTTATTGGTCACTATTCTGCGTCGCTACATGTCCAACATATCTCTACTTCAGAGTTAAAAAACGTTCCATAATAACAATTTACTTTGTTTTGTCTTGTGATTCCCTCATTTTTTACTTTCTCTCGAACAAAAGTTCATAACATGACATTTTATCCGTTGATTTTTGTGCATCCTATAGCGTGTCTGCTCCTTTTTTTATAATAATAGACTAACAATAACAACAATATTAATGGTAATAAAATTGTTATTCACCCAGATTTTTGCGAAACCAATACCCTCCAAAGCGCTTAAGTCTTTGTGATTGACATTCTCGAATTATTCATAAACACCAGCTGATTTACAAAAGGATCACTTGCATCCTCCTCGTTAGATTATTTGGAATAAACTAAGAATGGATTCTGCGTTTATAGCACATTGATTTCGAAAATAAAAAGCTATAACTTATGAAAATATCCATATAAACCTTATTGACATAATAAATTTGCATTACAAATTACACTTTTACCTAATCATTACTTGGTATTAGTTTATTCATTTTTAGCTTATTCAAATAATACAATGTTTTAATAAAATTTCTTATGATAATAACAATACCAAAAAAAAAAATCGAGAAAAACAGTTGAGCAAAACTTGATCGAAAATATTATTTTCTATTGGATATTTTATAGGTAATATTAAAAAATGAATGATAAAACGTAACAAACTCAATTAAGAAAAAGTAAAAGGAAAGAACAAACTAAAGATAGGAAAGAAAAAATGCGTGAATTAATGTAATTTATTGAATATGTGAATGTCAGTGTGTTATTTAAGTTAAGTACATTATTTTTTACAATTTTATGCTGTTAAGATGACAAATTAAACATGTCAGTTGTTTTGAAACTTGTCGAATAATGAAAATAGTATTTTTCAGAGTTTCCTTTTACATCCCCAATAAATTTCTGGATATAGCAAAAAAGAAATTTGATATTGGTAAACCTAAATGATAATAACCAATATTTTTATGAAATGGTAAAGAATTCGTTCGTTAACAGTATTAACAAATAAAATAATATCAACTGCGTAGCGTAGTTAGCGTGTTAGACAGCAGTATAGATGGTGCCAGATTCAACACCCAACCAGGATCTAAAAAAATATATGAAAATATTTAAACCTACCTCTCATTAATCCAAAGAAATCGCTAATGATCTAGCAGTAAATTCGACTTAGGTTATAATAAAAATAAAACAACTTTTTTCTTAAACCCATTATAATATTACATTATATTGAATATAATCATAAATCACCCGTAACAGGCAGACGTATTGTTAAGTTATTTGCATCTCCTAGTTCCAAGGGTACAAAAAGTAGATGTTAATAATCACATACTCTCTCAGGAGTGGTCGACTTAGGTCTGTACAAGACTACACTTCATTTACACGTCATACACATTATCTTCATCTCATTGGGTCATGGGGCTGCTTATTGTTCTCAATTGAACAGATTGCAACGTATCCATATTAGGAATTAAAAATAATAAAAATCACATGGTTGGCCAGTTGTATGACTGAAGAATTTGAGAACAGAAGCAGTAGAGATTTAAAAGATACTAGTCAGATTTATCTACACAGAAAGTAATGAATTTAATTATACAACTAGAACTCTGTAGTGAATGAAGTGGAGGTGTTATTTGCAGGGCGGAGGAGATGCATTTAAGAGAACCTGTATTACTGATAAGCACACTTTTCTACTCACTGGGGAAGAGAATTGTAAACCACTTCACTCCTCGTTTTACTTAGTAAAGACTCCAGAGGTTGAAAGCAGCCTTTTGGCTGATGACCTAAACAACAATAATTTAAACAAAGTATATTGTAGTCACATTATGAGAAAAGTCACATTGTTATAATGAGTAAAGGAGGAACTCTATCTATGGACATTATACTTCGAAAACCAAAGAAACAGAATAACAAGAAAGAAATGGAAAAACTGTAGGTATGACTCCAAAAAATAAAACATTTAACGTATGAAAAAATTACAGAAGATTGAACTGAACTCAAACTAACAATAAACGACCTACAAAAAATCGCCCAAAATACGAGGCATATCCAGGAAGTAAGTGAACTGAATTTTTGTAGGTTTCAAAAATTTTTCTTAAAACAAACATTACATGGTTACATTAGTATATTATTTAAGCTATTTTTCTACATAGTTGCCATTCCTCTCATGCAAGTGGTGAAGCGGGGTATCAATTTTTTAATGCCTTTCTCGAAGTAGTTTCCCGCCAACCCCTTCGTCCACTTCTCACCTCCTCCTTTACCTCCTCGTCGGTTGAAAACCTTTTTCCACCCATTTGCAGCTTCAGGTAGGTAAAGAGATAGTAATCTGAAGGTGTTAGTTCAGGGGAATGCGCGGGATGGTTCAGGACATCCCTTTTAAATGAGGCGAGCAGTTCCTTCGTGGCGTTGACCGTGTGTGGTCTGGCATTGTCGTGCAGCAGGCAGACTCCTTTTGTCAGCAAGCCTCTCTTCTTGTTCTGAATCGCCTCTGCAATTTTTTTTGGGTCTCATAGTATCTTGCAGAATTGATGGTCTCCCTTGAGGAATATATTCAATTAAAATTATTTCTTGACAGTCCCAAAACACGGATGCCATGATGTTCTTGGCTGAAATTGAGGTTTTGAACTTTTTGGCGGAGGGTGAAGAGGTGTAACACCACTGTTGAGACTGTCTTTTGGTTTCAGGCGTGTAGTGTGCAACCCACGTTTTATCTCCAGCAACGATGGAGCGGAGAAATTCATCTCTATAGAGTTTGCAGCGTCTCAAAAACGCTTGCCCGGCCTCCACTTGATTCAACTTGTGTTGGTCTGTGAGCTGTTATGTGACCCACCTCGCGGACAGTTTCCAGTATCCGAGGGTTTCTGTAATGGATTCGTGTAGTAGAGATCTGTAGATTTGTGGAAACATCGCAGAAAGTTCATCCACAGTCTTTCTGCGATCGTCACGGAGCGCATTTTCGAC
This sequence comes from Catonia carolina, assembly GCA_035578175.1. NCBI lineage: Eukaryota > Metazoa > Arthropoda > Insecta > Hemiptera > Achilidae > Catonia > Catonia carolina. The sequence goes on along the minus strand of JAQMRL010000001.1, from coordinate 304,914,454 downwards.
TTTTTCCACAATTTCGTCAGTCACATTTTTGAAGGTCTTCAGCTCCTCTGATCATCATGCACAGATGTACGACCGTTTTTAAACTCGCGACACTACTTGTACACACTCGTATGATTCATAGCTTTATTACCATCTGCAGTTTTCACCTCATTAGAAACCTCAATCGGAGGTGTTCCCTTCCAAACGAAATAAAGAATGACGCCGCGTATTTCGCACTTGGTGGGAGATTGGATTAATATTTTTCACGAAACGTGTTGTCGCGGCAACAGTTCTCAACCTACTAACTTCGAACTAGTCTCGTTGCAAAGGGGAGAGGTCAGGCTACACGAAGTGTTGCTAACATGTTGAAAATAAAATCCCTCCGACCGTGAGCCTCAGTACACTTACTTTCTGGATATGCCTTGTACTAGCAAGTGATTAACGTCGAAAATAAGCAACTTCATGTAAAAACAAGAAAATTACAGAATAGGGTTTATTCAGATGAGAAAAGAGAAAAAAGATTTGAAAGAATAAAAGAAATTAGGAATAGCAACTAAAGAAACCCAGAAAAAAGTAAAGAACATTATAAACTGACTAGGATGATCTTACGGTCGTAGAAGCATAACAAAATTAAATTATTATGTTTGACATATTAAAAAGAGATTAAGAAGCATTTCAGATATATCATGTTTTCGTAATATTGTTTCGTTAGGAAATGTTTATAGTGATTGGGGATTGACGAAACCAAATTATTATGTATTGACCGGGAGTAGTAACATGTATAATTTATTGTGCATTTTACGCTCCAGAGTGTGAAATATGCCTTTGGATAATCTTTGTACCCAAAGATTTTCGGGGTTATTCATTTTGAACACTGCCAAAATTCATGTTCAATATGACTGTCGTGCACAAGTGAGAATATTTCGCTACCATTATGAAATAGGATGTATTATATCTGGAAGTCATTCACAGTATTTTTTTAAATTACTGTTCTTAAAATTTGGGTATGTTCTTGAAAATTTTATGTAGGCCAACTTGTTAAATTTATTGGGCAACATATCACTCCTGAAGAAAATCTAACAAAAAATCTCTACGAATAATTTTTGAAACCCATTTGCACATATGGAATGTACATTTGTTGTACGTTTGTAAATACAAACATCGAGATTTTTGAGTGATTCCTGTCAAAGACTATCATTCACAATGTCAAATGTACCTTGGTATATCAACAACAATTTTAATAGAGGTCTTAACTTACAGTAAAACAAGAATTTTAAAAATTCAGTATAAATTATTTGGACACCTTTACGAACATAAAAACTTATTCACAGACAATTTATTAGACAGCAATTTTAATTTAAATTCAAGGTTGATGAGATTTGATGTTTTGGACTTACCTGATCAATATTGCAATTAAAATTGGTGTTATATATTCTTCTGTATTTTATTTACTTTTTATTATTATTACTATTTTGTTAAATATATTTACAAACTTCACAAAGGTCAAACTTTGATGGATGTTTGAATTGCTTTAGTTTTTTTTTCAATTTTCTGCCAGATTAGTAAATATTGTTTAAAAAACAGATTATAATGTAGAAGTATATAAAATAAAGAAAAATTAAATGTAACTTATGGTCACCAATAAGTCGAAATGGAAAAACAAATTGATCTCCAGGAAACCGAAATAAAATAATTTCTTCTTCAATTTTAATATTCTTCACCGGTGAAAAATCGCAATAAATTTAACGTTCTAATATATTTCACCCTCAGGAAATAAATTTAATTTATTTTTTATTCATGGTTTCTCTTCGCAGGATAGACTAAATTAAAGAATTCTTTCTGTTAGTATATGAGTCAAAGTCGTTCTCGTAGAGACTATAAAACTGCTGCTAGTTTTAACATAAGTTCAATAACCTTCTATACAAATATAAATGCGTATTTGGTAAATTGTAAAAGCTTAGGCGGACGAACCAAGAAAAAGTTCTATGTATCCGAACCACCAAACTCACCGAGTTTTTGTACCCAATTTACTCAGAAAATTATTCAGGAGAAAAAGTGAATTGCATTTTTAAATCTTTAAACGTACCTACATTAACCCACAACCACAAGTGCTTCTGTGCATAATTTACCCTCAACACAATCTCGTCCTTTCTTTATACTTGCTTAGTTGTTACTCAACAGTTTCCATTACCACATATAATTTTTCTTTTAGTAGAAAAATAAAATGAAAAATCTTTTCTTCTTTCATCGTATCGTCTCCTCTCGTGTCGTGTTACATATAACACCGTAATTTTCACAAGAGCTCAACTTATTATGCAAAGTATTTCTCATTGTCTCTAATAATTTCCATTCCTCCTTTTTCTACCTAACTTACTTCTTTCAACATAATGAATTATTCATTAAAATTTTTGATTAAAAGAAGAAAAATTTAATATAATTTTTCATTCTACAAATGCATCGTATTTTGAAGAGCAATTTCTTAACAACCGTAGAGATTTTTAATATTGTAATTTTGTAAAGAATGAATAAATAATTTTGTGGCTAATCTATTCTAAAATCTTATCTTATATGAAAATAGATCATTACTTTAGGAAACTTACAATTTATATGACAAAAATAACTGTAGGCTTTAATAGCAAATATTAATTTTTCTGTACCGATAAGAATTAAAAAATATTTTCTTAAGAAAACGAAAAGGCCTACACACAATTTTTATTGTACATCGTCATATATCTGTCTTGGTTTAGTGATCTCTGTTCAGCCTTCTTAACTTACTGACCTCAAAAATATGTTCAACCAATTATCTGTCTTTTATTCAAGCAAAATTTGTAATCTGTTTTACTACTGTCGACAATAATCCATTACCGTACATAATTTCTACTATAATTCACCTAACAACAATGTTCTTATTCTGATAATTATTGTTATTTTTTATGTCTTTATTGCTATTATTTAATTTTTTCTACTAAAATAAGTAGATGATATATTTTAATGCATCTTGAGCAAAGATACTCCTTAACGAGGAACTTCTTGTCGCTTTGAAAGAAACCTGTAGTTGCCGAGTGTCGTTTCATATTTTCTAAATTGAGATGTTCAGTTGATATGTACGTAATTTGAGGCTTCTTCGGTATGTTATGAACTAAAACAGTAAATTTCTTGCTGAGTTGTAAGAATGTTTAATCTGTAGTATATTTTTTTTGTACTAAGGTGAGTGTTTTTATAATTTTAATTGAAACCTCTGTAGGATTTGACAATTAAAAGACTTGGAGCTCCAGACCTGAATCCATACGTTAAAATTGCTTTCAAAGTCCTTTTGTATAAGATATAAGTAATTAATTTTTTAAATTGCATTTAGACATAATAGCAGACAAAACTCAATATTTTCTGTGCAGTTAATGTTTTTAGTTTCGTTTTCCAATTCCAGAGGTCTGTCAAGATGTTTGGCGAAAATGCTTCACGAAAACCATTCTATATAAAAGACTGATGTTTTCAACTTCGAATGACCTGACTTTTTATCTTTAACCTTTCAGCGCCGAAACAATATTTAAAAGTTTGATCTAAAGTGCCATTTAATTTGAATAAGGGTGTACAAGTGCCTGCCCTTATTTTGAAAACTTGCAGACCTGCCATTGCCGATCAAAATTTCAACATTACAGAAAAATAAAATTTCCTGTTAAAAATTAATTTTTATTGAGCTCACAAAAGAAATAAATCGTTCTAACTCTAAAAATATTCAAAATAATTATTTTAGTTTACTTGAAGTCCATCGACAGCTTGGTCGATGGCAACTAGTGTGGGTTTTAGTACCTTAACGGTGGTTTTAACCAGTTAAAATTCCAGACCCCGCCGGGAATTGAACCCAGGACGTTTCGCTTTGTAGGCTAGCACGCTAGTCACCATGCCACGGAGGGGGTTTCAAAATACATTATTCCAATAATTTTTGTTAAAACGTTTTTTTGGAAATGTTCGGTTATCTGGACGTTGGCCCTTTAAGTATAACTTCCGGACGTCCGGTAAACCGGATGTTATAACAACGTAAAATATATTGACGTCCTGTTTTCCGGACGTTGGTACTGAAATGGTTAAGATGAATATTTAAATGTTTGCATGTATTTATGTAATAAACTAGGCTAAATGACTTCTGAGATTGTTAGTTTAATATAGTCCTAACCATTTTTTAATTTTTGAGTAAAGTACAACGAAAAATAGGTTGACTTGATAGTAATGTTAAAAACTGGTGACAAAGAGTAAAAGAAATGTATAAAGAATCCAACCATATAACAACGGATGTTATGCATTATTGGGTTTTATAACTTTTATATTTTGTATTTATTTTACCTATTTCTTCATATATATTTTATTTGATTTATTATTCGGTTAGAGTTATATAGATAACCATAGCGTATCCACTGCGTTCCGGTAGCCGACTGCAGTTCCATTCAGTCGTACCACGCTTGCCCTGCAACCTTCAACACGTTTCGCATTTACTGATCAAAATCACTAATAGAAAATTACAAAACGAAACTATTCAGTGTTAACCTTTTCATGTATGACATTATGCATGACTACCTCACACTTAATCAGATATTAACAATTTCTGAATGACCATCGGTATCTTATAAATATCTGACCTCTCGTTAAAGAAAAAGGTTATTTTTACACAAAAATAGCATATTATCATTGTTTTCTGAATGGTTATTCATTGTAAGAGTGCATTAAAATTACTTTAATTAACGTCACTTTTAAATCGGTTAAATGTGACAAAAATTCTTACAACTTTTTTTAACAAAACTTTCTATGGAATTGCTATTTTAAGAACGTCTAGAAAAAAATTAAGAGAAATTAATTACAAGAAGGTAGCATAGCAATATATGAAATATACGTAGAATATTTGTAACTACTGCTGTTACTCCTGCTTTTAATAAATGGTATTCGTGTTTCTTCGTTGAAGGATGTTTCTCGTTATTAGTGCCTTTATTTTCCATTTTCTTTAGAGGGAGAAAACAGCATCTTTAGAGAGTTTTTCATTAGCAAAGTAAGTGTAAGCTTAACGATACAGTACAGCTCTTTCAGCAAAGAAAGATAGAGTTGTAGCCAACTGTACAGCTTCATCGTTGCTTTCCCTATTCTCCCTAGTGTGGTGGTGTGGTGGTGTTGCGCTTTCAATCCCATTAATTTACTGGATACAGCTTTACAAATTCATTAATGATATTGCTTGTTATTTTATTTAAAAACAGACATTCTTTGGTTAGATATGAAATTCTCTATGAACTACTATTCAATAACTTGGACTCCTAGCACAAAAATAGTTATTTTAACTTAATTTGTCGTACTATGTTAGGGCTACATTTGAGACACCCGTTTTTTTATTAATTCAAGGTTAAAATTATTGAGAAAAGTAAGAGAATTAAAATTAATGCTTGCACATTTTAGCCAACTTAGAATACTTGAATACTTTTCATTACTAAGAAAGTTTTCAACCTTGACATCAACACTCCGTTATATTCTGTGCGGAAACTTGCTCGCGCGGATTGTTGAGATAAGGATATAATTAATCGTTGTTAACAAAGTTCTAATATTTTTAATAATTCACTTTATTTTTCAAAGTAATTTAAGTCAAGTTTTTGAAATTGTAGGAACTTTTAGTTTTTACTATCTGCAACCGTTTACAGTGATAAATATGAAAATCAAGTAAATATTCGTTCACTAGTTACAAAAGTGTTATTTGCTAGATCTACGTGTAACACGGAGCGAGGCACCAGTCAAAGAATTTTTGTCTTCCTCATGTCTTCATGGCATAGGCCATTTAGCCTGTTCCGGCATCAAAATGTTTTATGGTTTCAAACGTTAACTTACAAAAAATTACTTCCAACATTTTAGAGGTCTGGTCAAACTTCTTCTCTCAGACCTGCATCACAGAACTTTTTTAGAATTCGATCTCCTTTTTTTAAGATACTACATCTTTTATCATTGCTTAACTTACCATGATTATCATTGCGATAAGAACCATTTCTATAACTCTTCTACACTTAATGTCCAAAACTCTTTTTAATATTTCCAATTTTGAATCTTGTTTTCACTCATACAACTTTTGAAACTTCGTAGACAACGAATCTCCCCAGCTTCCAAATTTTGTTTTCTTTTCCATGTAAGTGCCCAATCTCTCTACCAATCAAAAATTCCCTTTTTTTAATAAACTGTTAGATAAGTAGCTACTTGTATATTCGTAAGTTTCATAGGACTTAAGCCGTATATAGTTTTCTTTTATTAATTTGCTTAATTTTTCTTTTAGTTAAAGTCAGAAATAAAATTTTAGATATTTGGCGTACTAGAAAATTACCCAAATTTGCTCATGGATTATACAGTGAAAGTCATAGGAATAAATTTTTAACGATATTATAGTATCACAGTTTTGCATTACCTTGTGTCTAAAACGGTATTAATACGGATGTCAATATATAGCCAGTGAGTCAATATGACCTAAAAAAAACTTTATATGATTATATTTTTTCATTATTATTTAAACTGCATTTATACAGATATCAATAACGCAACATTGTAGTTTTATCAGGAAACTAATATTTTTTTATTGTAATAGTCATATTTCGAATGTTTCATAAATACATATTTTGTTTGCATTTTAAATTTATTTATCCAAACTGAATTCAATTGAGTTAGATTATACAATAGACATTATTGTTCAAACATTTCTGTTTGTCACCTACATATATATGAGCGCACAATAGCACACTAATTCATACTATAAAAGCTATTGTTGATATAATGCTCCAATAGTTCCATTTTCAGCACGTTAATTGACATTTAGAATGTTAAATTGCCGGTGAAATATTACCTCAAATAATGTTGTTGATTATCATTATGCAATTCAAAAAATTAAATTCAAGTTGATTAATCATCCGTAGCCTGCAGATTTTGAGTGGACCAAATCAATAAATACTGGTAGTAGCGAAATACTTATAAATTGTTTTTCCGTTAAAACTTTTTCAATGTTTACATCTATTGTTTGTACATTAAGGAGATGTCTTAATATATTTGGATTTGGAAGGGCTAATAAATATATGTATGCAGCTAAATAAGTATTTATTACAAAAATATATTTTTACCACCTCTATATCAACAAATTTTGCTAGAAAAATACGTGTCATAGACCAACTTTAAAACTAAATTAATGATAATAAAGCGAATAACGCTAACGTGCTACGTTTGGTTTCCGGCTAGGGTCTGGTAATTACAACTAAAACCTACCGCTCCAGTTCCATAACTTACCGTGATCGCTAATTAAGAAAGCTGCTGGTGCGACTTGAAATAAACTAAAAAATAAATAATAATTATTATTATAATGTTCTTTTTTTATTTTACGTCTGACTGTTTTCCAATTACTGCTAATGCAGACAATGAGAAGGGTGATAGATAAAAATGACTGATGAAAAAATTCCAGACATTACGGGGAATCGAACCCGGAATCCCAGCGTAGAAACCAATTGGACTGACCACTACACCACGAGCCGAGAACTGCAAAGAAAGAAAACTCCTGATCATTAAATTCTGTTACCCGTTAGTACTTTACTGGCTAGGTATTCTTCTTTTTTTCGTTTCAACTTTATTTATTTTTTGACAACTGTACATTTAGGTCTATTTTAAAGCACAACTAGTAAATGATGGAATGAATGAGGAATAACGAATGTGAATCGATCCAGTGACTGATTTCGGCGGGAAATTTTGCAAGGAATATGGTGCCAATATTTTCAACGATAATGATTTATAAACTATGATGGATGATTTTTTTATATGAAATAATTAAAATCATGAGATTTTTATATGAAATGATTTTTTATGAAATGACACAGGCATGACGAGTTAAATTGATTTTTTTATGGTGGTCGAAGAAGATCTCTTTCCACCTTCGTTTCAGTCGTCACATTTGGATTTATGTGGTCAATTGTCTTTATGTGTAAAGAGTTGTATGTTGCGTTGACAATGTCTCGAACCGTTGGTATTTTCAGGTCTTTGTGAAGGGTATGATTGGTTACGAAAAGGAGCGTTTGTTATTGCTGTAAGTGCTTTTGACTGGTGTCTTTAAAGAATATTCAGCGTTGTATTGTGACAGGTTTAAAAACTTCGTCCACCATATAGCCTAATTGGCCGTCCTAGTGATTTATATAGGATGAGTTTTAAGTGTAGAGGTAGTGAAGACTTGAGACCTAAGATGCCATACAACATACGAAACCGTGAGTCTGAGATCGCTCTGGCGTGTGCAAGGTGTGGTTTCCTCGTGAGACGTCTGTCAAGTATTAAACCAAGATACATAACTTTGTCTGTAACTGTGAGCCTAGTATCATCAATGCGTAAATTTGGGTTAGGTATTCTAACGTATCGTTTCAGAGTAAGCCTAATGCCTAAAATAGTTCTTTTCATTCAAATAGTCAGAAGTTTTATACACACTTATTATTTTTTCTCAAAATATCCATCTTAAGTTCTGGCAACACAGAATACTTGAACATAAAATTGATCTCGCCCATCTGAGCGCTCCGAAGAGAACAAACCCACGTATATTCTTACTTGGCAGGGTTATAATGAGAGAGCATGAAAGCAAACCCGCTCCTTGCAGTGAGAGCTTTTTTTTTAAATTATGCTCAAGAAATTCCTCTTAACACTGACTTACGTGTACCCCTTTTCACCCAGTGACCACCTCAGATATAACCTATATACATTTGATCGGGATGACCTTTCTACCCAAATTTGTTTAGTTGATTCCTTTATGCTCTCTGCCAGTAGGCCTACCTCAATGTAACCAGGCCATTCACCTATACTTAAAAAGAAGAATCTCCATTCACGTGTTTAATTTAACTTCATCACTTAGCAATGTTTTATTACAATAAATTTTTGTGAGATTAAAAAATTGTTGTACATTTTATCCCTATGAATAACAAAAACGGTTTGTAACAACAAAGAAATATAGGAGACTCCTTGTTTACTTATCGTTAAGTCGATACTTTATATTTCTTTACACAAAATCATTGAAGTAAATTATTTGAGTAGAATAATCAGTATTTTCAAACCCGTTACAAAGGAAAGCTCTATCAATAACACCCTTCCACTATACAAAATTACAAAAGTTTTAATAATTAAAAAGAAAACAAACAAAACGAAACATTAATTTATTAACAAAATTAGAGAAAGATAAACAAAACAGAGAATGGATTTAAAAAGAAATCAGTTGCTTAGAGATAACATAGTAGTAAAGGCTTAAGCAAAGTAAAACTGTCTTAATACCCACCCGTCTTTCCAGAAGAAGTTCTATACCACTGAAGCTAGAAAAGATTTAATTTTGTAACTTATATAACTTGGTTTATTAAAACACAAACTTTATTGAAATTATAACATAAAGAACACGGAAAGTTTAAAATATGATATTGGTATTAAGTGAGATCTGTAAAAAGAAAAATTATTAGATCACTTTTCTGATATTTATGTTAGTTATTTTATTGCCGCTTCTTGAACAAATGTCAAATTTTTAATGAATTTATGAACTAGAAGTTAACGGTTCAGAAACCTAATTCTTTAAAAGTTTTGCTGTTGTAGGGAAATAATGTGTTTTTATTTATTTACTTACTGCTTCTCGCAGGTTTATGGCGCAAAAATTCGAACAGGGATACGTGATATGTATTCTTAGCTGTCAACTGTTTACTTTATGAAACAGCTCATCAAACCGGTACTCACTTACGGTAGCTTACTCATTGGGTTGGAGAAAATATAATATTAAGAATACAATTTACTTATACTTATTAAGAAAACTGATTAATATTTTTTTATTAAATTTTAAAATTACTTCCTTTTAGCATATTATTATTTAGCTTAGACTATTAGGCTATTTAACTTGAAACTATTGAAGCTAGTTTTTTATGACATTTCAACATAATATCTTCTGTGGTGTATTATGTCAGTTATGCTTTTGTCAAAATATTTCTCAATACCGTAAGAAATACCGTATTGCATCGAATTTAAGATGTCATCGAATTTAAGACGCACCCCAAAATATAATCATATTTTGTGGGAAAAAATAATGGAATGTTAAACTAACGAACACAAAAAGTAGGTATTAAAAAAAATTTAATTACGTGCTAAAAGTGTTGAGTTCTTCATCTCCCTAAAATAAATGACAGTAATTACAGTTAAATTATAAACTTAATTAATTAACATTTAAAACTTTGATTATCCTGCGAGTTCCAATAAGAGTCTTAATTAGGTAATTACAAAAATACAAAATTAAAATTAAAATTAGGTATACAAAATATGGGAATAGCGTGAACGAGGATTCGGTACAAACATGGATGAATTGTTTGAACTTGGCCACTGAGACATTAGTATACCCTTACCACCACACACAAATAAATACACATTATAACTGCTTTTTTCTCACATTTCTCACATTTTAGGCCTTGGCCTGATCCGACATCACTCTCTTCAGCTTCATCTTTTCCTCGGTCTACCCAGGGCTCTTCTGCCTTGTGGTTTATATTCCCACATCTGCTTCGGTATTCTTCCATCCGTCATTCTGTTAGATGTTCCTTCCGTCTTTCCTTGTACTTTAAGATTCTCTCATGTACACTAACAACCTGCAGTTCCTCTCTTATGGCCTCACTTCTTATGTGGTCCACCCTTGAGCATCCTTTTACTGCTCGCAAAAATCTCATTTCTGCCGATTCTAACATTTTTTTTCCGTTGCGTCAATACCCAAACCTCTGAGCCATACAACAGGGTAGGAACCGCCATAACCTGATACAATCTTATTTGTTTATCTCTTCTCGTCTTATTTCGCAGCGTCCTTTTGATTGTTCCGCATATACCATTTCACATATCCGCATATGACATTTCAACTGAAAGTCAAAACTTGGTCCGCGTGTCTGTGAGTTGTGAGTGTAGTAGTAAGGGTTCCGTAAATCCAAGCGGCCTAATTGCTTCATACATAATAGGTATAAGTCCCTGGACTGAAATACAGCGAATTTAAGACGCACCCTGATTTTGCGAACAAAGATACTGCAAAAAAAGGTGCGTCTTAAAATCGATACAATACGAAGTTTAAAATTAACTATCAGGTGTTAGAAATTTGAATGGCTGAAACAAATTGCTAGGGCGTATCAAGTTATTACAAAAAAATTGAAAGTTTAACAATTTCAAACTTTTTGATGTTGATATTAAAAAATTACAGCTGCTTTGTTTTCAATTAGCATTGGATCCTAACTCCTAATTATTTGGTAAAGAAAAAGAATGATTTTTTCATGCAACCTGTGATTTTAATCCATCGGCTTTGTTAGTTGATGAAAAATATTAACGATTTTATTTGTTCGAAGAATGGAACGGAGAGCTGCAGGTCCGTTAACTTATTCTTCCTTTTAGTGTCGACTCCATAACTGAAGGTGGGCTACAACACTTACAAATTGCTTTCTATCATTAGCTACCTTTAAAACAGTGTCCATACTCAAGTTTATCTAGTTTCTATTTTTAACCATGAGCATTTCCTTCGCCCAGGCCTGCGTTTGCGCTCAACTTTATTTTCGAGAATAAGTCTGAAAAACTCATACTTATCAACTCTGTATAATGACCTAGGTAGGCAGTCTTTAACTATCTGCTTATTAAGGTTACTAAAAAATAAATTTCAACAATAATTGCTATTGTGTTTGTTATTCTAATACCGTTTGCTTTAATTCCCACAAATCTTTACTATAAAGGTCTATATTAGTGTTTTGTTACGCGTAGGATATTTACACACATCACGTTATGGTGAATTCTAAAGTACGTTCAAGTTATTTTTACAGTATTTTACAGTTATTTTAAAGTATTTGTCAGAAATTATTCAAGATATGTATAACCCAACTCAAACCAAGTGGCCTCTCAATGGTGGATGCGCAATAGTCTAGTCTGACCTCGAACGACCGCGATGCCGTCAGGTACAGTCCGCCCTCCAATTACAAGCCGAATATCTCAGCAGTAACAGTGTTATTTATTCTATAGACCACGAAATTGCGAGCTTCCTAGCAAAATATGCAGTTGTTTACCTCTACCCGTCCTGCATAACAGTCTTCCCAAATCCAACCGCCCTGCCATTTAAAATAGATCCACTAGATAGCATTGGTGTTGTATTAAAGAAGGTCGTTTCTCGTCTTGCTTCACTGAAACATTTTTTTTATTTTTCTAACAGTCCAAACACACTTATTCTTTTTATTATTGTCTGAAGCATAAGCTTACATTGCATTTACGAGAATGTCTAAATAATTAAGTAGTTGAAATTAAAAAGAGATGCATGCTTTTACGACACTTTTCGATTTTCTCTTTGTAAATTATATTTTCTTCATATCTAAAGTTAGTTATACAGATTAGATAAATTATTTACAAATTATTGAAATGAATAGCTTTGTTTTGTTTTAGTTTTAACACTATTTATTCCAAGCCTCGTATTTATTTTGACATGAAATGTGCTATTAGATGAATTAGATCTTTTATAATAATAGATATAAATTAGTGATATTTGATTATGGACCAGGTAGTTGAATCATTGCCGTTCGAATTGCCACCCAAATAGTGACTTCAACTGAAAATACCTTCAAGCTATGACTTAATTTCTTTAGAGGTCCTGCGAGAGCTGCCTAAAATAGGAACATTTTTCTTACTTATTTTTGCAATTGTGTTTTACGAAAAACAAAATTTCCTGGTTAGTGGAGGCTAAGGTCAAAATTACTTCTAAACTGGGGAATCTTCAGATACTTAACCTCTGATTGTCCGATTCGTTTACTGCCGGTCTGCTCCAAAATCTTTTAAAAACTATTACTGCTATTAAGTGATCATATTATTCCAAGTCATGGGTTTGTTTTCCACTCTAACCATTTCTACATTTCACCAACTGCATAGGGTAGTGGATTCCGTTGTTGAAGTGCTCGAATGTGTAGAGTAGACCTACGCCGCAGGTGTTTTATCGTCAAATACTCGTATAGGCTATAGTTCCACTGCTAATAGCAATTTTTTACAACTAAAAACCCCTTATGTCATAAAATATCATCAAAGAGCAATACAGACAATTTCACAGAACAACTGATAAGCATAAAAACTACCTAATTAAAAAAAAATCATCACACCTACTTGACTTTCCTTCGTGGAGATTAACGAGACAATAGCGCAGAAATTTACATCAGGATTATGATAGAGTTAAACACATTGTAAAAATAATTACGCATAATTTTTAAATAAACAACTACTTTACCTGTAAATTTAAATAAACTACTGTAACCTAACCTAACCTACACACGTTCCCTACACAAAAATATTATGAAGATTCACGTTGGTGATCAACTTCCTCACGTAATTTATACCAAATGTTTGCCAAATTATTCTACAACAGTTATTTTATGTTGAAAAATCATCATAATATCGATATATAAATATTGTATTCAGACATATTTTTGTCTGATTTTTAACAAGTTATTTCTGTTACTTTTTTAACTAAGGGCTAGTCTAAAATCACTTGTTGACCTTTTCCATGGATTGACATTTTTTCTATGGATTGTTCTGGTATTCTTTTGTATGTTTATTTATTTTGATATTCTTTGTATTCTTTATAAGACGTAGCACCAACCCTTTTGTCAGTTGGTCAGTCAGTGTTGAACAGCTGAGAAGTGTATTAGTTGAAAACAGGTTTGTGCTTCGCGTATTGAAACAAACTATTTGTTACAGGCAAATATGTACAATCTTTATGAATGTTTCTGATTGTAAGTAAGGATTAATAATTATTTATTTGATTATAAATCGCTACTTAATTGTTTTTTTTAGTTAAGTTTAGTTTCAGTCTTGGATTAGTTCGAACACTTTTTGTAATAAATTTCGTCTCTTATATGCCAAGTTTGTTGTAATCTTTTGTTGTTACAACTGAAATAAATAATATATAAGTATTTAATTTGGGAATAAATACTTTTTATAAATTTAAACGGAGATTTTGTTTTATTTATAAATAAGCAGATCCTAAAAGAGCTCGGGGTGTAAACCATAAATGTTAAAAACAAAAAGCCACAACACCCAATTTTTAAGTGGACAAAATTTTGTGCTAAAAATTATATCTAAAAGTTGGTATAAAATATTTTCTACACTATTAGCGCAAATATTTTTAAAGTTACATACCCTAGTTACGTGATGATAAAATATAGTTCTTGAGTAGGGATTAAAGAATTAGGTTATTGATGTTGCACACTTCATGCATGTTGCTGTGGCGTTAAAATAAAAGGGGTTTGTCTGCCATAATAAACACCGGATTGAAACTTTGTTAAACTCCGTTTGAAACTGAAAAAGAAAAAGGAAACCGATTGTCTCGGTTTAACATTTTATCCCGTTGGAATTTAAAGTGTGACTAGTTCCCGCGGGCAACAAGAGTAACGCAAACTTTTGCTATGTGACCAGAATTGTGCTGTTAAAGTGGTCACGTGACCTGAGATCTGATTGTTGAAAGGGCTAAATGCTAGCAACGAAGTGGCTAGTTTCCACTGATCTAAAGTCGGTAATGTACTTTAACCTCGATATTTTAAAGTGAAACTTTACGAGCCAGCCATCATATAAGTTTGTGAGCTTTGATGAGTTACTAAATTGATTTTCTATCAATTTATGTATTGCCGGACTTACAGTACGGCTAAAAGTTTTACAAGAGATATAATGTATTTCTATGCGTCTACCATACGCTGTTATGTAATTTTATGCTACAGAATTTTTAAAATTTTTTCATTACAATAGTACTACCACAAGAGATTTTACCGATAAACATGAATATTGGAAGTCCCTGCTTACCAGTAGCCCAATTTTCAGCAATATATAATTGTTTTTACCGAAGATGAACAACGTAAAAGTTTTACATTAGCAACTTACAAGAAATTACAAACTAAAGGTAGCTTATTCTCACAATTTTAGGTTTCTTTGACTTTAAATTAGACCACTCAAATTCTTTGGCGCTTAGTTTGCTTGATGATAATGAACTCTTAACACGACTAAAATGATTGAAATACATGATCTTCCGTTCAGATTTTCTGAATAACCCGTATCATTGATTAAATTTTACTCTCATCATCTTCTACGCCTTCTATTTTCATCTCTGTTACTATTGTAATTTACTTTAATTATTAAATCTCTTAATCATCTTTTTTTTGTTTACCTAAAGTCGCATCAACAGCTTGGTTATTAGCAACTGGGGTGGTTTTAACTTCTGAAAATTTCCAGACTATAGCAAGGAATAGAACCCAGGACCTCCGCGTTGTAGGCTAGCGTGCTGCCACTAGGCTACGAAGGTGGTTGTTAATCATCTTTTGTCTACATTTAAAATGTTAAAAACTATAAATAATTTCGTTTTTCATTTGTAAGCAATACCATTAAATACTGTCTTGGACATGTAAATACTTAAATCATACGAGGTGTGGCTATTAAATAACGAGACTGACGTAGTAAAAAATTTTATTTTAATTTTATACATAATCACGTATTGTCACCTTCAATATACGCTCCTTCTCTATCCCTACAACGCTTCAAGCAAATTTTCCATTGTTAGAAACACTGCTGAAAGTCATCTTCTGTTAGCTACTTCAGGACACGTTTCGCTTTCTCGTTTACAGCTTCCACAGACTCAAATCTTGTCCCTTTTATATGTGCAGATTTCACCTTAAGGAACACGTAGAAGTCACATGGTGCAAGATCTGGTGAATAAGGTGGATGTTCTAACACTGAGATGCTGTACTTGGCTAGGAACCTCTTGACAGATAACGCGGAATGAGCTGGCGCATTGTCTTGGTGAAGAACCCATAATTTGTTCTTCCACATTTCGGGGCGTTTTTTTCTTACTCTTTGACGTAGTTTAGAAAGTACCTCAAGGTAGTAATATTGATTAATTGTTTGACCTTCAGAAACCCAGTGAAGGTATACAATCCCATGGATATAAAAAAAACAATCATCATTGCTTTAAATTTTGACTTGCTCATTCGAGCTTTTTTGGCTTTGGGTGAAGTTCGGCTCTTCCAGTGTTTGGATTGGCGCTTCGTTTCCGGATCATATGTAAAAAACCACGTTTTATCACATGTTATTATCTTCTACCTGTTCCCTAAGGTGAAATCTGCATTAAAAGGGACAAAATTTAAGTCTATGGAAGCTGTGAAAGAGAAAGCGAAACGTGTCCTTAAGTAGCTGACAGAAGATGACTTCCAGCACTGTTTCCAACAATGGAAAATTCACATGGAGCGTTGTAGGGATAAAGAAGGAGCGTATATTGAAGGTGACAATAAGTGATAATGTATAAAATTAAAATAAAATTTTTTTACGGCGTTAGTCTCGTTGTTTAATAGTCACACCTCGTTTAAAATGATCGTAAATAAACTCGGACGTAGAAAAAATTGATATTGGTGAATTAAAATCAAATTTGACGCAGTAAGTTTATGTTTTTCTATGATTAAGTGTTTTTCCCTGTTTATTAAAATTTTGTTCATTATACGTGAATAGGCTATCATACTAGTTATATAGGCCCATAACTGTATTTAAATTGATAACGTTATTTTATGACATTGAAACATTTAATTACCAAATGACGGATTGAAAGAGTCATTCGGACTTTTCAACTAGCGATGAAAAAATTACTCTTGACTTTGCAACTCGTAATGTACAAGGCAGTGCTCCAAGCGATCTGGATGTATTGTAGCCGGATTTAAAATACCAAGCTGTCAGTAATTTCACGAAAGTAGTTTCCAAAGTAAATTCTTACGACTCATTACTGATTCACAGAATTACGATCTAATAAAACCATCTACAAAAACGTACGCGTCCTTACGCCAATAATAATTGTATAAAATTGAACCAACTGTAGGTTCTAAGACATACTTTAAAATCATATGCCCTTAATACGCAAGAAATTCTCTTAATCTTACCAGGATGTTTACCAGGAATTGCACAAAGTGACTGGAACGCTGATTAAGTAAGGGCATCATAATTGCTTGGTTGGATTTCGTTTATGTATTTTGGGCACTTTACATAAATTTATCTTATATTTTGTATTAATAAAATGTTTTCAGCTTTGCTTTCATGTTACGCTTTTTTGCTTTATTTCATCTTTCATGTACGGTTCTTTTAAATTAGTTATTGTTTCAGTGTTTATTTTAAAGTTGTTAATTAATCAATAATAGTTCAGATACATCACTTATGAAAGTAAACATTTCGTGAAGTATGTCAGAGATTTAGTTATTTTTAATAAGTTATAGATATGGCTGTCTTGGTCAAGGTTTTCGTACTGCTAACCCTGACTAATCGAAACCAAGACTGTCTAGCATACATTTTGCGTTCAGTGCAATAGCAAAATATTCATGATCTTTAAACAAAATTTTGAACTGTGATATAAACCATGTAGGTACTTTATATTACGTGACAACAAACGTTTATTTACATGTTAATTGTACTACAATAGTAGAACAATTTTTTTTTGCATACAACTTTTTTTAATGCATAATCTGTTGTGTAACAATTAATGCAACTTATCGATTAGATTTAACACATGAAAAATTACAACCCACTGGTGTAATTAACAAATAATTATAACATTAAAATATATTATACCGTTCTTAAATATTAGTATTTATAATCAAAATTATATAAAAAGTGTTTAAAAAAAATATACAAATAAAAATTAAATAACCAAAACCTCTTTTAAAACGGATAAAACCAAAATGAGAAGTAATAAATAATAAGCACATGATTCCGAAATATATGTACACCGAACTTTACTGGAGATAATTTAAAATGTTCATTCAGTTATTTACAATATTCACATTCAAACACGAATGTCATCTACAGAATATTAACATTTTATTATTTACAATTTAAAATCACACTATCAGAATCACCCTAGGAGATCCAGTACTGTATCACGTTTTAGTCTATGAGCACCATTGCTGTTGTCTAAGAGTTTCAGTGCTAAGTGATTTATGTGGTTGTTTAGACGTTTGATATATTTACTACTGAAACTTCGTATTTCTTATCGTACCGTCTGCACACCAATATCACGATGTATATCGGAATTGGTAATATACCACGTTGCATTAAGTATGGTCCGCATAGCTTTCGATTGGAACCTTTGCAGAATCTTGATGTTTGAAGTGGATGATGTGCCCCATAACTGAATCCCGTAGGTCCAAACTGGCTTCAGCATGGATTTGTACAAAAGTAGTTTGTTGTCAGTCGAAAGCTGAAAACGCCTACCAACGAGCCGATATATCTTCCTAAATGTTAATCCAGGGTAGAACAAATGAAACAAAAAAATTATAATTTAACACAATTTTTATTTTCTGGAGCACTATCACTGAGTGCTGTCCATCTCTAAGCCTATAATGACTTTTCACTTTGTTTTAAGTTTACGTACGCTTTTTGATTAATTGTCATTGCACAGGTGTAAAACTAAATAAAATAAATTAAAAAATAAGTTAAAATATGAAGTTAGTAAAAACAAAATGAAACTATCTTCCTTGTAACGGTATGTTTATTTTAAAATACATACAAGTCATGTATTCAGTGGAAATTAGCCTTGACTATTTCACGCTATGCTATTGAAAAAAGTCCACTGCGAAATACTGTATAGATAAAAATACTGACTCTATTTTCAATTCTCTTCCATGAATAGATTACTAACCAAGTGATAACAGGCTTGTGTCTACCATAATGTGGTATGGTATGGTTCTATAATATAGAATTCAACTTACAGTCAAATGCACAAAATCAATAACGATAAATTGTTTATTAAAGATAAATAATTTAAATAAATTATAAATATTTAAAGATAAATAATAAATAATAATTAGAGATAATATTAAGGATAAAATAATTTATTTTATCACGGGTAATTTTTTAAATTTTAGATCGGGGTTCAATGGGGGTTGCTATCCCTATCCAAAAATTATAAAATTTCTAAATTTTCAGAATACAAAATATATTTTAACGGCATGTTTTTGACGTTAAAAGTTAAATAAAATTTGGTAAAGCAAAAACTTTCAAGTTCCACCCCGTTACCTATAGTAGGGGGTAGTATTTATGACCTCCTGAACGGTGCTTCGTAGAGAAAAAGTGTATAAAATCTTATTTGTGCCTCTCCCAAAAAACTTCAAGGACATGTAACTAAAGTTGCCCTTAACCTACGTGTTCGCTGGGAAAACTCAAAACACTAGCATTTCGGCTTTAAGGGCTTGCAGTTTTCATGTTTTTCTTTATTTATACCTTCACAACGGTTTTTTTTGCAAATGTTTAATGACAAAACGTTACACATACCCATAGAGTCACAAAGAGTTTATTGAATTTTAGATAGGAGTCTTTGGTGAATGCTACCCCAAAATTGGGTTTAAAATTTTCGGAATAGAAACAATATTTTAACTACATGTTATTTAGCGAAGAAATTACATTAAAATTGTGTAACCCGAAAATTTTCTAGGTCGTAACCCCAGGTCGCATGAGAAAACGAAAATCTCAAAGTATCATACACTCAAACATCAACATTCAAAGTTGAAATTTTAAAACTTTAAACATTAACCTAAAATTTCAAAACCTTAAAATTTTAAATTTTGAAACTTGAAACTTGATCTTGAAACTTTCATATATTTAAATATCAAAATGTTGTGATCCGCCCAACCCCTTTGGCGGCCGAATTTCACATTGTGGCAAATGGTTCTGATCCACTTATGAATTCTGATCCACCAACCCCTCTGAGGCCGAGACAGGTAAGCGGCGCGAAGCGCCGCTGGAGAAGCGAGTTGTTTATTAAAGATAAAATAATTTATTTAATCTACATAATAATAGCGTCTATTCAACAGGCATAATAAATTTAGCAGTAGCTACTTTTTTTTTGTTTCAAATACGTGTTACATCCACTTTAAAGAAAATATAAATTTAACAGAGGGCTGTGACAAAAAAACCAAATTAACAGGTTTTCAAATAAATAGAAAGATCTTAGTAAGAAATACACAGTTAACTATTAAGTTAAATAAACCACTTTTGTAAAAAGAAATTAAACTCCTTATCTCGTAACTAAGCCGTACGCTACGAAGATAATTGAAATAATTCAATTTCGATTCCCGGCTAAAATATACGGCAGTTTTACACTGTTTAACAAAGTGTAAGGCTTTCAAATATATTTTAGGGACTAAACACAGGAATTCGATTCGGTTTTAAACAAATAAAAGTAATTATTTACTCAACCGTGGTAAAGATCTCGAACACATACCAATTCGTTTTCCTCCTGAAGACATCATTCGACCATGAAATATTTATTATTGATTTCTATTAGTTTGATAACAGATGACCTATCTCTTTTATTGATGTTATTAGTATCTTTGTTTTCAACTTTTAGTACAATACTGACAACATTAGTTACTGTTCAGGATGAATATTTACCAGTGTTCATTTTTTATTATTTATTTTAGTTTTTTAATTTATAACCTGTTTCTTTCAGTGTATCTTCTTCATATTTCATTGATTTTTTTTTTAGTTTTATTTAAAATCGCTTCAACTGTTTTTAACACCGAAGGAAAAAGCGGTTGTTAAGAATTTAACGTGTGTCAAAACGTTTTCTTGACATTATTTACTTCGTTTTTTGTTCACAGATTTACTTTTTCACAAAACATGAAATTCTAATTTCAAATATTTAGAAAATCACAATAAATGGTTGAAGGAAAAGTTAATATGTAAGTCAGTATATTAAAATGTATAGTACTTATAAGCTTTTTAACTAGCATAGTACTTTCGATTTTAGCATGATAATAACAGATGGCCAGGCGACTTTGCTCTTCTCCGTATCAGTTTAACTCTTCGTAGCACTAGAGTTTGAGAATTCTATAGCTCTTATGCTAAATTACAGCTAAAGTATCAGTATTATTCAAGCAGAATGGTGAAAGCAGGCTCACAAGCAAAATGAAATGGCACTATCTATATCAATAATACGCAAAAACGTGAACAAGTCCCGTACGTAGAGTAATATATAAGTTAAATGAATTAAAATTGAAATTAAAATTACTTATAATTTCTCGACAGAGAAAATCAATTAATCAGTCCCGTAATATTCTGATCCTTGATGAGGATTAGTTAATGGAACAAAATGGAGGAAGATGATGACGATGATGATTCAATAAGAATGATAAGGCTAAGTTATTTAGGTATTAAAGGTTAAGATTGTAGGTTTATCAGGAAGGGAGTGAGTGAATGAATGACAACAGGTTAAAGCAAACACTTATATTTTAGAGTGCGGTTGATCATGTACAGTACTTCTAGGATGAGTTAAACGATGTCAAAGGGTTGCTGGTTAAGAGGAAAAGAGAAAGGGAAGGGAAGCGAGGAAAAGGAGGATATATTTGTTTCCTCTGAACTACGATACTCTTCCTATATAGATAGACATGTATGGATTTTCCCCCCAGAGAGATGAAAGAGGATAGAAATGTGTTGTATATACGTATAAGTAAAACCTCTGTGGTTCAAGTAACTTATACTCCTCACTCAATGGGGAAACGAAGAAGATGGAAGAAAACTCTTCCCTCTCCTTTTACATAGGGTGATGAAAAAATACAAACATTTTTCAAATATCGCCTACCTTTTATAAGAATACCTTCATTTACAAAGGGATATATTTCACTCTTACAAAAAACTGAAAAGTAGCATAATACATTTACACAAAAATATATTGATATACCAATTTAATTCAATATAAATAACCATATCACACAGCGGATTGAAATTTTAAACATTTAAGTGAAAATTCTCTCAATATATCTTCAATATTATAGGTACTGTAACACTTAAGTTAAAGTCCTCTCCGGATCTGGGTAAAACACATAATATGTTTATATTATGTGTACTTACTTTACATTTATTTATTTACAATATTATAAAGTAAATCCTTATACATCCGTTAATCCTTTAATTGCTTGAAACTAATTTCAAACAATTTATATAATAAATTTATTAAATGAAATAGAATATTATAAAGTACAATATAAATTATTATGCTTAGACTAATTAATAATTTATAAATAAATGACTTCCAACGCTTAAGGGGACTGTGGATCGAAAAATCATGAAAATTTTCGATTTTCTGTTTTAACCTTAAAAATATTGTTTGAAATTTTCGCTTTAAAATGATAAATTTATCAGATTTGTAGGTAGCGTAGAAATTTTTTTATGATTTATTTTGTTATCGTATGTTTATTACGAAAGTTAATTTTATTGGTCAAATTTAAATGCGTTTTTCTCAAAACTTATTTTTTCACATTCAGGTGCACGTTTTTCAGCTCCGATAAAAGATACAACAATGAAATTTTTTGGGGTTGTAGAGGTTGTTATGATCTTTCAACTGAATTCATAGTTTTCAAAAATATCTAATAGTTTTGGAGAGAACAATTTTTTTTTGAACAATTTTGGCCTCAAAAATCATGTTTTTTGAAAAATTACTAAAACTATATTTTCTAACAGAACAAAAAGTTTTACATTTAAAATGTGTAAAAGGAACTGATCTTTAATATAAAAAAAAATAGGATTCTATCACATTTGGTTCCTGAGAAACATGTACCTTTGTTAATATTGAGTAAAATAAAAATCCACGGTCCCCTTAAAAATTAAACTAATTTAAATAATTACAACAATTCGTTTTACATTTGATAATAGCCTTCTACCTACAACTAATTACAATATTTACTTACAGTACACAGACCTCTTTCTTTAACGTACAATATGTACAATATAATATTTACACTGGTTTAACACTGTATACTCACTCATTCATGATCGTCTGGTAACTTGAACTGACTGAACTCGCCGATAAAAAAGCTAACTGTTCTTATACCCTTTTAAGCTTCTAAAAAAAATAGAAAGACGAGGTAGTTAACACATAGTAAAAATACAAAGGCTTTCTTCCGAATTCAGGAAGCAATTATGAATATGTATATTGTACAAGAGAAGAAGGAAATAAAAGGGTTTCTCAAACATTTTGTACATATCACATAAAAGGACATATGCAAATAAAAAAATTAAAAAAAAATAATACCAGAATTTGAATAAAAATAACAAAGGATACGAGAAATGACAATAGGAGCCTACTATCCAATAGATGCACCATCACTTCAACCTTCCTAGTTACATAACAGTAGGTACATTTTAAACAATGTTATAGGTACAATAACACTTTCACACAAACTATTTCTAGAATATCAGAAACTACTACTATTATTAACGTCACAATGCTTATTTTATTGTACAATATTGATCTTCCTTTGTTATATAACACGAAGAACTCCACGTGCAGATTTATCGTCTCCATGGTATTTATCACCAATTGACTATTATATCGTAATCGTAATATATACGAGGTGTGGCTATTAAATAACGAGACAGCCGTTGTAAAATATTTTATTTTTATTTTATACATAATTACTTATTGTCACCTTCAATATACCATTCCTCTATCCCTACAACGCTCCATGCGAGTTTTCCATTGTTGGAAACTGTGCTGGAAGTCATCTTCTGTCAGCTCCTTCAGGACACGTGCCGCTTTCTCTTTTACAGCTTCCACAGACTCAAATCTTGTCCCATTTAGTCCAGATTTCACCTTAGGGAACAGGTAGAAGATAATAGCATGTGATGAAATGTGGGTTTTTACTTATTATCCGGAAACGAAGCGCCAATCCATGCTCTGGAAGAGCCGTACTTCACCGAGAGCCAAAAAGCTCGAATGAGCAAGTAAAAATTTAAAGAAATGATGATTGTTTTTTTATATCCATGGGATTGTGTACCTTCACTGGGTTTCTGAAGGTCAAACAATTAATCAATATTACTGCCTTGAGGTACTTTGTAAACTTCGTCAAAGAGTAAGGAAAAAACGCCCCAAAATGTGGAAGGACAAATCATGGGTTCTCCACCAAGACAATGCGCCAGCTCATTCCGTGTTATCTGTCAAGAGGTTCCTAGCCAAGTACAGCATCTCAGTGTTTGAACATCCACCTCACTCACCAGATCGTACACCATACATCAGACCGTGGACTTTGCTGAAGGAGCTGACAGAAGATGACTTCCAGCACTTTTTCCAACAGTGAAAAATTCGCATAGAGCGTTGTAGAGAGAGAAGGAGTGTATATTGAAGGTGACAATGAGTGATTATGTATAAAATAAAAATAAAATATTTTACAACGTTAGTCTCATTATTTAATAGCCACACGTCGTATATTTATATTAGGTGTATATATTATCTCAATATGTTGATTATCGTAATGTCCCCAATTAACGCAGATAAAGGAGGACTAACCTTTTATTGTAGTTGTGTTTATATTGAATATTTACCGCTTTAACATTATGCCTAATCTGTTAATGGTTTCTGTGAAGAATAATTGAAACAGTTTTACCAAAGTTTTCTTAGTTTCGGATGAAATTATGCAGTTTTCAAATATCTGAAACTCGGCAACCTTTCGCTAACCCATTCAAAGTTTTTTGTGTTTTAAGCAAAGAAAGCCACAATTTAACCTTTGATACTTAAACGAGACTTTTGAAGTGTTATGTGTTCTCAGTCCTATTGTACGGAGTTAACGCCTGAACTCTGACAGAAGCAACACTTAACAAATTGAGAGCCTTTGAACTTTGGCTGTATAGGAGAATGCTGCGAATAACCTGGACGCAAAAAAATATTAATGCTGAAGTGGCACGTCGAATGAACAAAGAAGCGGAATTGGTCAGCTTAGTGAAGGCGTGAAAGCTGCAATATCTCGGTTGTAGTATGCGAGTTGAGCCCAGGTATGACTTGCTCCATCGCATTCTAGAAGAAGAAAGCGACAGTGAAAGAGGACCAGGTCGGAGAAGAATTTCATAGTTGGGTAACTTGAGGGTACGGTTTAACAAAAGCTCGGATAAACTCTTTCGGATAGCTACCAATAGAGTAAGCATTCCCATGATGGTCGCCAACCTTCAGAGCGGAGAGGAACGATGAGAAGAAGAAACAAAGAAAATTAACATTCCCTCGCAAAGCCCGTGTTTGTAATGCCTAACATACGTGATTGGAAAATATCAGATCGCAAGTATGAATTCACGAGTATCGGTTCGGTGACTTCATTTTCAGAAACTTCGTCAAAAATTAATTTAGAAAAATTTTAATATTTAAAAATTGTGTTTAGAATATTTATTAACAAGTTACTTGTTTTATTTTTGTATACGTCCTTTATTTGGTCAGAACTATTGTTGGCATTTGATTTTCTACATTTAATTTTCTTCTAATATGTATCTACTCGCCTATGGGTTACTGACAAGTGTTTTATTTTTTACACATATTAGTCTCGTTGTTATTTTAATCATTACCACTAGTGTTATATATATAAATTTGGTTTTAGTAACTAAAATTTGTATTCAACCCTTGTAATGTATGTAGTCCTTTTAAAATTAGTAGTAAGCCTGTACGTAGTGCTGGCGATAATTTTAGTTATATTTATGTAAGTTAGAATACTACATTGAAGGCTTACTGTAAAGCTGAACAAAATATTAGTTTTTTTATTAAATTGTATTCAGTTAAACAATACTGCTGTAATCTCATTGGAAATTCATATGATTATGTAATTCAAGTGATTTTATGATTAATACTGTTTTCATTGTATAATAAATAATTGGAACGTTTTGGTTAAATGTAACTATGTTTTTTTACGTTTTTCTTATCGGAATGTTTTGTTGTAAAAGCAATACTGTCTGGAATAAATATTGTTCCTCTTCTGATAGTCATTTGTTAGTATTCCTAATAAGAACGTTAGCATTTTTCAAATAGAAACTTTACTGTCCACAAAGTAAAATTGTAGCTTACATCCAATCAACACCATTAGAGAACAAGTATGTCCGTAACTTTAAACCCGAGAAAAATTTTCACCAGACACCTATCAAAGTAAAGAGTCATAAAATACAGTAAGTTATTTTTGTGTCATCCTGTATTGCGAGTTAACCCCCGCCTTACGTTCTTCAAGTTTAATATCTCCGAGATGGATTACATCGCAATGTTTTTAAATGAACCCATTATCTTACCACCTTAATACAACCTTACATTCACCCTCAGCAACCCCGAAATTTGTGATGAATTACAAATTGTGTTTTCCAACAACCAACATTAAATGAGAATGGGACTTTAAACTTCATCCTTCCTATTTTAAATGAATAAACCTTCCGCACCGTTTACTATTCACTTAAATAAAATACAACGCTTACCTTACTTTAAGTAGGGTTAGTATTCAACTCACCGAAAATACAGCATGCAGATCATATACCTGTAAACGTAATCCGAACTAGGTTGAGGTCTACTTCTTAGATTAAAATATTTTTCGATCAATCAATCATTTTATCATCATCATCTTGTAAACTCTACTGCCTTTGGCGGGCTTTCGATTTCTCCACAATCCTTCTCCAATCTTCTTTGCTAGTAGCTAGCGCCATCATTTCATATCCATCAAAATCAAATCAATTGTGATATCTATTCACCACTTCCTTGGATGATTCTTCCTTCTTTTCTTGTACAGTCCTATCTTTCATGTTACCTCAACCATTCTCATTGACTCCATTCTCTCAGTGAACCTCAACCATCTCAATCTGTGGGCCTTAATGAAACGAAATTTTTCTTCACCTTCATTGATAGATCAGTTATAAATTTGACATAGGCTACTCTTCAGGTATTTCTTTCATTTTCCATTCCCAAAATTGTCCTTAATATGTTTCGTTTGAACCTTCTCAGCATTTTCTACAAACCATTCATCTCAAAGTCCAGATTTAACAGCAACAAACAATAGATGGGCAAAAAATACACATTTTCTTTTAAATTATTTTGTCCTGACTTATTAATTTATTCAATTAATTTATTAATAGCAAACAAGGCTCTAATTTCAAATTTAATTCGTTTTAATACGGAGTCACTTGTTACATTTTATTGTCGTAGGTATTCCGAGCGTAATAAAATTCTTTAACTTCATTAATGTTTTCTCGTTAACAATAAAGTTACCCGGAATCAATCATTGAATACGCACGCTAATACGATCAAGGACTTATAACTTGATACTTATTTGAGAGAATAACAAATCTAATTTTCAAAATAGTTTACTTAAATTCAAGAAAAAATATATCTGCTGCGGAACCAATATTTGGCAGCTCACTAACATTTCAGTTCGTAGATTTCTTACCATCTAGTCTTTTTTGCCAGATCCTTAGCACAATCAGAATATTCTACCTTTTTAAAAGAGGTTAAAAATTGTTTTTGTAATGTATTTTTGGCATATTACTTTCATACACCTCCCTGTGGAAGGTGACTAAAAGATTTAAACAGCCTTGCCGGCCTATTCCACCGTTAAAAATGGAGAACAATGACTGGGCTAGAAGTGATGGTGACAAGGCGCTTCTATTTGCAGACCACTTGGAGCAGCGTTTTCAGCCCCATGATGTACAATGTGACCCGGCACAGGAAGCAGAAATTTTAAGGTCGGTAGTAATGGATCCGCAGCAGCGACAGCACCGTTTGGAACGGGTTACAGTTCGTGATGTTAAGCGTGCGATTTCTGAATTGCATCCTCAGAAAGCCACAGGGTACGATCTCATTACAGGGAGGATGTTGCAGGAATTACCGAGAAAAGCCCTAGTAATGATTACTATGATAATTAATGCTGTGTTCCGCTTAGGATATTTTCCTAGCCAGTGGAAAGTAGCAAAGATTATTATGATATTGAAGCCAGGTAAATCGGAAATGAGGTCTCCTCGTATCGTCCTATTAGTCTACTCCCGGTGATGTCAAAGTTTTTGAAAGAATATGTCTGAAGCGATTGAAACTACGTAGTTATAGAAGATCGTCATCTTATTCCGGATCATCAGTTTGGGTTTCGGCAGCAGCGTAGTACAATAGAGCAGGTGCATCGATTGACAAGCGTAATCCGTGAATGTTTAGAGGAAAAGAAGTACTGTTCGGCTGTGCTGTTATACGTTGTTCAAGCATTTGATAGAGTCTGGCATCCTGGTCTACTCCATAAATTAAAAGCTGTGTTTCCGGAGAATCTGTACAGTGTTCTGGTTTTGTATCTTAACAAACGGTTATTTCAAGTACGGGTTGGAAATCACTTAACGGGTTTGAAAGAGATCAAGGCTGGTGTTCCGCAAGGAAGCGTTCTGGGACCAATTTTATATGTTCTGTTCACAGCTGATTTGCCTGTTCTTGAAAATGTAACCATTGCCACCTTTGCTGACGATACAGCAATAATGTCATGTGATGCAGACCCAACTATTGCGTCACGCAGAGTGCAGATGTATCTAAGTGAGCTGGAAGTCTGGCTGACAAAGTGGAAGATCAAGGTGAACGAGGGCAAATCTACGCATGTAACGTTTACTACCAGAAGGGCAACTTGTCCTCCTGTCCAACTGAATGGCAAGAATATTCCACAGGCAAAAGATGTAAAATATTTAGGAATGTACTTATATTTAGGTCTGACTTGGCGCAAACACATTCAGATGAAAAGGAAACAGCTGGATTTAACATTTAGGAAGACGTATTGGCTCGTTGGTAGGCATTCTCAGCTTTCGATTGACAACAAACTACTTTTGTACAAATCCATGCTGAAGCCGATTTGGACCTACGGAATTCAGTTATGGGGGACAGCATCAACTTCAAACATCGAAATTCTGCAACGGTTTCAATCAAAAGTTCTGTGGACCATACTGAATGCACGGTGGTATATTACCAATGCCGATATACATCGTGATATGGATGTGCAGACGTAACGAGAAGAAATACGAAGTTTCAGTTGTAAATACATCAAACGTCTAAACAACCACGTAAATCACTTAGCACTGAATCTCTTAGACAACAGTAATGATGTCAATAGGCTAAAACGTGCTACAGTACTGATGTCAATAGGCTAAAACGTGCTACAGTACTGGATCTCCCAGGGCGATTCTGATAGTGTGATTTTAAAGCTGTAAATAATATAATGTTTGTGTTCTGTAGATGACTGTCGTGTTTGAGTGTGAATGTTGTAAATAACTGAATGAACGTGTTAAATTATTTCCAGAAAAGTTAAGTGTCCATATATTTCGGAATCATGTGCTTATTATTTATTACTTCTTATATGTATTTTCGTTTTAAAGTAGGTTTTGGTTATTTTTCTTTTATTATTATTATTTTTTTTTAAATCACTATATAATTTTGATTGTAAATATTAATTAAGAACAGTATAATATGTTCTCATATTATAATTTGTTAATTACACCAGTGGGTTGTAATTTTTTCATGAGTTGTGTCTAATTGATACGTTGCATTTATTGTTATTTATAACAGATTATGCATTAAAAAAAGTTATATGAAAAAAAACTTTCATATTGATAGTATATATTTAGATATTATTAATGTTTATTATTATTATTAATTTAATTAAATTAATTAATTTATATTATTATGAATTTTTTTATAGTAAAAATAAATGCACTGGAGGGTACTAAACCATAAACACAATATCTGGGTTTGAAATTCGGGTCTAAAATTAGTTCACCAACAGTGTTAATTGTAACCAAAAATGAGCAAATTTTTATTGTAAATGAGTTGCTAGTTGATGGAAATTACTTTTCACTTTTACAGTTAATGTAAAAGAAATTATAGATAATGTTGTAAAAAATTTTCACTTAAAACTAAATCCGACTTACCCGCTACATTTTAATGAAAATAATAATAATTCTTGTCGAAAAAGTATTAATTCAGAAAATTTCAAAACCAATTAACATTTGTTTTACAAGTTGAACCTATACGGCATTCAACTTTTGCAAAATAATATATCGATGTCGTTATTAAATGCATTCACTCGAATTGCTAGTCTGAGGATGCTGAAATTACTTAAGTTTATATATTAAGTTCAGTCAAGTAAATTACTCCAGCTCTTAAGGATAGAGGAGGCAGATCGGCAAGCAACATAACCCATGGTCACCTCTATTTAAAATAATGAAATTATTAACTATTCATTCAGTCCCTATGTTGAAACGAACTTAAGGTTGTAAGTTCGTTTACATTGTAAACATTTATATTTATAACTACTGCATTGTAAAGTATCTGAGATACTGAAGTACAGTTTACTATACATAATTTAGTAATTTATTTCAAAAAAATTGTTTACATGTAAACACCTTACATTGTCTTAATTTTTTTATTTTTTTAAATCTGTTTAGCTTTTATTTGTTAACGGGAACTGTTTTGACGTGGATTTGACATGAGTTTGAACAGGGACCCCCAGTAGAGTTTGTTCATGGATGGCTGTCAGCCGGTCACCATACAAAGTCGCTTGCCCAACTAGTGTTACTAAACAAATAATAGCGACTTTCTACCAGCTGACTGACTGGGCTGGCCCGTAGGCCGTATTAAATTTTTAAATATAGATTCATTATTATACATTCATTTTTAAACGCATGCACGATCTGGAAAATTAACCTGTCTAACCGTGATTCTCATGTCCTAGAAGTTGAAGTCTCTTTTTTCAAACAGCAGGTCATCCAGTATTGAAATTCAGAACCAAAGCTCACCGATTTAAAGGTTTGATCATTTCCTTCATTTACGCCTAAGGTAGAAGATAAAGATTCATGTGAGTAATTCAGCTTTAACATTTGAGGTACCGTGCACTTTAATCATTTTCGAAAATAGCTCGTACAATTTGAGGA
The DNA here is from genome assembly GCA_035578175.1 of Catonia carolina. Lineage (NCBI taxonomy): Eukaryota > Metazoa > Arthropoda > Insecta > Hemiptera > Achilidae > Catonia > Catonia carolina. Next base: position 304,883,731 of record JAQMRL010000001.1, on the reverse strand, counting down.
ACAGGTAATGAAAATCTGTAAAGTAATCATATGCTGGTTTCTTGTATTGTAGTTCTTGATTTGTTTCGAGAAAATTACTGAGTTATTGTGCGCCTGCGTAATAAGTTTCTAGTATAAAGGTGATAAATGTCTAAAACTTCAAATCCTCATGAACAATTTGTTCATGAATGGTCATGGATAGCATCATGGACTGATTAAGGATAGAGAGAGTGGTTGTTGTTGATCATTCGCAAAAAAACGCTACTGTTCTTTCTCCAGGGGTTCTAAATAATACTTCCAAGTGCCACCTAATACCAGTATTCCGTTACTGGTTATTGATTAAATGTATTTAGAATTGTACTGTTTAGTGAAAAATACAGTAGTAAGAAGCAAATTCACACTAGCACTACTGATACCTGAACACAATGAAATAATATTGAAATGAGATTTAAAAGGCTAATATTTTATAGTTGTTTATATACAAACGAGGGCAATTGATAAAAAAACTTTTTAAGACGCTGAACATTCGACCTCAGGTTTCGGATAAATGGTTCGAAAGAGTCAGAAAGGATTTTATTGAGAAAAACGGAACAAACTGAGAAAACTTAATGAACCGAACTAAACACAGATAACTAATTATACGGAATTTAATGGCTTCTCTAAATAGCAAAAACAAAACAACGTGTGAACAGAAGAACGGAGAAAAGCTTACAGTCAACGAATTCTGAGAATGTGATCTGGAAAAAGCTCCCCAAATGTCAAAAATCATCTTACGTTCTATAAAATTGACCCTATCAGGAAAAAGCAATACAATATTCAGTTCTTAAAACTTTTATAATAGGAAATGATTATAGATTGTGAAGTTAAAATAAGTAACAAAGTGCACCGACGAATGATAGAAGTATATTGCAAGAAAATTGGCCAACCGTTCCTTTGTGCAAATGTACACTGACCTATATGAAGACAGCATTTAAAACTAATTTTAAACTTGGGTACTTTCAAACCTTAATAGTTCAACAAAATTTAAAAAAATATTCTGAAAAAATATGTTTAAATATATGTAGGCTACTTATTATTTTTGTACTAGAATAAAAAGATGTATATTCATAACCCGGTAAGTAAAAGAATTTGTTAAACCATTTAAATTTATGATCCTCTCGTAAAATGATTTCAAAACAAATTGAAATACAATGACAACAAATATTACGAAGAACGAGAAATTGTGTCATGAGGTTACAGTGAATCGACTTAATTTCATTTTCAGAACGAAAGAACAAATATAACTCTTTAAGAATAGGAAAGATAAAAATAAATAAGTTAAACTACAAAACAAACCAACATTTTATCCGTCACAACTCTTTCAGAACCACTCATAAACGTTTTATTAAGACAAACTGATATACACTTGCACACAAATATAACACGTGTATACGTTTCGGCTGTAATCAATAGCAATCTAATATTACAACACAAAAGCGGAGCCAAATGAAATAAAATATTCCCAGCAAATCACATGAAAACTTATAAGTTAAAAAATAAGTTATTAACTCTAATTTTTTTAGCGTGGACATAACGATTTTAACAATTTTTTTTTTATAAACCACATCGATTAACTTTAAAAATTTCCTGAAGTTTTTAAGATCCCACATTTTTATCATTCTTCTATTTTGAACCTTTATTTATCCCGTTCAGTTTTTGTATTATGCCATTCTTTGGCGTATAATCTTTACTTTTAACGTTCTAAAATCTCAACTTTAGTCGTTAAAAACTCAACGAAGCCTGTAAGCACTATTTACGTTTTGATGGCTCTTTCAGTTGCGACCGGTAGAATAGATCTGTTATCAAAATATAACCGGTGCGTGCGCTCTTACGGGAAGGTATGACGACAATCGAGCAAATACACAAGTGAAACTTCAGAGAATTGTAATATTTTTAAACTCAAGTCTTCCTTTAAATCTTCTTTTTCATTTACCAATTCCTTCGATGTTGGTAACCATCACAACAATTTAAAGTTTAGTGCCACCCATTGTAGACAGCTCACTAGTATCGACATCATATCAGTCTTGAAGTCTACGACGTGTCTGTTCAACATGGAACACGTTATCTATCATTTTGCCTTCCATGATATTCTACAATAATTCAATAGTCGGTGGGCCAGCTAGGGTTATCGTGCCCTCCACATCCAAACTTTTCGTACATGAATGTGTTTGCCTTGATCTCCTGAACGAGATATAGTGTACAATATTTTCACAGAAAACTCAAGAAAAATCGCCTAAAATGCCGATCAAAGCTGGCAGCCGAGCGGTTTTGCTCAAATTTGGTTATTAACTTACTACTAAGTCCACAACCGACCTACAGCTCTTAAAATATTAAACGTAAATAACCAGATAATAATATTATAGTTTAAAGTAGCAAACATTACAAAATGTACGCAAATGTTTTTAAAATTGTCAAACATAAATTTTTCAAGAAAAATCTGAAATTTGCGTTTTAAAATCAAAATAACAATGAAACCGATTCATTTATTGAGAAATACACGAAATTCAAAGCGTAGGGAATTAAATATACTGTAGGAATTAGTATTTGCAAGTCCTAAAAGAGAAAACAGTGGTTTCACCCATAAAAAGTGTCAGCGGGAGAAAACTCTCGCACGCTATTGTAGCTTCATCCGGTCCTGTGTTGCTGCTGTCAGAAATTTATTATATTTCTAACTTCTCATCACCTGTCCAGAGTATTCTAATTTCCTTTTTGTAATGATGCCCATAATTTAAAATTTCTAATCTATACGATTGGGTAATTCTGATTTTGTAGACTTTTTCTATCATATAGAAAGCTAGCACATAGAAAGCTTCAAGTCGTTTCATGTCTTGGGTTCGAATCCCATTCAGGCATGGCATATTTTCATACGTTAAAAAAAATCATTTCATCCTTCACCCTCCGTGTTAGCAGTAATTTCAGAACAGTCGAACGTTTAACCAAAACAAAGAAACAAGAAAAAACGTCGTTTCATATCATAACTTTCGGACTCCTCGCTTAGTAGATTACTAATTGAAGCTAAGATTGTTTCATCTACTCTAAAATCTTTAGTCTGATTTCAGTATATTAACGTAATTAATGACATTTAAATAAAAAGAAAATCCAAATATTAGAAAAGTTATTCACTATGGGGAGTCAGAACTCCCCATAGTAAAAGCTTCCTAGTCATCTGGAAGAAATTCAGACTCCATCCCAACCCAAAAACAACAGAGACCAAAATAGTTTTCTACCCAAATAGAAGCCCACAACTATGTTAAACATATTACCAAGACCTAACAAGAAACTTGGTCAACGGCCTCTAGGCATCTCGAAAATGTACTAGTGAATTTACGTAAACACTTTTCTATTATATTACATAAAAATGTAAAAAAACATTACAAAGAAAGCTATGTTATATTAATTTTTTTTATAGTTTATATTTTTATTATCTGATTTTTTAAGGCAACAAATAACTATTTCAAGCTCTCGTTAGCCTTTTGCGAGGGTTGACAGGAAAAGTAACTGAGCAAATCTTTCTAATTAGTTTGGTTTTATGTCTTGCTAATTTTCTGCGAGTACGTTGATAGTATTTTTTTATTGTGATGAACACATAAGGAACTAGTGGGCCATTGTGAATAGTCTCACATTAACCAGGGGAAATTCGCTAAAATTCAAAATCGAATGGATTGGCAGGACTCTATCAAGTTCTATTACTCGGTTTTTCAGATCCGTAAATGTGGGAAACATTTATTTATAATCAGTTTTTAGAAAGTAGGCCTAATGATATAGTTTTAATTTCTTTGATAATGAGAGAAAAATTTCCAACTATCGGACTGAATAAGTGTATTTGATTTTTGTGTGTGGATATTTGTCGTTTTATTGTGATGTGAGGTTTTCTCAAGAATCGTTTGTCAAGAGTGATGCCTAGATAACTAACTGTGTTAGTCTGTAGGATAGGTGTATCGTGTATAACTGGGAGACATATTTGAAGTATAATAAAAATATAGAAATTAAAAGCTCAGTTTTTAGGGTAAAAGAATTGCCGTAGATAAGTTAAATTTTAAATTCTGAAAAAGGAATATTCCATGATGAGGGTCCAAAATAGAAGATTTATATTTTTTTTTGTACTTTATGCACCTGAAGCTGCATATAGAAAAAAAGAGAGGTACTAAATTAAAACACGATTTTAACGCTCGATCAATACCGATAACTCGATCAATAACGTTAGAGTACGTTTCATCTGTCATTAATAACTGACTGCATATTCAGTGACTGACTGACCGACTACATTCTGGTAATATCCCAAATGGTGAAATAATTAAATAGATAAAAAAAACAAAAAGGAAATTTAATTGAAGAGAAGAATAATGTGGCTGCTGTCAGAATCACATTTCAATTACGGCCAGTTGTTTCGCTTCTCATTTATACATTATGTACAATGGGTACTTTATGTCAATTATAGTCATTAAAAAAGTTTATTTACACTTCATCGTGAACCCATATATAAATAAATGACACTTTCCCGTAATTTTTGCAATTTTTACTGTCCTAATATGATTCAAGCTAAAAACTAAATTATTATAGCACCAAATTTTGAAGTTGTCACACATGTATTACGAAAATTGTAGTCGTTCTATTTATTTCAATAATCAATGCTCATTAGCTTTGTATATTTATAAACAACCCCAATTCCATTAAATGGGTTTTATTTTAGTCTTTTAAATTTAAAATTAGCGGAAATCAGAGGTTCCGGAATCGATTCCCGGTCAGGGCCTGGAAAATTATTGTAAATTCAAACCCACCGTTTCTCAACCTAAAGTAGTCGCTAATAACCAAAATGTTGATGTGACTTCAAATGAATAATAATTAAAATAAAATTCTTTACTTCAAATAAAATATAATTATATAAAATAAAATTTAAAAAATTATTTTAGTTCATGTTTTATCCAAATTTCCACACCAATATTGAGGTTAAATTTTTAGTAGGTATGAATAAAATATATTATATTTTTCATCATAAGATTTCCGCTTAATTATTTACTAGTATGTAACTTGCCGACGAAATCAAAATATTTGGCTAAACACTAAGTTAACTGATGTAAAATAACACGTGGTATCACTAAACTGATGATGGGCTAAACATGAAATGAGGCAGATGGATGATAGATTGTGCAAGGATATTGGGTGGTCACTAGCTCGGTTAAGTGAGGTAAAGGGCAACCTCTGAGGTGGAGAGATGACTTGGAAATAGTGGTGAAGGAGTTGCCAATAAAAAACCGAAGTGTAAAATTTTTTAAGCTTCATATCTACAACTCTCTTTTTAATTAACTTTACTTTGGAAATGTATTGATTCGCTTAGCTATTAAGTATGACCATACTTAACATGGAATAATAAAATTATACGGTATTTAATTTAAATTAATCTTTTTCTTCCAGTACGGATAGAATAGCATGCCTATTTTGGTCCACGTTGATCACAAAACGTACTCTTACTGTGTGTTTGTGTGTGTTTGTGTTACGGTGTGTGTGTGTGTGCGTGTGTGTGTGTGTACAGAATATTTCAAGAACGGAACATTGTACAAACTTGAAACTTGAGACTTCAAGTTACATACCACTACCGGACCAGACACGAACATTTTCATCAAAATAGGTCAACCGGAAGTAGTAGTTTATTCGTGAAATTTTTCACTTTTTTGCGATTTTCTCAAAACTGGTCCAACGATTTTTTTAAAAATCGCCTGGTTTACTAAATTTTTATGCTCTACAAGATTGGGTAGGCGCTATGTTTGCTGAAATTCTTGGTGAGGCTGTTTTCACGTAAAAAAATTTGTTTATTAAGATTACGGCTTTAATATGCATTTTAGCGCAAAAATGTATAGTCTATTATAAACGTTGTAGAAAATTTAAAATTTTACAACTTTTATTTAAACATTTTTTTGTATAACGCTTAGTTTAGCGGTAATTAGCGATTTTCTTTTTTTTCTCACGAAAACGTGTGAAAAATGGTTTTTTTAAGATTTCGGCCTTGGTATGCACTTTACGACAAAAGTTTAACTAATTAAATTTATAGAAAATTAAAAGATCTACAACTTTTATTTAAAGTATTTTTCTTTACAGAGCCTACTTTAGCGTAAAAGAGTGATTTTCCGTATTTCAAGCCAAACTGAGGTTGATTTTTATTTTGCGTCTTTCACTCATGATTAAAATTAGATTATATTTATTGAGGTTAGTTTTTTGTTCATTTCTAATGTTTTATAATTAATGTTAGGTTTATTGTTAATTGTTTGTATTGGCAAAAGAAAGTTGTATGAGTGTTTCACACCGGATTTTTACATATAAATGTATCGAATTTTATAGTAAAATAATATTTAATCTTTTCATCGAGTTTTGCAAGAAACCTAATAGAATTGGAAGCTTTAAGTGGATATAGACATTGGCTCAAAACTGTACCGCTAATAAATCATAGACGTTGGTCCTAATACCTATAATAACAGACCACTCTAACTGATATTAATTAATATGCGGTGGTGGTGATGGTGGTATTCATAGTAGTAGTAGTCGCTAAGGTGATTACAAATACTTTAATCCCTAAACCCATTGCACTTATCCTAATACTAATGTAACAAACCCTCTCCCCTTATCCATATTGGTTGAAGTAATCTCCTTTAGATATTCCATTAATATTAGGCCACCATTCGCTTTCCATTAGTCTCTATCTATTGTTGGTTATTTCTAATTTCGTCCATAAACTTTGCTCAGGAATTTATTTTATCTTAGTATGAATATGAATATCTTGTATGTAGAATATTTAAAAATAAAATTAGTATGTTTGATAATATAAATAGTTTATAATATCCAACTAATTCTCATTTACAAGCAAGGCTATTCATATTAATAGATTTTATGAATCTAAATTTAAAATATATTCATATTTCATATCTTAAAATTAGTTAAAATGCAAAATTTAAAATCTAATTTTTAAATTTTATTCAATTAGGAGAAGATCGCAGTGCTTATCTTACTAATACTTACCTTTGACTCGTTTTTAGATCCCAATAAGGATATCGGCTTCAGATTTTAACTGACATCAGTGTCACCTAATGCAACTTAAGACTTCACCATTTAGACGATTTTCTGACGTAATTAATTTTATAGGAGAAAATTTGTTTTCATTTTCTTCTCTTCTTCTTCTTCTTCTTCTTCTTCTTCTTCTTCTTCTTTTTCTATTATTCAACTTTGTTGGTTATCATGTTGGCTACCATTTTACAAAGCTCGATTTTTGACGGCTGCTCGGAAAAGTTGCTCTGTAGACTTTCCGAACCACTGCCTTAAATTTTTTCTATTACGATGTTTTCTTCTCCCCTGACCAAGTTTGTCAAGAATTGTCCCCTCTACAATAAGATGCAGAATCTCATATTTTTTGGATATCTCATAATGTGTCCAAAATATTCCATTTTGTGACACTTGATTGTTTATATCTAAGGTTTTGTCCATGCGAGTAAGAAGGTAGCTGTTACTAATTCTGTCTATTAAACAGATCTTCAATTAGTGACGATACACCCACGTTTTAAATTTCTCCAGGCATTTATTAAGCATTGTTTCGGGTGTGTCCACACTTCTGCACTATACAAAAGAACAGAAGAAATGACCATCGTACGACTTTTTTCCATAATTTATAATGATAAATGGTGACTAGTTAAAACTCTTTTCTTTTTAATTAGGAGCTCGAGCCTTCCAGTTTTGATTTCAACGATATCCAATGATCGTTGAGATTGCTACCAAGGAAGGCAAATTTATAAACTCTCTCCAACCTTGACCCCTGACTGTAATACCGATATCTTTAATATTGGACTCTTTACTTACGTATAATCCATTAACACATTGTTTTATTTGCATTGAGTCTTAACCGGTAATGAACGGTATTGCAGAAGCCGGAGGCGGGCAGCTCCAAAAGTTTTTTACTCCTATTCTTATCCCTCAGCCATTTTTTTTCCAAAAAAATTTCAAAAAATTAAATATACAATTTTTAGAATTTGGTGGCCTGATTAGCAACAATACTGTTACATTCACATCTTTCATCTTTGAACAATCCTGTAATAGGTATATTCCTACGATGCCTTAAATTGTTGATTTACAACTGTTATTTTGCGTCCATTTCGATCTTTCAGATAGTGGGCTGGACCTGAACACTTACTGCCATAAACCTCTTTGATTTTTTTGTAGGGTAAACAGCTCGCAGTTAGCCTCATAGTTTTCAATTACCTTGCATGCCTTAGCGAATCTGCTTTAGCTTGTCTTACTCTACATCTAATTTCACAATGTAGTCGCGTATATTCATTTTGCTTTCTGTTTTTTATCTGCGTCTTTCATCCATATAGTTAAAAATGTCATCAGTCATCTAACTCTCCTTTTTCTCCCTCCAACTTACCTCAGTTCACCATCCCGCATCCTCCTCTTCAGTATGTAACTGCTTTACAAAGTCTCCACAGCATTATGCACGTCCTCAGTCGCTTTAATTCCCACCTTTGAAATATCTGTTATATAATAGAATGTGCTATTTTTATCCGTCAGTTTATCTTTCTTCAACGTGTTTGTTTTTTGGAATCTTCAGATGTTTTTTCGGTTGTCTTAAGACGTGGTGTTATCCTTCCATTACGAGATTACTGTCCATTGGGACTTCTGCACCAGGGTATATTTTTTCAGATAAGAATTGATTTCTACAACTTTTTTTGATATAAATTATATCAATTTTATTTCCAATAACTTTTTTGAATAAATTTGCAGGTAATGTTCATGCATAATATGCATAAATTATATTATAAACAACGTTTTGGTAATTTGTAGAATGCATTAGCGGTTACCAGTTGTTTTTCCAGAAGAAATATCACATCTATCACCTCTGCCGTTACTTGTACGCATAGTCTCATACAATGTCCTCTTAATTTTCCTTTCTAATCGTAGCGTTAAAGTCACTCATAACAGTCGTATTTTTGTGGCTCTTTGTCAATGCCAGGACGTAATATAACTCTTAGTAAAAGTTTTCATATGTTCTTCAACATACTCCGTGGTCAGCGCATGTACTTGTAAGATGTTTAAATATGTCGTATTAGTTAAAATTGTTATCTTTTTTATTCTGCCCGAGAACTGAATTACATGTTTAACTGATTAAACTTTATTACAGGGGTACTGACCCGTAACCTCTTCATACTATCCCTTACAGTTCTGTGTATATTTCAGGGTTCGTACATACTCTTTATACTCCGGGTACCTATTTTGTAAGTTTTCAATGAATCAAATTTGATTTTAGCTTATCGGGAATTTCTCAGCATTTCTGCCTAATTTTTCTGGAAAATACGCATCTACTAGATGGATTTCCATTGCCTTCCTACTCTCTGTTTTTCAGCCGTTCAATCTGGGAACAAACGTTGGTTGCAGCCGCCCAACGTTGAGTCATTTAATAATTAGAATACTTTAATTAAATTAATTACAAAATTTAAGCTTAAACTAAACTTCGCTGTAGGAAATACAATTCTACTTAAACAAAAACAAGTAATTTACCTGTCCACAAACACTTCTTCTACCCGCACGCAACGCACTATTAATGCAAATCAGAACCACTAATGACATTATATTTGATGGCCCTACAACACTTTCCATCTACAAGTCAATTAAACTGACACTACGAAGGCGTTTACTGTTTTTATACCTGCGTCTGTTAATTAATCGCGACCCATCAAACATTTTCTTCATTTTACTGAAATATTTTAAAATGAATCAAAATAAAACAAACGTTTCTACTAGTTCCGAATTCCGAAAATTCTTATTCAAAACATTCCGTCATATATTTCCGATACTTTTGGGTGAACCACGCGTAAAGAAAAATTTTCTTTTAAGAAATTAACTGCAGATAAACATTGTAGTGATTAGAACACAAAGTTTATTAAGCCGTATATAGAATTAAGTATTTAGAAACCTTGCAAATGGAATCCATATACGTCACCTAAAAACGTTCATATAAATTTATGAATATAAGATCTCATACTATACGTTTCACCCTAAATTAACTCCCTTGTTCTTTGAAATCTAAACTACTATAAGTACTCTTTTGATCTGTTTGGACGCATGGTTCAATCAAGCAGTCCTACATCACGCTCATTCAACCGTTTTATAAAGTTTTAAGCAACATTGCAGGTGTTCTGTATACCGTAAAAACTACTAAGAAACGTTAACAATAAATAAATAAACATAAATAAACGTTATTGTCTCGTAAAATAATATACATGAGGTATTGGATTACTCAAAATTCAGCAGCAATCTCTCGAGGATAATTCTGTAGCTAAAGATATGAAATAATGTTCATAAAAATAAACATACGTCTGGAAACTTTTCGTTATAGGATGTGTTATGTATAGCATATTGTGACACTTATCGCTAAGGTCCGTTTCGGGATCTAAGTTATTAAATAATTATTACACTAAAGTTTACAATTACAAATATTTATTACACTAAAAGATTACAAAATAAATAATTAAACTAATTATAATGAAGTAATACAATAAATGATTTAATAATTTACTTAAAATATAAAATAAACAATAAATAACTTAATAATTTACTTAGCACTATTTACAATCAATTTTCTAGAACACACATACAAAATGAAACTGAATACACAAAAACTGAATTTAATACAGACACAATAACTTTTCACAATACACACACAAACAAAGACAGTATAACAATCGTTGACCAACACAATGCTCGGAACGCGCCTGCACTACGCCCGTAGTCACTCGTCAAAGATCAAACGAATACTCGTTATATAAACGAATACCGCGCTCGGGGGTCTCTTATATACTCATTCAAAAAGATAATTCTAGGAAAGCAGAGAGACTCCATGCAAATAATAAAGTACATAAAAATAATCCTTTATAAATGAGTGCTAGAAAAATCTATTGTAAACAAGTCAACAATACGTTTTATTGTAAATAGAATAAAAGTTTTTTTTTGTTTAACTGATAAAAGTTGTTACGGGTCTCTTTCACAACAGTTGTACAACAATACCCGACCTTTAATCCTACACAATAGCGCAGTTATTTCAAACAACTTTCATGAATAGGCATACCTTTATTGTCACTATGGTCCTATTTTCACTTATTGTTACCATTTTACTCTATTATCCTCTTTTTACTATTTTCATGAATGAGATTCTAGAAATTACGCGAACCATGTTTTCTTCGATATTGTCACAATATGATTGTTTTAATATTTCAATGTAAACTCTTAACAGTTTTTGCTACAAAACCAATTTTATATTATAATGAAATATTTTAATATTCGATTAATAAATTCCTGAAAAACAGGATTCAACTGACTCTTCCGCGTGTACATGTTCATCGAGTAAATTTGATGTAGTGAAAAATTTCATTTTAATTAAATTAGAATGAAACAGATTATATTGCGAACTTTTTGTAATACATTAGATTGTTTTCTTTTACTGTTATTAAATTTTTGTATTTTTACATTTATTACATCTATTAATTTGCGTGAAAACTTATTCAAATTTATGTTAAAAAATCTGGTGGGAAACACTAACATGACTTTCTCTTTTCAATCTATATAACGAAACATATACGTTTTTGGACACTTTCTTTTTTGAAAATTTAAATCTCTAAAATTTAATATCAGTTATTACAATACAAAGTGTGGCTATTAAATAACGAGACTGACGTTGTAAAAAATTTTATTTTATACATAATCACTTATTGTCACCTTCAATGCACACTCATTCTCTACCCCTACAACGCTCCATGCAAATTTCCATTGATGGAAACAGTGCTGGAAGCCATCTTCTGTCAGCTCCTTCAGGAAACGTGCCGCTTTCTCTTTTACAGCTTCCACAGACTCAAATCTTGCCCCTTTTAATGCAGATTTCACCTTACAGAACAAGTAGAAGTCACATGGTGCCAGATCTGGTGAATAAGGTGGACGTTCTAACACTGAGATGGTGTACTTGGCTAGAAACCTCTTGACAGACAACTCGAAATGAGCTTGCGGATCGTCTTGGTGGAGAACTCATGATTTGTCCTTCCACATTTCCGGGCGTTTTTTCCTTACTCTTTGACGTAGTTTAGAAAGTACCTCAAGGTAGTAATATTGATTAATTGTTTGACCTTCAGGAACCCAGTAAAGATACACAATCCCATGGATAAAAAAAAAATCATTGCTTTAAATTTTGACTTTCTCATTCGAGCTTTTTTGGCTCTCAGTGAAGTTCGGCTTTTCCAGGGCATGGATTGGCGCTTCGTTTCTGGATCATAAGTAAAAAACCACGTTTCATCATATGTTATTTACTTCTACCTGTTCCCTAAGGTGAAACCTGCATTAAAAAGGGACAAGATTTGAGTCTGTGGAAGCTGTAAAAGAGAAAGCGGCATGTGTCCTGAAGGAGCTGACAGAAGATGACTTTCAGCACTGTTTCCAACAATGGAAAATTCGTATGGAGCTTTGTAGGGATAGAGAAGGAGTGTATATTGAAGGTGACAATAAGTGATTATGTATAAAATTAAAATTAAATGTTTTACAACGTCAGACTCGTTATTTTGTAGCCACACCTCGTATTATAACAATTTTTAAATATTACGCTAAAGGTTCGAAAACTTTAACTACTTGCTGGAGCTTGCAGTCAGCTTTACAGGAAATTGGCCAAGAAGATCTCATGACCATAGGCATTTTAAACGTCTCTGTTAAGAACCCGGTATTGCCCTAAAGTAGGGCTACATGTTCGTTTGAGAGGGATGTCATTTAATTCAAATTTAGTAATAACTAGTTTGCCATTGGTTTCTTGGTTTCGGCGAATATGAGGAGAGTATAAATTTATAGAGTTTCCAATTTCAAACTAGTGAAAAATATAAAATATAAAACCACCTAGTTTTAATCATGAGTGAATGACGCTAAATGAAAATCATCCTTTGTAGAACTTAAACATACAGAAAATCAGTAATTGTCTCTCAACTAGGCTTGGTAGAGAAGAATGCTTCAAATCAAAATTGTATGTTCTTAAAATAAATTAATGTTCTTTAATAAATTAATGTTTATAACTTTACCTATATATGTTGTTGTCGTGTAAAATTAACGATAAGATGGCTGTAAACTTAAAAGATCCCATTTTTTACAGATTTTGATATACGTAAAACAGAAAATCATAAATTGCCCCTAAACTAAGCGTTGTAAAAAATATTTGAAGTAAAAATTTTAGGTTTCGAAATGTTTTACAACTTCGGTTACATACACTTTTGCACTAATCTTAAGTCCGAAATTCTAGAAAAAAACCATTTTTTTCTACGAGAGCACAGCCTCCCCAAGAATTTCAGCTGACATGGTGTTTACCCTACCTCTCAGAGCATAAAAGTGTAGTAAATTAGGTTATTCAAAGAGAACCGTAGAACCTGTTTGTGAGAAAAATCGCAAAAAGTGAACAATCGCACGGGTAAACTACTACATCCGGTTGACCGATTTTGATGAAAATTTTCGTGTCGCGTCCACTAGCGGTACTTAACGTATGTTCAAAGTTTCAATTTCGTACATTATTCTGTTTGTGAGATGTTACTCACACACAAAAACACACACACACACCCACCAGTAGCTAAAATTATGTTTTTAGGGTTCAGGGGGCAGGAAACAGTAGTCTTAATGCGGTGAAAACTCGATTTTCAGAAATCTTCATGAAAACAATACTTTCCTTCCCAGTATAAAAAAAATATTGGGCAAGAGAAATTTAAAATGTGAAGTAGATTACGTTAAATTTTTTTAATGGAGATCGCAGTTGAATTGTTTTGAATCACCCTGAGAGTAACAAGTTAAAATTTTTTGGAGTAGGATATAAGAAAGTTATGCTACTTCACAGAACGAAAACAGGAGACTGTCCAAACATTTGCCTGGCTTGACCAAGAAAAACTGTGCGCACACCTGAACTAGGAAAGCCAAATATGAGGTATACAAAAACTAATTGGTTACAATTTATTCCTAACAGTTTTCAATGATTTTATTCAAGTTCATGTAATAATTATTGATAATTAAAGAGTTTGTACTTTTAAATACAAAAAAAAAACAGGTAAGAAATAATTAGCTATCACAGAAGAATACGCAGTATTTACATACGACCCATTAAAATTTTAATATTACAGAAACCCTCGTTATACCAGGCGTCGAGATCCGGATTCGGATAAACCGGGCTCGGTTCGAACATAAATACGAGTAGAAAAGACTGAAACTGCAAATAAGTTAAAATAAAGAAAAACCGTCTATTTCTACTTGCTTGTGTATTACGTTCGTGACGTTTTGGTATTGTGAATGGCATCGCGTCTAAAATAAGCCAACAGTTGCAAGCGTCAACAATAAATTAATATGTAATGGTAATACAATGGCACTGGTAATTCCAACTGTACATACTAATACGTGTGCTAATAGTCCAAGCTTTAAACATGTCTTTTACGACTTTGATGTACTTTTATTACACATTTATATGGGGCAATAAAAATATTGGTTGAACTACAATCACGAATTCAAATATACTGAGATTTCCATATACCGGGAAGGGTATAACAGTAATTAACCCGATGTAACGAGGTTTTACTAAAATTTAATTCACTTATCTTAACAAAAATTTGAATAAGTTTGCACATAGATTAATAGAATTTTGATATAAAATGTAAAAAATAATTTAATTTGGCCGCATCCGTAGCGTAGTGATAGCGTGCTAGCATTTAACGTAGAGGTTTCGGGTTTAATTCTCGGCTAGGGTATGAAAATTTTTACAAGTTGAAACGCACTATTACATAGCCCACTGTAATTTTAAATAACCGAGCTGTTGATGCAACATTTTAGAAACTAATAGAAATTTAAATAATTAATAACAAAAAAATTACAATATCAGTTATCTAATTTTATTAGAATTAAAATTTTCACTACCACAAATTCTCTTGATGGATATGTCCCCTCGAAAGAGACGGATGAATCTAGTTTTTTCGAAATTTCATTTAGCAAATATTAAACAATTTGTAGTTATATAAAACAAATTCTTTAAGAAAAAAATGTATGTACTGTATGTCTTGCGCAAACTGGTGCTTGTATGACTGCACACATTTACATGGTTACAGTAATGAAGTAAAAGACACTGCATTAAATTGATAAATAGTAAAAGAAGCTATCACGACAGTATGAAATAAAGTTAAGCTAAATGTAACTGTAAATGGCAAAGAAATGGAAAAACATACAAAGAATTTGCTCTAAAATAAGTTAACAGATCACGAACAAATCTTAACATTATAAAAGTACAGCAAAGAGAAAAGAAATTATAACAATTGGAGTCGTTGAAAAGTTGAAAAAGTTGTTTGTTTTATTTCTTTCAAGTACAAGAAAAGTTTCGATTATTTTCACTCCGATCAAGTTTTAATTGCAATTTCTGCGCCTGTTTCGGCGCTTGCCGTACCTACACAACATTCATACAAACAGAACACTGTATTTATTTGTGAGGGCGAAAGAAACTGCAAACACCATAACTTTACAGAAAAGTAAATTTATATTGTTCTTCTTTTCAAATATTGTTCTTGTATCGTTTTACTTTTAAATCTTGTTTGTAGTCAGTTTCATTTTAATGAGATTCGTTTTTACATAATAATAGTTCTAACAGGGGAAGTACACTGTGCTCATGTTGGGTAATTAATATCAGAAGTAAATTAAAACTTCATTTTATGTTACATACTCTGTACAGATTAACTTACTCGCTTTTTATAAGTTGTAAAAAATTTATTATTGCTTTTGCCCTAAGATAAACAGATTTATTTTAACGATCTATGATAAATAAAATTTATGTACGAGTATATATCGTATATAATCGTATATATATTGAATAAACGTTAGCAGCACTTTTATTTTGATGCGTAGGCGATAGAAAGATAAAGACATAACGGCAGTGTACACTTAGAAATTATTGGTATAATCACCAAGCTGTTGAAATCCGGCAAGATGTACATACAATAATACTCATAATGTTTTTATGAAATTTCTTTCTCTAGAAAGTAATCCTAATCGTTTTTTCTTCATCAGCCTGTCATTACTTGGTCAAGTGATGTGAGGCAAAAACACATAGAAAGCTGTAAAACAATATGAGGCAGAAAAAGATAGAGGTAAGGTCAACGTAGAACTTCATGGTTAAGGAATCCTCGAGTCTACTATGGTGTGACTTGACTTAGTCTTTTTCGTCGAGCTATCAAAAAATTCAAGTAGCCTAGGTAGTGTCACCGGATGGTGACATTAGGTGGCGAGTTGAAAACTTTACATTTTGGTGGCCCTGGAAAGGGCCGTTTAAGTGGTGCTCGTCTTGATGGGAAGCGTCCGTCGTAGTCGTTGTGGCGGTCAAAGAGCTGGGCGACACGCCGAACTTCTTCCTTCGCAGAAGTGCGTCGATGGCTGCTTCGTCGGGTCCGGTGGGCGTAAGGCTCGGTCAAATGACCACTGTGGTCATCGCTCGCGTCATCGGGCGATGACGGTCTGGTCGACGGCTTACGGTGACGGGTTGGCAAGCGGAAGCATCATCTTCTCTCTTACGAGGTCGTCGATTAATCTTCGCTGGAGTCCGGTAGCCGTGCGCCGATGGTGTACGTCTTGTCTGCTGTCTGGATCGGAATTGAATCCTCTCGGCTCGGGTAGCGCTCTTTATATAGTTGCCAAGAGCGCTGTAGTAGAGGGCGTTTATTGGTCTTGGCCTTGATGATACCGGCCTTTGTCGGTACGTTGCCACAAGCCTACCACCCCTTACGGAACTATTGGCGGCTCCCTCTGTCGCTACGTCGGAAGCTTTGATAGCCGACAGCACAGTACCCAATCAAAGGGGGTGACGGTGACATTAGCAATATTTTTGAACATAAGGCATCTGAAGAGAAGACTGTCATCATTCATAGTTGGATTAAGACTTCCTTTGTTTGCCTCCATATTTCTGTATTCTGTACCCTTACTGTCTAGTTAAATTGTGTCACTAAATTTAAGTAAGATTACTTCGAAGTCAAACGTATAACTTCACTTCATCTCTTCGTAGAGGTTTGTAGGCAACCTCTACCTCTAGTTCTGAACCAGAATTCCATTGCTAAATCTCCTTGTTCCATAGGAATCCATCTGCGTCATTGTGTGCCTGCCCCATTGTTTTTTTGCAGTAACTCTACGTACTTTTTTATATGTATTCAGTTCAATAGCAAATGTCTCGTAAGTTGTATCAGTAACAAATTGATAAACCTGTTTCCGTTAAGCTAACTAATCTTTGATTATTGAAACTCATAAGACTGTATGCCATAATATGTATAACAGAGCGGTACTGATGTTTTTATAACGTAAGCTGGATTTAGTCAAGAAAAAAGGAACTCTCAAGTGTTTTTATTATATTATTATCCTTTATGAAAATAAACATTTTTGTATTAAAGCCGAGTAAAAGATGGTGATTATTATTACTTTTCATCTTTTGTTTAAAAATGAAGTTCTTGAATACAATGGAAAGGAAGCCAATATAAATAATCATTAATATAATTTTCTATTCATGAATTCATTCACAACCACTTGAAGATCTTCCTTCCTTATTTCATTAGCACAAGCGTCAAGAAATTAATTGGAACATCTTCTAGTATCCGTTGTACTTACTCGCGTTTAAAATTCTCATAATTATGAAATCTTATCAATTAGTTTCTTTATTAAAAGCAATGGCATTCGCATTTTGAGAATTTTCAAGTTATTTTTTATTTGTTTCTTTTAAAGGAAGTTACTCCTTCGTTAAGTCTGTAAGACTAGACGTTTCCTGTCTTTTATTAGAGATAGTAAACGTTTTAACAAACTAACTTCGCAACTCTTCTCACAACATTGACTAACTATAATAAGAACTGGGTTGCCGATTTTATATAAAAACAAATCATCAGCCGCTATGCAAGAATGACGAATATAACAGAAAAATAAACAATAAAACATTCTACTCTATACTAGAAAAAAACTAAACTAGCATTGCTAGAGGCAAATGACTGCAGTGTCAACACGTGAGGGTCACTTAAACACAAATTCTGCCTATTTACAACACTATTGTCCAACCGATGTATGTCACAATATCATAGATTATCATCATAAACAATACGGATTAGGCCTCCTGACCTGTTCCAGCTTTAAACTTAGTAGTTTGGTATTTCATGGAAAAGTTATGATGTCAATCTTATTCAAGGTCATCCAATCTACGTTATTCGGATGGCTTGTATGTAAATACCTCATAAATTCATTCGATTATCTGACATCCTTAACAAATGACTGTACCACCTTGCTTGTATTTATGAATCGTTGAAATCACCGCTGGCCCACCAAATTCATGCCAAACATTTTCATTCAGTTTATGGTTCAGCAAACGATAAATGTCTCTACAATTCCATTTAAGCAGCCTCTATTCTAGATATCTGCTGAGAATTAAGTATCCAATACTGAATCGTACAGTAGAAAAGATAAAACCAGCCATACTTTATATAATAGTATTATTTATACTACCTAATTCTCAATTAGGCTATTAGAGAAAAATTTAACTATAAAATTTACAAGTTCCACTTGTTTAAACCTTATGTTAAATTTAAATTAATTTAAATTCAAGAAATTATTTAAACTTTTGGGAATACATAAATTCAAAAAATATTCCTAAGTATCAAGAAATATCAGAATGTTTATTAAAATGTTAAGATGTAGGTCTGTACTATCGTGTTAGGAACCTGAATACGAAAGATGGAAGTCTATGGAAAGAAACCGGTAAACTCCTACGCTATACTCCTCACTGCCCTCCTCTTCGGAAACTGGACAACACATGGGCAAAATCTGACAATGAAAAAGCCATCCTATTTGCTGAACACTTGGAAAAGACGTTCCAACCACATGGTGATACTTTACCAGCTTTTACAAAATTAATAGAAGATAAAGTATCTTCACCTTTACAGTTGTGTCTACCTCCACTCAATTTTACTGACCAAGAAATAAAGACTGCAATTACTCAATTGCCACTAAAAAAATCTCCTGGATATGATTTGATAACGGCTGAAGTACTACGTGAACTGCCACAAGCAGGAATAACTCTAATTACGCAAATTTTTAATGCTATTTTGCGGACCACCCACTTTCCTATACAGTGGAAATTTTCACAAGTTATCATGTTTCATAAAGAAAATAAACCAATCCACGAACCATCTTCTTACAGGCCCATCAGTTTACTTTCAACAGTTTCAAAATTATTCGAAAAACTTTTACTCCCAAGACTGCTTATATTTGTAGAAGACCAAGGTATAATCCCTAATCATCAATTTGGGTTCCGTCGACGGCACAGCACAATTCATCAACTACACAGAATCGTTGATCAAATTGCCTCTGGCTTTGAACAAAAACAATATGTAAGTGCCGTCTTCTTTGATGTTTGCGCAGCGTTTGATAAAGTTTGGCATCAAGGTCTGCGATATAAATTAAGAAAATTCTTGCCAGATGCCTATTTCTTAATCATCAGCTCCTTTTTAACGGACAGATTTTTTCAAGTAAAACATAACACGGCTCTGTCTGACTACAAACAAATCGTCGCTGGTGTTCCACAAGGATCAATCTTGTCGCCACTGCTTTACAGCATCTATACATCAGATCTACCTGCATCTGCTAACACCACCTTAGCGACTTATGCTGACGATACAGTCATCCTTTCTTCTGATGTAAAGCCAGAAGCAGCAAGTAATAATTTACAAAGTCACATTAACTTTTTAAATTATTGGTTAAAAATCTGGAGGATCCAATTCAATGCTTCAAAATCAGTGCATGTCACCTTTTCTCTCCGGAAAGGCGAATGTCCTCAAGTATTCCTCGACAATAAACCGATACCACAACGACAAAAAGTTAAATACCTTGGACTTCACTTTGACAAGAGACTCACCTGGGCGACTCATATAAAAACCAAAAGACTGACTTTGAACTCCAAATTAAAAGAACTATTTCGACTTCTTGGACGCCGCTCTTCACTGACTCTAAAATCTAAACTATTACTATACAAAGTTTATCTCAAACCAATATGGACCTATGGACTACAAATTTATGGCACAGCTAAACCGAGCAATCTACAAAAATTACAAGCCTTTCAGTCAAAATGCCTACGTTTAATCACCTGCGCACCTTTTTATGTCGACAACAAAATTCTACATGACGACCTTAATATTCCGTTCATAAGTGAAGTAGTTAGGTCCAGCTACAGTGTTTTTCACAGAAAATTGCATGACCACCCCAACGAATTAATCACCAAACTATCGGATGCATCACTACCAGGAAATCCGCAGCGCAGGTTGAAACGTCAATGGGCCAGAGATCTTCTATAAAGTGATTTATTTTATTTTTCTTTCTTCTTTTTCTTATGTTGTTATTTATCATTCATGTATCATGAACTTTATTTCATAGAACATATACCAATGGGTATCACTGTTCTTTTTCATTTATTTATTTTTATTTATTTTTTTTTTATTTTTTTTCCTTGTCATCCTTTGTTTACTGTCTATCTAATTTGCTCGTTGTATCGTAGTATATAGTTGCAAATAAAGTTATTAAAGTTAAAAAAAAAAAAAAAAAAAAAAAAAAAAAAAAAAAAAAAAAAAAAATTATGGACTGATAACGTGGACACATATAGAGTATAGAGTTTCGTAAAATAAGACTTAAATAATGAAAAAGAAGTAACTGTCATCCGTAGGAACATCATCATATCTCTATATATTGTCATTTCATTTATAGTATCGTATTATTTATATGATCGTATCTCAATGAATATTGTGACTCTAATGTAATGGCTCTTACGTAGTGTGGCTTTTTTAGGATCAGGTTACTTTTAAATAACAAAACTCCCTATTAAATTGCTTATGAAAAACTAATATTTAAAAATTGTTTGAGTTATAACAAGTAAAAAATACGCTAAACTATTACTTAACTTAACGGCAGACCAAATTTAATACAAAATGTTTTAGACAATCCTTAAAAATAAATACGGCCATTTACATTCGAATAATTAATTAATTTCTACTTAGAACCCTACAACAATAATTGTAGTTTCAGGCTCAAAAGAAAAACGTAGCAACTGACAAAATTTAGTAAACTGAGGTTTCAGTGTAATACGCTCTATTAAATCATAATAGTGAATTCTAAAGGGTAGAATTGTAACTAAAATTTCTGAAATTCTTGCAACAAAATCGTCATACAGTGAAAAATCGTTGTACAGCTAAGAATTAGATGGTATCTTTCACTTTCTGTAAAAATTTGTTTTTGGTACTTGCAACATTTTTCCGTTGACCTATTCAATTGTAGGACAAAAATAAATGGCTTCGATATGCGATGTGTTATGTACGAACAGTTTTGAACAGTTGATTCCACCACTGTTTAAAAAAAACTCTACGATAGGGTAGCCGATTTTTATACAATGTTAATCGAAAGTTTTGTAAGGATAAAGAATGAAAGAGAACACTTTAGAAAAGTAAATAACCAATAGGAAATTTTACTCTATGCTAGGGAAACAAGTGAGGAAGTAGAACTACAGTACCCGTAATGAAAAAAACAATACTAAAACGTGAAGGTCACTCGCATGAAAGCGTTGTACAGTTAAAACACCATCTTCCAGCTGGCGTAGGTCTCAATAACTCTGAGTGAAAAGCGATATACAAGTAATGAATACGAGAATAATAATTAATGTCTGAAAGTTCAATAATTTTTTGAAAACCTATAAATTACATAAATTTAGCCCTTTTACAGAACATCATTTCTTAAGACACTCTATCAAATTGTATAATTGACATACTATCATTTCTATATTGCCTTACTAACAAAGATTTTATTATATTTTAGTGCCTTTTCTTTTAGAACAAAAGAACTTTATAAAGGTTCCGAACGCCAATAAATATTAAGACGACGCATATTGTTTATTGTAATTTAATATAGGCGATATTGCATTAAAAGAAGCAGGGAGACATTTTAATCAAGCTCAGAGAATTTAACTGATTTTATTTACGGACTTTTAATTTTGCACGCAATATTGTAATGAAGGGAGAGTCAAAGAAGAAATAAATGTTTAATGCTTTTAGGTAATTATTAATGGCAAAAATTTTAATTTTTACATAATTTTAAAACGTTCTCTGAACATTTAAATAGTATTAACGCAAAAGTTTTCTCGTCTAGTATTATTTTGAAGAAAAGAAAACCTATAAAATACTTGTCCGTTGCCTTAATATTTTTTGAATGAACTCAATACTTTCTAACTTAAAAAGTAACAAAAAATTCAGACACATTGAGCAAAATTTAATTTTACCGCTGCCTATAAATTGTTAACGTTACTAGACAATTTTCATTGGTGACTAAATCACAAGTATTTTTGACACTTTATTGAAAATTTAGTATCTGTTACTACAGTATAACAATTTCCAAACAAGGCGTTAAGGTTCCAAAACTTAAATTACTTACTGAAGGTTGCAGTCATCAATACAGTCCAACAATTTTCCAAGAAGATCCCTTGGCCAGAGGCGTTTTAAACGTCTTAGCTGAGTACCCGGTGTAGCCATAGCGTACAAGTTTTGTATGAGAGAGTTTTAACGTAATTTAGGTTTGTCGTGCATCGTCTTGTATAGTTGTTTCGCGACGTTATTTACGTATGGGATTGGTAAGTCTTACAAATACAAATTTAAAATAAATTAATGTAATTTTTGTATGATTTCAACATTTCTATACGTTATATATTCCAAAATATTTATTGATATAATACTGATATAATATTCTAAAATATTTTAAATTTAATTCATCTATGTTACAAAATTCAAGTTTATTTTTACGATTTATATTGTTTTAATGCATTCAATCGTGAGTGGAAAAGTATAGTTATATGCTACTAAAAGATTAAGTCGTTCAAAATAGTTACCAATCGTGTCGGTAGGCTTGAAAAAATATTTAAACCATTGCAGATTCTTCGTTTAACTTAATTTTTTTCAATAATTATTTAAAATTGAAATAGTGTAATTAGAAATAATGGAAGCAATAGTAAAGTTAGTTTCTTATTGTTACTAATATCACTGAAGCATTCACTCTAGTTGTCATGGAGAAAGTCTCTTGGCCATCAGCGCTTGGACCACCTTCGTAGTTTATTTGTAGGGCTAAATTCACGAATGCATCTGTTGTATGTACGGGTTTGTCTGAAATTGAAAGTGATTGTAATTGTAAAGGTATTTTGCTATATCTGTGACAAATGGTAAAAATAAGCCGTTGCGTAGTAAGATGTTAGTATGTAGCAATGACACTGTGTCACTTACGTAGCATTTCACAATGTACCATTACCTGAATGTTATTTACTTCCCATAGTTTAGCAGAATCTCAGTTTTGAACTCCGCAAATCCAAAATTTGTCTAATGTCGGTTTGTGTACTCGTCTCTCATTTTGTAAACGTAATTTTGAGCGTTCAAAAATATATAAGGTAAATAACTTTCTAAATTATTATATTAGTGAATTATAAAAGTACATTAAGCCTATAAATTATTCTCACTATGCTCTTACAAGTTGTGAGCGATCAAAACCCGATTAAGTAAGGAACACTTTTAAGTACTTAACTTTCAATAGATACAAAATTTTTCTTTGTCGTTGAAGTAAAATGTGTTAAACGAAAAAATGATCACAATAGATATAAGTATTACCAAATGAAATAATGAGTACATTTTAATTTTAATTAGGTACTTATAAGATTCATTGGTTTTAAAATGATAGTGGGGTTTCAGCTACTGTATATTATGATTTAACCGTAGATCTATTAAGTGCAAAAAACACTCTTCTTAATTCGGCTCAGGCGGTTTGAAATTGAAGATCCTCTTAACTGTTACCATTTTGTTATCATCAGCAAATCTTCATGTAGGCTATCATTTTATTTTATTATTATTATATTATTATTTTATAAAAATTTAAAATTTTTTATTTTGAATTTTACAGTCATTTAAACCAGGTTTCTCCGACATTGTAGATCATATTATTTAATTGTATCTTTTTACATAGAAATAAATGTTTTTTATGTTCATAACAAAGAATCTCAAAGGGGAAATGCTGAGAATCACGTGATCAACATGAACAGTAAATGTACCTACCTACCTATGAATAACTCATGCTCAAAAGCAAAAACAACTCATCACAAACCATTAGATATAGAAACCCCGTATTTCAAATTAGCAATAGTGAAAAGATCTTTGCCTAATATAATACCGGTCTATGCAAAGAAAATTTTATCGATAAGTTGGTAGCAACAAGTTGGATTAAAATTTCTTTTTTTATATTATCACTGCACTGGCTTGTTAGGGTTTATCATATTTGTTAATCGTCGTGTATAATCTTACAATGTTAACTAAAAAACGAGTTTACCCTACATCCTGCAGTTGAGTAAAAAGCATCATCAAAATACCATTAAAGTTCTTCATAAATTTTGTGTTAAATATTCAGGTGTACTTTTACCAACTCGTCAAAATTAACGGAAGTTAATTAAGAAATTTGAAACAATAAAAAACCTTTGAATTCTCTAAATTTAAGTCGACTACTCTCAATTTATAATGAAGAATATTTCGAGTCCTGGTTAATCGACTCGAATGACTTCTTTTGAACTAAGCATATCATGACGAAGCGTACAAAGAATTTCCGCAAGGTTTAAAATTTAGGTCTTCCCGTTCGTATTTATTCCTCTTTCATATCATATTTCATTCCATAGTTATTGGTTCTCATATGGCTCCATTCTACTTAGGAATCAAAGTTAGATATATATATTTTCCAAGTTTAATGAATGGATTGGTTGCCGTGGCGTAATCGATTGACTTCCACACTTACCAGACATAACGATTTTTCTCATTGAGATAGGTTACTGTAATTAAGGAATTAGTATCCTACTCAAAACTGCAAAACCTATATGAACTCAAAAATGATGCAGTGTATACAGAATAAACAAAAATATTTTGAATAATTTCAACGAATTTACAGTGTATGAAGTAGAAAACGTGGCACCACAAATATATGAGTATGTTCTTGCTGAAAAGTTTTTCATTTGGTTTACGTTCACAAATTTTATTTTCGTGGGGGAGAGTGACATTTATGACAGACCTTGTATTATATCTGTTATAAATTATTTACATTTAAATTTCACACTCTCACTTCATTAATAAAAACCACTAATACCGTCTAAAATAATTTAATTCAAAGATTAAATAAAAGTAATTAAAATATAAATAAACCAATAGACAGAAATATTGCGTAACCAGTAAAACAAATAAATAATTTTGGCACTCATCGATTACTTGAACTGGAATATTTCCAAGAATGAAGTGGTTGTTAATCTCATTTAATAGCATATGCGTGAAATATAAAACTAACAAAAAACAACTATAACAAAAAATATCAAACTAATTATTGAAGACTGACTAAACAAACAGACGCCCTGACAAACTAGATAAGTGATTTATTAATGAAATAAATCATTCGATATGGTTGTTTATTTGAAAATGACCAATAATTTTTTGGTTCCATTTTCATTGAATACTCAAAATGATCTGAAAAAAATTTTGATTGGAACCGTAGTAAAAAATCAAATGAAAACCTTTACTAGCCAACGTTTTTCTTTATCAATTAATTTGTTTTTGTATAATGGAATATAAAGAGGTGTGATGACAAATGATGGTGATTAAAGTACATGAATGATTACAATAAACAGATCATGAAAATTAGTGTTACTGCTGACAATAAAATAATAACATATCCAGTATGCTTAAGCTTATATCATTATCAGGTAATTATTTTGATAATAATAATTATATAGTATGGATCTAAAGACTTATTAGATCTATGTCCCATGTTTTCTTTTGATTTTTGGGAGAATCGTTCGAAAGTTTGTCTATGCATATATACATTATTTTTTTACGTTTATATAACTTTCGGTAAATTTATTTTATTTATAATGGTGTCTTGAATAATATGAATGGTACATATTTTTTAATCGAATATTAAATGGAAGGATGGCGAAGGAATGCTGTGATATGGGAATCCCTGTTGCCAACAATATACTTTATAATTTTTTCTTTGCGGATGATCAGGGTGTAATACCTGCAGATCACGATGATGCAGCTATATGATGAGGAAGTTACCAAAGGAGTATAAAGATGGGGGCTCAGTATAAATATCGACAAGATTGAACACCTCACTGTTAGTGAGCCATGAAATGATATTCAGCTGTGTACGGGTGTATTAAAAAGCTGTGAAAGGTTTAAATACCTGGGAGTCATCTTTGATAGGAGTGAAAAAAATGCAGCGGAAATAAGCAACAAGATTTTGCACGGGTGACGAGTTATGCGGCAGTTAAATTCTGTTTTTGAAATTATAAAGTATGTAGATGTATAAAGTTCTATGTAAATTGTTACTAATTTGTTTTTTTAATAAATTAATGACCCGTCTATCAAACGAAATCGAACTCGTCTATCAAACTTACTAACAATTTAACGCCTACTAACAACAGAAAAAAAATCAATTAAGTCTGTTTATATAAATTGTAATATAATATAATATAAACTATCTAGGTATTTATATAACTGAAAATACGTACCGTATTCAAACACAGCTAAATATTTAGGCATAACCCTCGATGTAAAGCTTCACTGGAAAGAACATGAGTGAAATAAAAAAGACAAGAACTCGATCTCAAATTCAAGAAACTGTACTAGTTACTGGGTAGAAATTCGGCATTATTTACTTATAGCAAACTCCTAATTTAAGTCAAATATTAAACTCATATGGACCTATGAAATTTAGTGTTTGGGATGTACAAAAGCATCAAACCAACTAATTATACAAAGATTCCAGAACAAAGTTCTCAGAAGCATTGTCAATGCTCCCTGGTTTGTTTGGAATGACGACCTGCCCCGGCACTTGGGAGTGGATTCCATAAACGAGGTAATTTGCAAATTTTTCAGGGGTCATGAAGACAGACTTCTTCACTAAGTGAGTTTTGTAGTTATACAGCTACTCGACAACGTAGTTCTGAATAGAAAATTTTCTCGTGTGAAACCATTTGAACTGTTGTAATGAACAATACACAGTGACTAAGTCGTTAGTTAATAGTTAATTGAATTTATATTTTTAAGTGTTGTAAAGTCAAAAATACAATCACTGTATCAATTGATCAGTAAGTATTATAAACTGTGTTATTGGAATATATCAAGTATAAACTAAGAATTACTAGTTGGTAAAATATCAGATTTAGTACTTAGATCAATTAAGTTAGAACGAAAATTTTAGTTAATCTTATACTAGTCACAATAAATCGCAAACAAATATTAATGATGTTTTAAGTGTTATTTAGTTTTTATGTTATTTAGTATTTTTGTCCATTTTGTTAGAAATTGGGTGTCTGAACTATAGAACTCAGTAAGTGGGAAGGTAGAAACATAGATCTCAAAACAACAATAAACTATATAAGAGATGTAACTGGAAATATGAAATTGGAAAAGGTTTAAGAGTTGGAAAATACAATAAAACAAAAAGAACTTGAGATGAGTTTTTTATTTGTATTGGTACCCTATATAATAAAAAGTACGATTTATTGACAACATTGAAAATAAAGGAATCATGCAGCGTGTTGATACAGTGAATTATTTTATGTCAATATTTCTTGTCCTTGTGTTTACAAGAAAAGTGTCCTTGTGTGACTTTATTCTTGATTTTTTCTTAGTTATTCTGGTGTTAATTTAAATACCATTGCCCTAAATTCTAGGGCACCAGAGAAAAAGAGATAAAGCAAATAATTATAATTTTTCAATAGAACAAAAAATTTGTTTTATTCATACATTTTTTTATTTAAAATTGTCTTACATTTTATTGTTAGTAATGAAAAATATCGGTTTTCATCTAATTTTAGTGAAAAATTTAATAACTAGGCTGTATAATATTAGTTTATTTTTTTATTTAGAAACCTTTAGACTATTTATTTTTATGTATTTTTTAGATTTTACAATAATATTTCTGAAAGTTGTTTTTGTTGCTAACACTGTTTCATTTTAGACTTTTTCGTTTCATCCGTCCATCGAGTAGGGCACTCATTCTCACCATATTATTCGTACGACTTCCAGAAGGTTACATACATGTTGATACAGGAGCTCTAGAATCCGACATAATGTGTGTACCCATTAAAGCGAAGGTGGATTTCCTTCCCATCTGTGAGGGATGTTACCAACTAGGGTAGTTCTCTTTAGAAGATACATTACACTACTCAATACATCATGCAAGGTTGTAAGCCAAAGAGCTTTTTTCTTCAGTTCCTCAGTTTCTTTAGCTGGTGTAGTAGTCAGCACAACTGGCTTACATGTCGGATCTCGGTTCAATTTTTCGGTCAGATCTGGTATTTTTTCATTTGTATATCTTCTCATATCATGAATTACGCAAAAGTCAAAGAAAAGCATCATCTCTTCTAAAAAAAATAGAACAGAAGATCACACAGCCAAGGTCATCACATGTAACCACACCTCAAAATCCGGCCCTTAACCACCAGTTACTGTTGAAGTTTTTTTAAGTTTTGATCACTCCGAACTCTTTGCACTTCAGAGAAACGAGACCCAAACCTATAATTATTATACTGAAGAGTTTAACTTGCACTTTCAAAATTCTTATAAATTTATTTATCTACATATCACTTATCTGTTAATTTTGTGACTTATAGGACATACACATTTTTATCTGGCACCCTGGAATTAAAGATATCCAAATCCCAATTTTTTTTCAAAACTACATAAAAAATAATAATATTTATAATATAATATAATAATAATAATAATAATAATAATAATAATAATAATAATAATAATAATATAATATAATATAATATAATATAATATAATATAATAATAATAATATAATAATAATATTTACTTTCATTAAAAAAATAATATAATTCTTCGAATGAGAAAAATATTTGACAATAAATTACAGTACATCACATAGTATGTAAACGGAACAAGCTTAATTTTAAACACATTAAGTTTAGCTGGTTATTAGGAAGAAGATCAAAATTATTTGTTGAAAATAAGGTCTTGATCTATAACACCATTTTCAAGCCTGTTTGGAAGTATGGCGCTCAGCTTTGGTGTACATCCAGCAAATCCAATTTAGAAATAAAAGAATGCTTCCAAAATAAAGCCCTACGATCGACGAGTAACGCTGGGTGGTTTATAAGAAACTCGGAAATACATGATCATCTTCGTACTAGTACCATAACAGAAGAGACAAGGGAGCTGAGCCTCCAGTACCAGCTAAGGTTAAACGAATACCAGAACCACCTAGCATTAAATTTGCTAGACAACAAATATAGTATATACTTCTTATAATATAGACCTACCGGGTTAGTCTAGAGGTAAAGTCGTCGCCAGACGAAGGTTCCTAGTTAAAATCCTAGTAAAGGTAGTTACTTTTATACGAATTTGAATCATAGACAGTGGTTACCGGTGTACTTTGATGGTTGGGGGTTCAATTAATCATACTATCTCAGGAATGGTCGGCCTGGATCTGCACAAGATTACACGTCATACACTTCCTCATCTCCGTGTACACATCCTTATCTTATTGGGTCATGAGGTTGCTTATTGTTCTGAATTGAACAAATTGCAATGTACACACATTAAGGATATGAAGGAAATACGTTTAATACCTTTATACATAGGTTGTAACTTATATCTGTTTTCATTGATTTGTAAATGAATTAAGCAACTAGACATCTAACTTTTTATTTTATTTTTTTTTTTTTTAACTTTAATAACTTTATTTGCAACTATATACTACGATACAACGAGCAAATTAGATGACAGTAAACAAAGGATGACAAGGAAAAAAAAATAAATAAAAATAAATAAATGAAAAAGAACAGTGATACCCATTGGTATATGTTCTATGAAATAAAGTTCATGATACATGAATGATAAATAACAACATAAGAAAAAAAAGAAGAAAGAAAAATAAAATAAATCACTTTATAGAAGATCTCTGGCCCATTGACGTTTCAACCTGCGCTGCGGATTTCCTGGTAGTGATGCATCCGATAGTTTGGTGATTAATTCGTTGGGGTGATCATGCAATTTTCTGTGAAAAACACTGTAGCTGGACTTAACTACTTCACTTATGAACGGAATATTAAGGTCGTCATGTAGAATTTTGTTGTTGACATAAAAAGGTGCGCAGGTGATTAAACGTAGGCATTTTGACTGAAAGGCTTGTAATTTTTGTAGATTGCTCGGTTTAGCTGTGCCATAAATTTGTAGTCCATAGGTCCATATTGGTTTGAGATAAACTTTGTATAGTAATAGTTTAGATTTTAGAGTCAGTGAAGAGCGGCGTCCAAGAAGTCGAAATAGTTCTTTCAATTTGGAGTTCAAAGTCAGTCTTTTGGTTTTTATATGAGTCGCCCAGGTGAGTCTCTTGTCAAAGTGAAGTCCAAGGTATTTAACTTTTTGTCGTTGTGGTATCGGTTTATTGTCGAGGAATTGTTGAGGACATTCGCCTTTCCGGAGAGAAAAGGTGACATGCACTGATTTTAGACATCTAACTTAACTTTTTAATTTGGAATTTAACATTACTTTTATTACCATTGTTTTTGACAGAGTAAATCAAGCACAAGTAGGTTAGGCAACAGGACAGAATAATATATATCCTTTTTTGAAGGATTTATGTCATCTTCATCCATTGTTTCACATGGACTTCTCAAGTTATACCCGTGTACATGAATTTTGTTTTTTTCATGATTTTGACCAATCAAGTTACTTCCCGGACTCATTTTTGGTATTTGATGCTAATGCATAACACTAATTCAAGCAACAAATCAGCCGGAAAACGCTAAAATGAAATAAATGGATTTATGAAGTTATTCCTCTCTGATCTTTAAAGTCGTTAATGTAAACATTTTTTTTTAAGGAACCCCATCTACAGTTTAAGAGTTCTTAATTATTATGTTAACAACGATTCTATAATAAAATGAAACACAAAAAAATTACCTGTAGTAAAATTTACAAAAATTAGAAAAGTTTTAAAACATATAAGGATAAGTGCTTTAGAAATATTTCTTCTTTAATCAAAAAATACATCTACAATTTTAATTACAACTTGAACGATGTACACAAGATGACTGATAAAAACCGCAAAATCAGTAAAAACCCTTTAAAAATAAGTTCATCCCTCTTGTACCTCACACTCAGTACTTATAATATTTAAATTCATGCTCTCGTAATTTTTGGTAATTAAATTATATTTAAAATTTTGTTTAGACGTCCGTATTTAGGGTTGAACGCATGTGACTTTTGTTAACCAAGCGTTATAACATAGTAACACAAATGAGAGCACCCGCTTGGATAATTTATTTTGTTATATGATTTTTGTTTTGCTTGAAAGAACATGCTTTGAAATTGAAAACTGATTGAATAAATCTTGTAATATATAATGCTAATATTATAGTCAGGTCGACGACAAAAATGTATTACAGAAAGAGAAAAAGAGTAATATTAAAGTAAAAAATTACATATTTATATTTTAATATTTTTGGTGTATGAACCAACAAGGTGAGTTATGGTACACAAAACAAGGTTTGGAAGCGGGAAAATTACGGTTCGGTGGGCTGGCAGGAGCGGAGGTTAGTAAAATGTTACTTGAACGTGGACGGACAGTTGAGTTGGGAGTGAGACAGAAAACACTTCACTTTACATAATGAATGGGTTGACTATTCCTGCTAGTGACACTGAAATAACCCCTTCCCCTGACAGTCCATCTTTTGCTGGATATGAAAACTTGACTCGTTCTCTCAATGAACATTCTCTCACCATCCGCCAAATGTTAAAATGTATCAACTTTTTCTACAGTTTTTGCTCTACTTCTTTATTACATTCATTGACATCCAAATATGTTTTCTCTTTTACATACTCAAACACATACACACGCGCGCACACGCACACACACAAACACAGAAAATATTAATTACTGAACTCAATGTTGTAAATTTGAACAGAAAATCTCTACATATAAAGTTATTTCATTCCAGTATAGTAAAATTAAAACATCTTTGATGAAAAACATTGAGTAGTATTAATGAAATAAAATGTTTCAACTTATTAGTTTCCCATTTGAATTCAGAGTACATTCTGCAAATATTGTGACGTTTGTGGTTCTTTATAATAAATATAATAATAATACTCTTTATGTATAACAAATTTTTATTAATTTCATTACTTACCCTAATTATGACAGTTACATCTACTGAAAAAATCACAATAAGTTACGGCAAAATCCACTTAATGAACGATTTAGCGGATATTAAAAGACATAACAGGAACAGCGTAGCCTAATACCGTTTTACACGAAAAAGCGTCTTAGCCGGGATGCCAGTAGGATGGCCGATCTCTAATGAGAAGTGATTTTCATAGAACTACAGTAGGCCTACTGATCGTATAATTTAGTCAGGCAGTTTATAAATGACACGTTGTACGTTATATTTTGCTACTATAATAATTTTCAGTCTTAAAAACAGTAAAATACTGGTTTGTTACAAATTAAGATATAAATTACCGAATTTATGTGCATTGTAAACGTCCCTCGGTAGCAGAAGTGCAGGTAAAAATAATAATTTTCTATCCACGCTTTAGCGCTGTCTTTATTAAATGACCCAATTTTCTACACATCTGACGATAAACAATTTCGTGACGTGTTTTATTTATTGGTTGGGTGTCAACCCAACCAAGGGAGGCAGTAAAGACGTTACTCTGCAGTTCTTTAACAAATTTAAGTCCCTTTTCTCTTCAAACAAACGCACAACTGGCTTTTATACGCAACTGAATTGACAAAACTATCGTTCACTTGCAAAAGTTGATTCAGAATTCGGCGCGTATTAAAACGTTATATACACAGTTTTTTCATACTTATTTTAAGCACTTCATGTAAAGGCATATTAAGCTAAAATCGTGACCGTGAACTTACTTTATGGATTTTAACGTATTATTTAAGATTTCTAAACTTTTTTATTGTAATGATTGAATGTACCTAACAGTTTCAATCAAGGACAATGAGCAGAAGTGCCAACATTTAAGTAATCATCCAATGGAGTATTTCTTGGTGTTCTGATATTTGGGTTACCGTTGTTTTACCTTGAAAAATATTACGACTTAGTTAAACATCATAAGCTGTTTCTTGTGTAGTTCAAAATGGATCTGTAGGGTGCTTTCGATTTAGTTGTTGTGTCTTTAAGTAACCCAAAAATGGAAAAGTCAGATGGCTTAAGTGAGATTACGGTTCTCTTTGATATCTGGTTTGACACTATGATAACGCCGTTAAAGTTCCATGTATTTTGGTTAAAGTCTCTACAATATGTCAATATCTAAGTTGTTTTAAGTTTCACAGTGCTGTATCTCATTTGTTCAGATTGGTTATATCAAATTACGAATTCGACTAATATTGTTCATTTTTTTATCCAAGGCGGTGAGAAAAACTCATGTTCACTTCCTCACGATGGGGTAAGTAGTGTTAGACTCATTTAACGCGTCCTCGTCCAGCCCCAAGGAGGCCGCAACCGCCGTACCAACCAAAAACCCGCCGCCTGGCCACTTGATCCGACATCAGAAAACAACCCTCCACCTCCCTCGAAACTGTTTATATAATACTACAAGAGAAATGTCGGGTTATAAAAAAATTACAGAAAAATTTAATAGAAATTTGTTATCACTTCAGTACTGGCGTGTCAATAACTTAAGTTACTAAAACGGATGGTAACAAAGATTTTAACGTGGCAAATATTTTATAATTATAGCCAGATAATTAGGGCTTTTACGCAGGTCTAAAAGCAAAGGTGTGAGAGTAAAATATAAATGCTTAATACATAAAGTAAATTTATGTAAACTAACCTAAATTTCTATGGAATTAATACGTACAAAGAACAAAGTTATCTGCAGTCGTAAAAGGGTAACTTTAAAGTGCTTATTTGGATAATATATTCCTTCATATTTTACAATATTCTGTGAGTTTTGAAATTTGAATTTTCTTTCTAATCACACAGCTATCACACCAAACTTAGTACTTAAAACACCAACGAAACATTTTTTATAATACGTATTTTTGTAGTTCAGATTTTCCAGAAGGAAACAGATCTCAAAATTATAAATTGTTTGGATAGTTCGTACAATAAATACTTTTCAAATATATTAATTACTTTGTAAATTCATAGGTAAAATCTATAGTAACAATTTATTTTCAAAAAAATATATTCTCTTAAGTACCAGGTGATTATTTTGGTGAGTAGTTTATTTTATTCCTGAAAGTACTTCTTTATCAATCCTTACTCAAACCAATGTCATATCTGTAGTTCAACTTATCTCTCGATTTTGGCTAAACAACAACGATTTCAATCGTAGATGCTGAGATCAGTTGTTCATGCTTTTTCATACGTTTCCAGTCAAACGCACCTTAGAGATCTTAACATTCCTATATAAGTGAAACAATCTACCAGACAACCCACTGATTAAAATCCAAAATAGAAAATAAAAATACCCATTAATCGGCGAATTACCCACGTTTACCAGGTAATCGTGGAGAGGTGAAACAGAGATACGAAGTAAATTTACTGGTCATCTGGTTTCTTATTCTTAGTAAATGCACATTATTAAAGTAATTAAATCTTTTAATCTTATGTCAATAACTTTACTATATTTTTAATTTATTTTTAATCCAACCTTATTACATTTTTAAATACACAGCCACAACGTTTACTCAACAATCAATGTTTTGTCATCTAAACGCGAGGGTACTGCTAATAAGTTGAGTTCACCTTAATAGTGTCAACGTAATATAATATAAGCTGTAAAATAATTATTATGGTTGTACAGAACTGCACCGTTGGAAATTTAGATAAATAAAGTGAAAAAATCAGGTTGATAAAAGCATTCCAGTTGATTTTTGAAGTAATTGTCATGGCATCCCATCCAAATAATAAACTCAAAATATTAAAGTTTTTGTACAGCAACATTTTGAATAATCAACATTTTGAGTTATGTTTTCCAATATAATGTACAATTTTAAAATGCTCGTTATATTACAATTTATATTTTTTGTTCCCACAGTTACTATTAGCTGTTAATAATTAGCTGTAATATATTTTTTGCAGGATATACAAAGAAGCAGTGCGACAAAGGAGAGCGCTTTCTCGTACATCTAGTAACATAATTCTTAATTCGATACATCAACATCGAGTGCAGAATCCGTATCACTACAGTCATCGTCTACATCCAAGTGATGGAGAAGTCACTTTGTGCAGCACTGCCACTACTTCCAGTAGAAATTCCTCGGCAGGTTCAAATACATATGGCACCACCGGAAAACCTATAGAACTCAACAGCAATGGTAAGGTTCTCATTTATTTCTATTTTATTTGTTTTAGTTGTATTTGTGGTTTCCTAACAGCTTTAATTGAACAGCCTTCCGTATAAATCATAACATTGACATAATGTATAAGTTAGTTGAAAAAATATCTCACTTAAATTATGTTTCTACATTGATTTAACTGTACATTGACATAATATAAAGAATTAATAAGTTGAAGAAATTTAAGAAAAAGTAATTAATTAAATTAATTAGTAAGTTGAAGAAAATATCTCGCTTAAATTATGTTTTTAATACGAGTATCACATTATATTGAAAAAATTCAAATGGCATTTACCATATTGTGATAAAATTTCAGTTGGTAGAAATGATTGTAAGTGTATTAAAAATATCTATGTTCTACAATAATGATTTGTTAACTCTAATTCTTTTCTTGGTACTGTTATGTACAATTTAATTACTGAATGGGTTGAGAACTTATGAGAAAAGTAACACGAATAATATGATTGCCGTATAGTATTATATATAAAAAAATAAGTTTTTAAGTATTACAAAAAATTAAGCAGTAAAATAAGAATTTACTTTTTCAGTAAAACTCTAATGATAGGCAACTGAAAAAACAAAATAAGACACCATCTTGAATTTATTTAACTAGCAATGTTAACAAAATTTTTAATTAAATTTTTAAAAAATAATTAAATTTTGCCCTTGAACAGCATATTTCTCGCCTAGAATCATGGCGTACCAAATGGCGGATCAAAATCAACACTACAAAAACGTGTCACATTATATTTACCCTGCGTAAACGAGTTTTTCCTCCTTTGTATCTTTATGACACTCAACTTCACACTTCTGAATCTATCCGTTATCTAGGTTTATATCTAGATAAGAGGCTCACGTGAAATTTACACTTGGATAAAACGATAAATGCAATCTAGAACAGGTTAAAACAGTTGTACAGAATTCTTTCACGCAAATCCAAGTTACCAACTACATCCAAATTAACCATTTACAACTCCTACCTTCAACCAATATGGAGCTATGCCAGTCAGCTTTACTGCTGTGCAAAACCATCGGTATTAGCAAAAATTCAGTGTTTCCAATCAAAGCTTTTACAGGGGATAGTTATTTTGTAACGCTTCTTATTATGTAACCAATAAAACGCTACACTCAGCTTTAAACGTACCCTACATAAATGTCATTTTCTTAAAATTCTATACAAAATTTAGGAAGAAACTAGTAAACCACCATAACCCATTGATCTCAAATCTGGCTACGCAGACTCTCCCAAACAATCCAATAAGACGTCTAAAAATCAATGTAGCCGGGACCTCATAAATTTACGTAGTGCTGTAATTGACTATCTATTACAGTGTTCTAAATGCTGCACTTAATGCTACACTTATCTAATCACGTTGGAGTTCTATCACTAGACTGTTTCTCCACTCACATTTATTTACCATGTTAATTTTTTCCAAATTTTGTGTTATCACATTAACTGATTGTTTCCAACGGATTGTGAATTTCATAAATAGAGAAAAAAAATGGTACATGCGGTGTTTTAGTAGTGATTAAGCGAACCTAATAAAATATTTTCGATTGAAAAGTCCAAAACTGTGGATGTTATTTGTTTTTGCACAGCCAAATATTTCCAATCCGTATAACCGTATTGACAAAATTAAACGTTTGTATAAATATAGTTGTCATATAACTTGTGATTTATGATGAAGAAATCTAGGCCTACATAAAAATTGTAGACGCGAATTTCAGAGTGCGTATTGTAATGTATGGATCTCACGATAAGAGTTGGTAAAAGATTAAACCCGTATACTAAACTTTATATTTTGAGAAATCGGTGTATTGTATATAAATATACGAGGACAGATACTTCTTCGCAATGTGAACGTGATATGTGTTGATTCGGCAGCACTTATTTTCATTTCCACCAAAATAGCCATTTTTCTACTTCAATTAAATGGTCCTGTATTATGTAATGTGACGTTCTCTGGTCTACCAGATGATGGAACGATTACAACGTCGTCTGCAACGGCGGACAACATGGTGTTCACTCTTCATGGAAATTCTGAAGTGTGTAGGATTAGAGCATATAGGATTGATGAGAGAGCTGTGGCTTCTGATGCACCAGCTTTAATATTTCTAATATCGGGTAAGACGAACACAAAAAATCTGTTTATAAAACACAAAATAAGGTAATATAATATCTGGATGGATTTCGTCATACATACTATACTCAGTCAAATGGTGAGGCAGCATCCAGAGGTGCAGCTGACGTATATTTTTTGTTTCAAGGCCTAAAATTGCATAATCAAATACTAGGTGGGGCTGCTAAGCTGTAGAATGCTCCGTATTATGTTTTTTATCGTACTTCACTAATGGTAGAAGAAGATCGTCGATGCATGTAGTTGCTGAATAATTCTGGAAGCAATGGAGGAAATAGTTTAAATCTTAAACATTTGGTGGCAGTTATGTTGAGTAGATTTGATGATATTTTTGAAATAGTAGAATTTGAATGATGTATTTGTGAGTGGTTATAATTTTTAGAATGTGCTTGAGAAGAAAGGACACAAGTCAAAAAGATGTTACTTTTAATTTTGCACATACTAGGTGAATTATGATTACCGGCTCATGGAACACATCCATCTGGATGGACAGTTGCAGTTAGCTCGAGTGCTGCTATACTGCTGACATCTAGTACACAATTGTACGTTTTGTCGTTCGCTTGTTACCATTGATTCAGTTCAAAACAATGAACCCTTGATTAAACGCACTCCGCTAATTTCTTAAATCTAATGTTAAATATCAGGGATTTATGTAATTTACTAACATCTATTTCCAGGGTTGATTTCAAACGCTCATTTGCAATGAAGGATATAACTATATACGTAAATACTGTTGATCCGGACATAAAAGTGTGCATTATTTTAAAGAGCAAACCGTAGACTTTTACAACATTTTACTTGAAGAAAAGCAATAATTTCGCATGACAATTCCTGACTCCTATCACACGGTAAACAAATTAAGAGAACATGGCCAGAAAAATACATGACAGTTCCTCTAGACTAGACCTTTCCTGCTCTAGACTAAAGAACCGTTACCGCTATCCTTAATCGATATCAAATCGAAAGCAAATAAATTATAGTTTTAATCAAAACACTTTATTCTATCCAAAAATTAAAGTAGAAATGCGATAAAGTAACTAATAATAATTTTTTTACTTGCAATTTCATAATGCATTTATAAAACCTCTCATCATGCGGTCTTGGGATCGAATCCCATTTAGGCACGGCATATTTTCATACGTTATAAAAATTCATTTCATCCTGCACCGTCTGCATTAGCAGTAATTGCATAACAGTCGGACGTTAAAAAAAAAAAAAAGTAATTAAAATATTATGCAAGAATAATAATACCTGCAAAGTTTAAATGAATCTGCGCAGGTGTGAATATCAATATTAACAAACAATAAGTAATATTAAAACATCAATTACTATTATACTGTTCAGTACAGTTTTAATGAGAGAGTTCTCCGTGTAAAAATAATAACGAAGTAATAAGTTTTAAAATATTGTGTATTCAGGTTTTTAAAATGTACTTCAATAATAATAAAAGAAGATTGTCGATACACGAGTTTGTGCCCCTAATTTTGTTTATTTATGAAGCAAACAAAAACCCTCTTGGTAAAATACGGTTTTTTCGAAACAATTACCATTTACACACACCCAAGTTCAGGTTTTTGCTTTTTCTTGTCAGAACGATTTGAATTGTGTGTTAAAATTAAAACGGAATTTCGTTTTTAATGGAGAATTTTCCAACTCTCAGTCGAGAGGAAGTAATATTGTACTTTCAGCCACATTAATGTAAAACATTTCATTCATAAAAAATTTACTGAATGAAATCTGGTCTGAGTTCGTTACGATTTTTTGCTGGAGGGAAAAGTTAGCAATATTAAAAGAGAAATTCTCTCAATAAAAACACGAATGTAAAGTAGGCTTCCAATATTTGAGTTCACTGAACAAAGTAATTTTGAAACTGCCTCACATTTATGACCGATACTTTGATCATGTGGTTTTACCGATATCCAAAACAACATATATAGGCTTACAATATTGACCTACTTTAAGCTCCATAAAAATTCATTTCATTCTCAAAAAATTAAATTTTTATGTGACTCTGATAAAATGAAATAAATTGTGGTAATGTTACTTCAGCTTGAATACAGGTATTTTTTTACAATATAAGTATTGTGTAATAAAGCTATATTGTTATGTTTGTTCTAAATAAGTTAAGGTAAGCCAGAACATCAACAAAACGGCTAAATTCAGTAGTAATGCATTAACATATCACAAAAACACGAGAAAAGTATATTCAACACAATAGTAGGCCTACGCAACATAATGAATTACGGAGATGAGAGTTAGGTGGTACGTATAAAAATGTAAGGATAGGTTTAATGTGACCGAGGAGGCTGGAGACAAAGCTGACCAGAATAGATCGAGTTACCAGTGAAGAAAATAACTAAGGAAAATGGTGCCAGAGAGTGATGTTTTAAAATACATCGCGTAAATGAGGTTAATATGGTATTTGCCATGTGACTAGAGTAGATGGAGGTATATGGATAAAGGATATAACAGATTGGAGTCCAGTGGGAAGGTATAAGAGAGACAAATCCTAACAAGAGAGGTGGTCCTTAACAGAAGAGCTGGAAGAGGCCATGGAGGGGAATTCAGGAAGAGCATTGGATGGATCGGTGTAAGTAAAGGTGAAGGAGGTTGTGGAAGGTCAAGTGAAGGTTGAAAGAGGATGGCGGGGAAAACCGGAGAAAACCCCTAAAATTATAAACTTTATTATTGAGTCACAGGAGCAAGTAAGTTGACGTAAACCACTTTTTCAACCAATGATTGCGGTTCTGTTCACAGAATTGAAAAGTTATGAGCACACCAGTCCGCGTGCATAATCCGCGCCATTCGCAGTAAGAAGTTGATGTAGTATGAATATAAGTTTCTTAAAATAGATTGTAAAACACAGCCGCATGTGAACCCGCTTGTTAACCGGCTTTCTGTTGTAACGCCACTTACATTACTACCATCTACAAATTAATGAATCACACGTAAAAAACAACGAAAAAATACAAAATAAAGTAGCATAGTAATTTTGTATTACAGTTTTTAAAATATTTTTTTACGCACATAACTAACGATTAAAAATACAAAGTTTGAGAACACTAGACAATAGAACTAAGGATCTTAACAGCCGTTTAAAAAGGCGTAATAAACCTTAAAAATTGAAGTAGCTAAAGAACAAAGATCGGTTAAAACTTTTGCAGATTGCAGATCAGTATTACTTTTCGCGAAGAGTAGAAGTAAAAGAGAGATTTTGCTCTTCGGGGGAAAAAAATATCCTACGCTGAAAGATTGCTGAAGATGAGCACTATTAAAACAATTTTTAATATCTTTGAAAATAATAATTGACGTGATTAAATAAAAAGGACTTAAAAAATAATTCTTCACAAGTTTGTCAAACTAAGTTTTGATAATTTGTATTGGGTTTCACCTAGAATGTATGTCTTAAAAACACATCCCACTGAATCTTGTATCATAGGTAGGCCTACGTCGCAAATTTCAGAAAATTTGAGTTATTAGAATTTTAAACGTTGCTTTTATAATATCTTATTACGATGTTCTCTATTTATCTGTAATAATCTCTATAACTTTCTCTCTTGTGTATAGGATATGGTCATGCATTGTTTATTTTAAAAATTGCCAATTTTCCTTTCTATGTATTATAACGTTAAGGGAAAAGGGAAATTGCTTGAAATTGAAATAACCAGTTATTTTTCTTTTATTTTCATATTCAATGACGTGGGAACAGGAGCATGGGCAAAAGAAACGTTTGAAGTAAAGATCGACGGGCACTTAGAAGAGAAAGATCAAAGCCCATTTTAAAAATTTTTATACTCTCTCAAAACTGGTCATTTATTTTTTGTTTGAAAAATAATATAATCAGGAATGCTTTCTGAATCAATTTTCTGTTGTAAATATGTTTTCATTTTCTTTTTGAAGTGATGATATAAACCATTACCTTTTATTTGAATCACATGCGTTCCAAAGAGGGAAAATGTTGAAGTAGGCGATCTTTATTCAATGTCATTAATCAGAATAAATGTATGTACATTTAAGTTTTGTATTTCTATTCCCCCAGATGCCAAAAGTGGTTGCTTCAGTGCAGTTTACGAAGAGATTAGGGATCAAAATTGAATGTTATGAATCCGTTTCTCGGTTAAGTTGTGAAATAAAAATATAAAAATGTTCTCTTACTTTATTAATAAATATGTATTTTTGGAATGTGAAATATTATTTGTTTTAATTATACGATAAGTACTTTTTTTAATTTTATTTTCACAAATGTGGCTGCAACTAGTAGTAATACAGATAATGAAATTAACAAACAATGACTTAAAATTATTTGTAGGTTTCAAATTGAAATAAAAATAATGATACTTTTGACTAGATTAACATTAATAAATTAAAGTTAATTGGAAAGACAAACAAATATATTTAGTTAAAATCTGTTGTGCCGGTTTCAGTAAATTTGGAAAGAGTGAAATACATGGACAGAGTTAATACTCAATACACCAACTACAGGAAACCTGTAAGTGTTCTTCTAGGGAAACCTCTGATCCAACCTTACTCTCGATTCTTATTTACAAGATAACTGCATTTAAATGGAATTTGAATTAAATTAAATTAATAAAATGCTGAACAAAAAGGAATTCACAGAATTATTGTTAACCCGTACTATTTTAATCAAAAGTAATTAGAACACGGATTCCTGATAAAATTGAATTTTAAAAATCCTAAAAAAATCCCTGCTTACTGGAATTTTATTCATGAAGCGTGAAGTAAAAAATAGTTGCAATAAAAATAGATGTTACCGTTGTAAAATATGAATGTTGGATTTTAATAAGGCGAAAGAAATTTTATTTTTGTCATTTAGTATTTCCAAACATTTTATCCTTAATTGGAATTTTAAATAAGTAGAGCAAAGAGAGAGAGAGAGAGAGAGAGAGAGAGGTATATGGTGTTAAAATGTGAAAGAGAGAGCGTCTCAACGTTGTAGGAGTATTTATTTGATGGACCTTATGCCGTACAAGTTGTTACCTTTAATTGGAAAGTTAAAGCTTTCCTTTCGTTCCGTTTCGTGCTGAGGGCTAGAAGAAAGAAACTTGTTTTGTTTTATTTACCACCGCCCGCCGTTGTAAAGCTGAATTTTATCTTCTTTTTATTTTTCTTTTGTTTCCGCGCAATTATTCATTGTTTTTCCTTTTTCGTTTTTATTTCTGCATTACAAGCTGTTCAAAAAATATACGATGTTGTAAAAACACAATTTTCACAACAAAAACTTAAATATATAGGCTATGTTACGGAGGTAGGTTTTATATAAATGATATAATTAATATGTATATAAATAAATTTGATTTGCATGTAACAAATTAAAACAGAAGTGAAATTTTTATCCTCTTGTTTAGTTTTAAACTTAAATCGAAGTGGCTGTATGGAACCTAACTTTTGGGTGTAGGTGCAAAAATTTAAATTTAAAAAAATCAATCATACCAATTTAAATTCTTAAGAAATATCACTTTTGCACATTACAATACTCCAAATTTAACCTTTCATAAAGCTTTAAACGTGCTCTTCGTGAATAAAGTTGCTCAACCGATGTAATTCATTTCCTAACATACAAAACCTCCATACGCATTGCTTAGTTCATCAGTTAAAAAAAACAAAAACCATGTCTACTACAAATAAGAAGACTAAAAAATTTAAGACGTGATCAGCTAATTAAGAGCTAAGAGTTTTATGTCAATAAATATTTGTTTGTTCATATCCTATTAAGTGTTTATACCTATTTGGTATAGTTATATGTGTAAAATAAAAGTAAAAAGTTTATAGGAAAAATTTGTAAATTCAAAGCTTATAAATAAAATAGATTATTTGTTTTAAAATATAACTTCTTGAATATATTCTGAATCATTCTTGAAAACAAAAAATTATTAGTACGAGAATTTAGCAAATTTATAACGATATAAACTTAGTCATAAATAATAATAATTGTTTCTTTTACCTTGTTTATTTCTTCAGCAACGCACCGACACCACATGTTTTTAGCAGGTAAACATTTTTTAAATGTTTTTTATAATCCCTAATGAATAATCGTTTGCATACAAAAATCTCTTCAGTTATGAACAATAAGCAACTGCATGACAAAATCAGATGAAGGTGATATGCATGACGTGAAAATGAGGCGTAATCTTGTAGAGACTCAGTCCGACTATTCTTGAGAGAGTATGGTTAATTCAACCCC
This sequence comes from Catonia carolina, assembly GCA_035578175.1. Classification (NCBI taxonomy): domain Eukaryota; kingdom Metazoa; phylum Arthropoda; class Insecta; order Hemiptera; family Achilidae; genus Catonia; species Catonia carolina. The sequence continues at coordinate 304,839,889 of JAQMRL010000001.1, read as the reverse complement.
AACTATCAAAATAAACCGGTAACCATTGTCTAGAATTCAAATCCGTAGAAAATTAACTATTTTTACTAGGATTTGAACAAAGGAAACTTCGTCTTCAAAAATCAGCTGTCATATATACCATATATAAATACCATATATAAATACCATGAAAATACCATATATAAAAAAATAAATATGTTAATCCAAAACACTGAATCAATTAACTTAGTTTCTACTTCTTTTATTTTGTTTATTCCGTTACATCGTACCGACACCACGTTAAACTAGTATTATTAAGAGATTTAGTGAGGACTTGTACTTTGGTATACATTTTGTAAGTGAATCTAAAATCTTCCAGAACCAGGTCGGGAACCAAGTCCGTACCTCTTTGCTCAAGAATTGAGTGTGTTATTGGTTCAACTACGGAAAGCGCAAATTTAACTTTTCTTGTCTTAATATCCGCATTAAAATCTGTTCACCTTCTTTAAAGGTATCTAAGTTGTTACTGTAAAGGTATCAAAGAAGATTACATTATTCTTCTTGAATAAAAACCGGTGTTATTTCTTTAAAATATTTAAGAGATTAAATTTAATACCATGGCATATCTCAGAAGAAAGAGAAAAAAATGTACAATCTATAGTTTATTCGAAAATATTACACTTTGTGTACTCAATACGATCGCACACACACGCGCGCGCGCGCACACACACACACACATTTTTCTAGCTTCTTTTATTCATATGAAACGTAATGTGGGTGAACAGCTTCCTCAACCCATCACGCTATAATTTCAGCACATTTTGTAATTCTTAATTGAAGCTGGAACAATTAAAGAACACGTTAGAGATATTATCATATATATAATGAGCGGGGAATGAAAATAAATTTTATTTTTAAATATGAACTTTAAATTAAATGACAATATTTTGTCCATTATATTAAACAATTTTCTGATATGAATTCACAGTTCTGTTTAATTGTATTCCTCGGAGTTTAATTATTTTTTAAGTAAAAGTGTTGATCTATTACTTGAATGTTACGAAATATTAAAAAATATTTAACGCATAGTATATTTTAACTATTATATTTTTGACAATATTCGTAATTTAAAGTAAGATCTTTAAATTACTATTTAAAAATATACGCCTGTTTAGAAAACTTGAGTGGTTTGTAACATTTGAACCATTTGGTAACGTATAACAATGTCATTATTTCTTTGTAAGAGGTTTTCTTTCTGTATAACCTGTACAAAACGTTGAACATTTTGCTCTGTAGTGTCTTTAAAAGTGTTTTCTCAAAATCGTTGTACTCCGACAGTTAGGCTACATTGTAAGAGAATGAGTGTTTTATCTGAGCGTTGAAGTGTTTTTCTTTTCTAATAATATTTACAGAACTACAACAAAGTTAACCTAATTAAATATCGTTGTCTCATTGAAAATGTATTTTCAAAAATTATCTTTTTATTTTATTGCTCTAGTATTTATACTTTGTCCCAATAGAAGTTATACAAACTTAATTAAAATTGCGAGGAAAACTTATTTTTATTAAAATTTCATTGTTTCAAAGTTACATCTCTATTGGTTCAAAAAGTGAATTACTCAATTATTCTGTACTCATATTCGTTCTAAACTAACAAACACTATTTTTCTACTTATCCCAATTTTTTCATGTATTTTTGTTTAACAAAGTTTTGACGTAAAAAAAAATTACGAATTTGTGCAGTATTTCTTCTACATTTACACAAAAATATGGGCCTTCAAATTTAAATCTATCACATTTTATGTGTAATTTGTGATGTAAGGAGTGGTTACAACCGAAACAAGAAGGAATGATATGAACCAACCCCATAGTAATTGACAATATTCTTCTTGAATAAAACCCAGTGTTATTTCTTAAAAATATTAAAATATTTAAGTCATGAAATTTAACACCACGGCAAAACTAAGGAACTGCCTCTAGATACGATGGTTTAAAGCGCAATACCAATCCATCAAAGTACTCCCCTGTTTTTTAATATTGGAAGGTCCGAACTCGATTCTAGGCAAGGGTTAAAAATTGTTAGCGTGCTAAATAACCAATAATTTGCAACCTGCTTTTTTTACTATTTACCAAGAAGATGATGTTTTCATTTATGATCTTCTGGATATTGTATTTGATTAGAGGTTCATTTTTCTTTTTCTTTCCTTCTTAGATCCAGACGGCTTGGATCTATTTTCTTTCAAATGAGTGGGTAAAATGAGGTTATAACATGAAGTTTAACTGAGTATTTCTTTGGTTTGATAAATTATTAACATTAATTAATTTGATTGACGAATAAGAAGAATTATTTTATGGTTATTTTAGTAGTGAATTAAAAGTTTATTTATTTGTAATATATTTTTAAACGGATAACAAAACTAATCCATTTTAACCGGTAAGTAATTCTAATATTTTGGTCCTTTTAAATTTTTTCATCTACTACTACACTATCCGCTGGAAAATTATTATCTAAATTATTAACATGAATAACTATTTTTTTTTGTATATTTCATACTTTGACTTTTAACTTCATCTTTTACTGAAGGTATGTCAATAGTCATGGTAGAGTACCTCATTAATATATAATTACACAAAAAGAAAAACAGAAAACTTGGTTGCTTATTTCTGGTGTCCTGATTATGTTGTTACTAGTATCTTGAAACAAATCAAATATTTGTGATTTCATATTTTATAATTTATGAAACCAGTGGTTAAAATTTTCATAATTGTCAATTCGTATTTCTTTAAGGCATAACACTCTGCCGTGTTTTAGCTCTAATAATTTAAACTTTATTGATCCAAAACATTTTTTATAACAATTTTAGAACATTTTTTTAAATATTTTTAAAAAGAATTCGTATTCGTTTATTAAACAAACTAATTTTTTTATAAATCCAGTTTAAAAATACAAACTTTTGCGTTCAGAACACCAAATAAAATGACTATCTAAAATCTAAAAAAAATTGAATTCTTTCTGAAAAATTGATTCTAGTAAGTGGTATTTTTATAAACTAAGTATTATTTTTGTCCTAGCAGTAGGTCAAATGGCATATTTTAAAGGATTTATCAATCAATATATTTCCATAAAATAGTTCAGATTTATTATTTGTAAATTTAAGTGATATTCGTGTATTTAAGACCAAAAATTTGATTAGGCTAAAATGAGTCCGTAAGGAAGATAAATCACATTAAGAGTAAAGATGGGTAATTTTATGTAAAACGCAAAGCACCAATTACAGAACTTTAAGTAAGTCAAGTTCACAGTACGTAATAGAGTTACTGGTAACAAACGACAAGCTGTCTGTCTCGCTGCCACTTTAACGATTTTTTTGTCCTCGTATGTTATTTTCAAACTGGGTCGTTTTAAGACACACATATTGTTACAACCCGCTGTCTGCAAGAACTCAAGCGTTATATTTTGTGAACATCTTAGTTTTACATAATTTATTCCAGTTTAAAATGGTTTTATGTTCATAAAGTGTTTGATAACTCTAATAACTTGTGAGAATCTAAAGGAAATTTATTTTTAAACCAGTTATATATTTTTCTTTGCTACTTATTGGTATGTTAAAATTTGTTAATTTTCTTTGACGATAAGTATCTAATGTGACAAAGAGAGTGAAAAAAAAGTTAAGTCAAACATTGATCTTTAACCTCTATGATTTTTGCGAAAAAAATTAAAATATAATAATATAAAAGAATTTGACGCGGAATTTTGGTTAGGATCTATAGGGCATGTGTAAAAATTAAATTGCTTTAACTTTGAAGTTAAGGGATATACAGGGCATGGTAAATAAAGTTTAAGCATAAGGGCAACTTTAAATGTAAGTGCAAAAATAAATTTGAAAGATCTATAGGGCAAGTGTAAAACTGAATTTCCTTTAACTTTGAATTTTAAGTTAAGCTGTTGTCTTGCGAATTGATTCTTAGACAATTTTGACATTCGTATAGTATATCCGAACTTTAAACTCCAAAGTTTGAATTTTTTTTATCATTTTCTTTTCGTTGAGAACACAAGTAATAAATTTATTAGATACATATTTAATTATTTATTTATATTGTCCTTATTTTATAAGTAATTGAATCAATTAATCCATTAAAAGGCGAATTAAGGAAACTTCTTAAAATAGCACGAGGCATCTACAGGAAAATCTGTTGCTTTATAAAAATGTAAGTGGGAAACCAAGCTTTAACAAACCAACAAATAATAAAATTTGCCACTCTTAGAAATAAATACCAAATAAACTTTGCCACTCTTGAAAAAAACCAATCAAAAGGCTTTAATTTTATGAGAACATGGCATGAATGGATGAAGAAAGATTAAACAGGCAGTTATTTTACTCAAACAAATAAAAGCATGTCAGGCATCTTGAAAAAACTTGGACAAAAACAATTTCAAATCACCGATATAGATTGCATGGGATATTAAGATTTATAGGAAAAAATTTTATAATCTTAGAATAGTGTTCCTACAGCCAAAAGAAATGTGGAAGAAAAAACAAAGAGGTCTGAAACAAAGAGGAATTTGGACAAAAGCTAAGGAATAAGGAAAATATCTATTGCCTGAAAAAACGAAAAAGTTAAAATTATATTTTGGCTAATACGTGGTTACTGCGGCTTTTTCCTAATAGTAATAATAGTATTTATGTTTTCTTTATCCTTAGAATTCACCTTACAAGTTAAGTTTTGAAATAATAATTTTCTTTATGAGAACTGAACCTCTCATTGAATTTTCGGAAACAAACTCCGTTACAGATACTTTATTTAATAGAATTGAGAGCATAAAAGCTATAAAAAAATATATAATCGCGTAATACAACTGTGTATGTATTGGTATCGAGACGTTGTATATGATCAATATCAAATGTACTTTAAAAGAAAAAGTCTTGTATAAAGTTTTCAAAGCAGACAGTCTTAGAGGAGTCCGTATAGGTGCTCAAAAGAAGTTAGAAGGATTCTTAGTAATACTGTACCAACACCCACTTTCTCAAATTTAAAAGCTATCTAGATTTATCCGAACCCGAGTTTTCTTTTTGATAAGGATGAAAACACTTTTTTCTTTTTCTCCTAGTTTTGTCCTTTTCCTGAATCTTTAGTATCCGCTTTCCTACGTATCTACCCATCCACATTGTATTCGACCAATCTCTTTAAAGTACAACTACAAATTTTTCAATTTACATAATGTGAGAAACCTGAGATGTATTCGTTGTTTAGTCTTTTGTGATGAAAGTAAAAAAACTTACTTGAGTTTTATGCTGGAATCAAATTAACAATCGTGTATATTCACGATGGAAAATAAATATCTATCTCACCAAATGATACGTCCTCTTCAACCCTTTTGTGCTTTCTCTACAGAAAACATACGCCACTATCAATAAGCGATCTTGAATTCAAGGTTGTATTCAATTCAAATCATTCTTTAAATGTTTTCAGAAGACGAATAAGAAATTCATGGCTCTTTGATCACTTTTTTATAAATATTGCCTTCTGGAATTTCTTTCTATTGAATATGTTATTTCTTATCTTTTATTACAAACTGTAATAATATAAGTTCAATATTTTTTAAACGTTGTAATAGTCGTTTTTTCGATATGCTTATTTAAAAAATTAGGCTGTAAATTTTAAATACTCCCTAAACAGAAATCTTCTTACAGCTTTGTTGGATCTATCAACTCATACAAACTTGAAAAATCTAAGTAAATCTTAAGATTCTTGATCAAAAACCAGATATAATATATAAGTTTTAGAAGTAAGAATCAGTAGTAGGGAATTACAGAAATGATTCCTGTAATTAATATGATATGTGTATATATATATATATATATATTTTTATTTTTATTTATATTGCTTAAAGAAAAAAATAATTTCATATACCATCTGTAAATATGTACAAAAATTTTACAATATTTACAGCTATTTATAAAAAAATTAAAATATTTTTTGTAAATAGAAGAGAGCATGGAAACATGAAGTCAGAAGCCTAGAACACGTCAAGATAAAAAAACAAACCTTTAAATTTACAAAGACATACCAGGGGGTATTACTCACTTACGACTCATACACAACAACAACTGGAAATAACAAGAAAGAAGAGAGCTAGCAAAAAGAGGAGCCCAGCCGAGACCAGATGCACTATCCCTAGTCGAAGCCACCGGTGGCCGACACACATTTCCACACCAGTCAGCCTTCGTCTACCCGGTCACCGAAGGAAGCCCGTGCGTGCCTGATGGCATCACGGTGAAGAGTAAGTTCAGCGCAGAACCGGAGAGAATCGGCTCGGGCGCGATATCGGCCGACGGCCTACGCCGACCCGACTATGCGTGCCTCTGCCGGCCACCACTGCACGCTGCCGTGGGGAACCAACTGCCACTGACGGAGAGCTACGCCTTAACCTGGTAACTGAGCCATCACTTTTTGGGCTCCGCTCTCTTCACGCCGGGTCACCGCTTCCGACCGCCAACAAGGGCCACCGCAAGAAACCAAACCGGTCCTTTTCAGGACCACAACCAATTAAATGGCCCTTTTCAAAGCCACTAAGTCGCAGAAGGCTCGGTCGTCGACAGTATATAATATACTAGTATGTTGTTAATTTAAATTTTTAAGGGAGAAACAATCTCTGCACTAAGCACTCTTTAGCCTTTGTGAAGATTGTGGGTTAAATGTACTGACAGAAACGTCTAGACAAAAAATGGTCTGCACACCATTTTAAATTCTGTGGAATATAAATTCTGTGGAATCTTTTGTACCAAGGGAAGTCCGTTATAAATTGTTCTGAACTAAACGATTTTAATCGAGATATTTTGCCTCGTTTAGCAAATTTGAAAATCTGGGAATCATAAATTCAGATAGATTCGAGATTTTAATTGTATACAATATTTAATTTATTCAATAAAGGGAGAAAAGACTATGCCAGTAAGATTGTATGAGTATTTTGCCATGTATGTGAGTTTTAATTTTAGTAGAATTTGAGGTTTCCTCGATGGTCTAAATTCAAGAGTGATTTAAAGAACTAATTATTTATAAAACCAATCTTTGTACGAAACAGTGGACAGGTTATTGATTTATTATTTTCTCACAATTTTACTGATGTCTTACAAAATACGTAAAATACAGATAGACAATATTTAAAAAATTTGGGGACTTTTTGAAAAGGTAAAACAATTTTTACTTGATAAAATAATAAGTTACTATTTTGTTTTTTGTGGTTTTTTTAAAAGTTGATGAAAATGGCCACTGCTCGTTTTGATCCGCACGAATAGTTTAATACTTCGTGCAACAACAAATAAAATTTGTTGTAACAAGGATTTAATAATACCTGTTTATTACTAATTTTGTAGTAAGTATATCTTCGTACTGCTTTACTAAAATGTAAATGTTCTACTAAGAATACTAATAATCTACTACTACTACTACTACTACTACTACTACTACTACTACTAAGAATCTAATAAGAATTGTACTAAAATGCTTTACTAATTGTTATTTCGAGTAATCGTTGAAGAAAAATATCTTTTATTTTACAAAATTTATTTTTATTTCTATGAATTGAAAATATAAGAAAAAAGGCGCTACATTTAACACAACACTTATTAACTGCTAACATTCTATACTACTACAACCATACATACCTTTTATATTCTGCTTTTACATTTTTTTAAATAATGACTGTTTTGGTCAATAACTTAAATTTACTGTTTCAAAATTTACTTTTTTGTATTCCATTCGTTTACTACACATCCTGTCTTATCATGGTTTCGTCCTATTTTATGAAATATTAGGTCGAGAACTGCGCTAGAGGATAAAATGTGAGAAGATACTTCTACGAATATATTTCTGTTGGAACGATATCTTTTCTCTTTTTGCGGGGAAACAGTGTATTCTGTCATACATACAGCAAGCATCTCATATTAGTAGTCTATGCGCTTCTTTCCTCAGCGGAATAAACTCAACATAATATGCTCTAGTAAAAAAGTTATTTCTGTTGAATCATATTAAAAATTATTCTCCGTTTATTTCTTAAAATTTTATTTATCTCATATCAAATTATAACAGCTCCAAAAAGATTTTATTAATTTAAGACTTGATTCGTATACGTATGCAAATTTCAGAATGTCTTAAAAATTTAAAAAAAGCTTCCAGAGCGTAATCATATTATAAAATTTTATTATTTATAATAATTATATAAAAATAAACAGCCAAATTATAAAAAAGGTATAATAATATAAAAAATAAATATAGGAACTTCAAATGAACCATTATAGATTTTATACACCAAACAAACCATAAAATTTGAAAATACTTCATATGCATTTTTTTTAAATGGATGATACAGAAAGTATTACTATTTTAAATCTTTTTTGACCAATGGATATTCATAAATTTAAAGATGCACTGACTACTGTACACTCTTGAATTATACTTATTCATGGTTCAGGTAGGTATGGAGTTATGGAGCCCACATCGTCTAATGCACCACCAAAATTTACTGAAGGTTCTTACACATAAGATTCCTGGGATTCGTTCTGCCTGCGCTGTTTTATACCAATCTCTATATTTGTACTCTAAATTTAAACTTATATTTCTTGAGAAATAGTTGTTAATTACAAAGTATATTTGTGAATGTAATTAAACTCAACTCACACCAATTCAAAATATTCCATGTGAAAGTCTTTAGACACCGCTAAATTCTACGTTATCATAAAATTAAAACGGTTTTAATGTAAGTGCTATGGATTATTCCAGACGCACCCTAGTAACCATGTATCGAAACGTTACATGACGACTTACACATGCCACACGCTAACGGCATCTTACTTGTCAATCTTACGGAGGTTTTAAACGGAAACTTCCTGAAAATGAAAACAGGCTCATACAAAATCTCTACATGCTACATTTGTCAATTAAACCTCCACGCAGGCTTTAGAGAAGATGGAGTAGAGACACCTTGAAAAACATCTAAAAGTACTCGTAGGAATATTACTGATGAATACTGTTCTTCCTTAAGTCATTCAAGTCATACTTTCACCCACCTTCGCAAAGAGCATTCACAAAATTGATTAGTGGTATGTACGTGTATACAGTTACAAATAACATTATTAAAGTAAACATTAATAGAGTAAGTAAATTCTGATCGCAGTGTTTTGAAAAATATGTTTGTATTACCTAGAGTAATGATTTGTTAAAAATAAACACCATTTTTAAGTTTATTTAATACAGACTTTTAAGATTTGTTTCCGATCATTTTTTTATCATCTTCAGATTTTATACTTTTATCATTAAAATAAAACATTTCTTCTATATTTTACAGTTATTTTCCTATATTTTTTCTTGCCTAAATAAAGAAAAGCAAAGAATTGTTTTCATGTCGATTTTTCAAAATCGAATTTTCATCGAAATAATGTTTTCAGGCCCTTTAACCCAAAAAACCTACTTTACGATATGTGAGTGTGTGTGTTTGAACAAAATGTTTTAAGAATAGAGTATCGTATGAAGTTTACATTTGGAATTTAAGTTAGGTAGTATAATTTGACACAAACATTTATAAAACCCCATTTACTGAAGGAATTTATATCCAAATCCGGAAGCACTTGTTTATTTGTTGGTTTTTTACGATTTTCTGAAAATCGCAGTACAATTTTGTTTAAAATCGCCTGATTTACAATATTTTTAGTTCTCTACAAGATAAAATAAGTGGCATGACTACTGAAATTGGTTGGGGCTGTTTTCTTGAAGTAAAAAGGGGTATTTTGAAGATTGCGACCTTAATGTGCATTTTAGGGAAAAGTTTTCAAACAAAGTCTAGAAAATTAAAAAGTGTACACCTATTATATCAAACATATTTTTGCAGCGATAACTTTAGCGTCAATTAAAGTTTTTACAGATTTTCTCATTGATAGTATTGGTAAAACGTACTATTTTTAATATGGTGATGTCAGTATGTATTTTATAATAAACGTACAACTAAAACTGTAAAAAATTTAAAAACCTACAATTTTTATTTCAAGAATTTCTTTCTACGGACCTTAGTTTAGCGTCATATAGTAAATTAAGTCAAACATAGATGGATTTTCATTTAACGTCATTAACTCATGATTAAAATTATGTGTATTTTGAATTTTACATTGTTTACTCACGATTAAACAAAAGTAATTTTGCCATTATTTACATTGGCATAAGAAAGTCATGAGAAAGTTTTACGCCAGATTTGTTGTGTGTATTTCTTACCTCGAACCTTAAACAAATCATTAATGAATTATTGTTGAAATTTTTTTAAATTATTTATAGGATCATCAATACTGTGCAAATAATTTCAGGATATTAGTGGGTTTTATTAAGTGGTTCAATTATTCACTGACATGATAATTAAAATTAAAATCAAGAACAACGAAAATTATATTCCTTCACCCATGACCGAGCAAGGATAAAGAATTCAGAATTCCTAGCAAAATAACGAAGGTAAAGAAAGTCTTAATTTTAAATATATGGAATCTATGAGACGAAATTATTATAAAAATTCTTAATATTAGTGTGAATATCATAAATATTGTTTATAGACGTTCCAGAAATAAATCTGTATGGAGGGTATTATTATTATGAGTGTGAATATTGTGAAGAAAATAATAACTGATATAACGAAGCAACAAGGAAAACAAAATTGGAATCATTAAAAGTAAAAATGCATTGCAGGTTGTTTTCCAAGAGAATAACTTTTCCGCTGAACAATGCAGTGTTCTGGTGGCGTTGTTGGAGTTTTCTATTTCATTCATTCACTGGTAGGAGGAAACGTTTTTATCGAACCTGTCGAGAGAGGAAAGAGCGTGATAAAAATTCGGCGGCGTTAAACTGAAAATAAAAGCGTAAAAATAAATCACCTTGAGTATTTCTATTGTTTGTAATGAATTGTTTTCAAAACAAACTTACCTAAGAATAGTTATATAAATTATTCCACTTTTACGAAAATACCTCTGAATGTAGGTGAGTTGGAAAGGTAAGTACAAGACGAATACGACTTAAATTGTCGTTCATTCTTATTGTATAAAAATAAAAAAATGGCTTAAAAGTACTATTAATTTTCAATTACGCGGACCAGCTTTACTTTAGACATGATTTAATAGCACGTTCCTCAATTCCTAACACCTGAAAATAGGATTTCTTTTTGTTTATTATTTAGATATTTTTATTCAGAATAAGGATGTTCAACACAATATTACGCAACATAATTACATGTAAGACTAAGAGTTGGGTGGTAAATAAAAATAATAGAGGTAAGATTAGTGAAACCAAATTGGAGTTTTGGAAGCGGACGAAAATTTGTCATAGTAATCGATGATTGTAATAGTTACCAATGCTAAGGACAATGGGGGAAGGGAACGATATTTTGAGTATATTGAGAAAGAGAGGTTGGTATAATTTGAACATAAGAGAGAGTAGATGTAGGTAGATGGATATCGCCAGTAACGGATCGAAGCCCAATGGGTAGATTCAACAGGAGCAGAATCGGTATATAACCGATGTGATAGGCGAGACTGCGAAGAGGATGAATTCCAATTGAGAATTTGATGGATCGAGGCAAATGGAGAGAAATACAGAAATATAAATGGACAAATGAACCAAAAGTAGATTTAAATGCAGTGGTTGAGAGCGGAGAGTGGCGAGAACTTTAGAAAACTAAAAAAAATTAAACCCTTGTTCTCTTTTTCTTAGAGAGCCGACTCCATCAAAGGAGATTAGTAGCAACTTTGGTAAATCGCTCTTTAAAATTAACCAACCTTTAAAGAGTGTGCGTAGTCATGTTTATCTACTCTTTAATTGACAACCATGAGCTTTTCTTTTACCCGAGAGCCTAAGAAGCTCATACTTATCACATTATACGTTCACTTATATTAAAATGTTCAGCGTCATAATTGACCTACAGTGTAAATAATCAAGGTATCCATTCATTTTGATTATGCTCATCAATTGCTGGTTCACTCTCAAAACTTACGTCTAAAACCAACACATTGAGAACACATTTCCAAGAAATCCCAAGTATTCTTCTAAATTTCAACATCTCAAGAGATTCTAGACTGTTTATGAAATGGATACTTAAAATTCTCGTTTCCACACCATACAGCAGGACTAAGTAAATATACGTGCTGAACAACGTATTTTTTTAGAATGTTGTACTGTGTTTTTAATAAGCTTATTAAACATAAGCTTATTTAGAAATTAATTAGAAACGACAGCCTTGGCTTTTTGATGCAAGTACTAATTTCTTCTGATTTGCTCCCGGTAAACTTCCTAAATACTTAAATTTCTAAACCTGCTCAATAGGTTAATCTTTACAAATTCTTTGGCATCGAATGTCAGTAACCTTCCTGACCAATATCACGAAAATTCTTGTTTACTAACAAAAAATCATTGAACAATATTTAAAGATCTGTCAAATAATGTACTCATGTGAATAAAGAACCACATAAAAATAAAGAACCCATTTTCCCATTACCCAATTACCCAATTACCCAATTACCCAATCATCACCCAATTCACCCATTACCCAATTACCCAATTGAACCCATTTTAGGTTCAAACAGGTTTGAGACAAGTTGTTAAAGTTTACCACAATGAACTAATCGGTCTTTTTGGCAAAATTCAAGGGATTATTTCCGGGTATCCTGTTTTATACCAGTCGTTTTATTTGCATAATTTTGACACGTATTGATGAACTGACGTATATCAATAAACAAATATGTGGCAAATCGTTGATAGACCATGTTTTGATGTTGCTCCTCAACGTATATTTTCCAATTTTCATAAAACGCAGTTATTCTTACATAAAAATTCTAATATGTCTATTGAATTACTGTGATTAATTTCTAACTTGTATTATCAATTTCTTTTTTTTTATTGTATAGCCCTTTTAAGAGCGCACTAGTTATGTAATTAAATTTATTTTCCCTTAAGCTGTTTTGAGAGCTGTCGTCTCCTTGCGTGGTACTCCCTCATCCTCCTACTCACCACCTGTCTCTCCTCTTCTGTCCAGATTCTAGTCTTGGACTCAGCAGAATGGAAATTCCCGAAAGTCTTAATCTTGTGCCTAAAAATGTCTCTGTTCATAATGTCGTTGCCCAAGATGTCCAACGTTATGAGGTCTTCCTCCACTTCCTTCAACCATCTGTCTCTGGTTTTAAGTCCTTCCTGGCTTCTGATCAACTTGTAGGTCTCATTTTCTATATCCCTAAACCTCATTAGATGTCCGTAATATTGCAGTCGTCTTTTCCGACACTTTGTTGCCAAGGATTCCCCAGAAAATTCATTATTACTTCGTTTGATCGTTTTTTATGTACGTTAGTGTCCGGGTCATAGACTGTTCCCAATATTGTCTGGGCAAATCTTCTGTGTACCTTGTCCAGCTTTGCAAGTTCTCCCTTTCTGTAACATGTCAGAGTCTCAGCCGCGTACAAAACCTGTGGGAGGACCACCCTGTTTAAGTGTCTTAACTTGGTGTTGCGGGAGATACACTTTTTGTTGTAAAATCCTTTCATCTGTACATACGCAAAAAGTTGGGCGAACCCGAGGGTTACACCAAGATACAACCGGGAGTTGAAGCCCGGAGGGATTCCGATTTAGTTCACTTGCGGGTTATCAATTTCTTTATAATTAAAAAAATACATTTTAAAACCATAAACAATTTCATAGATAGGTAAAAAACCGTTTTTTAATCATAAAGAATATTACTTTAAGCTTTCAATGGACTATGGTACCACTTCTCGTGATGGCAAGACATCCGTAATTTTACTCAAATGAATTTTTTTATATAAAAATTAATTTGAAGGATGAACTTGTGTGAAAGAGTAGTGTAAATAAGTTTTACATATTTGCGACCTAATTTTATTGCTGAATCGTTAAAACTATAAATATTTTTCTATGACTTAGATGATAAATAACTAAGTACCATCAGAATACCAGCAGAACTTGATTTAATCAAATCAACAAATTATTCTAAAATTCTCGTCAATTGCAACCTTTAATAAAAACTTCATCTTCAAAACTCCAAACAATTAATCACATATATAGTGTTCAGTAACTACTAGTATGGTCAAATTTTATCTCCTTTTTGAAATTCAAAAGTTGCCTTAAAAATAGAAAAAAATTCATTAGTTTTAAAAGTCTTTGCTAGCCTATATTATTAGAATTGCAGTCATAGTAACTATTAATAATTAATAATATTGGTGATCCTACTTTTATAACAATCCAAAATATCAATTCTGTTTTACCAGCATAGCTTACTAGTATTATTCGTTCTTAGCAAAGATGAAGGGGTACGTTCAGTATTTAACATTTCAGTATATGTGTGTTATTTAACAAAGTCTTCTGTTAAATAACTTAAAAATTATCAACCGCAGAATTTTAAGCAAGGATTATTTAAATATAGTATGAAAATAATAATAATAATATTATAAAATGTTCATTGATTCGAGAAACAAATTTAATAGAATTTTGGCGAAAGGAACTACATTTCCGGCGGTGCAGACCTAAGCGTGCTGAAGGGAGAGTAAGGGTTGGAAGGCAATATTTTGAAGGATAGGTCGGAGGGAAGTGGTAGTTGAAGGAAAGGTTTTAGGAGGGGGAGAGTTGGGAGGCAACTAAACATATTGACCGCGCATCGGAGGAGAGAAGTTTAATCGAATGAATGGGAAGCTCACAGAAACTCTTTTAAAGGAATAAAGGTCTGGTGGATTGGGGATGGGGATTAAGGGGATCAATGGAGGAAACCAGCCTAAATATTTCTTTTACTTTGCTCCAGCGCTATTCTATTTCCCTCACTTCCCCCTACCATTATACCTAAAATATCTTCAAAGTATCCTTTCAGCTTATATTTTTCGTGCATAATTTATTGAAATATCAAAATATTTGTACCGCTAATCTTTGCTTGTTGTACGTAGTTTTATCAATTTCATAAATAATAAATTTGATTTTTCTGTATCTCTGGAAAACAAAGTAAAATTTTTTACTGTGGATACATATTAAAATTGCGTTGAAATTTAAATTGGTAAGCAACCATTGCACAATGATTTGGCATAAAAATGATTTTCTAGTTCTGTATTTAATCCCACAACCCATCGCCGCCTATCTTCCTTATTGCTCTGCCTAAGTAGTGTTACTACTGTCATAACATTTGGATTTGCTGTATCCTGTTTACCGCGAACAACCATTCCTCATTCTAATTTCCAGACGAAAAATGAACGCTCACTGGAACTATCAATCCGCTGTCATTCTTTACGATTCTTATACCATACTATTTCTCTGGTGTATATTCCGTGTCTACGTGGTGTAGTAAGAACTGGTCCGTTGCCGTGTCTTAATTTCTTTTGTTCTCCTTTCTAAAGATCCTTTAATTCCATTGTAAAAATTTCAATCCGTTTCACAAAACCAGAAAAAATTCCTTCCTGATACATTTTCAAATGAATTGTTGGCTGCTATGAGTATTTTTTTCCTCTTGCCCTCTGAGAATTGGTAGAAAAAGGGTAGTGAACCACTCCTAAAATTATCAAATCAATTCAACCGTGTTTACTTGTATAGTAACGAGCTCCGATTGGTCCATTTTGTTTACAAGTTGTTCAAAGATCTTCGGTCTTGTAAACAATGTAAGGCAGCAGTGAGGTTCCTGCAGCATTTCCACATACAAAACACGTGACTTTGACTATTGAATTTATTATCCTTCTGGAAATTTTCACCCTCGGCGGTATTTTTCTCCAGGATCATCACTCCTCGTTTTCCTTGTTACTTTCGTAATAATTTTTTTTTTTTTTTTTTTTTTTTTTTTTTTTTTTTTTTTTTTTTTAACTTTAATAACTTTATTTGCAACTATATACTACGATATAACGAGCAAATTAGATGACAGTAAACAAAGGATGACAAGGAAAAAAAATAAATAAAAAAAAAAAAAAAATAAATAAAAATAAATAAATGAAAAAGAACAGTGATACCCATTGGTATATGTTCTATGAAATAAAGTTCATGATACATGAATGATAAATAACAACATGAGAAAAAAAAGAAGAAAGAAAAATAAAATAAATCACTTTATAGAAGATCTCTGGCCCATTGACGTTTCAACCTGCGCTGCGGATTTCCTGGTAGTGATGCATCCGATAGTTTGGTGATTAATTCGTTGGGGTGATCATGCAATTTTCTGTGAAAAACACTGTAGCTGGACTTAACTACTTCACTTATGAACGGAATATTAAGGTCGTCATGTAGAATTTTGTTGTTGACATAAAAAGGTGCGCAGGTGATTAAACGTAGGCATTTTGACTGAAAGGCTTGTAATTTTTGTAGATTGCTTGGTTTAGCTGTGCCATAAATTTGTAGCCCATAGGTCCATATTGGTTTGAGATAAACTTTGTATAGTAATAGTTTAGATTTTAGAGTCAGTGAAGAGCGGCGTCCAAGAAGTCGAAATAGTTCTTTCAATTTGGAGTTCAAAGTCAGTCTTTTGGTTTTTATATGAGTCGCCCAGGTGAGTCTCTTGTCAAAGTGAAGTCCAAGGTATTTAACTTTTTGTCGTTGTGGTATCGGTTTATTGTCGAGGAATAGTTGAGGACATTCGCCTTTCCGGAGAGAAAAGGTGACATGCACTGATTTTGAAGCATAATCGTAATAATTAACAATATTTTCTTGGCTAGGGAGATAACTATTTTATTTTTTGACTCAAATTTCCAATGTATTCACTGATGATTTGTACATTTAGCTTGTCGAACTCTTTTTATATTTTCAGCCAACCTGATTGTTAACTGAGGATGCATGGACAACAATAACTCCACCTAATCTCACCTCGGAAGAATGTTATTAAATTAATTTATAGTTCTGCTTATCATAGCTAAATACCAAACAATAGAACGAAAATCAAGTTGGTCAACTGGAAATACGAAATCAGCAATTTTCCTTTTTATTAGCAGTCGTGTAAACGTCTACGATTGCTAGTTTTAAATGGTGTGCTGTTGACTGCTTGGATGCTACACTGTCTTCAGATAACTTTTTAAGTTCTAAATAACCATTTATAAAATTTGTTTGTGTATAATACAGGAAGTATAGTTTGTTAATTTTCTTTAGAAATAAAACATAATCGTTTTATTTATTGTATTAACATGCGTTTTCAAAAAAAATATTGACAACCAAGATGATCCGGGTAATTTGGACCCACATCGGACCTTGGGTCCTAGAGACCTTTTCTTAAATTTCTAAGCACACCAGTTACGATTTTCAGTATTTTGCAACAAAGGTATCAGTTATAAAAAAAGTTAACTGCTACACTATTTCAAAGAGGTATAAATTTATTTAAATGTTTACTTATCGATGTTTAACCACCAACGTGATTTTGCATAAAAATTTCATTAATAATTTTTAACAAACACTTGTCAACCATTTTTACAAACAGCACAACTACCTAGAGGCCAGAATCAGATTTTACTAACATGTTTAGTGCAACGTTTTGGTAATGCACAAAAACTACTGTAATTATTATATCATACAGAAACCGGACATTGTATTTCCTCTAATAATAAACTCATTTGTCGTTTAGTATTATAAAAATAAATTATTCGATTGGGTCCAATTAACACCAGAAGGGTTTAAATAACCCTATTTACCGTACTGGTTACAATAACCAACATACTATTCTCTGACGAGAGATTTTTAAGAAATCTAATTACACTAAGGCATTCTGTTGCTTTTATTTTTATTTATATACTAAGTCCCATTTAATGCACTTATCTTCAAGCGTATACGCCATATCAAAGTTCACCTCCTTCATTTACAACCTGATTATCTGCAAACAAAAGCATCCTCGAAAATTGCGTAGCCTGTGCTTGGAAGAAGAATATTATTATGAAAGGAAACTGTAAATTACAGTTTTTATAAGATCACAATATAAAAAATAACAATACAAATGTTACCCAATAATTTTAGTATGACTAAGAGACTTAAGAGACCCAATGGTAATAATATTAACAATAGGGCACAATAATAATACGGATAAGAATAAAAACAAAATAATATGAATAAAAAATGTTATATAATGATAAATTTGATGATGATTCCAAAACGTTTAGTTTACATAATAATAAATTATTTACAACAAAATGAAAACGTTTCAAAACAATTCTAAATTAGTATTAGTGGTAATAATGGATTTTAGACACTCAACTAACAGGTCTAGAATACTAAAATGAGTGAGTCAATAAAACACAGTATAACTTATGTGCTTACTTGTCTTGTTTGTTAACGTATAGCAATTAAGTTAATGTGTAGAAAGTAGGCCCATATTTCAATAAAACTATAAAATGTCAAATTTCTAAAGGCCATTACATTACTACTACTGGATTTCAAAATGAATCAACGTTTAATTCTTTTCTAAAGCTGAGTTTTTATAGTAGTTGGTAATACACTAATTATTTCTTTGTCCTTTGAGACAGGTTGGTCAGTGTAGTTGTCAGCTCAACTAACTTCTATGCCAGTGCTCCGGTCAGGCATTATGTAAGAATAAACGGTTCCCGGTCAAATCTGGCACTTCTTCATCAGTCACTTTAATTTGGCATCCTTTACGGTTTGTATTAACATTTAGTGCAAAACAGTTGGACGTAAAACAAGAAAATAATAAATTAAAAGGTAATTCAAACAAAACACTTACGTACCTTTACTATCTAGATATTTTTGGTTCATTTACATCAGTTACTTAAAATTGTATTAACAGAAGAGATAAACACAGTATTGTATGCATTAACGGATCGAATTGCAAGAACAAACGATAGCAATCGAACGCGTTTGTACAACAGGCGATACGGTTTCATGTACTTCAATATGACTACAATAATATTATTTCTAATTTCTGTTGAAACAAAAACAAATTAAAGTAAGTTGTGGCGCTTCTTCCTTCGCCGTACACTGCTGTTTTTCAAGCGAAATGTTATGAAAGCGTAATAGAATTACAGTAGCACTAATGAACTCAACAATTTGTCTTGATGAAGATGGAAGGAAGGTACTTTCCTATTGAGCATATATTAATTAATCAAAATCAATTAATTGCATTTAGTTAAACAAATATCAGTTGTAATGAGCAAAATAAGGTCAAGAGATAAATTATGACAAGTACTTTTATTAGTGGCACTCATTGTATGTAGTAACTCAAATGCAGGCATCATCAGACAGGAGAAGGAAAACATTATTAGAGCAACTAACAGAACAGATAATACGATGGATCATCCCTATTTCTATCTCCATCTACTTTAAAGGTTAATTTAATTCTAGCGCAATTGCATTGAATTGGCAAACTAATTAAATTTTGTTTTGTTATTGAATAACATTAACATTTTCTATCATTCTCTATATTCATTAAATTTGTAACTTACGAGCATCGTTCGTCCTGATATTTACCCATATTTTGAATTAACATATTCAGTTATTTATTCAAATTCTATTTATATGATAATAAAATATTATTATGCAACATTTTGAACGTAGGGAATTTTTGTATCAGAATAATAAAAAAATCACTTTTCACCTATTAAACATTTTTTGTTTTTATAGTTTTTAGGTTTTAAAAATTAAACCATGTTAGGTTTTACCCACTTTAACCTAATAAAGCCGCGACGAATTAACAAAAGAGTACCATGAACGATTGGTTTTATGTTCAACTTAAGCAGTTGAAGTTATAAAAATAAATTACATCGCAACATGATGCTCACTTTTACAATACTGTCCAAACGTTTACATTAATATATAACTCCATTGCCACACCCAACTGAAATACACTTCCTAGGCTTACAGTTGGATAGAAAAATCACAATGTAACACAGACGTCACGGATAATCGCCACAAATTCGAAACACAATTCTATCAGTTGAAACGCTTACTTGATAGAAGTTCTGGATTAAACATGACACAGAAAACAAAAATTTACAACAGAGTCATATTATGACCAATGTGAATGTATTGAGTTCACGTTTGGAGATCTGCTGATTATTTACAAACAAAACATATACAAGCAATACAAAATAAGATTTAAGTGCAATTATGTATTACCTCCTTTTTTATGTCAGAAGGCTTATGCTGCACGATGACTTGCAGATCAGATACCGTATGTAACTGGCGAACCTCAAGAAATACGAATTACATACAAATCCTCTCGTACGATTACAAGAACAAGTACACTAGGGCGATACCGGGTAATCAGCGTAGGCGTTTAAAACGCCTGTGGCCGACGGAGCTTCTTACGACCACGGCCAATTTTACGACTTTCGTGATGTCTGCAAGCTCCAACAAGTAAATCATGTTCTCAAACCACTTGGTACTAAATTTTGCAATTTTTTTGTTAATTTCAAGTCACATAAATATTTTGGTTTATTATTCTAAACCCTATCCAGGAATCGAATCCGAGACCTTAACTTTGCAACGTAGCACACTAACACTTGGTTACTGAGACGGCCATTAAATTTTTAATATCAGGTTCTTAATATTCAATAAAATATTCAAAATTTTACCGGTGGCTAAGAAGATAAGGGGTTTTTTAAATGCTTAAATTAATAATTTGGGTTTTGTATCCTAGGTGTTAGATTAAAATACATAGCCAAGAGATATAACCGAAAAAAGCCAACGTACCAGATCACATAAAAGTCGATAAGCGGTTAGGCTGGAAGCTGGAATCGGATAATAATTCGGGAAATAACTGGACTGGACTTACCCTTGAAACAAATTTTCTTGTCCGAGCTTAAAATTAAATTTTTATCGCCTACATTACATTCCATACATAATGTTTGTTAGGCTTAAAATATTGTCAGATAGCAAAATTGAATATTGGTCTGTATGATATTAAATCCAGTATTGGATCTTTACGAGCACAAAAAACGAAACCCTGATAATCGTTTATTGATCCACTGTATGAAATTCAAATAAATATTTTTGCCAGATAAAACGTTTCACCATAATACTGCCTTTTGGTAAGAGATAAAAATAACCAAAAGTAAACCCTACGCTCTAATATACATAAAACGTAGTGGGAGATGATTGGAACCACCGATTTCGTCCCCTTAAAAAAGCATTTCTTAACAACAAAAACTACGTCACAGATCGTTAAACTAAATGTGCATTTGTTGGCTGTTTTTATGTGAGACGAATATTATACTCCGATATTTATCTTTATGCCAGCGAAAAACTGAACAGATTGTTCTGATTTTTATTTTGGCTATTTAGTTAGGAAAGAATATCGAGAAAAAGGTATACCAGTAATACCAACGTTATAACAAAATACGTCACTGACCCAATCAACCATATATTTGTGTTTTTATACTTGTAGATACCAGTACCGTACACTCAAAAGCAGAAATTACAATAATATTATTTAAATTTTTATTATCACTATTTTTCAATATCTTTATTTAAAACAGTGAATTTAAAAGTTACTAAATTGAATAGAATCTTTATTCTCATTTATTACCTCATAATCTGATGTATAATGACGGAAGTGTTTAGAAGATAACTTTCCTGTTTTCAAACACATTAATCAGCATATTTACTCCAATTTTCCAGTGCCTTTGAAATCTGAAAGTAGGTGAAAGATTACACCCCTGCTTTATTGTTTTTATGGCAGGTAAGCTTGAAAAAGAGAACTTGAAATGGGGTTTTCGTGTAAGTAAACAAATAGAAGCATTATACAAGTACTGCTGGTGAAATTCCCGAAAATATCTCTTTACCGAATGGCGAGGTCGGTTGTTGTGACAGTATGACATAATATCTCGGGTAAATTTTGCGTCTGAGGAATGAGCGAGTGGGGT
Source organism: Catonia carolina (assembly GCA_035578175.1). Taxonomy (NCBI): domain Eukaryota; kingdom Metazoa; phylum Arthropoda; class Insecta; order Hemiptera; family Achilidae; genus Catonia; species Catonia carolina. Next base: position 304,818,083 of record JAQMRL010000001.1, on the reverse strand, counting down.
ATCATAAACCATATAGATAAAAAAGGAGTTACTCTTCAACGACTAAATACTTTGCTCTGGTTTTGTAAAATACAAATAAAACAAAGGAGCAGTGGCCACTACTATATTAGATCCCTTATGTACCCCGGTTGTTGGTGCTGGCAAATTAACTCCTAGAACAAATAACGGCTGGAGACCTCACAGATAGACTGGTTACAAAGATTGTGCTGGTATCCAGTGTGAAGCAAGTGAAAATAAAAACAAGACAATTGGATAGGTTTTAAGGAGTAGAAAAAAGCCAGATGTTTGGTATGAGCAAGTTTAAAGAATGACGTGGATAGGTGGCTCAAGTAGCATACTTTTATCGTGCTAAAAATAGTAAAAAAAAAATGAGGTTGTTCTAGGAGAACATAGATACAGGGAGTCTAAGTCGCTGTAGTAGCGTAAAAGAGAGTGTGACTGGAGAGACAAACAACGAATGAGCTCTATGATAGGGAGCGGGAGAACTCTGTAAGATCCCCGCAAAAAGTAAAAGATGAAATAAAAAAGTAACGTTTTATTGAAAAAGGACTTTAATTAATTGTGTAAAAGAAAATTTCTATTTTTAGCTTGATTCTCCAAAATGGAGGAAAATAGATAACGGGTAAGTTGGTGAGATCTCTTTTAGTAAGCCAATAAAATGTTTCCCTGATTTCCTCTGTGTTTTTTTAATTGAACCCATTAATTCTCTTTATTGATGAATAATAACTTTTACTCGACCGCTGCCATTAAAGTAATGATGTCATTTTTGTAATGATTTTATTTTAAATCATTCAATTTATACTACTATAACAATTTTAAAAGTTAGGCCATTGTAAACGTTATAGTTGTTTTAGTCTTCACTGCAAGACAAGCTAAGCGGTGAAAGCGTTTTTAAATTATATTTTAAAAAGTTATTTTACGTCGTGTCCAGCAGTTTAGTCATTAGCTAGGTCTTACGTAACTAAAATTCATTAATACTGTCTGAGAATCAGACATTGGAATCAACTTTGGAGCCCGAAGACTGGTTATGGGTACGCCCTATTGGGCGCACCCTTAAACAGTCTTCGTAGTAACTATCGTAATGTTCATTAATACACAAAAATTTAAAACTACATGAAGTAACTACATGAATCTGTTTTTAATCGTAACTTCACATATTTTGTTCGTATCTTTTAGTGTATCCTTTTAAAACGTTTTTTACTTAGTAAGTTTTAAGAAAATTGTTGAAATAAAGCCAGTCTTCCGAGTTCAAAACAGCATTCACTTTTATTTTTTCCGCATGTCTAATATATTAAAAAAATGATTTGTTACACATTCACTAATGTAGCTTTTAATTTTTTTCTGAATATGAAAAGTAAAAATGTAAAAATCAACTTTTTAGCCATTTATTAACACAATGTCGGTGACAAACTTCATCATACAATTTATATTATACATTTACCAAATTATTTATCACATTTGTGCAATTGTGTGTTGCTTGTCCGATGATCAAAATACGCGTATTATAAAACAATTTTGAAAATTATTGGTGTGCGAAAATTAAATGTTGAATATTTTTCAGTTTTTCTCATTTAGGCTAGTTGTTCTTATGTAGTGGTAGACAGAACCACAATATAGAAGATGAAAACAGTAACAAACAATTCCGTCTTACCTCATTAATTTGGCTGGCTCGTGATCACTAGTGGTTAGCGCAACTGGCTTTTGCACCAGGAGTCCCGGATCCAATTCCGAATCAGCTGTGGCATTATTTCATTGCTCATTTTGATTTATCACCCTTGGTAGCCAGCATTTGCAGGAATTTGCAAAACAGCCGAACAAAAAGTAAATAAATAAAAATACAAGTAAGACTAATAAGTAAATTTTTCTAAATTCAAATACATATAGGCCTAAATTAAAATTTATTTTACAAATTTTGCATCGTCACGCCAATTGTTTATTATGTGTTTTATTTGACAGTTCTTCAGTATAACGAATTAGGGTTTCAGGTAAAATAATTTTCTGCTGCTACAAGTATTGTAATCTTCTTATTTATCGATTATGTTGTGAAATTAATGAAAATTAGGAAAATTAATCGTACAATGATTGTCACATATAAATTTAATTGAAGCTCAATTAGATATTTTCTATTGACATTTTCTATTTCATCTATGGAATTACATACACTGTGGTTTTGATATTGAAAATCTTTATCTGAGATCTCCCGTCAATTACTAGCTTATTACTCAAACAGAAAAGAGATTTTGTTTTTGTGTTTGGGTCGGTATGGATGAAAGACATAATGAACAAGAGAGTGGAGGGAGGGAAAGAGTGAGAGAGTAATTCTGCCGCAGGTCAAACAAGGGTGATTTACAGCAGTGGTTTGTTCCCATTGGGGGATAATGAGGGGGATGCAGAATCCCATCCTGGTCCGGGGGACTGCGATACCCTCTATTTCGTTAATCCTAAAGCTTTAATAATTGTTGCTGTAATTATCAGACAGCGAAGAGAAAATTTTAATACGGTAGCAATATTATTATTGTTATTCATATTTTATGATATAAATTTATTAAATTCAAATTTGTCCCAAATATATTATCAGCTGTGTAACAAACGATTTTACATGATTGTGATAACCACAAACGTATCTGCAGACATCCCATGTTTAACGTTTTATAAATATCATCCTCTAAGCCTGATAAAATGTTTCGCGTAGGTCGTTTTCATTACAACAAATTAAATTGTTTTTCATAATAAATTTAATTTAATTTCCAATAATTAAATTCATTTATCCGGATATCAGTTTTATTGTAATAAACACATATTATAAATTTTATAATGAATGCTTCCGTAGAAAATTATTCTGGTTACGTTTTACCGAATGGGTTTCTGAAAAGATTACAAATATATTTTTATAAAATTATTATGGTCAAAAATTGATACAACTTACAAAATGGACAAGTCCCTGCCAAAGTTGCTTACAGACAATCCATCTGCATAAAGTATACAAGTCGTATCCCCACAAATCCGCAGATACACAGTATAAAGAAAATTTATCACAGTACCAACCTCTAAGCCTAGAAGAGAGTATTATTTTTTAACTGTTTTATTTTATTTTCACAACACTGTTAATACAACCATTGAAACAGATAATAAAGTTACAAAAATAATTACTTTAAATTACTTACAATGGAGCACCACTCATTGACAGTGTTCCAAAAAAAAATTATCATGATAAATTAATTATTTTATAAAATTATATAATAGACAAATATTAATTTGAATTTCTGCGTAATTTATAATATTAATGATGCTAAACTATATCATATCCTTAGCGTCGTTTCAGTCTCCATTAAAAATTTCCTGGCAAGTGATTAGAATATAGCTCCCGATCAGTGAATTTTCGTATCCTTTAAAATAATTTTCATAAATGTAAGGGACATGGAAGTTGTGGTGTAAAGTTTTGTTTGATCAGTAATTAACCTTAAATCTTAGCCTGAAAATGTTTAATTCGTATTTTTTTACAGCTAAGCAGTAAATCTGACTGCTGTACGTTCAAATTGGTTTCAGCAATGCCTTATACGTCAGCAATTTAGAGCCTGAAGATAAGTTAGATTGTCAGAAACAAGTCGGTATATATTTTTAAGTCTTTCATTTAATAAATGTACGTTTAATGTTGTCGGGGATGCTAATATGGTAAAAAAGCAATTTTTTTCTTATGTGTATACAAAAGTAAAATTGTTTATTGCTATCATTTGTTTCGTATCTCAGATTTCTCATGAAATCATTTATTTAAAATAATACAGCAACTACTCTGATTAACGAGGCTAGCATACGATTCTAACTGTATTAGTCACGTGAGGGTAAAGAAGAAGAATATCGAAACTAACCTTCTCTAAGCCAGTTAATCATGTAGCCTACACAATATTATTATTTTTTTTATTTAGGTGGATAATAATCTTTGTCTTCCGTTCTACTCCAGGATATGAAAATGATTGCGTGATAGATTGCCCATAAATTTTGGGACAAGACTGTTGTTTTATCAATGTCTAGGAAGACAAATTCAAAGTTGACACAGGATGCTATTGGAGCTGACAGGAAAGACGAAAGTTTATAAATAGGATGTTTAAGTTTTTTTGGATAAAAATAGATATGTTCACTATACGTTAAGTCTATTGTTGCCATGGCAAGAGGTTTAATTAAGTAGATCGAGCGGTATTTCCAAGGCATACAAATACTTGGTGTGTTCAGTAAAAGTACCCGGTCAGGTACTATCTGTAATTCTGCAGTGTAATGTGGAATAGACGAGTATTGACGATAAATTTTCTTGAATTTGTAAGACAGAAATATGTTTCGTTTCTGGCGAAAAATATTCTCGTGTTGATTTACTTAAGGATTAGTATGAAGAAAGTTGTGGGTATCAGCAGATTTCTAAATTTTCTGATGGAAGATGTTTCACGGTTTTGGCTTCTTTTAAAAGTTTCTACATGGAATAGGTTTTCTCATGATACTAGTATTAGAATTTTAAACCTTCATGACAGAGGTTTTAAACCTTCTGGTCAGAGGTTTTAAGATGTTTAAGTGTAACGGCTCAAATGTTTGTTGTCTGATCTTCCGTTGTATATCCGTTGCCAGGAGGTTTTCAATCGGTTGAATCTATTCTAAGAATTACTATATTTGGGAGGAATATGAGATCTTTCTTTTAACTTCTACTGTCAACAACGATGTATTTATTTTTCTGTATTGCTGTGGATGTCTGACAGTCGCGTTAAGTTTCTATTCTTTGTCTTAATTAGAGTTTTTCTCTTATATACGGCTTTAAACGAGTACCTCTGTTTTCAAGTGCATTAAACAAAGGCTTTGGCTGTTCTGCTGTATGCTGCATTTTGAATTGTCGGCTCTCCCATTCCTTTGCACGGGTAGCTTTGCATAGGTTGGCTTAAAGAGGAAATGTCCAGCCCAAAACAAAAAGTTATTATTGTACTTTATTTTTTATTTGAACCCGTATAAATACTTTGCCATTAGGAAATAAAATTGGTTGTAATATCATTTTGATTGCTATCATTTTGTAACCTTATTACGAGAATCGGAATTAGAATTATCCGCTTTGAAACTTTGCTTAATATAGCGCTCTGAACCAAATCGCCTTGGACAAAGGCATTATTTAATTCAGAATAATAAATCAATAGCATTTTATAAGAATAAATTTAAAATTCTCTTAAATTTTAAAGAAAATAAATTATTTAATACCCTATTACATTATTATTTATTTCACATTAAATGTATCTGAACGGTTATTTAATTTTGAAATCAAATTTCTGAAATATAGAAAAAATTACTTTTGTTAAAGCTAAAACGTAATTTAATTCGTAACTGTACAACTTATTAATGTAATGGAAATTTTTTAAAACTCACTAAATTGTGTTACTATTTCTAATTTCAATAGATTTTGACGTCGTTTCTTTATGTTTCTCTTTTGTTTGGAGCGACATTAATTTTCAACTCGCGCTTTAACCATTCTTAAAGTTTTCTACAAGTTTTACGTCTTAAAACGTTCTTCATTTGAATGAGTCTTTTGTTGGCGAAAAATATATATTTTTCTAATACAAAACTACTTTTAAAGAAAAAACAAATGAAATAAATAGCAGACACGTAATATTTTCAGCAAGACAAAATACATGCGTAGGCCTACCAGTTTACAATTCCAACAAACAGACGCCTGAAGCAGACTCCGCTAAACACCTTGTTGCACGTGTTGACAAACGCATGAATTGGTAAACGCATATACAGAACGAAACCAAACAAACAAACTGAAAATAGAAACTGTTTTATTAGATACTGAGTTAAAGCTCAATACTCGGCTAAAAAATAATTTTTTAATAAACAAATCAACTGTCAAACCGATTTGGACGGAAACAAAGACATCCTACGGACTAATTTTAAATTGGCATAACAACGCATTAAAAAATTAACTTACAGTTAGTGAATCAAAACTAAAGTTAAATGTCTTCTACGATTTGTTTCGTTTCTACAAAAAATCAATAAACGCCAACTGAATTAGTGAACTATTGCCACGCAATCTTTTTAGGAAGTTTTAATAGCAGCAAAGGTCATTACTCTACAAATTACTTCCAAAAACAAACACAATGTATTGTCTAAGTAGAGTGTTAGAGTCTCTTAAATGGACAGTATAATGAAAGAAGCTAATCGCGTATAAAATATAATGTTATTCCTATGAAGGTTTTTAAAAATTATTGTCAAAAACCAATTTAATTTTTATTTTTTAATTTTTTCATGAACAACTAAAAAAAGTAAATTAATACAACTTTTATAACTAAGCAATATTTTGTTTGCAAATAGTTTAACAAAGCTTTAAGTATGTAAATTTTCCTGCGCTATCTTGGACAGAACAACACTAATAGCGTTACTTCCGTATGATATGCTATTAATTAAAGAAGTTTAAAGATTTCTCCTCAGATGCAGATAACGTGATTTTTTTGTTGAAAAAAGCTCAGTGTGTCACGTAGTTTAAGAAATCGTAATTGAATGAATCTCATTTAAATCAATTAATTCATAAGTAGGAGTTAATATTATTTTATTGAAATTTATTTAAAATAATTTAACTGATACTATTTATTATAATTTTGTGTATTTGGTTTTGAAAAAATGATTTAAAACCCTAGTTCAGGCGAACCGGTCACGAAACTTTATTATTCCGGTCCTTTTAAGTGTCTTTGATCATAATTATCGTCCATATTATCATATCGAACGTTTATTACATTGAACATTATCGCCAAGAAAATTTAGTGTCCACAACATCATTATTAGTATCTCTTTTTCAAGTATCATATTTCAACTTCTAATTTATTCTTTCACCGCAGGAATGCCTAATTCGTCATGGAGAACGTCATTAGACGCGTAGCCTACCTACTAATAGGTGATCTGCACATAAGGCGAAGAGAATTTAATAGCGTGTTTGTGTTATTTATGTATTTTATATAATTGTAGTGCCCAAAAGTTCTATTCCGCAGCTTCAAACTATTATTGTCTTCATTGAGAAAAGCACTCATTAACAAATCCTCGTCTTCACTTGTTACGATTTCCTATTTTAGCCACTTCTTAACACACATTACACTATTTGCGGATTGATTGGATAGTATTGTTTTAGATGTATTTTACTCCATCTCCTTAATTAACGCGTAAAAGTTTTGATTTGAGGACAAAATGAAACGGTGAATACTTTCAAAAATCAGAGACTAAAAGTATAAATTTGGTTTTTATGCGTTTTAAGTTTCACTTAATCTTTAGTGATTCTATTTTAACAAAGCGGGTGTGAAACACCCTGGTTAAACTCTGATTGAATCGTCCTTGTTAAATAATTGTGTCCCTTGAAACACCGTAATTTATTTAAACTCTTTTTTAGTAAGATACTATTAGTCTTCTCTTTCTAATAGATAAGGACTAAAACAAGTCCTTTTCGAATGACCTCTCTCGTTTAAAACGTATTGTCGATCTGAGAACAGTAGCGCAAATCTGAAATTGTTATTTTGTTTCTATCTAAAATTGTAGGGTAACCCACGTTTATTTTACTATCGTTGAAAGAAAATCCTTTAATACACATCCACCTTAATTCAGTACATTCATTTTAGTTTTTATTTTCTACGGTGTACGTATCACACTTGATAGGAGTAAGCATCCTTCCATTACACTTACGTAGTAATTTCAGTCAAAAGTACTCGTATAGGTTACTATTCATATAAATTCTACTCGTATAAATCTTTCATTGTAAAATACAAAAATATTATATCAATAAAAACACATTTAAAAGACCTATAAAGTTTTTTTAACATATTTTTTTTTTGTTCTATATCCGACTGTTTTGCAATTACTGCTTATGCAGACGGTGAGAAGGGTGATTGGTGAACGTGATTCATGAAAAAATGCCAGACCTGACCGGAAATCAAAAGAAAGCTAACAGAAGCTGATGTATAATCTAGGAGGCTGCAATACTATTGAAATTGTTGCTCCTTTTTTCATTTCGCCTTCTTTTACCTTCAATTGTACCTAGTACATGAAGTAGTGAGATAATGTTCTTTGTTGAAATTGGCGCTGTTTCAAGTACTCTGTACTTTCCAGGGACATGTTTACACCACAGGAATTTTTTTACTCAATGCACCCTGCCTCAGTAAGAAATAAGAATAACAGGATATTCCTTTCGGCACTCCCATAAGCGACTCGTGAAAAATACGAAGTGGAGTGTTGTGCGAAATGAGACGATGAAAAATACAATGTGCTAGTTTTTATCGAGGACTTATAATACAGAAATAAATGTTAACGTTTTTTATAACGTTTTATCATTTATATATTAAATAACATTCCAATTTACTTGCATTTTTTAATAATTTTCAAAATTATCACAGTATGTGGTAAAAATAAATGATTGTCTCTCATACTACGTATTAGCTTTAGTGTTCGTGTCTAAGGTAATTTCTGCAATCATACTACTAGCAAAATTGCAAGATACAACTAGCAAAAAGTATTAGAATATAATACGTAAATTATTAATTTCATTAATAGCTTAAAGGAAGGCGCAATCCAGTGATAATGCTACGGAAAAATTAAATTGCCATGTCTCCGCTCCATCGGTGTTTTAGTCATCTGTTTGCAACTTCTGGTTTACTGGAGACAGTAATGTTCCATAAATCTACCTGGCATACAGCAGAATTGATAAGAGCGTTGTAGTGTTCGTTAAGAGTTTTGAAGTCATAGGGAATTTGAACCGCTCGTCGAAAAATCTGTGCAAGTTTTCAGTTTGTAATTTATTAACTGTTGTTCATGACTGACGTGTATGCTTTACGTCAACTGCTTCTTTAGATACACCCCAAAATACAAAATTTGAGAAAAAATTGCAACTTGTAAAATCTGCCTTATTATTGTTTAAAAAACAATAATTTCTAAATTTCCAACGGTGCATCTATAATATTTTAATGCATAATTATTACAAAACGAACTAGTCTCACGCAAACCATAAACGTAATGGGCAGTTGTTCATTATCCAGTTGGTATAAAATTTTTAATTAAAAACAACCTAGAAAATTATTTAAAGTTTAAAATACAGATTCAAATGGCATATTAATATTCACGTGATTTGAATTTTGTCATTCATTGGGTCAGTATGAAAGGATTAAATATTTTTTTTAAAAACGAATTTCTAATCTGTCATTAAACTGCTGGGATTTATTTCTGTCCGTTGTTATTTAAAGATTAATAATGGATTAAGTTTTTCATCACGGAAGAATTATTTTACGTATTATTGTGCCTGTATTTGTTTATTAATCCATCTCTGCACACTAATATCCATAACTAATTACTTTTAAAGTACCGATACTAAAAACAACATTTAGTTTTCCGGCTATTTAGTTTCAAATTGGACAATTTATAATAATAATTTTTTTAACATTCACTTTGCTTCACACACTAGTACAATATTAAGGTTCTGATAGAAGTTTGAAACTTGTTTTTTCTAATGAAAGGATGCAGAGAAGTTTAAGAAATCTGATAAGTTTATTAAAATAAAAATTCAAAAAATTGATTTATAAAACAGAAAAAATACAACTTGAAATTCTTAAATAATTTTTTAATGATAAAAAGAGACATAAACTACCATTATCCGATTTTTGTTCTGGAGAATGTTAAGGAGAAAATCGAGCACGCATTTACTTCATTATTTGCGAACCATTATAATAAAAGTAATGTCTACATAATTTAATTACACACCACTTGTAATGTGCCCCAGTTCCAAATAATTAACTGCCCTAAATATAAGCTAGCCAAAAATGGAGTTAAATTAAAGAAAAACAGAATTTTAAGGTTATAGAGATAAAATTTAATCATAAATAGAATTTAGATTGAAATACAAATATGAGAGTTTACTTAATAATATATTAAATATATTTTTTAAATGATTTATGATTTGATTACTTTCCTTTTTTTAAGTAATATTAATTTAACAGATCTTGCCGAAATTTATCATTTATTTTAAAATTAAAAGGATTTACGGCAATGATTGTCCATGCTGTTCACTGTTGATCGTCAGTATTTTTATCTTGTTGGAGGTTCTTTTCATGTTCTCTTCTTGATGATCTGAGACCATCCTCAAATAAAAAATGGTTTCGTTGATTTATATATTCAACAGCTCCATTACCCTTCGATGTTCCATTGTTCCTTCACTCGGACATTTATATTTATTAATTATAATCTCATTGGTTGAAATTTAACCGCACTATTTTATTTAACTTTTAGAACATGAAGCAGAATTCAAATACAGTTGATTTACACTATTTATATTTTTTAATTTTTATCACTTTGGATTACTGTTCATCATGTTTTAAAGATATATAAAATATTTAAATAGTCATTAAAAATATCTACATAATTTATATTTTTTATCATAGACAAGGAAACAGGCTTAAACATCATTATACACACACATACGATGTAGGTTGGTACCATTACTCCTTGTTATGCCATATTTTTACTTGATATGGTTAGTGTTAGTACGCCTGTTCTTTCAATTAAAGAAATCCAGTTTTTAATTAGCTACATACTGAATACTTAAAACCATAGAGTGCGTACAGTAAACTTTCTTTCCATATATGAAGCTTCATAGATGATCAACTTCCTCATGCCACTAAAAATGCCGTATAATTTTACAACATTCTGAAAATATCTGGTTGTTACTCGTAAAGAAACAAGTTAAGAAGAATACATGTTACAAAAAATTAATAGATAATATTGTCCATCTTATTGTGTTCTAATGATTATTATACTAATAATATTTTACACTTATTAAAAGTGTTACCAACTTACAGTGTAAAGTTTAAATGTGTAATTTTACTTTTGGTGTACACTGTACAAATTCGCTTATGTTTACTTTTTCTACTTACTTTTACCTACCTTACGTTTGCCTACTTTCTCTTTTTTAGGTACCGTATCTTCCAAAAAGGTTTACAATAACCATGACAACCATTACTCTTTTACTGTAGCTCTAAACACAATTGTGGGACTGCACCTCAACCATGTTCAAAAAGGTTATGCATCTTCTACCCGGAGATGTTTTACCAATAATTTTAGCTTTAGTCATGGCATAAAGTAAGCTGTATTAATATTTCTTTTCATATAACTTACTAAATTATACATACGTAGGTAGCCTAATTGATAAAATAATATTACAATACTTGTACTTCAACATGAAGAATAATATTGACAACTTATATTATCCGTAAAAAATATAATTAGCTAACAAAATAAACCCTCTTCTTCTTTATTATTTGGTTAAAATCAAAAAAGTAAATCTTCAACTCATTGCTACCATTATGAAATAGCTTGTTTTTCTTGTAAGCATAAGGGAGTCACAGATCCCTACACTTCACAATGTCATCGATTGTATTGTTTACTCAGGTATTACATAAAGTAGACACTTATTATTTTGTGTTTTAGGTCACATTTTCAGCATAAGAAATGTTTAAATTAATGAAGTGTTTATATGACTATTTTTTTCTTCAAAAAGTTCTTTTGGTGGTAATGGTAAAGTTTAATAAAAACATTCATTTTAAACATACCATGAGCCATTAAATTTTTAAAAGTTCAGAAGAAGCAGAAAAATGGATCTTTAAAATAAATAATTCTTTAATCTTTAGTAGGTCCTAAGAAAAAGATACAAAAAATTTGGTTAAAATCCCTAACTTTCGGAAACAGCCATTTAAAATATAATAATACATGAGCTACTTAAGCTGAATCCTGAATCCTGAATCCTGGTTGAGAGGGCCAAGAAGCCCTATGATGGCGACATCGTGTTAAGGAACACCTGGTCGTTCGGGGGACAATATAACAGAATAATTGCAACCTCAAGAAATTTAGGGGGAATTTTATAGTTTTAATAGGAAATAGGATTCTGGTTCGTGGGACATTGGAACTGGGACTTGAAAGGAGGTAATTCATTTTTAGAAGTTATCTGTGGAAAATTTAAAGTAAGGGACAAGTGGGTTTAAGAGCGGCTCTTTTATTTTATTTTATATTTCAGGGGCCTTTTTCAGTTTTGTGGGAGTCCCATTATCTTAGTGAGGGGAAGGTATGCATTTTACTGAACGTGGACTAAAGGTATAATTTAAGGTAGGGGTTTGTTTATGATTAACTACTACTAATTAAACTACTACTAATAATTAAACTATAATTAAACTACTACTAATATTATAAGTAGGCTACTTAAGCCTACTTATAATATTAGTAGTAGTTTCACTGGGTGTAGAGGTTAAATGAAAAATTTATTTAAATATTTATAATTATTGTACAATAATACGAGTATAATATTTTTACCATTTTTTAAAGGAAGTTTCAAACTACATTATACAGCAAATAACAAAAAAAAATCAATATTTTCAAACTTCTCAATCCGTGCTTGATCCGAGTACTGTACTTATGCAACCATCAACACACAAATAGAATTTTAACAATAATACTCTTTATAGTCATCTGCTGCGATTTCTATTCATATTTTATATTGTTAAACTAAAACAAACGTTATAGCAATAAAAGTGTCAACGAAATATTCAACGTTGAAAATCATTCTTGTCAACTTGGTAAATATTAATAATTTTAAACTACATTATGCAGCAAAAAACGGAAAAATCATAATTTTTTCAAACTTTTTGATTCATGACTCGCTTAAGTGCTCTTAGTATTGAAATCTAAGGTGACTACGGTTTAGTGAAGCGGATAATATATGTTTTACTGCGTATTTTTCCTTGTCAAAGGCGGAAATCATTCAGATATAGGTTCTCTGGACGAACTTGTGCACTATACTTATGCAACCATCAATACACGAGTAGAATTTCTCAAGTAACAATAATACTCTGTATAGTCATCTGCTGCAATTTTCTATCCAGGTATTATTGAACAAAAACAAACATGTGGCAGTAAAAGTATCAACGAAATATTTAACGGTGAAAATGATTCCTGTCAACTTGGTGTCAAATTAGGATCCATTTCATGTACTAGAACACAACTGAAAGGACACAACTGAAATATCATAACTTTTGACAGGGTTTGTCACATGGCTGTTGACATAACATCTCATTGCAATATTGCTTACTGTACAAAATTCAGCAATTCTCTAACATATATTAGGATTGCTATTGCGTATATTATGTTGATATTTTTATTTTGATCTAAAATTATTCAGGAACATTGATAAAAATTACAAACAATAGTCATTTTCACCTTATTTTTTAATTTATAATAAAAGCTTTAAACTTCAAAGATTTGTAAAACCTACAAATAGTTACATGTAGAAACACAGTTTTATTCGATTTAGACAGTTAATAAACATTATTTCTTAAATATTTACAAAGAAAATAAATAAGATATAATTCGAAATCAACGAGATTTGTTTCTTTCTTAATTTCTTAACCCTTTATAGATCTTAGGTATGTATACTTACCACTGGCAATATGGTCGATTTTATTTAGGAATAAGCTATGCAGTTGAACCGTATTGGCATTTTATGGTTTTACAGATGTTTTCTGGTAAGTAAGCTATCCATATTTTGAAATTAGTGCCCAGCGACCATTTGCTTCGTGAGTTGCACGAATGTCGTAAGGATTCATACCAGCGTATGCTACCGTGTTGTTTGTAGTTACTTTTGCACAGCGCTTAGAAAATTCGAGTCTTTTACAGGAAAGAAAGCGTTCAGTTGTTTTAATAAGTATTCTTACCACTAAACATTATGTGATTCCATTGTCAGTAAACATTCCTTGGTAAGTATACTTGGCAGGGTTTAACATCAACAAAAAAAAATATCTTACTGTTCTTGCAAAGGAAATTATACAAGTCCCTATAAAGTAAAATTTAACATTTTACAACATTTATATTTTTTCCTGTAGTACTGCCCTGTAAAGGGTTAATAGTATAAAACTCAAGCTCAAGGTTCCAAGTAGTATATAACTAGAGTTGTAACTACTTCCAACTAGGATCTAGAAATCTACAGATTATTGAAAATATTAAATTATTCATTGCCCATCGTAATCATATTGGTTGAAAAGTCGATATAAAATTGAAATTAAAAATTATAATTATATTGAATACTTGAGATACAATATGTGCCCTGTAACTGAATATGGTAAGTTTGGACTGGTTTGAGAACGGTGTTGTGTATTAAAAGTTGGTTTTAAGGAATAATTTTAGCTAATAAACATGTTTTAAATTATAGGTAGCCTCGTGTAATTTCTTTGTATCTACCAAGCACGTGTTCTCAAATTTTAGGCGTTTCTCTTGAGGCTACATCAATCGAAGATAACATTTAAGCTGTGTCTATGAGTGGAATTTATGTGTTGGTAAAATGTAGGTTTGATCAAATTTGAGGACTGTAAATTTTAACTTTGGATTAACTTTTGTTCAAACTATCAAACTAACCAAATAATCTTATTGAATATTTTTTAGATTTTCTTAGAACGGTTAAGATTTAATGTGTTAATGGTTTTGAAATTTTTCAGTTTTTCTGAAAGTCTAGAAATATAAGCTTAAATTTTAAGTTTCCATATTTTATTCGTGATGCTAAAAACTGACGACAACTGTTTTAGAGTATTATGAAAAAAAAACAATGCTAGTACTTAAAATACAATACACTAGTCTTGACATCGGAATATTATTCATGTAAAAATTGTCTGCCCACAGAACAGTAAGTAAATAAATCTAATAACATTTAAATGTGTATAAAATTTTTAGATTTTGTAAAAAGGGTAAATCTTTGTTTATTTTAACGGTCGCAATGCAGCGTTAGAAAAAATTGAATGAAAATGGTAATTATTTGGTAGAGGATTGGGTAAGGTTAACGTTGCAGACAATACAGAATGGAAGTGAACACCCAACGAATGGCGAGGGGAGTGGAGGGATATTTTGTTTAGTTCACGGTTTGAGATCGATACCAAGTCTCCTCCTCCTTTTCTAGTTTAGGTGAAGAGAAAACGAAGAGGGAGGAGAAGGTAGACAGATATTTGGTGGAGTATTAAATTTTATCTCGGGTTGCCCATGTTCCCCCCTCCAATTCAACATACCTCTTTCTACGCTGCATTTGGTCCTCGATTTACACGGTTAATTCGTTCTATAGAAATTCGCGTAAGTTAAAAACCAGTTTGATTTTTAACTACCGTTTACCACTTATTTATTCATGTTTTAATTCTACAATTCAAACTTTTTGCATATGAAATAATGTTGCAAAATGAATTTTGACGATTTATTTAAAAGTTAAACATGACGATTGAATTAACGATCTATATTAGCCACTAATACTCTTCATTAATTTTGTTGTGAGAAGATAAAAGATGAATATAGTTCAAATTTTGTTGTACAACTCCATTAATTTGAATATTTTATAACATTTCCATTAGGAACGCATACCAAAACAATACTAAAATTGTCTTTTGACCATTACGAAAATACTTCTGAAAATGAAATATCAATAATTTTTACAATGTTGAAGTGCACGAAAATATTCCGAATTTCAATAACCCGTTAAAAATTTTGCTAACATCTTTTTTTCAGCATTAAACAAAACTAAGTGTGAATTATTCTTTCAAATTGTGTTCCTTGTGACACTGATAATCAACTCTATTTCTTTCGATTTGATGGCCTACTCATAGGTATTTTGGTTTCAGTTGTTTAAGATTTTGTCAAACACTTAAATACATTACTGTTTTCATAACCTCTCCACAAACTTTTATGTGATCCTACCTACTTTACACTGTATGTCAGATTTCTCTCTGATATTGTCAATATTATCAGCCGATCTCTATGTCTATCATTTCACTTATTCGTATAAGTTGTTGTAATGGTGACTTCTCTTGTCTCGGCCGCTACTTTCAAACTAAGTCTGATATAGACCTTTATTCACACTTCATTTTGTGTAATTAGATCACCTTTTGAAGGCAACCACTAACTCTTGCTGCTGTGTTTAGCTGTGTTATAATTTCCTTTCCCAGTTATGCGTCATATGTTAAATTTTCGATTGTAATATTTAAAAAATTATTTAATATTGAAAACTTGTTCGTGTAAACATTTTGGAACCCCTTCCCTGTTAATTTATAAGAAGCGGCAGATCTCCACAGGAAGGAGGTAAAGCCAGATACCGAAACCCTACCTATAATTCACAAAACGGAAAAATTACTATAAGCCGACTCACGTTTAATCGCCGTCTAAATGAGTGCAAAGTTGAAATGTTTTCATGTTTTTGTATGCTTTTCCTGACCGCCTGTCGTTTCATTAAATCCTCTTCAAACATTCACTGGTTGCCTCATTCACTTCTCTGTCTATTTGCTTCCTGTCCTAGCTGTGATTTCTTGTTCAAATTTTTGCTTTGTTATGTACCTAAATTTTATTGATTGTTCGTGTCGCTTTTTTGTGATCTTTTGTCTCAAATTTTCTTATTTTTTAGTTATCCATATTCGTGCACTTTAAATGTGAAAGTTTTGTTTTGTGGTTCTGTTGTTTGCTCTGTGTATCTGTCTATCGAATCTTACTCTCTCTTTCTAATAACTAGGCTATGTGTATTTGTAGATTTCTGACGATGGCAATTTAATCCGTATTTCATTACTATTATTCAAAATCATTATCTAACGCTTTAATCTTAAATAGATATAATTTTTCATTTAAATTAGTTTATAGTAAATATTAATAAAAACAGATGAAAAATTCGTAAATTTTTGACAACATGTTAGCAACAAATTAAGATAATAATTTTAATTTATTTTTATGTCTAATGTGCGCACGTTGCAGTCAGTATAATTTAAGAATAATAAGCAACCCCGTGAAACAATGAGATGAGGATGATTTTATGTATGATGTGTAAGTTGGGTGTAGTTTTAAATAGAATCAGGCCGACCACTCCTGAGAGAGTTGGATTACTTGAACGATAACCATCCACCTACATCAGTAAACATGGTCTAGTATTCAAATCCGTATAAAGGTTACTACCTTTACTAAGATTTTAACGCCAGGTCCTATAAAGGACCTTCTTCTTTGAAAATCGGCTGTTAACCATCTCACTAGTGGCGATGACTTTTCCACTAGACCAACCCGGTAATGTTAAGAAGTTTATTAGATTTTCTTTACGAAATGTAGTCTAGGATTTCTATAGAATTTTACATTTACGAAATATTTACATTTATGTGCTGAAATATTTACCCAAAGACTTAGTTAAATATTTAAGAGGTTTCAATATATAACAGCTAAAAGGAATACTAAGTTTCTAAACAGCAGAAACATATGATAAAAATTCGGTCAATGGCCAAGAACAAAGTTTGAAACGTTGATAACTACGTCAAGTTCTTTTTGGAAGCAAATGGAGCTAAGGTTTAAAAGTAGGTGCAGCTCAAAGAAATTGATGTAGATATTTTGTGTGTAATCTAAAACACACTTCCGACTCCAACTGATGACAAAATTATTGGACAATTTTGTGATTAGTAATTTCAACGAGTAGATTCTATAGAGCCAATAATGTCTCATAATTATATTCTAGGGAGTAACATCATCCATGTTTTACAAGAATACATTATGAAACGTAACTTATAAGTTGTAACGTTTTATTTAATTAATTGTATTATATTTGCGTACTAACCAAATTTTTATCCTACTGACGGTAAACATTAATTGCTAAAAACCTAACATTCTTTGTTTCTGTTAGTTTTAGTTATTTTAATCTCATAAGATAACATTTTCCGACAATAAGCTAGGAAAAAGTTTCCATGTGGAGTATCTATAGACGTGGTTATAGCCACGTATTTACACTTACTTTAGCAGTATAGAAAATAGTTGGCTTAGATTTCATGTGAGCTCTATAAATTATCACAGATTATAACAAATAAGCTGTTTTTTTCATCGCCTTACGTAAAAAATTATGTCATGCAAGCAAATTTTATTTTTTAGTTTTATTCTTTCTTTTTTTCAGAATGACAAATTCAAATCATCAAAAAAGAATGTCTCAGTTTCAACTAATCTACAACTGTTATGGCAACCATGCCAAATTTATGGTTTTTCTATGAACATCCGTTAATACGGAGTGTTGTGTATAATTCTTGTTCTTCTTTAGTAATTTTTCATCCAATGTGAATATAGGCCTCTTTAAATTTTTCTACATGGTTTCTTGTCGTTAGCTGTTCCATCCACTTCTGTCTCTGACATCACCCGCCCACCTCACCTGCGCTCTTTCGACACCTCTTCTGTTTCACCAGGTCTCTATTAGATTACCCTGTCTGCCCAACTTTCACTGTTTTATATAACCACATGTCGTAACTTTATCCACTTGACGCTTCAATAAAATTCTATACATCAGTTATCTTTATTTCCCTCGCATTAACCCACTTTTTCATTCCTTTTTGTAAACGAATCCTTAACTTTGCTATTTCCAATGATCTTTGTGCAAATATTAGTTTGTCTAGTAGTTTACTTTTCTATGCTATGGTCTCCAATTTACAGGTATACATTAAAAGTACTCAGTAGTCATATAATTAACGTTTTAGATACATGAGCATATTTTTGTATCTCAGTTAAAATCTGAGCTTTAGCAAAGGCAACAAATGTCAATTTAATTCTACGTGTCCTTGCAGCTCTTTGGTTTTCTTTACCCGTATTTAGTTTCTGTTGTCCATTTGTATTATACGTCCAATATCTATGTAGCTTTTGTACTATTCACATAACATGAAATTGCTACATTTGTAGCACTTTAAAATTAATACAATACTGAATTAGCCATATATCTTCAAAAGGAAGGCTAGGCACTTTGACCCAAACCAAATTATACAGGATATTTCTTTATGTCTTCATAAACTTCCCTCATTGTAACGTTGTTATCAAAATAAATAAAGAAATGTCGAGATAGTTCTCTAATAGCCTTGTAAAACCTTTTTTATTATGTCAAATGATCCATTACGATGAGACTGTATGATGATTTTACTGAAAATTTCGATTTTTTGTTTTTTTTTACATTTTTCAATAGTTCAGACCTAGATCTATCATAAAACCATTAAATTACGTCAAAAAATTATTTAAAAATAAAATTAAGTTTTTAACAGGTTTATTAGAAAAATTATCCTGTCACCAAGAACGAATATTTTTCATAATTTTTTACTGAGCGTTTTAGAGCAAAGAGAATTTTAGTTTTTTTAAAATATTTGCGTTATTTTTTTAAATATTCTGAGCTGTTGGTTCAAATTTCTAACAAATTCTTGATGGAAAATTTACTTATTTGCGTACGACTTGTTTTTGGTTTGTGCCTATTTGTTTGTTTTTGTCTATTTTCGTAAACTAATATTTAAAAATTTAGGTAGGCTACATTTTTCTCGGATACCATTAAAACCTAGAAAGCTGAAATTTTTACCTGCTATTCATCTTGTACATGCACACATACCCACAATTTTATGAGCTCTTCAGGTGCTCCAAAAATTTGCAATATACAAAAATCGTAGAAGAATTTGTAGTTTTGTTATTCATAATTTTTTTTCAATTTTCTGATTCAACAGTTTAAATTAAAAAAAAAGGTCAGTCGCTAGTAAACTTTGACAGCAGTTAAGTGTGTAAAGTTTAATTTTCCTATCTTTTACCAATCCTATGAAAAATGTACCTGAAAATAGCAAATTTAACATTGGCGGGATACAAGGTACAGTCTCCCCTTAAACATAATTTTCGATTTGCCTGGCCACTTCCACTTAAAAGTCATTTCTTTATTTTGTGAATTTACGAAGAACCAACTCAAAAACGCATATTTTATTAAGCTGAAATATCTTTCACTTGAAACTAAGGCTCGTATGATATTCTATTGAATATCATTTATGTGTCTTAGTGCATATTATCAAAATCCCTGTTAAAGATCAAAAGAATACATGCCAGTTATCTTAAAACCAAACTGGGTGGTTGTCAACAATTTAGAGTCCCGTAAAATACTTATCAAAAAAGTTAAATGAGCGTATTATTGATACTAATGCCTTATATATTTTACTATCGTGCATAAGTTAGCCTCCGTCCTTATAAGTGTTGTGTTCGTGGCTAAACTATTTAATTTTGTCATAAATTACATGCAATTTGTCACGAAAATAATCAACTCAAGACGCGAGAAAATTACAAAATTGTTACAAATTAATTTTATGATAGGCGTGCACTAAAGAGAAGTCGCGTGTGTGAATTTAAAATAACAGTAGCAGACATTATTTACTCATACTTTAGTATTGAGTACAGTCAGTGTGCATGCGCTTTGCTCAATTAATTTTTTAATTTATAATGATGTGTATCTTCACGTTCCTATTCCCTCTCTTTAGAAGAATAAGCTTAACTAGTAGCTGAACGAAACATACCTACTTCCAAGAATGTGGAATAATAAACGGTGAATTTGACCCCCCCCCCCCAGTGTTTTGAAATATTTAAAAAATTAAGCAATTAAAAAACAGACAACTTTTGATTATTATTATTATTTATTTATTCCCATTATATTTATTACATATTACATAAAAAAGAAATTACCATAATATAAAATTTCTTACAGTAAACTACTATCCTATATTACGCTAGAGGTGGTGGAAATTATCCCATCCAACTATGGACAAACCATGTACTAGGATAAAAAATATATAAAATAACTGAAGTATTAACTATTAGAAATATCATTCAATACCTACTATATTTACTTACTACACTAACTAAACCAATACTTTGCTATTTACTAAGATTACGATTTTATCAATTTATAATACATTACATTTTAATTAATCTTACACTATTTTTAATAAAATAAAGATAACTAAATACAACCTATAACTTATTATTACATTTAAAAATTTAAAAAAATAACAAAAATAATAAAAAATTTAAAAAATGTACTATTTTATTTTCCTCCTGTCTCTTTAGTTACATCTACATAATTCTGACCATTTTTTCTATTTGCTCTCTACCTGTTTTGGCAATCCATTTTTTTAGTTTCTCATAAAATTTTAAACCCGTTAGATTTTTAAATCTAACAGGAGCAGGTTATATATTTTGGGTGCCAAGTACTCAAAATGACGCTGGTAAGAGCAATTCTCGCTCTCTCCGACAAGAGCAGATATCCCGGACATAAAGGTGTGTAATCCCGGTGTTTTAAAGATATTCGTATCCTGCGTTTTGAAGCTAAAAAATTTACCAAAGGATAACTCTACGATTAAATTTTTGAAGTGTTTTTAATATATTAATGTTATAACAGAAATCACAAAAAATTATATAACAAATTTAACTGAATCCAACAAGGTTTACAGATTTTGGAGTATATGAGCTACTGCAAAAATTAAAAGTGTAAATGGAGATAAAAAACATTCAAAATTCGGGATGCAACAAAATTTCTTTAAATAAGAAAATGGCAAAACGACATCTGATGGCCATCGGGGTAAAAGAAACAAACTTAAAACAATATTGTTTAGTAGGCTTTTTGGTACTGTTTACAACTAATGTCTGTTAAAAACGTTCAGTATCCGTTACCTTATTTCTTAAAATATAAAACCTTGTAATAATAGTTTATTATAAATGTTTGTTGAAATAACTCATCACTGAATGTCGACTAAAAATTACTTTACATTTCATGCCTAAATTGGTAAGAAAACAAACTTTGTTCCTCGAAAACACAGTTGTTATTCTTAGGAACAGCTAAGCGGCAACAAAAAGTAAAAGTTATTGTTATTTTGTTTATGTTTAGTTGCAGTATGACCAGTGCACTTCAGTCTGATTGTTGTGAGTTTATTATAAAAAGTTTGCATGGTTTTTTTTTTTTTATTTAAACAATGTGATAATTATTAGTGCGGGAAGGTACTGGTTTGTTTGTTGGTGAGTGAACTTTATTTATTGTTTTGTCCGAACTTTTTTATTTTGTAACGAATTTGAAATAAAAAATAACCTCAATATGGACGATTTAATTTCGCCATGTGATCTGGAAACAAACCCGACTGATCAAGGCCATCTTGATATCGCCGCCGAATTTACAACGGTCGGTAAGAAGCGTTCATCGTCACCGAACGCAAGAGACCCGCGTAAATTACGTCGGCAGCCGCCAGCAGACGACATTCAGTTGCAGAATCGATTCGGTGTACTGTCACAAGATGTAAGTGGCAGTGATCAGCTGATTGAAAAACGTCCGCCGCCCATTGTTATTTCGAATGTTTGTAACTACGAAAATTTAATTAATTCAATTAAATCTATCGCTGTGAATCAGGATTTTAAATTAAAATCAACAACTGAAAATGTTGTTATATATCCTAGTACGCCATCTTTGTATAGGACACTGGTCCATGCTTTCAAGTTACAAAACACTGAATTTCACACTTATCAGTTACCACAAGATCGTCCGCACAGAGTAGTTATGCGTGGCTTACACTGTACTACCTCGCCAGAATTAATTAAAAATGAACTTTCATTACTGAATTTTAATGTAGTAAACGTGACGAATGTCATTTCTAGGGATAAGACTCCTTTACCATTATTTTTTATTGGTATAGATCCTAAAAACGGTAACATTGATGAGATATATAAAATTAATTCATTATTGCACACCATCGTTCGTGTAGAAGAAGTACGTCGGCATAGAAACGTGGTACAGTGTACCAGATGCCAGCGCTTCAACCACACCAAAGCATACTGCAACCGGCCAGCGCGTTGCGTTAAATGCTCCGGGCCCCATCTCTCGACTGACTGTAAAAAGAGTAGAGATTCAGCTCCTACTTGCGCTCTGTGCAAACAACAGCACACGGCAAATTACAGAGGTTGCACTGTGTATCAAGAGTTACAAAATCAGCGGAAACGCCAGTCGACTACCAGCACTGAGAGACCTTCACCAGAGACACATAATAATGGAGTAAATTTTAAGGCTGATGACATGAACATGTTCCCGAAAATCCCAGCAGTTAGCCGACGAGTGAGTGAGCAAGAAACCAAAACCATTTCTGAACCTATTTCTTCAAATGAACGCAAAAACGATACAAATAATTCTAAATCTTATGTTTGTTATTCTAATTCTCGTTCTTATGTTTCAGCTGTAAAAGGAGACCGCCAAATAGTAGACCATTCCGTTAATTTAAATAATATAATGCAATCATTTTTAACAGATATAAAAAATGTCATCATGCCTTTGATATCTCTAATGACACAACTGACACAAGTCTTACTGAACACTTATGGCCCAAAACCCTAATTCTTCTGATTCTCTTCTTGTCCTCCTTTGGAATAGTAACGGTATATTGCAGCATAAAAGTTTACTGGAATTTACTCTTAATACTCGTCGAGTAGACGTTGCATTGCTTTGTGAGACTCATTTAACAGCAAAACACACCTTCTTCGTCCCTAATTATACAACATATCGTTCCGATCACCCGGACGGAACAGCCCACGGTGGTACCGCTGTTCTTGTTCGTTCGAATCTGTTGCATTATCTTTGCCCTTTGGATCAACAAAATTTTCTCCAAGCTACAGCTATATCGCTTTTGTCGAATAACTTTCCCATCACACTAGCTGCAGTGTATTGTCCTCCTCGATTTTCAGTTTCGGCTCAAACATTTACTTCATTCTTTCAATCTCTTGGCCCTAAGTTTGTGGCAGGAGGTGATTTCAATTCAAAACACCACCACTGGGGCTCTCGTCTCAATAATCCCAAAGGTCGTAACTTGTATTCCTGTCTTCTTTCCAATAACTATTCTTTCATTGCTCCTCCTGGGTTTACATACTGGCCGACTTCTATAAATAAACAACCGGACCTTCTTGACTTTTTTGTTACAAAAAATATTAACAATTTTTCAAGAATAGAGTTTGCCGACGAACTTTCATCGGACCATTCCAGTATTCTTTTGACGCTAAGTTTAATACCTCTTATTCGACCTTCTCCCCCATCACTTACCCGTGGAGTCGTTAATTGGCACACTTTTCGTAATTACTTCGACGATAAGATAAATTTACGAGTACCCTTAAAAACTTCTGAAGACATTGAAATGGCTGTTGAGCATTTTGTCTCTACCGTGCAACAAGCCGCTTGGTCAGCTTGCGATTCAATACAACCAAGACCGCATAACGTCCCTTGTTACCCAATCTATATCCGTAATCTGATACGAGACAAACGACGCGCTAGAAAAGTCTGGCAAGTTTCTAGACGACCTGCTGACAAGATTACTTATAATAGGTTAAACAATGAGTTGAAGAGGCTTATACGTGAATTCAAGCAACATGCGTTTGAGTCAAGTATTAGTTCTCTTACTGTTAAAGATGGATCGTTATGGTCCAAAACTAGACGGATACTAAAGTATCACACTCCTTCTCCTCCTCTTCGACGTAGCGATGGTAGTTGGGTGATCTCTGATGAAAGTAAAGCCTCTGAATTTGCTTTTCATCTGTCTCAAGTTTTCCAACCTCATCCGGATGTTCAGAACCCTCTCTTCGTCTCTGAAATTGATCGTTTGATATCAAATCCCTTACAACTTTCCCTTCCATCTAACCCGTTTAAGCCATCTGAAGTCTTTAATCTTATTAAGCACCTCCCTAAACGCAAATCCCCGGGCTACGACCTCATAACTGCTGAGGTTCTTCAAGAACTCCCTAGAAAAGGTATATTATGTTTGACCTTCATCTTTAACGCAATATTACGAACCACCAAAATTCCAATTCAGTGGAAATCTTCTGTTATTAAAATGATTCATAAGCCTGATAAACCTCCAGGAAACGTAGCTTCATATCGTCCTATAAGTCTACTTCCTCTATGTTCTAAAATTTTTGAGAAACTACTTTTCGCCAGGATTTTACCGATTGTAGAAAACCTGAATATACTACCATCACATCAGTTTGGGTTTAGATCAGAGCACTCAACTATTCATCAGCTTCACAGGGTTGTAGATTTCCTTGCCTCTGCCTTAGAAAGAAAACATTACGCTAGTGGAATATTTCTTGATATTAGTCAAGCTTTTGATCGAGTATGGATTGAGGGGTTATTATCTAAACTTCGCTTTTTGCCTTTCACGTACTATCTCATATTAAGGTCCTTTCTCACAGATCGATATTTTTGTGTCTCTCAAGGTAATGCAAGGTCTGCTTATTACAGAATTCTTGCAGGAGTTCCTCAGGGATCTATCCTTGCACCTCTCCTCTACAACATTTACACTTCTGACATGCCTACTACCAGAATAACTACAATAGCCACATACGCAGATGATACTGTCATTTTAGCAGCTTCAAAAAGTTGCATTGAAACTACTCAAAATTTACAACACCATGTGAACATTCTTGACACATGGTTTAATAATTGGCGTATAAAGGTGAATGCTACAAAAACAATGCAGAGTACTTTTACTCTTATGAAACAAAGATGTCCCGCTGTTTTCTTGCGCGGTCAACCGCTTCCACAAACCGATTCAATTCGATATCTCGGCCTGTACATTGACAGACGCTTGACCTGGAATAGACACGTTCAAATAAAACGGCAGACTCTGGATAACAGACGGAAACAACTATTTTCCTTGATATCGCGACGATCAAAACTTCCACTTCATTTAAAACTACAAGTATACAAATCTTTTCTGAAACCGATTTGGACTTATGGTGGCCAAATTTACGGCGCAGCAAAACATTCAACTCTACAACGAATTCAACGATTTCAATCCAAATTGCTTAGACAAATAACTGACGCACCCTTTTACGTTACTAATCACACATTGCACAACGATTTACATGTTCCATACATTAACGACACATTTTATCACATCTATTCTCGGTTCAAACGCAAACTTGATTATCATAAAAATCATCTCATTAGAACGCTGGCATCCCCAAACTTACCCGGAAATCCGCAACGCAGACTGAAACGACGATGGAGTAGAGATATCATAGTGCAGATGTAAATTCTATCAATTTATTATCCAAGATTAATCCACCGTTGGAGTGACACTATTGAGTGGCGGTCTCCTTAATGTCTTAACGCCATTTTTGTTTTTGTTAATAACATCACATTCACTGGTTGTATTTTGTACAGTTGTGAATAAATAAACTAAGTTAAAAAAAAAAAAAAAAAAAAAAAAAAAAAAAAAGTTGCAGTATATTTTTATCAAGTATAACAAAGCAAAATTATTGGTTAGTCGATTTGTAGTCGACTTTAAAGCTAAATATTACGGATTGGATTCCTAGCTAGGATCCAATAGTTTATGCATACATAACAGAAAATTATTTATATATTTTTTAGACTAATATAATGTAAAAATAAATTTGGAGTTAAACATTTAAACGACTTTCTCTTACCAATGTAAATAACCGTTCTGATGAAATCGTTTGTGGTGGGTCTCTTCATAGTACCTAACTTAGGTTTCACGTTTCAGTTTTGTAAGCCACGGATTTTCATTTTTTTTTAATTATTTTGTTCACAAAAGTAGGCCACAGGCTTACAGGGACCAGAAAACATTTTTTTGGACTGAGGGGTTCTAAAAACTTTTATTTGCGGTGAAAACTTGATTTCGAAAATGTGACATAGAAATACAACATTCCTTTCCTGTATAAAGGGCAAAAGGAAGAAAAAGGATACAATTGTATGAATAAAATAAATATTTTATAGTATTTTAAATCATTATGAGTATTGTTTTCCGAAAAAAAAACAATTCATGTTAGGAGAAACGTTGTAACGAACTTATTTTTTATTACATTAATTTCACTTTAGAATTACAAATGAGTTAATGTTAAGTCAAATGTAAATTATAAGTGACTTGTAGTAGTTATATTTAATGAAAACACTTTATTAAATTATCAGATTTAATCAGAAATGAAACATGGCAAGTTCTAACGATTAACTTTGTTAGATTGACATGGTATGTTATATGTTGTACTTCAAGTAAAATGGGGTTGTTTTATTAACATGTCACGTTATTCATTTATGAATTTCGTTTTAATACAAATTTTACTGATCTATTTCTTTGTTGTACTGCGAGTGATCATTGTACTATTTTAGTTAGATGAATTTACTTCTTCAAAAATAATCTTTGTGTTATCTAATATAATTATCATCGTTGATTCTCTCTAAAGTTAGTGTTACAAAATATTAGCTTCAACTACTGCTTACATTATAGAATATGAGACTGCAGTTATAAATTTCTTGAGGTGGTGTAGGTCAAAATATTTTCATAATATAAATTTTCAATTTCGATAAAACTGCCGTATTTTACAGGTGACCATAATTACAGATTGTAGCAATAAGTAAATCAAATTGAATTTAGCTTCCACGGGCGATTAAACGACTCTGAGAATTTTTTTAGAACACCTTAAAAGCCAATCTATTATAGGTTATCTGAAAAACAGTTATATTTCGTGCAAGCTCTTGGTAAGGTGTCGATATAAATAATAGTTTAATAGCTCAAAATTTTATTATATAAATTCATAGACCACTAATATCGTTGCAACCATGTTTTTTATTGAAACAATATGCGATTTAAAATTATCAGTTAATTTGTTTTATTAGCAGTGATTAATAACTCTTTTTATGTACCATGTACGTTCGAAATGTTAGGCATTACGGTAATTTGCACTTTGTTAGCAACCAGTCTAAAACTTTCCTTTCCGAAAAAATGTTAATGTACGTGGTTGGTTCATACAATTTAGATACATCTGTGGTCAAAAGTACGTTAATGGCATTTCTTGTTATCTATCATCAACGTTGTACCTTGTTACCTTGATACTGAATGAGGGTGTTAAACAGATCGGACGACTCACAAGAATTTGGATGTTAGGACTTGTATTTACAAACTGATGAAGTTTAATCGTGTATGTTGGACGATACCTACAATCCCTAAAAACCAAAACTTCAAAAGGAACAGTAACGAAGTTCTACGAAAAAATGTATTAATTTGACAAAAGACTCTCAAAACAAACGAAAAGTATAAGATGAAAAGTATTGACTTAAGAAACAGGTTTGGTGTGGATATTTAAATGTATGAAAAATACACATTGTTAGAATTTGTTTGAACATGCTCGTACATAGGAAGAAAGTCAACTTTAGGAATAATATCATACATTCCTGATTGTGCCCAACAGGTCCAACGAACACGAAGGAGATGGGCTGAACAATTAGAAGTCGCATCAGACCTACAAGCCTAATGCTTGAAGTAAAGATATTGATCGTGTAATTATTTTGTGTAATTACTGAAAGGTTTTTTGTGTAGATTGGCTACAATCACATGACCCGATTTAACCTTGTATCATTCTGGTATACCATTATAAAACATAACTGGAATTTTATTCAAAGCCTCATTTTATCAATTTTATTACAACGATCTTTCGTGTTAAATGTTAATATTGAGGTTAATGTGAAACAAATGTTGTAAAGAAAATAAATAACAGTGTGCAAATCAAACTCAAAGACTAATTTTAAAGTACTTAAATATGAGTAAAAATAGTTTTTGTTTATGAAACATTTTGAATTTCGGGTTATTACTAATGCTTTAGCAAAAAGTTTCTATTAATAAGACATCATTACTAAATGGTTGATAGGTTTTTCTCATTTTTAAGAAAATGAAGATCAACCGCAGGCACGTAATGGCACATAATGAATCGTTCGTTTTAAGTAAAACTAAATATGGAAAATGAAAAGAGAATTGCCTCCTTGTTTGCCATTAAGCACAAGCCTTATTGCAAAATAACGATTTGTTTTTCTTTTTTATCAAGGTCAACATCAGAAGGAAAAGGTTAGGTAAGATATTATTAGAATTGACTTTTCTGTATTACTACTACGACTACAGCTGCAGATTGTTATGCAAAACGGAAGAGACGGAGTGAGTAGCACACAGCTGTCGGCAGGCAGGTAGTGATATGGAAGGAGGGAACAATTTTCGACACGAAATATTCTTTCGGTTGGCGGTTATATTAATAGGATGTTCGTGAAAATATTTCATAAGTTTAGAGGTCAATGCAGTGAGTAGTTGTTTGTTGATGAGACTTCATATTGATTTATTCTATCGAAGAAAAGAAACTAAAACAAACATTTAGTTAACGAATAACAATTTGATGGGTTCAGTATATCTTAACAATGCGGTACAGAAATATTTATTTTCATTGATTTAATCATGTAATCGGTTCATTTGAGAATTTGTGAAATTTATAACTATTTTCAATACAATTCCTTCACGTAGGACGATCTCTGATATTTTAGAATTTTATAGGCATACACTTTGTTTATTACCGCATAAATTTAAAAACGATGAACTTATTTGAATAAAACTGTAGCGAGTTGACAGAGCCAGTCATCATCACCACTCTCGTTTCATCTCTGCTTTAAGTTTACTCGGGTCGGACCCTAGAAAATGCGAAATTCAATTTCTCTCCACCTCACTCTATAGCTGAACCACCTCTTCTCCATTTTTCTCTTAGCATCGCATAGTTTTGATGATACATATATTCATAACTGAATCTATCCACATCATTCTCGGTCTACTCCATAGCATTTTTCCTTTTATCTCCAAAAGCACTATAGCACACATTTTAGCCTATAGCACACATTTTGGAAATCTACCCTCCTCCATCTTACTGACATTACCAATCCATCGTAACCTTATCCATCCAACTCTCCTTTAGTCCGTTCCCAATTCCCTGATTACTCCATTTCTCATTTTATTTCTTCTTGTCGTTCCTAACATATTTTCTTAAATTTCATTTCCGCCATCTTAATTCCCTGTTCCTTTCCCCCCTGTCCGCGATTTTGTTGCTAAAGTTAGGTTTTGCACAAAATAAGCACTAAATACATAATTTTCATGTAACACTTAGAAACTTTTTGACCACAGCTTAAGCTTCTCATACTGGTACTTAGAAAGATACCGCTTGCTTTCTGTGCTCTTTTATATTTTCTTATTTTCTGTCTGATGAGAAAAAAGTCCCCAAATATGTGAGTTGTTTAGCTTCCTCCAGGACACTACAACTCAGCATTTATCCATGTCCATGCCTACCCTCACCTCTTCCAGACTGGTTTTCTACTTTACTCTGTTCCTAATAAATTCCTAACCACATTTAATAATCTTTCCGTTTCACAACCCCAGTTTCTTTCGGCTTCTTTGATGTATTTCATTATAAAACCAGATCATCTACAAACAATAAGCCTCCAATTTTCATAATTGTTAATTAAAATAATTTCATATTTTCTTCTAGTTTTGTTTAAACTAAGTATTTCTCAACTTTGTCTTCACTCTATGCATTCTACCAACGGTTATAGGCAAATGAGCTGGAGTGCTCATTAATGAACAGAGCTATACAATCGTTAAAATATGACATGTGAAACAATACAGGGAAGTAAATACCCTTGCGTTACAAAATCTTACACTAGGATTCATGTTTCAAAGATAAACTCTTTAATGTTATGTTAAAAATGTTGTTGGTTTAGTTAAACCGTTACAATGTTTAAAAACGTACAACGCAAGTATTAGTAACATTTGCTTTGGTTGTTGGTTCGAAATATGCAACCAATTTAACAGCTGCATTCTCTCCAGTTAAATTTTAAAAAATGTGGTTTTATTGCTGAAAAAAGTCATACAGAAATACGAAGCAAGGTGCAGAATACAGACAGAATAGCGAACGACATTACTGTTTGGTGTATATGAGAGCAAGCTGAGGGTAAATAACACTGTTTGCTATCTCTTATAAAATGGCTCTGGGGTGTGATAAACTTTTATTTTCCAAGTTACGAGTTAACAATATCGTTAAAAATGCAATTTATATTTCACTCTTTCTTTATTCCCACTCCTCCGCCAATAGATATGCAATATAAAATAAATCAATCTCAAACGTTTATCAATGGTTCGTTGAGCCAAAATGTTCATTCTTCTCGTTTTTCGTTTCTTCGTACTTTTAATGGGGTTTCCAAAAGTAATTTTTCACTATCTTACTTTCAGATTGTAATATAAATGGTTATTGACTATAATGTTCAATTTTACTCATCAAAGTGAACAAGAAATATTACATGACACGATTTAAAATTCCGGTTCGTTTGGCATCTGTGTGACTGCTTTTCTTTCATAAATGGCAATTCATATTGAAAAGACGATCGAGAAGAAATATTTTAATATCAATTTTAGAATATTGTTATAACCAACTATCAATTCCTCGTGTAAATTTTCTCAGTGGTTTTATATTGATAGTTGAATTGAACGATCACGGCCTTTACTTGGCTATAAGTCTATGTAATTCTTTTGCATTTTTACAATGCGTACAACGAGATAAATCACATTTTGTGCTAATTTTATTTTATAAGTACAGTTATTATAAATTGTAATTATAACATTTTTGTCGATTGTTATATATTAAATTTGAGTAGGTTACAATAAAAAATAAATTACTGAAAATACCAGAATTTAATAAATTATTTATTAAAGTCTGGTATTTTCAGTCAACAAGAAACAACTGATAAAACCAACCACGAACTACCATACTGACAAAAACCATTGAATAGGAGACTTTAAGGTTTGTTATTTCGTGACTCTTACTAACCTAATTGTTTGTAATAAAACGCTGTGAGGTTGAATTCTAATTAATTATTCTTCAAGTGCCATGACTTTTCAGAACGTTCGTAACCATCATAGCAATTTAACTATATTAGCAGTGATTCTAAAAATTGTACATTTTTTAAAAAATTTATTTAACGTCGCATCAACTACAACGGTCATTAGCGACGACGTTGGGGTGTAACTATTGTACAATGGAGGATGAAATGATTTTTTTTTGTAACGTATGAAAATATGCCGTGCCTGAGTGGGATTTGAACCCAGGACCGCATGATGAGAGGCGAACATTTTTATTTTTGTTTATTTTTTTAATACTCGTATGTGCATATAATTTCAATGCTCTTATCTAAATGATGGAGTACCTTGCAATATCAGAATTTTTCCATCCAAAAAACTTTCAACAGCCTTCTGTAGCGCTAGATCTCAGACGTCTTAAGTCGTTTCGTATTATTATCACTCTTAAAACAGAAACGGGTGGGTTAAGAAATATGAATTAGGAGTAGATGCCTGGAGAACAATGAAGGATAAATGGTTCAACGATAGAATAAGGTGGAGAGGAGTTGTGTTGGGTCCTGCCTAAGGAAACTTAAAAAAGGGATAAAGAAAATGGTAGTATAATGCTATACGGATTGATTATAAATTATGATTAACCAGGAGAGTATTTCAATTTTTCCGCTATACAAGTAGTACTCTGAAATTAATATTATTCCAACAAAAAAAATAGTTAAGATTTATTAAAAACTCAATCTTTCTTAAAATATAACTAGTCGCATAATACATGAACTTACTTAGATTTGACAGATGATAACGGGAAAATACAAGAGAAAAATTCATTAGATCATTGTACTGTGAAAAAATCATTATTGATAGTTAAATTGCTTAATGGCGTGAATAGATAATATAAAAAAATACGGATATCAGGTATCTGAAATATTCTTCAGTTGTCTACATTAAAGAAGATAACAGTTAACTAACATTGAGAGCAAGCGTGAGATGGAAGCAATTTGGAGGATAGACTATTTAGAATTAAGGAAAAGATGGAAAGCCTAGTGATTCTGAAAACTACGAAAATGTTGCATGTATTTGCACCATTTTCATTTCGGTGAGTTTACTTGGAGAACTGCATCAAACCAGTCGAGAGAATGATAACCAAAAAATAAATAAATGTATAAAAATAAGTATTATTAAAATAGTTATGATATTTTTATGTATTATTGTTTACAAAAACCCACCAGGTTGGTGTAGAGGTGAAAAGTTTGGCGCGCGTGAACTGTTTAACAGTTCATTTTTGGATATAAAGGTTCCTGGTTTAAATCATAGTAAAGATAGTTACTTCTTTACGAATTTGAATACTAGACAGTGTTATCGGTGTTCTTTGATGATTGGTATTCATAAAACCATACTCTCCCGAATGGTCAGCCTTAGTCTGTACAAGACTATAAACCTTATTTACATGTCATTCTATCATCCTCATCTCATTGGGTCATGGGGTTTCTCATTCAGTTTTAAATTTTATCGTTAAATCACCAAAAACTTTTCGTTGGCCGGCCCAATGTTAACGTTATTTCAAACTAAATACATATTTACAGTATTTTGAAACGTTTATTAACTGCTTTAAAATACAAATAGGCCCTACACAAAATAGCAAAATATTAAACTTCTGTGTTGATGTTTTCTCTATGATGGTTATCTCAATAAAATTCTCATATTCTGTTGGACATTTACTAATTAATTTATAGCGAGATATTT
Organism: Catonia carolina; assembly: GCA_035578175.1. NCBI lineage: Eukaryota > Metazoa > Arthropoda > Insecta > Hemiptera > Achilidae > Catonia > Catonia carolina. Next base: position 304,784,796 of record JAQMRL010000001.1, on the reverse strand, counting down.
GTTGAAGGCTGTTTAACATTAGGCCTAATTTATCGTTTTGTTTTACCCATTTCAACACTTTCGTATACTTAGACAGATTAAAATTGTTCTTTGTAGACTATAATTATAAAAAAACACAATTTTATGTGTGGATTTACGACTAGTGTTCAACAAAAGAAAATCGTTTATTCACATGCTGTTGTTAACGTTTGTGTCTTAATTTAAGATGAATAAAATAAGATTTACGACATACTTAAACATCGCAACTAAATTGTTTATTCATGTTCGTATTTCAAAATATAACTGCAGTACGGTTTTAAATTCGTATATGTTGAACAATGACCTTCTTCTAAATACAAGAGAGATCAAATATTATTTTATGTGTACAGTTTATATTTGTGTTAAAAATACTTAATTAATTAAAACAGTACATTTTTAATTCAAAAGGTAACAAAACCGACCCATGTTGTCATCGTGAAATCATTTCATATATTTTTGTAAAATATTGTATCTTACTATTGTAAAGTTTCTGCTAGAAAAAATGAATGATAAATCGGCTTAAATAAATTTCTGAAAATCTTAGTTAAACTGTATTGTTCGTAGTCGTACTTGTTCATAGCAGCTAAGAATGTGGAAATGTATTTTATAACCAAACCAATAAAATAATAAGTTGGTAAATAAATGTCTTAGTACAGCTTGAGTCCCAGCTCCGTGTAGTTGGAAGGAATGCAATGCGTTGTTATAGTAGTGAGAGAATGATGAGTTCGTAGTATTTCACAGCTGATGCATTTGTAGTCGTAGCGTGTACTAACTAAACTAAACAAATATTCTTATCATCCGGTGCATTAATTTAACAAATACCTACCGGGTTATAACTTGGTCGGATTCATAATATTTAACTTGGTAATTTTATCTATATCAAAATATGTAAGTAAATAAATGTAATAAATACAAACAAATATTCTAAATACAGAAAGTTTGAAAACGAATGTTTTCAAACATATCAAGATTACCAGAAACTCGACTCACAAAACAATTATACGACTACTTTTGGAACACAAAGACCAAGAACAACTGGTTCAGGGAGATCCAGGAGGATTTAGAGGAATTGGGCATAACAATGGAGCAGATTGAGAACAAAGATGAGAAGAGAGTTTTGAGGAATACAGCCACAAGACTTGAATTGAAAACCTTCGTACGAAAACCATACACCTTGAGTGACGAACAAAGGGCGGCCAGAGTGGAGAGAATGAAGAAATTTTGGGAGCGAAAGAGGATGCTACATACAAAATATAGAGCTCATCCTTCAAAGACTAAAATTAATGCAGGCTGATTAAAGTGCTCCAATGTGGGCGTAAACTAAAAAAAAAAAAAAAAAAATACAACAATCGTATTCCCAGCATGCATCACTCATTCATTATACCTCACCCGTAACCTTCACCCCGCAACTACACGGAGCTTGGACCCGACCTATACATTACTACGTATGTTTATATTTTTAATCGGTTTATTTTTATATTTCCTATTTTTAAATATATAAATTAATATAAACAGTTTGTCAGTGTTCATGTTGATACTGCATCAAATGTATTTTCAAAAATGTTCAAATCGGTCTGTCATAAACTTGTAGATTACAATTCAAAATGAAATAAATAAATTACTTTATTTTGTTTTTTTTTTAATTCAATTGAGAACCACAAACTTGAATTTTAAAAACTATAATCTCAATTTTAAACTCAGGACTTCTATTGAGGCCTTTTTTATGTATGCAAATAGAACTCTGAATACAGATTTACACAGTAATAACTTGAATGAATTATTATTGCTGAAGTTACATCTTTGATTTAAGAATAGACTTCAATTCAATTAAAATCCTCTTATACTAATATAGATGCACCAAATTCACCAAGAAACTCAAGAAAGCGGCTCCGTAAATGAGAGAGTAGAGACATGGTTTATTTAACCCCACAGATGAATGATTTCAGAACAAACCCTAAATTAAATAAATACATTTAAGAAAGAAAATAAACCTACTGAACATAATACTTAATAATACCTTCTAATCTAAAAAAATTAAAAACTACCGTTGAAGTCCTACTAACGCTTGGTGTTCTCTGTCCTATTTTAAAGTAGTCATATTTTATATGATTACTACATATTCACTGGTTGTAAGTACTTTTGATAGTTGTAAACTAAATTTTCGAAAAGTTAGAAAAAATTATGAACTGTTTAATAAAAAATAATTATAAAATTGGGTTGCGAATATGATCACTGCACACAAATTAAGAATATTGGTTTTTATTCAATCAGTTGTAGTGTTTGGGTGTCCTGCTCTAGGTTTTTGCATAGTTTTCCTTGGTCACTCCAAGCCGGGTAAGTTATTTAAATATTGATAATACCAAAAGGTTATTAATTATTATTTAAGTTATAATAGCAAAAGGCAAGTTATAATAACCCTGGCAATTTTCATTTTTGCGTTTTGCGCTATAGTATAACCGGATCATTTCCTATCCAAATAGTTTTTTGACTTTTAATAAACAAGTAATAATGTACAATACGTATTATGTTACATGTCAGTACAGTTTATTATTTTATTTTTATTTATGGACAATATAAAATAAAAATTAATAAAAGATTGTACGAAAAAGTGCATTTGTGAAACCATGGAATTCTGAAGATGATCGTATTACTTTTAATTACTGACAGTAGATTTCTAATTATTGATAGCATTTACACTAAAAAAATTGATTTAAATCATTTCTCAAGTCAATCTGTTTAACATTGTTTAATTTTCTAACATAAACCATATTTTTGGATAAATTTCGTGGAAAAAGAAAGTTAACTTTTTAAAAATCTTATAACCCTTTTCGATATTATATTAAACTGAAATATTTATTTGCTTGAATCGTCTTATTAAGGAAAAGATGTCTAATTATGAACTTGCAAAATACATTTGAAAAAGATTATATAAAATTCTGTATAATATAGACGGTACTACTTTTAGGAAAATTCGTCTTGTAATGTACCTATTATTTTCTTATCTAATGGTTGCTGGCTCCACACTTTCACTCACTTTTCTTAATTTGACCGGTCTCTTCGATTCTTAACAATCAATAATATCCTGAGATAACACAGAAGCGTTCTGCTTTCTTTATTTTTCAATACTACCTAATATGTGCTCTCTTTCTACGCTTTTCACTTTACGCTCACGGTAATTCTTTTCTACATGTTCTTCGTAAACTTGCTTTGTGTCAAATAAAGTAGGGTAGACCGGGGCAGGTTTGGTACAGGGGCAAGTTTACACAGTGCTCATATTTCAAAAACTATTCGTCCGAACGCTACACTCGTCACGTCAGACGAGTCTTTAAGACCGTAATAAGCATGGACGCCAGTATGAATTCATTATAACGTGTAGGAACGAAGAGAGATCAATTTTAGTGATTTTTGTCCTGGTGACTAAATTTTTACACCATTATATTCGCTTTACTAGTAACTATACCATTTAATTTTTTAATGTTATTATAGTTCATCTTGGTAGACTGTTCTTTTAAAATTATTTTAAGATATTCAGTTTAATATATTACTCACAAATAAAGCGCACAGGTTAAGTTTTTTCGAAAACATGCGGAAGGGGCAAGTTTACACAAGGCACATGGGGCAAGTTTACACATTCTTCAAGTTGTGTAAACGTGCCCCGTACGTTTTTATACCATTTTTTAACGGTTTCTAATGGCTATAAATATATATATTTTTTCTTTACGTAAACAATGGTTCTTGGTTCTTGGTAAACCATATGATCTTACAAAAGGAAGACGAATAGATCCACTTTGGATCCAAATAAGATGAAGATGGCAGTAGAAGAAGTAACATAAGGGCTATCTTTAAAAAAGGTCGCTGCAATTTCAAAACACTTGCTAATTAATGCAAAACGTATCGGCAACCGAATAGTGTTCACAACGAGGCTGCGACAGTAGTTGCCCAAACATTAAGACTTGAGGAGTCCCTCGTTTTGGCGTTGGCAAAACGAGGGACTCTAGTTACATTGGCAAGAGCTGAAAATGCAGCTGGTAACAGCGTACCCCCATTCATTGCATTTTTGAAAGTAACTTTTCCGTGTGACTTTCAGTCACATTTTATTTGTGACGGCCCTGTTCGTTGTGAAGGAAATGCCAATCCCTCGGGATGGATGGTTGAGAAAAACTTTTTGAAATACGTCAAACACTTTGTTCATCATACTCGATGTTCTCCAGAGAGACCTTGCCTATTGCTCGATAACCATGATTCGCACCTCTCAGTTCAAGTCCTAGACTTCTGCAAAAGTAATGCCGTCACACTTCCATACTTTCCTCCCCACTGCAGCCGCTAGACAGGAGTGTATACGGCCCTTTGAAGAAGTTTGTCAACACTGCATGTGATTCATGGATGACAATGAATGAGCGTTCAATGACGATTTACGATATCCCAGGTATTTTGTCAACAGAACTACCCTTAGCATGCACTCCTGTAAATATCAAGGCACGCTTCAGAGTTTCAGGGATATTCTCTCTTATCACTGAAATATTTCAAGACGAAGACTTCATGCTATCCAATGTAACCGATAGGCCGGCTCCTCTAACTTCAAACTCAACCTCTGAGTTTTGTGTTGCCGTTCCTGACCATTCACTTACATTGCTTCCTTTCGAACCAGCACCATCCACATCCGCAATATTTCCATCGCCTTCTGGGCAAGCTGTCCAATTCACCTTTACGCGTGTATCATATGTGTCTCCCTCTGGGCTGTCCGTCACTGGCACTTCCGGTACTAGGTATTTCTTAACATCTGCAGATGTGCGGCCTTTTGATAAAGTAGGTCCAAGAAAAATAACTAATAAAGGCCCGAAGAAGCGGCAAACTGCTATTTTAACTGATACGCTGGTTAAAAATGCGTTGAGAGTAGAACAGAATAATGCAAAAAAAACAGATAAATACGATAAATTTTCCTCGTATGAGGAAAATAAAAAATAAAAGATTACAATGCAAAGAAAGCACCGAAAGCACCGAAAACAATTCCAACAGTCGAACCTGGTGCACAGTGGATACAATGCACTGAATGCAATAGATGGGCACATAGTCATTGTAGGCGTCTTGAAAAATATTTCTTTTATTTCGTAGGCCTATGTATCAATTAACTGTAAAAGCGATTTTAAAAATTATACAAATTGATCAGGAGATCAATTTCTATTTTACATTAATGCAAAATAATTGTGTTTAGTAAAATTGAATAAATAATTTAATGAAACATTTATATTAACTTTTTTTTTACCTACATTTGTATTAATGTATATATTAATGTAAATGTAGGCCTATATTTATGTAATGTATACACAGAACTTAACAAAATATTGTATAGCATTAAAACTGAGTAATATAGTTTATTAACCCTCAAATTTCTTATTTTACAAAGTTTGCAAACTTACCCCAGGTACTGTGTAAACTTGCCCCATCAGTGGGGCAAGTTTACACAGGTGACTTACCTTCAAAAAACATTTAAATACATAAAAAATATCATAGTAACAGGCTCTTCATATATGTCAAAGTGAAGCTTAAATATTAAGTAATGATTGAGCATGAAAAGCACGTAAAAAAATGCAATACAAAAAATTAGAAAAATCAAAATCTAAAATCTGTGTAAACCTGCCCCGGTCTACCCTACCCATTACCCGCTCCATTCTTCGTTACACGTTTCCAAAGCATTTTTAGTTTTTCAGTTCAAATAAGACTTCGTAACTACGTACTTATGTGAATCTCAGAGTAAATAATTAGTCTCCTAGCTCAACAATTCAAATACATTCAATTTTTCTTTTTGACAGTTAATGTTTCATTTATCCAGGTATTGGAAAAGCATGGAACCAAAAATTGAACATATTTAAAAAAATATATTGGACATAATAAGACTTTTTCTACAAAAATATAAATTGTGGAAATAAATAAAATGAAAAAGAAAATTATAGATAATAAAAACTGTACTTACATAATATACTGTATATTTTCGAAATTATGCAACTTATCAATCATTATTTTCTTTACACTCCTTACAACGACTTAAAACTAATTCAGAAGTATTCAATAATAACTGTTTAACTTTCATTAACTAATAAATACATTTTCTATCGAAATTTTTTAATTCATTAAGATTTACGGTTTTGAAGTAGTCGCTAATTTCTTAAAAATACTTATAGAGAAAAATCGCTCGAAGTTTAGTCTGGCTAGCGTGTATTTATGGTGCTAAAGAGCGATATTTGTAATTCTGCTTTAAACTTTATGATCTTCCGTTTACTTTTATACTTTTGGGAAGCAGGTTGAACTTGCAGTTTGTGCATTTGTTTCGAGAAAGTCGCTACGTTTTTGTAGTTGCCTCTATGATTAGTTTCCGGTTGTAAAGTGAGTGTCTAGTACTTGAAAATTCTTGGTCGATTTCTCAGAAGATAGGCCGGTGGTTTTGGGTGATTACTCACCAATGAGTTTTAGCGCTTTCTTCAGCGGGTTTAAATACAATTGGCAAGTACCGCCCTAACCTGGTGTTCTGTAACTGACCCTACTGATTGGATAGTAGAAAATTATACACTTTTCAAAATTTTCAATCAAATTGTCTTAACTCCTCTTAAGTTCTTGAAACAAAAAATGAATTCCCTGATTCTTCAGCAATGGAAAAGAAGTAATATAAGTATGAAAATTTTAATGATTCACCAGAAATTTTTATTAATTATTGAAATTCAAGTAGAATATTTTTTACCACGTCAAATCATAGTAGTTTTTATTTGAACTTATTTATATATTCTAAGAACAGCTTCCGGTGGTAACTTAGTGGTACGCCTACTCTTCGTCCAATCTTAAAAGTACTCAATTTGAATCTAAAACGCTGATATTTGATAACGTAACTCTTACAAAGGCTTAAAAGTAACTGCGGTGTTTCCATAATGCAAATAAATGAGAAAAGTTCAACTACTATATTAAAATTAATAGCACTATGGTACAAGCAGATTGTGTGTGCACTTTTTTTACTTTCTTCTTTGTGGTAAAAAGAAAACACTGAAAGAAAATAAAGTAATTTATAAACTTTTCTAAAGTAAACAAACGATAAAGCAATGAAAGTTTTTCAAGTGAATTTTATTTTAATAAGAAAAAAAATCAGTGAATTAATCGTACATTGAATAAAGTTCAAACTTTCAAAAATAATATTATAACAGAAAAATAAAATATGTGGAAAAAATTTCCAGATTTTTTATCTAAGTAAATAAATTTTTCATTAAATTTTTTATATAATTTTTCAAAATGTTTCAGATGTTTTTTTTCTTCTTCTCTTCAAAGCATAGATTATTTAACCAGTTCTGGTATCAAAATTGTTTTTTTTATCGGAAAGCTGTCTATATAAAAATAATTATTACCATCTTTGTAGAGGTCTTCCCAAGTTTCTCTTTCTTCAGGTCTGTATTTCAGAACCTGTTTGAAATTCTACCTACCTTTCAGTCTTTGAAGATGCTCCATCCATTCACTACATTCGTAGGAGATTTTTACTTTCTCTTGCGTATATGAATATATAGGAAAGAAAGTATTGTTTTCATGTCGATTTTTCAAAATCGAGTTTTCACCGAATCTACATGTTTTCAGACCCCCTGAACCCAAAAAACATGTTTTTAGCGATTGGTCTGTGTGTGTGTGCGTACAAAATATCTCAAGAACGGAACAATGTACGAACTTGAAACTTGAAACTTAAGTTACATACCACTACTGGACTCGATAAGAACATTTTTATCAAAATCAGTCAACCGGAAGTAGTAGTTTATTCGTGTAGTTTTTCACTTTTTTGCGATTTTTTTTCAAAATCTGGTCCTACGATTTTTTTAAAAATCGCCTTATTTACTTAAATTTTTATGCTCTACAAGATAGGGTAGGCGCCATGTTTGCTGAAATTCTTGGTGAAGCTGTTTTTACGTAAAAAACGTGTTTTTTTAATATTGCGGCTTTAATATGCATTTTAGCGCAAAACTTTATATAATAAAAGTTGTAGGGAATTTAAAATCCTACAACATTTATTTCAAACATTTTTTTGTATAACGCCTATTTTAGCGGTAATTAGCAATTTTCTGTTTCTTCTCACGAAAACGTGTGAAAAATTGATTTTTTTAAGATTTCGGCCTTATTCATTTTATGACAAAAGTTTATTTAATCAAATTTAAAGAAAATTAAAAGATCTACAACTTTTATTTAGAGCATTTTTCTCTACAGAGCCTATTTTAGCGTGAAAGAGTGATTTTCTGTATTTTTAAGCCAAACTGAGGTTGATTTTCATTTTGCGTCTTCCAGTCATTATTAAAATATAGTTATGTTTATTGAGGTTAGTTTTGTTATTTATTTCTAATGTTTTATTACTAATGTTAGGTTTATTGTTAATTATTAGCATTGGCAAGAGAAAGTTGTGTGAGTGTATCACACCATATTTTTTCATTTAAACTTCCAGCCTGCAGTTTCTTCCTTGTATCGCAATTACGAATTCTGTTCTTTCTCATACAACAATCGACCCTTCGTAGAAAACAATTTTTGCTGCTTTCAATGACTGTTTCTTTCTTTCTGTTGCTTTTAATGGATAAGTACAGATTAATAAATATATGTTTAAAACCATTAATAAAGGCCGTAATGTTCCTATCATGACACTATCACTGTAATTTGCTTATCATTGAGACAGTGCACTAGAATTAAGCCAATTTTAACTGCAAAACGATTTTGAGCAAATATATTTTAAATAGTTTTATTGATTTTATTTACAGTCGGCCAAAAACAAGTTCTAAGTAACTATTATTACAAATAAAATGGAGTTGAAAGTAGGTAGCCAATAGCCTTCTCGGTAAAAAAAAACAGAAATCATAATAAAGACCACTATTTACATCGTGAATATAAAATAAAAATTATTGTGCCGGCCGCATTGGCGCAGTTGGTAACGTGCTCGCATCTCATCATGCGGTCCTGGGTTTGAATCTCACTCAGGCACGGCATATTTTCATACGTTACAAGAAATCATTTCATCCTACATCGCATAAAGTTCCACCCCAACGTCGTAGCTAATGACCGTTGCAGTTGATGCGACGTTAAATAAATAAATAAATTAAAAAAAAAAATTATATTTAATTTGAAACTATACTTTACGATCTCTCACTTAAGTCCAGCACATGAAATCGGTTTAGCCGTGAAACGCCATCACTGTTGGCCAAAAGTGAATAGTTAGAACATTAAGTGATTGTGAAAAATACATTTTATTGAAAAACTATAACTATGGCATTTTTGCCCGAATCCAATCATTTTTTCAGTGACAACAAATTTAAATTTACAGGAATTAAAGTAATCAAATATTACAAAATCCTAAATTTGATTTATATTGTTACATTATTGATCGTAAATAAACATCTATTTTCTAGTTAGTATTTTGTAGAATTTATTTTCAAATTATTCCTGAAATAAATACTAATATAGGTGCATTTGAAACGGAATGGAAATTTTATCTCAAACACTACAATAAGCCATGCACTGTTTTTACAAAACAGTTATACATATTAGGTTTTTGTTTTAAATTTACAATACTGTTAGATTTTATCGTAAAAAATGTGTTTTATTTACAAAAAAAAAGAAAAAACTGAAATATGCTTAAATTAAATTTAGTAGCATGATAACATCCTTTCGCTACCCCTACCGCCAAAATAAATGACCGCAACTTTGGGTTTAGTGAAAATACGAATTCCATTGATATTGATTGATGAATTTCGTACCTCCACGTGAAATACGAAATTGAAATAGATATGTTGAAAAATATTTCTGATGAAATCAAATATTTCGACTGAAACAAAACAATTTACATCATTCGAAACCCTGTTACTAGATTAAATATTTACAGTTTGAAACCTTTGTTTGGTAAGCACCATAACGATGACCCTAATATTTGTTATTGAATTACTGGCGCATTATCAAGCTACATAGAAAAACTGATTTCTGGCAAAGCTCCAACGATATTATTTTTTAATATGGTCATAAGGTCAACACTAGAGTAAAATCGGGGGGGGGGGGCAAAATTAACAGACATAAATTTTTACACTTACAAAAATCTGGTGTGAAACACTCGCAAGACTTTCTCTTGCCTACAATTAATGAACAATATATTCAATATTTCATTAGTAAGCAATGTAAATGAAAAACATAACCCAATATCGATAACGAGTGAATGACGCAAAATAAAAATCAACTTCAGCAAAACTAAAATATACGGTAAATCACATTGACTCTAACCGAATCAAAGAAAAAAAAAATGCTTCTAATAAAAGCTGTAGATATTTTTATTTCCAATACTTTCAGACAGGTGGAATGTCAAACTATTTACACTCATTCTGTTCGTTACAAGGTTAAAATGAATATTTCTGTTTCTTATCACATGGTCAGCCAATTAAATGACTTTAAGAACAGAAGAGGTAGAGGTGCAAAAGACACTGATCAGAGTTGTCTCCTCCGAAAGTAATGAATTTCATTATATAGCCAGACCCCTGTGGTGAATGAAATGAAGGTACCATTACAGAGTGTAAAATATCTGTTTTCTCAGAGGGGTCGAAATGCTGATAAGCGTAGTTTTCTACTCAGTGAGGAAGGCATGATAAACCACCTTACTCCTCGTTTTACTTAGTAAAACCTCTACAGGTTCAAACCAGCCTTTCGGCTGATGACCTAAACACACAACACAACTTTTAATATATTTTTTCGTAACATTCATACGCAGTAGTCTGAGGCTAAAATCTTTTAATAAAATCCATTTTTTACAATTATTTTGATGAGAAAAAAACATTAATTTTTTTTCTAGACTAAGTGTTACAGAAAAGCATGTTTGGAATAAAAGTTGTAGATTTTTTATTTTCTACAATTTTTGATTATACGTTTTCCTCCAAAATTGCATGTTAAGGGCGAAATCTTGAAAAAATATCTACCATTCATTGAGAGCAAAGCTCCCTTAAGAATTTCAGCAGACATAGCGCTTACACTATCTTGAAGAGGATAAAAATGAAGTAAATAAGGCGATTGAAAAAAAGTGATTGAAAAATTGAAAAAAGTGAAAAATTGTACAAAATAAACTAGGTTACTACTATACTGGCCGATTTTAATAAAATTGTTTGGGTGCAGTCTAGTAGTACCCTAGTAGTGCCCAATTTACGTTCCAAAATTCAACGTCGTAAAAAATTCCGTTCATGAGATATTTTGTTCACACACACACACACACACACACAGATCGTTAAGAACTTGTTTATTTATGTTCAGGAGACCTAAAACCCTGTCTTCCCTAAAACCCTAAAACCCTGAAACCTAACCCCTGAAATCCTGAAATCCTAAAATTTTTAACCTAACCCCTAAAACCCTGAAATCCTAAAACCCTGTTTTCCGGAGAAAACTTTCTTTTAAAAATTTAACATGAAAATAATACTGTACTTCTCTTCGCTATAAATCATGTAGGGCAAGAGAAAGTAAGTTACTTGTCGTGCAGAGATTATGAACGATGACATTATAGTGTAGACAGAATACATGAGGTACTTGCGTACCTAATGGCACACGTGAATAACTGAGAAAATCATCCGAAAGAAAGGTAAACAGTTAGAAATTATGATGTGCTGATAAAATTGATTGTTTGAAAATAAGTCACGTCTTCCGCGAACACAAACAAATTACAAAAAAACTATAATAAAACCTGTTTGGAATTTAATTGTGGGGATCAGTTAGTTCATCTAGCACTGTCATCATGCAGTGTCTGCGATCAAAGCAAATTATTACAGACTTCCCTTGATTCATAACTAAATAACGTAATTCAGTGTAACTAAATATAACCATTGTTTTAGACGGAATACAAAAACGAAATAACATTTTATAGACGAAAAATACCAAAACAAGTTTGAATCGTCCGCCTCCGTAGCGAAGTGGTACCGTGCTAGCCTACAAGTCTCGGGTTCAATCCCCGGCTAGGGTCTGGAATTTTTTATAAGTTATAACCAACCGTAGTTCCTGATAACTGAGCTCTTGATGCGACTTTATATAAACAAAAAAATTTTTAACCATCAAAACACTTTGTTAGCCAATTTGGATAATAAGTTTAGAGGTAAACTTTAAATTATAATAAGCCCTGTATGTGCAATATAAGCCCTATCTAGTGCAATATAGAATCTCCCGATTTACCACAAACCGTACAAAGACAACGGAAACGTTGATGGAGTATAAGCAATACATTAACGCAACATAATATGTTACGTTGGTATATTATACCAACATAATTGCAATTTACTTACAAATTTTAATTTCATGCAATTTTAATTATCTGGAGCACTATCATTAGGGTGTATTGCCATTAACACCTCTAAGCCAATGGGACCTCTAAACCATTAACGACACTTTTTTAAATTTTATTAAATCTCATTCTGTTAATTTTTACTAGTTTGCATTGCATACTTACAAAATGAAATAAGTTTTTTCTTCTATTTAGGAAATTTACAATCTTTTAGAAATAATCAGTGAATGTGAAAACACAAAATTTGGAAAAATTAACATGGTAAATAAACGTGAGTGGAGTCACAGTCCAGTGATAGAAGTTTGACGTGAATAGATAAGTGTAGCGTTAAGTGCAGCATTTAGAACACTAATGAATAGTCAATTACAGAACTACGTTAATAGATGAGGTCCCGGCTCTATCGACGTTTTAGACATCTTATTGGGTTGTTTGGGAGAGTCTGCGTAGCCAGATTTGAGATCAATGGGTGTTAAGGTGGTTCACGAGTTTCTTCCTAAATTTTGTATAAAGTTTTAAGAAAACGTCATGTATGTAGAGTACGTTTAGGTCTGAGGGTAGCGTTTTATTGGTTACATAATAGGGGGCGTTAAAACTATCCTCCGTAAAAGCTTTTATTGGAAACGCTGAAGTTTTGCTAATACCGATGGTTTTCCACAGCAGTAAAGCTGACTAGCGTAGCTCCATATTGAAATAAGTTAAAGTCTTTATATCAAACATCTCAAAGTCTAACCGATATTAGACTTCCTTTAGATTTTCGCTCTCTTTAACTTATTTACCACTTATTGTTTAAATAAAAAGATTGCAATGTACGTAAAGAAAAATAGTCTTAATTAATATTAGTTCTTTAACGTGGATTATATTGCTTTTTGAATAATATCCTACCATATAACCGCATCCCTGAAAATATTACCATTGTGCTATATTATAACAAAGTCGATTTTGGTAATTAAGTCCACGATATTACACTGCTCGGAAATTGTTTCACTATGGTTTCCCATACCAGAGTAATTTCAGGGAAAAGATTTAACTAATATTGCTTAATTTGTAAACGATTGATGTATTGTATGGACGAATTAAGATAAAATCATTTACGAAATCCTTCTGCTTATTTCTCTCTCCTCCTCACCCTATTTGCTTGCTTTTCATTTGCTAGCACTAACTCGTTACATTATACTAGTGTAAGTATTGTTTTCATTCATTGTCAGATACATTGTTTGTTATCTTCTCAACTCTGTTCTTATTACTTTATTCTAATACAGAGGTGTTGTACTTTATATCTATTCATTGTACGCTGCATTTGTTTGCTGCCTTTTCATTTATCCTTCTCTGTTCTACTTCAGATAATGACGATTGTTTCTTTACAAAGTTATTTCTATATATTGCTGAAATATAGCACGTTTTCACATTTTCTTCATTACTTTCATTTAGTTCTCCCTTTAATAATTGTACAGATAGACCAATATAATTAATGAGAAAAGTATCTCTTGAGAAAAACAGCTTCAATACAACCAAGATAAAAGTCAGACATGCCATTCCTTTTTTGTATTTTTACCATCTCTACGGACTTCCAATCTCTATAGACTTTTACGTTTTCCTAATAAATTTCCTCATAAATTTTGTGAAAATAATTTCATATTATATTTAAAAACAACGGACCGATTCCTGTACACCACAATTACAAGTAGGCTACATGTAAATGAAATAAATAATTACTTTTGATTTGTGTCGGTTTTACAGATTTTTACTCTTCCCGTATCCTACAGCCCATTGTCTTCTACCTTCCCAGTTGCCTCTTAAGATTTCTCGCTACCGTTACTTATTGTACTTCTTGTATTCATGTCATCCCAGGTGACATCTCTCCTTTTATTTAAGGATGCCAAGAAAATGTTTGTTGTATGAGGTGGATGCTTAGACGCTAAAATAAAGTGAGATAAAATAACTGAAGGTCTTCATGATGTCATGTTATAGTAGGTTGCTGTTCTACCGTGAACAGATACAGTAAGAAACACGAAAGCCTTGGTAAAGGTAAATTTTAGCTTTACCAATCGTTGCCAATCAAGCGTACTTAAGTTATGTTACGAAAGGCGAGAAATACAGAATGCTGGAAAATATAATGTAGGAGAAGAATATTATTGATGTTAAGCGCGGTTCCTTTTGAAGTAGGGCTTCATGGTTAAGGAATATTTAGGATTAAAAAGCTGTAAATTCGGTTATCCTTTATAGTCAACCAATCGACAAATCTGAAGTGGCATTGACGGTAACCAATGTTTTTCAAGAACAAGAAACCTTTGAAAAAGAAGAATAAACGTTCTTTGAGGCTATCTGTTTCCCATTTACGGACATACCTATACCATACCTACTGTCTGATCACTATCTGTTCCGTTGCCGCATATTTTCATTTATTAAATGCTTCACTCTAGTGACCCTGTATTACCTTCGTAACCAGCTTTTTCTAAGGCATGGGTTGAGAATAAAAATAAAGGCCTGTAGCATTTGTTTATTGTTGGAGCTAATTATCGGCACTCAAAACCATGTAGTTATGGACTACCAAACAGATCTGGCTAACTTCTTTACTGGCATCTGTATGTTACATGATTTAGGTAATAAATAATAAATTTCCGAAGAAGTTGAGTTACTTTTAATACCAACTAAATGCACATTCTTTCTTGCTGAGTATATATCACTTCAGTAAAAATCAAACTAGATTTTTCCGTTGCATTTGCATGAGTCCTTTATATTATATCTTCTTACCACTTAAATGTATTTTTGGGGAGCAGTGATGCAAACATTTTATTTAACTGATAAAATAGTTTTCTTGCCAGCAAGTTTTTTTTTGAATCTCTTTAACGAAATATTGCCAGTTATTAAAAGTGACCTCACTTGAAACATACTAGTAGGAAACCAAATGGGAAGCTCTAGAGAAGCACTCATGGTGGTTCTACGTAAGAGTCACTAAAAATAGCCTACTTAATTGCCTTTATGATTAGCGCCCATAACAATGTTCTGAAACATTTTACTTGATATCTTAATTGTAATTTTTTTTAAATTGTCTTACGTCACAATGAAATGTTTGTTGAATGTATATTTTTATTTAAACATAAAATCTTCGAAGATAAATTTTCTTAATAAGCCATTATTATGTGCACCACCCTCTAAAGCTGGTAATTGCAAGTAAGAATCATACGTATGTTACTATTCTAATTTTTAATTACAACAGCGTTATTAAAAATATCTTGAATGAATAAATGAATAATGATTGTTACATAATGCGATGAAGATAAGTTTCAGAGAACAATTCAAAGTTAAACCCTTCTCTCCACTTTATTCGCTGAATTATGGAAATACTAGGCTTGAAAAGGATAGACGGCTTAGGAGAAGATTAACAGTTAGACATGTGGTTTATCACCCATCCGCATTTCTCGTCTGCACAGTCCTTGCCGTATTGGTGTAGACCTTTTACTACAGTAACAAGTTACGAGTAACAAGTAGTACTAGAGTAACAGTTACTTGGATTAATATGAAGGAGAAGTGGAGGGAGCGTTAAGGCCTTAAATATTAACTGGTGTGTTTATCTTCACTGCTATCACTCTTCACGCCACATCTCTTTTTCCGACCCTCATCTGTTAGCTCTCAAATTTCTTCCTCTCACTCTTTTTTTAACGCTTGCTTAAGACAGGAAAACACCCGTCAAAAAAGTGTTGTAAACACGCTTGTACGTTTACATGCTTCCGACTACCTTTCTGCCGTACCTAGTCACAACTTTGTTTTGATGTGAAAGAATTCATTTTGATCGGTTTCCTTACAGGAATAAAAATTGCTGCTAAAACAGTATTTAACCTTATGCAAAACTGGGAGAAAAATGTTATTTAAAAATAAAAAGCTCACACTTTATATTTATACGTCGCCCTCAAAATTTCCCACCCATGTATTTCAACTAAACATAAATTCCACACACAAACACAGCTAAGTATTTAGGATTACACCTAGAAAATTTTCTAAATTATGACACCTACAGATTGAAAAAAAATATTTCAAACCAAATTTTTGATATTAAATTTTGCTAATTGTTTTTTCCATTGTTTGTTTGTTACAGGTAAGGGAATTTATTTTGCGGATATATAAATTAGTAATCAGGTATGTTAATAAAAAATATTACTTCGTATATAACTAAACTACTTTTTTCAGCAGCTTTGGAAATTGATATGATAGTCTCAGTTTTGAGGTTGGAACACTGTTAAAAACTACATCATATGTTCTTTTTTCTTATTATGAATAAATGGAAAAAATGTGAGTAGTCACCAAAATATTGCCTTTTGAATAAATGGCCTACACGGGAAAAAGGAGGTTTGTCAATATGAAAAAATGAAATAAGGGGAATGTCATGTTGACTATGTTACCAGCTGTGATTGATGCACTTTTCTAAGTCAGCTGTTTCTTATTTGTGCTTGTAGCATTACTGTATTGTAGTTATTGACGTAAGTGGGTGTTATAGTGGTTCTAGTGCGATTGTAGTGTATTATCTTTTAAAATCATGGAAGAAATGTTGGGTAGTGATGAAGTTACAATCAGTTCACGAAAAACTTCTAAAAAACGGGAAGGTTAAGTGAAGTTAGAAAGAAGCTACTGGCATCCTCACACGAGATAGGGCTTGACTGGCTTACTGTAAATTACAGCAGATTTTATTTCTAGATCCTATACCAGTGACATACAACAAATATATGGGTCTGCAACATTTAAAACAATTTTGTAGGGAAGAGTCCAGGAAGTTTTTTGATGAGCTTCCAAAGATGATGCCAGGAGAAACCAAAAAAGATAAAAAACCAAAATAATATGTATATAATGTAAAAAGATACTAGAAAATAAAGCTGTTTGGTAGGATTGAAATATGATTTTAAAGTATTATTATTGACGTACCCCTTGTTTTCCCTTGAAAAACAGGTAATATCAGTAGATTTTTACCAGTTTTTTTTATAAATTTATTTTAAGACTGGTATATTTAGGTAAACAAGATTATTATACAGTGTAAAACAACATGTAAAATACTATACTTATTGCAAATAAATTGTGTTAGTAGGAATAGATTTAAGACTAAAAACTCAATTTCTGGAAAACGTTAGAAATTGACATTCCTCCTTTTTCCCGTGGACCCTTCACATTTAAGGGTAGAATTTTGACAATCCTAAAAATATTATAAAACATTTTTAACATGGTGATATTGTTTAGAGAAAGAAACATGCTGAACTAAGAAAAACCTCGTTACTGTTGTAGTTATGTTACAAAATCGAGAATTTGAAAAAAATGTTAATTAAATTTTAATTACAATTTAAAGTTTGTAAATTGCTGAACTAAAAGTTAATTTCATTTACAATTTTAGATTATAATTTCTAACATACGAGTATACCTGCAAATTTCTCGTGTAGCCTATATCTTAATAGCTGTTAATTTAATATATTGTTGCTTCAATTCTACTGTTAAACGAGTCAGATTTTAATCGTGTAGTAAAATTATTATGAATTAGGTAATAACCTATGAGTTCAAGAACTCTTCTTTCTCCTCAAATAATGTCTTTTCCTTTTTCACTCTCTCGTATCGTTGTCGTCCTGCCTCTTTCTTTATGAAATACTTGTTTAACATATTACCTCGGTCGGTTGCGATAGCTAAACTTACTCTTGTAGTTTTGACGTTACCCCCTCATATTTGGGTAAGAAGGCCTAACTGTGGTTTTGTTTCTGTGTGCGAATTTTGCTGCCTTCACTGTTTGAAATGAAATTTGTTTCAGAACTTTGGTAAATTTCCTTTGGCAGGTTGTTGAAACTGTCAGAAGCAATATTTTCGATTGATACCCTTCAACCAATTTATAAGGGAGTGTAATTTTGATGGCCCTTATGTAGAGGTCTGTATCAATTATCTGAAGACACGATCTTAATTAACAACAGCATTCATTTTCCAAAATGCGCCTATTTTCCACTCTATCGTTCTATCATGAACTATGGTGATGAATAAATGAGAATAAATAAAACAATTGCTTTTGCGAAATATGTGCAGAAAGACACAAAAACTTCCTTGCAAGTAATAAAATAAATCAAAATAAAAGTTTTGATTGATACCTCCGTGCAGAGATAATTAGCATACTAAACTGCTTATTATCACAGGGGTTCAAATCATATCTAAGTTCTAAAAATTCCAAAAAATTGTATATTGTAATTGTCATTTAAAGTTCTTTTGGGATCTGTTCGTAAATAAATGATAAACAAACTTCTTTTATACCTATTACAAATACTACTAACTTCAACTAAATTGATTACAAAATCTTATTAAATATCTAAGAATTTAACGAAACTTAATTAGAAAAAGTAAGGCTTATAATTAACTAAAATATTAATGATCCCTTGGCTACACCTACACGCGATAAACAAACCATACTACTCTACTTTCTTCTCAAGGTGAAACCTGTTTTCAACACGTGAACACAATAACAAGCCAAGTAGGAAAGATTTTATGGTTTGGCTGAATCTGCAAATATTTTTTTGACGGGAGTGGACTGAGTCTGGAGAATCAAACCAGAGACCCGCGGTATATTAGTTTTGTAGGAAAATTGAATTTTCCAACCCGACGGGTGAGGACTGAAGCCCTCAAGACCCCCTTGGCTACAACTTTTTCTTAATAAACATATATTTTTAATATCGTTTAAGAGTACAAGAAGTAACTATAATGTTTTTCACAGTTTCTGAAAATCTGTGCCACAATTTTTCCGTAAAAACAAAATGGAAGACAAAAAATATTGCTGCAATGTTAAACCTTTTGTAATGAGTAATGTACATTGAAACAAGCCAACTGGATGTTGAGTGGGAGATCATTAGAATATTTGTAAAGAGCTACAAAATTACCACACCATATGACACTCAAGTACAAAATTCCCCCATAACAATGGACATTGTTGTAGAGTACGACTTGATTTGTGGAATAC
This sequence comes from Catonia carolina, assembly GCA_035578175.1. NCBI lineage: Eukaryota > Metazoa > Arthropoda > Insecta > Hemiptera > Achilidae > Catonia > Catonia carolina. The sequence goes on along the minus strand of JAQMRL010000001.1, from coordinate 304,765,510 downwards.
CCGTAGATTCGTTAAATAGAGGAGATTAGGGCGTTGTTAGGTTATAGTAATTGACGTTGTTGTGCACAATCCTTGCATACCACTCAGTTATTACCTACCTTGAGGTAGTGATATGCTCTGCTATAGGAACATATTATTACACTATTATAATAATATATTAACGCTACACGCGTACGAAAATTACTACAATGTTGTTAATAATGTTATTATCATCCATACTCAGCACCCTTGTACACGCAGTACACATATAAAAAACTATTGTATAATAAAATATAAATTTATACAAAAAAACTAAATACTTTAAAGGCACGGAAACCCTAATGGCACTAAACAGATAAAAATGTCATAGACGATAGGAACAAATTCAGAAAAAGCTATTAAAGAATGTAAGAGTTTTCCAGAGGAAACTTTTTAGAAAAACATTACACCAAAATAAAACTATGAAAGAAAGAAAGCATTTTCGGAATTAATGAATATAATAAAAAAATAAAAAATGTCAAGTTCCAAAATAATAAGAGGAAGGTAATAAAATAAGTAACTCATGTATGTATATCGTAGTCCTAAATTGACGGAAACAAAAATTAAAATAGTTTTTATTTAAATACTAAGATGGGTTTTAATTTATGAAAATTTTTCAAACTTGGGATCAAAACCTTAACCCCCACGTTGTAGGCTGGCACGCTAACGCTACGCTACAGAGGCGGCAGCTTGAAATTTAAAATAAGAAAAATTTATTTAAAAAAACGTTAAAGCAGAACTGTAGTTTTTGATATCGGCTCTTAACATTTTAATGAGTTGTACGTTTACAGTAAACGAACACAAAATTCTTAAGCTAAGCTAGAGAAATCCTAAATAAATATAAAGCAAACACTTTTCAGTCAACAATTTAGGGAATCGTATGTACTAATAAAGTAAAGTAATACTAATAAAGTACCATAAAGTAAACATTATTATACAATAGTCAAAAATATTATTTATTCCAAATATGGAAAAACCTGGACAATCTTTATACCTATGAAATACAGTTCTGGGACCTATTTTAAATTCATTTTACATTGTTAAAAACCACAAGATACCAAATAGTTTGTCTTTTAATGTAATCATCACAAGAGGATGGTCTTATTTCACCGGAGTAACTGAATTCAGGCTTAATCTTTCGCCAACCGTAACTAGCCAACAAAGCATTCCAGACTTAAGTTTCTGCAAACATTCGTATTTTTAAATTTAGGATCAGCTTCAGATAGTTTTCCATTTAATTTTCAATCACTTCGTATGTTCAGATTACATTTTTAAATCAATCCATACAATGCACCGTAAAACTTGCTCAGTTTATATTAAGAATTCAGAAAAACTAAGAAATGTCCTTTTTGGAAAAACAAACTTACAACTTCGAAGTGGATTTACTTTAATATAAATTATTATGCAAGCAGCTCTACAGAAAAGTTTGATATCTTTCGCGTTTAATTATTGTGTGGACTAACAATCGAAGTGGGCCCAAAGTAGTACTCGTTGTGAATGGTACTCGTTCCTTTTTAAAGGGTTTAAAAGTAGCACTCCAAGCGAAAGACCTAAAATGCAGAGTAAGACTTTCAACGTTTGTAATGTTAACTTCTTAAATCGAACGACTTTATTTTGATTGTAGAAGTTTTTGCCTAACTTTCTGCAGAATTGTTCAAGAACCACATCATAGAGTAGTGTTAAATATCATTTAATTGTTTCGAACACGAAATTAATAATATTTTTAGTTTTGATCCGTGTTTAATTTATTTCATTTCATCCAAAACTTTTAAGCATTAGTAGTAGTTCTAGTTAATTCTATTAGGCTTACAATTTTGTGAAACTTTATTAGGTATTACTGTTAATTAATAGAAAAGATTCAATATTTAATTAAATCTCTCGGTAGATTGGAAAATGTTAACTAAAACTTTATAATTTTTATTTCTTATTACTATGCAACAAAAATATTTTTTGTTGGTAACATTAATTATTAATGTTAGATAATATTAAGCATTTCATATAAAGTGCCGGGTATGTTAGAAAAGATAAAGTCAGAAAGGGTGTTGAGTAAAATGGGAATAAATCAAGGAAATATATTACAAAAAAATTGTTTAATTACTTACATTCAAGGGTTTTCAGGAAGATTAAAATCAAAATCGGGATACAAGGAAGAAAGGACAAAATCCTACCTGAAAGTTTGCTGAGAGTGTGGACTGCAAAAAGAAATTCCAGATAATTCTTAACGACATACAGCAGAAAAGTCTTTAGACCACATACCACAACCCAAAACGCATTTACTTAATTTATATTGAACACTTCTTTACCCTAAGAACTTTTCTCCCCAGAACTCTCGTAACACCATCCGTCCACTCCTTTCCGAATCTTCCTCGCTTCCTCCGTCTCGGTATAATCCATTGCCAAATCTTCTGTAGCAGCTTGTTGTTCCCTAGTCTCAAGTCACGGATGAGTTTTCTTTCTTAAAAATTGTTGACTTATACAATTTTTTCGTCAACCTTCTACAAAAGCTCTTAATTCTTATCTCGATCTAGCCCAGAAAACTAATAACTTCTTCTGCGCGACCTCACTTTCATAGCTTGCTTCTAAACCTTATTTAGTGAGTTAAAACTTCTGAGCCTAAAACGGAGGATGTTTGACCAGTGGGACGAAGAACTTCTTTCTAGTGCCACAAAATATGTGAATATTTCACAAAACAGGATGAAAAAATCTTGTGATGGCCCTAACTCTGCCAGCTTTTCACAAAATGTTATTATCTGGGGTACTACCTGACGTTGAATTTGTCGAAGATATTCACTCGTACGCTCGTCCATCTATTTAGTGATGGAATTAAATATAAGGGATAAATCAAGTTTTGAAGAAAAAACAATCAAACCAACATTTTTGTATTATATACTAGTAACGGGTGAGGTAGTGAATCGGGCGATTATGAAAACACCGTGAAAAATGTAGTTTAATATTAATTTAGAATATACTAAGTAATACTTATATATTTACAATTTTTTATAAATTACTTGAAAATCATATCATAAAGATGTCCTCCATTTTGTCGCACACATCCCTGAACTCGTGCACGAAGGTTATTCATCATATTTCGTAATGTGGCTGTAGGAATTATTGCCACTTCTTCACGTATCCGTTCTTTAAGTTCTCGTACATTTCGAGGTGGTGGAATTGGAAAACACGTGATTTTAAGTGTCCCCAAAGAAATTAATTACATGCAGAGAGATCTAGTGATCTGTCTGGTCATGAAATGTCTTCGTTCTTAGAAATGACGCGATTGGGAAAAAAGCGTCGCAAAACATTAATTGAAGCCCTGGATGCGTGGCAGTTAGCACCGTCTTGTTGAATAAACATGTTTTGGTAAGCCGGGTTACAAACTAATTCCGGTTGAAGACAGTTCTCCTACATGTTAACATAGCGCTGTGTATTCACTGTAACTGCACGATCATTGTCATTATCAAAAAAATATGGTCCTACGATAGCCTGTGTTGATATCGCACACCAAAATGTCACTTCAATACTGTGAGGTGGCTTTTCGTGTATTTTTTGTGGATTTTAGCGTGACCAATATCTAAAATTCTGCTTATTTACGAAGCCCAAAAGATAGAACTGAGCTTCATCACTCATCCACAGATTGTTGAGAAGATCTGCGTTGTCATTCATCATGTCCAATAATCGATTACAAAAAGCAAGTCGGGATGCGTGATCAACATTATGCAAAGTGTGCACTAACTGAATTTTAAACGGATGGAACTGTAGATCTTTGGGTAAAATCCTCCTAGTGATATTGCATGCCATCGAGCTGAACGCGTAGGACTTTTTAACACAGCCGCCTGCACCTTGTCAACGTTTTCTCGTGTACGGACACTTTTTACGCTTCCAGTTCGTGTCTTCAGTATAGAACCTGTTTCTTGAAAGTTTCTAACGCATATTTTTATTCCATGGGCTGAAGGTATCGGATCATTGCGAGGAATATTGAAATAATTACGAAATGCGCGCTGCGTGAACATGTAACTATCATTATTTTTATAATACGCTCAAGCAGCGTATGTTCATTGTGCACCGCTCCGCGACTCCATTGGAACTTACTGGTAAAACAGACGCTTCAAGATGGCGGTAGTCTCATTCTCCTAGCCACACTACAGGAGACTATGCAGTGTTGCCAAATCGTCCGATTCACTGCCTCACCCGTTACAATATTAATAAAAATTCGAAATTTTATTCTTAACTTAGATGCAGTTAAGACGTACCGTTTAGTACCATCAGAAAAACAAAACTGGTATTAAAAATATGCAACTTCAAAAAACGTAATAACATAAAGTCATATTGAAAGAAAGTCAATCAAAGAGGCTATGAATTCCAATGCTCTCTCACTGAATAATTATTATCAGGAAGTGTAAAGTATTAAAAAAGTCAAATAACTGACCTAATTTTTACATCAGCGTTTTTGTTTTGTAAACTCAATTATAAAATTTATTAAAAACAAATCATTGAAATCGTTTTAAAGTTTTAAAATCATGTAAAAATAAACAGTTTGAATATAGTAAAGTTTGTACAATGGTTTAATTAAAGCACTGAGCATTATTACGTTATTACGTACATAAATAATATGATATTGTATGCTCTGTTGATGAATAAGAAATGTGTGGCGTGTTGCCTATGCTAAATGTACATGCAATTCAATAATTTCGCAGAGGTTTATATTAGCGTGACCTTTCCTCATCTCCTCGATTATTATTTTTATAACTTCTTAGTTGGTGATTAGGTTATAAGGAGGGAGAAATTTTATTCTTGCGACAGAATAACCTTATAGAAATGTAGGCCATTCTATTTTTCTTCTTCCATATTTTGTAAATATTTTTCTTGAATACTAATGACATACATATTTACGCTTTGTTAACAAGAGTTTATTTTTGACGGATGTTAAAAATAATCTCATGTATTGTAGATATTTTTATCTTAAGTTTAAATATAAATTTATCTGTTTTATCAACATTGTTAAGTATATTTTTGTTAATTTATGAATTCATTCCTAAATATTTTATAACAAGAAGAAAAATACTAATTCATTCCAACTTCTATTAAGATAATTTCTGAAGAACAAATATTTCTTTCATACGACAAAGTCTTTCACATTCTAACTTTGTAGAAATGAAAGCTGAGTAACACATGGAGTCGTATTGTCTCCATTTCTATATTCAGTCTCGACCGGAGATTTTCCGTTGACTCTAAATACAACTGATGTAAACCAAAAATGTACTGATGTGTGTAATATGCATTTATTACACTTTTTTACTCTTATTCTAAAATCTCGCTGAAAAATTTTTAAGTTACCTACTAAAAACTGAATTACAAGTCTGGTTACGAAAATGGAAAATGAAAATAAATCTGAGGAAACTTCCCATAGTATCAGATTTCTGCTTTTTGAATTACGCATTCCATTTATTTCTCTAAAAAACCAGCCGTAATGCCACAAGATAATAATTTACATATTTTCCTTCTTTATTATTTTGGAATCACAATATAAAAATTAAGCAACTTCCTCGGAACTCTCGACTTAAGCAGTGATTAATATTAGATTAATTCATCGTAAATCATCAGTAAACATCAATAAAAAACGACTGTTTTCAGAAACCTTCTAATTTTTAAGTGCATGTACAGATTGCAACTTATTGGAAGAGCAAAACCAAGCGACCTAAGAAAAATTCAATTATTCTTCTAACCTAAATACCTTCGCTTAATCACAAATGCACACTTTATACTACATATAAACCTTTACGTTACATAATGGCTCAAACATCTACTTGTTAATAGTTACTGCTAAATATGTGTACACCATATTCTACTAAATAATCATCAAAAATCCGAAAGTTAAGATATAAAAATTTTTTACAACGAAGATTAGAAAGGCGACAAAACCCCCACCTTTTAGTGTAACTTATTAAAAAAACTTTTTCAAGGTTTATCATGTTCATATTTTTCCATCTTTAACGTTCGTATCCTGTAATGTTTTCTGTATTGTTTTAAAAGTCTCATAAAATGTGTATTTGTAATATACTGATTGATACAAGTTAAAAAACAACCATACGGCTACTTCCATTGTTTAATTACAATTCTGTTGTTTTCTAAAATAAGTTAACCTACTATATTGATCATATAAATAAATAAGGTTAAGTTTGATAAGTTATAGTTAACCACTTTCCAAATCAAACCAAGTAAAAGAGTTTCTGATCCTTCAGCCTTCTCCTGAAGTTTAAGTTTTCGAAAAGTAACCGTGGCTCAACTTGGCGTGGAAATCGATCTTCGTGAATCCTTAAAATAACATTTTCCACATCCATTTCGGTGTTCATGGAGGCTGTAAATTAAATTTGCTCTATTATTTATTATTTTACCACTGCGTCAACGGAACGGCCAAAGGAGGAATAATAAGACAAACTTATTACCGAAAATATGAAAAAATTGGAAGGAGCTTATAATAGAAGAACTCATGGAATGAAAAATAGCTAAAGAAAAGGATGATTGCTTATGTTTAGTTCCCAATAAAAAAATCCCCTTATCAGAAAATCTCCACTACAGAACAAAATGTATGGCTTTTAAAATGTTGCTTACAAAATTTATCAGTTAGGTGTTTCCATAATAAATACGGTTCCTAATAAAGAAACGAATTGCACCAACTGCTGCAGCTATTTCAATTTAGGTATTTTAATGATATTTTAGTAATGAGTGAATGAATTAATAAAATTTAATTATTAAATAGGTAAAGAAAATAATTCAAACAGCCAATTTTTTCGTTCAGTGAAAATATCATTTTATTTGAAGTTTTCTTTCTCATAATAGTTTATTACAAAAATGTTGACCTGTTTACCAGTAGGAATTCACCTACGAAGGCTTACTGATAACGTACGAAAGGGAATGATGAGTAGGTGTAGGAATGGCCGCCTACTAATCTTCCACAGTCGAAGTAATTAAATTCACAAGATAATCTCTTACCAGAAGAATTTAACTGCTACGCTAGACTATCATTTGCCACAACATCAAAGGATTCTATTTTACTTTGGATGTAAAACCTAACCTCAATAATGTGTACCAGAACGCACAATCACACACATTGTACTACGTGGGTAAAGTAATGTCAATTTAGAATTTTATTTCGGAAAATAATTTCATTGAGACATAAATTTTTTTTAGTAGTTATAAATTATAATCATTCCTTTGTGTTTTTCAATACTGAATAAGCTATAGAATAGAATTTTACAAGCGGAGAAAAGAATTCTTTACTGTAGATAACCTTCGGAGACATTTTACTACATAAGGCAACTTTTATAAACTGGTTGAAATATGTAGCGTATACTGAATGGTATACGTTCCTGATAATGTGTAAAATTAAAAACTTATTGCCAATCGTGTTAAAAACAAATTAAAAAATCTGGTGGGAAACACTCACTCAACTTTCTCTTGCCAATGCAAATAATTAACAATAACCTAACATTAGTTATAAAACATTAAGAATAAACAAAAAAACTAACCTCTATAAACTCATTTTAATCATGAGTGAAAGACGCAAAATGAAAATCAACATCAGTTTGGCTTAAACATACTGAAAACGACTCTTTCACGCTAAACTAGGCTATGTAGAGAAAAATGCTTTAATTAAAAGTTATAGATCTTTTAATTTCCTAAAAATTTAATTATAATACACTTTTGTCGTAAAATGCATACTAAGGCCAAAATCTTTAAATAAATAGATTTTTCACACGTTTTCGTGAGAAAAAACAGAAAATTGCTAATAATCGCTAAACTAAACGTTATACAAAAAAATGTTGAAAAAAAGTTGTATGATTTTAAATTCTCTACAACGTTTATTATAATACATTTTTGCACTAAAATACATATTAAAGCTACAATCTTAAAAAATCAATTTTTTACGTGAAAACACCCTCTCCAAGAATTTCAGCAGACATGACGCCTTCCCTATCTTGTAAAGCATAAAAAATTTACTAAACGTGGCGATTTTTAAAAAAAATCGTAGGACCCGAAAGTGAAAAATTACACAAATAAACTACTGCTTCCGGTTAACCGATTTTAATGAAAATGTTCGTATCGGGTCCGGTAGTGGTGTCTAACTTAAATTTTAAGTTTCAAGTTTGTACGAGGTTCCGTTCTTGAGACATTCTGTTCACACACACAGACCAATCGCTAAAAACATGTTTTTTTGGGTTCGGGGGTCTGAAAACGCGTAGATCCGATGAAAACTCGATTTTGAAAAATCGACATGAAAACAATACTTTCCTTCCTATATATTCATATAGGCAAGAGAAAGTACATAGTAGCCTACTGTAACATTATAATAGTGATATTCCATAAATAAAGTGTGTATTGTACTAAATTTAATATAACTATTGTAACAAGGATAATGAATTATTGCTACGAATGAAATGTTTTGAACATAAATTCTCGGAAATTGAAACGAGTAGATTGGTTTTTTATTTCCATTCCTTCTACAATGTTCCAGTCAAGGCGGGAAAGTGTTAGAAGGGTCTTGATTGTTTGAGAAACTATCAAATCACACATACAAAAACTGTTAGCACCTAGCTTAAGTTTCACAATACATTATTATTGACCAAAGTGATTATATTCCTTCTACTTATTGTATTGCTACTGCTTTTATAGAGATAAATTAAAACACGCACACTTTCAAGCCACGCTTGTTAATATGAAGCGTCACATAGGTGATATGTTTTCTCATGCCGCACTTTCCTCATATCATTCACTATATTTGGAACTGCTACTTCCAAAAAACAAGAGAATATGATAATATTTATATATTAATAATTATATTATATTAATATTATATAAATATTAATATTAGTGCTTTAGTTTGTAGCTGGAAAATATTTAGATGAAGATTTCGATCTAAAAAGGGATTGTATTTAGATTTATTTGTATAAATTATCTACAATAAAATGAATAATAAAAGGGTGCATTGCTGCTAAAATTACTTTATGAAGAGCTGTGGCAACTGTAATACCTCCAAAAACGGATTCGTTTACAAGCGAAAACGCAGATTAATTTTTTCCCCGCTTCTGACTTTCCATTCTTGGAATCTTCCTTATATTTGTATATTGATGGGCTTATTGCAAAGCTGAAACTAATTATTTCCATCTTTCTCTGACTTATAAAACGTTCTGTTTATGTGAAAGAGAGTTGGAAAATTTTGCAAGTAAGTAAGGGTTTTGGTAGGGAGGTTGTGGAAAGGAGAGAGTAGATGATTTAGATTCCATGTAGTTGAAGGGACGAGGTTAATCACATCTGAATTACACCGACTAACGTTAAGCTATGCGATGTTATTGTAGTGGCTGTTTCCCTCCCAGCAGCCGCGTCGAGATGGATGAAAACAATTTATGCAAATACCTTTTCTGCCTAAACATACCATACAGTATACAGAGTATACTTGTATCCCTCAATAGCAGTGAGACTAGTCATGTATTTAAGCAATGCTAAACGAATTCGCTGCTGGTTGGATGGGTGTAACGAGAGGTAACTGTTTTTAGACGCAGCTCTTATTCTCCCTAAGCTCCACAATCCTCGCAAAAACAATACACCACGTTTTTGTCTCTGATTACACTTGGGTTACATGTTGAAAATTAAATTACATTCTGCTAAATAGTTCTATTTAATTATGTTTCAAAAAGGGAATATAATTCTTATCGAAACTGTTAAACTTTATTTAATTTAATAGAATATGTACCACAGAGGATAAAGTACACCAGCAAACCTTCGCCGGAACTCGCTTCGTACGCATTTTCTCCAATCATTTTGTGTAAAGTTTTTCAGTCGATATCTTGTCATAGATGGACTTTCTGCTCTCTTAGAATAATAAACAGATGTGCGGTCAGCACGTGCCACATAATAATACCTTCTTGTATTATTGTACGAAATACGAATTTGTTGTTTTGTTCTTAAAGTAAAAAAATTAAAATAAATCAGTAGGACTTACTCTGTGTAGTCTTTTGTGTTTTTGACTCATCCCCAGGAATTTTATAGCTTCTAAATTTTCATAATTTTCGAGTCATTCTGACAATCACTGCGAAAAATTCTGTATTTCCCTTTATTAAGGAAATGTTCATGTCTCAGTGTATTACAATGTTGGACATATACTTAGGCGAGTTCGGGAGTTTAATTATATTTTGACTAAATTATTTATAGTATTTCAATGTTACCTCGACTGGTAACCTAAAGTTTATCCTGCAATTCAAAAAAAAAAAATTATAATGGAAATAATTGTTTTTCGCGCGATTTTCACGAGCCTAAAGATGTAAATAATTGGTTGGATTCACCTGCTTCCTAAGGAAGCAGAAATCTAAGGAATATTTTTAGAAACTTCCATTTGCTTTTTTGTCAAAATTCCGTATACTTTTCTGCGTAACATTTTTCTAACAAACGATATTAATAAAGTTATGAACGAAATTCATTGACTGCTCAAGAATGACGGTAAGTATATCAGCGAAACCTTAAAAACATAATAAAATATTCTAACATTTTGACGAAAATTGAAATTGTAAGTTTTAAACTTACAATTGAAATTTTAAACTTGAAATTTTTAAACTTCATACAAGATGGATTACAAAATTATTAATTTTTTAAACCTTTTTTATATTTTACAGTGTTGTCAATATTTCCGTAAAGTTTAGGATTTTTTTAGAAAACTGTTCATTTTTTACCAGATATTAGCTGGTAAAAAATAAGCGATTGTCTGCTGGGTTATTTCTTCTTTTATGTATACTTTTTTTGCTTGTTTTCCTTAAATTATTAAATTGAAAGAACTACTTATTTAATTATCCGTTCAAACCAGTTCGCTCAGAGACTACATTTCAATGCTTTGAGCAAACTAATTTCACGCGGGAAGTACATCAAGCCAACCACATACCTCCATACTAGGCGTCTAGGAAATCTAATATCAGAGTTGTCATACCTTACACAAAATATCTCCATTTTAATATATCCAAAACCTCGTCATTTATCCTCTTTCATCCAATTGCATAAGAACAACCCCACATGCTGTCATACACCGAAAACTCGTGGAAGTAGGATTTCCTGGCAAAACTGACCTACTATTAAAATAGAGGCCTTATTGCCTTATAGAGGTCTTATTGACAGTCGATCTTTCCACCCAAAGCTTGGGAATACCTCAAAAACGCTGAAAGTAATATAATTATTTTTGTTTCAAATTGTTTTACATTTTAAGAAAAATGTTCTATATTCCATATTTTTACGAGATATGATAATCAATAACAGACAGGTGGAGTGTCAAATTCTTTACGCTCAATCTGTTCGTTGCACGGCTAAAATAAATATGTAGTTCTGTTTCTTATCACATGGTCAGCCAATTAAATGACTGAATCATTTAAGAACTGAAGAGGTAGAGGTGTGAAAGACACTAGTCAGAGTTATCTCATCTGAAAGTAATGAATTTCATTAAACGGCCAGACCCTGTGGTGAATGAAGTGAAAGTGTCATTTACAGACTGGAAAATATGTGCTTTTCAGAGGACCCAGAATGCTGATAAGCGTACTTTTCCACTCAGTGAGGAAGGCACTGTTTGTAAACCACCTCATTCGTCATTTTACTTAGTAAAACCTCTACAGGGTCAAACCAGTCTTTCGGCTGGTGACTTAAACAACATGATAATCATATGAGAAAAATATCTTAAAGTTTCTAAAAAAAACACGTGTTGATAAACAAGTACCTGTTTGTGAAAACCAAGCTTTCATATTACTCCAAGTAGTTTTCCTCGTCTTTCACTTTTCTTATAAGAAAATGTAATGTTGCAATGGGATTTCTTTTGCAATTTTTTTTCAATTCATTCATTTATTTAACGTCGCATCATCTACAACGGTCATTAGCGACGACGTTGGGGTGTAACTTTTGTACGATGGAGGATGAAATGATTATTTGTAACGTATGAAAATATGCCGTGCCTGAGTGGGATTCGAACCCAGGACCGCATGATGAGAGGCGAGCACGTTTTGCAATTTTATGTTTTATTATTACTTATTTTCGTACTACTATTTTAGCCTACTCCATATATTTTGATTTGTTGATGATTGTTTATATTCTGTGTATGGTTTAACTTTTTTCACATTATTATTTTTAGCTATTGGTAAATTCTTGTTCATATATTCTGTTTTTGTTAGTGTTAAGTATGTTGATTTGCTAGTTATTTGAATAATTCTGGATGCCAGTGGCTAAACTGCTGAAGTGGCCTAAAATAAATAAATATTAAAAAAACATTTTAATGCTGCAACAGGCTAGATAATTCCTTGAAAAGAAGAAAATAAGATCTTCCGGTACATTATTTTTGTATGAATGAAACTACACACTAGTTTTACTTAGGATATTTTGTAATGTTTCAGGTATTGTAAAATTATCTTAAAATAGAATTATCGTGCACTGATATAAATATGACAATCAAAGCAAGATAATTAGCCTATTTATTTAAAACTAAAATATATTTTATTGCTAGAAACAGGATGCTGCAATAAATTTAATTGAAAAATAGAAGCCGAGATAAAAATGTTTATTTTATTCTTATTTTTCTCCTTCCTTTATTATTAAAATGAAATAAAACAATAACATAAAAGCAGTGTTGCCAACCAACATAGTTTACGACCAATAATACAAAAGTAGTATATAAGAGCAGTTGGTGGTAGATGCACAATAAAGTCACTTTAAGAAGACGATTTTTATATCTTTTTAACAACCCCTACATAACTACCCGGAATGACTGACTGTGACTGCTGTCCTCTTCATACAATTGTAAGGTTTACAATCTCAATTCAAGATAAAATGATTAGTTTATTTATTTATCTTCATTTTATTGAAGACCTTGCAGCGTTTCAATAACTTTAAATTTTAAATTGATTTGTTTTTCAAAAAAATCAAATGAATAATAAATTCGCGTCACAGAAAATTGTAATTCAGTATTATAACCTTTACGAGAGACAATAAAGTAAAACATTTAACTTTCAAAATAAAATCCTTTTATCATGACTTAGAAATTCTACTTATTACATAAAAGTGCAGTATCTTTTAAAATATATTCATATTATTATTATATACAATTTATATACATATTATAAGTATTTAGAACTCTGTGGCATTGAAACTAAATAGGACACAAATATCAATTTGTTTTACGAATCTTTGTGGTCTGATTTTCGGAGGAGTATTTAGCGTTAGATTAATCGATAGAATCATGGCTGACAGTGGGGATTACGGCCAACCATATTGTCTAAATATGGCACCAGTAATGATAATAAACAAAAAAATATAAAACAAGAAGGTTTTTTATAGAAGGACAAAAAAAACCGCATGTGGAAAAATTTGGCTTCTTTTGGTTCCTGCTTGAATGAAAAAATGTGACTGAACGAGGGGATCAAAATCAGTACAGGAAAACAAGAAGTAAATTTAACCGCCTAAGAAAAACATTTTCCAGCGTATTAATAACATTTTGGAACCAGAACACGATTCCTTAAACATATAGTTAATAAAATATTCAGCAGTTTAACGATCGATATCAGAAAAGCTGTACCTACCTATCGTGCACACAAAACAAAACACCAAATTATGAACATTTACATCCCTTGTTAATTATAAGAATATGGTTTTGTGCATGAATTATGAACAAAATATGTGCTTAAACATAAACGTAGAGCTAAAAATATGGTTATGAATGAAAATAGAACACCCACGATTCGTTTGGAGTACCTATTTCTATTGCTTGATTATTTTTCCGCGAATAAGTTTAGATCTACGTACGTGAGATGGTATTGTATGAGATGACGTAGAATAAATACCCAAAGTAATAGATAGAGAATTTAAATTGGCAAAGTAATCCATGAATAAATAGGTTCCTTTGTAGGTAAGTAATGCGTTTTCTAGAAATAAAAGAAATAAATGGAGTAAACCATATAAATTATGTGTAATAGTGCATTGGTAGCATTCACAGCGACGACTGGCAGTTTGGTGTAATGTATTTAAGTCAGGCAAGGTCGGGTATTTCTTTTGTGTGTAGGTCAAGGTTTCTCTTTCTCTCTCCTTATTTTGCACGCACGCACAGGTGATCGATCTCCTGTCTTCCAGCCTACACGTACCACCCCTATTTTAAAATGTATTATCATTTATCTGTGTAGAAACATGTAAATTTAATTTTTACATGGTTATTTGAAAATTTAAAGAATTTTTAAAAGCCAATATATTTTTTAGATCTGCTTGTATTAAGAGTCTATCAAATTATGTCATTCACTCCATTATTATCCTCTAACTTGATAAAGTTTTAATTGACACTGTCATATTTGAAATTATTACAGATAAATAATGATAATTATTTGAAATGAAATTCGTTCATAATTATCTTACCAGTAAACAATTGCAACAGAACATTGTCGATTTTGATGATGAAGATCCGTTGTAAATCAAATCTTACTTCTTACGTTACCGATTAACAAAATCTACCTAAACATTTTCTTTGGCTAAAATGTTGGCTATAAACCGATTTCTGTTATAATTATATTAACATAACAGAATTCGTTTTGAACCTTAGATATAATAATTATATCTAAGGTTATAATAAAATTAATATATAATATAATATATAATTAATTATTATATCTAAGGTTATTCAGCAAACAACAAAAATTGTTTATTCAATTTATTTTTCGTTAGCAAGGGCTAATGCTCCAATAACACTTAGTTAAATGATTTTTCTATAATTAAATATTTTTCTCCACTTTCATAAAACGAGTTGGTGAGTCGGTACTCTAAGGTTTCGTGTTCCGTATTAACAGAAAATTTGTAAAGTTCTTAACATTACAATCGCTGACAAGTTTTAACTAGCAATTAAAGGTAGTTCCACTTTATTGTACGTCAATTTAATATTTTCTCCTTCCTTAAATTTTCTGTGGAGACTGTCCTAAAGAGAGGAAGATACACTTTTGTAACTTATTTTTCTTGGGTTTATATTATATAAAGTCCCACGAAAATATTATACCTAAAGCCAAAATTTATTTCTTAACAACTTTGTGTTTTGCGCTTCTCAAATATGTATAAAGGAATAGCTCCAAGTTCATAACCTTCGAGGTGTTCGAGTCACTAATATCAAATTTTGATCACCCTTCTTATTTTTCTAATATTTTAGGCAATACTGATTCAAATTTGAATATTTCTTTATTTATTTGGATGAATTTAGTTTTTGTTTTAAAAAAACTGAGCGTTCGTGAAAATTACATAAAAAAGGGAAAGCCGATGGCACTGTTTGTAAACAAAAGATCAATAGAATAATAATTAAGCATTAAAAGTCTGGAACTAAAGAAAAGATAAGTAAAATTAGATATATGAAAAATTAGAAGACATTGTTTAGTTGAATACCAACCAAACAAGATGGCTACACATTTTGAATAAATTATTTAAAATACCTGTTGGATACTACGAGTTGAAACGGAGTTGGAACGGAGTTGAAAACGGGGGTTTTCCAGAAGCCCTATAAAATATCTACTTATTTAAAACCTACCTAAGATGATATTGAAACATTAATAACAGTAGTAGTTTTTGATATTCTAGAAAAGTGAAGGAAATAAATTATGTAACAAATGAAGTGGTAGGTATTGAACAAGGATGATGGACGAAGTGTTTTGAAAAGGAATTCTCGGAAATCGAAACTAGTAGAAACGTTTGTTTATATTTTAATTCCTTCTACCAGAATCCAATCGAATAGAAAAAGTGTTCAAATGGTCTCGATTCTTTGAAGAAAATACCTGACCACAGGTGTAAAAACAGTTAGCGCCTTTGTAGCGAATTAGTTTTAATTGTACTGTGAACGGAAAATTAGTCTTGATGGGCCTTTTCGAAATAATGTGGATACGGGACCGGTTCTGAATTATGTTAATAGTATGTACGATCTGGTGGTAGTTAGTAGTTGTGGAAATCTAAATCATACTTCGTTTAGATTATTTTTTTTTAGTTTAACGACGACAAACCAGAGCGGTTTTCATCCCATGTTTGATTGTGAGTGACCGTTTCTTATTTATAGTAAGTTCATTTTAAAATTAAGTTAACTAATTTAGTTGTAGTTAATTTAATTGAAATAATCTAATTGTGTATATAAGTAATCTAAGTTTAAAAATTAATTGTAATTATTATATGTGTCAATAAACAATATTGTTTTAAGTTTGAAGAAAATATGTTTATTATTTATTAAACCCAAATCCCTAACGAACCAACGCTTAGGTGTTACAATTTTATGAGTGGAATTGTTTAATTTTCAAAACTGTATTTAACGATAACATTTGAAAATTATTTGGCGAGAACGTAACTCACCTTGATTGAGTTTCCAATGAGGAGTAAAAGTGGAAGAAAGAGAGGAACGAGGAATTATAGACAGACAACGCCCATGTTAAACAGGAGAAAATTCAGTCACGAAAATTCGCATGTTCTTTATAATAAATCTTTCCATGCATATATATTTCATCTACTATGTAAAACTGCTGACTACGATTACTTTAACTTTAACCTATACGAATTAAACGCAAAATGTAGACAAGGAACATCGTTTGATTAGCAAGGAGCTTTGAGGCCAGAACACGATTTTCATCAACATCGATTAGTAAAGTTTCTTTATATATAGAAATTCTCAGGTTATATTAGTACACTGTAACGTAAAAGTAAAATCGCAAAAGCACGAGTAGGCAAATGTGAGCCTTCTTTTCAAAATTTACAAAAGCATTAAATAATTTGAATATCTATACCCATGTCCAGACTGAATTCAAAAAGATAAATCGAAATTAAAATTAAATTAAATTAAATTAGTTTCTCCTGTAGAAACTAACCAGCAATCTCAATTTAATAACGTTTTTAATTTCTTCATTAAAACTAGTGTAATCTTTTTTTTTCTATTTATGAAATTCACAATCTGTTAGAAACAATCAGTGAATGTGATATCACAAAATTTGAGAAAAATTAACATGGTATACAAACGTGAGTGGAGACACAGTCCAGTGACAGAACTCCGACGTGAATAGACAAGAGTGTAGCATTAAGTGCAGCATTTAGAACATTGTAATGGATAGTCAATTACAGTACTACGTTAGTAGATGAGGTCCCGGCTCCATCGACGTATCAGACGTCTTATTGGATTGTTTCGGAGAGTCTGCGTAGCCAGATTTGAGATAAATGGGTTATGGTGGTTCACGAGTTTCTTCCTAAATTTTGTGTATAGTTTTAAGAAAACGTCATTTATGTAGGGTACGTTTAGGTCTGAGTGTAGCGTTCTATTGGTTACATAATATGGGGCGTTAACTATCCTCCGTAAAAGCTTTGATTGGAAACGCTGAATCTTTGCCAATACCGATGGTTTTGCACAGCAGTAAAGCTGACTGTAGTGTAATCTTAGACTAAAAAATTTATTTTCAATCTTCCCTAATGTAAACGTTGCAATCTCTTCAATTCAGAACAATAAGCAACCCAATGAAATGTATTGATGTGTATGACGTTAAATGAGGTGTAGTCTTGTACAAATACCTAGGCGGACCATTCCTGAGAGAGTATGGTTAATTAAACCCCAACCATCAAAGCACACCAGTACCCACTATCTGATATTCAAATCAGTATAAAGGTAACTACTTTTACTGGGATTGGAACCAAGATCATTTATCTCCAAAAATCAGTTGATAAACAGCTGACTTATGGCAATGAACTTACCTCTAGACCAATCCAGTTGGTCGTTTTTAATCTTAAACTGCCTAAATATTATGGTTAAAATAAGAAAAACGCCTACAGCTGCTCTTATTTTCTTGAGATTACAAATTATCTAATGTATACCCCTAAAGCTATTTTCGTTTTCAACAATAAGTAGGCCTACACCTCTAGTGCTACTCTTATTTTCTAATATTAAATTTATCTAGGTGCAGCTCTATAGCTTCTCATACTTCTTATGTACAAAAAAATAGTTGAAATATCGATGGAGTTTATAGAATAGTATATTTAAATCACTTTATGGCTATTCTTATTTTCTAAATACAACCTTTTTTATGAAACAAAATTCTCTTATGTTCTCAATTAAACCTGTTCATAAGTTTCCTGGTGCTTCAATCTTTTCTTGAGATTTGAGTTGTTGAGGAGTTGCACATTAAACTTTGCATGACGTAAAAATTGATCTTTTACGAATGTTGTTGCGAAACACTTTTTTCCTCATCCTCCATTTTAATATTCAGATCACGATATATTTGGTTCATTTAAACTGCATATTTTTTGTACATTTCAATAGAATTTATTATAAATATTATAACTATATATCTCTTTTGAAAAAAATACAATTTTAAAGTATTTAAGAAACAAAATAACATTATTAGATATTAAGAAGTATCAGATAGAGCATGCTCATAAATTCTTACTATAGATCTTGAATGACATCATTACCTCTACAATACATTTTTTCAATGAAAAAATTAATGAGCTTGTGTCAGCTGATTTACCCCAAACTGTTCGTAAAATTTTGTTTAGACAATAAATTAAAAATTTTATTATTACTCGGTTGTAACAAAAATAAAATGTCAACAAAAATGCGGTCGTTTAAAAAAGTTAAAGTACATAAGCCTCATGCAAAATAAAATCGTTTCGTCAAAGAATGAGTTGTTATCAGGAGTGACCGCTGGATGAAAGTGGTTGTAAAGAAAAGGTCGATTGTAATTAGTTTAGATGTAGGCTGCTTAGTAGGATGGGGAACAGGTTGTGTAGCAAAAAAACGAACTTTGCAACGTTGGCACTACAAAATTTGTTGTCATCGTTGATTCAAAATGTTTCTTTCACTTTTTCAATAAGTTGATTATTATTTAAGTTATTTTAGCAAATATGCAGGGTATAAAAATTCCATCACCGCAAGAATTGTAAATCGACCTGTAAGAAATTCAGATATAAGCCTGTATTAAAATTGCATATCAATTTAAATATATTATAGAGTAGTTTCATTAACACGGTTCCCGTCAACGTTCTGTCACAAATTTTACCGATTTTTCATTTTTGGACTTTTATCGAATTCTGAAAGCATCCTCTGTGCTATCAAGTAAAAGTTACATGAATCCGTTTGATAGAACTACGTATTTAAGGGAGATGAGCATTTCAGAAAAGAACATTTTGCGTTTTCTCTACTTTATTTTAAGTTGTGATGAATTTTGAGTTTTTAAAATTTATAACCCTAGCTAGGAATCGACAATCGGGATCTTCCGCTTTGCAGGCTAAAACGCTAACCTTTACGCAATGGAGGCGATTATTTTACAATTTAAAGGTATGAAAGTTATAACTTGCTACTAAAATTTGAGTAACAAACAATTTCTAAAATACTGATGTGTTAATAGAAATATTATAACTTAATAATTGCATAAGAGCTACGATATCATTTTTAAATGTAATATATTGCAAATACGATTCAGATGTCACATATTTATACAATTATCATAATTTAACTAAATGAACACACTTCAGCTGTACGTGAAACTTAAAAGTTTTTGCTTTTTGTTATATTCATTAATTTATTCAAATTCTGCACAGATGTTGGGTAGCACTTTTAATAAATCTCTTAGGAAAATTTCATTGTGGAAGAGCTCTGGCAGTATTTTGTAGCAGCCTTAGCCTATAATAGATAAGCCCTGTTGTGAGAAATGTAAACGGTTTTATAAGTACAGCAGTATTAGTAAAGGACTGGTAGGATAGAGTATGTGCTTCTCCAAGCCCCATATTAATGTAAATTTCTTCAGCAGGAGAGTATATAAAACCATGTAAGCTGTGAGAGTGATTCCAACCCCTAACTCTGATTAAGAAATAACGCCCCGTCCTACTAGGTGATGACTGTTGTGGTGGTTTACCTGTGCTAATTACAAATTTACATCGGAGTGTTCTAGTATGGGATCAAATTTAAGCCACACAACGTGAAGGATTACATTTCTAAATTAGATATCATGTTATAAAGCACAAATTCATGTCCAATCACTGTCGTCCAATCCCTTGATTTTGTATGTCAGCTTGCATCAAATTCATAACATTTCATTTTTTTAATTCAGTTTTCTATTTATAAATTTAAGAGTTTATTGGATGAAAGTGATAATGTTACAACAATATAGTTTTGAGAAAAATTCTATCAGAGTTGTTCTAATTTCTTATTTTGTAAATTATTTTATGATTTCATTTATTTGGTAACTATAAATAAGTAGGCTAACTGTTTAGATTAGGCTAATCATTTTTCTACTTCAAAAGGTAAAATTAAGTCTTACATATTTCATCACATGTCTCTTTATCCACTTGTATTTCCTCAACTGTATATTTAGAGTTTTCTACGAGAAAGAAAACTATAGAAACACTTTAAATTAGTTCCAAGATTTGTTCTCTACCTTTAAACCTACATATGCAAATAACAGTAGGATTATAAAATACTTCACACATATAAATGACAACTCAATCAGTTTAACGAAATTTTTATTCCGTATTCAGTCACTGAGGCGTGTAAAAGGTATGAATATTAACCGATACAATAACCATTCGAACAAATCCTAAAATTATAAGGAATAATGTAAATGTATTCAAACATGCTGGAGACAACCTGAATATAATATATTTAGGTTGTATCTATAATATATTCAGGTTGTTATAATAACTTGGCAATATAGAGATGAATATAAAGGTTTGTAGAAATTAAATTTATAAACATAATTATAAAATAAACTGCATTAAATTTTTGTAAGTGTAAACTCTGATTCAATTTTTCTTTACAGCGGTTTTAACGGTAAATTTAATGACAGAGAACGGACTTTGGTGTTTGTGTTTCCTGTATCATTAACGATGTCTCATGTTCGTTTGTAAAAAATAGCGTTTGTGAATCCTTTTTCACTTCCGCAGCAGCTACTGAGGGTTATAGAATATTTAGAAAGAGTTGGAATGTGACTGACGACTGCTCAAGTTACCACCGCTACGTTTTCCCTAGTCTGCTTCCAAAATCCAATTATAATGCGGATCTCGCTACATCACATAAATTTTGAAAGAACAAAGCTTTTTAGAGTAACCACAAAGATAATATTTTATTTTCTAAATTAGATATAAATTTGACTGTAGAATTCATGAAATGTAAATGCTTGTAGATCCCAAAAAATAATTTCTTTCTTTTCTACTGTTTACATAACTAATATCAGGCAGCAGACCCTATCATGATAAATTTATATTTCTTATTAAATTTGTTAAACATTGTAGCATATATTCACCCTTTAATGAATTTAATTTTTTATTATAAATAAAAGTATTAAAAACCTCGAGAAACGGTCAAGGAATGAATAAGAACACTCACCCACTCAGAAGTATTTTCGAGGCTTTACCATTTTATCAGCTTATTACAACACCTAATATTACACAATAATTATTTATGATTTATTTTTTCAGATATCTAAACCACTTCTGTATTGTGTTAAAGGAAACTGCAATCTTGTAATAATAGTCATGACATGCAGAGGAGGTTTACATTTCTGATAAAATGATGCAGTAGTTAAAAGTATATCTACCTAAACTTTCATATTTTGTTAGCGAATATTTATTATGTACGTGGCCAAATTAGATCACGAAAAGTAACTTTAGATATTTCCGTAAGCGGTTTTTACAGACAAAATTCTCAACACTCTTTCATTGGAGGCTTTTCTTCTTTCTTCCGTTTTTCTTCTGTTCTGTCTCTACTCCTCGTGGTATCCCTTAAAGTTGTTTGTCAATATTCGATGATGTCCCATTATGTTTTCTCGGTGGACTCACGTTTATGTAACTTCCTTCCTGATTTCTTTAAACCACTTACCCTACCTTAACTGCACCTATCTTACCTTAGATCTATGTTTTATTGTCTTAAAAATCTGTTTTATTAACTGTTTGTCATCATCTCATACATGTATGTGTCTGTAGAACTATAGTTTTAGTTTTCTGAATGTTTCCATGAGGCATTAGTTTTTCCTCGTATCCTCTACTTGGGCACGTTTACTAACTTAAGTTAAGTTACGTGGGTCTATCTCTTAAGCTCTCTTTATTAAAACCTAAAGTATGCGTATTATAAAATGTATTTTTAAAAATAAAAATGAAAATTTATTGGACCAGTATTAATTTTATTATGAACTAATCTTCTACAATGAAACAAACAATCGTCTAATTCTGTCACTAACATACTAATGTGATGCCATTTTTATTTATACACTATTACGGTTCAACGATTCCTCTCTACGTAGGCTTTTAATTCAGTGGTACGAGATACAAACATAACATAAAAATATTTTCATTGCTCACTTTTTATTCATTGTTTGTGTATTTTCACGTAACGTTGTATTGTTTTTTTGTTGTTTATTATTATTTATACAGTTTGCTTTGTGACGTTGTTATAATGGTTGACCATTCATTCTATTCCTGTACAAAACACAAAGAATGAATATTGTCATATGTGGCTTTTGGACAATGTTTGTTTAAAATATCATAAATGTGCTTGAAAATTCAAAACGTTAATCGTGATTGTTTTATTTTTATCTTATTTTATCAGTTAAATTGGTCATGTCCTTATATAAAATATAAAAATTACTGATAAGTTTGCGTTTTTAATTAAGAATTAATTTTTTCGTGTATTCTTTTTGTAATGTAAGAAGGGTAGTTGGTGGTCAACTAGAACTAAGTGAATCGCTGATTTTTATCAATATAATTAAATTTTCTCTGCGTTTATCGTAATCATTAAATTACAGAATTTTCATTATGAATACACCGTTTCTATGTAACGTTTAGCATTTAAATTTATACAAAAGGTCCAAACAATTAAAACATTGTAATCTCGCTCAGAAAAACCCCATTTTTCTTATTTTAGAATTGAAATATTGTATTAAAAATTTGAATTAGTTCTAGATCTGTCATTCACAGAGTTGAATAACCAAGATTTGTTGATATCATTCATCAGATTTGTATTTAGATGGAAAATATTAAAATATCATATTATTATAAAATTAGGTCTAACATTCATAGGTATTAAAAACACCAAAAAATACCTCAAATTTTCTGAAAGATATAATAGGCTTATACAAGTACGATAGATTTTGATAAAAGATTTTTTTAAATTATTTACTGATAAGCATATAATAAAAAAGTTTAATCATCAACGGTACAAGTAAACTATGCTTTAAAGACGCCGTTCTTCATTCAAATCACTTAACAAGTTACATTGGAATTTTTTTTGTATTTATTCTTAAATAATTTTTGTTTTTCCACTATTATAGTGGTTTTATTCCGAGTATTAGTAAATTTACAGAGAAGATGCGATTCATTCTCACGGAACATGATGTCATTACTAAGACGAAGCATAATGTTGCTTTCTCGCTGCTGTAATGTGATTCATTAACAATTTTTCCGGGCCGTTCTTGTTATCTTCTTCTAGTTTCAACCAGATTTAAAATCTTACGTGGCAAGGATTTCTTCTTCATTCATTGCATTTATTAGTGGATAAATTTGTTTTCGACGGTACTCATTTAATAAAAGTTTCCCTCCAACATTTCCTATTTTTGACTTGATCGACCATACTCCACTGAAAATATTTTCAGAGGTTGATTTTTACAGCAGTTCTGCTCTGAAATTCAAGCTGGATAGTTAACAACTTTGAGCCTTAAACAAATGAATTTTATTAAATAAAGATAGACAAATCTTCTCAAAGCATATGTGATAAATTGATAAAATTAAAGAAATTAGGAATTTTTTTCTCTATTTATGAAGTTCACAATCTGTTAGAAACAATCAGTGAATGTGATATCACAAAATTTGAGAAAAATTAACATGGTATACAAACATGAGTGGAGACACAGTCCAGTGATAGAACTCCGACGTGAATAGACAAGAGTGTAGCATTAAGTGCAGCATTTAGAACATTGTAATGGATAGTCAATTACAGTACTATGTTAGTAGATGAGGTCCCGGCTCCATCGACGTTTCAGACGTCTTATTGGATTGTTTGGGAGAGTCTGCGTAGCCAGATTTGAGATCAATTGGTTATGGTGGTTCACGAGTTTCTTCCTAAATTTTGTGTATAGTTTTAAGAAAACGTCATTTATGTAGGGTACGTTTAGGTCTGAGTGTAGCGTTCTATTGGTTACATAATATGGGGCGTTAACTATCCTCCGTAAAAGCTTTGATTGGAAACGCTGAATCTTTGCCAATACCGATGGTTTTGCACAGCAGTAAAGCTGACTGGCATAGCTCCATATTGGTCGAAGGTAGGAGTTGTAAATGGTTAATTTGGACGTAGTTGGTAACTTGGATTTGCGTGAAAGAAGTCTGTACAACTGTTTGAACCTGTCCTGGGGTGCCTTTCTCGTTGTATTTACGTGTACATTCTATGTAAGCCTCTTATCTAGATATAAACCTAGATAACGGACAGATTCAGAAGTGAGAAGTTGAGTGTCAAAAAGAAACAAAGGAGGACAGACACGTTTACGCAGGGTAAATAAAACGTGAGACGTTTTTGTAGTGTTGACTTTGATCCGCCATTTAGTGAGCCATGATTCTAGGAGGGAAATATGCTGTTGAAGGACATACGATACTTGAGCGGGATTATCGGCAGAGTACAATATTACAGTATCGTCGGCGTACGAAGCAAGAAGTGTATGTGGATGGGATGGTATATCAGAAGTGTAAATAGAACATAAAAGTGGTGCCAAGATAGATCCCTGAGGTACTCCAGCTAGTAGTGGGCAGTAATGAGAATCAGCATTTTTTCAGAGACATAGAAGAAACGTTCCATCAAAAAGGACTGAATTATTAAGTAATAATGGGAAGGAAGAACTTTTAATTTAGCGAGCAGGCCTCTGTGCCAATCCCGATCAAAGGCTTGGCTTATATCGAGAAAAACACCTGCGGCATACACTTTACGTTCGAGAGCTTCAGCAACATAATCCACCACTCTATGCAGTTGGAGAATTGTAGAATGGTTAGAACGGAAACCAAACTGATGATTAGGAATTATATGATCAGTTAATGGCAGTAGTCGTTTCAGAAGTAGTTTTTCGAAAATTTTGGAGCAGACTGGCAATAGGCTAATCGGACGATAGGAGGTTTGGTTATCTGGTGGCTTTCCTGGTTTAAGAATCATTTTGACCTCAGCAAGCTGCCACTGAGCCGGAAACTTTGTTGTTCGTAACACAGAATTGCGTAAATATGTAACGAAAACTACTCCTTTCCTAGGCAGCTCTGGGAGGACCTCTGCAGTAATAAGGTCATAACCTGGAGACGTTTTTAGCGGAAGTTGGAAAATCTGTTGTTTAACTTCAGCAGGGGTGAACAATTTCGGGGGCAATTGAAGTGGTAATGCCTCAGCTATCCGATCCATAACCAACTGATTATGTTGCGCGTCAAAAATATCTACGTGAGGTTTGAACACTTGTGACAAATAGTTAGCAAACAATGCTGCTTTTTCTCGATCACCGGACGCCCATGTACCGTCGTGCGCTCGGAGTGGAGGGGAAGCTGTGTGGTACTTCAACAGTCTCCTGGTAGCAAGCCAGAGGGATTTATCTTGCCTGTTTAAAGAAGCTACGTAATTTTCAAAGCAAGATTTCTTATGATCCTTTATTGCGGATTTTAAATTGTTATTAAACCTATTATAGATTCTTCTAAGGGAAGGCCTTCTAGAAACCTGCCATAATTTTCTAGCATTTCTTTTCTTTTTTATCAGTGCTCTAATGTAAGATGGGTACGTTGGTAGTGGGGTAGGAGTGAATATACTCGTACGCGACTTCCATGCAGCTTGTTGCATTACACCAACAAAGTGTTCAACACCAGATTCTATTTCTTAGGAATTTAAAAATTGAATTATTTGTTAACGATTTTTAAATATTTTTTTTCACAAAAAAACATTTGATATTTCTTTTTTAAATACAGCAAACATTGATTAACAGAACAAAATTAAATACAAGTAAATAAAATAATAAAATTAATAAAATTTAAAAATTTTTAAATTGAATAAAATTAATAAAATTTTATAAGGTCTTATTGGAAAACCATCTTACCTACTAACTAATCAACGTTACAAGTAGACTATGCTTTAAAGAAGTCTTCTGTCTGCGAGTCTACAAGTCTCAAGTATATTGTCTACAAGTATCTTCTAAAACCTATTTGGGTCATACGATTGTCAAATATTTAGTTCTACTGCCAATAGTAGTTTATCTCGCATACAAGCAGCTCATTCTAAAGTACCCTACTGAGGATTATCACCAACTACCCTTAGTAAGTGCGCAACGATTTATGTAGCATTCTAGTAAAATTTCCTTGAAAAATGCATGAAATTAAAAGTTTGCTCTCAATAGTTTTTAAAAACGTTAGCTGTAATTAAGGTTTACTCACATTTTGTGTCGGTTAATTGTAGCAGTACAATGTTTTGTTAAAAATTGGGTTCAAATACGGATGTCAATATTTGTAATAGTTAAGTTTCCGTGTGTTATTTTTATTGAGAGATTTTTATAACGCATTTATAAAATAATCCTTCATTACTTGAACCAAAATATTAATAGTTTTCTGATTCCAAAGTGTAGGGAAAGACATTCCACAAGCAGTCATAGTATATTAAGGCAGAAGCATAAAATATTTATAAGGATGAATTATTGCTTTGTATAAAGTTTAAAATCTGTACAATGAAAATTAAATTTAGGCAAATTGTTTTCTTCCCATCAGGAAAACACAAATTCTAATTCAGTGCATAGGAATTAAATAAAGGTATAGTTTAGTTTTAGTGCGAATCATCATAGTTAATAATATTTGCGAAAATTAAATGAGAAATTAACTCACTCCTGGTGAAACGGTTTTTGCAATTTCCTTTTACGGGAAGGATATTATCAAAAGCCTACTAATGATAGGAAATAACATACTTGTACGTAGACCAACAGGATTACTTCAATGAGCACGCAACCTGATTCTTGTTATTAGCAATAATCGTTGCCATGCCAACTTGTTATCATATCCTATAGTGTCATAGTTCAATGACTGTCTGAATGTAAGGAATTAGTCTCATTAATCTCAGTAACTTGTAGAATAGCAGCCTATATTCACAATATCATTGATCGAAGGTCAAGTTTAGAAATAAATTGTTGAAAAATTTCACGTAAATAATTAAATAATCATCATAATAAATCACCAGAATAAATAATTTCCAATTATTATCTAAATATTCTAAATCAAAAATTTAATATATCAAACTGAATTTTAAGAAGAAAGTATCAGAAACATAAATAATTATTCCAGAAGCCAAAAATTCGAATTTACTAGAAATGGAGTCATAAAACAAAATAAGGTATAATTTTGAATAAATAATTCGAACAGATTAACAAATAATAAAAAGGAAATAAGAAGAAAATCAAGATACAATTGAATTATACAACTAAATTAAACAACTTAATGATTTTATGACAAGCAGATAAAATTTTAAGAGAATCTAATAGATACTATAAAATCAATTGCAACTGTGGTGGATTCGATTCTGGTTAATGGAAGGAGCCACATAATACAGCTGAGACTATAGGAAATTATAAAAGAATCGTAACTATTAATTATTATTTAACATTTTGAGCTCATAAATAGATTATAAAAAATAAAAATTCAATTTAACATTTTTCATGATTTAATAATATAGTAGCCTATATAATATAATAAATTTTTTTATTTCTGTCTTATACAAAATACAAATACACAATTTTATATTATGAACTAAATACATAATAATAACAAAAAGTTCTAATGTTGGACACAGCACAAATAATATCAATTAATCAATTAATTCAAATTTAATCAATCATTAATGTTTTTAGCTTGATTAATCATCGATAAGTTAACTTTATACAATTACAAAAATACAAAAACATTGTTTAGTATCAATGTCTTCAATTTACATAACTTAACATTTTATTGTCAATATTCTGATTACTACTTTCATAGTTAAGAACCAAACACTCAATATTACTTAATAAAAATGAACAATGTAATATTGTTCAAAAAACACAATAAAGAAACATAAATAAGCAAAACAAATAAAATTCTGTAATTGAAAATTCCATTAACCAGATATACCTTGGGGATTTTTAAATCTCCAAAGTATTTTTCTGTAAAATAATTCACTGGTAAGTAGTTTTCTTTTTTAATACAATTTATTTTTTTATTTCAAATTGACTATTTACATTATAAACTTTTTAACATAATAACATAAATACAAAATTTACAACAAAATATTTAAAACTTAACCAAGACTCACTTAACTAATCAGAAACGTTGTCATTTTACAAACAAATAACTAATTAATAACAATAATAATTGTGTTTTATTTACAAAACTTAGCCTACATTGAAAATAATACAATTTATATATACTAACTAGTTTGAACTAAATCACTTCACTTTCAAAACACAAACTTCACAACAGTTTGTACAACACTGACTGACTAAAAAAAGATAGCCATTTTCGTAAAATAACATTAAAGTTTTCGTGAATGAAAAAGGATCTCAAATACAATAGAATAATCTAGCGAAACAAATAACAATATAGACGTAGTAGGACCAACAGAAGAAGACCATAGAATGTTTTACCCTATACTATTTTTTTTATGTAAGAGTTGCCATCTCGAGGTATGACCTCGAGATGGCAACTCTCTATATATTTCTCTCTATATATTTAGAGTTGTAGAATAGAAGTGTCATTAATAAATTAAATTCAAGATAAGTAATTTTTGTATCATTTACTGTCAGTCAATTTTATATTTATTTTAATTTTTAATCGTTTAATTGAATATAATCAATTTATTTATTACAATTTCAATTTTTGCGTTTTCTTTATTTTTCTTTAAATTACATTACATTACAAACTACAACAAAACAATAGGTATATGAAACAAAAAATTTCAAATTAGTACTTTATAAAAAAAAAATACTTAAAGAGTCGTCTTAAGTTTACTTTAGTAACTTAATAATGATTAAGATGCGTTAATTATACTTCTTTCTGTGTACAACTTTACTTAAGAATCTAATCTAGGGATCCCGAGTTCCATTCTCACACAGATTTGGCATTTTGTCATGACTTATTTTCATTTATCACCTTTTACCGTCTGCACTAACCTTAATGTGCATAATTGGCAAATGAAAAACAATAAAAACTCTAAGGGATTGTTAACCAAATTTAATTTCTCTATCATTGAGTATTTCTCTATCATTGAGATATTATAGTCGGTGGGTGGAAATCAAAAAATGTTAACTATATCTAATGTAATTGTCAATATTACAGTTTTCTTTTCGTGAAATTACATCTTCTGTATCTATAGAACATTACGCATCGCACAACTATTAAATTAATTCAAACTAAATTCAACACTTCATAATAATTGAACCAAATTTCTTTTCAAACTTTTTTTATAATTAAAATTTGTTTATTTATAACCAGTAAATTTAAATGATATGAAAATTTCGTTAAAAATTACTTTGAGGAGAACAATACTCAACAGTAATGTTGTAGTATCCCACGCGATACATATAAATTTATGTAGTAGTTTAGCCTACTTTATCTCTTCTTCAACGTCTAGAAAGACGCTTTCGCGGGTTTTGAGGCAAGTTTTCTGAATTGAGGCCACGTATAAGTTGGTTTTTGTTCTCAGAAATTTTTAATTTAAAACGATTGTATAAGCAAAGGACATCGTTAACTTAAGGTTTTTTAGATGTAAAGTTTCGTCTTTTCGTTTTTGACATACCAGGAGGGTATTGGCAATAATATTCAGGTTTTTAGATTGGAGACGTTGGAGTTGGTTAGTATAAACGTTGATTTGGATTTCACAAAATAAATATTTTTTTTTAAATTTAATATAATTATTTTTATATTCATAAGTGGTTTCCGTTATGATTCGAATTGTTTAATTGGTAACGATATTTTAATTCTTTAAACATTGTAAGTACTTGGTTTTACACAAAATAAGTTAAAACGTTTTATTTTCTACTATAAACAGTTTCTGATATTTGCAGCTAAAATGGTCAACTTGACCCTTAAGCGTATTTTTTACTTGATTAGTTGCTTTTCCATCCAATGTCCTTGACGTTTATTCAGTCGTAACTTATTTAATCATGTTAGTATCGATAGAAGTCAGCAGCCACTTTACAGATCATCAGTCCAAGTCGAAGTTTGTCTTGAAATTTTTGAAAAGATATTTCAATCAATCCTCTAAACGTCTTTCAGCATCTCTTAGGTGAACATTTTAGGAAATGATTCTTCACAAAGAAGAATTTCCAATTTATTTCGTAACAAATTTTTTAATTTACTCAACTTCAGTTATCAGTATACTCTGTATTGATATAAAAAATATTACAAGTGTGTAAATCTTTACTGTTTTTTGTCCTTATTTAATGTAACACAACATTACACATCCAACAATTATTAATTAAATCATTTGTGATTATTATCTAATGTTGTAGTATATTAATTACTTGTATAATCTATAGATTCTATCAGTTTCTGATAATCATGGCGAGGGAAGAAACTTTAGCTGTAATTAGCTGTACTAGATGTTGTTTCTGGTTGCACCTAGAAACAATATAATGAACAATATCAACATATAGGTAATAAAAGTATGGTAATATGATTCTGTTAAGAGTTTTAGGCTCTTTAGGTCTACACTATTAAATTAGTTTGGTTAAGGTTTAATAAATGAAAGTATAGAATTTAAGTTCAAAACGTTTAATAGAAATTAAGATAATAAAAATTATAAATAAATACACAAATCTCAGGGTATTTACTTATTTATTTATTTATTATTGCTAAAAGTTACAATGAATCATATCCTATCTTATTTCCTAATACCCGCATCGGTCTAGCCTGTGCGCGGGTACGAGTTGGTTTATTTTATTTATTCTATTATAATAATAGCTTTTTGTATCTACACTAAATTTACATAAAAGAAAAGAAACAAAAATTTACAAAAAAAACACATAAAACAAAATTTCCTAACGTAAATATACAAAAAACAGGATAATAGTATAAAAAATAAATTAAAAAATAAAATTTCATGTAATGGCAAATGATGAAGCAGACTTTCGATGACAATGTTAACAAACAAAAAAAATGTTAAGCTGACACAAGAGGAAGAGCAATTAGTTTGAATACATAGAACTAATTAAATCTGCAGACTGCCCTCTCCCTAAATCAGTCAGTGGTTACTTTTCTTTTGTATATTTGAGGAGTTACATCAGTCTTTCGGACAGCCTCTGGTAAATTAAGGTATGTGATTGAGGCTATATAATGTGCTGCAATGCTGTTAATGGTTTTATGCAATCTAAGGGCTTGATATCCAATACGGGTTACATTATTAAATAACTTTATTACACATTATAAATAACATTATTAAATATTAAATTAACTTTGTATAATAGTTTATTGTTTGAAAAAAATACAAAAATTACCCTTGATGTTTAACAAAAAAATTGACTATCTACAAAGAAAAAAGCAAATGAATATCGCTACTGAATGAAAATTTGTAAAATTTAAACTGTCTGGCTTCAGATTTGAAATTTAGAAATATTATTATGAATTTATCAAAAAAATTATTTAAAAATGATTAAAAATGTCCTCTCAGCTGTATATAAAATATAATCATAACGTTACCGGTTTTTCGAAGAATTGTACTTACTAATGATGTCGACCAATAGCGTCTTTCTGATGTTCGTCGCTCCGTGTATTTTTTAAAGATTCTCACTATAACTTCCCCAAATAACCGTTCTTTTACTTCAAAATTTCATTATTGTATATTATTTGAATATAGTTTTTACTAATTTACATTTATATTTAAGTTCAATTTTGCGTATTATTAATGAAATTCACAAGAGCATCAACATCGTGGTCGTCTGTCTGGTTGCCTCACCAAGACAGGGCGATGAATAAAGGCTACATCCAGTTTTATAAAAAGTTAAATTTGTTTAATAATTACAAACTGTTAATACAAATGTACATTGTTATGTAAAATATGTCCTTTGAATAGATTCAACGTTTTATATTATAATTTTTTCAATTTGATTTAAGTTCGAATTTTAATTAATTTTCTTTCATAACTCAATAAACACTCAATGACTACGGAAGTACTAAACACGACACGTTACTTCTCTTTATTAAAAACAGCAAGTTTTGTAATACTGCTTGCTGAGATTTTTAAATGATTAAAAGTTGGAAAATATAGGTTTACATTGAAAATAAGCTAGTTTAATATATTTTTAAAGATAAAAAGTTTAATTATAAATGTTTACATTGTAAGCAGTCAGATTCACAATAAATGGTTGGCTAACCTGCTCGGCTGTTAGCATCTGATAACTGATATTTTATTTTTAAAAAAACTATTGGTACATCTTTATGATTTTAATATCACTGTCCACAAACTAAATGTATTTTGCTACAAACTAACAATTTCGGTTTTTATTTTGTCCACGAGTGAATCTTCAGTAAGTGACTAGTTAGTAAACTAGTCCAGTAAGTAACCAGTTACTAATCTCCAGTAACAAGTTTGTAAACTAGTTACTTACTAGTTTGTTGTTACTTAGTGGAGATTACAACCAGTGATTTTATACCTGTCCAGTAATTTTTGGTCAAGGTAACAAAATAGGCATGGAATTTTAAATACTTTTATCAGTGAAAACGTATAAATTATTTTGTAATTTTTACATTTGCCATGCTAATATTTGCCAGAACTTCTGTAATTTTTAAAAATACAGGACGTAAAACTATATTATAAAAAAAATCGTTGACAGAAAATGTTTCGCTGATAAGTCTAGAACGTAATAATAATAATAAAATATAATCCATCGTATTCACTTTTCACGTTAAGAAACCCTGAGCGCTTCTTTGCAGTTTTTATTGTAATATTTTCATTCGTTAATATGTGTCATGAAATACATTGCTTTATTTCGCTTGAATGTTTTAAAAATTATTAATCCATAAACAAAAGAAAAAAATAACTTACAGAATTTTATAAGAGAGAAAATAATGGAAGAGAGAAGAAGGAATATAGAGTGAAGAAATGATATAGAAGAATTATAGACGTAGTTTTAGAAGAAAATTCTATCGTGTCAGTAATAAGTTAAATAGATTTCTTCAATACTGTACTGAAATAAAATATGAATTAAAATTAAATAATCTTATTTTTCCTTCTACTACAAGTCACAGACACCAAAACACTGTACGCTATTTTATTTCTCTCCTATTCC
Source organism: Catonia carolina (assembly GCA_035578175.1). Classification (NCBI taxonomy): domain Eukaryota; kingdom Metazoa; phylum Arthropoda; class Insecta; order Hemiptera; family Achilidae; genus Catonia; species Catonia carolina. The sequence goes on along the minus strand of JAQMRL010000001.1, from coordinate 304,732,193 downwards.
AGAGTAATCGATAGCGGCTATAGAAAGATGAATTATTCCATAAAAATGTGAGTTCTGTTGCTCAGTTGAAATCACTTTCGCGTTGTCTAGAGTTCGTAGGGTGCTTCCTTTCGTTATGCAAAATATAATAAAATTTATTTAACACATCTATATTTTTCTTTTTCTTTGATTCACTTTTAGTAATATTTCATTATATAATTTAAATTTTACTGAAGGTTGTACGCAAAAGTTACTTAAATTAAAGTAAATACAAATATCGTTCGACAAACAAAAATCATGGTCATAAACCTGCTTAAAAAAAACTTAACAAAGAACAATGAAATAAAACTAGTTTGCCATTTTTAATACCGATGAGAGATAATCAGACACAACTTAAACAATACTAAATAACAGTATACTAAAATAAAAGTTTAGTATATAAAATACTAAAATAAATAAAAATACTAATTGGTCAAACAGGACAACCAAAATTTAAATGCTCCAAACTTGACCTTATAAAAGACAGTAACGATTCCAGAAGAAACAGAAAGAAGAGAAGCCTTTGAAATTCTCTGCTAAATAAAATACGAAAAGAAAATAGAACAGCAGAAAAACTGAAAGGAGAAACATCAGGACCTACGTAAATAAAAACTATTAATTTCGCAAAATCTGGCGTGTTTGATCCAATAAAATAGTTTAAAAAAATTATTATCAGATTGTCAGCAAAATGAAGAAAAATCCTACGTCTTCTATAACCTTAGAATCTCTAAAAACCGGTATTTTAAAGAAATGAGAGTCTTAAGGTCTGAAAAAAACATCAATAGAAAACAGGTTAGAGATTAAGTAGTATCTAGAAGAAGAAAGTTTTGGACTGAATATTAAAAAGAAATGAACAGTCTTCTCAAGTAACACAATACTTTCATACAGATCATAAAATCACGCAAACGTATTGTCAGCGTAACTGGTGCATTCAGATTGCAGAGATTGGAACTTTTCACAAATCTCTGAGAAACCGCATGAGAAAAACTATGAGTATTCAAGTAATCCAATAAGGCCAAACAAGACAAAACCATTAATTTAAAATTCAAATAAAATCAAAGGAACAAAGGAACAAAAACAAAGGAATTTTGATAATTTAAAAATGATATTATAAACGATTTCTTTGTATTCTCGATTTACAAATCACATAATTATTATGTTTAAAAATCACAGAAAATGGAAATTGAAGACGTGCATGAGAACAATTTTGAAGCGTAAAATAATTTATCAGATTGATTTTAAAATAAATATATAAAAAAATGATTGGTAGAAAACACACAAACTTCTAAACACGGAAAAATTATTGAAGGCAATGAAAGGAGAAGACAACAGAAAAGTGGGAAGATCGTTTTACCATTGTTATTTAAAATACGAAAAGACTCTGTAATACATCAACAAGCAAAAGAGGAGGGAAAAGAAAAAGTATTAAAAAAAGAAGCGCCGTCGGCTGATAATTGTAATACCTTGTCTTCTTTAAAACTTTTTTTGGATTAAAAAAGTTCAACGTATTCCTTTATATTATTTATATCCTCAATTCTGTGCCTAACTTTAAAAATTTCCACAGTTTTTCTTTTAGTTTCTAATCATCCTTTAGATTCATTTTAAACCGTTCGTGTAAACAGGCTTACAATTACAGGTGATCTATTAATATGAAACTTATCTGTATATAAAAGGTTGAGTGGAAATTCACTTTTAATTAGGCAAATACCAAAATTATAAACGTGGGTTACACAAAAACTTTGCTCTCCATCCGTATAAATTTACAACTTTTACTACAAATAGTATGTTTCTCAAGGAATTTGATATTTTTTGTGCTTATTACGAAAGAATATTTGTAGATTTTTTGACAAAACAACATACTCTTGTTGCTCACATCGTAAACTAGAGAGAAACGTTATATTTCCCTAATGCCTACAGATGCAACTAATTTTTACATTAAAAATGCATTATTTTCTCCGTTAAAACTCATCAAAATACAACTTAAAATTTAAATGAGAAATTATTTTTGTGGTAATAACGATAATTAAAATATTTGCTGCAGTAGTAAAAACTAAATTGAGAATACTCGTGACTTTAATGTTCGTTTCATAATAATAATTTTCGTTTTAATATTTTTATTCATTTATTTATTTTAAGGAAGTCCGGGAGGTCCGGAGAAAAGATAGCAGTCGGACAAAATAGGAAACGATGTCGGGAACTGCACAAGGAAAATTACTTAAATGAAAACGATTAGAAAAAGACGACTAAAATTTTATGGACACCTTTATAGAATGGATGACAAAAGGTTAACAAAACAAATTTTTAAGACAATAAACAATAGACCTAAGGTGCCGAATAAATGGTTTAAAAAAGTCAGAAAGGATATAAAGAAACCCGGAATAAACCGAGAAAGCTAAATGAACCGAACGAAATTCAGACAACAAATTGCAAACACTAGCAAAGATTTCCTTCAATGTCCCAAGTTTCGATAACCGCTCCAAATATTTGTTCTAACGGAAGACCTGTTCAACTAAATGCTAACCATTCCCCGTTAAATACCATCCTAGTGAATTTTAATGCAATATATGAAAATTATTCCCTTAGAATCGTTTCATCAGAGTCGAGCCTCGTTTAGGCTGACAAGCTCCAGGGCTTTAGAAATGATTTTATTGTTTAATGTAGTTTATTTACCCGGTATTTTTGGTTCCTTAGTATTTTTTTATGTATTGGTATGGATTTTTTTATATTTTTGTTTTCTATATATGTACCTATGTTTTATGTATGTTTGTCATTCGGAACCGTTCTTTGTTTGCAAACTGAAGTTTTCATATTGACGCTCTCTCTACCCAATTAAGTTAGGTACTTTTTCTCTCTCTGTATAAGTTTGTGATTAAGGTATAGTGCATTAATTTATATTTGGGCAATTGTGATTTAGTTTGTAATAAGTTACTGTTTATTTTATATGTAATATTGTTTCTATCGTTGGGCCACTTTGGCCTGTTGTAAACAATCTAATGTAATTAAATAAATAAATGAATATATAAATTTAAGCTCCTTAAATAGTGGCCTGCATGAGGTTAGCTCTCAAACTTTAAGGGCTTAAATGAAGACTAAGAATAATTCACCGGTTGGACAGAAGAAAGAAAAAAGCCTATACTGAACGAATGCTGAGTATGAGGTCTGTATAAAAGCTTCCAGAAACGTCAAAAGCCACTTCATGTGGTCTAAAATTGGCTCTAAACGGGAAAAATATTTGAAAAAGTCTAGTAAAATGGCTCAGTGTTCGCATTCGCTATCGTAGACGTTAAATTAGAGTAAATACAATATCAAATATATATATATTTAATATCGAATTATTTTTTTAACATGGCCACGATTGCCATGTACATTTTTTAGGAAAAGGTCTTCAATAAAACATTTACGAAATGTACAATTGAGAAGACCCCAGGGGCCCGTTCCATCAAGCTACTGTCACAGAGTAGCTTGGTTGCTAAATCAACGATACCGTATATGGGTGGTTATTTTTTGATAAACATGTTTCAAGATGTAGTACGTTTACAAATTAACATTGAAATTATGTGTAGAATAGCTACAAAAAACATTTTCTGAAAAAACAGACTTAGATTTTACGACACCGCCTTCTTTGTTGAGTTTGCGGAATTTGTAAGTAATGGAAAACGTTCTTTCCAACACATTTTAGATTACCTCAACTAAATAATAAGAATTTTTTTTTGATTATTAGGACATCTAGTTTATTGTGGCGTTCTTTCTTAGAAACCTTGTTTAGATTATAAGTAACCTCCAACTAGTTATTATTCCGCAATTATTAAAAACAGTAGGGGTCAAATGTTGAGCTGTAAAATGATGGTGGAACATTTATCTCTGCACTTTGAAAATTTTGCAAAAGGTAATTTTACAATGCAGATTCGAAATAGGTCTCAGCTTTTTAGCAAACTGAAAATGATTACCGATTAAATACCCACAGTCGTCACTATCAACAAATTTGTTGGCGTGACATTAAGTAATAAATAAAATTTGCCGTAAGTCAATAGACGAAGAATTTTGACAACAAGGTACTGTATTCACCAATCAACATCAAATCTACTACGTAGCTAAGGAAGTTCCAGCTTATCAAATTTGTAGGCCCATAGGACCCGCATGTATACTGTACGTGATTCCAAGCTAGAGATAAGTTTCAAGTCCGGTTAAGTTGAATTAGACTGCTGACGTGATCGTTGCAACTTTTGCTCAAACTAGCTTAGGTAAGATTTACGAATTGATTTCTTAAATGAGTTTCTGATACAGTAGTAGCTGTATTAGGAAATAAAGTTCAACTTCTCGTCAATATTGAGAAGATTTATTTTTTTCTGATAATTAATCCGTTTTGATACTAAGTTTTTAATCTTAAGTTAACATCAACACTAAAGTTGATAAAATCTCTCTCTCATTGTAGAATTATAAATTACTACTTTTCGGTAGTAGCTTACAATTATTGGAAACTGTAAAAATTTCAATCCATCTAACCCAAAGCCGTCTAATTTTATTGTAATGAAGCATTTTTAAAAATTGTCTCAAATTTAACTTCATGTGACGATCTCGATATCTTTCTTATTGTATTGGTCACCATCATTACATGTGTATATAACAAATTCTATAAGAATTGACAACTAATGAAAATCCGTTTAAGGTACATACAATGCATTTATATTAAGATACAACCAAAGCGATTAATATAAATTATTACCTAATTAATTATTATTAAATTAACTAGGACATAATTATTATACTAGGATTAAAAGAAACATGTAGCAGGGTCCTGTTAATGTGACCTTTCAAAAAGTTATTCTTTAAGATTTATAATGTATTATATTTTTTCATTAAAATTTTTTTTCTTTTAAATTTATTTACCTTTCGTATTGTGAATTGAAAAACTGTTATAGGCCTAATTGATTTTAGTTCTCGTATATCAAAAATTAGGCTATTATTTATTTTATGTTTGTTGTTTGATAAATAGTATGGTCTGGCCAACTAAGTGGCGCAGCAGTTAAGGCGATAGACTCCAAGGTAAGTCCCGGATTTGTAGATAGGATCTGGAAAATTACAATACGTTAAAACCCACCAATAATGCACCACAACTCAATGCAGTCGCTAATGACTAAGCAGTTAATGCAGTTCTAATGATTTCAAATTTTATTCGACACTTAAAATATAAACCGGAAATATATAACCACGAACATGAAAGTAAGGTACCTAAGAAAAAAACTACAAAATGATAATTTTCGTAAAAGTAAAATACCCATTGGCATTAACACCTTCACTTTAGGCAGTTTCTATTTTTACTCCTAAATTAGCAGTTCACGACTCCCTCTTCTAATAGTTCTATTGTTTGTGGTATGTTTCTTGGTGTTAGCTTTTCTACTTAGGGATTGGAATGGGGATTTAGTCAGCCATGAAATATTAAATACGCCGATTCAGTAACTTCAGTCACAAAGGGAAAAATAAAGGTGATTTTAAAAAGATACACTTGAAATGTAGCTAGGGTCATATATGTTATGGTTCTTAAGAACTAAACTGAAATGTTTTATTTTTAAAATGTTACATTTTGCAGCTACACTGGAGATACAGATTCCGTACAGCCATTTAAGTTTTAGTACATTAGGACTAAAAAATTTTATTTTCATGTTACAATTTGATTTAGACTTTAAGATAATAACGGATTTAACATATAGGACGATTATTAGTTTCAGATGTCTGAATTTTTTTATGATTGTACCACGTTAGTCGTTTATGTATTTTCAAGCCTCGATCTTCATATTTTTGTAAAATATTTATGCTCTTTAAATGGAGGAAAAGGCAAATTCAAGGTTGAAATGAAAATGTAGCGTAAATGAGTTAATTTGCTTTACCAATAATCCTCGAATAGTTCAGCCAAATTTCAACTCGACCCAAATGATGTTTAATAAAATACTTGGTTTCCTCCAGAGCAGATGTGATGTGCAGGATTGCGGTCTATTAGTTACAGCTACATTAAGCTTTATGTTTTACAAATAAATATAAGAGAAATTTAGTCGTTATGTTGTCATTATTGGTAAAATAGTTCCAAATAAAGAATTAAAGTTAAAAAGTGCTTGGTAACCACTAAAAAAGGACCAGCAACGAACTTTACTATATCATAGTTCAATTTTTTTAATTATCTCAATATTGTGTCATTGAACGAATTAAGTATGCTAATTTGACTTACATTGTCACGTGAAAACTTTATTTTTTATTAATTAATACGAATATAATCTTACTAAAGATAACATTTTAGTATTACATTAATATTTAGGAATTTTTTTGAATATTTTTTTAGTTTCTTTCAATCTATAAGTAAATGTTGTAAAAGATATAAATAAAGAGAAGAAAATATTTAGACATTATTAATTTTTATATGAACTAACTCTCTGTTCAATATTTACTATGAATATATCTAAAGTTATTTTTAGATACGGCTTCATAGTAATAATCGTAGCAATATTTTTCTTAACTTAAAAGTTATTCACTGTAAATTTATAGCTCGTAAGTAATTATATATTTTTCTTGAGAGGATTTTCTCTGAAAGTTTTGAACAAAATACTACAACTTTAATAACAGTTGATTGCTTTCGTATCAAAGGAAATCAATGTGGTGATTATACTAAATTTAATAAAATAGAAACCGTAATATAACTATTTTATAAATCCATTCAAAGCTTAAAAGTTTAAATAAAAAGTAGATTTGTTTTATAACAAGATGAAATTTTTTTTTTTGGAATACTGTTCACAGAATATTATTTCTTGATGATAATCTTCTTTTTTTGTGGAGGATTCTACAAATATTTCCTCTTCCCGCAACTTACAGCATATCGTCTTCTGTCTTCCCAATCATCCTTCTTGAACTTCTTCGCTGCCACAACTTCTTGAACTCTCGGTATTCATTGTCACCGAGGGTGACCTGTGTTCCTTCTATTTTTTAATGGAAAACAAAAATTATCTCAGACAAAGCTTCGGTTGACACGAAAAGAAGGAATGATGTGTCGTGATGGCTGACACCTGCTTTCTCGTGTACTATAAGAACTCAAGAAAATAAGAGTAAATTGAATTCGCTTAAACGCTCGCAATCCTACCCAAGCTTTAGTTCTACAAGAGGTCCCCTGTTAAACTGAGTATTCCAGTAAAAGATTAGGTATTTAGCCCCAGCAGAAAGCTAAGTTGGTGAGCCGATTAGTGTTGTAGAACAATTATATAATATTTAGTTAGTCCGTGAAACCTGATGGTCTGTATTAATCCAGGTGGATAAACATTATCTTTATGATAAATTTTAAATGACGATACATTTTTTAATGATCAAAAGTTAATTGTAAATCGCATTCAGCACATATATTTTTAATAAAACATCGTACCCGTATTTAAATACTAAGTTTATTTAATATTAAACCTCATATATTTTTATATTTATAATTATTTTAAAAAAATAATATGCCACAGCAGCAGACCTATCTGAAGAACTATTTTATTTACTTAGACACGGCTTCATAAAGCTTAAAAGTTTGAAACGTTAGAGAATGTTAGAAAAAGTTAGTAATAATGTAAGTTAATTTTTTAGGTACAAGACATTAGTACCGCATATGGAGTATGCGTACTGGGTATCGGTAGCGATACTCCAGTAAGGATACTACAGTAAGGGATATCGGTAATTAGAACATAAAACCAAATAATTTATTTCGCAGCATTTTTGAAACGTACACAGTCATTTTTAAATATGCTTGCTATTAAATTTCATATTTTTTTCTAAATGCTGCAGGGTTGATTATAGAACCAGTACAGTTTCATTAATTTTTGAGACTTGAGATACATTCAGCATTCACATTAAATTAAGAAAGTTAAATCCAATATGGCGGATCCAAGATGGCGGACAAAAATGTCAAATATCACCCAGAATAGTTTTTTTGGTGCAACAAGCAATTAAAGTCATTCTGGTCACTTAGTCACGCTCACTTTTCTGTAATTCAGCCGTTTTCAGACGTAATGGACACCCGGTATATATACAAAGGAAATGTCGGGTTGAAAATTCACACACTGTCAGCGGGGCGTGAAAGGTAACCGTAGTCTAATTTTCCTCTCGATCTTCAAGCCTTGGTAAATAATAGACATTCTAGGTCTTTTCAGTCCACTGTATGTGTTCGTTTCAGTAGCATATCATCATATTTTCTGTTATTTTGTAGTTTTTGTATTCAATTATATTAGCCCAATTATTAGATATCATTAATTATTACTCAATTGTTAATATATTGTATCATTATTAGTTTTTGTATTTTGTTTTTAATTGTTTAGTGTATTTTGCTGTTTAGACATGTACTCAGGTGTAAGTAAATTGTTTAGATTGAATGATTTTTTGATTTCGGTTACGTTACATTCCAGTAAAATAGTTCATTGAAATTAGTGAGTAAGAACACGACGTATTCATGGAGAGTTCAACAAAGATAAAATTTTACACAGCAGAGCACGAAAAATTGCAAGTGAAGTTATTAAGGTAGGTGTGTGATGAAGAAGCTTTGGACAAAAACTGCGCTTGCCAGTAGCAAAAGTCACAGAAAAAGCGGCGTTTTACACAAATTTATCAAAACATACTATTTCAAATATCAAAACAGAAAGGAAGAATGTTAATTCTACTCCAAGAACAAGTATGTCAACACTCGGTAAAAAATGGAAGCTAGGGAAATTTCTAAATGTTTAAATTTAAATTTGTAAATATTTTTTACACAACGGTTTGATACTACTGTCAACAGTATGGGTAGAAGAGGGACAGAACTCAGCCGCATTCTTTACGCATTCGTATTTATTTGGGTTGCACTGTATAGCTTAATAGGTTTTACCGAAGTATTTACAAGAAACAATGTTACCTTTAATGATTTAAGTTAATAATACGAGTATTATTAATTTCGCATTTCGAAGCATTCGTTACGAAATGGTAACAGGTAAAGGAAAAATAGTATTAATGTTTAACCTACCGGGTTGGTTTAGTGGTAAAGTCGTCGCCCCGCAAATTAGCTGTATAACAGCTTACTTTTGGAGACAAAGGTATCTAGTTAAAATCCTAGTAAAGCTTTATATGGATACTAAAATTTTATGAGGATTTAAATACCGGGTAGAGATTATCGGTGTACTTTGGTTGTTGGGGTTCAATTAACCCAATTCTCTCAACAATGGTCTGCCTAGGTCAGTAGAAGACTACACCTGATTTACACGTCATACATTGTCACATTGTACGTAGCATTCGTCGGTTGAGTTAGGCGGCTGGAGCGGCAGGGCATCCGGCGGCGTAGTTGAGTTTGAAAGGGGGGGAAGGAACCTTCGCTGCTGCCTCGAAGAGAGCGGTCGCTGGCTAGGCGAATGCTGCTACACCACTACTTACGCTTAGAAGCGGTCGCCGACGTGGCGAAACACCTTCGCTGCTGCCTCGGAGAGGAGCTGCCACAGGTGAAGCGTGGGGATGGGAAGTATCAGTGTGGAGAGCAAAGAACAAACTCAATGTTGAGCTTTTCAATCTATCTCCGTCTCGACCTTCTCGGGTAGAAAACTGATACTAACTGACTGACTGACTTCAACTTGCTGCCTCAACTAGCCGAGTCCCGCCGTATGTGCTAGCCACTCGTACAAGCACTGTGAAAAGTTTCTGTCTGCGCTATCTCGCAGCAGCAGAAGCGACACCTCACAGCGCTTTTAACACCTGCAGCGGCCAAAACACTGACGACAGACTGGCGTAGAAATAGTATGATATCAACATAATTATCCTCATCTCGTTGGGTCTTGGGGTGGCTTATCGTTCATAAGTCAAACAGTTTCCACCATACACACTTTAGGGATTAAAATAATTAATGTTGTTCCTGATAAACTAATCTAGCGTAGTATTATTTATTGTATGTATTTAAATAATGAATTTAACGAACTTTTCACTAATGGAAAAGTGATAAAGAATGTGTATATTCATGCACACTAATCTGTATATCATAAACATTGAGGGAAATTGAAAAGTTATAAAAAATAAAGGGTGAAATATAAAGTGAAATATTTTTTATCGTCTGTTATTTTATATTATCCTATGCTTGGGTAATCCGTTAAGTAACAGAGAGGTTTCAACCTGCATATCTTCTGGGTTATATAAAGAGAGTAGGATACTCTTAAGCGGACACGCTTGACCTTTCTACTCTCACGCTTGATAACATAGCTCAGTTTTATCATGGCTGTACTGAAAAAGAATGCTTAAGAAATAGAAATACAATTATTTTACTTTATCTTACAATTTGTAACAAAATTACTTTTTTTCATAATTTCAAATAAATGGTGGACAACGGGTTTAGATTACCTACTTAATAACTTCAACTTTTAGGAAGTAAGTCAAATATTATTTGTGTTGTATTTATTAATAAAAATATTAATTAGTAACCTTGGATATTTGTACGGCGCTGTTCGATTCCCATACAATTTTGAAATTATAGTTATAAAATAATTTTTATGCCAAAAACAATTAAAACATGCCAAAAATTAAAGGATTTGTTCAGTATTATTAACTAACAGTTCATTTTAATGGCACGTTTTCGTAAAATAGTCTCTACTCTCATTAAGAAAAAATAATTAATTAAAATATTGTGACAGTGGCTTTTGTAAACGGCAAACAAAATTGTTCATAAAAATGTAATGGCATAATTAACATTTTTGATCAACGTAGTTTGAAGAGAAGGAAATGAAAGTGTATCGTACAAATAACAATTAATGCCTGTAGGTATATTAAGTTATTTACTCTTAACAAAAGTTTTGTTTAACTACCTCTCAGGACAGCAGTTGAAAGCATCTACATTGTTTGCAAAGGAGTTAATTAAATATTTATTATCAAATCTAATGAGACAGTTTCGTAACCTAAAGTACTAATTTATGATTCATATTTGAATGAAATTACTGAGTTGGGGTCTAAAACTTACCCTTTCATTAAATAACCTACCAAGCGATGTTTACATTAAAGAAAGAGTCATAGCTTTAAAGAACAAGTAGCTATATGCTACTTTATTCGTTGTTTTAGTTACAATTTTGTTATGAGGATAAGCAGGCTCTATTATTTTTACGGAAAAAATAACTAAAACATCATGTCACCGATTTACTTACTTTCAATATTTTTTGCAAAGCTCTTACAGATTTATCCGATTCCTGCACCTTACAGATGTCTATTTTCCCGGTCACGCCTCTGACACTCGCTACAATGGCGTCTTGGACACTATGTATCCATGTTTTTTCCAGAGTGACCTCTTTCCCTTTTATTTTCCGGAAGCCAAAGGAAATGCTCCTTTGGGCCATTTTTGGACATGACCGTTGCATAATACTTGTCTGCTCTCAATACTGTCTAAAATGGCTTAAATCTTAGGTGAGAAACGAGCCTGGAAGGGATAACTAATTCGCACAATCCTTCCCCGCTGACCGCCCCACCAAAATCGTTTTGCTCTACTTGGTACTTAGCGGGTTAGTTCATTGAACAGTACCAGTGGGTTAAACATAACAATTATTTAGACCATAGCCATATTTCAAAACTGGGACAGTAAAATACTTATCGAATCATTGTTCTTATTTCGTTTTCTTAACCATCCAGTGATGAGTTTTTTTCATGAAGTTTTAATATGTTTGATAAATTTTGTACGATTTCTCGCAAGTCCTTACAGAATTTACAAGTGTACAAAAATACTTAATCATCCTATTAGCTATAACACTGTTTCTTTTATGTAATATAAATATTACTTTATTTTCGATACATAAAAATAAAAAAATCATCAGAAAAATCCTACTGATCACAAGTTTAATAAACTTTATTACTTTACTGTGACAGCAAATCATTTTAGATTTAAGACTTGCTTTTTTTTGTTTAGGTTTACACGAAATAAATAAATGATAAGTAATTTATTTAAAAGATGGTGCACCCCTACTATAAGAGAACTGCAAAGAATAAAAAATTCCCTTCTTCCTTTACCACCACAGTTCTTCTCACCGAATGTCCTCCTAAACGTCCAATAAATCAAATAAATTGCACCATCAGTTTTTCAAATCCAGTGTAAAAGAAAACGTTTCTGGATTTAAAGTGAGAATGATTAAAGAAGTATAATCAACAATAATCGTCGTGCTATATTTTGCGTATTTTCTTGGCGTACAATTTGATTTTAAAAAATTTGTATATTTGGTTAGATTTAAATACTGTCAACATAACATCAGTGTTTTTTCTTATTCTTGCAGGTAAGAACCAATCGATCTTCTCTTTACAAGTAACAGGTAATTATCTAGGCATATCTAATTATTTTTATTGTTAACCAGATATGTAGGTTATATACTCAATTTAAGATCGCTACAATCAATTCAATTTAAGAATTAGGACGTTGACATTTTAAGAATATTTAATTTTCTATATTACAGCTATAATTTAAGATCGAGCTTTCAGTCAAAAATGAAGTAATTCAGCAGACTTTCCCTTGTGAGGCACATCAACTGGTTTTCGTTTTAAGCGATTTTATTTTGTTTCTAACTTTCATTAATAATTAGATTTAGTTTTTGTCAGTAAGAGTTTTCTGTGAAATATTTACTACTTTGCAACAAACCTTTAAAATACAAAATAAATGAGGTATTTATTTACTGTATCTTGTGCAGCTAAAGCAGAAGCTCTTCTTCTTCTTTGTTACGAATGTTGGCGATCATCATGGAAATTCGCACTTTGTCAACAGCAATACGTAAGAGTGGTGAGAAGGTTTAGTTGAACCAGGTGCACAGATTTTTAACCACAATATCCTTCTTCTTCCGGGGTCTATTACTCTGAAGATATTCCCCTGCAAAATACTTAAGTAAGGCATTTCTGCCTTCATCCTACATAATATGACTCAGGTACTGCAGCTTACGTGCTTTGACAGTTGTCAAAACTTCCATATCCTTTCCTATCCATCGCAGAACTTTGGTGTTGGTCACTCGCACCGACCAGGAAATTTTAAGAATTCTTTGATATAACCACATCTCAAGATAACTTTAAAAAGAAGAAAGTAAGACTAAAATATTCTGAATAGATTTTAAGAAAGTTTAACTAAATTACCAAAAATTAATGTAACTCTATGGAGTTAGGTTTCCAAAAAATAACATTTTTACTTTCAATAAAACAATAATTAAAGTTCTTATAAAAGAGCACAAAATCAAAATTGTAAACACTTTTTTTAAATTTCAAGCACTAAATAAAAAGTGTGCTTATTGTTATTCAAACCGGAACGTACTCGTATTAAAGTTCTAAAATACTATAAAATGAAAAAATATTTTTTAAATTTTTAGAGGTTTCCTTGAAATTTAACTGGCATATGTTCTAATTAATTGATCAAAAAGTGCACCGTAATGTTAAAACACCAAATTGTAAAAAGAACCAACAAAACAAGTGAGTTCATTGTCTTGATTAAAAATATTGATTGACTTGGATTCACAGTTGATGTCAATCCTAATAGAGGAACATATCCATCATAAGTTTATTACAGTTTCATAGGAGGTTCTCAAGCGTTCTTATTACAAAACGTAGGTTGGTTTCTTAGAAATTTGAGATTTAAGCAGAGGTTACGTTTCATTATTAACTTAGTAAACGTTGCGATTGAGGGTAAACGTAAACATGAGATATAAAATTCAAAGAGACAAGCTGACAGGTTCCCCAGCGTTCAGGATGATAAAGTAGAAGGCAACAGAGTAAATTTTTGTTACTCTACCGGCATTTTCTCAAATTTATACGGCTTCTTAATAAGCAGCTTGTATATTCTCTATAAGGTGTAAAACCTTGATTAGTTTCCATAAAAAATACATCAATTAAATTTCTAAATCGTATCTTTTCAAGCAGATGTATTCTATTATTGATATCATTAACCAAAACCTATTTTAATCGGTTAATATTGATAGAATTATGAGCCATACTCATAATTTTCCTTTTTGGAGGAATTTTTGGGTTAAATGGTAGCGAGCTTAGTATTTAAGTAGATCATTAAGAAGCCAGTTTACTTAACTTCTATATTGGGTTTTTAGAAATCTGAGAACATGTAGCATTTTTTTACCCTGAGACATTGGAGAGCGTACGTATCACAGAATTACCCGAATGTGATGTGCGTATTGCTGAAGAGTCTGCATACGTAAGGAAGTGCTTCTTGTAAATGATTATCTTCGTGAACAACAATTTTCTTAAAGTCTCCGAGACCTAACAGAATGTTTTGTAAAACAAGGAAAAATAGTAAATCAAAAGATACCGTCGTGGGAAGGCGGATATCATCGTTATCAGAACAAGTCTAGTTTTTATGACCTTTAATCTCCCCCTAAATAGTAATCCCTTTCCACCACGATTAAATATATTTTCTACGCAAAGAACCGGATGGTCTACTCTAGTTCTTTGATGCTTTGAGTATTGAAACCTTAGTGCACTACACTTGTCTTAAAAGAGAAGAGACTGTATATCAACCCTAAGGATCTTTATAACACCTAACAATAATTTATATTAACTCAATTCAACCACTCAGCATATGTTAAACCTAGGGGTTGTTAAAAAAACCATTAATTACACAAAAATATCACTAATGAATAATTAACTAGTACTTAAATTTTATGTGATTTTTCTTGTTACTGATTGTACTATGCAAGCAATTTAGTAATAAATTCACTTGATACATTTTTTTAGCTTTTATTTGTTATCGGGAACTATAAATTATTGCCAGCTACCCAAACTGATCGCTGTATATTTTTTGAAGTGCATTAGACATGAGTTTGAACAGGGACCCCCAGTAGTGTTTGTTCATGGATGGCTGTCAGCTGGTCACCATCCAAAGTCGCTTGGCCAACCCGTGTAACTTAACAAGTAATAGCAACATTCTACCAGCTGACTGACTGGGCTGGCCCAGTCAGTTCATTTTTATTTGTTTATGTTTGTGTCGAGTACGATTTCCGGTTCACGTGAAAGTGGCAGCTAATTTTTGTGCTCTTGTTATCAGTTAAATTTTTTGATTGTTTTTATGGTGTTTGTGATTCTTTATGTTTTCCTGAACTCGTAAAAATAAAAGTTTTTATTTTATTGTGTTTTTCATATGCATTACTTAGTATTTTTTTTTTATATTTTTATTTATTTGTTGATTTACCATAACCTATAGAAAATAGAAGGCCTAACCTATAGGTTTTTGTTTGCCATGGCAACCAATATTAGTTGTGATGATCAGTCAGCTGTAACGAATAATACTTCTTCTTCTTCAATACGTGATCCCCGATTACGGTCTTCTTTATTGCATGAATCAGCAGCTGTCGAATGGCAGGAAGTAAATTATAAAGGAAGAAAAAGAACCAATTCAGCCAACATAAATGATAGTAATAATTCAAAAACTAGTAAGAACGATATGCAAGATAACTTAACCCTTTTCAATACCTTTAATATGTTAAATAGTGTAAATGTGGATCAAAAAGAAAATAAAGATATAGAACCAAGACCACCACCAATATTTATCCCGGGGGTTCTTTCAATTTCAGATTTGAATAGAAATCTAAATAAAATAGTTACTTCTCAAGATTACATTATTAAAACTATTGGCAGGGATACGATAAAAATTAATGCTAAAAATCTTTCAATCCATGAAGTCATATTTAGAATGTTAAAAAACAATAATGTGCAATTTCATTCATATCAACCGCGACATTTGACGGCATATAGAGTTGTGCTTCGTAATGTTCACCATTCTACGGACCCGCAAGATATTAAAGAAGCACTAACATCACTCGGGCATGAAGTCAGAAATGTAACGAACATTCTGCATAGACAAACCAAGGAAAAATTGTCGTTGTTCTTTGTTGACCTTGAACCACATAGTAGCAATAAAGAAATTTATAATGTGAAATATTTACTTAACTTAAAAGTAGAATTTGAACCACCACATACAAGGTCAAATAACATACCACAATGTAAGCGTTGCCAAAGATACTTTCATACGCAGGGATATTGTCATCACAGTCCAAGGTGTGTAAAATGTGGAGAAAATCACGAATCTATGAACTGTAAAATTCCAGTTACAACTAAAGCTAAATGTGTTCATTGTGGAGAAGAACATCCAGCAAGTTACAAGGGGTGTAAAGTTTATCAAGAAATAATAAAAAATAAATTTTTTCGATCCAAACCTCTAATTACTCCAACGATATTTGACAGCGGAAAAACTCAATCCAATGTTACTTTAAGTAATCGAGTTAAACCAGGTATTTCTTATTCCAGAATTACTAAAGATTTTAATGCTAATAGTACTTTTCGTAATCGTAGTAATAATGATGCAAGTGAAAATTTAGAAAACAATAACAATTTAATGCAAGTAATGCAACTCACCTTTAGCAAAATTGAAAACATGATGCTAAAACAAGCAGAACAAGTGAACACGCTTGTCAATCTTTTGACAACTCTTATTTCAAAACTTAAAATATGAATCTCAGTTATAAAATGACCATCTGGAATGCAAATGGTCTTTCGCAACATTCTAGAGAGCTAGATATGTTTATTACTTTAAATAAAATGGATATTCTTCTTATATCAGAGACACATTTCACCGAGAGAAATCATTTTAAATTACAAAATTTTAATGTTTATAACACCAAGCATCCCGATGGAAGAGCTCATGCTGGAAGTGCCATATTAATTCGTAAGAGCATAAAACATTACGAGTTACCAGCTTATAAGACTGCTCATATCCAAGCAACGAGTATTTGTGTAGAAGACTGGAATGGACCATTAGTAATATCAGCTGTCTACTGTCCCCCACGACACAACATAAGCAAAAACCTATTTCAATTTTTTTTTAATACGCTAGGTAACAGATTTATAACAGGTGGTGACTTCAACGCCAAACACCAGTCCTGGGGCTCACGTCTCAACACACCTCGCGGAAGAGAATTATATAAAGCTGTTACAAATCTAAATTTACAGGCTATCTCAACTGGTGAACCAACATATTGGCCTAGTGATAACAATAGAATACCAGATCTTTTAGACTTTCTAATTACTAAAGGAATATCACCAAATTATATACATGTAAATTCTTGTGCAGATCTAAGTTCTGACCATTCTCCTGTAATAGCGACAGTAAGTTCTGGTGCAATCCGTATTGAAAAACAATTCAAACTTACGACCAGAAAAACAGATTGGCGTAATTTTAAAGACATGGTGGAAAGGGATTTAATAACAAACATTCCCCTTCGAACGCCTGAAGATATTGAAGTAGCAATAAATTATGTAAACAAAACATTTCAAAAGTGCGCATGGCAGTCAACTCCAAGTGAAAATGAAGTCAATTGTTTCCTTGATTTTCCTACTTCCATTAAAAGAAAAATTGAAGAAAAAAGGAGACTTCGAAGAATTTGGCAATATAGTAGAAACCAGCGAGATAAAAGAAATTTTAATATTGCTTGCCGTAATTTAAAAGAAATGATATCTGATTTTAGGAATGAAACTTTTCAAAATTATTTAAAAAATTTATTTCCAAATGATGATACTGATTATTCGTTGTGGAAAGCCACTAAAAAAATAAAACGTACTTTTAAAAGCATTCCTCCCCTAAGAAAGGCTGACAACACCTGGGCAAGAACTGATGAAGAGAAAGCAAAATTATTTGTTCAAGAACTGGAAGATCGTTTTACACCTTTCAATGATTGGGTCATGCACATGATGAACTTATAATGCAAAGGTTTCTTTGTGAAGAAATGCAAAATAACTTGCCTCCACTTCATTTTTCGTTACAAGAATTAAAACAAGGTGTTAAGAACCTTCATCCAGCGAAAGCTCCAGGCTATGATTATATCACTGGAAATATTCTTCAAGAACTCCCTCGTAAAGGACTAGTGGTTTTATTACTAATATTTAATGCTGTTCTCCGTCTAAATTACGTGCCATATCAGTGGAAAGTAGCTAAAATAATAATGCTTCAAAAACCTGGTAAACCTCCATCAGTATCTTCATCTTACCGCCCTATAAGTCTTCTTCCCATCCTTTCAAAATTATTCGAAAAAATGTTTCTTCTACGGTTAAGTCCTCATCTTGAAACTAATAATTTAATTCCAAACCATCAATTTGGGTTTAGAAAACAACATTCAACGATTGAACAAGTTCATCGCTTAGTTAAAGAAATCCGAAACAGTTTTGAGAATAAATTGTATTGCTCTGCCGTTTTCTTGGATGTTCAACAAGCATTTGATCGCGTATGGCATACAGGACTTCTATACAAAATTAAAGAAAAACTCCCAGGAAATATTTATCGTATCTTACGTTCATATCTTACGGAAAGAATGTTCCAAGTTAAATTAAATGATACAATTACTGATTTGAAATCAATAAAAGCTGGTGTCCCTCAAGGAAGTGTTCTTGGACCTGTTCTCTACACTATTTATACATCAGACTTACCGAATGGAAATGATGTTCTCACCGCTACATTTGCAGATGACACTGCTATTCTAGCTTCTGATGGTAACCCAGTGATTGCTTCAGAAAAATTACAACACAGTTTAATACAAATTGAACACTGGTTAAGTAAATGGAAGATTAAAGTTAACGAAGGAAAATCGAATCATGTCACATTTACTTTAAAGAGGAACACATGTCCACCAGTAACGCTTAATGTTATCCAAATTCCACAAAATGACGACGTCAAATATTTAGGGATGCATTTGGATAAAAGACTTACATGGGCTAAACACATAAGAACTAAACGCAAACAACTCAACATTAAATTCAGCAAACATTTTTGGTTAATTGGAAATAAATCTAAACTTTCGATAGATAACAAACTATTGTTGTACAAAACGATACTAAAACCAATTTGGACGTATGGTATACAGCTTTGGGGAACTGCGTCAAATTCAAATATTGAAATTTTACAAAGATTCCAATCCAAGACACTCAGGACAATACTAGCTGTTCCTTGGTACGTCAAAAACTTGCGAATCCATGAAGACTGTAACATCAAACCAATCAAAGAAGTGATCAGTGAATTTAGTGATAAGTACATTTCAAAATTAAACAATCATGAGAACTTTCTGGCAGTTAATCTCTTGGACAACAGTGACACATTACGTAGACTTCAAAGATTTGATCCTCTAGATTTACCTTTCAGACTCTAAAAAACACACACAAACACAAGCACTTACTCTTACACAAACATATAAAACTAAACTTGATATAACGATATTTTTAAAAATATTGCTCCCTATATAGGGTAAACCATTGGGTTTTTATCCTTTTATGTGAATTATTCATTTGATCAATTGTACTTATTGCTATAAAGCAGATTGTACATAACATATTGTGTGATAAAAAAAAATAAAAAAAAAATGTTTGTGTCAGTTACTTGACACATAAAAACAATTAACACTTTACTGCACACATTCTCTCAGTCACTTCTTAAACTCACCAAATTTAGTGTTAGAAACATTCATGCAACTAGATAAGCACACACTATTTAAAACTACAATACGTCTCTCCAAAGGATCTTAATCTCGAGTGTTTTTTACGATTCGCGTCCTCAGTGTTGACAACACTTGGGTAGTACAATTATCCTTATAAAACGCAACCCAAGAATAAAGCCGACGATGATACAAAGATGACACAAATTTCTTCTGAACAGTTTCCAATAAATTGCTTCTGATTTCCCTTTTATAGTTCCAAATAGTGAAACGGTATTTGCAAACAAAGTTCTGTCAATTGCTTTGAATAATCTTAAAATCATACTGCCTGAACTGAATTATATATCTAGTCACCCGATGAAGTAATACAAGATCTACTAGATGTCCCACGGAATTTGAACCATAGAGAAGTAGCATTGATTTTCATTAGTTTTTTAATACTTTTTCCTCACGAATAAATGAAGACTCGTTATAGTCAGGAATCATTAGAAAATGTTTAAACCTTTTAAAAAATATGTAAATTTTGATACATTTTAAGCTGTATTTTAGCTTAAATACAGAAATATATAAATTTGTAACCATTTCCCATTTAAGTATTGGAAATTTTATCAAATATTTTATTGTTATAGTTGGAGTAATGGTAACGTTCTGGTCCAGAGATGTAAAGATTGGTGGAACAAAACCCATCAGCGATCAAATTTTTTTATTGTTCAAAAAATGTTGGAAATATTTAAAAAAAATTAATTATTTATTTATTTTTTAATTTTGACAACTTGATTTATCATCTAAAATTATTGCATCAAACAGCTTTCTCTGAAAATTAAATGTTGCTGAAGGAAATATTTAGATATTTAAATTAATACTGAATTTGCTTCCAAAATAAATAGAAATTTTTAAATAAATAACTTTAGATGATAAAACAAATTGCCAAAATAAAAAAAAACATTTTTTTAAAATTTCAATATTTATTGAATAATAAAAATATTCTAACCCGTTTATGGTTTCGACCCACCTATCCTTACATCTCCGGACCATAACGTTTCCATTACTCCAAACGTAACAATGCTTAAAGTTGAAAAAATTTACAATACTTTGGATGTTTACAAATTTATTTATTTTTGTATTTAAGCTAAAATACAAATTAAAATGTATCAAAATTTAATTTTTTTAAAGGTTTAAACATTTTATAATGATTCCTGACTACAAAAAGTTATCATTTATTCGTGGGAAGAAAATATTAACAGACTATTTAAAATCAATGCTATTTCTCTGTGGTTTAATCCGGGGGACACTCATATTTATATTAAAAAGTAACTACTTAAATACAATTTAATTATTATTGGAATATAAGTGGTAATCTCCTCATTCATCTACAGCCTGTATATTTATTTAATTCGTACGTTATTAAATACAAAAATCGCTACAACACGAACAAATGTGATAAGTACTTATGTAACGCCAGTCTACCATTTGCATGGTTAAGATATGGATGACTTGATTTGAATGATATTAATCACTACCGTCAATCACTGTATCTACATTAATGATAACAGTAATAACAAAATAAAAAATTTATTTACCTATAGCTACAATTTACTTAAAATTTTAACGATGAATAATATAAGGAAACTACGGTAGTTCTTTATTTTATCTTACAAAAGAACAAAAGATATAATTATATGAGTTACGACTATATTTCATTAGTTAACTAATTTCGAAGTAGTCGTAAGTCAAGGAAAACTCATTGTAACATAAAACTACTTTTAGTTTCACTTGCCGTATTTGAATGTAGGCCTACAGAGAAGGAAAATATTGTTTTAAAGTTGAGTTTTCCAAATCTAGTTTTCACCGGAAATAGACGTTTTACGCCTCCTGAACACAAAAAGACATGTTTTTAGTGATTGGTCTGTTTGTATGAACAAAATTTCTCAGTAACAGAATATCGTACGTAATTGAAACTTGGAACTTAAATTAGGTGCCACTTGGGGCCCTGACATTTTCATCAAAATCAGTCAACCGGAAGTAATCGTTTATTCGTGTGATTATTTAAGTTTATTTAAAGTCTCGTCAACAGCTTGCTCTTTAGCGACTACTATGAGTTAGGTAACTGGAACGTTGAGATTTGGCAAGTCATAATTTCTAGACCCTATCCGGGAATCGAAACTGAGAACTCCGCTTAGTAGGCTAGCGCGCTAATCTCTACGCCACGGAGGCGACCACTATATTTTTTGTATTACATATTTTGTAGAGAATAAAAGAACTACAATTTTTATTCTCTAAAAGATAGTAATGCCATGGTTACTGAAATTCTAGGGGCTGTCCTCTCGTAGTAAAATAATTTTTTTAAGAATGATTTTTTTTTTTAAATTCCTTAGAGCGGAAATACATTTTAGGGCAATAGCACAATATGTAATTAAAGTTGTAGAAAATTAAAAACTTAATAATTCTATTACAAGCATTGTTTTACAACTCTTAGTTTGCGTGATGTAGTGATTTTCGTAGGTATTTTTAAGTTCTGCAGTGGTTCATTTCCATTTTACGTCATGATTAAAACTTGGTTAGGTTTTTAATTTTACATTGTTTACTAATGATTAAATATGGGTATATTTTTTATCTACACTGGCAAGAGAAAGTCGTAAGAGTATTTCATGTGAAAACTTTTAGCTGTAAAATTGGACGGGTAAACGTGTTTTAAATCATTTTATCTTTACTGAAACATTCAGTCAATGATTGACAGTTTAAGACCAATAAATGGGTTCACAAGTAATCGAAATGGCATTGCATGTAATCATTGTTGTATCCCTAATGATGTGATATTGCATGTATCTACCTGTCAGTATATCAGTTTAGTTTCGGTTAACCAACCTCCACGCTGGGGTTTCATGTCAATGCATTAACCCTTAGGTTAATTATTATTTTATAAAGGTAAGCCTACAAAATATTTATGTCATTTTCAGAATTACTTTATAGAACTCCCAGACTGTGTTACATGACGTATACCACAATTTATTCTGCGTACAGGTATCATAGAAATACTAAATATTTTGCTTTCTTGCTGGGTACCAGCGGATTTTACCGTTTCCCAAATTCCTCCGCCTCATCAGTCCTCACAATAACTCTCTGAGATTTCTCGTTGCCATAATAAAATCTACGATTCCCTTTTTTAAGTTTTCCAAAGGCGTACCCTTCTCTTCTATTTATATTTATGTGGAAACGAATCGCTTATTGGAAAAATGTATCTCCTGACATTTTTTGAACGTGCCGATGCTATACCGTTTGTCTTGTTTCTAATCTAATATGGAATCCTTAGAAACGGTTTTTTTCTTTGTCTTCATTTCTTACGTGCTCCAATCCACACATCATCCTATATTCTTTCTTTTATTCGATATTTTAAAAATATTTAGGGCACAAATAGGCTAGTTATGTAAAACATCTAAAAATTAAAGAGATCTTACCATTTTTTTAAGCTAATTATATTATATTATAATACTTTTTGTTGCAACTAGAATTCAGTTATTTTCAGGTCGTAATATTCCCTTTCGGTTAGTGATTCATACTGATTCCAACAAAATGCCAGTTTTCTGAACTATTTTTTTTGTATTTGTACAGCCTGGTTTTGCTTTCAAAGTGTAAGGTTGCTTGTAAAGTAAACGCTTCAAGTTTAGTTTGTTGTGAAGCATAGAAAGCGGGTGGTAGCTAGTTAATAACAAAAATCAAATTCTAGAAAATTCCAAACAATAATTTATGATTTTGAAAGGAATGAAAATGTTAAACAGCGGAAATTGTATAATCATGAATGACAAATATCACGTATCTGACCACAACAATTTGTTTTTAATAACAATAACAACGTCCATGATATTTTATTGTTGTGTCACCTATTAAAATTCAATTGACCAATCATTTTATTGTATGGTGACAAATAATACCCACACGTTTACATACAATGCCTACTAGAATGAATGTTTTCGCCCACGTTCAGAACAACTCCTACTTCGGATTCAAATGCACACCTGTCTATCTAACCCCTACAAATATATTAATAGCAATACGGTTTATCTCTCAATGTTATTTTTATTCTTCGCTTTACGTGGATGATGTGTATAAAGCTTACTTTCTTTAAATACAACAGGCTTATCACTCATTTATAAAGGAATATAAATAACAGTGCCCCTGATCTCATTTAGACAGAACGATTTTCAGCCTTATTTATTTTACAATTTACCATAACCATGATTGTTTATGTTAAAAGTCAAAAAACTGGAATGAATTCCTAGAGGTTTCCCTGTGTAAATGAAGGAATAGCAAAGTTCTTTCTATCGGGTTGATCATAATTACGTCAGAACTCCTAAAAACACTTACGTTTTCACCTTTCAATTGACACTACATTTCATTTCAAACAGGGTCTGTTTGTTTAATGAAATCTAGAAATTTCAATAGAAACCACTTCTCATTACCTTGAATTACACTTTTGCCGCTTCTATTCAAAAATACCTCACCTGTTTGATCGAGCATGAAAAAATAAACCAAACCATTTTTATTACCCTTCAAAAACAATTCAATTAGTTTACTATTCCATTTTCAGGTAGCAGCCAAATTTTAATTATTTGAAACAACTATTTTTTTCCAGTAATACTACTCTTATTCAGCTGTAGTACAAATTATCCTGTTTTTCAACAAAGCTGATTTATTGATTGGATTTTTATAAGATGTTAAAAATTTTAATGAAGGTCATTAAATAAATAAATGTATTGTCATCGCCACCCCTTCTAATTAATAATTTACTGTGTTGCCGGCCTTCAATACTTCTTCCGGCCTTTGTCTGGCGATAGGCCCTTTAGCGGCGCACCGATAAATCTTTCGGCTCCGCACCGACAGAGGCCTTTGACATCAAGGCCAAGCCAGTAGCCGCTCTCTACCACAGCGCTCTCGGCGACTATATAAAGAGCGCTGCACTGAGCCGAGAGGTTCAATTCCGCTTAAGACTACGAGGGATTCACTTCGAACCAGACAGCAGACAAGACGTCCACCACGGCACACGGCTGCCGGACACCAGTGAAGACTAATCGACGACCCCGCAAGAGAGAAGATGATGCTTTCCCTCGCCGACCCGTCACCGTAAGCCGTCGACCGGACCGTCCTCGCCCGCTGACGCGAGCGATGCCCATAGCGGTCCCTCGACCGAGCCTTACGCCCACCGGACCCGACGAAGCAGCCATCGACGCACTACTGCAAGGGAAGAAGATGATGTCTCCACTGGACGACGACACGCCGTGTCGCCCAGCCTCCGACCGCCGCGACGACTACGACTGGCGCTTAAACAGCCCTTTTCAGGACCACCAAACAAATAAGATTTGCCAATTAATTTTGCCATTCGGTGACAGTATTATTAGGTACAATAATACAATGACAGACGACAAGTCAAATAATCTTTAAAATAGGAAATGGGAATATTACCTATACTACTGCACAGAACTCAAAAAGGAGACTGACCAGACATTCGCTTGCAGTGACCATGAAAACCTATGCGACATCCTTGACCAGGTCAACCAAAAATTATAAATTAATATGCTTAATAGGCTACTGTTTAACGCTCTTATTTAAAATCTTATTAAATTTGTACAAAATTATTTGTTCATTAGATAGTTTGCACTTTAGTTTGCAACAAAATAGACAAAAACTAATAACAATGACAAATTGAACATACTTTGATACATATTTTAACGTAAACGTCAATATTTTTGACAAAAGTGAATAAGTTTTGATGATAAATTAATAAATAGGAATAATAATAGTCTACGAGGTGTGGCTATTGAATAATGAGGCTGTCGTTGTAAAAAATTTTGTTTTTATTTTATACATAATCACTAATTCCCTGGGTTCCTGAAGATCAAACAATTAATCAATATTACTTCCTTGAGGTACTTTCTAAACTATGTCAACGAGTAAAGAAAAAACCCCCCGAAATGTGGAAGGACAAATCATGGGTTCTCCACCAAGACAATGCGCCAGCTCATTCCGCGTTATCTGTCAAGAGGTTCCTAGCCAAGCACAGCATCTCAGTGTTAGAACATCCATCTAATTCACCAGATCTTGCATCATGTGACTTCTACCTGTTCCCCAAGGTGAAATCTGCATTAAAAGGGACAAGATTTGAGTCTGTGGAAGCTGTAAAAGAGAAAGCGGCACGTGTCCTGAAGGAGCTGACAGAAGATGACTTCCAGCACTGTTTCCAACAATGGAAAATTTGCATGGAGCGTTGTAGGGATAGAGAAGAAATGTATATTGAAGGTGACAATAAGTGATTATGTATAAAATTAAAATTAAATTTTTACAACGTCAGACTCGTTATTTAATAGCCACACCTCGTATATTCATTTGTAACAAACCTACTCTGATCATTCACATTCGAGCAAGACAACTAAACCCATTTTTTCGTAAATGAATTTCACCGAATATTACAAAAAACATTGACATTATAAAATTGTTTTTTTAGCAGATACTTTTTAAGTTTACTGTGAATATAGTGCAGTGGAAAACCTTTCAAGTAATTTAAGTAATTCGGTTGTTATAAAATTTGACAGGCGCAGTACGGTGTATTTTTGTATCCTTGTTTTGCATTTTGTAATTTTATGTTACAGAATTCTTGTGACTGGTCTAATACGAATGTATATTTTTACTTTCTCTTGTTCGATATGAACATAAAATAGGGTATACTAATAGTAGTAGTAATGAAAAAGGCTACTACTTTTACATGAAATATTTTTTCTACAATGTTTAGTTTAGCGTCAACTAGTGATTTTCTGTATTTCACTCAATAAAATCGGTAAAAATAAAATCGGTAGTCGTTAGTGTTTCACACCACATTTTTATTTAGAATAAAAAATAAATTATCATCCCTTCTCGGAAATGATACACTATTACAAAATATCAATGCATAAAAACGTCAATTTATTTAGTTCTTTAAATAAAATGGTTAGAACAATCATGTCATATTACTTCTGAGTTGGTCCTAACACGCCAATCTGTATCCTGAAGTAAGCAAGTGCTCTTATCCCTAAGTCATAACCTCTCCCTCCCACAAAACAAAAAGAACGTTACCTATATTTTAAATGTGAGAATATACCTATATATTCCTAAATACGAGTACTATATACCTAATATACCTATATACCTAAATATAGGTAGGTATAAGTATATTGAATATTTAAAAGTAGGTATTAGTATGCTAAGTAATTAGTTTAAGCATTTTAAGGCGTAGAATTAGGATTTAAGTAAATTAAGTCTATTGAAAACTAGTTTGATTTGGCTGTTTCAGCAAAGTTCTCTATTTAACATTACTTTTAAAAGTGTTTTACTAGTTACGGTAGGTATAGGTCTTGATTTTTATTTATGTGAATATTCTTTATTTTAGTTATCTATTTCCTTACGACTAGTAAAGCACATAGTTCCAATAATGTTTTGTCTTTAATTTTATTATGGTTTTGTACATTGAGCTGTACAATTTCCGTATATGATATTTAAATGGTGGTGGCGAGTTTCGCTGTAAAGAGAAGAGGTATCCAGTGGTACATTCTCCATTTACAACTACGGGTATTATCCGTTATTTAGAACAAGAGGTCTCTACTCTATTTTCGCTTGAGATGTCGCACAGGTGGGAAGTTTCTTGTAGCTAGATCACGGGCTAATTGGTTTGGATGGGCATCTAGTCGTTCATGAAATTTACTATACAAGGACGCGGTTAGCTCCTTTACTGTCGCAATTTTGAAATCGTCGTGGTTTCATTGCTTACATAAAAAGGAGCACCAGATGCAAGTCTTAAGAATTTTAATTTAAAGGCCTGGATGGACTTTAAATTACTCTCTGCCGCTACTCCAAGAGCTCCAAGAGCTGGACACCGTAAGTCCAGATTGGTCTCAAAAGGGTTTTGTACATTAAAATTTTGGAAGGAGGTTCAATTTAATTTCTTGAAGGATAAATTGAAACTCTTTGGATTATTCTGTACATGTAGCTGCTGACTAGACAACAGAAAATAATTTTTAAAACTGTAACAGTTTTAAAGAATAATACTAGTTCATTTTTCAGTACATAATTTTATGTACAAAAGAAGAAGCAGGATTAAATCTTGTTGCATAAGGAAAGAGCTCCCTCTTGCTCATGTTAGACAGAATTTCAGTAAATTACTAAAATTTTTGAGGAATGCAGAAGAATAAACTGAAGAAATGAAGAATGGTAAATTTTGTTAAAACATTATTGTAAGAAGAACAACGTAAGACAGTAAAATGTGATGAACGATATAATTATGTAATTAAACGATGACGTCACGCAAAATGTTGCACTCATTAGTTTTCTCTTCTCCCCGTTTTAAATTAAATTTCTTGAAAATACAAGACGAGAGAGCAAAGAAAATTTAATTAATGAGATTTTAAGACGGGAAGATGGTCTAAATCAGAAATACGCAACCCGTGGTTAATGTCAATGTCTCTCCACCAATTTAATCAGATGGTACGTTGTAAACTTATAATAAAGGCGGAGCCAAATTCTATCAAAATGACAAGTTGAAAACAGTTTATTTTTCTTTCAAAAATAAACAATTAAAAGCCAAAACACAATTAATTGTTTATTAGTTAGAATAAGTTTACATCAATGTAAGAAACAGAAAAAAATAGAGTAGGTAGCACGTAATTTAACATTTTCTATAAGATAAGTTAGTTTTTTTGTCAATTTTTTTTAGTGTAATTCATTTATCTTTCTCACTGATGGAAACAAACGCTCTGCTCTGCTATTGGCTCTACGTAATAGTAGTTCAAAAGATACTTAGTGTGGACCATCCCAGCCGCGAGAACCAATTTGCATTAATTTAAATCGTAGTATATATTTCGTTACATATGTACCAAAAGAAGTTAGTAATTATTCTTAGAATTATTACTGGGCAATTTAAAAGCGAGGTAAGGTTGCTGCGAGCTGTGCAGTCTTAAATTTGTCACGCATATATCCAGATGGGCCAGAGGAATTAAATTGTGAATGAAGAGTCCTTGTTTTTAGTGCAAATGAGAATACGTTTCAAGAAGACTGTAAAGAACCTCTGGATCTTTTTATTATTGTCTGACATTTTAATGTTATGAGGTTGGAATAAAAGATTCTTCTTAAATTGTTTACTATGTTACTCTGCACATTGGTATTGCAGATATTTGGTTGTCAAATAAAAATAGTTGAAGGAATATGTTACAAAAGAACAGGTATTTACGGATATTAAAGGTTTATAACTACAGTAAAGCCAGCAGGAAAAACGACGGGCAGTGAAACCTTTCTTTGTCCGGGGTTAAAGCATCACAGCATACCCTCTTATTTCATGTCTCGCAACTCTGTATTGTAAAATCCCCTACCAGAGGGTGAGTCTTCACTACCATTCCAAATCAACCACTTTCCCCATTCCTACCTTCTGTCTTCATCTCATGACGCTCTTCTCTCTCTACTTTTTCTCAACTTTTTACAACATTCTAAGCTACTTTTTATGTAAAAAGAAAATAACACTTTTCAACCTTTATTGTTTTTTTGGCTTCAATTTACATTTGTATTTAATTTTTATTTACAACTGTACAACTTTTAAAGCACAACTAGTAAATGAGATGGAATGAATGAGGAATGGCGGGAATGTGAATCGATCCAGTGACCGATTTCGGCGTGAAAAGTTTCAAGGAATGTGGTGCCAATTTTTTGATGATAATGATTTATAAACTATTAGGGATGATATTTTTCTATGATATCATTTTCTTTTTTATGAAATGAAACGGGTATGACAAGTTATTTTTTTTAAATTCATTTATTTAACGTTGCATCAATTACAACGGTCATTAGTGACGACGTTGGGGTGTAATTAACTTTTTTACGATGGAGGATGAAATGATTTTTTGTAACGTATGAAAATATGCCGTGCCTGAGTGGAATTCTAACCCAGGACCGCATGATGAGAGGCGAGCACGTTACCAACTGCGGCAATGCGGCCGACAAGTGAAACTGAAATGTTTTTTTTTGTTATTTTTATGGTGGTCGGAGAAGATCCCTATTCCATCTTCGTTTCAGTCGTCTCTTAACAGGGAGATCGTTAGTTGAAAGAGATTGGACATTTGGATTTATGTGTTCAATGTCTTTGTGTGAAATGAGTTGTATGTTGCGTTAATAATGTATCGAACCGTTGGTATTTTCAGGTCTTTGTGAAGGGTGTGATTGGTTACGTAAGAAGGTGCGTTTGTTGTTGCTCTTTTGACTGGTGTCTTTGAAGAATATTCAGTGTTGTATTGTGACAGGCTCCAAAAATTGGTCCACCATATAGCCAAATTGGCCGTACTAGTGATTTATAGAGGATGACTTCTAAGTGTAGAGGTAGCGTGAACTTGCGAACTAAGAGGCTATACAACATACAAAATCGTGAGTCTGAGATTGCTCTGACGTGCGTAACGTGTGGTTTCCACGTGAGACGTCTGTCAAGTATTAAACCATAGTACCTAACTTCATCTGTAACTGTAAACCTAGCATCATCGATGCGTCAATTTGGGTAACCAACAGGCTGAAGTGTGAAAGTTATCTGTTGTGATTTGGAAACGTTCAGTTTAATCTTCCACATGTGGAGTCATTCTTTGATTCCATCTAAATTTGTTTTTACCAGTTCTGACGCTCTAATAGGGTCGGGCGATTCAGACAAAATAGCAGTGTCGTCTGTATATGTTCAAGTAATAGTGTCAGGTGAGGTGAAGAAGTCAATGGATATACAAGTAGGTTATGAAAAATTGGGCTTAAAATTGATCCAATCTAAAATAAAAACAAATATTAACACATTCAATGCTGAGCAATTATGAGGTATCTCTCCTAGCGGGCTGTTTACTCGTACAGCGTGTTCTCCGCTTGCTTTATGTAAGGTCTACAACTTATGTTACTAACGTATTCATAGAGTTATTTTATTTACGACCTATACATGAATTTATGTTTGCTAATAACATAAAAATAAACACTTAAATGTTTTTTTATGTTAATTTTCGCGTGTTATAATAAATGTATTTCTTGTTTAAATTTTTCCATTTACTGTTACGATTTTTGCGTAATTTCTTATATAATTTTAAACTACAAATAATGTATTTTTGAATTAAATCCAAAAGTCTAAGCGGTTTTGAAACCATACCGGCAAAGATATTGAATTTACGGCTTCAACTGTACCCTGAAAACCCGTTAAAAATAATGAACGAGTGTACTATACGAGGGTAAAAGATCGTGTAACGAAAATTCAAGAACGAACTGCACGGTTACAAAGAAAATCCTTTCCGAGGGCTATAGCAAAAAAACTAATATCCGACAGACGGTGTCTCTCCAAAATTACTTAAAATGATAACAAATCAGAACCCGCTAGGCAGCCTGGCGGTAACACTTACCCATGTCCCACTAGGCGAGTCTCTACCACTGAATGTGTTAAACGCTGGTGTATTTGCATTAGATTTTACTCTAAAATTATCAGAAAATAATATATCAGTTATCAAGCAGTAACTTTTCACATTGTCCAATATGGTTATTACAAGTGTCAAAAACTTTACCTTTAAGAGTTTTGTATCTGCAAAACGTAAGTTATTATGAGTTTTTCCGGAGAAAAATAAGTCTGATACCGATGACATCGGAAATTATGGTTCAAATCTGATATTATTTCGTTCATGTGAATAACGCAATCACTCGACTCTTTATTGGAATCCATTTTTTTGTCATACTTGATAAATCCACTACACAAAATTTCTGTTATTTGTTACCGCAATAATTTTAATATTCTTCTTACCAGAAAAGTTATAACATTTTCCTCGAGAATTTCATTTCTAGCTATGGTTCTGATTTTTAGCATCCGTAAACGATTATTTCAATGATTTTTATTTTGTTTTACTTTTATTCATTACAAATTAGTTGGAACGTAATATACTAGTAACATAAATTTACAACCCCATATTTTGAGTTACCTGTTTACATTTTACGAAACAAAATATATAAGTTATTATTATAACTGTAAATCTATTGATTCAGAATTTCATAGTTTATATTTCGTTTTGTATTACGTATTTAGATAGCGGTAACTATTGCTAATGAGAAAATTTAATTTTATATTTTGTTTTCTGTCCGACTGTTAATACAACTGCAATTACTGAAAATCCGTGCAATGAGAGAAGAGTGATTGAGAAGAATAAATTGAAAAAATGCCCGATCTGACCAGTAGTCGAATCTGAAGTCCCTGGCTTAGACGATAGTTGCGCTAACCACTACACCACGGGATCTGCTTATTAATAAATAAAAAATTGCCTTTATTAAAATTTATATAAAAAATATTTATTAAGCGTTTTTAAACAACTGTCACAAATGACCAGCATTTTTTTCTGCAACAAGTTTTTCTATAGTTAGTAGGCTACTTCTGATTGAAATTTTTCAATACAAAGGTCGTAAGTTATTCTCGTTACTATCACAACTGAAAAAGAAACCTTTAGTTTTTAGTGGAAACACATTGATAATAAATTATTATAGGTTATTTAATATTTGGAATATTCTTGATACTTTAAGGTTTAATCGTTATTTTCTCTAAGGTTAAAGAGTTATTTTTACACCATTAATGAGTGATCGTATGTTTTAAATAGGTATTGACAAATTACGCACAAACATAAGATTTTCATAAATAATTTCTGTGGAAATTGCTATTATTGAATATGGCCGGTAGGTGCTTTTCACAATACATCTGAGTATTATGGGAGACTGAGATGTTTGACTCTAAAATACATTCATGTGTTTTTTTAATTCACGCCAATAAATTATTTGAATATTTATTTTTTTATTTTTAGTGTACGATGTGTTTAACCATTCTGTAATGATGATTGCGCTGCAGTTGTGTTACAATTCAAATAATA
Organism: Catonia carolina; assembly: GCA_035578175.1. Lineage (NCBI taxonomy): Eukaryota > Metazoa > Arthropoda > Insecta > Hemiptera > Achilidae > Catonia > Catonia carolina. The sequence continues at coordinate 304,699,801 of JAQMRL010000001.1, read as the reverse complement.
CTGTAGTATATTCAATTTATAATGAGTTATGTGTTAATGCATCTATAACCTAGTGCAGTCAAAGATAGACGTGCGGTTTTGGGTGGTTTCAAATACTTGTTTTATGTCCTAAAGTTTTAATATAAGATTGAACAGATTTATCTGGTGATCTTTATTTTCGTGCAGAGTTTTCTGAATAATTTTCTTTAGATTTTTAGGTCAAAGTAATTTTTAAGATACAAATTTTGAGTAACTAGTTAAAAAATTTGAATGAAAAAAATTGGAGTTGCAAAAACTGCAGAAATGGTAATTTAAAAGTTAGGCCCTGCATGCCATTTTCACAACCGTGAACTATCAACCATCTTATTGCGTACCACAGGTTGAGAATCAAATCACTCTTGTAAAGAAAAGTAATTTGGAGTGAACTGATAAAATTAGTTGAACTCAGGTATAGAGAGGCATAGTTAAATGAAATCAGGTACGCAATGAGTTTTCTCTTCAACGGTTCACGTTGGCTAGCATCAGCAGCAGCTCGGTTTAGCGGGAAAGTTAAATTAGACGATTAAAAGCAGTGCACTGGGTTGAGGGTATAGGAGTAGGAATTGTGTCAATACACTGTTTCCCCCACTACGCCATACGACCCGGGAATCCATCCGAGTTTTCCTCTTACCCCTTTTCGAAAGGCGACAAAGGGAACCAACCATTCTTTCTTACTCTCGTTCCTTTTCCTTCCTTATATTCATTCGGATTTCATTTACCACCACGTTCTTAAATCTGCTCCATTTCCTCCTTGAATTTCGGATTGATTTTTTTATTAAATTAAAAATTAAGTTTTTCTCAAAATTGTGAGGGACGTTTTAGATAAGCTTGCATCAAGATTTTTCATTCGATTAAACGTATTACAAAGTTAATGAGATTTATAAGCGTAATAATTTTAGCTTAGCAAAATAATGTAATGTTCAGATTGTGTTGATCAAGCTGGCAATTAGTAACGCAATTCATTGCAAAGCCAAATCTGTAGTTTAATGACAAACCTATTTTGTTAGATAAGTATCACGCAGTTAACTAAGGTCTATTCATTTATTGTTGAAAGTAAGCACTTCACGTGAACAACTATTTCACCCAATGAATGTGGCACTGTTCACATGTCTGACTACCTGCATACCAGTTCACATGCCGAATATAACAGTGATATAATTCACCCTATAAATACAAATAGAGCATATATATATCAGGCTATTTATACAAATAGATTGTTTATTTACACACAGACGCCTGTGAACCGGTACTCTTATTCTTAACCGTCGTGCATTACTATCATCTCTGGATGAATGAATTATAGAGCGCTCTTTAAGATAAATAGTCAACAATCAAGATTTTGTCTAGAATTCATCTTTGCATAAGAAAAAAGTTCTAAAACCCATTTCCGTACAAAGTATTGTGACATACGGTAAATGTATGAGCGCGGAAATAGCTTAATGGGGCAATTATGTTTTGACAACACTGTAATTTGTATGTAATTTGTGTGCAATTTATCGCACTTCAAATCAGCGGCTCCTTTCATTCATTCGTTGATTTGCTAGCACATTACGGAAGGTACAAATTTGGTTCTGTTATTTACGTCTTTTGTAAATTGATTTCTGCATTGCTTTATTTTATTCTTTGAGTTTTCATTATTCTGTTTATACCTTATAACTTTAACATTGAAATAGGTTTCATAAAGTGACCGTCCTTATAGTCAAGGGTCAGTTGTTGCGTTGTCATGAACTGTGTCGAGAGGAACAGTAGTGACCGGTTTTTGCGTGTCTTACTGAATAGTTTCGTTCTGCGACAGGCAGTGCAATTACAACTCCAGAACTACATAATGACTTTGGGAAAAATATAAAATAAAATAAAATATTAATTAAATTTTTAAAAAAAATAATTATATTTTACTATTTATATTTAGTTAATGAAATAAAAAAATTAAATATTGTGTTTATATTTTTTATAATACTATTTAAATTTAAATTTAGAAAAAAAATTAATTTTATATAAATTAAATATTTGCTTTCAAAAAAATACATAAGGCAGTGTAAGTAGCAAGACGTGTAAACTTTACTGTGCTAATTATTTAAAGTTTTTTTTTTTCTATTAGTGAGTTTCTACTAGAAAATGTGATTATGTAAGTCAATGACTATCTAATTTATCAAATATGATTTAATTTTGTTTTATTTGTTTTGTTAAATTATTTAATTTTGTGTTTGCAATTTATAACCTATTGTTGACGATTTATCTATCTGATCAAAAAAGTTCAGGAACAGCTGATTGCTTGCGATCAGCTGATTGCTTGTGAGCTGCAACCATGTCAGCTGTGAAAGACGCTGTTATAGCAGATGACAATTCAATTGTACAAATGGCGGGCGGTATCAAGCGTCCTTCTTCTTCTCCTCCCTCGAGCAGAGACCCACGGAAACAGTCGCGGAAAATAGAATTGAATTTATATAACAGCTGTGATTCTGTTGAAGAAGAAAATATATCGCAATGGCACACTATACCTGTTTTACGTACTAAACGAACGCCCAGGTTAACAAATGATATGTTATGTGAGGTGGAACTTAAAAATAAGTTCAGTAATCTACAAATGGAAGGGATTGAAGATCAGTTGGCATCAAAAAAATCTGTGAAACCTCCGCCGATTATGTTATACGGTATCACAGATATTGTGAAACTAACAGAGTTGTTTGAATCTGAGGTTTCAAAAAATGATTATTCAATTAAAGTCATTAACGGTAAGCAATTGCGAATTATGTCTCAGCAAATAGAAATTTATAAGACACTTATAGATATAATCCGAAAGGAAAATTTAATAGGACACACTTTCACAAGAAAGGATGAGAAAGCGTACAGAGTTGTGCTCAAAAACTTGCACTATTCTACTCCTGTTGAGATTATAAAAGAGGAGATAGAAAAATGTGGACATACAATAAAAGGTAGTATTATTAATGTTCGCCATTATAAGACTAAATTACCACTTCCAATGTTTTTTGTCAATCTAGAACCAAGAGACAATAATAAAGAAATTTTTGACATTAAATATATTTCTAATTGTGTGGTTAAATTCGAACCTCCGCGTAAAAATAATTCCATAGTTCAGTGCATGCGCTGTCAACAGTATGGGCATACTAAAAATAATTGTATGCGTCCGTACAGATGTGTGAAATGTGCTCAAGCGCACAATACGAGCGATTGTCCAAAAACTGACAAGTCTCCACCAACATGTGCTCTTTGCTTAGAGGAACATCCTGCTAATTACAAAGGTTGCCGTGTATATAAGGAAATTTTAGCGCGTAAGTCTAAGGGGAAACGTAATAACAAAGATCATCAACGTGTAGTGGAAGAAATGCCTGAAAATGTTTACTTCAAGCCCAATGCCTTACCTAATGTAGGTCGTTTACCTCAACGTCGATCTGTGTCGGAAGATCAAAATCATACTTACGCTGAGGTATTGAAAAATAATACTAGCTCTTCTGACGAGCGGCTACAAAAATTATCGCAGCAGATAGAAATATTGGTTCAACAAATGGGGACTTTAATGGGCCTTTTGTCGACAGTCATTAATAAACTATGTAAATGATTAGTCTGCGAATAGGGCTTTGGAATATAAATGGCTTGTCTCATCGCAGCCAGGAAGTTCAAACTTTTATTAATATGAATAATCTTGATATTGTTTTAATATCTGAGACACATTTTACTGATAAAAATTATTTTAAAATGTCTGGTTTTTCATTTTATGAAACTCAACATCCAGATGGAACTGCGCACGGCGGAACAGCTATAATTATTAAGAATACATTAAAACATTGTGTAATGCCGGATTATAAGACTCCTCATATTCAGGCAACATCCATTCAAATTCAAGATTGGCACAGTGACTTAATGGTATCATCGGTCTATTGTCCACCCCGGCATCGTATTAATAAAGACATGTTTCATGATTACTTTCAAACATTAGGCTGTCGTTTTCTTTCAGGAGGCGATTGGAATTCTAAAAATGTAAATTGGGGTTGCCGTCTCACTACCCCACGAGGTAGAGCTTTGAAACTTTGTACAGATGCTAATAATTTAAATATATTTTCAACAGGACAACCGACATATTGGCCCACGGCGGTTAATAAAATTCCGGACTTATTAGATTTTTTCGTCAGTAAAAACTTGTCAAAATTTTATGTAGATGTTGAACCTTGTTTCGATAGTTCATCTGATCACTCGCCAGTGATAGCAACAATCAGCACTCATGTAATAAAGAAACAAAAACCTCCTAGTCTTTATAACAACAGGACCGATTGGGATGCATTTCGCCAATGTATTGACGAGGTTATTTATTTAAATGTGCCGCTTAAATGTGGAGATGACATTGATAGTGCCACGGAATACTTTAATATTCTGGTTCAGAGAGCAGCTCGGAAAGCAACTCCTATAGTTAGTGCTTCTGTACCTGAGGGTTACAACTATCCCCGAGAGGTAAAAAACAAGATCCTGGAGAAACGGAGACTTCGCCGCGTTTGGCAGGCCAGCAGGAATCCAATAGACAAGACTGCATTAAATAGGGCATCCCGTGATCTAAAATTTCTGCTTCTTAAAATTAAAAATGACACTTTCAAAGACCATCTTGAAAATTTGTCTAATTCTGACAGGGATGGGTACTCTCTCTGGAAAGCTACAAAGTACTTAAACCGACCTGTTCTTACTATTCCGGCTGTCAGGGATGCCAATGGTGGCTGGGCGAAAAATAATAAACAAAAAGCAGAATTATTTGCACAACACCTTTCTTTAGTTTTTAAGCCTCATCCAGGAGTACAAAACGGCGACGATCAAGACATTTTGGAATTTCTAAACTCACCTCTTCCGATGAGCCTGCTATTAAACCTTTTACGATACAAGAAATCAAAAATATCATCTATAGCCTTAATATTAAGAAAGCTCCTGGATATGATTTAATTACTGCAAAAATTCTTCAGCAGCTTCCAAATAAAGCTTTGATATTTCTTGCTTCATTGTTCAATGGAATTTTGCGAACCACCCATTATCCGTCCCAATGGAAGTACTCTCAGATCATAATGATTCTAAAACCTGGAAAACCAGCTAGTAATGTTACATCTTATAGACCTATTAGCCTGTTGCCGGTCCTTTCTAAAGTGTTTGAAAAATTATTTTTAACGAGATTGAAACCTCTTTTAACCGAATTCAATCTGATACCAGATCATCAGTTTGGTTTTCAAACTGGCCATTCTACAACTGAACAGGTTCATAGGATTGTTCATGCGATCACTGTATGTTTAGAAAATAAAGAATATTGTTCTGCAGCATTTTTGGACGTCATGCAAGCATTTGATAAGGTGTGGCATTGTGGTCTGTTATATAAATTAAAAATGTTTTTACCACAACCCTTTTATCTGCTACTAAAATCATACTTAGAACATCGGGTTTTTCAAGTTAAATTTCAAGAGGAGCTTTCATCTTTTTACAACATTGAATCTGGAGTGCCTCAGGGTTCAGTTCTTGGACCAGTACTATACGCTTTGTTTACTGCCGATGTACCCGAATCCGAAGGTGTAATTACAGCTACTTTTGCGGATGATACAGCGATTCTGGCTTGTTGTGAAGACCCGCATACAGCTTCGGATAAACTCCAGAACCAATTAAACGATATTTTGTTGTGGCTTCAGAAGTGGCGGATAAAAGTGAATACAACGAAGTCTAGTCATGTCACATTCAGCATGAACCAGAGAGTTTGTCCTCCAGTGCGACTGGATGAAATATTGCCTCAAGAAAGTGATGTTAAATATTTAGGTTTACACCTAGACAAAAGATTAACATGGAAGAAACACATTACGATGAAACGCAAAGAATTAGATGTGAAATTTAATAAACTGTATTGGTTGCTAGGCAGAAAGTCATCTCTCTCATTGGAAAACAAAATAGCAGTGTACAAAGCTATGCTCAGCCCTGTCTGGAAATACGGCCTTCAACTATGGGGGACTGCTAGTAACAGTAATATAAATATTATTCAAAGGTTTCAGAATAAAGTATTAAGAAATTTGATAAATGCTCCTTGGTATGCAAGAAACACTGAAGTGCACGAGTACTTAAACATTCCATTTGTTAAAGAAGAAATAAGAAGGCTCAGCGAAAAATATCACGTAAAATTGTCATCGCATATAAATCATTTGGCTTTGAATTTACTAGACAATAGTGAAACCACCAGACGTTTGAAACGGCATCATGTTTTGGATCTCCGTGACAGATTATAAAGAGACAAAAACTAAATAAAGAAAATAACACACTAAAATAATTAAACAAAAAATTAAAAAATAATTTACATAAATAACTAACAGGTTAAATGTTTTATGACTCTTAAAAACAATTAATTTTAAGAATGGAAAAAATAGTTAAATTGTATACAATGTATTTTTAGTTGCTTTGTTTTATGGAAGGGCTTTAATGGAAGCCCTCTCCTTCATGTTATTTTGTATTATGTTATTCACTTATAGTAACTTCTTACTGATTGTGTATCGTAATTATTTATTAAAAAAAAAAAAAAAAAAAAAAAAAAAAAAAAAAAAAAAAAAATATTTGCTTTCAGTAACGAAATGTATGAATCAGCAGTTCCCAAATAAATTTAAAAACTATCACAACAGCTGATCGCTACATGATGTAGTATTGTTTTTATTGTGTACAATATACCTATAAGTTTTTTTAATATATTTTATTGTTTTTTATCCCTAATTTGTGTACGTTGCAATCTGTTCAATTCAGAACAATAAGCAACCCCATGACCCAATGAGATGAGCCGTTTTAAGCACGTGTAAATGTGGTGTAGTCTTGTACAGACCCAGGCCGACCATTCCTGAGAGAGTGTGGTTAACTGAACCCAAACCATCAAAGTACACCGGTTTACTGTCTAGTATTCAAATCCATATAAAAGTACTACCTTTACAAGGATTTGAACCAGAAACCTTCGTCTCCGAAAATCAGCTGTTAAACAGCTGATTTTGGCGACAACTTTACCTCTAGACCAATCCGATTGGTATATCTGTAAGTAGGGAATTATTTATTACTAATTTGATTGGATACGGCCATAATAATAATTTCATACGGCTATACTTTGTCTTGCGTTTTTAAAACTTAATTAAATGTAAGTATTTATTTGTGAATCAATGCTGTGTTGTTCAAATTTTTTGAATTCGTCTTTCTTTTTATTATCGTTAATATTTAAGTGTTAACTATTTCATTCATAGTACTGGAGATATATTTACACGAATGTGGTATTTTTAAATTGTTAATATTTGATTTACTACTTCTATGATTACTTCAAAGCTTATTTACTAATAAAGAATTCTATTAGGGTTGTTTCCAGCAAAATACTAACAATCAGTCACTTCTTAGTCGATCTTATTACCAGTAGACCACGACAATAGATCTCATTCAGTTATTCCGTACAACATATTGTTTATTTTTGAAACAAACAGTAAAAGTAGGCACAAGTTTTATTAAATTAAGGCTAACTTTTTAAAAAGTTTAATTTCTATTAAACACGTTGAAAAGTAATCCTCAATCTATAGCGCAACAACAATTATTGAAATTTCTTCCAATGATTTACTTAACAAAGTTTAAAGAGAAGTAAGGAGGAAGTGGAGGGATATAATTTTTATATACAATGTACTAATTACTTCATTAATTAATTTAGAAAATCAGAAAAATAAAAGAGATCCACCTGTCAGGATATTTTGTTATCAAAATACTTTACTCGTATCATTCATTCTTTCACGCAATACCCTATCGTAATATTTGTTTTATTTGTAAAATATGTAAGTTTCATTAGTAAAATTTAAACGAATTTGTGGTTTTGACAAGTCGAGGCAAAATGAGATGACAGAATCTTACAAAAGAAATAACCGCCTTAGTCGAGAATGGGTTTTGTTACTATAGTAATTAATTTACCGCTCTGGGCTGAATGGTGAAACGTTAAATTATGTGACAAATTGCTTTGTAGTGAAACAACATTCTATTCAATGAGGAATTTGGGTTCCTACATATGTGGGATGCTGGAGTGTGTATTAAAGTCCCATATCATCGTAATATCTTCTGTCGCTAATACACCGTGGCTTATGGAAAGATTAAAGTCGGATAGACGGGCAGAGATACAGACATACAGTCAGCTTGGTTAATAGTCATGTACATCATTACTTCTAATTTAAATGATACGTTACTTCAACATGTTATATGTAAACAGTTTAGTAGTCCCATTCAGCACATGCCTACTACACTTACACTCAAGGGAATTTATGTACTCGCAGTTCTAAACCAAGTGTAGCCTAATGTTGACGTTATCATATTTAGCCGCTTTAAGCACAAGTAATTCAATTTCATCGTCAGCATCAAAATCATTATCATCTTCATCAACGTCATCCTTTCAGTCCCTACATATCCTCAAGGGTGTTGTGCAAATGACAGTAGAAACAATTCAAGTGTTGCGTATTCACTATAAATACAAATTAATTACGCCTCCGCAAAACCTGGTAAGAATATTTTGGTGGAATATTTCAAAAAAATAAATAGAACTTTTTTCTAGATTATTTGTAAATAAAACCATCTTTTCATAATAAATTATAAATTTTTATATATATTTACGTCAAACTTGTTCATTTGTGGTACTGAATAACATTCACATCCCCCAGGCGAGAGTGATGCGGCTTCTTAGTTTGTGGTTTGACAGGCAACTAACTTGGAAGTATAATCTTTCTACAAAACGTTTAGAACTTAACCTTCACTATAGCTATTCTTCTGCTTAATTAAATGTCAATCAGAATTTGAAATTCCGTTTAAAATTTCGGTTTCAAAACCCTCTTGAGACCAATCAGGAGTTATAGTATCCAGCTGTTTGGAGTAGCGGCAGATCGACTTAAAGTCGATCCACCCTTTCAGTCAAAATTCTTTAGATGTTCTTCCGGCGCTTCTTTTTTGTGTAAGCCACGGTAAATAGAAGAGATTCTATTTACCTTGATGTAAGGTATAAAACCCTACACCACCATTTCAAAACTCCGACAATAAAGGAACCAACCGCGTCCTTCGACAGTAAACTGCACAAACGACTAGATGACCATCCTAACCAACTATCCCGTGACCTAGCTGCAAGGAACTCCTCAACTGGGTGATGTCTAGAGCGAAAATGAAGCAGAGACCTCCTAATCTGAATAAAGGACAACACTCGTAGTTCTACACGGAAAATGTACCACTGGGTACCTCTTCCCTAAAAAATATAATAATTCCAAAACCGCCCGTTAAATTAAATATCATATACGGAAATTATGCAGCTCATCGTACAGTACCGCAACAAAATTCAAGCACAAAAAACATATATTTTCGTCAACTAATATTTTTTCGTAATATTAGCCTATTATTAAACAAAACAATTTTTAATTGTAAAATTTAACATTCATTTGAAATAGAATTTTGTATTATCAAATGTTTACTAAAATGTATCTTGTATGTATATTGTATGTAAAATGTATCGTTGTAATCATATTATACATAAATAAATCAGAAAAATACAAAAAAATTTTTAATTAACATACTGACGGAATTAACAATTGACAGTGACGCAAATTTTAAGTTTTATTTTAATTAACTGACTAAAAAATTTCAGTTTTTTTACTTGCCATAAAGACTAAGAGCAAAATTAACCAGGTCGATAACGGAAACCGCTTTTACAGTGGAGTTACACCAGAGGACGTAACCTCTTGACACATTTAGTTTTAAATGTTAACCCATTTATTTAACTAATTTAACTAATCGTAAATAGTGTATACAAAAATTTGACAAAGAAAACAAATTATCGTAACAAATACATCATTGTATCGAGTGAGATAAGCTACTAGAGAATTCATTGATTTTTTATCACGTTCCCCTCAATTCGATTTGTACAAAACATATAAAATCCTTAAATTTACTATTTCTTTGCAGTGTTTAAATTTTATTCGAACGTATGATTTTAATAGATTACGTTCGTAGTATTTTGCGTGTATGTATATGAGCAAATTATATTATGATCAATAACATTTGAGCTTTCTATCATATAATTATAAGTAGGTATATATAGTGATTTAATGATTATTAGATATTGGCTTAATTGATATAAAGTGTTAGGATTAAATCCGTCGTATAATAAAATAGGGCTAATTAATGAATGATATTATTACAAACAACTGGTGTAGTACATCGCGTTATATAGACTAAAGGAGAGCAAAGCAAAGGCTGGGTAGTCTCAATTTGGCTTTACCTAATCCACGAAGGAGTCTAGAGCAAGTAGGAGAAGTGGCAGGCAGGTGGTGATGGTGGTAGTTCTAGCGATGTGATGTGGTGGTTTTAAGCAGTAGAAGAAGAGACCCATCCACCTCTGCTTTAATGAAAATTACTTTACCCGCATTTCAGATTTAATTAACGACCGACTACTAAGGTACATTCACCTCACATCACTTAGGCCTACTTTGTCCGTAAGATACGGCCTATTGCTGACTTCACATGACACTAACCACTTCAAGGTAGGCTTATTATGGCCCGAATATATCGCTCGGTCTATCAGTTCAAAGTATGCGCTTCCTGTAGTGAAGAAGAAAATAGCTACTCCTATGTAGTAAGAAATAATATAAACATTAAGCTACATGTTTTATTACTAGTAATGTCTTTATTAGTGAGTACGCTTAATTTCTGAAATAAAACTAAATGATTCAGAATGAATCATCAAAAATTGCAAACTCATCTAAATTAAAACTGATAACACCAAGTTTTAAAGTTACAGTTTCTTTTTTAACGCTCGATAAAAATATATACCAATAGTATGTTGTTAAAAATTATGCAAAACTCGCAAATGCTCTCGCTTCGTTTTGCATTCAATTTTTTTAAAAACTTTATTATTATATTGTACAAGAGTGCATCGAATTAGAAACAATACGTTTTACTCTTTTATGAACAGAATTTTATTTTTAGATCTGTTCACACACACGCCACAAACTCAAAACACGCTTCTATCAACTGAAACGCTTACTCGATAGACGGTCTATATTAAACACGTCACACTAATTAACAATCTATAAGACAGTCTTAAGACCAATCTGGACATATGGAGTTCAACTTTGGGGATCTGCTAAACCTTCATACACGAAACGTATACAATTGATTCAGAACAAGATTCTACGAACGATAACGCAATGCCCCTTTTACATCACAAACTCAATGTTGCACAAAGACTTACAAATCCCATACTTAATTGATGTCACGATACAACTATACAAGACGATGCATGACAAATTTGAATTACATGACAACCCTTTCATACAAAACATGTACACTAGGGCGATACCGGGTGCTCAGCGCACACGTTTGAAGCGCCTCTGGCCAAGACATCTTCTAGGCCAACAGTAGGACTGCGGTGATGACTGCACGCTCCTTCAAGTAAATCAAGTTTTGGAACATTAGCTTCACATTCAGAAATTGTTTTTTAATATAATAACAGATACTAAATTTCAATTGAAAGTGTCAAAAAAAAAGCTATGTTCGGCCGAAAGGTTGTTTGAACCTCTGAGGTTTTAGTAAGTAAAAAGGAGGAGTCAGGTGGTTTACTGTTGCCTTCCTTACTGAGTTCATAAATTATGCTTATCAGCATGCCAGGCCCCCCGTAAAGTACCCACTTTCCTACCTCTTAATGACATCTTCACTTCATTCACCACAGGGTCTGGCTGTATAGTGAAATTCATTACTCTCAGAGGAGATAACTATGACTAGTGTCTTTTACACTTCTACCTTTTCTGTATTTAAATAGTTGTCATATAATTGGCTGACTATGTGATAAGAAACAGAACTATTTTTTGTAGCCCTGGAACCAACAGATCGAGTGCAATTGATTTAAAACTCCACCTGCCCGTTATGGGCATGAATAATAATTATATTAGTGAAATCATGATGACAAGGTGTTTTCCAGTAAAGCACTTTTTAAAGAAAAAAATAATCTTCACAGTTTGATGTAAAATACAAAAATATAATAATACTAGATAAATGTTTAAAGGTAAATGTAATATTTTGATTACTGAACAAAATTATCTGTTGGAATCCTTTGTACTATACGGCTGTTGTCCAGTACACTGACGGCAAAGTATAAACTTACATGCGATTCAAGTCGTTTTTGTACGTTAAACTAAAATTTTAATATTTTTGTTTAAATATACACACAATAACCTCTCTACACTATACGAGGTGTGGCTATTAAATAACGAGACTGACGTAAAAAGTTTTATTTTTATTTTATACACAATCACTTGTTGACACCTTCAATATACACTCCTTCTCTATCCCTACAACGCTTTGTGCGAATTTTCAATTGTTAGAAACAGTGCTGGAACTCATTGTTAGTCAGCTCCTTCAGGACACGTGCCGCTTTCTCTTTTACAGCTTCCACAGACTCAAATCTTGTCCCTTTTAATGCAGATTTTACCTTAGGGAAAAGGTAGAAGTCACATGGTGCAAGATATGGTGAATAAAGTGGATGTTCTAACACTGAGATGCTGTACTTGGCTACAAACCTCTTGAAAGATAACGCGGAATGAGCTGGCGCATTGTCTTGGTGTAGAACCCATGATTTGTCCTTCCACATTTCGGTGCGTTTTTTCCTTACTCTTTGACGTAGTTTAGAAATTACCTCAAGGTAGTAATATTGATTATTTGTTTGACCTTCAGGAACCCAGTTAAGGTACACAATCCCATGGATATCAAAAAAAAGCAACCATCAATGCTTTAAATTTTGACTTGCTTATTCGAGCTTTTTTGGCTCTCGGTGAAGTTCGACTCTTCCAGTGCATGGATTGGCGCTTCGTTTCCGGATCATAAGTAAAAAAACACGTTTCATCACATTTTATTAGCTTCTACCTGTTCTCTAAGGTGAAATCTGCATTAAAAGGGACAAGATTTGTGTCTGTGGAAGCTGTAAAAGAGAAAGCGGCACGTGTCCTGAAGGAGCTGAGAGAAGATGACTTTCAGCACTGTTTCCAACAATGTAAAATTTGCATGGAGCATTGTAGGGATATAGAAGGAGTGTATATTTAACCTGACAATAAGTGATTATGTATAAAATAAAAATATTTTTTTTTACAACGTCAGTCTCGTTATTTAATAGCCACGTCTCGTACATAACACACTACACAAAAACAAAAATTACTTATATTATACCCAATTGCATCATTCATCACAATCAATAAATAATTTTCTGAAAATGTAATCGTTTCAAAAGGTATATACCATCAGAAGAATTTTTATGAGGAATTAAGCCAGCATGTAAGTAGACTAAAGAAAAAGACTAGTTACAAAATGCTTAGCCTAAAATGCGATTTGAAGTAAGAAATACAGGGGTCAAAGGATAGTGATGTGATAGCCTACAATTAAGCTTAGAGAGACCGAAATTAATTTTCCCCTGAATTGAATTTTAGAATATCAAAATTTAGCCGCCTAAATTTTCAACATACTCCACTACACGTCGGATAGAAGAAAACTTAATGTAAAATTACACCACTTGTATTTTTTCACTGTTGGTGTAATAATTGTTGTGTATTTAAAGTTAAAATTAAAGGAACTTTTGTTTTAACGCTGTTTTACCTATTTAAATTCACACCAAAAACTCCACACTACACGGATGAAACTACAGATGGTTATTGGAAAATAAAAAACTTTCTGATAGCCAAAAATCTGATGTAACTTTCCCTAGCTAACGTAGTTAATGAATAATCTGTATTCGATTACGAGTAAACATTGTAATATATCAAATATTACCTAATTTTAGTCATGAGTAAATGACGATAAATGAAAATCAACCTCTATTGGACTTGGAAATATGGAAAATTTCTAATTGAACTAAGTTCTGTAGAACAAAAAGTTGGTAAATTAAAATTGGTTGTATTTTAATTTCTACTTCTGTAATTACATATATATTTAACCTGAAATTCATTCTAAGGCCACAATCTCAAAAAAACCATTTCCCGATTTTAGTGAGAAAATACGGAAAATCACTCAATAACGCTAAACAATGTGTTGTAGAAAGTAATGTTTGGACTAAAAGTTGTCAGTTTTAAATATTATAAAACTTTGATTACCCATATATAATTTTTCCCAGAACTGTACAACTTATTAAAGCCGCAATCTAAATACAAACATTGTTTACACGTGAGTACATCCACACAAATTTTAGCAGATATGCCGCTTACCCTAGCATGTAGATTACCATGAATGTAGTAAACGATTTTAAAGAAAATTGTACGTTTTTGTGGAAATCGCAAACAAGTGACAAATTGCACAAATACTATTACTTCCGGTTAACCAATCTGATAAAATGTTTCTGTCGGGTCCTCCTGTGGTACCTAACTTATAAGTAGGCTACCTAAATTGAAAGTTTTAATTGCGTACAATATTCCATTTTTGAGGTATTTTGTTCACAGACAGACCAATTGGTAAAAACATGGTTTTTTGGGTTTAGAGGGCCTGCAAACGTGTAATTTCAGTGAAAATTAGATTTAAAAAAATGAAAACATGATAGGCTCAACTTTCCTTCCCTATATTTTATATACAGCAAGAGAAAGTAAAAATAAGTTCACCAACCAGTACACCTACCAGTACATTAATTAAAATTTACCCCTACTTTATCGTCTTCAAAGGCATCTTAAAAATTGTCTTCTAATCCATGTATGCCTTGAACAACTAGGATGATGTGAAGTTGCAGATGTTTTGAAATTAGTTATATTGTATTATATAGAAGTGGTTTTCAAACAACGGGAGAGCTCTTTTGATGAAACGTAACAATTTTTACTGAAAAAACTCATGTCTATAAGTCTAACATTATTGGGTTTTGTGCGGCAAAATATTTCTGATTCGTATGCTCTTATTTGTGGATTACACTATACTTTCGTAAAATTTAATAATTTTAATTAGTATAAAATAAGTTTAACGCAGAAAATATTTTGGTAGGCCTAATATAACTTCAATTGTGATACTGATATCATGGAAGTTTTCAAAGTGTCATAAAGAGTTGTGTAATTATATATGTATTTTTATCACTTGATTTTTTTCTACAAAATATTAGAATTCTTTTACTATAAGTATAAAAAACATAAAATTTTACACGAGTACTTACATTTTAACTGTCAGCTAACAATAATATTGTATAACCTAGTTATCTAAGTACAAAAGCAGTAGTAAATACTAAGGTAAATTCAATTAACCATCCATAACCTATTCTAATATTTATGAATATTATGTTATTATTTTGTCTAGTAGAAACTCAAAGATCAACTACAGTAAACCTTTTTTTCTTCCACCCATACTTGACATTACTAACAAAATGTACATCATGTGGGTTTTATTCTTTTATTTATTTTTATTTTTCATTTAAATGTGGTATTTACTGTAGAGTTGGGTTTTGTGCAGCAAAATATTTCTGATTCGTATGAAGATGGAGAAGTTTGGAATTCCAAAACAACTCGTAAACCTGGCCAGCTCAAGCATAGCAGAAGCCTCGTGCTCGGTAAGAGTAAATGGGCAAGTCTCTGAGTCCTTTAGGATAAATTCAGGAGTAAGACAGGGCGATGGGCTTTCCCCAATTCTTTTTAATTTAGCCATAGAAGAAGCACTCCAAAAAGTGGCAAATAGGAATGAAGGCATAAAAATTGGATCGGGAACAACACACTAGCATTTGCTGACGATGTGGTAATTGTCGCAGAAAAGATAGATGACTTACGTCAGTTGGCAGAAGTGTTTATGGAGGAAGCAGGAAGAATGGGATTGAAGGTAAACAACACAAAAACGAATTATATGCATTTCACTAGAAATCAAATAACAGAGACCAAGGTCCTCTCCAAGTGAACGGTCAATATTTTGAAAAAGTAGACTCTTTTAAGTACCTGGGCGTTGTCATTTCTGAACAAAATACAGAAGTAACAGAAATACAAAATAGGCTAAATCTTGCAAACAGATGTTTCCACGCATGCAACAAACTTATGTCTTCAAAATTGTTATCACGTACAACAAAAATTAAAATTTATAGAACAATTATCAGTCCAATATTGCTCTACGGAGCGGAGACATGGAAATTAGATAAAAGAGAGGAAAGGAAATTGATTGTATTTGAAAACAAGATCCTTAGAAAAATTTACGGACCTGTAAACGAGGGAGGAGAGTGGAGGAAAAGACACAACAGAGAACTTAGAGACCTTTATAGGGAGCCAGATGTGGTGTGTGAGTTCAAGTGTAGAAGAATAAGATGGGCTGGGCATGTTTTAAGAAGGAATGAGGACAGTAATCTTAACCAAGTGTTAAGAAGAAATCCTGAAGGACGACGACCGAGAGGAAGACCACGACGTAAATGGTGGAGTCAAGTGAGGGCCGATATGGAGAGAATTGGAGCGACCGAGGAAGACGCGGGGCATCGAGAGAGGTGGAGGGGCTGTGTTGGTGCGGCTAAATATCTACTTAGATATGTGTGGCCATGGCAGTAAGTAAGTAAGTATTTACTGTAGAGAATTTTATATAAATGTACAACTCGTTATGAATTTTAAATGAATATGAATATACTCTCTCGAGCTGTATTATGTCATACATGTTTCGTTTTAGGTAGGTATTTAATATCATACAACGTCATGTATTGTGTTTTTGTTCGTCTAATACCATGTCATAGTTCACTTATTGTAACTACATAGTTCATGTTTTATTATATGCAATTAAGTTCAGTTTATGTTTCAAGGTTATTACATTATCTGTAATCAGCTTAAAATTTAATTTTAAGTTTATTGTAATCATACTTAATTAATATGAAGTAACAAGAAGTATGTTTTATGAGAAATTAAACTGATAAATTAACTTTTGGTTCAAGTAATCGTAGGTTATATGCACTTTAATTTCTAACACTAGCCCAATCTTGGACCAATTTTTGTAGTCTAAAATTTAATCTTTAATGTTTCCTTAGTACCAAAATTATATTAATAACAAATTTTTTTATGACTTTGAATGCGTACGGTACCCTAAGCGGGTCAAATTCTGTATGCGTTATTAGAAGTTATTTAACGGGCCGTGGGGAATTCTTTCGCAGTAGAAGAGTACATTCTCCAGTAAGTAACGGATTGGTTTTCGATATTGAAATCAAGAGATCTGTGCTTAATTCTCTATTTAGATGTCTTACGGTAAGGTTGTTGCTTATAGCTGTATCACGTCTAATTGGTTTCAGTCGTTATTACTTCGATCGTAAAATGTAATGTAAAATGACATGAGTACTTCTTTCACTTTAGGAATTTTAAAACGTCTCAGAGGGTTTTATTGATAACATTTAAAAGGAACGTCAGAACCAAGACTTAAAAGTTTTGACTAAAAAGCCTTAATCGACTTTTACTGACTGCTGCTGCTGTTGATCGAAAGAACACCATAAGTAAACCTGCAAACTATAAGTGTGGGTTTGTCTTCCCAAAAGGGTTTTGTAAATTAAATTTTCAAATGTAGGTTTAATTTTTTGGTGGGGTAATTAAACAGAAAAGCAGCTTCAAACATTTTTTTCTATAAGCCTTGTACATGATGTATATGATGTTTCTAGATAGCCTACCAGACCACAGGCCAAAATTATCAATAATCATTAGAGCAAGATATTGTACTACTCTCACCTGGGAGACGTAGACGTTATTAAGTACCACAGATGGACACGTTTTGCGTCGTAAAGGGAAATATTATAATATGTGTTGATTTATTACGGTTGACCTCAATTCGCCTATGGTTAAGCTAGCCTTGAGTTAGTAAATTCTGATGTTGTGACAACGTGGAACTTCTTCTATGGTAACTTTGTTCTAAGACATGAGTCCTGGGTTCTATTCCTGGTCAGGTCTACCATTTTTTTCACCACTCATTTTCATCGATCCTTTATCCATTATCTGAATTAGTAGTTATATGCAAAACAGTCGGATATAAAACCGAACAAATACATATGCGGTCTTTACCTTTATGATAATTCCTAGGCCTTCACCAAGTATCGCGGGTACAGATGTATTCACCAGCACAGCCGATGAAAAAATAAAATAAAAGGTAGTAAAATTGATCTACAAAATCACATTAATTTTACGAGTTTTTCGTAAATTTCGCACCTAAAAATAAATATTAGAATAACTTCCTTTAAATTTAAAAATTTTAGAGTACTGTAACACTTATTCCTGGTTCTTTCGGGATCTGGTTAATAAACGACTAAACTTCTAAAATGTGTTTATTATCAAACAAATTATTTACGTTTATAACTACTAGAGAATTACAAAAACTATTTAACTTAATAGTAGAATAATTTTATTACAAAATGTACCAAAAGTGTAACGCATAAATAAAAAAAAAATTATAAGAACTTTTACCATCGAGAAATTAATTCATTACTTACAGTTGCCAACAGATTTTAACAATAATAACCTACAACTATTTTTTGCACTAACAAACAGTTTCCCAAACAAATAAAACCGATTTCTACAGTTGGCACGCACTCATTGATTCACTATACCTATAACGGTTTACGTGCTGACTTCTTTACTTCACCCCTGATCCGACGAAGAAAGTGGCTTTATTTATAATAATCAGTCATAGAATTTCGAAAATAGGGAATCAGACCTTATACTGTGCCTTAGAAAAATCAACAATCAACGAAGGCCAGCACGCCAGGGCAGGTAACAAATTAGACTCATTTAACCTTCATTTATACAAAACACTAATAACATAATATACTCCATAAACACTATGTAGGCCTACCAATGTTACAATAAGAAATAAAATTCGAAAGGGGCAAAATTTAATCACAAATATTTCTCTGTTTATACAATATTTTTTTAAATTATTATTCCTAATTTGTGTACGTTGCAATCTGTTCAATTCAGGACAATAAGCAACCCCATGACACAATGAGATGAGGATGATGTGTGTGACGTGTAAATGAGGTTTAGTCTTGTACAGACCCAGGCCGACCACTCCTGAGAGAGTATGGTTAATTGAACCCCAACCATCAAAGTACACCGGTAACCACTGTCAACAAGGTATTCAAATCCGAATAAAAGTAACTACCTTTACTAGGATTTGAACCAGGAACCTTTGTCTTCGAAAATCAGCTGTTAAACAGCTGATTTTGGCGACGACTTTAACTCTAGACCAACCCGGTGGGTTACAATACAATACTTTGTCACTTTTTTTTAAATAACCATTATAAGCTTTCAGATAAATTATCAATTCTGAAAAATTTTATGTAATCACGGCTTTGAGCGCTTAAATGAAGCCAATTTATCAAGTCTGTGCAGGTACATCATTATTAAATCCATCGAATTAAAATCGAAAGATTGTAATGAACATCTGACTAACCAATAAAAATTAAACATTTATTTAAAATTTTCATAACTTCTTTAATGAGACTGAATTAGACTAATAACTATCTACAACCGTTTATTCGTTATTTAAAAATGTTTAAAATTACAAATGCTTAAGACTTCTTAAATGAAATTATAAATGTTACAAATTAGGTTTAGTGCTGAAGATCAGAATTATTCTTTTAATAAAAAGTAATCCAGTAAATAATCTTTTCTAAATAAATAAATTTATAAATTATCAGAAAAAAGATAAATAATTATTATTATATGAAATAAGTTAAAGACCGAATAATATAAGTTTTATAATTTGGTTTTATTCCTTCATGTATTGTTATGAGAATTTTCAAGCTTGAATGAGATGGGTCTCGGCCTATTTTGTCACGGCTAAAGAGAATTTCTGGAACGATGGCAACAACGACGGTTATTATGATGATAACGTAATGGAGGGAGTCTAAAAATATATTTTAACACCCTGAAGCAGTTTTTCTGATTGTAAAAAAAAAACTACGCCTGAATAAATACAAAAGAGAATTATAATCAAAATAGGGTATAGTCAATGTTTCGAGGGAAAACACGTTTCAAACAAAAGATATATTTTATAAATAAGTTACATTATTTTTAAATTCTATAACTAAATGATAAAAGGATTTTTCTCGTTTATGTTAATTTAACAATTCATTTATGTCCTGTTTCATTCACATTTTTGTTTTACATTAATTTGGAGTTAAAATGTTGTCAATTGGTACACAAAAGCATATAAATATTAAACTCCTTTCAGTGTATTAAACCACAACTGTAAAAATACAACTAGTGAATCTGATGATGGTTCATTCAATGCAAATTGCGACATGACATTAAGGTGACCAGAACACAATAATGCCACTACTGATTAACGATGAATTAAATTTGATGGTACAAGTAACTAAACAACAAATTGATAGATTTTAAAATTAGACTAGTATACCTCTACTCCATCGTTGTATTCTCTACTCTTTGTTCGGTATTTTCAAGTAAATTTTTGGATACTAGTGTTTTGATGAAACAATTTTATAGGTGTTTAAATTTTTACTTGATCCGTGAATGGGATAAAGTAAGTGGATCTGTATATTTATTGACCCTTGAACTGCAACAGGCATGTTCAAATAAAATTACAGAATTGTTCTAGACAAGAGACAAAAGCAACTACTGTGTTTCATATCCAGATAACCGAAACTCCAACATCACTTAAAACTACAGGTTGTAGCATTACAAATGTACAAGGTGATATTAACCATGTGTTCATAACCTGACTGATATTGATAATTATGTAAACATTTATAATTAAATTTTTACATTTTTTATATTATTAAACTGGGTAATAATAATTAAAATTTTATTGCTAAATTATTGAATTAAATAATCTTAATAATCTCAGCTAATAATTAAAAATCAAGTGTTAATTTAGTGATGGAAGCTTTTATGTTTAAATGAATCAAAAAAGTGTTTAAAAGTTACAAAAAACATTTATTAAAATTTTATAATAAAGAAATATCTACGTAGGTCATCAAATAAGTTTAAAATACATATTTTTAACACAAATTTATATTATGTTTGAAAGTTTTAAAAATTATCAAACAAAAAGTAATTAATATAAGTAAATGCATATTTGATTTGGTGTGCTGTAGATCGGGGCAGTTTGAAGAGAAAGGTTGTGTTTGTGTGTGATTTGATTTATGGAATGTGTTAAATTAATATAAAGTGTAATTGTTATATAGGATAAATTCACAGACAGACCTATGAAATAAAATTGAGTGAAAGAACATTAGTTAATTGATTGATGGCAAGAAATATATTAAATACCAACGGAACATTGAACGAAACTCTTAGGGCGAGCGACGGGCTTCAGAAACGATACGAATGGACATTAACCGGTAAACTATTAAATATTAATTCAATAACAGCTGAGATAGACTTTATAAAATGTATTTTACTAATAATAATAACTAAATAATATCTAAATATTTTAAATTTCATTCAGATTCAATTAACAACCCACCGGGTTGGTCTGGAGGTAAAGTCGTCGCCAATATCAGCTGTTTAACAGCTGATTTTCGGAGACGAAGGTTCCTGGTTCAAATCCTAGTAAAGGTATTTACTTTTATACAGATTTGAATACTAGACAGTGGTTGCCGGTGTACTTTGATGGTTGGGGTTCAATTAACCATACTTTCTCAGGAGTGGTCGACCTGGGTCTGTACAAGACTACACATCCTCATCAAGACACAATCCTCATCATACAAGACACTACATCCTAATCTCATTGGGTCATGGGGTTGCTTATTGTTCTGAATTGAACAGATTGCAACGTACACATATTAGGAATTAAAAAAAAAGATTCAATTAAAATTTTATTTAAAACCGATTTTCTTTTGTTTATTTTGATTGTCATTGGTTTTTTTTGTGTTAAATAAGTTACAATTAAATAGTATACTAAATGTTACAAGGTACATCAATCTTTGCTCAAACCAATTTGGACTTCTGGTGGAAAATTTTATGTAGCAACAATAATTTCCACAAATAACTGAATGCATGAAATATTTTTGTCTAAGTAACTTGGATTGAAATTTCTGGCTGTTTTGCATTTATTTTCTGTTATTTTCAACGTAGAAGGTTGCCTTCGACGTTAACAATCATACATTGGACAATCATTTATGTATTCCGAACCTTACCAAATAAATTGTTTAAATGAGATCTACAGTTATTTATAAATATAACATTTTATCCTCCTTAGCCTAATTATTATCGTACAAAAAAAGACTACAAAGCGGAGGTTCTATAGGCCTAAGTATAAAAATTTCAATAAGTTAAAACCTACTATAACCGTTACATAACTCATGGTATTCGCTAATGCGACTTTAAGTTAAAGAATTTATCGAAAGTTCCGAACTTCTCTTAACTAAAATTAATTCTTTCCTCAATTGTATATATTTACTATATATTAAAAAAATGTTTTACTATACTGTTTTGCAAATGAAGTGGTTTAAAACAAAAGCGAATTACGTAAAAAAAGGTATAAGACAAGACTATAAAATGAAACAAGCTACAGTCTACATCTGTTACTAACGAGGAAACTTTAAAATTAATTAAAAAATCAAATCATTCCAGAATAAAGTTCTACATAAAATTTTTCACCGGTGTAATAAATTAATTTACTTAACGTTCATTTTGCATTCTGTTTCACAATTTCTCACGTAGGCTACACGCTTAAAAATTTGGCAAAACATACATTTAAGATAAATTAAAGTTTTGTGGAAGAAAAAAGTAGGCGTGGTTTACCATTCATAATTTATTATGTTAAAAATAACACAAAAAAATTAAGATCTGTTAACGTTGTAGAACATTATTTTATAAATTCTCTTTATGATTATGATACACTCTGTCGCTATAGGGCGATAAAATAAAATGTTGCAGAGTACCTTATTGAGCTGTCTGAACGAAGCGAGCTGTATTTAGTCGGAGGTTGAGCTGCTGAAGGTAAACAAATAGGAGTAGCACACTCTTCAGTATTCCTAAAATAAAGTTAACACCCTGCAGCAGATTTTTCCACTCATTACAGAACATACACGATTGAGTAAACATAAAAGAAAAAACTTTATCAGGAAAATAAGCAGTCAAACGAGAGAAACGGATTTGAAAAAAATTAAAAATAAATTATTGTTAAATTCTACAAGAGAAACAAAATAGATAAACTCATGTATAATAATTATACATTATAAAACAGATTTATTCTGTTTTAAAAATACAATATGTTCGCTCATAAAGAATTTTCAATTCTATATAATGAGTATGTGTCCAAATAAGGCTGTACAAGAACAAAACATATGTTTAATTTAAAAAAAAATACTATAACCAGCATACAATATTTCAATTTCATTACGTTTTTTTTTATTTATTTATTTAACGTCGCACCAACTGCAAGGTTATTAGCGACGTCGGTGGAACTGTGTGAGGATGAAATGATTTTTTTTCTAACGTATGAAAATGTACCGTGCCTGAGTGGGACTCGAACTTAAGACCGCATGATGTGAGGCGAGCACGTTACCAACTACGCCAGCGCAGTCGGCATTACGTTTTTGTATTGTACAAAAATTATCTACAAAGGGAATATTTTATCCACATATTTGTATTACAACTTTAAAGAGAAAAGACTAGTATATATACATTCATTATTGATAATTTATTATTTTACATTTTCTTTTATTACAAATTTTACGAATTTTAACTTTAGCCAGAATTAAATACTTTTATGCTATAACAACATTGCTGAAAATGAAATTACTATGAATGACAAACTTAAATAATGTGGATTGAAGTCAGGTCTTTTATCAGTAGTTAAAACGAGCCGATCATGAGACATGCTACAGCGTTACCAGTGTTTTACAACAGGCCAGCACCTGAATGAACGTTGTCAAAAAAATTCCTGTTACACTTATTTTGATCCATCTTAATAGACTAAGGATTTACTAATTAATCGTCACTTTCATAAACGTGAATAGTATGGATTACATTGTTTCGAACCCCGTATTGTATGACGCTTTCGACGTAAGTAACGTGATTAGAAACACTGATTAAAATAAAATATTTGTTCAAGAGAATTAAAACGTTAACATCACCTTAAACACCAGAAACCTGTTACAACATCCTGATTGATTTATTTACAGGAAAATTACATACCTACCATAATTGATCGAACCTGTTTCAAGGAACATTATTGATTTACACACGTGCAAGTGTTTTACAATTATCTTAAATTATAATAATTTATGATTATTTCCGATTATAAAAAATCAGTATAAACTGAAAGCAGTACACGGGATAACTTAACAATTGCGGCGCCTTGTAATGCAGTTGACAATTTCATAGAACATGCTCTCTCAACAAATTGGTAATTTCCTTTCACCATACAACTAAGTATTATAGAAATTCTCCTTTTGAGGGATAATATTTGCATTTAGAATTTTCTTTGAGAAAATACCAAATGCAAAAGCAAATGCGCCTTCAAGGCCCGCAGTATTATGGATGACCTCAGAAGTGATTTTAAAAAAATGCTTTGCATGAGTAAATGAAGGATTTAGCATTTGTATAATACAAATACACTGAATACTAAACATGAAACTAAAATATTTCTTCCGGCTTTGTTAAATTATACTGTAACTGGTACAACGCATCAAATCCAAAACATAGCTTTTACGGTTAACAAGTTAGATAACATAGTCGTAATTTGAAGAGAATTTGTGTCTGCCTTCACAGAACTCGAATAACTAAAATATTATGAAACGAAATACTTCAAAGAAACTGCCTACACACACATTTTTTATATTTTTTTACAAAAAATGGTTTCATCATTACATTTTCTGTAGTAACTAATTTTAATGTATTTTAAAGTTTGTGTGCTCCTTTTGCTATAACATTTCTGTCATACGATGCCTTACAACTACTCAAATAATTTTAAAGAATAAGCTATATTGCACAACGAGATTCCTTTTGTAGGTATGTAGCTTGATTCAGATTACTGTACTTCCTTTACATAAATAAATTTTTACTAGTAATAAAGCCGTCTTTCTCCAACTTCTTTATTTAGTAATTTATAAATGTTTTTTTTTTTGTAACAACAGTAAATTAAGACGCTAGATTGAGAATAAACATATTATATTTTCACTGATAAATCTATAAGTCATCTCAGCTTCCTCATTGATTTTCTATGAGGCCTCTAGGACTTGGGTGTTTAAGCCTCCTCACACGGTCACCTGTTATTTAAAGTTTATTCATTATCTGTATTAGTGGATTTATGTGTATCAATTTTTTTATGATAACGAGATTAGAAACTTATGGGAGTTTTAAATTATTGTGAAATTATTGTTATTTATTGAAATTATTGTATATAATTGTTGTCAAAATAAAAAAACTAAAATATTAATTCAATAATTAAATTTTAATTAATTCCTTTAAAAACAAAAAAAAACAAATAAAATTTTTTAACGAATTTTTTTATACTAACCTGAATTACCTTGGTTAGAACGGTTTTGCTAATCCTCACAACTGGACCCCATAGATCCTTACTGATTTTGAAATCACTTTAAACATGGTCAGTTAATTGGAAATATCAAGTTTTAAAATTAAGTCTGTCAAATTAACCTAAGAAATAGTGTTATAATTTTGTCTCGTTTTTGTAGTTTGGGTATTTCTGACTAACCGACTGTCAAACGCAGGACTAAATATTCTATTGTCGTTTTTCGTTCAACGAGCGTATTGTTATAAAAATATTTGAACAGTTCTGGCGTTTGGCGGTAGAGGTAGGTAATATAAGAATTATAATAATCTGTTTAATCGTTTCTTTCAAATTTCTACTTCTTAAGCCAAAGTTCTAAAAGGAGGTGATGGGGTTTATTGATGGTGGTGGTTTAAAGTTTTATTGATGTGATAGCGGGATCGGGAACTGAAGATAAAGTGTCCATGTAGTCCACCAATTCGACTATTGTTGATATAAAATATGGCTAAATGACACATTTCCTATTCTGGCCAAATAAGGTCTTAATGCTAGAACACTTCTTCATATCACACCAGCATTAACTAGAAGCAATGAAAACTCTCGCTGCTGCAGTTCTTGGAAATTTCTATCCTGCAGGAAATTTTATGATCAGGTTCAAGGTAAACGGTTGTATAGGCTTAAGTTTCCACAAGAAACTCATGCCAAATACGATCGTAGCCAGCTCGAAATCGAGACAGATGGATGAAGTGTAACAACCCCTTCTTAAGAGCTAAAAAAATGTAATAACATATCTTTGGTATTGATGAATTAGTCACTGAATAGTCATTTTCTGAGCTTCCTCATTCATTTTCTATAAGAACTCCAGGCCGTGGGTGTTTAAGTTATCTTACAGGGTCATTGGTATTTACAGTGTTCATTGCCTGTATAAGTAGATTTCGCGTGTATAAAATTTTGAATGAAAATCTCAGAAGAGTTTGTTAACCAGATTGGAAACGAATGAGAGTTGTATTCAAATTCGTGCTACTAAAAATGTAAACCTTTATTAGATAATATTTTCTGTATTTTTTACATTATCTAACAGACTTGTTTCTGTAAAAATATGACGTAAATTTTCAGTACAGCCTCTAAATTTTACAATATTTTACAATATTTAAGGGTGTAGTAAAACTATTTATTCCTCTAGGTATCCCCACGAGGAATCAGCCAAATTTGCAATATAATTGATTATTTATTGTATTCTTTATTTACGTTGTATCAGCTTTCAAGTTTGATATTATTATTTTTCGATTTTGCCTTGTTCCTTATTTCATTCAATAAAAACATTATTCATATCAATACATTATGATTTTTATTCAATTAATTATATTTTCATAATTACATAATTGAACGAATGGTTATTGTTATTGGTTTCATACATCTGCCATTGAAAAGCTACCAGATAATCACTATTATTATAGAGTTGAATAATTTGTGTCTCTTTTAATAACATGAACGTTATATTTATTACTATTTATTTATATTTACTATTTATTATATACTTATTACTATTTTTAAGAACGAATGAGGGACCTACTCGCTCGCTTCGGCCTCCAGTCCCCCACTAAAATAATTTACAATTTCTATTTTCTTCTTCTTAGTTGCCTAGTAACCATATTTTGTTTATTAGAATTAAATAATTTTTAAATATTTTATCTTAATCAGCTGGAATTATTCAGATTTATTTAAATAGACTCAAATGTAAACAACACCAGGTGTCCAGTAAATTTGTCTTATTACAAGGGTTTTCTTGTAAAAATATTGTTGAAAAGACTGTAAAAAAATACATTTCCTCTTTTCATATTATGTATACTAAAATACTACTCTTACCAAATAAGGTAGCATTAAATTAGGTTTTGTGTACATGATTTTACAAAACATTCATTCTTTTCCATAAATACTTGTATTCAACCAGTTCAAGGACTTTACAGAATAATTTTGTGGATAAAAATTCTAACAAAATTCTCAGAAAATATCAAATTAACTGTAAATGCCATTACACTGTCAGAAAAAGATTAAAACGTTATTACAAAACGCCCACTTCACCAAAAGTACATTTTCAACTTTCATAATTAAATTTACTTTTTCCGTTAGCTTTTCCTTCAAGATTTTTTCAGTGTAATTAATGAATGAGTAATGTATTCCTGTGGGTAAAAATATTAAAACATTTACAATAAAATTTTCTAAAATTCTTTTCTGTTTGTAATCAAAGCCTTAGTCATATAATACAGTAGATTAGGATTCAGTGTATTAAATAGTCTTTGCATTTCCATAATATTTAATAATGTCATAAATTATTTTCTCATCTGATACGCGAAATGTACAGCAAGAAAAAATTTTGACAATTAAACTAGTACTTGTAATGTTGTTTTTTGATAGAACCTCTTTATACCTAAACGCAATTTTTAGAGGTATTGGATGAGCGATAAGATAAAATCAAGCTTAGATAAACTGGTCTATCTAGCACTTCTAACATTTTTTTCGTGTATGTTTATTTTATTTAACAAGTTTATGTAAATAGAAGAACTCAAAAATTCTACATTATTTCATTTTATAAATGGAATATTATATTGTGAAAGATAATAATCTACACAGATGGTAAATTTTAGGGCTGCTATACCACTGTAATTTGTAAAATCTTTACTAAACATAATGTTGTTTAACAGATTTAAAAATAATATTTGAGCTTTAAGAATCGTATTTAGTTTGTCTTCATAAGTCACAAAATGGTAAAACAGAAATGATTTAGCATCCTAAAATTGATATTTTTTGTTAAAAATATATATGAGTAAAATATTTTACTCTAAAATTTAAAAGTGACATATAAAAATAAATAATAACCATTGGGTTGGTCTAGCAGTAAAATCGTAGCCGCGAGTCAGTTTGACAGCTGATGTACGGAGACAGTTTCCGCGGTTCAAATGCTATTGTTACTTATAAAATTAGATGAATTTAAAAACTAGACATTGGTGACTGACGCACTTTGATGGTTGGGTTAAATTAACCTTATTTTACAGGAATTATCGGTCTGAGTCTGTAGACTAAAAATTTTGAGTTTATTCCAAACTTTAAGCTGAAACCTCCAAGCGGGGACCTAAAAAGGATGAGCATCTGCTCTATTGAACTAAGAAAAATATACTAGGTACAGCTAACCATCATAGTTCTGAAATCGGATGGAGTAGTATGACTCACCTTTGTAAGTAATTTTAGCATGCACGATGAAATGTCTCTTCCACCCTCCGACTATAAATCCATCTCTACATGACGAGATGCACACTGGCCGTCCGATTCTGCAAAGCCAGAACCAACATGCAAGAAAGAATTATTGGGCACTTCTCGAAGCCCCACGAACAAAGTGACAAAAAAAACACTAGATGAACCGAAGAAAGGAGAAAAGCATAAGATAAAAAGACGCTGAGAGTGTGGGCTGGAACAAAAGCTTCCAGAAATGGCTAAAGTTACTTTACACGGTTTACAATATAAGATAGTGCTCTAAATTAAAGAAATAGGAAGTGAGACACCCAGAACTCTCTCTTGTCAACATAAAAAAATACAAATATAACCTATATATTTTAATTGTGAGTAAACAATGTAACATGAAACACATAACCTAATTTTAATCATGAGTAAATGACGCTAAAGAGATTTACCACTGTTTGACCTAAAAATACGGAAAATCACTAATTGACGCTAATACAAGCACTGCAGAAAAAAAATGGTTGAAATAAAAAGTTGCTAGTTTATAAATTTATAAAACTCTGATTATTATATAATTTTATCCGAGAATGCATTGCCAACTAAATCCACAATCTCACAATCTTAAAAACAATATTTATTCCTACAAAAGCAGAGCCTCCAATGAATTTCAGCAGACATGTCACTTACCCTACCTTATAAAGCACAAAAAATGTTGGTAATAAATGAGGCGGTTTAAAAAAAACCGTAGGAGCCTTTTTTGAGAAAATTTCAAGAAAGTGAAAAATTGCACGAATAAACGACTATTTCCGGTTGACCGATTTTAATCATAATTTAAATACAGGTTTCAACGTTTTATGATATTTCATTCTTGATATATTTAGATCGCGCGCGCGCGCACACAAACACACACACACTCACACAAATCGTAAAAACGTTAATATGTACGGTCTTATTTCTCAGAATTATTATATATTTTGTGCTTGAATTTTGACTATAGCAATAATAATCAGAGAGCTATGGCAAAACTAATTTTCTAATGTTTTTCTAAGGCATGAATTGATGATTGGAATTCTGCACTATTGGCGTGAAACGTGTATATTTTAATTATACATTATGAGTTAACTATCGGATTCTAAATCAACAAATTAAATATAAACATTACATATATCGTTACTTAACGAATTTTTTTTCTTCTGCACTTTTTGTGTCTATACATATGCGAAAATATATTAATAAAATCTAATAGAACTGATGTACAGTTGACAAATTATTTAGGTCTTACTAGTAAGGCGGCCTACGTTGACGGTGACGCGCGTGTGACATCAAAGGAAGATATAATATCGGACCAATCAGAGTCTAGTATTCTCAACCAATGAAAAATCTCCAAATCTAGCCAATCAGATGTCTTCTTATGCGTTAATTTGATTGGTTATTATTGTCCAATCAGAGAGCTTATTGTAATTCACTACGTCATCCGATATAAACCAATGAAATCGTTTCATTCAGTATTACGTCATTCGTCAGTATGGACTTCCTGATTGGTCCGGAACTGTTCTTGCGCGTGACGACGACTTACATTTTTACATGAGATCCGCCCATTGCTACCGCCCAGTTAACGATACAGCCGAATTTTACATAATAACGTTTACTGAAATGCTATACGTTCCAGAATTAAAACACCTACCAAAAACGTTTTAAAATTGTTAGAGATCTTCCGGGTTCGCAATGATTATGGTAATATTTTATGTAACAGCAGTATATTTACAGCTGCTTTTTACAGTATCGAATAAAAAAAGCCATGTGAAGGAAGCAAGAAAATAGATTGGGTTGTTACATACAAGCTTGCTCAAACTTAACAAATTATTTTGTCGGCTACCATGCAAACACTACTATACGAACGTAACACATTGTGATTTTGTCACTGTATATTAAGGTTAATTATAATAAGGACGTCAATGCCGTTTTTTTTGCAAAAATCGTCAGTAGAATCGCCGGCATTGTCAAAATGAATTTTAGAACATACGTACATGATCTATAACTTGTTAGAGCAACATACAAATTGTACCGTTTTGACGACAAACCGTCACGTTAAAAACGGTTAACGATATGAACAATTTTTGGGCGATATTTTTCAACATATCTCCGCGTTGTTTCGTAGTTTGTTTTATAATTTTATTTTACGATGGGAAAATTTAGAATTGCCTATAACAGGCAGTTAACTTTAATTTTTTTTTAAATTTCATTTGCTACTTCTACGGCTACATTATAGTTCTGTTTCTTTCACTAGAGAATTTAAATTTAAACTAAATCATATTAAGTACAGAAGAGGTACTAGTGAAAGAAAAACTGTTATGAGCTTCTTCCAACGACAGTAGATTATTATACAGTTAGACCTTGCAGTGAATATTAAAAGCGCATTTACAAGATGCAAACTGAAAGATTTTTAAAAGGCCTCCTATGCTCATGAAAACAATGCATGCTCTAAAAACCCAATTTAATTGTGTCGAAAATTTCACATCTCATTATTTACCTAATTTTAAGTTAATTGATAGACTGGATTTGAAAATATGAATATTATCATCGTCGTTATGAAAGAACGTACAAATTTATTCTTACTAATTGTTCGAAAAATATAATCTGATAATAGTTTATTGAATTTAATGTTCAAACCAACATCTTCTTTAAATAACGTAGGCGTAATCTATTAATATTTATTCAGGGAGTTTAAAAGCTTGTACTTTCGGTGAAAAATTTATATGAAATAATACATTCTTTCCCGTTGATTTAATTTAGGGGCAAATAATGTAAAAATTTATTGTATCAAATCTAGATGAAAATTAATAATATTATTTATGGTTTAAAAATGCTAGCCCTTTAAATAAATACTATTAATACAAAATTTGGCTACTTTCGTTATACTGAAAAATTAATGTTTTGGCTGTTTCTCTTGCACCTTAGAATAAAAGTTACTAAACAAATAACTTTCGTGCCTTAGTATATCCATCGAATTGTACCAGTATTGTCCAATAAATTGATTGTCAAAATAATATACATGCAGTTCAAGCCATTTTTCATGTAACACTAAAATTAATTAATATTTAGCATAATAGCAATTATTACATATTATTAACAAAAGTTAGTCTATTCGAAAAATTAAATGAAACGAAATTTCAATTTATTTAATAATTAATGAATTTTAATTTTTTAAATTACAGAAAGATCTTAAATTTTAAGTTGGATGTACTTTACCCTACCTCCTACACGAATTCTTGTTAGCAGTGAGTAGATTAATAATAAATTAGTAGAAACTGCTCCTACTTAAGACTTACCTTAAAGTTTGTAACTCTACGAGACATTAATTTACATTACTTGGTAATTAAATATTTTAACCACAATACAGTGAAATACGGGTTATAATTAAAGGTTACGACTTATGTTCTCCCTATTTATTTTTACTGATTGATAAAAGCAGAAACATTACTGGAACAATTTAGAAACGTTAGTGATTGTTTTTCTTTTTAATAAAATATTCAATTAACTAAAAAAAATTCTTACAGTATTCTCAGTGATGAAAAATTGAATTTAAAAAAAATTATGTGTCATTTAAACGAACCAATAAGTTACCAGTAAAAATTGTACATCCAGATGGGTAGGAAAATCTTTTATCAAAATTTCATTTGAGCTGGTAAAATCTTCTCATATTTTATTTTATTTCATTTTGGGCCTAGATTGTTATGTTTATTTAAAATTTCTCGGTTTATTCATAATTATTAAAACAGTACTCAAATGTGTGTGTATCTAAAGCTTACAACTCTGGGGTACAACAAATCACCATAACGTTATAAATACACTTTAAATAATAAAACTTACTATACTATAAACAAATAATACTATATTATTACTTACTATACTTACTAATTAGTACTTACTAATACTTACTATACTATTATACAATTAATAATAATAACTTTATAACACTATAAAATACTTTTCAGAAAAAAATACTTCGAAAATCACAGACTCATCTTCATACATGCCTTACACTAAAACACAGAGACGCAAAAAACAAACAGAAATTTCAGAAGTTTTCATTAGTTACCAAACATGACTTGAAAACCATTAAAACCCAGAAGACAGCAATCTCCTAGACAATAATAAAACAAACATAACACTGACAAGAAAGTGTTAAAATACCCACTAGTGATAATATAATTATAGACGGGTATAATTCAATCAGAACTCACACTCAAAACATAATTACTCATTGGTCTAGAGGCGCAAATCGTAGATTCACAGAAACACAAAAAAATTAAAATGATAAGTTTACTGTGAAATAATGGACAGGTAGAATGATTTACTTGTACTAAATATTTTTTTGTGTTCACATCGTTGCAGCACTCACACTAGTGCCCTTGGGAATGTTCTCTAGGGCATCGGCTGTAGATTCTTCTCCGCAGATTACGTAATACGTGTTGCGAATTTATCTGCGGTGTGTTCACATTAGTGAGTATCCTAAATGTGAAGTTTGTGCAAAATTAGTAAGGTATTTTGTTATATTTGTGACATACGGTAAAATTAAGTCGTAATGTACTGTTAAAGATGTAGGATTGTGTAATTTTACGTAGTATTTTGTTCTGTATTGCATGAATTATTTTCTAAAATTAAAAATTATTTTTTATTAAAAGAACTATTAAAAAAATATTATCCAGTCAGTTTAAAAAATCGGGTTTAATTTTATATTTGTCAGAAATAATTTTTATTGAAAAACTTACACTGAAATTAATATGCAATGTAAAAAAAGCTGGCAAGGTTAACCTACATAATGAATAGACCATAAATATCAGTTTAGAGGAACAAATCAGTTGTAAATAAGGAGATAGAATTGCAAATGAAAACAAATGGCTACGTGATGTAGGCCACATAGGTTCTCTTTCAACCTGAATGTAAATTATAGTCGTTGTAACGTTTGGAGAAGTAGAAGAGGATTTTACTGAAGTATTGCTTGTACGATAGGCCTAGTCTACTAAAATAAAACAATATTAAAATAAGCCACTGTGTTTTTGGCAATATTGTAAAAACAGTTTATTTACTTTAGATCAGTTAGTAAATGCTTTGCATTAGTTTGATAGTATAATACTTAAATGTATTACATACACATGTTTCATACATACAAAAAACAAATTAAGAGGTCAACGTTAATGTTCTTTTATCACTACTTCAAATTATATTTATTAATTTCTCCAGAAATATGTAATAATACTTGAAACAATTCTTTGCAAGTTCGTTTTAAAATTTTAATAAAATAAATAAAAAACTTATAACTTGTTACAGCAAATTTAAATAAGGAAATAGATATGAAAACAAATTACTTTTAAGGTGGTATTTATTGGTAAAAGAGAGATTTGGTAGTGAGAAGGATAATATTACGATAGTACGGAGCTCAGAGATGATTTTTACAAGTTCAGCATTAAATTAAGTACTTAAATATACCTTTGTTAAGTTTTTTATTGAAGAAAGATGATCGATGTGTTCGTTTTCACATTAAGCAGCCGTCTCCTACGAATTTCTGTATACGATACGTTTGGTTAAATCAACCACGGAGAAAATGGAGAGTTTGCTTAAGACTGGAACAGGTTGTGGCTTAATCCTTGGTTAGAAAATACGGATAAGAAAATTTATTTTAATTTTTGATCAATAATATTATCCAGTTCTAAAAAATCTGACACTATTTTCATATGACTATGATGCTTATTTTTAGAACGTTATTGAAAGCCGGATTAGAAAACCACAGCTGCAAAATAAAGTTCTATTGCGAATGTGAATGTTTAGAACTACTTAAATATTTGTATCGTACATAGTGTAGTAGATTAATTAACTGTGTTACACCTCGTGAAAGCGGCTTTAAATGAGGTGAACATAAAAATAAAAAAAGTTAAAAAAAATAAAAAAAACAGGAAGCCTAGAAATGTGGTTTGTGAAAGGAAAAACAAAATTTAACCAAGTAATAATTACACCAGAAGAAAATAATTTAATAATAATAAAAAAGTTAAGTTAACAAGAAAGACCCAAAAGATACAATAAATTGCATGCAAAAGTAATAGATGGCTTATAATTTTGCCCCAAAATAATTAATTTAATAATAAATTTATAATAATTTAATAATTTAAAAATTAATTTAATAAGAAAATAATAAATTTAATTGACACAAATTCAAAAAAACTTAAGAGAGAGAGAGTTATTAATTTAAATTGATACAGTTCCAAGATTTCTTAATGAGAAAAATTATTAATATCTTCAAAATAAAGTTTTTAAATTTTTGAATGGCTTAAATAAAAAATATGGAGAGACTCCATGTTAACAGAATTACATATACATCAGATTGCAAAAAAAAATGGGTGCACCCTGCTAAAACTAGCCAAAAAAAATTTGGTTGTCGACAACCCCCAAAAAAAATTGTATACAACTCACGAATTGGCATACATGTATCAAAATGACTATTATCATATTATATTATCATTTGCTATTCGTAAAAAAATAATTAACAAAATGTTTAACACTTTACTCCTTTAAATGTCAAAAATTAGTTCACCCAAAAACAAGTCTTCAGAATTAGTAGAAAGTAGTTGACCTTATGATGCTGAGAATGAAATCCTTTGGTCATAACCAAAAGTAGGTTGAAGAAAATCCCAAATGATAAATAAATGAAATGAAATGTACATTACCGATATCCAAAAACTTGCATAATAAATACTAGTAAGCCATCATTTCAAGGCATGCTCATTACATTAGCTTAAATGTTATTTTGAAAATAAAGTTGAAGACCAAGGTAGATAACATTATAATCAGTTGTTAACTGACATAAGCCCAGGTTAGACATCAAGTAGAAAAAACCAAAACTAAAACCATGGGATGGAATTGAACCCTGAAATTAACAAAATCAAACAAAATTAAAATCTAGCACTCACAGGAAAACAAATTTAAAGCCCCCCCTTTTAAGAAAACTTGACAAACAGAAAATTAAACAAAATTAAATTTAGAAAAACACAAGCAGAAATAAATTTTAAAGTAAGAGAATAAGCATACAGAAGTGAGCTTAAAAAAAATTTATTCGTGTACCAAACATGTACAGAATAGTCTAGAAAATTCCAGAAGGAAAACGCCACAATTAATTAAAATTAACGTAACTTAAGTCCCACAGACAGGCGTAAATAATTACTTTCAGAAAACAAAAGTAAAAACAATAAGTACTAGTTGAAAATAAGTCATTTCAAAAAGAAATAAAAAAGTACAACTTAATTTTCCAAAGTTAGATCTTAGAAAAGCAACATCGAATTTACATAAGAATTTGTGTGTGGTTTTCCAGGCTGTCTGCTTAAATCTAAAGAAAAAAAAAACAAGAACTTACCTACGGGGTAGGGTAAAACGAAGAAACACATAATTAATAATTTTGATTTAATAAAATCAAGAAATTTACTAATAATGTACATAACCTATAAGTACAATACATTTCGAATCACATCTCATAACAGAATGAACCAGTACTAAACAGGCACCAAACGACTAACTCTCCAATAGAGCGCACAGCACAAGGAATGACGTCACAACGCCGCGACAATTCAAAATACAAAACCAAGTCCCATGTAACGAGATGACGTTACAACTGATATTATTATTTAATTTAAATTTACCAAATTGTTTCTACGGTTAATTTATAAAGTATTATATATTTACAGTAGATGTAAAATAAAATAAAAAACAAAGTTGCACAAGATCTTCTGTGGGGTATGACCTGCAACAGAAATATTGGATTGGAATATTACAGAGGTTCCAGAATAAGTTTCTTCGATACATTGTCAACGTCCTTACGTTTCTAGAAACAGTGAAATCAACCTGACCGTTTCGCCAATAAAAAACTAAATTAAAAATCTTTTTTAAATTAAAAATCTAAATTAAAAACATTAAAAATCTAAATTGTGATGATTTAAACCGTCGTCTTATTCTACATCTAAATTTTTTAAATAGTACCAAAAATAATTGTTATAAAAATACATTGTACAAATACATTGTACGCCTATTTCTGAAACTTAATTTTATTATAAGTTCATTTACTTAAAATTAACAACTGACTGCATAAAAAATAGTTATTAATAATTTTTAAAAAAATAAATTTCGATAATACCTCAACTAGAAAACGTAGATTATATTCTATATAAAGGTTTTTAAAGGTGTACATCAGATACAACACGGTATAAGATGTAACTTCAAAAGGAACATTATGTGGAGTAGAATGTAAACGATGTTAGATCAGTTTTCCGATATTAGCAGCCACTTAATTTTGTAATGTAACACTCACGATACATGCCGTAAACTACCATGTTCCTACCTTAATGAAATTCAAAATATTGAACATTTCAAATCAAATTTTAGTTTAAGATATCTAGAAAGTTTTGTCGTTGAATTATTTATCAATAGATTTATATTGCACTTAAAATATCAAAGTAAGTACACAAGTTCTTCGGTTTTGAGACTAAGGCACAATTAAAGTTAATATAACCTGAGGTAAAATTCACGTTGTAAATCAAAAAAATCAAAAAATTTCTGTCATCAACGCTCCTAATAAATCAGCTGTACTGCCGTACGCTCTTCTATAACATTACGCATGCGTAATACGAGAGACATAAACTTCCATCAGTCAGCGAATACATCGGGTTGACCAATTAGTGGGCCAATTAGATTTTCCTCTCAAGTTCTGAATGATAAAAAACGAGTGCACCACAGCAACCATCGGTGGACTGCCGCAACGGAAGTAGAGGATGTATCCGGTGGTCAAAAAGACGCCGTATCAACCACGCCTCAGCTGATCGCTGCCTTCACGAAGTCTGACATGCTTCGCAGAATATCCAAACAGCCCTTTTCTGGTTAACAAAATTATTAAGCGTTTAATATGTATAAGTGTAAGTATTATTAATAAACACGGTATGACACACCGTGTTCTTATCGCCATCCAGTGACTTACAATTATTTTACACACCATTTTACGTACAATGATTTTGATACAAAAAAATATGTAGGATAAACCGGTGACAGGATGCGTAGTGGTAGTCAGACTTGTACATGTGTTTGAAATTCACTGCTTTATCACTTATTTGCCCTAATAGGCTTTACTTCGACAACTTGACCTAAAATGACAGCCACTGACATCCTCAACAGAAACAAAAAATTAAAATTCTCAGTTTACTTCTTGATTTTTAACTGATTTTTAAATTGATTTTTTCTTGAGTTCTAGAAGAAGTTTTCGTAAAAATTTCAAATTTGTTCGTACTTTTCTCCAAAATTTTGCAATTTAATAACTGTTTTTTGTGTTAAAAATGTTTGGCAACTCTTTATCTTTAATTTGGTGTGTATAAAAAGACTGTACGGTAATTAGAACGGAAGATATAATCAAATCAACGAATTAATGCAGGAACGCTTGGCGGCAATCTTTAATCACCATTTTGGTCGATTTCACTGGTGTTTTTTTTTTGGGAACATTGGATATTCTTGATCAAGAGGTTGAAACGACTACGTCCATGTATGACAAGTTGGGTTTTTCGGGGGGAGGTGCACGGTAACCCTAGTTCGCCCACGGACTATATACTTTGATGGTTATGGTTAAGTTGACCCCAATTTCTTAGAAATGGTCGGAATCTCTACTAGACACGTTATATGGTATAATGATTCTTGTGTTACTGGGTCTTGGGGTTACTTACCCTTTAACATTAAACAGATTGCAACGTACAAACATTAGGGTTAAAAAGTAATTATATTTTATATTAAACTACATTGAAATCTTTTTATGGTGCCTTAGATAAGTATAACAAATTTCACTGATAGTTTTTGGTACTTTCTGTAGTCTACAAATAATTATAAAATTCTTGAGGTATTTACCTACGAAATTACAGCTGGTAATTAAAAAAAGTTCCGTATTAACTGAAAAATTAGCCGACGTTTGGCAAATGAGAACACCATGATTTTATAAAGCCATATTGTTTAAGTTGAGGTTATTAAAAAAAGGTTGAGGTTATTAATTTTAGCTACAACGGCTTTTTTATCTGTTTTTTTTTTGTTTGTTTGCAACGAACCGCTTTTGTAATCAATCTCAACGAAGATCAGGGATTGTGATTTGCAGAAGAGAAACTTCATTGAACGTATCCTTTCCATCCGTTCTAGACACTCTATCTTACTCCCTATCTTTATTTTTCTCCAACTCTCTTACTCTCTCTCTCTCTTGCTTTCTATCTTTGTAAAATCTAAACCAGATAATTGCCCAACTTTTCCGATCTTGTCCTAGTACGATATTTTTTTTTGTTAAACTCGAGTTTTACACCAATTAGCCCCAGTTGAATAAGGGTTCCCCTTATAGTTTGGCTGAGGGAGTTACTCAGTAAAGAGTGGTGGAAATTTTACTTTTCCTGCTTCAGCTTCCAAATGTGACTACTAGGGAATTTCCCGACTTTTCCTCTCATAAAACTTTAGATTGATGAAAAGTTTTTGCAATTAATTTTTTAACTAAAGAAAACATAACTCTATGGTATATTAACGAATTGAATATATTATATTTAAACAATATTCATATTATATTGTTCGTCCTTTGATAAGTTATTAGGTCTAAGTATATTGGCTTAATATAATTACTAATTAATGATTTTTTAATTGTATAGTTTATTTTTATTAATTTTAGTCATGGTCATATGTAATTGAATTAATCTATAAAATTATTTTTTAGTTTTTATAAGCCCTATTATAGGCTACACCTTGATGCTTTGGAGTGACATACTTTTACGAAGGAGGAACACCAACCCATCCATTCAACCACCCCTACCAAGAGGACTCAGGGTTCTCAGGGCTTGCATAGACAAAATATATCTGTCTAGAGACGCTGAGTATTCACATTTCACCCTTTTCCACTCTACTTCATAACGGAGAACCCTCATGCCCCCATGTACCCAGAGGTTGAACAGAGGTCTCACGGAAGTAGGGCTGCTAGCAGAGCTGACAATCTATAAAAATAGAAGGCTCTATCTCAATCAAAAGTAACAAAATAATCATCATAATCAACTAGCCCTTAGCGTCTATAGGTCTCCATTATTGCCATCCCCACTTTACCATACTCTGAAATCTCCGCATCCAGCCGCCAGCCACTTTTTAACATCATTGGTTCAACGTGGGAGAGGTTTCCCTAGATCGCTCGTCTCCTCTAGGTCTCTACTCAAGAAGTCTCTTTGACCTACTCCCAAATTAACAGGCCAATCTATGTAACACCACTGATAATACTGTGCTTTGATATAAATCTTTGTTACTAATGGTCTCGTAATGACACGTCAAGCAGTAAGTGGCAATCAATGGTAAGATATATTCAGTATCGATCTCCCCACAAGTGCTTCTTACCAGCATTTGACCTCATCTATCATCTGGGTAAACCTATTCAAATAATTAATTTTAAAATTATAGCTTTCTAATGAAACATAAAGTATTTGATACTGGAGCAAGATAGATGGTCAATGTTATGAAGAGAAAGAGAAGCAATTGTTTAATAACTATTGGGAAATATTGTTTGTAAGAAAAATCCGTCGATCTAATGAAGATACCTATCTTACTTTCTTTGGTGTTCAAATTTAGAATTAAATCCATGTATAATGCAGTTCTAGCCTCGCACTTTTAGCCTCGAACAGAGGTCCCAGTTCACTGTAGGTCTTTTCGCGAAAATCCAAAAACAAGTAACTGGGCTATAGCTATCATTATCTAATATATTTTTAGTCTAAGGAAACAAAAATTGTTTTATCAGAGGCTTCCCATTTGTCGTTTCGTAATTTCACTTACTACTGGTCTAATTTAATTTTCGTACGATACGACACTTAAATTCATAAAATCTAACGATAACTAATAACGGAAAATAATACTCTTGAAATATTTATTCAATAAATAAAATTATAGAGAGTAAAGAAGGGCTGTAGGTTAATTGCCATTCCAAAGAGTTGCTTTCTATATTCCTTCTTATTCTTTTAGATGTGGGTTCAATCGATAGAAGGATTGTAGAAAGGAACTGTAAGGAAAGTAATGGAGGCAAGAGAATATAAGGTCGCTGTTTGAAGGAGGAGGAGAAGGATAGATGAACGGTAAGGTTGGTACGTTTACTGAGTGGTTTGACTATAGGGAGGATAGTGAAGGGTTCCTTTGCAGAAAATTGAATCTGAACCCGTAAACCTGAATGTCGGCTGTTGGGTGTTGGGTGTTGGGTGTTGGGTTGGGTGGACCACTGTCAACCTTTCTACTTCTACCACTCACCACATTTTAATAGTCACGTGACCTTTCAGTTTCTCAAACCAACCGCCGCCTCACTAAATCATCTCTTTTTCTCCTCCATTATTTCACAACCTTAGTTTTAACTATAGGCTGCAAGCCTCAGTCTAAGCTTAGTTAAATTCATCTTCTGATAAGTAAAAATTTAGATGAAAATATGTGTCAACCATTAGCACTAAAATACAAGGATAAAAATATAACATTAATTTTAAAGAAAATAGTATAAATTTTACTAATATTATTTAAAATGAGCAGCATTCAGAATATTATGGGTTAATACATTGTGATAAACTGTTGTTCTATTAGAAAACGAGACTAATTCTATCTTTTCTAAAGGCAGAGGCATCCTGCCTGTGTCGTCATCAAAATGTTTTATGTTTCAATAGAAAGCTGTAATTTAAATTACTTACAATGTGACAACAGAAGTCCTCCCTAGATTCTTCTTCCACAGGCCTGATCCTAAACATGCATCCAAAAACATGTTTTGGATTTTTATAGAATACTGTGGTTGGTTTAATGCTTGCAAAATCACAAATGAGGAGGTCGATGCCAGACAAGTCTCAATATTACAATCCATTTTATTGCTACTGATATTGTGAAATGAGACAGCCTTCTATATTTAAAGTTGGTTAGCTCTGCCCGAAAATCACTTTCTTAAGTTTTTTATAACCTCTGGGTGCATGTCAATTGTGGGTTATTTTTAGGAAGCAGGATCGAACAGAGTTAAAGCCGAGATCTCAGCGCCTCCAAACGGAGAAATTTCGGCTAGGGAGTGGAAACGCTGATAATAGAGTTTTTAGTCCCTTTTGACAAAAGCTCGACTATATGAATTAGTGTTCCTTCCTTGTAAAATTAAGTCACTTCAAAAACTCAGATTGTAGCATTAAACTAAACAAATTCCTGTTGACAAAAATATTGTTTTAGAGATGTGCAGAAATTTTATTAAAATATTTCTACTCGTTTTGAGATATGAAGAACTTCTATGCGTAAAAACCATCTGCAATACAATACGGTTTTTAATTTATCATTTGACATAATTTTTATCGCTACAGTGAATAAAATCCGAATTGCAAAACCAAGACGATATTTACTTTTTTATTGTACTCGTACATTTTATCTATGTTTTTAAAACTGGGATTGCAGCTCCACTAAAAATAATAAAAAGTTAAAAGATGAAATATTTATTAGCGTTGTAATTGGATAATTAGGTCAGTTAAGAAAATAATATCTGGGTTAATCACGTAGATTACTTGAAGAAGCAGTAGTTTATAGGTTGTTTCGCTAAATATGATACTATTAGTGTTATGATTAATTTTGTAATAGGGTACTCGGTAGTTTAGCCTGTTTTATAAATCCTGTTTATTTGAAGAAGATATTTTATTCTCTACCACCTCCCTTCCAAGAGCCAGCGAAGAGGATGCTTAAAACCTTTTGTTTCTTTTCTTTTTCATTTCATTCGATTTCTATCAGAATCAATATTGTTTTATCTGCGTTCTATTGGAAAGGGTAGGTGATAGGCGTTTCAATTATTTACTTGTTTCTTTTATAATTTTTACTGAAAATCAGGTTGTCTTTTGATGCAATTTTTTTAAAATATTTATATAAAGTTATTCATTGAGAATTTGTTATTGTTATAGAGTGCATTTAATGCACTGCATCTATAAGAACACTAGGCTCTTTATCGCAATGAAAAAAAAACATTTTAATTTGTATTGTGACGATATCGAAGAGGAGTGTGGTGCGAGAGATTTCTATTAATTCATACTTTTAGTAAATAATAGAGTGACAAAGTAACAATAGGGTTAGTTATAAAAAGATATTTAAAAAGGGAGTGTATAATAAGGTAGGGTCTTTGTTGTACAACTATTTGTGAAAGAGTCGGTTGGTTACCTGTAACACCTTTCATTCTATTGTGACTTGTTTATACTAGTTATGATTTTCCAGAACAAATAAAAAATATTGTTATTGTTATCAACTCTTGTTATTCAGATTTATTATGTATGTGCATTGTGTATAATTATTATATACAATGCACATACACAATAAATCTGAATAACAGTAGTTGACCAATACAATGCCTCGGAACCGTTGACCTTCTCTAACGTATCGATAGCACACGCCATAAACACTCGTCAAAGATCAAACGAATACTAACTTTCTGACCGCACTTGGGGCTCTATTGATATAGGTAAATCAAAGAGATATTTCTAGAAAAACAAAGAGATTTTGATGCAATAATCTTTTTAATAATATTTGCACATACACAAAAATTATACACAATGCACATGCACAATAATTATTATTGTGCATGTGCATTGAGTATAATTTTTGTGTATGTGCATTTTGTTTAATTGTTTGATAAGTGTCACTGTATTGAACATATTCGTTCCTTAGATACTCCATACACTTTTGTGTATGTACATTCTGTTTAATTGTTTGATAAGTGTCGCTGTATTGAACATATTCGTTCCTTAGATACTCCTCTCCATAGTTCTCATAACTCTTTG
The DNA here is from genome assembly GCA_035578175.1 of Catonia carolina. Classification (NCBI taxonomy): domain Eukaryota; kingdom Metazoa; phylum Arthropoda; class Insecta; order Hemiptera; family Achilidae; genus Catonia; species Catonia carolina. Next base: position 304,656,269 of record JAQMRL010000001.1, on the reverse strand, counting down.
CATCCATTAACTACTTTCCGGGTCGTCTTCGTTTTCTTTGTGTATCTGTAACCTTTAGCAAAATTTTCTGTAAAAACTTATGTTGTCCATTGTTTGTAGATGCCCTCATAATATACGCAAGATATAGATCAAATTTAATTACCTTTAAAATATAAGCCGTTGCTTATTTGGTAGTTAGTTTTTTTCTACAATCGGGTCTGTCAAGAGCAATAAATAAAATGATTCATAAAAATATTGCCTTGAAAAGTTGAATTCCAGCGGAGGTACGTTTGTTTCATTGTGCTGAACGATAATGTGTCTTGTTAGGGTTTAGTTTTAGCCTCAGTATTTTACTACCGTTGTCCAGAAAATTTATATCCAAATAACTATTGTGTGATTTGAACCGCCGTACTTATAAGTTCGGTGTTCAAGGGCTTTACCGAACTGTATATTTGTAGAAAGTACCTCCAAAACAGGTCTCTGTAACTATTTGTAACAAATGAGTTTATGTCGGAGCGGAAGATCGAAACGTCAGTGTAGAAGACATATGTACAGTTGTTTTAGCCGACGGTTCGGTTCAGCGCGTTTTAGATGTGTGTGTTTGTTTTAAGTCAATCATCTGTCCAATATAATTCTCAGATATTTCACTCATCGACCCGTTTTGCCGTATTGTTTTGCCGATGAAAATTTCATTTGCTCAAATACAGCTTTTTTCCTTAATAGTACGCTTCGTGTAATGCCTTCACCTGCTGCTATGTACAACCATGATTTTATTAATTGCTACTTCTCTACGTTTTTAACTGACACCTTTCCATCGTTCGATTGATACTTACACTTATGTATTCGCTGAGATCATAAAACATCGTTTTTTCAGTGAGTTTACTTTTTGAGTGTAATAATAAAAAAACGTAAACTATTAAAGCATGGTATTGCAGCAAACCTAGTAAACAACATTTTGATATATAATGTATTTGCTTATGATTATTTACACAGTTAAAACAGAACAGACATACAGTGACATCAGCTATTTCAAGCGAGAAATAAAATACTCGCTGAACAAAACGTAGCGTATCGTATCGATAAATCAGTGATCCTGATCATTCATGAGCCATAATGGAGTAATAAAATATCAGTAGGCTCTAACCTTAAAAAATAACCCACGAAGATGGAAGCCATAACTTCAAAAGGTGAACAGAAAACTTTGAAGTTACCAACTTCTGTTCAAAGCAAATTATTTAGTATTCATATTTTATATTTTACTGAACATTTTTGTAAATGTTTTTTTGAAAATAATTTTTTTGTTAATAAACCTGGTGCATTACTCCATCTAAGAATAAAAAAATGTATAATTGCTCTTAAAATAAAGTTTATAAAGCAGGTTTCCTGCCTTACCCGTTTGATTGGGAACTTATTTTTTAGGTCATATTATTTCTCCGGGCTTTGAAGAAAGCCATGTATTATCAATATTAACAGTCACAAACAAAGCTCTTCAGCAACGTTTCTAACTATTTTACCAACATCGATATCGATGTTATTAGAAATTTTCTACTAAACTGAAGGCAGAATCAATGTAGGCCTACTTATATTTCATATTCTTTTTACACTTTTGTTTTTTGGATAACCTCAAGTACAAGTATCTTAGAATTTTTGTCTACTATTTAAAAATGTAATTCCAATTTACTATTCTGTTGTAATCATTGTTAATTTATTTCACAATAGGTCTATAATCGAATTAAAATCGTTATATAAGTGTAATAATTTTCTTTTAATTTAATTTATTCAATAAATGTTAATAATCATCTAGTATCCTACTAAAATTTGAGTGAGTGGAATAGATTACAATTTTGTGTACTTTTAAATCTGTATTTTGAAACTGAAATGTGAGCATCAAAAATGTTTTTGTTACTTTTTATGAAATATATATTCTATTAATGAAAATATTTTAAGAATTACTAAATTTTATACTGAATGATTCCAAAACGTGATTTTCTTATCGGAGTTTGCAGTCATCACTACAGTCCAAACGGCCTTCTACAAGACGATCCCTAACTGTTTTAAAGTACTCGGTATCACGCTAGTGTACATTCTTACAAGAAGTTTTGCATGTAATTCAAATAGTTCAACATAATTATAATATTTAAAACACAAAAGTGAAAAACTTTAAAATACCATTTTGTCGTAACTTTAATCTTATGTATCTCACTATTCATTCAATACATGTTTTTTGATAAAATAATAATAATGAATAAATTACCATTATTGTTTTTTGTTTACTATAACTACTGAAACGAAACAAATTATAATGTTAAAGATGTAACTGTAAAATCACGTCTTTATTTGCTTTGCGGAAGTGTTTCATTCACTCAACCCAACGAATAACTTATATTACATCTATAAGTTATAATCTGTAGTTAAGTCACGGGGATATAGTTAAATGTACAACTTTACTAAACCATGATAGATAACTTCATTATTCAGATTGTTACTGCTTAAATACATTACTAAAGTCTTAGTATTTTATAATGCAACTGGATTAAGCTGTAATCGAACCATGAGTTAGATAATAAGTTTGATAATAAGCGCTGGAAGTAAATGCATGCATGTATTTTAAAACTTTTTTAAAAGTTCTTTACTGGTTTATTTATTCCGTTGTTTAATATATTTATTAAACTAAAACTATGATAAAATGCAAAAACAAAAACTGTACAAGAAATATTATGAAAATGAACATTTCCTTTATTGTTGTAAAATTTTAAAACTACAATTTTAAAAACTTTACATTGTTTTTTAAGAGAGCTACTGACGCGTAAGGTTTTGTTTTGGGGTTTAATCCTGGTTCCAGTTTAGATTAAATGAGTTTGTTAAAGAAAGATGATCAGTAATTTTATCAGAAAAAGATGTGTTATATTGGAATACTCATTAGAGTTTAGTACTTTTTGAGTATTTGTTCATTTAATAGCTTTTTTTGTAAATAAAGTACTGTGAATTGGTTACTAAAACGATATGAATGGTAAGGTGCGTATAAATGTTGCGTTGTAGATCCGCCCATGCGGTATAATCAATCATACCTGACGTCTAGTTGTATTACCTATCTACTTGATTGTGATACTGTTTACACCTCTTGGGAAATTGAACATGCTATAATACATAATTCAATCTTTCTAAGCCCAAATAATTAATAAATGAGAGGATCATTTAGACTTTCACTAACTTTCGAATACTCTATTTGAGTAGGTCTGATAGGATATTTTTGAAGTAATGATATCATTGGTTTTTCAACAAAAATAAGGGGTTGGCAGAAGAAAATGCTAACTTACAAAATTTCCAGCATGATTTTTCTTAAATATTCTGTAAAAAAATGTTTAAAATTTACGCACGTTTTTAACAGGATGCTATATTTACGATCTTAAGAACCTAGATTGACAGAAAATAAAATGTTTTAGAAAAAAATTAAAAACATGATTTTAGATTAAAAAAAAAATGTTTAGATTAAAAAATTAAAAACATGATTTTAGATTTCAGTAAACTTTCAAAATGATATTGCGTAAAATTTTATTGAAGTGGGTTAGCACAGTCATCTACCAATCCCTTCTTAATTCATCTCTTATTGGTGCGTAACCAATATTCCTTACGTTAGTGAATATAAGTTGAATTAATTCGATATAAATGATGTATTATAAAATACTTCGTTCCATTTTAAATTAATCTAAATATCAATCTTTATATTGTTGTTTTTATGTTCGTTTTGTTGTAGTAGAAATGGTTGATAGAATAGGCTGTTTACTGTGAAAATTGTGTTTTTGTATAGGTGGAGTCTGTTCAATAAGGATAGTGGACTGCGATGGATGAGACGTTTTGCATAGGTGTTCTAGGAAATTAAAACTAGTAGAAACGATTGTTTTTATTTTATTTTATTTTTTTACTATGTTGCATAATTTTTTTTTGTTTTCCTAATTTGTGTACGTTGCAATCTGTTCAATTGAGAACTATAAGCAACCCCATGACACAATGAGATGAGGATGATGTGTATGACGTGTAAGTGAGGTGTAGTCTTGTACAGACCCAGGCCGACCATTCCTGAGAGAGTATGGTTAATTAAACCCCAACCCTCAAAGTACACCGGTAACCCCTGTCTAGTATTCAAACCGTATAAAAGTATGTTGCATAATAACGGAGAATTTATTAGAAATATCTCGCTTGTTTAGGAAACTATCTGACTGCCGGTATAAAAACAGTTAGCGCTTTTGTAATGATTCAGTCAATACATAGAGTTTAATAATCACGAGCATCAAAATTAGTTCTTTTAATTTTCTGAAAGTTTTATTAAATAATGGTTTATTGTGAATGGAACGAGGTTTTCAGGCCGTTTTAAAATAATTTCGTTACAGGACCTGTACTGAACTACGTTAATATAAATCGTGCGTTATTATAGATCGATTTTTTTATAGATCATGCGTACAGGTAGAAGCAAGGGGTAAAATGCAGATTGGTAAATAAATTATTTTCATTCTAAAGACAGTTTCTTTATTATAGTCAAGTTTAGTTTAAGCTTAAGCAGCTTAAAGAAGCCTACTTACTTATTACTTGTGTAATATATTATTACTTATACATATATTTTCATAAAAGTCTAGTTGTCTACTTACAACAAACAGTCTACTTATAGTCTTTGAAGAAACAACAGGTTATAAAATCTAAACCTTATAAAATAAAGACAAAGTAATATGCTGTATCTACATAATAAATACAAGTTCCCAAGAAATACATTTGACAGGATAATAAAGGATAATCCCAGTGCCGATAAAAGTACCACTATCAGAATGATTTACGAGAAAACAGAAATAATTCAGGAAATGAATCTACGTCAAAAAAAATAGAAAAAGAATATTCATATAAAGCTGGTTCAAAAATGTTTCATTGGTGTGTTGCGGCTAGCAAAAGATTTTAACCGGATTTCGGTTCATCCCACAAAAAAGTTCGTTATAAAATTTTTAGGACCTTAATTATTAAAAGTTGAAAATAATGGTTTTTTCTGGTTTCTGCCCCAGAAAAGCGAATAAATTAGGTTTAAGAATCATTAATCTTTGTTAGCTTGTGAGCAATCTGGAAGTATGGTTCTGGGTCCTCTTTTATTCGCTTTCAAAAACCATAAGAAACCACTTTTTGTAACTTCAAATAACGCCTTAAAAATTTCATTTAGAACTCATTTCATAAGATGAACCGAAATCCAGTCAAAAGCTTTCACTAACCGTAACACGTTAAGGAAGCATTTCCTATGTTTTTATGATTTTTTCATATTTTTGAAGTAGATTTATCTCCCGAAGTATTTTCTTTTTTTGAATCACTTAGTTTCTAGCGATTACAAAAATATAAATGATGGTGTTATCAAGTGACATAACTTAAAATAATTTGCGCTTTGTAGATTTTCTTAATAGTGCATATCGTTTTAAAAGCTATAGCCACGTAAAGCTGTACTCTCATCAATTCCTTGAAATACTTTAATTCAATGCCAAACCAGGAAATTGGTACAAGGAAATTGGTTTTCTATAAATTTATGTTTAATATCCTATGTAACTTTCATTTCAATTTATCAGAAAAAACTAAAACTGTTATAAACATGTTGAACATACATAAGCGACAAATTAATTTTTGGGGATCTCAACTTACAAAGTAAAAGAAAATTACAAATTTCAGTGTTTGGTAGACGAGATAATATTTTAACTCAAGATTCAGTGTAGAAACGATTTAATATTTTACTCACCATACAGTTAGGGCTAACTGTAATAAAAATTTAGCGTAACATCATTTTTGTACTATACCTACTAATTTTTATTTTATTATTCGTCTTAAATATGTATTTTTTGTTTTCCACTTTCTTTGTCATATTGCTTATAAATATTATTTAAAAAATAGCCTATTCTTTCCTCGTGTAGGGCCAATTTGCACTACGTGATGTGTCTTTAAACGTTTCTGGATGGAAGCTCTTAAAAAAGTAGCTTATATTTAACAAAATCATAAATTTCTTTAATCCGAACAACTCAACATTAAAACAATACAAAAACAAAAGTATTTTAGGGTATTTTTTAAAAGCAATAAACAGGTGAAAGCAATGTTGATGTGTAGAGTAAACAAATGCTGCAAGAAAACGTTTCAGATAACAACACTTTTTACTGATGTAGTAAGCTTAGTAGGCTATGAGTTAACGGGTACAATAATAATACAATCAGAAGAATTAGCAATCGTAAGAACATGATATTTTGAAATAAATTAAGCATAATTAAAAATAATTCAGTAGAAAATTGATATAATTCTTCTTAATAAATTGTCCTTTTTTAACAGTAATAATTAATACTGTTGTGTTTTACAATGAAATAAAATTAAAGCAATTCTACGTCGTACTTTTGTCGTTTTGTATAGTCATCGATTTTATTTGACGCTGTAAATAAAGAAGAAAGTATCTCCGCTACACTATCATGAGGCTTGCGTTGTGTACAGAATGTCTTTGCAATAAGATCGTTTGGTGTTTTGTTTTCTTAAGTTTCTTATTTATTCAGTTGTAATATTACCTTTTTGATCGGCCCCTCCCATTATTTAGCTATCTCTTTTTGCTATTATTGTTTTCTTTTTTCCCCCATTTTTTTCTTTTGGCACTTATCACTACCCCTCTTCCATTCATTTTTCGAAACATCTTTTTCTATTTGTAACTTGTTTTACTTCGATTCTTTGGCTTTCCGTCTGTATTTCTTCATCCCATCCTACTATTCAATGCTCATCGCTCACTTCTCTCTCTTTTTAAATATCTACCCATCTCTGTCTATCTTCAAGTATCTATACTTCGTTTCTCTACAGTGACCCAAACTGAAGATGGATTTGTTGAAGACTCTCTTCACTAAATAGAGTGAGAGATAAAATGAATGAAAGAGAGATTACTTGAGAGAGAAATTGTCAACAAAAGCAGTCCAATTGACTATTTCTTTTGTCAACAAATATTTATCTTTCCTCTTTTTCTTCTTCCTCTGTTTTGTCCTCATGTTTATTGAGATGCTGATTTTATTGAAATTACTTGACTGAAAATATAAATAAATTTTAAGAAGATGTAATTCTTTTCATTCCAATAAAAGAATTTTCAAAATATTTTCTTCAATGATTTCAATAAATTAATATTTCATTGTTAATTATTTTATCTTTAAATTACCAATTCATTACTATTTATATATTGATTGAAATTATACCACCGTTTTTTTCTTTTATCAGACTAAAAGTATTCCGGAGGTAAAAATAGCTTCCCACTCGGGTCTCACTGGGTGGAGCATGAGAACATGCAAAACAACGTTAAACGAGAAAACAGGGGTTCATCAAGAGCAAACGCATAAAGGTGTTGAAAACTGGGCACAGAAACCAAGCTAAGGGCAGATAATTTTATGTCGATGAAACCAAAACTAATTATTTCTGAATTTTCTTATCAAGTTTTCCATGAATGGCTCAATAGACTTTTATTTTCCGTTACACTCTTGGTCTCGAATTAGTCTTCATAACGCAACAAAGCGTAGTCAAAATAATATATAAATATATATATATACATTTTAAGGTCATTCATCAGTTTTAATTTTCTTATAAGTTTTCTATCTAATGGGTATTTCATTCATCATTAATATAATATTTATTAGGTACGAAATTATAAATTCCTGCTTGTTTTTTAATTAATAAAAAGAGAAATTCTAAATTTAACGTTTGATTGCTATGAAACTAATTCGTACTATTTTACTCAAAATATTTGTTTCAATATTTCGAAAACTTATTTACTTATTGACAATTAAAACAAGTAAATTCACAATAAAGATAATAGTGTATTAGTCTACCCTGTTTTGATCTGGACTGCATTTCGTTTTAAGTTTTTTATGTCAATCAACGTAATAAAATCACAAAACTTTCCTTGCAATATTGTTCCAAAAATTTTAGTTTATTTACCGGTGATGCTGAAATCAATGCAAAATTTTTCGCTCTAACTAAGTAACGAAGGGATTCTGAAGCTATTTTTATATCGGTTTTATCGGTGGAATATATTCTGAAAATGTCACTGTTACTAGGCCTTCATGAAAATATTTTATAGTAAAGAAAGTTTTTTTAATATCACAGTAGACTCTCAAAAATCCGGATCGCGCTAGTCCGGACGATGATTTTTTTTTTACTTTATTTTCTGAAAATTTACAATTTTTAAATTAACAACCAGTAAAACGTTTTCATGGGATTGACCCGATGAAATCAGTGGGGAGACTTTATCGGCGAACAAAGACGCTGTTCCTGAATTTAAGACCTTACTTTTTAAAATCCTTGACGAAGAAGGAATTTCCGGTGACCAGCTGTATAATTGCGACGAGACTGGTCTGAACTATAAAATGTTGCCCACGAAAACTCTCGCATCCAAAAAAGAAGCTTCAGCCTCGGGCTATAAAAAAAGCAAGGAACTGGTTACAGTGTTGGCTTGTAGCAATGTGACCGGCAGTCATAAACTTAGGTTAACATTAATAGGAAAATCAAGAAAACCCAGAGCTTTCAAAAATTTAAAGAAAGACGATGTGCTGCCACTTTGGTATACAAACCAACAGAAAGCATGGATGAATTCTACAATTTTTAAGACTTGGTTTTTTAATGAATTTTTACCTACTATAATTACTCTATATAATTATAATTACTCTATAATTGATACATATATGACACATTTTGTTACATGTTTGAAATCCGTAACTTGCAAATCTTACAAAGAGTGCAATCGAATCTTATTACGGTACAGTAGCGTTAAGTTTAGTCAATGTTTGTGCTTCGTATATTGAATAATTACAGTACCAGTAGCCTACTGTAATTTATTAGGCCTACAGTGTTTTAAAGTTTTTTCAGAAGCTCACTCTTATATTAGCAGATAAACGTTAATGCTTATTGTCATAATTATTCGCCATAAAGACGAAATTGCCAACCTCCGGGAAATCCGGATTTTTCGAAATCCGGACCGGCCGTCCGCCACATTAGTCCGGATTTCTGAGAGTCTACTGTATTTAAAATAGCATCATTATTTAATAAATTTTCGATTGCATTTGGCTAAATAAATTAGCAAGTATACATTATTATTAAAATTTTCACCATATTCGATTATCGAAACTAGTACGTTCCACTTACCATTGTGTTACATGTGGTACTTGAAAGTCGTATTTTAAGTTTATATTTTAAGAAATAAAACATCTATGATAATTAAATAAATTTATTTGTTTTTGTTAGAAATTGGTTAAAAATGACAGCATATTAAAGTTTTTTAATGAGCACAAGTCAATTGTGGTGTCCTTTCAGTGCAATGTAAATTAACAGCATCGAAAAACTCGCCTTTTGGACATGAAACATGTGTTACTGACAATGTGGAGGCGCTCGACAGATGAGCACAATTGTAGTATTTGGTACAATCGTATGGATCCGGTTGATTGCCTTCCGCATCACAAACTGGTACACAAGTTTGTTGCACATCGTCTAACTGGAATCTACCGGGACACCTGTCAACTCTGTAGACAATATTATCTACGCAGTAACCGTAAAAAGATCTATTTGGAGTGTATGATACTTTAAGCCCATTTTTGTTTGCACAATTCAAAACACTGCAGGTTGCTACCGTAGGATCACAAGATTCAGATATTGAGTTGTATCTTACAGAGCACGTAAATTTGTAAGCTTTTCCTCTGAGACATCTATAATAATTGCGACAATTGAGTGGATCAGGAAAGAAACCATCTTGTGAACAAATGAACTGGTCTGCATTCGGTGCGCATAATACATCGTTGATTGCTGTAGTACATGTTCCCGATTCTTGATCACAGTATGGTGTAGACTCACTACAGTTTAATATAGCAGACTCTACAAACTTCCCTTCTGTATTTGTATTGCATAAACGGATTGCAGTACAGTTGTAACATGAATACTGTGTCGTGCACTCTGATTCTCCAAACGGCAATAAAGCGTTTCCGTTCGAATTTAGTGATCCTCCTGTCACACTCAAAACCTGAAAATAAAAAAATTATTTATTTATAAAAATTTACAAGCAATCTTTTAGTTATTGTTCTCGAAAGTTAAAGATATAAACCAGTTTTCGTTGTTCAGGTCATCAGCCGAAAGGCTGGCTTGGACCTTTGGAGCAGTGGTCTTTACCTAATCTGAATAGAGAGCCAAATTCTACTATGGAAGGGCTTGAGGGCCACATTGATCTAATTATATAAAAATGCTATATACATAAAGCTAACCATAAATTTCGACTTAGATTTTTTAAGGAAAAAAGCATGAATTTTTTAAATAAATTTGTATTTAGTTTTAAAATTACAGTGAAAATCAATATTCAATAAATAGTACTTGAAAAAGTGAAAAATTACTGCTAAAACAATACTGAAACATGTAACAAAACACAAAATTAAATTTAAAAATATCAAAATGGGGATTTCCTTTAGTTCATTGAGAAATCAAACATTCTTTCTCTTTCACTCATTTATCAACATTGGCTTTTATGATGGATGAAGCAATTCAAAGTGAGTTCTCTAAATAAGTGTCAGAAACAGGATTCCTCAGTTTTGACTTCACGTTCCTCATTTTGAAAAATAACTCCTCTCAGATATAGGTGCTGCTAAATACTCTTTGTTCTTTGTATCATCGATACATCAAAATAATTCTGATGTAATTATCGAAATTCCATTATATATGAAAAAAATGATTGGAGCTAAATCGTTTGGCGGGCCGTGGGTTGAGGACACTGGTCAGGAGGTTATACTAAATAAAACGAGAAGTGAAGTGGTTTACTAGTGCCTTCCTCAAATAGTGGAAAAGAATGCTAGTCAGTATGACTGGTCCATTGAAAAGCATCTACTTTCCACCCTGCAAATGACAACTTTACTTCATCCACCACAGTGTCTGGCTGGAACTAGCCAGACAACTAGTATAACTAGTAGTGTAACTAGTGTCCTGGAACTAGCAAATCAAGTCTAAAATAATTTAATATTTCACCTGCTTTTTATGGGTATATACAAACCAGAAAAACGTTATATTATCGATTTTTTTTTGTTCTAACATCTGAGAATATTTACAATCAATTTAAAAAAAACTGTAAGTAAATAGCATGAGAAAGTTCACATGACGAAGACAATACCCAATGGTATTGCTTCGGAAACGAAAAAATTAAGTATAATTTTTGAAAATATTAACTAGATAAAAGATGAATAACATTAATTAAAAAGTGCGTAGAGGAAGAAGATGATATTAATAAAGATGATGTTGATATTGATATGAACTTCAATTATTTAAAATTTAGGTTAGTCGGTAAATCTAAACGGAAGGTCAAGCAATTTTATTTGTTTTAGTCGTGTCACGTCTTCGCTATTATCAAGTAATTCTTTTTTAATATTTTATTTATTGTAAATAAAAATATTTAAAACCTACCAATTTGGCAAAAAATAAGTAAGAACACTTACCGAATGATAAACGCTTTCTTAGTTTTGCCATATCGTCAGTTGTTAAAATATGTAAAATTACATTTTATTTTTGTTGGTTTTTGATAATTGCAGGAATCTACAATTATAGATTCCTGTAATTATCACGACATACGGATAAGATTAATACATTGGAAAATGAACGTGGTATTTTAAATTTTTTAACGAGGGGATGATGTGGTAACACCACGAAAGTGGTTCTCATTATGGTGTTCTTACTTATTCTTTGAATGTCCAGGTGGATTTTGACTTTCACTTCCAATAAATTAAAATAAATTGGTTTATCGACGGTAGATGTATGTTATAATGTTTAATAAATTCATTTCGTATTTCCTATTTCATTTGTTATTCTTTTAGTCTATCTAAATACTTCAATCTAACTTAAGAGACCTTGAAAATGAAAAACGAAGCTAAACATCGTATCGTTAAAACTGACATTAACTTTACTTTTGCACCATTCCGATGTTTATGTACCATCAATTAATTAATATAAATATATTTAGTGATTACTATTTCTGTCATTTCGTTTACCGAATTTGATTTAATTTATGAAGCTGGCGTTCAACAATGGAGGGTCATCCCTGTTCTTCACAACAAGATTATTCATTATCGCTCTACTGTACATGTTTTGTACGAAACAGTTAGCGTATGATTTAAATGTATCAACATTATCTTAAATTAATGTTTAATAAATCCATGAGTATTCTATTGTTTAGTTTTTACTGATAAATGACATCTCTATATGAACCTTGCCTTGTATGTAGATTTTCATAAAAGGTTAATATAACGATCACAAAAGGCCAGAACTGAACAGAAATTGAACCCAAGAACCCTGGCTTGGAAGCCGGTTGCGCTGACGAAAACTAATGGTCTGGTCTTCAAATCTAACTTATAATTTTACCAGAATAGATTATTTAAATTTAACCCAATAAACCCTCTACAATTTATTTAAATTTAAATAAATTTAATGGTTTTTGAAACAAAACTAAAAAAATATGAGTATTTTGAAAGACGTGCACAAAATAGCAGAATTTACCCTAAGTTCAATACTGCAAACGGGATATTTCTTGAAAATGGTAAGATCAAATCTACCGCCAATATCGTTTTCATCCATTTCTGTCCATAAGCCGTTACTCAACCGCAATTATTTTATTCGTTTCATGTAGTTCTTGCGAGTGTGTGACAATCGCTTTGGGTTACGATAGGATATATGCTTTTATACTCTTAGTCTTCAACCATTTAGTGGTTTAGAAAACATTACCGTATGAAAATCTTTTTAATTAGGTAATTTTAAAGTAATAAAATTTATTTTGAAATTTAGCAGTTAATTTAAATTTGCATTAATTTATTTATAATTAGGGCCTAATAACTGTTGTTGTTGTTGTTTAGGTCATCAGCCGAAAGGCTGATTTGAACCTGTAGAGGTTTTACTCAGTAAAACGAGGAGTGAAGTGGTTTACCATTGCCTTCCTCACTGAGTGGAAAGTACACTTATCAGCATGCCAGGCCCTCTGAAAAGCACATATTTTCCACTCTGCAAATGACACCTTCACTTCATTCACCACAGGGTCTGGCTGTTTAATGAAATTCATTACTTTCAGAGTAGATAACTCTGATTAGTGTATTTTACATCTCTGCCTCTTCTGCTGTTAAATGATTCAGTCATTTAGTTAGATGACCATGTGATAAGAAACAGAACTATTTATTTTAGCCCTACAACTAACAGATTGAGTGTAAATAATTTAACACTCCACCTGAAAGTTATGGGCAGGCCTAATAACTTACTATTTAATAGGAAATTCATTAATTTCCATCTGTAATATTTTATCTCAATCTTTCTCAAAAACAAATAATGGTCTTTTGTATTGAATCCAAAATATCCTAGACCTTTAGAACGATTCGTCAATTACAAATAATGTACTAAATTTGTATCATGTACAATTATGTTTTCCGCATGGGCTGTTAGTTCACGTCAAAAACATGCCACCAATGGCAAGTGACTACATTATAATCATATTTTTAAAAGGCTCTATACTACGAAAATTATTGTCACATAATATTAGTAAACCACATTGTCCAATTTTTTAGCTCTACCTTCTAATATTGTTTCTGCTAGCTGCTATCGTAAATATTTTTGACCATAACACTCAATACGAGAAGTTTAAATTGCAATGCGGTGTCTTAGTGACAAACTTTTTTTTACAAAGTATTGTTGAATTTTTAAATGACTGTTGATAATAGTGTGTTTCCAAAACTCATTACTCACAAATAAACAAACTGATTATACCCAAACATTTTAATAAGTTGTAATATAATATACATTTCAATAATCACAGCTCAATTAGTAATTCGAAAATTATTTTAGAGTAATTAAAACTAATACTTACATTAATGATACAGCAGTATGATAAAGCAGCTAAGTAAATTAGTACTTTCATTGTTAATTTATGTTCAATATTAATTTAGTAAGAAACAATTACTTTCTTGAGGATATTACAAAGTATAACTGAATATAAAGAAATAATTAACCCACTATTTATGTACAAAATTCAAGGGCGTGTTTATGAAAGAGTTTTGATAAAGAATATGGTCTGCATCACAGGCCTACGGAAACGAGTAATCAATTATAAGTAATTATTTAGGCAACTGTATTTTAACACTTCAAATACATCATTTATCGCCTACTTACAATTTGACTGAATTACTCTCACTTTACTCAAGTAGAGGATGTAACGTAAGCCTATGCATATCTAAAAATACTATAAAAATTTAGTTAAGTGGGTATATAATATTTACGAGTATATGTCAGAAACATAAAAAAATTATAATAACTGTAAATTATATTTAAAAAAACATTTCTGTCTCTCTTATTTAAATAATATATGTATATATATTATTATTAATTCGTTGATCAACCGACTAAGGATCACGTTAAGCACTATGCATTTTGGTCTCTTCTTCTCAGGATGTCATTCCTCTTATCTGCCCAAAAAGCCTTCATTCGTTCGGAATGCTCCTTTCTTCTCTCATCCGTCCACCTCCCACCAGTACCCTCTCTTCTTGCAGATTGCACAGGCAGACTTATCCTTTTGTCATTTGTCTTCTGCCTAAATTTGTCTCTATCGTAAATGTCCTCTTCTTCAACTCGAAGTTTTTTTAGATCATCTTTCGTATTGATAAACCACTTCAAAGTAGTCTTAGTATTATCAAAGTTATTCAAAATTTTCTTTGTCAGTCTGTCATTGCTCATCCTCCTTATGTGCCCGTAAAATCTTGTTCTCCTTCTTCTGAAAGTCTCTGACATCCTCTCTACATGTTCATACAATTTGGTGTTTGAAACGTTTTTATAGGTATTGTGTTCTTCATCATATCGTGGCCCATAGATCTTTCTCAGAATCCTTCTTTCTCTCTTCTCGACATCTTCTATAAGTCCTTTATTTTCTGAGGTCAATGTCTCCGATGCATATAAAGGCACAGGCTTTACTACTGTTTCGTAATGTCTTAACTTTGCAGTTCTTGAGAAACATTTTTTGTTGTAAATATTTTTAGTAGCTAAATATGCCAGATCCAATTTCTTAATCCGGCTTTTAACGCCTCTTTGTCACTTCCATTCTTCATGATTATTTCGCCCAGATATTTGAACTTATCCACAATGTTAATCTTCCCATATTTTGTTTTCAATGCCTTATCCGTTATACCTTTTATTGTTGTCATCAGTTCTGTTTTTTCATACGAAATTTGTAGTCCTGCCTGTTCTGCAACTTCCTTCAGTAGGTCTAGTTGAGCCTTAGCTGTTTCTGTGTTATCCGTGAGCAAAGCTATATCGTCAGCAAACGCCAGACAGTCTATTTCAGTTCCTCTTCCAATTTTCAAAGGTCTATATAACTCCCTAGATTGTAACTCTTCTCTCCAATTTCTTATTATCTTCTCCACCACACAATTAAAAAGCAGAGGTGATAGACCGTCTCCTTGTCTCACTCCTGTTTTAACTTCAAAGGGCTCTGAGAGATGTCCTAAAAATTTAATTTTGGATTTAGTTTCTGTCAAAGTTGCTTTGATCATGGCTCTAAGTTTTCTATCTACTCCAAATTCTTCTAAGATCTTAATTAAAACTTCTCTATCTATACTGTCATACGCTCTCCTGAAGTCTACGAACGTGGCAACATATTTCTTTGACCTAATGGCATAGTACTTTATAATTGTTTTAAGGTTCTGTATTTGTTCTACTGTTGATCTACCCTTTCTAAAACCTCCTTGATACTCTCCCAATTGATTTTCTACCTGATCCTCTAGTCTTTCTGAAATTGCAAGTGAAAGAATTTTATATGTCACAGGAAGCAGGGAAATTCCTCTATAATTGTTCACATTCTTTGTGTCACCCTTTTTGTGAAGAGGATGTATAAGAGCCATTTTCCAGTCTTCAGGCAGCTCCTCTTTTTCCCATATTTCCTCTACTTGTTGTTGTAGATTTATCAAGGCTTCTTCAGGGGCATATTTCCAGAGCTCTGCAATTATTTACTTATGACTGCGATTCATCACATGTTATTATCGTTTCCAAAAAATTTAGGTTATATCCAAAAAAAATTGAAATCGTTTCAACGTTATGAATGTTGAGTTTAAAACTTTTATTTACGAAACTGATTGCCGGTAATTTTTATTGTTTGTATTAGTAGGCTACCTATCCTAATATTTTCTTTTCACACTTCCATGCTTTATTTCCGACTAAAAACTATACAACCAAGTTAGTAAATGCGATTATGATAATAATGGTTTATGCTTAGTAAAGGTAGGCTCTTTTTAATTTATACGGATTAAATTACTAGAACGTTTTTAACGGTGTATTTTGATGGTTGTCGTTCAATTAACCATACTTTTTCACGAACGGTCAGCCTGAATCTGTACAACACTACTCCTCATACGCTTAATAACTCTTACATCATCCTAATTTCATTGGGTCACAGGGTTGCTTACTGTTCTTAAATTCAACAAATTACAACGTACACGCTTAAGAAATGAAAATATTAAAAACATTATTTAACTGAAATCTGAAATTTCGTAGTTTACTGTCTTTAAGTTTAATTTTTCAAAAATTAATTTAACATTTTTAGAAAATCTAGATCTATTTGTTATATTTTGGTAGATATTTTCTGTTTCCATGCAATTCAGCGATATAACTGTAGGCTAGACATCTTAGACTATCTTAATAAAGTTAGTGCAGTAAAAACACAAAACGTAAATAAACCTTAATTGTGCACAATGAATAAATTTCATTGTCACGTAAAAATATATTCATTATTTATGACAAGCAAGCCAAAAATTGTGGCGAGAGCGAATGGGAAGGTTATACTACTGCAAAGAACGCAAAGCTCAGCCTGACACTATTATAGGCATTCGCTTGGAGTGGTCAATGAACATGTGAAAATTTTGGCCTTAACAGCCAAACATTACGCTAAAACTAATTAACTGCAATTAGGGCTAATTCTTAATAATTTGCATCGTTCACATTCACAATCTAATTAAACGATGATCCATTCAACACTATAATTTATAAAATTAAACAAATTAGCTAAAACACAGTTTTATGAAAAACAATTTTAACCTAACAATCTGTTGCATAGTTTGAAGATTTGCCCATAAGGGCTACAAAAAATAGTTCTATTTATTATCACATAGTCAGCCAGTTATATGACTGAACTATTTAAGAACAGAAGAGGTAGAGGTGTAAAAGACACTAGTCAGAGTTATCACCTCTGAGAGTAATGAATTTCACTATACAGCCAGACCCTGTGGTGAATGATGTGAAGGTGTCATTTTCAGCGTGGAAAGTGGGTGGTTTTCGGAGGGTTTGGCATGCTGATTAGCATACTCTTTCAACTAGTGTGGAAGGCAATATTAAAGCATCTCACTCCTCGTTTTTACTTAATAAAACATCTAAAGGTTTAAAACAGCCTTTCGGCGGTTGACCTAAGCAACAGTTTAAACATTTGGATTAGTTTGAACATAAAGGTACAGCATTTATATATTTAATTAAAACATTAACAATAAAAATAACTTCATATAATATAGATGAAGTAAATTATTATATGTTTTGTTAACCTATGTTATAGGCTAATGAAAAATGTCCAATAAAAGTTATTTTTTTTATTGCTTCACATATGCCTATTTTGTTCTTATTTTCTACAAACTTATTAAAAACATGTACACTGAAAAGAGACAGTTAAAATCCCAGTTTTTTTTTTAAATTTTATTTTAGCAGATATTAAAAACATCTTTTGAATACAAAAAGGTTTTACTAGCAGAAACTCTTTGAGTTTATATATTTTTAAATGGTATAGTGGAAGTATAATGTCGAATAGTCTTCTCTTTTAAACTGAATGTAACATGTACAAATTTGGTTTCATTAATTTGTATTCTGCTTAAGTCAAACAATTGTTATAATATATCTGAATACGTGACAATACAAGTTTTTTATGTAAAATTAAAATTTGAATAGGCTACCGTAAAATAATTTCATCTGTAGAGTATTAATTTAAAATATTAATTAAATATTAATATATACGTATTTATTTTTACATTAAATGAGGAATATATATATATACACAAACAAATATTTAATAAACAAATTAAATATTTGCACGACTATAACATAGTTTATCGTTTTATTTTAACCGGGGTTTTTAATTTACAGCAACTAAACTATTTAGTAATTTATAATGTATTATTTACGTTGGTTTTATTAACTTTCCGGTGAATTGTTGCTGCATTGGACGTTTCGATACATATTTTGTGACTCCTCTAATGAAAATAATTTACTTAAAATATCTAAATTTTATTTTAATTTTTCATTTCTTTTCGTATTTTATAAACAAATATTTAATGTTTGTTTATAAAATACGTCCCCATTTATTCAGGTCAGAAAAATATTTACACGTTAATGTGAAGAAATATGTGCACTAAGCAAATAATTATGTAAAATACCAATCTGATAATTAGGTTGCTTCTATTTTGTTCATTATTATTACTATTATTTTATTTATTTATAAAAAAAATATTAAAGTATCAATAACCTTAACATTAAATGTTATGTAAATTTTACATAATATGGATTCATCTTTTTTTTAACTTACAAATAATGTGGAATGTATCCAACTGTTTCCCAAATCCTAGGATAGGTTAATTTAGTCTCTTTTTCCCCAAATACCAGAACGTCCAGCAACAAAATGTCAACACCTGAGCTCACAGATTTAAAAGATAATGTTCTTCGTGTTCTGCCTACTGGCTCTAAAAAGCCATTCTGTAAAATTCAGCTATAAACTTTATGATGTTCCGCATACTTTCATAATTTGGGGATCAGGATTTTGTAGCCACGTGGACTTAATATTGATATTTCTGGAATATCGTTTCTGTCGATCTGTGTAAAAGAATCAAATGCATGTTTGTTGTACTGTATTTTTGTATTTTTTCGGAAAGCCGGTGAGTTTTGTGAACCTTAATAAAATTAGTTTCCGGGTATAAAGGCTCCCGAAGGTCTAGTACTTAAAAATTCTTGATAAATTGCTCAAGTGGATAGAGCCATTATTTAATCGCTTAATTAACAACACTTTTTCTTAACTACGCTTAAAATTAGGTTTTGTCTTATCCCAGGGGTTTTAATGAGTCTGCCAAGTTCCACCTTATCCAAGTATTCTGTAATTATTTCCCTGACTGAACAGTGAAAATATAGTTTTTAACATTTCCTGATCTCCTTGAAAACTATAAACTAAAAATCTATTTTATTGTTCATCGGTAAAATCTTACAGGGGCTCATCCCAATGAAGGAGACAAAACAAAATTTGTTTTAAAATATCTAACGGAGAAGTATAAAAAATATAAGTACAAAACAAAATGCGTAATAATAAAATTGTTTTCAATTTTATATTAATATTATTATTAAGTACTTGATAGATTTGTCTTGTTACGTAAGAAATTATAAATTATTTTGATTATAATTTGCTCGTTTTTAATGAGTTCGCATTTTTCAGATAAGGTAAAAAGATTTGTATTTTTCAGTTATCGTTAATTGGAGACATCCGTTTTAAATTAGTCAGGAAAATGGAAAGTAATTTATTTGTTATTTGTTTTCCTGTTCGTACCAGATAAACGTTTAATAAACAGACAGTTATTGGCTGTAAAATCACGAGTGGCTTATTAGCTTTCTTCCTACCTCTTCCACCCTCCACTCATATAAGCATTCTCCGTCGCTCAATCACTCTATTTTTCCTCTTTCTCTCTCTGGCAGAATTCTGTAGCCAGTTTGCAGCATAGGATTCAAATAAATGAAAAACGTTATTAGTTACAGAAATCTTAGAGTTAATATTCATAGAAAAATACTCTTTGTTTAATCGTGATTTTTTAGTGGAGAAAAATAAATAGGCTACTTCTCATAATTTTACACAAATTCCACTCTTGAAAAATTTAATCAATTGCTTGCTACTTCATAGGAGAACATTACTTCATTCTACAATATTCGTATATTCAAAAGCCATCATATTTCCGCTTCTGAGGATTCAATTTTTCAACACCATAAATTTCTAACGTGACATGATTAAAAAAAAATCTGGTTTGGAGAACCCACACTTCCATACTTCTTATAGAAGTTGTTTTAGGCTATAAGAATTTTTTGTAAATATAATTTGACGGTGCTCAAAACCACACTTTTAAAAAATTAATGATTAAGATACTTGAAAAATGATGGCTGAAAACTGGTAGAGCAATGCAATTTAGTGGTTGGCCGGTAAGAGAGAAAAAACTGCGCATGGTTGTCATCCTTACCACACTACATACCAAGTAAAAATAAATAAGAAACTCGATGAAAATTTACATATAATTTTGGTAAAAATTAAAAAGCTGACACACTGAAAAATATTGGTAAAATAATAACCACTTCGTAGTTCACTGAGTTTTTTTATTTTCTGAAAAATGTTTTTTATTCTTTGTTATCTATGGTATAAAATTCTGTATATCTTAACAAAACAGTTATGAAAATTTTCTTGAATTAATTTTTGTAGTTTAAAATACACTAGTTTTTGAATATAACCCCTATTTTTGATACTTACTGAATGTGAATTCATGGTGCTCACCAATTCAAAGAAAATAATTTTTTTGTATTTATTTGACGGCTGCATTTTTTTCGCTCTTACGGTCATATAATAACAATAAACGGTTCACTGATCAAAAAATTATTTTACTCCAATAAAATCAGTTCATATCAACTTTTATCATTGTAAACCTGAATGTCTACTAATCTTTCTGGATAAAGAACCAATTTCCCAGCAACAATGTGTAAGATAATTATCTTGGGCCATTTCTTGACAAAAGACTCACCTGTTCTACTCATACTAAAAACAAACGTGTGGCTTTAAACTCAAAATTAAAAGAATTTGCCTGATTTTTAGGATGACACTCAAAGTTAGCGTTAAATCGAAATTGCTACTTTACAAAGTACAGTATTCTTAAAGTTTCTCTAGACTTATGAACTCCAAATCTTTGGTAAAGCCAAAACAAGCTATTTACAAAAACTGCAGTCATTCCAGTCCAAGTTTTTACGTGTAATCTCGGGAGTGCCTTTTTATCTCAGTAATCCAACATTGCGCGATGACTTCAAAATTCTTTTCCTCAAAGACGTCGCAAAATTATCATATGCCTTATTTTCTTAGAAAATTATTACCAAACCCAAATGAACTCATTCCACGGTTGGTCACTGATCAACTACCAGGGAATCCTCGTAGACGATTGAGGCGGGAGTGGAGCAGAGATCTTCTCTGACGTCCCCGATCATCATTGTTATAATCACAGCTGTTACAACCTTTATGTTTCTACTCTAGATTTTTTCGCATTTTTGTTATTCCTTAAGTTATGTTGTTGTTTTCACAGTTTGTTAAAGGCTTATGTTATATAAATTGTTATTTTACATGTTTTAACACATTTTATTGTTATATATTTTCATAGTTATATAATATTATATCATTGATTTTCATAGTTATTGATCACAGATTACAGTTATTGTTTAATTAGTCTTATTTTTATGTTGTTTCTTATGTAAAGCTATAACATCGTCCATAATATGTTCTACCAGGGTATATGCCAATGGGTATTAATGGCCTTTATTATTTTCTTTTAATATGCGATTACAGAACTTATTTTTTTATCACGTTTGCTGGTTGTATATTGTTTACGATTGCAAATATATTTTATGTATTAAAGAAAAAAAACTATTGTTTTTACCAATTGTATTTTGTAATTTTATAAAAATTTATTAGAATACAATTTTTTCATGGGATATTCATGGCATTGTATTTTGACAAGTTGTAAACAATTTGAGCTCAGAAAAAATTAATTATAAGTAAATAAATTGAGGAGTTCGTTGGATGACACTTAAAATAAGTAAGATTAGCAATTGGAATGCTGTAAAAGTAAAGTAGCCTACACTATGTAAAACATCTTAGCTCGCGAAAATTCGTTAAAACTAATAGAATTAATTGGTCAAGAATGCAGATATTTTCGAAGTTTGCTATTTTTCGGTCGATTTTGTAGGTTATTTTGCGAATGCATTATGTGCTTCTTTTAAACAATTCTTCGTGTAAACAAAACTTATTTGTGCAAAAGTTTAAAAAATATCACCTCTTAACAAAAGGTATAGTATGCATGTACGAGATAGCAATAATAATAAAATTTATATTAAATTTTATAATTTAATATACAATAAAGAAATTATAGGCTCGTTACCACTTTAAATTAATAGAGCACATTAATTCTTCAATGAACACACTTTTCCTTCCACACGTGCCACACAATCCACGTAAAAAATTTAAGAGACTTCGGAATAAGGACCTGTTACAGAAGCGTGGACTAAGGATTGCCACTTGTGAATTCACACTCGACTTGTCTATAAAAATTTCACTAAATAAAAATTTGTAGTTTTTATTTGGATTAATAAAGAGAAACAAATAATGTATTTCATTTCAAACTAGTTCATTACAGTAATTTCATTTTAAATTGGTTTTTAAAAAGTTTATTTTAATAATTATAACCCACCGGATTGGTCTAGTGATAAAGTTGTTGCCGCAAATTACTGTTTAGCAGCTGATTTTCGAAGACAAAGGTTCCGTGCTTCAAATCGTAGTAAAGGTAATAAATTTTATTGATTTGAATACTAGGCAGTGGTTACCGGTGTCTTTTGATGATTGGGAATAAATTGACTTTACTCTCTCAGGATGGTTTGGCCTGAGTCTGTACAAGACTACACCTCACTTACTCCTCATATATATCATTATTATCTCATTGGGTCATTGGGTTGCCTATTGTTCTTAATTTTAACCAATTATTACATTAGTGATAAAAATTTATTTATTATTAATTTATCTATTTATTAGATTGACGACAAAAATAATAATAGTTACGATAATTAATTTTGTTGTTCGTTTTTTTGTTACAGGTAAGAAAACTGAACTGCTTTCCACAATAAAATTACCACCCCACATAAGAAGGTAAAGTGTTCTACCTTTATTTTTGATAGAAAAAACCATGCCACATAAAATAATATTATTCAAAATCTTTTAAAAAGTAACCTTAAATACATTTTTCAATTGTGAGATTCGTGTAATATTAGGCCTAATGTTCATACAAGTATTTTATTTATTTATATTTTTAACTCTTCACTAGGACTACCTTTACTAGGATTTGGACCACAGAACCTTCCTCTTTAGATGTTAAACAGCTGAAGAGGTCGCAGTGGTGACTAAACCACTAGATTAATCCGATGGGTTTTAATATATTGGTTACATAAATATTAGAAAAAATGTTGTTTTATGTGTTTATATAGTGTCCGGGAGAAAGATGTTTGAGAGAATGATTTTCTGTGGGTTAGTTAAGGTTCTGTAAATGTTAATTTAATTGAGGTAATTGTACTTATTGAGCTTTCTTTTAATAAATAGTAAACAATTATAATATTTTCCAGTAAGCTAAATATGAGCTGTATTTCCACAATACATAGGTTATTAGTAGGGATAGAAGTTAAGAAGAGAGATGTAAACAAGTAAGTAAATTTTACTTACTAGTAAAATGTTTTTTGTTTAGGATACAAAATAATACATTCGAAGTAGCCTGATTGACTCCAGAGCTTACAATTAACATAAATTACAATCATTAAACAGAAACTTGAGAGAGCAAGTTTGAATAAAAATTATTTTAAATTGAGACTGCATTGCATTAGAAACTGATAATATTTTACTGAAATGGTTTTCCAATTGCAGCACATTATATTTTTAGTGTAAGCTTACTTTACACCACTCCTGTAGCTCAGTGGTTAGCGTGCTACGCTACAAAGCATTGTTTCAAGTTCGATTCTTGCCTAGGGTCTGAAAATTTATTACATTTTCAAACCCACCGTTCCTTAACTCAATGTAGTCGGCTAATAACCACAATTGTTCATGCGACTTTAAAGAATAAAAAATTAAAACTGTTACTTTATTCGTAAGTATCAATTTTTTTATAATGTCAGTCTTATTTATTACTGACAATGTTACAGAAACTAAATGTGTAAAAGTAGGAAATTTATAAAGTTTTTGGTAAAACCAATAAGTTACCTATGTTAGCATAACTTGTGCAAAGCCAAAATTGTTATGTATAAAGTAAATCTAGATCTGTGTGCTGGTGGAGTACGCCAATTATTTTATTATTTATTCTAAGTTACTATATTTTTTAATTTCACAAGGTAAGGTATTCAATGTCTCGAATCAGTGTTATTTTCGTTTTTAAAGTACTGTTAGAGATTACCAAATGGGATTCCTTGATGGAAAGATTGATGGTCGTATGTACTGCCTGTCTATAATTTGATGGCCTCCCGCAAAGAGGAGCAGATTGGCCCACTACTAGCCTTCTCAGTAACATATTTTCATTATGCACTACTACTAACTAGTACACTGGAATTGGTACACAATGAAGTGTTATTGAGAAGGCTAGTAGCGGGCTGACTCGACTCCTGTCTGCGGGAGGCCATCAAGTTATAGACAGACAGCAGTAAACCCGGAACGGTTCTGTATAAACAAATTATCTTTTTCTTCTTCTTGATCACTATCAATAACTAATTTCTAGTCCACACTACAAGACAATTTTTAATAATCTGATTAAAATTTAAATATCTAATTACTTCTCTCAAGCACTGGATGGTCTATGTAATGACAAGTAATGTCAAAATTTAATTTTAAGTCAATAAATAAATTATGTTGCTTCATTTACTTATAAAAATATATTCGAATTAGGTAAAGAAGCAATAAAATGGTCTGTGATTTAAAAGAACAGAAATAACACATAAACATTTTATAATTAATTTTTATTATTTTCAATAATTAAAAAGTAAATACAGGTAAGTTTTGACATTGCTTTATAGCGTTGGAGTGATTACAGGAGCACATTGTGAATTGAGATTATCAAAAATTTCATTTTCTGGACAAGTCAGGTGAGATAATGTTAAAGTAGAGGTTGACCCAACATGAGCGCAATTATAGTATTTCTTAGTATCGAAAGGATCTCCCTGGTTTCCTACTGAAGTGCATTGAGGTACACAAGATTGAAGAACTTGATCAAATTTAAACTGTCCTGGACATTTATCGACCCAATATACGCTTCCTTTAACGCAGTAACCAAAAAATGAATTATCTCCCTGGAAAATTACTTTAACTCCATTCCTTCCAGTACATTGTATGTTGTAACACGTTGCAGTAGTTTCACAAGATTCAGTCTGTGCAACAAAGTACTGTGACCCACAATCACGAGTGTACCCTTTACCTAAGTAACACCTGTAATATTTATGACAGTTAGTTGGATCTGGGTAAAAGCCGTCTCTTGGGCACAAGAAATCTGATTCTGGTGCACAAGTTAAATTACTGGCTAAGGATGAGACACATGTAGCAGTTTCGTAATTGCAATATGGTGTATTTCCTGAACATTCAAAATCTATCAGTTTTGTAAAACTTCCATCGGAATTTCTCTTACAAAGCCTGACTCCTGTGCAACTAGTGCAAGCGTACTCGCTAGTACACGTTTCTTCCTTCTCTTCATCATTCGTAATTGATGACAGATACTTATTTGAAACTATATGCGGTGAACCATACGCTAATGTAACCTGGAACAGATATCAATAAAATTATTAAAACATTTAATCTAAGCACTTTAAGGAATAAATTTGTTTTCTAAATGGCTTAAGCTATGCAATCGCTATCACTTAATACAGATTTTGTTTGCTGATAACATCTTAACAAACCTATTTTTCATGAAAATAAATAACTATTAATAATAAATAATAAATAAATAAATTATAAATAATTATTGTTTTACGACACTAATGTACATGTAACAAATACGATTGTTTATAAGTATTAAAAGGTGATCAATCAACGTATTATTCCCATCCTTTAATGAGGTAACCAAAATATAAATTATTTTCATGGAAAACAACTTTAACAACATTTATTCTATTACATTTTATGGATAATACAATGGCTACACCACTACATTACTATACTAACCACTACGTTAGTATAGTGGTAGGCGTAACTGCCTTCTATGCTAAGGGTCGAAGGTTCAATTCCCAGCCAGGTCTGAAATGTTCCCATCTTCATATTACCTAATCACAAGCCTAGGCTTATGTAGGTATCATCATTGAACAAAGGTGTAAAGTGAATCAAACTCTCTGACCTGAACAGATGAGTTTTTTGCCTTGAATTAGAACGGGGCGATTGAGTGAAGATCTTAAAAATTCTAATAAATATAATGTTCAATGTTGTAACACGTGTATTCTCTGGGTACTGACTTACAGAACGGAAACGATGCCATTAACAGTCAAGTCACTGAACATTGATACAAATGAATGATACAGAGCTATAGAAACAACGATGCTGGGAATAAGTCTCAACAATCGTGTACAAAATAAGGTGAGACGACAAACTAAAATTTAAGAAGTCATCATGAGGGCTCCCTAATTGAAATGGCTTGTAAAATCGTCGAACAAGATGATGCAAGGAAAGAAATGGATTGACAGACGAAAGAGTATAGGAGAGATGTAGGACGGTCTCAAATTGGTGTTCTCACAATTTCAGTGTGATTCAATAAGATTGAGAGGACACTGACGCCAGTTAGCAACAGACAGATGTATTTGGAAAACCAAATAGTCTAATCTATGTTTATGAGTGGATAAGAGAAGGCCTTTCAAGAAAATTATGAATAAACAAACGATTTTGGCGTTCAGATTTAATTTTCAACCTTACATAATATCTATGGAGAAACAAATCGTGGATATCATTTATGGCAAATAAATTACATAATAGATAAGATTACGTTCCCGAGAAAAACAATAATATTTAATATAATTTACAATACGTTTAATATTTGTGCAGGCCTACTTTTTGTTTATAATAATGTGTATCTTATCAAATAATTTAATTTCATATAAAAGTTTATTGTATATATCAAAAATTTATTGACTGAATAAAATTATAAATATTGTAATAGAGTTAATTGTTATTAAAAATTAATTTAAAGTTCCTAATACATACCATGACAGAAATAGTAAAACCTTTACAATCAGATATATAATATATGAACTAATAATAGATGCGGTTAAGGGTCCCCAAGAAAGTTATTGCGGGTTCTGATTAGATTTATACAATGGAATTTCTGACGAACAATAAATTTATACGAAGTGCTTTAATATTTTCCAGCATAAACATTTCTGAAAGGACATGTACTCTAATGACTCAAATCCAATACTGTACAGTTGCCGTGTCTTACACGATAGCCACAATGTAGCTACAGTAATATGCAGAAACAAACTTTTCTTACATGATATTCTCTCAAATATTTAAGAATTAAATAATTGTTAAAATTAACAATTTACTTAATTTGTCCTCATATTATATGGAATAGAATTAGAATTAAACGAACCATTACCATTTTTTTTTGTATCTATAACATTTATCGACAAAAACTAATCTTATTGAAACACTTTTAACTACCAAAATTATGTAGTTCATCTACATGTGAGAAAATAATAGTAATCTTAATATCTCTTTTTTACAAATATGTTTATATTTTCATGACTTTTCAGCATATTTTATTACGTATAATGTTAGCCGATGTTGTAATCCTTCACTCGACGAGTAGCTAAATTTTAGTCTCCTATTTACCAATGGTGTTTAGGTCTGTTTAGGTCATCAGACAAAAAGCTGGTTTGAACCTGTAGAGGTTTTACTAAGTAAAACGAGGAGTAATGTGGTTTACCATTGCCTTCCTCACTGAATGGAAAAGTATGCTTATCAGCATGCCGAGCCTTCTGAAAAGCACATATTTTCCACTCTGTAAATGACACCTTCACTTCATTCACCACAGGGTCTGGCTGTACAATGAAATTCATCACTTTAAGAGAAGATAACTCTGAGTAGTATCTTTTACACCTCTACCTCTTCTGTTCTTAAATGATTCAGTCATTTAATTGGCTGACCATGTGATAAGAAACAGAACTATTTATTTAGCCCTGCAACGAACAGATTGAAAGTAAATAATTTGACTCTCCACCTGTCTGTTATGGGCAGATTTACCAATGTAAATACGTATTAAAAATTACGAATCAAAAAAACAGACAGAAGTTATCCAGAGCTACTTTTTTCTCGCTTTGTTATTGTCAATGTAACCAAAAATTTAAATCAAACCAAAGTGAAATGACTTTACACTGGCGTAATGAACATTTTTCTGATGTAATTTTTATTTCGTTTTGTTTAAAATTTATTTTTAAAAAATCCTTATTTGTATTTTTTTTATTTTAGTCTATTATTATTACTTTTAGATAAATTAAGTTCAAGATAGGCTTAGTTATATTTTGTATTTTATTACTTTTTTTTGTTTTATCAAATCGCTAATAGTTGACGTAAAACCTGTGAAGACAAAACACTGCAATCTTATTAAAACAATTAATTAATATTATTTTTAATTTAACTTACCGAAACGAGGAGAAAAACTGCAGTATTAACCAACATTTTTAGAGTATATAATTAATGTAGTCCTTTTAAATTATTGATTGCTCTACTAAACTGATTTACAACTGACTCAATTTTAATAAGCGCAGTATTTATATATTTAAAATTTAATTGATAAAACTGTTTGTAGGCCTACGTTAAATACGTACAACACTTTTTATTTGAGAGATAGTTACAACGTACTTAAAATCCTATGTAAAAAATGTAGGCTTTAAAATTTTACTTTATTCTTATCACCTAAAGCAAGTTATTCAAAATTAAAAATTTTTTACAGATTTTTATTGTATAAGTATAATTGTCGTTTAATGTTGATAAATTATATCTTAAGAGTTTTCTTCCGTCTGTTGTCAATCAATCAGTTTACTTCTGTTTTTTGAGAGGTTATAAAATTATACCTACGTTATTTTATAATTGGATATTTATTCATTAATACTTGTATTAATGATTTTATGTAATTTTTTATAGTAATGATATAATAATTTTATAGTTCATAAAACATGATTATTTTTCGGCACAATTTAAGTCATAATTCCTTTTCTCGATAAACAGGAAAGTGAACGTTTAATACCACTAAAGTAATATGAAAGACTGGCGTGAACATCTAAGTTACTTGAAAATCAAACATTGAATTATTAAATTTAATGTTTTTCTTTAATATTGGTACGGTGTTTCCTTTCTCTTACCCTACAAGAAATATAGATTATAACAGTAATCTTTCATGTTCAATTTAAAAAATTAAATTTTTGCCGGAAATACACGTTTTCAGATCCTATGACCCCAAAAGCATGTTTGTTACCGATTGGTCTAAACGCATGTATATGTTTAAAATAGAATAACTCAAAAAAAAAAACTGAAAAGTTTACGTTTGGAACTTTACTTAGATGCCGCAAAGGGGACCTGATACAAACATTTCCCATTCAGGCACGGCATATTTTCATATATTACAAAAAATAATTTCATTCTTAACCGTCTGCATTAGCAGTAATTCCAGGACAGTCTGACGTTAAACCAAAAAAAAAGAAATGATACAAACATTTATTTTTAAATTGGTCAACCGGAAGTAGCAGATTACTCATGCAATTTTTCACTTTTAGTAATTTTCTTAAAGGCGGTCTTACCATTTTTATTGAAATCGGCTCATTTGCTATATTTTTTGTGTTCTACAAGACGGAGTAAGCAGCATGTCTGGGAAAATTCGTTGGGGTGTTCTTGTAAAAACATTTTAGATAACGGGTTTAACACGAATTTTAGGGGAAAAGTACATAAACTCTACATAATTGAAGTTATGAATAAAAAAGAAAGCTACAAATTTTATTTTTGACAAGTTTATTTACGTCGTACATAAATATTTAACCGTAAATAAATAGTTTTGTTTGTACGAAACTACTCATAACTTTTTGCACTGATCAAACAGTAAGACAGCTATCAAAATATGTCAAAATTATTTCTTACGTGGTATTAAAAACAATATAATGATGTTTTAAAAGCTGCAGGCCACAACCGAGAAACGTTCTTTTGTGACACATTTTATGAACTTCAGCGTTTTAGCAATGATTAAGGTACATTTTTAAAAAGTCTCACCACTCGGGGAACAAAGAACTCTCTCAAATGTTTGCTATTTACCAATGATAAAAATATATTGTAAAATTTTCTAATAAATTTTCCACTATGCCAGTTCCAAATGCATTTACTAGAAATTTGAGAGTGAAAAACTCTTTAAGTTAACTCTGGTATATTTTTCTTAAACATAAATTTTCCTGTCGGTAGTCACACCGTAACTGTAATTTCTGCTTCAGTAGGCTACAATAAACAAGTAAATAAACTTTACTGTAGTACGTTTGTTGTAAGTAAAAAATGTACTTTATGTATAAGACAAGTCAAACTTGGAGTACAAAATAAGAAAGTTTACTTTTACTTGGAAACAGAAAAACCAGAAAAACGGAAGCTGAAAACCAGAAAACTGTGCAAAAATCTAGGCCGAGACGGCCAAATGTAATACTAAAACTGACTACAAATTATTATTCCTGATTTTTTTAATACTCGTATTTTTAATGAGTATATTATTCTTTCAATAACGTGTTTGCACTTTATTAATTAAAATAAAAAATTAATTATGACAGAACAATACAAAGTACATGCCTGTATGAACAAACCAAAAGATATACACATAATTTGATACACATTTATGATCATAAACTGACAGATTTTTTATATTAAATTTAAATAAAAAATAACAATAAGAAAACCTAATGTATTGTTAAAAATTTACATGATAAGTTGCTTTTCTATTTCATTTGGAAGGAAGATATTTCAATACCATTCCCTACCACAAACTTACTCAGGACTTGTACATTTGAACCTACATGAATGAAATCGTTTGTATTTCATTGTATAATTTTTCTTTCCCAACGTTTTTATTTTTCATTTTTTCATTCAAAAATTAGTTACTTTCACACCTGAACCTTTTATTTGTAAATTTTTAATTTTTTTTAATTGATTACTATCAGTAACCTTACACATTTCTGATTGCCCAAAAACCTCATTTCTCTCTTTCTTCCGCTTCCCCTTTCTCTCTCACTCCCCAATGTTTCTCTCTGTCTTCCTCCTATTCACCATTTCTTTCCCTCTCTCTCCAACCCTTTCTCTTCCACTTTCCCCCTCATTTTCCTATCTCACTTTCTTTCTCCTCATAATTTTACTTGAAAGATCTGAATGGTCTTATAACTATTTCAGATATGCGTATTGAATTATTTAAAGAAGAAAATTTTGACCGTTTCTCTAATTATTGATTCAGTAAATAAAAGCGCGTTTTGAATACACGAATAGGCCCTATGTCAAGTTTTATCATCTATCCCACGTCTGTCATCTTTCGAAATTTGTAAGCTTCGGTATATTATGCTATTGACGCATGGAATCTGAGTTTTTGATTTTAACAGGTGGATAATGGTTTCGTCTAAGCTTAAAGTTACTTGTGAAGATTTTTTTTTATTTATTTGTTTAAGGTCACATCAACAATAAAGTCATTAGCGACCGCAATTACATAACAATCTTAAACTAACAAAATTTGAATTAAAATGTCTTGAATGAACAAAATTTGAACTAAAATGTCTAGTGTAAACAAAATTTGGATTAAAATATATTGTGTAACTGTAAGTCTGTAAGGTACAAAATCACGTAAAGATTTTACTTAGTTTATTTTGCATTACATTTTTCAAGTCTATCATCAGAAGGTATTAAATAGATTTGAATTTTGTGGAAGTCTTTTTCTGGATCAGTATTGTTGACAGTATTGCCACATTATCAGTAAACATTACAATGACCGAGTTATTGAATAATGTCATGTCTACTAAGATCGGAAATATAAACAATATCATATTAGAAAATAAATTAATTTATAAATTATGTTTCATATTTGGTTTGTAGTATTAAGTGAATAATATAAATTTTGTCAGAAATGCGTATATTTTATTCCGTAAGAAAATTTATTCATTAAATCTACCACTGGGTGTTATTTATAAAATCATTTAAAATTGATAAAACGAGTTCAAATTTAAACCTAAATTTCATTCTGTAGTTCTAAGAAATGTTTACTAAGTAAGATGAGTATCCAACTACTTGACAATTCTTTTCGTCACAGTAATTATAAATACTTTAAGCAGTACTTATGATCTTTACCCTTGAAAATTGAGAAGTAAATAAAAAATAATTACATAATGAATAAAATGAAAAGAACCGGAAGTAATACAACTACCTGCTAACTTACTTTTGAGTTGATTTTTTATGAACCTTATTTATCAGCTGGTAATTCAACCAAGTTCACAATTCATGAAAAGTTTTACAAGAAAAGATTTACTGAATCGTGTGTTTACATAGGATAAACAACGGGCACGTTTTACAAACTTTTAGCTTTCTCAAAAATTCAGGCAGATAGTTTTAACACTTTCTGAACTTTCCACAATTAGGCGCAATTAAAATTGTTTTTTGTAACATTTTTATTGAACACTAGCAACCCTCCGCTCCCTGCGCTTCAAGATAAAATAAACGGGAAACGTTAAACTTATGCCACAATTTTAACTGTCGGAAGCCACGTCACGCTGTACAAATAAAACCAAATAGTACCGTTAACAGGAATTTTGTTGACATCAGTATTAGTTTATTACTGTTGACGCCAGTCGAAGGGAAGAAATACGACCTTACAATAATCTGACAATGTGTTTTAAGTTATACAAGGTCAAATTTATTTCTTAAAAACCATTTTTTAATGTCTTTGATTTTTGGGTGGTTTACATCAATTTCCATTGGTTGGGATTTTATTTCTGGATTTCTGATGTCTAAATAATTTTCAAAAATTTTGAAAAACGAAACAGTAAGAGATATTTGGATACTTCTTATTGTAAGGAGGTACTGTACTGTACGTGACACCTGACTGCATAATTTAATATATTGTATACTATAGCAATTATTATATTAAAATATACAAGAATTAATTTCTATAAAAAACTTGAAAACTACTAAATAAAACTTAATGACATGTACTCGTAGCCCACGTCACTCATGAATCGTTTCAACAGTGAACGAATTTTTAAATCGGCTAAGTAGCTTCTAAGATTACCTTAGACAAACAAACGTTAATTGTTTCTAATGTTAGTACAACTGATTTAAAATCTGTTATAACAAAATATTTTATCGATGGCTGAATTTGATACTGAATGGTTATAAAACGTGATTTACTAGTAGAAGATTGTAATTATCAGTACAATTCTGCAATTGTCCCTCCTGAAGAAGATACTTTCGTCTGAGGCGGTTTAAAGGTCTTTTTTAAGTACTTACTCATATTTACCCTAGTCCACATGTTTTGTAAGAGACCAGGTTTTGTATGCAGGTAATAAAATTTTTTCGTTTATCATCCTATATCACGAAGTCTTAAAGTCTAAGTAAGTTTTATGTAGTATTAGATATATGACATAATGACATCATAGTGTTATCGCACGTAAAATCCGCACGTAGTTTCATGTTTTTTTTGTAGTATCTCTTTGAAATGTGAAGGTTTAGCAGATCCCAAATATTGAACATCATTTTATGACCCGATTGGTTTTATGACTGCCTTGTAAATCGTTAATATAATATATTATGTGGTTAATTTAAATTAAAACATCTATCGAGTGAGCGTATCACTTGATAGAAACATGTTTTTAGTTTCTAATCCATGTTTCCATGTGAGTTTTATATCTAAGTACACCTAGCGTATTGGAGTTGTATGTAGAATATTACTAACAGTAGCAAAATTCAGTCGTCTAAAATTTTACGTTAGATGACACATTTATAAAAAAATTACATTATAAAATTTTCTTAACATTTTTGTTATGGTAACAAGTTTTAAATGCATGCAAAAACCCTTATTTCAGTTACGGAATTAACAAATACAATATTTTTGTGTGAACTTTAATTAATCATTTTGTTGGCAAATAAGGTAGAATTAGGAAAGACGTAACTTCTTAGTGCTTGTTGTATGAACACCGTAAATACAGTGGAGAACTAATAGCATTAAGCCCTATATTTATGTAATACGGATAGAGGAGTAGGCTAGTATCGCGTTACTGGCCATATTCATTAATATTGTTTTGGTACATTTAACTTCTGTAATTTATCAGCTGTAACCGTACTTACGGTCCCTTAGCAACATACGCCTTCTCTGAACACATGTGTAGACCAGTGCCTCCCTAATCTTCTCTTCTTTATTGTCATCCTCACACTTTTCTTCTTTCATTGTATATAAGAGTAAAAAATAAAACAGTCCTTCGCTAAGGTACAATTTCAGCATTTAACTACGCTATTTTCTATTTTTTTTTTAACTGTTAACGCCATTTTAGTTGAATAAAAAAAATTTTTGAACTAAAATGTTTCTTTCTTTTATTAAAAATAAAAACACCTGCTAAATTCCCGCGAAATATGAACATGATAAAGTATGAAACATATTTTTTTTTTTAACAGTAAGAATTTTACAAACAGTTTAACAAAAACTTTCAGTAAATGCGTTGATGATGAATAAAACTTGAAGAAGACAGCACTCAGCAGCGTTGCTTCCATGTCATCGTTTGGTTATAGTTGATGAAGGGTTTCTTCTTGGTCCTGGTGACGTAAATTTTTTTTTTTTTTTTTTATACGGATGAAGTGAATGAAGGTGTGAAAAGGAGCGAATGAAGACGTGATACTGATGATAGTAAATTTATTGGATGATTAATTTTAGATTAATGAGAGTTAGCAAGATTTAGTTTATTAATAAATAAGAGTTGACAACCGCCATATAATTTTGTGTTTTTGATCTTCAAAGGATGGTTAAACATTTTTGATCAGGTGAAACGGAATGGAAGATCTAATATTCTCGCCTTCTTGAGCCTTTGATGTTCAATATTGTCATCGAGAAGATTTATAGCCAAATGATTGGAATGAGTGTCCAACTTGGTTAAATACTTTTCACTCCGACTGCTAATTTCTTCTCCCACCGTAGGTATGCCCAGGTCATGATGGAGTACTTCATTAGGCACATACCAAGGTGCACAGCATATAAGTCGAAGAAACTTCGATTGGAATCTCTGTAATATTTCTACATTAGATGTACTTGCTGTGCCCCAGAGTTCAATTCCATAACTTCAAACTGGTTTTATCATCACCTTGTACAGTGTCAATTTATTTTCCAAAGACAACTGTGATCGCCTCCCAACAAGCCAATATAGTTGTCGTAATTTGAGTCCAAGTTGTTTCCGTTTGGTCCATATTTGTTTTCTCCACGTCAATCGCCTGTCTAGATAGATGCCTAAGTACCTCACATCATCTGAATGTGGAATTACGTTGTTGCGAAACGTTACTGGTGAACATGATTCTCGTTTCATCGTAAAGGTTACGTGCGCAGACTTCTGTTCATTTACTTTGATCCTCCATTTTTGGCACCAGTCTTGAATGTCATTTAGATGTTGCTGTAGTTTTTCAGAAGCGTGGACTGGGGAGGCATCAGATGCAATAATAGCAGTGTCATCGGAAAAGTTGCTGTTGTTACATGTTCATTTACAGGAATATCTGCTGTAAATAGCGTGTATAGAAAAGGACTTAAAATGCTACCTTGAGGTACACCTGAACGAATTAGGTGCAAGGTCGATAACTCATCATCAAATTTCACTTGGAAAAAACGATCGGTTAAGAATGATTTTAGAATAGGAAAATAATTATGATCCAGGTTTAATTTAATTTTGTGTAGAAGAGCTAAATGCCATACCTTGTCAAAGGCCTGAGCTACGTCTAAGAAGACGGCTGAGCAAAATTCCTTTTTTTCTAAGGTATATCGAATTTGGTTAACTATCCGATGTACCTGTTCTATCGTAGAATATTTTTCACGGAAACCGAATTGATGATCCGGGTAAACACTTTCTTCAAAAAAAGGTTTTAGACGATCAAGTAGTAATTTTTCAAAAACTTTTGATGTCACGGATAGAAGACTAATCGGTCTGTATGACGTAATTTCGGTAGGTTCCTTGCCAGGTTTGAGAATCATGACTATTTGGGCAACTTTCCATTGAGATGGAAAGCAACCCGTCCTTAGAATTGCGTTGAAAATGAATGTCAGGAGTAAAATTCCCTTCCTTGGGAGTTGCTTTAACACCTCACCGGTAATTAGGTCATAGCCAGGGGCTTTTTTGGAACTCAGGCGCGTTTGGATTGTAGTTATCACTTCAGCTGGAGTTAAAGATTTGATAGGAGGTGATAGCTGAAATGGGGCTTCAAGATGTTCTAAAATGTCTTCTTCTAATTTTTGATCGATATAAAACATATAACATAAAATAATAATTTTTTTATTATGATGCTCACCATGAATCCCAATCAACCCGTTCCGCGACGTGATAGCTTGGGAGGACCGGCAGGTAAAAAAGATGAATACATCAATCGACAAAAAGCATAGTGCGCTGAACTTGTCATTTTTAATTCAGCTGTGTTACGCTTAAATTCAAATATAAGAAAAAATCTCTACTTAAAAATAAAGAATGTAGGCAGGACACGGATGTCAGCCATGCACGGATAATGAATAAATGTATTCTATCTAGGAAAACAAGTCAAAACAAGTTTTACTTCCTCCTGAACACAGTCACGATTGAAAAAATTAAATCCAAACTAGAAATTTCATTATACGGTATACATGTATACAGATATAAGATGAACGAACGGCGTATGTAAACTTTAGACCTTCAAGGAGTTAAAAACCCTTTCAATGTTGAAATTTCTAGGCTTCTACGAGTAAGTTTGTGAAATATCTTCACTCAAAAGATTAGGAAATTAATTTTACGTGCGATTACGAATTATGTCTAAATATTATTATTTTATTGGTAAATTGATCAACATAAGGATACTATATCGTCAGAAACTAATAAATTCCTCCTCTAATAATTTAATCAAACTGGTAGTAAATCCTTGTTGTCTATTTCATACTACAATGCAATGTTTTTATTTCAGACGGAACCTGGCTTGGGGCTGGGATTACAAATAACAGTATCAATAAAAACAATGGTCTATATAATTCTAAGTACGTAGTATGTAACAATAATTTAGTTAGAATATTGCAACACTTGATACAGGTTCGTTCGGGATATGGTTGCATTATTAAATGATAATCAAACTTTTTTTAAACTTATAAAAACAATTTATTAACCAAATTAAATTTCAATAAATTAATATGCTTACACCACTAACAAATGAAATAATATTACTAAAACTAAATTAATTAACAAAAGGTATTATACTATTAAAGCTTGAAATGAATTTAACAAAAATATGGCAATCTATAGCCTAATTTAATAATTATCTGCTATTTACAAAACCAAAAGTTTCACTCGAACTAGTACATTACGGATAACTTCTCAAACTAAAAAAGTTATACACACAATTATTTAAATAAATAAAACGTTTTAATAACAAAAAAAATTGCTTTACGTTGTACAAAACTAACTAAACTTGTTAACAGACAGGTGATTTTATTCAAAAATCGTTTATTTAAAAGGGGAGAGGATTTAGCAGAAAAATAAATAAAGAGTTCTTTTGAAATCGTTTGTAAGCATACAACTAGAATAGATTATACCACAAAAGAGAGATAATAATATTTCTAAGATAACTCAAAACTAATGATAAAATAGTATGCACAAATATAAAAAGTAAAATAGGATAGAAAATAGATGAACCTGAAAAAGAAAACAAATCTGGTGTGAAACAGAAGACTTATTTTTGTCAATGTAAAAAATGAAAAATATAACCTGTGGAAACAATGTAAAATAAAAAACAAATGAATTTTAATCACTAGTGAATGACGTTAAATGAAAATCAACCTCTGTAGAATTTAAAAATACGCTAAATTATTAATTGACGCTACAGTAGGCTAAATAGAACAAAATGCTTGAAACGTTGATTATAATTATATCTTTTGTCGTATAATGCATACTAAGGCCGCAGCAGTTTAATAATACATATTTTATTGATTTTAATGTACAAAATTTTACAATAAACTAAACGTTTTAGAAATAATGTTTGAAATTAAACTTAAAGGATTTTAATGTCTTACAACTTTGATTAGAAATAATTTTGTCCTAAAAAGGCCTCAATCGAAAAAAAATAGGTTTTACCAATGTCCTCAGCTTCCCTGAACAAGAGGCCTGTCTTGTACTTGTATAACACAAAAATAGTGTAAATCACATGATTTAAAAATAAATGGTAAAAGTCTTATTGAAGAAATTGCGAAAAAGTGAAAATTTCTACAAATAAACTATTAATTTATTTTGATTAAACGGTTTTGATGTATATGTTCATGTTGGGTCCTATAGTAGTAGCCTATCTAATTTAAGGTTGTAGAATGAACTTGACCTACATTTGGTATTTAGTGGACAAGGTCGAACAGACAGGCTGACCACTACTTAATTTATAAATAGAAAATATCGAGTCTAGTAATATCTGGTATATAAATCTGTTAAAACTTTTAAATAATATTAATAGCTTTATAATGTATAAATACTGGTAAATAATAATAACAGTTTTTTAATTAATAGAATATCAGTTAATTTTCAATCAATTTTATAATTTATAACATACGTACAACGAGATTGGAAGTGAGTACTACTTTATCAAAATGAACAACTAAATCATATTTAGTAAAAAGTGAATTAAAATTCGAAACTAAGATAAAATATTTAACTAAAAACATTTATAACTAAAGTAATGTACAGTGTATATTTTTAAACAGTGATCCGTTTTTCTTAAACAGTTTAAAATATTTAATCAGATTTCAAAGATGACATCGTCGCTTGAATCATGAAATCGGCGAGCGGTACGCCATCCATCAACCGTACCGAATGTATTGTACTAATGCTCCAGTAAAAATTTAAAATTATAATATTAAAAACTACTAATATCTATCAAATAGTATATCAGTGAATGGACAAAGTTATGAGCTATAATGAACAATAAAAATTTTGAATGGAAGATCGGAGAATAGATTAAAATACTTCAAGTTTAAAAACAGCAAGAATCCAATTGTTATAGACCGACGCTAAGAACCAACGTTTCAGTACATCTTCAAAGAATTATAACGGGAACCGGTAAAATTCAACTAAAGATTCATATTATTAACTGATATCCATATAGAATTCTATTTCTCAATTTATAAAGTATTCAAAATTAAATAATAATCTAAATTTTTAAAATCTAAAAACCAGTATTACTTTCAATTTAAATAGGTACTGATAGTCTTTAGTTTTATTAAAATTTTCCAATTGTTGTATTTGTAAGATGTTAAAATGAACAATAAACAATTATAAATTAATCCCTGAGAATATATTTTTATGTAGAGTCATTATTTTGTTGTAGTAATAATTATTTATTTTATTTTTCTATTTAATTAAACGTCTTAAATTACAAATTTGTGTTTATTCATTTATCTTTAAAATTGTACAACCGTAGTGTTGCTACAAGGTCAAGTTTCAACTTTGGATGTTATTTCGTTCTTGACATATTTTTTTTCACACCCACAAACACAAACAATCGCTAAAACATGTTTTTTGGGTTCAGGGGACCTGAAAACGTGTATTTCCAGTGTAAACTCGAATTCGAAAAGTTTACATGAAAACAATACTTTCCTCTAAATAATAATAATAATAGGGTAAGAGAAAGTAAAAATAGGATAATATTAGCCAGCTGAACACAATACAGGTGTTTTTTTTTTTTCAGGAAAACCATAGAAGTAATAAGTTTTCAGTATTACTTTTGTAAAAATGTTTCAGTATCAGTTTCATGTAAAAATGTAAACATATGAAGTATTTCCTGCACTGAAATAAAACGAGTAATACAATACGATAAATGTAGAGTTAGAGTTACAGTATTATTATGAGAGTAATTCAATAAAATATAAAACATAAAATCACCATTATTATTCATGTTTAAAAGTTTAACAAAATAACAAGGGAAAATTTTACATTAGAAAGGCTAAATCGATTCTAAATTAAATATATTCTCAATACAAAAACTGCAATCTAAAAGATCTTAAAAGACTTTTATAGATTGGTAACTTTATTTAAACAGACAGTATTAAAGAGCACACCCTAAGGGGTTTTAATACTTGTTTAATTTCTTCGTATTTTATTTGATTATACTTCGATTACAGAGTCTGTCAAATATGTTTGAAAAATTAAAACATAAAAAATATCCTTGAAGAATTTAAAAAACAACATAAGTTACCTAGAAAAACGCTAACCAGGACTTGGGTTTATTACTTCTAATCATTATATTTCTCAACTTACACATTCCGTTTTACAGAGCTTGAAAATAAAAGATATGATATTAATCAAATTTTTGTAACACCGTCTATATACCGAACAATAATGGTTGGAATTATACTAAAAAAATTAATTTCACAGCATTGGTGGAATATGATAAAACAACAGTACTAATTTCCTCTGAGACTACACTACCGAGGTGTTTATTCAATCGCCTCTGGCTTATGTCACATATTAGCCCGCGACAAAACTTCGGTTAACGCGATTCATTTTGTGCGATTTTATGTTGTAATTTTACTGGTCATCTTATTTAATGAAACATCGTTTTCTGTAAAATTTTCGTTGTTAATTTCTTAAATGAAACTAATGTTTGTTGTTCCGATTTTTATTACTTTCCCTCGGCTTAGTTTGTGTTTATTAATTTATTAATTTAATTGCACTGGTTGACGCAAATGTCACTTTCCTCATACAATGGGATATTCTTCAATAAGTTGGCAGCTTATAATAAAAACATATTTTTGTTGTTTATATTTGAATACTGGCTTGTAAGGGTTTGTTTATTATTAATCTTCCATAGTAGTGTTTTTCTGCCCATAACTGACAGGTGGAGTGTCAAATTATTTACACTCAATCTGTTTTTTGCAGGGCTAAAATAAATAGTTCTGTTTCTACGTTCAGTACAATGCATGCCTTCCCCTCCCCAAGATAATAGGACTCCCACAAAACTGAAAAAGGCCACTGAAATATAAAAAAAAAATAAAAGAGCCGCTCTTAAACCCACTTGTCCCTTAATTTAAATTCCACAAATAACTTCTAAAAATACATTACCTCCTTTCAAGTCCCAGTTCCAATGTCCCAAGAACCAGAATCCTATTTCCTATTTAAACTATAAAATTCCCCCTAAATTTCTTGAGGTTGCAATTATTCTGTTATATTGTTCCCCGAGCGACCAGGTGTTCCTTAACACGATGTCGCCATCATAGGGCTTCTTAGCCCTCTCAACCAGGATTCAGGATTCAGGATTCAGTTCTGTTTCTTATCACATGGTCAGTCAATTAAATGACTGAATCATTTAAGAACAGAAGAGGTAGAGGTGTAAAAGACACTAATCAGAGTTATCTTCTATGAAAGTAATGAATTTCATTGTACAGCCAGACCCTGTGGTGAATGAAGTGAAGTTGTCATTTACAGAGTGGAAAATATGTGCTTTTCAGAGGGCCCGGCATGCTGATAAGCGTACTTTTCCACTCTGTGAGGAAGGCAATGGTAAACCACCTCACTCCTCGTTTTACTTAGTAAAACCTCTAGAGGTTCAAACCAGCCTTTCGGCTGTTGACCTAAACAACAACAGTAGTGTTTTTAATATCAAAATTGTTCACTAAAGAACATGAAGGTTATTTATACTGTTTTCTGTGAAAGCATAATAAAAATACAGCTAAATAAGTTCAGAGATAAAAAGTAATATAATCTTAGATCTTTCTAGTAGTATTATTGTATGAGATAGACCCTTCCAGAAACTTCCACTATTCAAATAATGGGTACGTCTCTCTGGTACCTATATGGGGTAATAGAATTTAATGATTAATGGCTCGTAGCTATGACAAGTGTAAAAATACGTTACAAATTTCGGAAGTTATTAGGCGACAATCTTGCTGTGATCTTCCAGGGAACTCTAAGTTTCAGTTACTGACCTTTTTTCACAGAACGGACGGTTTGTGTAAATTTAGGTACTCTTTGACTTAATTTACCAACAAACGTAAAATTTTATTACTTCCGTTGGCATAATAATTTTAAATTGACGTTTTTACGGTCAAAATCTAACTAATACTTATTACAGTTGTATTTAATGGTTCAATTTTAAATAGACTTGTTTCTTTGTTTATTTAAAATGTATTAAATTTTTTAGCTGTGTAATTAGGATCACTCATTATGTCTGCTACAGATGGA
The DNA here is from genome assembly GCA_035578175.1 of Catonia carolina. Classification (NCBI taxonomy): domain Eukaryota; kingdom Metazoa; phylum Arthropoda; class Insecta; order Hemiptera; family Achilidae; genus Catonia; species Catonia carolina. The sequence goes on along the minus strand of JAQMRL010000001.1, from coordinate 304,613,969 downwards.
TGCTTCGAATTTCCTGGATAGAGGATTACAAACATGGAGGTATTTTATAGAATGGATAGTGACCAGGTATATAATTAAAACAAAAAAATGGAATAATTTGGTCTTATCATGCGCGGTAAAATGTACTCATTAATAAGACGTATCATATCGTGTGGGACAAAGTTCTCGGTAAAAGGGTTGAGAAAGAGGCTATTGGCTGACGAGTTTACGTAATTGTTACAGGAGGACAACACAAAAGCTATTTCAGTCTGCTGTATCCAGGATTTACATAGCCCAATTGGTTACCGACCTCCAACAATAGGAGGAGATAACATCGGAAAACAGAAGCAACTATTTTTAATACAAAACAAAATTAATTCTATCATGGTTTCATTGAGTACTGTAAATTCATAGAGCAAACTTATAAATCGCGTTAACTGATACAACAGAATTTGGTGTGAAGTTTACCTTGCATTGCGATACACGTTAGTGCAACCAATATAGCAGTCCGGCTGATTAAAATCGTTCAGTTTATACGCTAGCAGTATAATAAAAAAAACCGGTCAATGGATTTTCTGTGGCGGTTGGGTTGCAGGGGAAGTGACGTAGGGGATTCATTCGACAATTTCAAATGAACAAAGTGTATTTAACTAACTGGGTTATCTACCCTTTCCACTATAAACCCAGAAGTTAAATTGTTATTGCTTGACATAACGTAACTAAGCAAATTTAACAAACAACAGTTGCCCAAATTATTGGATTTCGCTTCGAAAATATTCGTTGTTAAAATTTTGATTCATAGTAACTTCCTCTTATATGTATACAGCGAACGAAGTTTGTTTGAGTACATAGCCTATATTCTGTTTCCTTCAAAATCGATTTTTCTATATTGATAAAAACAATAGTTCATGAAAATATTTTTACTCGTTAGCTTTTACCAGTTATAACGTTCACACCCAAAAATATTGTCAATATTCCACACATCCTCAATTTTTAAAACGACTTTTTTTAAATATTTTAAGAGTAAATTTAAGAGTAATTAACCACCGGGTTGGTCTAGAGGAAAAGTCGTCGCCAAAATTAGCTGTTTAACAGCTGATTTTCGGAGACGAAGGTTCCTGGTTCAAATACTAGTAAAGGTAGTTACTTTTATACGGATTTGAATGTTAGACAGTAGTTACCGGTGTACTTTGATGGTTGGGGTTCAATTAACCATACTCTCCCAGGAATGGTCGACCTGAGTCTGTACAAGACTACACCTCATTTACATGTCCTATACATCATTCTCATCTCATTGGGTCATGGGGTTGCTTATTGTTCTGAATTGAACAGATTGCAACGTACACAAATTAGGGATTAAAAAAAAAAGAGTAAAATTTACAGCCGGGCCAGAGCACAACAACAATATAACATTATGTTTTAGTTCGATTTAATACGTTTCTAAAACTTATATAATGTTTTATACCCACCTGTAAAAGTGTTTGTTTTATAGTAGAAAATTACGTTCTCTGTAGTTCTGTGGAGCTACGTAGTTTCCACTGTACCTAAAAATGTGTGACTTACACTAGCGTGCCACGTATTTAATTTATATTTATATTCTTGAAATGAAAAATGTGATTAAATTATTTATTTTAGACTTTAATTTTGAAAACAGGACTATACGCTATAGCATTACCACTATAATAGATGAAAATAATCAGTTAGGCGTGAAAGGAGGTGGTCACACCCATCAGCGTCGTAGTCACACTACGATAGAAATAAACTAGATGAGAAACAGTGGCAGCGCCTACGAGGAAGAAGTTGGGAATACATGAAGAAAATGATGAAGAAGAATATGAAGATAAAATAGTAAAAGAATATTATACACAAACCCTACACCAAAGCCGGCGAAGAAGTTTAAAATTTCGAACATTTTTAATAACCATGTGGCGAGCAAGATCGTTTGGATGTTTGGTACGTCAGAAACGACTACCTCCATTCGGATATTTGCATTCCCTTAGAATTAAAAAAAAAATTCTTCAATAAACTACCTACAAAAATAAATTGAAATAAAAAGTTTTAAAATTCCCTACGTCAGGGTTGTTTCCTTAGCTTAAAAACACGTTTCACAAGGAAATTACTGGAAAAAGAATAATGGCTTACACGCAAACACAACTCAAGAGATGTACTTCAGAACTCAGAGAAACGCTATTCTAGATGTTGAAGTAAAGATGTGGTGGAAGTTGTACCAAGTTTTATGAAAGTTGTTTAGCTGCTTATAAAAGCCCCGTATGGCTATAAGATAGCAAAAGTTTCGATTTAAAACAATTGTGAATGACTGTAAAATTTTAAATGCATCATTAGTGTCAATATATTAATGACCTATTCGGAAACGTTTTTCGTTTTCGGAAACACAGTTTTTAATACTAAGGAAAATGTGAAGAGTTTTAAAAAAAATAATTCAGTAAGATTAATTTAGGGTAACAGGGAATCCACTAAATAAATAGTTATAAGCCTAGAGAATTTCTCAACCGAAACTAATGTGGATAATCTACCAATGCCAGTTCCAACAAACGAATATTATATTTTTTTCATATACGATATATGATATGTTTTAATCACTTATTTTAAATAAACTTAATGGCTAAGTCCCTATAGGCCTATCGTGTTAGATATTGTATTATTGTGTTTTTCATTAATTGTTAAGTAACAATAAATAGTATATTATTTTTAAACGTCACGACGGAATCAATTAAAATAATTATTAAGTTAAAAAATGTATTGCTCGTTGATAGGTATTGATATCAATTAATTACGTACGTACATTCATCACCACTTTCAAATAAAATCGGTAATTTATGAAACATGTAAATTATAACAAAATACTTTTTGTTTAAGTGTCTTTTCCTGTTACGAGTTTAGATTTGTCCTTCACCGTAATTGTTTCCAAACAAATGCGATTTCTCAATCATATCAAAAATTATTTTAAGCTTCAGACGCTTGAATACAGTTATGGAACCAACCAAACTGTCTCATTCAAAATTTAGGTAAATTTTAAGACGAACTGTTTAATTAGGAAATTAACTTTGGGTGAGCCCAATCAGTCCGCTGGCACTAAGTCGTTACGATTTGTTAATTAACACTGGCTGCGCAAGCGACTTTGTGTGGTGCCCCCGATAGCCCATCCATGAACAAACTTTACTGGGGGTCCCGGTTCAAATTAATGCCTAATCCACGTCAAATAATACAGCAAAAAGCAGCAATTAAATTTGGATATTGTCAATAATTTACAGTTCCCGAGGACAAATAAAAAAATTAAGAATAAACTTATTAGCTGTGCGCAAACTAATACACCACTCTCTGGATACAATTTTCTCATCGCATCAGTGGTCATCCGAATCTCCTTGTTTCTGTCCATTATCTGTTTTTTAAAAAACAGTGTTCTATCTACCATCCGTTTGTCTTTTATGATAAATACATTTATTTTATGATTTAAATGTTTGTTAACCCTTTTTGTATGATGTCCGGCTCTTTGGTGATGTTTCTTATGTATTCATTTGGTTTCCAATGTTGTAATATTACTCCAAACAAAGATTTTTTTCTGATAACTTATTGTAGTAATGAAAGTAACTTTAGATACTCTAAAAAAAATAAAGCTAGCTTTTAAAAAATAACTTGTTTTTTGCACTTCCAATTGAAATTTAGTATATATTATTATAATAAATACAACAATTTCTAAATGTGAAGCTAATGTTCCAAAACTTGATTTACTTGAAGAAGCGTGCAATCATCACCACAGTCCTACAGTTGGCCAAGAAGATCTCTTGGCCAGAGGCGCTTCAAACTTCAGCGCTGAGCACCCGGTATCGCCCTAGTATACAAGTTTTGTATGAAAGGGTTGTCATGTAATTCAAATGAATCGTCTTGTATAGTTGGTTTCGCGACATCAATTATGTATGAGATTTGTAAGTCTTTGTGCAACATTGAGTTTGTGATGTAAAAGGGGCATTGCAATAATTTTGAAAATATCATGTACTCCAGCATATTTTCATGATGTACTGCAAACCAGGTTAGTCAAAAAAATTCACATTATAAAACATAAAAGCTTGAAACCTTAGTCGATTTTTGACTTAAAATCGAAAAATTAAATAAAAAAAAGAAATACAAGATTTTAATTTTAATTAAATTTTGGCCTCCGGGCCAGCCCAGTCAGTCGCTGGTAGAAAGTTGCTATTAATTGTTAAGCAACAATGGGTGGGCAAGTGACTTTGGATGGTGATCAGCTGACAGGCGTTTTTGAACAAACTTCACTGGGTGTCCAAGTTCAAAATATTCATGCCGAATCACGTCAAAAAATACAGCGAAAAGCAGCAATCAAATTTGGTAATTGACAATAGGTGCAGTTCCCGGGAACAAATAAAAGCAAAAAAAAATTGAAGTTTAGTCCCTAACTCAGGATGATGTTAAGAAAGACTAGAAAAAGAAAAAAGTTATAAAGCAAGAATTTTCCAATACCGAACAACAAAAAAAGGAATTCCTTGAGTGAGAATATGAAAAATATTAGAATACGAAGACAATATCGTTTTTTTAGACGGATGCGTAAATTGATAAGTATATATGTATTTTTCAAAAGGCTTTGAATCAATCTGTGTTAGAGGAGTGTTGTAGAGGTTGGTAGGGGTTAAAAGAGGGGTATTCGATCAGGTGGTCTTCATTTTTTTCACTGAATTTAATCAAGGAATCATCTTCCCTCCTAAATTTCTTTCTCCGAGTTGAATTCACAATCACTTCTTTTCGCTACAAATGTCTGTCACAATTGAATATCTTAGCCCAATTTCTTTTTAAATTTTATACTAAGGACTTTTTTTATTACATACCTTTCAACAAATAATTTATTCATTATAATTTGAAAAATTTCTTTTTAATTTCTGAGTGGTTATAAGACTGCGAGTCCGTTACAAAGTTATCAGTTTTGGTTTACGCACTCTGATATGTGGTAATTTTAAATTCTGCGAAGCAAACATTTTTTAATATTAAATTCATAATGCTATCAGATAAATAAAATTTTAATTTTCGTGAACATAATTAAATATTGTTTTACTTCGTAGCCTTTTATTTTATTTTAAAATCTGCTTTAATTTCAAATCCTATAATATTGCATGCTTCTACATTGCGAATCATAGCAATAAAAAAGAAACATTAAATGGAATACCCACACGACTTTCTCCTTCCAATATAAATAATGAAAAGCATAATCTAGCCTATGTTTATTCATATGTAAACAATGTAAAAGGAAAAACGTATTTTATATTTAATCTTGAGTGGATGGAAGTTGCTGAATGAAAACCAACCCCTTTTGGACCTGGTATAGTATGAAAAATCACTAATTAATGATAACCAATAATGAATACTAGAAATAAAATGTTTTCGATTTTTTTATTTTGTGTATTTATACAAGAATTGTTTGCTCTAAATTGCATATAAGACCAAAATATTTAATAAACTAATATTTTTCAATTCAATCAGCTAAATATGAAAAATTACTTATTGACGCTAAACTAAGCTCTGTAGAATACAATGAAAATGTAAATTGTTGTTTCTTAATTATCTATAACTTTGATTATGTAGCCTACAATTTTGTCTCAAAATACATACGAGTATTAAGGCCACAATACCAAAAAAAATGACCACGAAAGCATATTTCACCCTCCACAAATTTCATCAGATGTGGCACCACTATCTTGTAGAACACAAAACGTTCAGTGTTCGAGGTAATTTTAAACAAAATCGTGGAGCCTTTTTTTTTGAGAAAATTTAAAATATGTTAAAAATTGTACAAAATAAACTACTGCTTCCTGCCGAGCTATTTTGATGAAAATGATCCTGTCAGGTCTCTTAATGATACCGAACTTAAATTTCAACTTCTTACGGTTTTAAGTTTTTTAGTTATTTTGTTTATACAACACACATACCAGTCACTAAAAATATTTTATGGGGGATTCAGAGGGCCTGAAAACATGTATTTCCGACGTATACTCTCATTAAAAATTATTTTACTTATGTATATTTCATTTAGAGCAAGAAAAAGTTTTATGTTCAATTATTTTATTCAAATTGTCAAGATTTAATTCAAAATTGAAAACGAACGAACTCTTTACAACTTCTTTTTATCTGTAGCTACCTTACCCGAAGGAATCAAAAACACATCACCTGATACACATAATTCATTTGAGATTTACTGTATATATTATTCTTATTGAAAGTAATGGATAGAAAAGTCATGTTTCAAAGTAATCACGTTTCATAGTGTGGTAATGCATACATCAATGAATGTTATAAGTCATTTAACGTAGTTCTCAGATCCATCAATTAATTACGGGTTCCCAGATAGTCTTGTCTAGACACTACATAGTCCTCCATATTTTTCAGTATAATTCATTCAAATTATTCTTTTAAGTATAATATTTCAAGAATGGAATCATTCTTTTATTCTTTCTACATTAAGAGGTAATAATATTATTGTAATTGTAAAATATACAATTAATTTACAACTTTTCAATTAAATTAGAATTTCGAATAGTAAAAACATGTTACTGCTAAAACATTATCTCTAAGAGAATGTTTTTCTTTCAAATTTAAAAACCAATTTTTAAATTAAAAAAAATTATTCGCATACAGTACATGACCTTGTTATTATGGTAGTATTGACGTTGCTGCAGAATCGTCACAAGTTCCGCTAGATTTCTTGGCCATCGGCATTAGTAATTTCTGTGAATTATTTGATATTTTCTTCTCCTCCTCTCCTCCTACCCCTCCTCCTCCTTCTCCTCCACCACCTCCTCCTCCTCCTCCTCCTCATCCTCCTCCTCCTCCTCCTCCCTCCTCCTCCTCCTCCTTCTTCTTCTTCTTCTTCTTCTTCTTCTTCTTCTCCTTCTTCTTCTTCTTCTTCTTCTTCTTCTTCTTCTTCTTCTTCTTCTTCTTCTTCTTCTTCTTCTTCTTCTTCTTCTTCTTCTTCTTCTTCTTCTTCCTTCTTCTTCTTCTTCTTCTTCTTCTTCTTCTTCTTCTTCTTCTTCTTCTTCTTCTTCTTCTTCTTCTTCTTCTTCTTCTTCTTCTTCTTCTTCTTCTTCTTCTTCTTCTTCTTCTTCTTCTTCTTCTTTCTTCTTCTCTCTTCTTCTCTTCTTCCTCTTCTTCTTCTTCTCTTCTTCTTCTTCTTCTTCTTCTTCTTCTTCTTCTTCTTCTTCTTCTTCTTCTTCTTCTTCTTCTTCTTCTTCTTCTTCTTCTTCTTCTTCTTCTTCTTCTTCTTCTTCTTCTTCTTCTTCTTCTTCTTCTTCTTCTTCTTCTTCTTCTTCTTCTTCTTCTTCTTCTTCTTCTTCTTCTTCTTCTTCTTCTTCTTCTTCTTCTTCTTCTTTCTTCTTCTTCTTCTCTTCTTCTATTATTTACGTCCACCGATTTGCTCATTAATTCCAACGCGAACGTTGAAGAGTGTTAGTTACAAATAAGTGATTAAAAAATGAGACCCCTGACCGGGAATTGAACTCGGGACCCCAAGAGTAGATGCAAGCTGCACTGACCACTACAGAATGAGCCGATCTCTAGAGCAGAGCATGTGAAAAATGAAAACAACAAAAGACAACGGACCAATTTCAGGATACCATAGAAAACAGAATAGAGAGGCACGGGAGTTGGTAGATGGTACAGAAAGTTTAAAGAATGGCAGCGGAGAGATGCCCCAAAGATTGTTCCCTTTCTATTCAAAAATGAAAAGATGTTTTTCTCGAAATATTTGATACAGGGAGTTCATGAGGCAATAATAGAGAGGAATCTCATGAAGGATGACTGGGAAGCTAGAAGATGATGGGCTGTAAGATGCGGAAAGTAGAGAAATCTGTAGGACCGTTGCAAAAAAGTAAAAATATTATACCAAATATATAATGTAAAAATATACATCAAAGGAGGAAAACATTTATAATAAGAAACGTACTAGATGAAGGAAGATGGATAAGAAAATGAAAGACGTATAAGAGAACAATGGAAGATAATAATAAACGATAAGGAGAATAATGAAGGAGAAACGAGTCAGAAGAAAAGGATCCTACAGCATAACAGAGAAGTATGAAACGAAGGACGTGAAAAAAGGGAAAGGACAGATAAATCGGGGAAGAAAGAAAAACTGGGGAAAAAGTGTAGTAATAAAATGTATAAACACGAAATTAATCTTACAAATGGAAGTGAGTTGTAATTAGGCCTATAAATATAATGGGAAGTCATTAGCAAAATAAATAGCCTAACTTCTTCTCATTTTAGTATTTTGGTTGAAAAAAGTCTGATAAATACTGACAAGTACTACTACGTTCTAAATGAACAGTGAATAAAAAGTTTTAAAAATCTTATCTTTTCAAACATTTCTACCCTTTCCTCAGCATTCTCCTCTTTCTCTGTTTACTTTTTTATTTCATTTCTTTCAGTTAAAATCACCGCCGCATTTACAAAAAAAAAACACCATGGTCTGTTATTCTCTTCACGTTAATCGGATGAGTCACGAAAACCCATTCTTCACCAAAGGGGTTTCTTTTCGCTCTTCTTTGTTTTGTTATTTTGCGATAGAACCCTTTTAAACGTATCAACGCACGTTAGAATGACTGGTGTATTCAACATTCTTAGGCATTTAAAACCGATTATTAATTATTACATAAAATTTGTTTCTGACGTGCATTCCTTTTAATAGCTATTGAACAATATTAAAAACTGGTCATGAATTTTATAATTGCAATTGTAGTCATCAGTCGTTTTTCAACGGACTTAGAATTTGAGAATTTTCTTTAAACTGCACATGGAGTACTACCTCAAAAAGATAATTTAGACCATACCAAGATAAAACAACTAATAATCCTAAATATTAACACTATCATAACCTACCAATTTATTTATTACGTTTTCATTACAACTACCACTTATTTGCCTCAACAATCTTGTTATCTAATAATTTCTATTAAATATTACACAATTTTCACCTTAGCGGTACATTATAAATTCATTTGTATAACAAAATAAAAAAGGAAAATAACATTTTTTGTCATATATCAAGATTTTCCGATATCAAGGGTATTGAAACAGCGCTTCAACTATTTTTGGAAAAAAAAACGAAGAACGATTGGTTTAAGGAGGTCGAGGATGATTTACAGGAGTTAGGTATAACGATGGAACAAATTGCAGACAGAGTAAAAAAGAGGATTCTGAGTAACAGAGACATGAGACTGGAACTAAAATCATTTTTGATCGAAAACAATACACCTTTACTGGTGAAAAAAGGGTGGCCCAAGTTGTTAAAAATGAAAAAGTTTTGGGAGCAGAAGAGGAAGCTGAAAGCCAAATATCTAGCTCGTACTTTTGAGGACTTAAATGTGTACGGACTGGTTCAAGTGCTTCAATGTGGGCGTAAAATAAGGAGTATATAAAAACAAAAACAGTTTGAAAGAAACTCGTTACTGTAAAATGTTTCATCAATCAAGTATCATTTAAACAACTACAGATTACTACTGCTTTAAAGGCGTGGTAACTGCTGATGTATGTTTTACCTGCACAAGTAAGTTTTTGTTAAAACAATGAATGACCACTGTCGAAGACAATCTCTAAAATCGTAGATTCAAGTCTACGCCGGAACCCGTTGTACGTTGATCTTTTCTATCTTTTGCGTGCGAGCATGTATAAGTTTTGGCGTGTTGCATTTCGATAATTTTTTTATTCACTCTAAATTTTTCCTTTGGAAAAAACTAGTCTATTCATTATATTAAGTTTACCTTTTTATTTATTTAATTACAATAATTATATGGCATTTAATATTTCGAACTTGTATGTACCGAACAGGGGTTATTGCTCATGATTTAAGTTTATGAAAGATCAACCGTTAAGTGGATTCACCCTTTACCTCAGAGAAATACAAATTAAGCTGTTTAGAAAAGTATTGTACCACGCAATGTGAAGTACTATATCCAAAATTAAAAAGGAAAGTAATCGAATTTAAAGTTTTGAGGGAGGTAAAAAAGAGTTTGAATGCCAAAGATCAAATTGGATGAGACAACCAGACATTTTGTGTAACAGGCAGCCGTCATTGTCGAAGCCATTATCTTTCCTTGGAAAATAATTTCAGATAATAGCTTATAATAGGTATTGGTCGTTTATGTAACTTTCTCTATACAATATAGACCTTAGAAAAAGTAAAAATGAAATTTCTTTGTGGTTCTAAATACGTGATTCCCTTCAAAAACTACTTAATCACCCAACAAGAAATTTGACTAAAATACAAGTTTAATTGAATGTTCAGTCGTTAAGAACGGAGAAGAAATTAACGCAAAACAAACATTACACTACTTTAACGGACACCATCAACTTTCAAACCAGGATGTCTCTGGATAAAGTTTAGCAATTTCTGCTGTAATGAATCTTCAAACTTTAACTATTAAACTAAACATTAAAGTACACTATCAATTTATGAAATTTATTACTTTGAAAAAGAAATCAAGCTAAAATTATATCGTTGTTTTTGTGGTGTTTTTAATAGCTTTTTAGCTCTAACTGAATCATAAATGTCAACATAACCAGAAGTACATTATTAACTTAATTTTGAGTGAGGTACTTCTTTATCGGTTGCCACATCGGGTACGACAGTAAATAGTAATTTTTAACAAGTTAAAATTTTCCTAGCTGGAACCTTACATTACGTTAGCTGTAGTACTTTCTACTAATGTATAAATCGAAACTTTGGAAATTTAAATGATAAAGGAATAAAGTTTTAAATTAAGCAATAATTGAAATATTGTACGACACTAAAATTTTATTTCCCTTTAGCAAGCATGGAATAATAATTTACCACCTATGGCCGCTTATGCCCCTAAAGGGTTAAAAACAATTATAAAAATTTTGTAAACCTAATGACGGTAACGCATGTTCTAAGCGCTCCGTACCATTTACTGTATTCTAAAATTTAAATGGTGAACATTACTGCAGGTTAATGATTGCAGGTTAATGATTGCAGGGGTTTTTTATGATTTTTAAAATTCTGCAAGGATAGACAACAAGCTCCGTCACTAACGGCTTAAAGTAAAATGGCGGACGAAAACGATTCTTTCGATACCTAGGTATAACATATTTATTACGAACAATCTTTCGAATGATAATAATCATTTTTTTCACAAAAACTGTTTACACATGAATAGTCTTACATTACATTAAGTTTATATTTTGCAACAAATGGATAATAAAAACGCCTATTTTATGAAGTTTTGAGAGGTGTATGACTTGATGGACGCCGATTATTGTCTATTTATTGTTGTTTTCATAGTACACGTTAGAAGATATGATTTTTGGTTATTATTATTAATCTGTTGTTATTTATTTGCTATATTATTCTACTGAGTTTTTATTTATCTCTAATAAAATTCCTTTTTCTTCTAGAATTTTAAGTGGCTTACATAAAGGAGTTAATTTTCGTCGGGCAGTAGTTAATCAGAAAGTAAAATGAAATGAGTTTTTAGAAAACATTTTTGTACTTCACACGTTGCTAATTGAGCAGTTTTTGCACAGCGAGCAGTTGTGTACAATTTTTTTTTATTTTGTACGTAAGACTAAATTAAATATTTGACCGTAAATGCCGTAATATAAATTTTCTTTATTGTTAAATGTAGTTTAAGTCTTGTTAAGTTCTAAAACATTTTGTACTAATTTAGTTCATCATAAGGTTAAATAGTTTATTGTACTTAATTGTTTATTTGTTTTAACTGTAAAAATAAACGTAAGAGTTTAAATTGTTAATAAATATTTTGTTACTTATTTAAAAGGAAGTTGTGTTATTTATAAACAACCAGATCCTAAAGGAATATAGAATAAACGTCACAATATTTATTTACCTTTACATTTAAATTTTCTCACGAGGTGGAATTTTGTATTCCACCTCGTGAGAACACCATAACTATGGTGTTCCACATCATATATTTTTTGTCCCATCTTGGACAATTTGGATATATCAGTTTAGAGCCAAGTTTTCAAAAACCAGTTGGTGTAGAATCAAAATATCAGGATGTGATGTTACAGAGTTAAAGGAAGAATCATTTCCTTTGTTTACTGCCTACCGACGTTAAACAAATAACAAATATTCGAAATTTTTCTGTACCTTATTTAGATAACCATAAGTTGCGGATTAGTTTCTGTGTTAGATATTCTGTAATTTAATACGCCTATCTATGAATTGTAGTCTGGTTAAAGTATAGTCTAGACTTAGAAATTAAACTATATATATATATAATATATAATATTTGAATTTACTTAAAACCGTTTAATTCATTCTCAGTATAGAAATCAGCGCTTGTATGCCAAAGGTCCCGGGTTTGATTCCCGGTCAGATCTGGAATCTTCGTTACTCATTGTCACCATCGTCTATATTTACTTTAATGTTCAATATAATTGCATGTAAACTCATCAAAATTGAATTCCTGATGACTTTGAATAGATAATTTGTACTTATTTTTTATTTCTTTAAGTTAAATCGCAACAACTGTTAAGTCATTAGCGGCTATTTTGGGCTGAAGTACATTGAGTTTGACCGTGTCATGATTTTTAAGATCTTGACTGGGAATCAAGCCCATCTTCTGTTTTCCCTAAACTAGAAAGGGATAAAAAATTGTGATTCGCTGTAGAAACATTTTTAACGGTAACGAAGTTAGGCCTGCATCAAAATACAAATCGTCTGATCAAATCTCTCACCAATGCCCGTTACCAGTTTTTTCTGAGTGATTTGTTTTTGTCTGAGAAGAAAGTAATCGTTTTGGATTTCCTGTCAACACTGATGATTTTTCTTTAGCAAAGGTTTTTTGTACCAAATCTACTTTCCCTATTTAACAATATAGGCTAAGTTAAATAAAAATGGAAATTAAGTATTTAAGATTTTAAAGTAGTGATAAAAATAATAAAACAAACGGTTTTGTAATTTCATTGATAGGTAAAGACGTAAAATACCACAAACATAGAAATGGTAAACAAATCCAGCACCCAGTTATTTGGTGTCTTTCGTGGACACATTGACGGACATAATACTCTTACCACTGTCATATGTATTGTCACCAACAGCCCTACCAATATTAGCGCCTCCAGGCGGTCCCATAACCTGCCTGCCGCAGTAAGAGCTACCGACCCAGTGCTTCCCCTCCACCATGAAGTGGACTCACCGGAGGGATATTTAAGTGGCCGCACTGAACCGCGAGTGACACTCTCGAATCAACTCTCAACCGGAGAAGAACAAGAAAGAAGAGCTCCCGACCGAAGAAGAAGAAGAGCCCAGCCGAGACCGGACGCACCATACCTGGTCTACGCTGTCGGTGGCGGTCAGCCTTCGCCGACCCGGAGAGAACAGCCTCTGCCACGCTATCGGCCGACGGCCTACGCTAACCCGACACTGTGTGTGGGGCTGTTGGGGCCACCACTCTCACGCTGCAGTGGGGACCCAACTGCCGCTGAGGGAAGGCTAGGCCTGAACCCGGTAGCCGAGCTGTTACTCTTCGGAATCCGCTTCCAACACGCCGGCTCGCCACTTCCGACCACCAATAACGGCCCTTTTCAGGGGCACCAACACAATTAAATGGCCCTTTTCAGGGCCACCAAACTCACAAGTAAGGTTTCGCCACGTGTAGTCGGCCCCGGTTGCCGACAGTATATTTTAGCTCAAAAACTAGGGGCGGAAATGATGGAGAGTAATAAGTCTATAAATATACACGCCTATAGATCTACCCAAAGTTTAAGAGGAAGATAATTACAACTCCTGGACTTCAACAGAAATAAGTCGATGACTCTGTGAAAAAGAATAAGGTCTCTGTTGGATTATTAGACGCCATTGCGACCACTCCCTTATACAACAGATATCGTAACCATTCACTGCCAAACCGCCAATCTGCTTTCCTTGGCAAAACAGTAAAAAATATTATTTGAATTGGTAGCCATTTTCAGGCCCACTAAATCGTTACGGTTACAGAATCCCACTCGTTATTATTGCCATCGAGTGACAATTCTATCAAACCTTTCCTGTCTAGAAGCTTGTAGGATTTATAAATAAATTTAAAAACGAATTTTAACGAATGATAATCACAATTTTCTGCTGTAAAAGACTTACTTCAAATCAAAACTTACAAAATTAACAAACTGATAATAACTGAGTAACAACTCAAAGGAAGGGTTCTTAATAATCACCTCCATAATAATTACGCTATGTTGAAACTAAGAACAAAATTTTGAGGCTGAGAAATCAAATTAACAATAAATAATTTCTAAGATAAAAGTTTTTAAAATTTTCAACGACCTTCCCACTGAACCCATCTAGGGTGGAGTTAGTCATTTATTTCTATATTTATCAAGTTTTAAACTGCCTAGTTTTATCAATTTCAAGCTTTTATTTAGAGTAGAAATCCCACTAGATTTCCATTGAAAAATTTTCTGTTGATACTGCACAGCGTTTTAGATTATAATATTTAAGTTTATTACAAAACTTGAAAAATTTTAAGACTTTAATCTTAACTCCAGTTGTCCCATTTAAATTAACTACCAGACTATTTTGTTTACTTGGGCTATTTAATCAGATTAAGCTATTAATATTAGTTCTATTAAGAATAGTTTATGGATTATTTTAACAATTGCGAATTTGTGAATAAATGGAGTAATGATGGAAGTTAGCAATAAATTTTCATGACCATGAATTTTCTGTTATTGTAACTCTTGCAATAGATTTCTCGTACAATAAAGTAATCATACGTTACAATAAAAAGGACACTTCCTTTGAGTTACTCCTTTGTATACTGTAACCTAATGGCATCCTGGTAGAGTAAATTGATTGCTTTAGTTACTAATGATCAAAGCTAGAATGTTCTTTTAAATTCAATCAGCTAAAAACCAATTCAATTTGAAATTTTAAAAATAGAACATAATTGTACATCCAATGAATCCTGTCAAAAAGAATCTATCAATTATTGTTCGATAATACAAATAACAAATGCCTCATTATAATACTGCATTTGTTATTATTTTGTGAAATAACGAACACAAAAGATACAATATGTAGGTCAAACTAAGGTAATTTATTTGCACTGTGACATTTTAAATTACACATGACATTTAAGAAAACACACAAAGAGACATTGGTTTTTTCATATATTACTCTACACAATGGAATTGAAAAAAGAGTTGTAATAAATCCCGATTAGTTTGTACAAACACTAAACACACAAAAAATCTGTGTTAGAATATACGATATGTACATTCTCTCCTACTGTATTTGAATGAATTAAATTTTTCACCGCATCAACTCACTAATTAAGGTTTTGTCACAGATATTAGAAAAATCGGGTATTCATAGTAATAAAGATAAATTATAAAAATATAAAAATTAATCTGGTGTGAAAAAGTCACAAGACTTTCTCTTGCTACTGAATATAATAAAACATAAATAACCTATTTTTAATCATCAGTAAACAACGTAACATGAAAAACATAACCTAATTCTAATCATGAGGGAATGAGACTAAATGAAAATCAACCTCTTTTCGACTTAAAAATACGTAAAATCACTAATTGACGGTAAACTAAGCTTTATAGGAGTAAATGCATGAAATACAATTTGTAGAGCATAAAAAAAAACTTAGGAGTCAAGCATTTTTTAGAAAAATGCCAAAAGTGAAAATCGCATGAAGATACTACTAAGTACTTCTGGTTGACCAATTTTGATGAAAATTTTCCCGTCTTGTACTTACTTAAGTTTCAAGCTTCAACTTTTTACGCTATTCCGTTGTTAGTATGTTTTGTTCACACACAGACACGTGCGCGCGCGCAGACCAATCGCTAAAAACATGTTTTTTTGGGTTCCGGGAGCCTGAAAACGTGTAAGTTATATCCGGTTAGAACTCGATTTTGAAAAATAGACATAAGAACAATACTTTTCTAAACATTCATATAGGGCAAGAGATAGAAAAAATATACAAACATAATGGGTGTTAAATCTAGAATATGTTTTCTAATACAAAAATATATATATTTTAATTACATGAAAACAATCAGCCGATCAAAGGAAATATGAGCATGGGCTGTTATTTACCGTAAGTACTTTACGCTATTTGATTTTGGCTGATGTTGATTCGGTTTTGGTTAAGAAAACATAAATTTATTTTCCAATATGATTCAGAACGTTACTTTATGGCAGGAATATTTTTTCTTTCGCTTTAATGTAAGTTTCGTGGCTTTCTTTGCCCAAATATGATGAACTGATTTTCAGTGAGGTTCAATAGAGATTGGTAAACTGTTGCTAAAAGGATTAGAATGAATCGTAAATACATTCAGTTTCGAAAATTAATACCTCTATCGATTTTTTTCAATCAGTTTCGAAAAACTAACCATAAAGCTTAAATTTTGAAGTAAATTGTTATTTGTTGCTTTAGTAGAATTCTTTCAGGGACATTTTGGTGAAATTTAAGATGAAAAGATGCAGTACGTACCCAAGTTTTACTGTAGATTGCATTAAAACCATTAACAATGTTTTTAGAAGTTTTTGAACTTGTTTTGGCACTTTTAATTGAAATTTAGTATCTGTTATTATATTACTACAACAGTTTCTAAATATGAAGCTAATGTTCCAAAACTTGATTTACTTGAAGGAGCGTGCAGTTATCACCCCAATCCTACTGTTGGCCAAGAAGATGTCTTGGCCAGAGGCGCTTCAAACGTCTGCGCTGAGCACCCGGTATCGCTATAGTGTACATATTTTGTATGAGAGGGTTGTCATGTAATTCAAATTTGTCATGCATCAACTTGTATAGTTGTTTTGCGACATCAATTAAGTATGGGGTTTGTAAGTCATTGAGTTTGTGATGCAAAAGGGGTATTGCGTTATCGTTCGTAGAATCTTGTTCTGAATAGCTTGTATACGTTTCGTGTGTGAAGGTTTAGCAGATCCCCAAGTTGAACTCTATAAAATGTCCAGATGGGTCTAAAGACTGTTTTGTAGATTGTTACTTTGTGTGACATGTTTATTTTAGAACGTCTATCGAGTAAGTGTTTCAGTTGATAGTAGAGTGTTTTGAGTTTGTGGCGTGTGTGTGTAACATGTGCGTTCCATGTAGTATTCTGTTCAAGTGTAAGTCTAAGTAGCGTGTTTGAGTACTGTGAGGCAGCGGAATATTATTAATGTAAACAGTTGGGCAGTTTTGTCGTCTAAGAGTAAACGTCATTTGTTGCGATTTGATTTAGAAAGTTTTTAAAATGGGATGACGCTTCCACTTTAACCACAAACTTTGAATCATGAATCTTAGTAATGAGTTAACAAAGCATACAATTGTTTTTGTAAATTATTGTTCAGTTTTCAAGCACATGCGTTCGTAGACAAAAAATAATTTTTAGTGATAGAATATGTTTGAATTTATTGAAGCATTGAAAATTAATTTTTTTAAAAGATTCAATATTTTCAGTATACCACTTCATACAACTTAAAAAAAAATATTCACTTAATGCTTTACACTTCCAGTTTTTCCCCAGAGTAAAATGATTTAAAATTATTTGACCAATACAATCTAATTCAACTCTAAGTCACGTAAAGAACATTTTTATAGGAGTAACAAATTTAACATTTCAGCACTACTTGTTCTATTTTTGAAGTTGATTCATTTAGAATGTTATAGAAAATTGAACAACACAATGAGAGTATCCTACAGTACAAGTACAGTATCACTTATTTTGCTACGTAGCCATTGTAGGCTGGCTGCTACAATAAGTCTTGCCTTTCATGAGCGCATTCCGCTACATTGAATTCACTTGATTCATAGCACACCCACGTCTCTAAAAGCAAATCCCAGATTTCTGCTATAAATGATTTTTTACTACTATATTAAAGTATTTTATCTAATTTTATTTAAGAGTTCATTGAAAAGATGGCTTTTTATTTTGTTTAATTCAGTTATCTAAGTTAGTTTGGTATAACAACGTGGTTATTAGTTTATTGGTTATTTACACCAAGAAAAAGAATTAGTAATTTTTATACAATAAAATACAATTTTTATATAAATTATTGCAAAAAAATAGACAGAATAAAGAAATAACACAATTTGTATAAATTCAATCTCTCCGTCTCCTTCTAAAGAAATAAATCTGTTAAATGCGTCCGTTTAGCCACAGAATATTGTCCCACCGTCATCCAGTAAATTGATGAGCAAATAATTTTCGTGTGATTCAAGCTATCTTTTATACGTTAAACTAAAATTTAAAATCTCTGCTCTAGCTCTTAACATACTAAATAGATCGTTGTAAATGTGATTGTTACAAAAAAAATCATTCATCCTTCATTATACACAGTAACCCTACGTCGTCGCTAATGACCATTGTAGTTGATGCGACGTTAAATATACAGTGTGTTTTAGGAGGCATCTGTCATACTGCACAAGCTTATTCCTCTCATAAAAATAATGAAAAAAGGTTATATAAACATGGGTCCGGAAATGCTTCGTTGGTGACTTATACAGGGTCAAAGATTTCACCTCCGAGAAATTCTGCCTCCCAGTCAAAGAATTCAGCTCCCTCGGTGAAATTAACTCACACTGAATTTTTTAGAGTAATAATTGAATTTGTTAATTAAATAAGTTTTATGTAAAATGAGCTGAAAAATTGTATAAAATCTGTCCCGGAACTCTATCTCCAATAGTTTAGGAGAAAATCGGGGTAAAGCAAAAATGTTTAGGGTCGAAAACACACTTTTTTGCGTTTGGACTACAATAACTTCGTTAAATTGCCTAAAACCAAAAAAAAATCTTCAATACAGTTTGTGGAGAATTTTATTTTCAAAAACGTAATGTAAATAAAGTCAATAAAAACGGAATAGCTTTCTTTTAAATTCAATTTTATTAAGGAACACGCAAAACTATAGATTATCAAAATCACGCATTCCATAATGTAGGCCAATGTCTCTCAAAGTAATTTTATTATAAATCCAAAATTTATTTAAATAACCTACAGTATTAATCATAAAATTACTTAATGAACAGTATTACAAGAGCTGCTCAAAATATCCACTTCCATTGTTAATACACGTTTCAGCCCGACGATTTAAAGAGGCCATTGCATTCTCTAATATTATTGGACTGTTTTTTTATTTCTCGGGCAGCAATCATGATTCTGTGTAAACGTTCATGTTCATTATCCGAATTTTGAGCATACACTAATGACTTCATGTGTCCTCATGCAAAGAAATCTAAGGAGTTCAAATCGGGGGATCTCGCTGGCAACGATGTTTGGCCTCCTCGACCAATCCACCTGTTTGGGAAAGTTTCATAAAGATACTGATATAGCCTACACGGTGAAAAAATGAGCTGGCGCTCCGTCATGTTGAAAACACATGCGTCTTCGTGTTATCAGTGGGACATCCTCTAAAAGCTCAGATAGCTGTTCATTTTGAAGAAAACTTAGATAGATCTCACCAGACAGTTACAGATTAAGGACATAACACGGTCTGACCAGAATATTTCCTACTAGGCCTACATCACACCAGATATTTATCGAGAACCGACTTTGATAGTTAGATTAAGAGTTAGCAAGAGGATTGGCATCATTCCGAATATGATTGTTTCTTTTATTGTTAATTCCATTACATGTAAATGTTGCTTCGTCTGTAAAAAGTATTTTCATGTATTTTTATTATTATCCAATAACCATTGGCAATAATTTATTCTCTCGCCAAAATCACAATCTTTCAAAAGTTGCACACGCTGAAGATGGTACGGATGCAAACGTTCACGGCGTAATGTTCTCCATAACATGTGGAATGTATGCACGCGCAGATAATCTTCGTGTACTTGTTGAAGGACTTTGCAGTACCATAGGGAATATCTGTTCATGACTGTTACTTTCCCGTTCCAAATTTAACACAAACGACCCAGTTTCTCCCAGTTTTCTATGTATATCAATAAACACCGGTCTGTTGGGAATAATTAAATGAGGAAATCAAATACGATATTCCTCGACAGCTTCTCTAGCACTGCCATTACAGAACTCGTACACAAAATGCATATCTGCGTATTCCTCGTTTGTAAATTTATGTGGCATGTTTTTCTTGTTATAAATTCAAATCACAAACAGTACTTTAAAGAATACAGTAAAAGTAAACGAATACAAATTAGAACGATATCTAGTACACAAAAATCAGATAAAATTACACTCTTTTCACTCTTATTTCATTTGAGCTATGAAATGATAAAACTCAGCATAAAACTATTACAACAATGAAAATTGAAAACAGTACGTAACCTTATAATGGAACTAGAACTGCTTGTCAAATTACCTGTATGTAGGTTAGCGCTTCTAGCGGCCAACCTATGTACTAAATAACCTTCACTACATTTTTAGTAATGCGTGATTTTTATAATTTGTAGTTTTGCGTGTTCCTTAATAAAATTGAATTTAAAAGAAAAGTACTCCGTTTTAATTAACTTTATTTACATTATTTTTTGAGAATAAAATTCTCTACAAATTGTATTGAACATTTATTTGTTTATAGGCAATTTACAGAGTTATTGTAGCCCGAACGCAAACAAAGTGTGTTTTCGACCCTAATCTTTTTTGCTTTACCCCGATTTTCTCCTAAGCTATTGGAGATAGAGCTCTGGGACAGGTTTTATACAATTTTTCAGCTCATTTTACGTAAAAATTATCTAATTAACAAACTCAATTAACACCCTAAAAATTTCAGTGTGAGTTAATTTCACTGAAGGACTGAATTTCAGGTGAAATCTTTGACCCCGTATAACTCACCAACGAAGCTTTTCCGAACCCATGTTTATATGAACGTTTTTCATTATTTTGATGACAGGAATAAGCTTGTGCAGTATGTCAGATTCCTCCTGAAACACCCTGTATAAATAAATAAAAAATGTGATTGTTTGTCATGAACCCGGGTGGAGATGTTAGAGCTCAGAGAACTTAAAGCGTTAAGTAATTTGGATACTTGATGTGTGTTAATGCTCTTAGTAACTGGATACCATAGCTCCCGTGATTTGAAAACGGTTTTATATAATAAAAGTTTGTTTGGGTCACCTGCATGACGTACCTGTTAGCACATTAACCGACAAACCGCAAGGTGTCTGGTTCGATCCCCGACTAGGTTTTGAAAATTTCAACATGTTAAAACCTCCTGTTAATGTAACAAAATCCACGGTAGTCACTAATGACCAAATTATCGGGCCACTTTTAATAAACTAAAGAAAAAAATGTTTCTTTTTATAAATTTATAACTGTGCGGTTTTGCACAACCAGCAAATAAGCTTATAATATATATTTTAAAAAATCACGTTATACTGTGGACAACTCGAACTGCTACAACTCTTGCTCTAGGTGTACTCACAGTTCCGCATAAAGTATATCCATAACCTATTCATTCAACAAGACCTACAAATTTCAATGTACGCAGATGTGTACAATTTGATTGCAATGCATAAACATACAAATAATTATCTCATTTTAAAATAAGTACCTATTTAATTCGTCCCAGTAAATATAACAAAAAGTTTCAAAAATTATAATAGGATAAGCATTACCTGAACAACGTTTGCTGCTTCTTCTTTGCGCTAAAAATTTGTAAAAACACGACTTAAGTTTTTACAACACAGAATTATTAACCTTTATATTTTATACTACACTCATTACACTCTATCCCGTATTTTCATCGCCATCTTCTGAGGAGTCCGAACTGTCGTTTCCTGAATTGATGACGAAACGTTCAATTGCGTTTTCGAGAGGCCCTTTCAACTTCCAATACTCATCTTCGTTTTTCTAAATATGATCGTAAGGTTTTTCCAATCCACGACTGAGATATCAGCGAACTTATGTTTGCTAACATCCAACAATAAAGTTGTGATATCTACATTTTAAGCTGCGACTCGCGGACGCAACTAACTAAACAAAATGTTCTGAATATAAATATCAACTATACTGATATATAGTAGTTGATATAAATATCGACGTGACGTTGCCCAATAGTAGTTGATATTTATATCAACTACTATTGATATATATTATATATATATATTATAGTGATGGAAATGGCTAATAATGTGAAAGAAGACTTGGACTCAAGAAACAATTTGGGAAACAATTTTAGGAGGAAGGTTGAGAAATGGGAAGTTAAACCAGAGACAAAAGCTCCGAGAACTGGAGTAAAATGGAATGAAGAAAGAAAAGCTAAATTCTCGCAAGAAATGAAAAACTGGTGGGCAAATAAAAAGAACAACAAGAAATTCCAAAACTGAACCATCTTTACTTAGCGTCTTCCACTTTGGGAGTTTTACGACTAGTAATAATAGTAATAATAATATCAACTATAACTTGTATTTAACAACCGAATTATTAGTGTTGTGTGAGTAAGGCGGGCCAAGTCGATTGTGATGCGGTTGTGACGTAAACGTCTCAGGTAATACCTGGCCAATCAGAGTCACGTATTTTCGGTCAATGAGAAAGCCCAATTCTAACCAATCAGATGTCTCCTTTGCGTGATTTTGATTGGTTAATATTGTCCAATCAGAGAAGTTATATTACTGTACTACGTCAGACCAACATCAACCAATTGAATAGTGTATTCAGCGTTACGTCATTCGTCAGAATTCTGCTTTCTGATTGGTCCGTACTCTTTCTGGGCGTCACGTCGAATGAGATTTTAACATAAGGTTAATCCAATGTCAACCTCTAGATAACGGTAGGGCTGAACATATGGAGTATCTTCTACTTGAGATTTATAATTTCTATATTGTTATCACTTGCCAAATATGAAGTATTCCAGCGTAGAATTTTTTCGGGTAATTAATGAAATTGTTTTCTGTTACTGCAGAATGTTTGCACAGTTAGTTTTAAAATCAAGAATATTCATTCAAAACCGAGAAAAAGACAAAATGAAAAGAGAATTATTTCTTTTTCCGAGTTGTTCGATTTTAGTAACCTCATTTATGGCCAGTAATGTATCATTTTCAAAAGAATGACTTTTTACGACTTTTAATAGAAAATTACGATAAGTAGAAGGCAACTGAAATTTCAAATTCGAACTATCTTGAGACGGATCACATCAATTTCAAACCGGATAAAAAAATATACCTGAATATAAAAAATAAAAAAATATACCCGTTTATAATAAGATTACTATTTTGCTCTAACCACGAGCATTACCGAAAAACAATAAACATACGTCATTTATGTAAATTTTTTCTTACTTTTAACTCTAGAATCAGTTGTGAAAGTATTATCTTTCCTCCTGAATCAATCTGCATAATAATGATCCATAGAAAATGTGATGTTTACGACTACTTTTATAATTAAAATAATTATTATAGGCTTATTTATTGTTCATATTTTTATGTGATTTATATATTTCACTCTATAAATGTACACGTATTTTAAATATTACATTAAACGTTAAAGGAGGACACCACTCATTTGTAGGACTGCCGCAGTAAATGACTAAAAGCACATAGATCGCGTTGATATACGTATAATTTGAATTTAAAGTGTTGATACATTTCGTATATAGTTAAAATTTTAATTTAGATAATGTAAAGCTAACATAACAATGTTTTGATCAATATTATTTTTAGTTATAAGCTAATAGTTGTATTATCGCGTAATTAGCTGTTTAATAATTCGGAACAGTTGGGAAATCAGAAAATAGAACAAAATTATTTCATTTATATCTGAACTTATTTAAATATGGTAAAATTATATTATAATCACATTTTAATTGAATTAATACGAACACAGAACTTTTCAAGTAAAATAACGCACAGCATAGACGTATACATTTTTTATTTAATGTTTTGAAGGAATTTAATAAAAAACCGATTAATTTATAAAATAGGTTTAAAAGTAAATAATGACAATATAATTCATGTTATAGAAAACCCACTTTACGTTTTGGGTACAGCTTTTTAATTGTACTGATTTGGCTTAATTTAATTATTCGACATGAATATTCATTAATCTAACTTTAGCAATAAATTACCAATCAATTCCCTATTTAAAACAAACAAACCATACAAAAAAAAGAAACAATAAATACATAAATAAACAATTTGGTTAATTGGAGAGAAGAAATTAAATTGTGAAACGTCTATTATAAATTCAGATATCCGGCAGCTGGTATTTGTACTTCCGTATAGATATACAGCGCTTGGTAATTAATTAGATTGGGTACTGCACTGGCAGTTGATATATTATAGTCATACTCTACGTTAACTTGTCTGTACAGTTCACGTATTTATACAAAATTAAATATAGCAACAAACATATTGAAGCCCCTGTCACACGTTTCAATTTATAACCGGAAATGATTTCATAATTTTTTTAAAAAATAATATTCAGTTTAATCGGTTTTTCAATTAATTTTTAATTAATAACCAAAGTAATTTATGCATGATTTTACAATTTTTTTAAAAACCCTTATACTTTTTATTAACCGTTACAATAAAAGACTTAGATTTATAATTTACTTCCGAAACTCCACATTGAAAACATTTTATACTGTTTCCAACTTCCTTTAAAATGGAGTGAAAGAAAAATTATATAGCCTATACCGGAGCTTAAGTTGATATAATTATCATTTTACTGCAAGATTTTTTTTAATCTTTAATGTGTATAAGTTACAGTCAGTTCAATTTAAGAACAATAGCCAACCCCATGACCCTATGAGATGAGGATGATGTGTATGACGTGTAATTAGGTGTATTCTTGTACAAACTCAGGCCGACCATTCTTGAGAGAGAATGGTTAATTAAACCCCAACCATCAATGCACACCGGTAACCACTGTCTAGTCTTCAACTTTGTATAAAAGTAACTATCTTTACTAGAATTTAACCAGGAAACTTCGTTTCCGATAATCTCAAGGTAAACATCTGAGATTAAAAAATAATTATTGAAAACAGGTTATAAGTTGTCTTGGGAAATTTATTAACAAAAGGACTTTTCTTTCTCTGTCTTATTTGCCTGATATCAGTTAAAGTGCCATCACAGAATTATTCATAGTACTACGCTTTATTATATAGTTTGGATAGATTGGTATCATGAATTGAGATAAAAGTTAAAAGTTGGAAAAAGCATGAATAGGCCTATAAAATGATCTTACCTCTAATCTTCAGATAGTGCATGAGCAGGGCAAAACATTTTACTAACGTGCTGAACTGTTATTCTTTATTACATTTTTCTTTATTATTTCGCGTTCTGACCATCAGGGATACATTATATAGTTTAGATTTTCTTCTCTAAAATCCTTCATTCTTCCACTCTGCTTTTTTTTTCATTTCTTCGGTCAATTTTGCGATCCATAATTTCTTTGCTTTTTACCTAGAAATCTACTAATCAATTTTTTTCAAATGTTCCCTGTCTTTGATTAGCTCTATTGAAACATTCAATATTTTTAATTTCCTTAAAATCAATTCGTTTTATTTCAATTTCATGAATATTAAAATGTTTTCTATATTTATCTTTTTAAAATAAAAAGTGACGCGAAATGGGAAGTTTTTTCAACTTTGTGCAGCTTTTTTCTGCTTTTGGCATCTCAGATGCAAACACTTCGTACCCATCCAATCAACCCCCTAAAGGCCTCTACTGGTCATCGCCTCCACTCATCCATTGTTTTACTTGGCTTCCTCTTTTCCTTCTCACCCCTTTGGGTCCATTTTCATTCAATCCCAAACCACCGATCTTCTCTCATCCGACGAAGGTCCGCAACCGAACAGAGTTTTTTATCTATTTCATCAAATACCCTGTTTGTTCTTTCTATGTTTTCCGAGATTTCTTCATTTCTCATGTGATCCAACCTCAAAATCTGACAACCTCTTCTCCAGCAGTCCAATTGTATGGTGCAACCATCCTTTTACTTCATTCGGAAAATTCCCATATTTGTAAACCATACGCCTGAATTCTTTGCTGTATGATTCTTTCGATACGTTCCATTGTTTCAATACGAATTCCTTTTGATCACAAAACAAAATTAAACATCGTTCAATACACTTCCCTGTACCACTCTACTTCCGTACATGATGCCTAACTGTATTGTATCTGATTGCATAATAGACTACAATACATTGTGTACAACAGATGGTACAATATTTATAGGTAGAAGACTACCCTAACATAAAATTTTACACCAAACAAACGAAATAGAAAATGAATTTATTTTGTCAATCAATTTTTCAAAACTTTAAAAATTATGTAACTCCATATTGATCTAGGTTACTCAAGAAAATCTAAGCTTTCCGTAGATGAAAGAAATTTTTAAATCGGTAGGGTAGTTTCTGAGAGTACCTTGCAAAAATACATAAACGTTAAGGCCTACTTCTTTATAATAATAATGGAGTATAGTCTAAACATTAGTATAGACGAAGTGGAATCGGTGATTTATCACGGAATAATTACTACCATTATCTGGGATAAGCAAACGTGAAACCAATAAGGTGACCTGATGCATGATAAATAGCTGAGATTCAAGTAGCATCGTGTAACATAGACTTAAATTAAACTGTAGTGATGGATTGAAAATACGGGATCGTATAAAGTTGATCCATAAACCCATCACCAGAATGATCATTTTAGTACTACGCCAGCTTAGTCTTTCTATATTGAAAAAACTACATTAATTCTCAAAACGAACCTTTATTCATAATAGATATAAATTTTATAATACGAGGGTCATTCGGAAAGTAAAGAACGTTTTTCTTTACTTTGATATTCTCTTAAACACCGTAATCGCCGTACAAATTTAAACACTTATACCGTTCCGCCAATTTTGCTATGCTCTCAGCTTACTCAGTGCCGCCAAGTTGTTTAACCACACACTAACACCCTCTTTCAGTTTTTCGTCACTTTCATAGCCGGCTCCCTACCAAAAAGTCCTTAAGTTTGAGAAACAGATGGAAATCACTCGAGGCCAATTTCGGGCTACATGGCAGATGATCAAAAAGTACCCATCTTTTCGATTGGTACTTTTACCCCTGCCCATAACAGGCAGGTTGAGTGTCATATTGTTTACACTCAATCTGTTCGTTGCAGGGGTAAAATAAATATTTGTGTTTCTTATCACATGGTCAGCCAATTAAATGAGTGAATCATTTAAGAACAGAACGTTCACAAACAGACGCGCGCGCGCACACACACACACATACGCAAACACAGACCAATCGCTTAAAGCATGGTTTTTGGTTTCAGCGGCGCTGAAAATGTGTATATCCGGAAAAAACTATTTCGAAAAATCGATATGAAAACAATACCTACTTTCATTCCATAAATGATTCATATAGCTAAGACAAGAGAAAGTAAAAGTAATAGGATGATTGCGTTAGTAAATTTAACAACAGCAAATAGTATTTCTAAAATAAACTGTTCGTGTAAGAGATCTAAACAGCAAAACACAAATCGATTTTATGAATTGTACAACTTGTACTATAACTACGAGTATATCAGTGGTAAGCAGAAGTTTTGTTCTTCGCTATGAAGAAACCAATAACAAAATCGTTTGTAAAAAATTATCGACTTTATGTTTACAAATTAATTTATTATTCATTTCAAAGCTGTCACAATTTTTACAAAACTCAAGTTAATTTTTTTTTTCAAAAATACATACGTTAAAGAGCGTAGATACAAAGAGATGGTTAAAAATGATAGGTAAGCTTTTTATTAAATGTTTTGATAAACGTCGGCCGGGAGCGGCATATCGGATTTCTTTCACTGTGTTTTATCTTTTTTGTGTATTGCCCATCAACATTTTTTTATATAATACAATAATAACAATAATACGGAAAAAGAAAATAGAAAGTTTGCGTGGGGAAATACAAAACCATATTCTTATTTGTATGGTACCCTGCATAACATGCTTTTTAAATGTATTTTTATTATCGTTTGATCCCCTATCAAAGTCAATATTCAATTCAATTATCCTCTATCTTTTTGAACCGTTGCTCGTAAATGGTTTTGAGAATAACATGTGTTCCGTACAGAATAAAAAAATATACTTATCTCATGTTCAGACACAGCTACAAGAATTTGAAAGTACAGAGAGAATTACGCTTACTTATCTTGGTATTTTTATCCTTAATTTTTCATTTCCTTCATGTAATTGATTTCAATTTTCAATTCATCGATTAGATTAATATTACTATTATTTCCTTTTTTCCATCAGCCGAAAGGCTGGTTTGAACCTTTACGAGTTTCAATAAGTAAAACGAGGAGTGAGGTGGTTTTCCATGTTTTCCTCACTGCGTTAAAAAGTATGCTTATCAATGAAACTGCTACGAAAATTTGCAAAAGTTTCATATTCTAACATAGTGTATTATAGGGATTCCGTTTTTTCTTTTGAAAACTTTTTTTAACTTTTCACCATTTTTTACCTTTTACCTGAGTAAGCTAATATTTGACCAATTCAATGTAATGATACTGAGACAAACGTATATTAAAAAAATAATTTTGTACATCAATAGAAACAAAGATATCTTTCAATGTAGAACTACAACTTACGATACTCGCCCTAGAAAAACTAATCTTTATAGTATAAAAAACATAAAATTTAATGTGTGTAGACGTCAGGTAAATTACTATAGCAATATTTTAATAAATAAAATTCCCGAAGAATTTATTACCAGCAGATTAACAAAAAAACTTGACAAAAAATAGAGGGTTGGGGAAAGAATAAATTTTATTTTAAGCTTGTCTTTTAGTATGTAGGAAATGATAAAAATTATCCTAGCCATTTTCAATAAATTTCAAACAGATTTTTACCATGATTTCTTTTGTATGTATACGTTTATTTATTGTAAACTTCAACCTGTGATCCCCTAAAAATAATTTATTAACGGTATTGTATAATAGTTTGTAATTTACATAGTGTTCTAATGAGCTGCGGGAATTTTTGCAGAGAATAGTATATTTTTTTTACTAAAGTAGGAACATTTTTTGTTGGTTTTTAGTAAATTTTATTTGGTTGAAGGGAAACTTTATAATATTGTAAAATTTAATTATTTAAAATTATTAATTTAATAATTAGATTAGTTTCAGTAAGCTGTATAATGAAGAAATTATTGAGGAGAGAAAAGAAAAGTAACTTTTAGTAATTATCAATAATTTGCACATAATGAATTTTACTCGTTCCCGCGCACAGGCTTGTCCTATGCAAGAATTAGTAGGCTATATATGTTTTAATGTATTGTATTGTATTGTATATTATAAATAAATAAATTAAAAATTAAAAATTCTTAACGCTTTGGCCTGTAAGGAAGACTTCTATCATTAATTTATATGAGAAAACTTTGTATTTTTTTATAGAGGTCCTATAGTTCATAAAAAAAAATTCATAAACGTTTTTTGGTACAAAATTGTACTTGTAAAATAACAAATACAGAAAAAATTACGGTGTTCCTTAGAGTTCCTTTTTGAAAGGGTTAAATAGTTATAATCGGAAGTATAAAGAAAGGAGTTATTGTCTTGGAGTGTATTAAAAAACATGGTAAAACACGATCACTGTTTATGATGCATAAAATGAAATCGACCAGAGAGAAGAGTACTTTGAGAGTCGGGAGGGGTTAAGGGGAAGGAAGAGCGAAAGATATAAAATGAGGTGCAATCAGTCACCTGGTTTATGGTTTACCGAATAACAAAATCCCTCAAGCGTTAAACAGACACGACTTTGTTTCCATGATCGTATTTTCTCTTCCAGTCGGAAAGAGTTTTCTTTTTTAAGTCGGGAAATTTACGAGCTTTTCCGCTCTTTTCTATTCCCAAACAACCTACTACATGCTTGCATGCAATTACTATTGCCCCGTATCTTTCTCTCCTGGTTTCTGGTTTTTAACACACTCAAATTCTAAAACACCTTATTTACGGTTTTTGTAATAAAGCCGATATTTGTTTTTAAAATTGCCTCCTAAATTTTATTCTTTACTTTCTTAAACCTCGTTTATACACTTTTCTTTATCCGTAAAATATCGCATTTGTATGACATTTTTTTAAATTGAGTTTTCACCGGAAATACGTGTTTAAAGTTCTTTCCAGATGAAAAATATTTTCAACGTGTATTTTGAACCAAAAATTATTTTAAATTTGAATAGAATGAGCGCTCTAACAGCTGCGTCCTGGAACATGACAATCAAGCATATTCACAAAGACCTCTTTCTTTCAACAGTTCAAATAGAAATTTAAAATTTTAGTATAAAATAAGAAAAACGGCTTAAATCTCACAAAAATTGCTTTACAATAAATTTATTGGACATCAGTTAAGTGGTGCATTTTATCCTTCGTATTATTAAAAGCGAAGGCTAAAATGAAGACATCCAACAGAGTTATGCGTTTAGTACTTATATTAATTACTACTTTTATTTTCCTCATTATTATTATATATTTTCAACACACATATATATCAAACTGTGCAGTGTTAATTTTTTCTAAGGTATCTCTATTTTTTTTTAACTATCTTCGTAACGAATCGATAGAATAGTATTTTAAGAACAGATTATAGATGAGTCTGTAAATAAAACAAACCTGAATATCCATTTATTTTAATTTCTATATTATTACTTAATAATTTTTTTTTCAGTTTATTTTTAAGACGTCAGTTGTCTATTAAAATATACTGAGCCTAAGTGTGGTAGGTTATTACTGTGCGGAATCTGAAGGTTATTTCCTGTTAAAGATGTACAATCTTTTCGCCGAAGTGTAAAGGTTACTGGTGAAGATTTCAGTTAATTTATTTATTGCAACATTTTTTTAAGCTTATATTCTACTAGGTTCAAATTGATTTGCATTTTGTCTGAAGCTGTTGCCGAATCTGTAGCTGTTTAGAGTATCGCCATACTATCAGTTAACACTGTCACGACATGTTGGAAAATAGTATGAGCTAACTGCGTGTAGCACTGGACCAAGGACGCATTCCTGAGGTACACCAGCTATAACAAAATACAGCTGAGAAAAGTGTTTACCTTGCTTCACAGCAAAATCATTTATCCTGAACGTATGATTTTATGATTCTAGATAACCCACCCTTGCACCACCATCAACTTTACCGGTGGGCAAATACTTTATTATGAACTACAAAATAATAAAAAAAATTAGGCACCAGATCTATCAGCAGAGCATGAGAAAAATAAATAAATAAGACTATAGTTCCCTGCTTTAAAATAAGTAATATTTAAAGAAGAATAAACTAATCCTGCTAATATGAAACTACCGACAAAATAATCCTTAGGCCTAACCTATTTAAAAATATAGCCAACCTATTTTCTCCCGCGGCTTTAAAACAAAAACAAAACTTAAAAACACAATAAATATACGAATGAATTTATCTGGAATAATTTTTTTTTCTTTTTCTTCTTCTCCTCGTCACTTCTTCAATTACACCTCTTTCTTATCTAACTGTTCCACTCTTAAGTCCCAAGGGAACTGACTTTAATTTCCTGGATCAAAACCAAGAAACCTCTCTCTGGTTGACAAGCCTCCCTCTCCCACCAACAGTTCAACCAACCTGGAAGGCCAATGGGAAGAAAAACCATCCCAGTAATTGGCTGTAAGTTGGTAGTTGGAAGTAAGCCCAAAATACAGATGGAGAAATACAGCGGCCTAATGAATATCAGATGATTGAAAGTTGCAACCTAAAATATTATATATATATATATATATATATATATATATTTATATATAGAAATATTTACAACCTGTTTATTGTCTAAATACTATTCTAATGTAACTCATTCTAACAATGGGGTTTCTTCCTTACATTATTTATTTCGTTTTTACCTGAATAATGGAAATTACGGTAATTAGGAATTACTATAACTTCCATTGTTTGTACAAATTGTACTTTTACAACGGCACACTCTGTAGCACAAGTTTAATTTTAACTTTTAAATGTGTGGTTCTGCAACTACATATCGCACCCATCGCTACATGTTATAATCTACCTGTTATAAAAATAGTTAATACCGTGTAGTTACACAAAATTTACACATTGCTTTATGTAAAAAATGAATATTTCAAAGACTTAAAATGGTAAGTTATAACACCTTATCATGCCGGCCGCATTGGCGCAGTTGGCAACGTGCTCGCCTCTCATCATGCGGTCCTGGGTTCGAATCCCACTCAGGCATGGCATATTTTCATACGTTACAAAAAATCATTTCATCCTCCATTGAACAATAGTTACACCCCAACGTCGTCGCTAATGACCGTTGTAGTTGATGCGACGTTAAATAAATGAATTAAAAAAAAAAAAAAAAACACCTTATCATAGTTCACTTGTAACAAGGACATGCATGAAAGTAAATTGTGTAATATCATTAAAATTTTGCTTTACTCATCTTTAAAACAGGAAATAACCATGATTAAACAAAGTAAAATATGGTTGCTCGTTAATTTTTATGTACTAACCTCTTTTTTAAGTAATTCGGTATAAATAATACTGAAATATAAAAGGTGGAGGGTGCATCCACTTAATAGGTAATCTGTCATAAAATAACCCCCTCAACAAAGCAAACTCCTGTTTGCTACATATGTGAGAAATGTTAAATACTAAAATCAGTGTTTCAGCTAATTAAACAATAAAAAATTAAAGTTATTATACATAAACAATTATCTCCAAAATAAAATATAGAGAGTAAATAATTAACAATTTGCAGCAAAGCCTCAAGATACACTGGCTTGCGGCTTGATTATAGATATCTATGATTTTAGAGATGGTCTTCTACAACAATATTTTTTTTTCTTTTTACTTAAAATAGATTAAAACTGGTCTAAAAGATTAACCATTAATTTTTTGTTCATGTTATCTTAAAAACTAATTACTTAAATTATATAATCCATTCAACAATGTTTTATATTTTAATAGTTCTACTAGGAACATTTTTATTATCAAGAAGTTGAACTGCTTCAGGATTGATGTGGCCATGTAGGCGAGCTTCATGTTTGACAGCAAATCTTCTTATTTCACAGGACACAAAAGGGATGTCAAGATCTGTATGCGGATCACTATTCCTAAAGTATCAAGGTGCATTAACCATAGCTCTCAGTACTTTGTTCTGAAACGTCTGTAATCCTTATCTGACTTTCTCTGGCGACAACCCAAAGTTGTATACCATAAATCCAGATGGGTTTTAAAATTTGGTTACAGATTGTTACTTTATTATGAAGAGGCAGCTACCATTGACGTCCCAGTAACTAATGTAGTTTCCTATATCTGAGGCCCAGCTCAGCTCTTTTTATCTTAATGTGCTCCTTCCATTTCAGTTTCGTATTTAAAGTCATTCCTAAATACTTTGCAGAGTTCGAATATGGTACAATATTTCCATTTATGGTGACTGATAAAGGATCTGCAATATTTTTATTGGTGAAATTTATATGTACAGATTTTCGCTCATCCAGTTACAACAAAAATGAGCAGAGTATGTGTTATTCTAACTTAACGGCACCGTTCAAAATTTGTTCTGCACCGTTTAACACATGAACCACATCGCCTTTTTGTACTGGAAAAGTCATGTCTAGTTAGAGGTGGCCCGCATTTTATAAACCACATAATCTTGCCTGAATTATTATACACAACTTAACAATTATGAAAAGCAGTATTGTATTATACACGATTGGTTGCTTCATTTATTTCTTTACATTTTTAAGTATAAGATAATTAGGTTCATCTCAGGTAACTACAATTTTCTTGAATATCTCCCACTGTTGTATAACGTTGAATATGAAATATTTTCATGAATGAAAATACGAAGAATCCGGGAACTATGTTTTAGAATATGGATTAATGTAAATACTTTCATGAAAAGGTTATTTATTTAAGGGATGAAGATGTGTTTAACAGAAATGAATGGCGGTCAGGATTGCGCTAAATGGGCTAGGGCTGTATAACAGATGTTAAATTAAAAATAGTTTTATAACAATAGTTTTGATAAAAAATATCAAAATTAAAGAAGTATATCAAATAATAGTTATATGTAGGCCTACTTGTGAAGAATGAAAACATTATTTACTCTCACTTAGATAAAGCTGAAAAGACAGGAAATGAGAAAACCTAAAAAAGTACGGATACGTTTATTGAAAAATTTTATAAATAATAGATGAAAAAATCACGAATGACAGGAAGCTAAAGAAAAGAAAATGCTAAAGTTAAGTGGTACAATATGTGATATCACTGATAGAAAAATGTGTTGTATAAAGTATTTTGATCCAAGTTCCTAAGTTTAGTTCTCTGTGCTCTTTCCGGTCTTCTATTATTATGTATTCAGGATGTGTATGTTGAAAACATCAAAAAACCGTAAGCTGACTTTAGTAAAATTCTTTTACAGCTAGTTTATAAGGAAATTTGATTTTCTTTATTTTTCCAGTGGAGAAAATATTTAAGTAAACAAATATTTACAGAAAAAATATCCGTATCATTTTACAAATCCAACTTTGCTACCTGTGTGCATATCATTTATTACGATACGACGCTCCAGCAGAAGTTTATGCCCACATAAACAGAAGAAGTTTTATTAAAACAGATTTTTTTTTTTTTGTAAAACATCCATATATTATAAATGATAAATGTTCAAAATTTATGCTTTAAAAATGTTATGCAATATAAAAGTAAGCCACTTGCAGGTTACTACATGCATATTTATGATTGCTTTCATATTTTCAAGGTAGTTAAGTTCTAAACGTTTTTGCAGATGATGGTCCTAGTTGGTCTTTTATCAAGCTATAAGCTAAGATAATAATGTTACAACTTTTGCCTGGGGTATGCGAACAATTCAAAGCCAAAGAAATTAAATTATATTAAAAAATATAATACTTATTATGCTATTTTCTTAACCGTTTCTTTTCAATTAAGCTGTACTTACTGGCTTTAATATACTCGTACTTTTAAATAGAGGATAATAAACTTATATTATAAAGAATACTATTATTTTATTATGTTTTGAAAAATTTTTATCTGAAAATGAATTCTCAGAGTTTTTAAACGATTATATCTAATATTATTTTCAATATAGAAAATACACGGGTCTAATATTATTTGTAGTATTTTTTTAACTTACATGTTTACGACAATAAGGATTTTTTTTAATGAAATAATTTGGCGGATTTTATTTAAGATAAATTTATTTTTATTATAGTCTACTTTTTCATCAGGCAGTATTTATATTAGGGTAATTAAAGTTTGGAGGTCTTTCGAGCTCAAACATTGATTTTAAAAATTGAAAAAAATTAATATTCCTTCCTTACGCAACGTGACTTGATTTTTAACGCGAACGAAGTGATTTACAACCTCGATGGAATATTATTAGAATTCCATTTTGTAGTTAATTCAATTAGATTCAACCCACTTTTGAAATTTGGCGGAAAGTTCTTTTTATCTTAAAGAAACCGGTTCAAAAATCAATTGGTCAAACCAATTATGTTCAGTTAAAAAATATGTTTGTTAATTAGTTTAATTTACAATTGTTTCATTTTACTTTTTTCATTTTCATTGTACTTTTACAACGGCACACTCTGTAGCACAAGTTTAATTTTAACTTTTAAATGTGTGGTTCTGCAACTACATATCGCACCCATCGCTACATGTTATAATCTACCTGTTATAAAAATAGTTAATACCGTGTAGTTACACAAAATTTACATATTGCTTTATGTAAAAAATGAATATTTCAAAGACTTAAAATGGTAAGTTATAACACCTTATCATGCCGGCCGCATTAGCAAAGTTGTTAACGTGCTCGCCTCTCATCATGCGGTCCTGGGTTCGAATCCCACTCACGTACGACATATTTTATACGTTACAAAAAATCATTTCTTCCTCATTACGCACAGTTACATCGCAACGTCGTCGCTAATGACCTTTCAGTTGATGCGACGTTAAATGAATAAAAAAAACATAAAGAATAAAGAACATAAAAAACATGAATAAAGGATAACATAAGAACTGCAAAAGAATAACAAAAATAATCCAAAAAGTATAAGTTAATGCGCACGCATTATAGGAATGGTTGTCAATTCTGTACAATTTAATGAAAATACAACTCAAAACTCTGCGCGTGGAATATGCAGTGAATTATTGAAACTGGCCAAAGATTGTGGGGATGAAAAGTAAAAAGCGGATTTGATGCAGCTCATGCAACATATTCCAGACTGTTTAAATTGACGTGAATGAGTGGCTATCAGCTGACGATTAAGGTCTTCTTTAGTTTACAAACAAATAAATAGCTTCCGTAATTAACATGAAAACGAATCCAGGAAAAACAAAGAGTTGTGTTCACTTAAGAACATCAGCATTTTAAATGGAGTATATCGTGTCATTGATATAAATGGTGCTTATCGTGTCTATTATGTTGCGTTGTTTGAAACTTGACTGATGTAGTTTATTACCTGCCTAGCGCCGGCAGTCTTGTTTGCAAGTAAGGTTATTACGTAGGCCTATTTTTTTCTTATTTGTTACCTCGATTTCTAATAAAAGGTGTAATTATATTCCTTTAGGTTTTATTTTGTTTGTCTATTATTTATTTCTTATATTCTAGATACTTTTTGTATGTTCGCTCATATAAAAAAGCAGCCTGATTCTTTCAAAATTAGTGCTTGTTTAGAAAATAATGAAGTAAAGCCAGTGTTATTGTTGAGACCAGTTTTATACATAAAGACGATGTGATTGTTTGGCAGTTCTTTGTTATTAGCAGCTGTGTACAATTCAATATTATTTTGGTTCGTAGGTAAAGAATTTATTATTAATTTTAATGGCTATCTTTTATTTTAGTTAAGTGTAAGTCATGGTTAAATTTAGAATATTGAAATAAATTTAGTCTACTATTAAGACAAATATTTAATTATAATTAACTATTATGTACAATGTAATAGTAAATTGTACGAGTTAATTTGTTAATAAATACTTAAAAGTTTTAAAAGACGTATTATTGTTTCCTAATAATCAGTTCCTTAAAGAAACCTGAGGCAGACGTTACAATACTTCATATATCTGTGGTTAGATGGAAAAACCTGATATGTGCACTTCAGTAGATTTTTCAGGAGAGCATTTTTAAAGTTTTAAAGAGAAATTGTTAATTTCTCTAGTTGCATAAATATTTCAGAACACTGCTTGATCTAGATAAATTTTCATTGCATTTTTTTCAACATATAATGTTTGCCCTCTGACAATTGTGTGTATTAATTTCATTTTGTAAATTGGCAGTAACTGACATAGGAAAATTATTAGTTTCACAGGATGGAAAATAAAACACAAAAATTATAAATAAATAAAAAAGTCTTTTAAATTTTAAAAGAATTATTGGATATTGTTTTTTTTATATCCTTCCGATGAAATGAAAAAATTGATTCGAAAAATGTAGGAACAAAAAATAACGTCTTAAATAAAGGTAGTAAATTAGCCTGCTGTATTTCTTAAAATTAATAATAATTATATAACCTATTTTCTCTATTGATAGAAATTGCTGAACTCAACAAACTTTTAAAGGCATCATCATCTAATTAAAGTTAAACAATTTATCTGCATTAAATCCGCTTGTATCGTGTTAGTAGATGGGAAGTGTGGTGTGATGAATTTGGAGGTGTGGGGTTTGTAGTGCTAAAAGGTCACGATAGAACAGAATAGTCACGACCGTTCACTCGCTCACTGTTTCGTGACAACTTGTTTTCTCTTCTATTCTATGTTTAGATACACAACAGAGTGGCGCACTAACTTTGTAACTGCTACTGCTGCTAGTCGAGTAAAACGCTATGTTTAGCTTCTACTCAAAACATTGATTTTAACAAAATACCAATGGAAAGCTATTTACAGGACAACGACTAGTGAAAGCTTGTTTTGTTTTCAAACATTAAATCTACACGTTTTCACATTTCATATCATTAAATAGTACATTTTAAAGACTTCAACAATAACATTATCATTTAGTTGTTATAAGCCCAAATGAAATCGATTTCTGAAACTTTCAATGAACTTACTTAGGCCATTTTTTACGATGAAATTGGGATAGCTATCCTATGGTAGTCAACTGAAAGAGTTGAAAAAGCCTGGATTATTTATATTGTACTGTCAGCATTTAAAATGTTAGATAAAGTATACTATTCTTTTATTTATTTACATTTAAACTGTGCAACTTAACACAAAAAGTAAATATTTGTGTAGCTTAGTGTTTGTAACTTTTGCACTTTTCAGGACACCCTCGCATTTAAACCATCTCTCGCAGGAACATTCTCGCAGGACCATCGCGTTCAAATTTCATAACATTGTTTGTCATGTCAAAGTTTTGTCTATCCATGAATGTCACAAGATTGGATGTTCAATAAATAAAATGTACTTTTTTTAGTTTTGTTTTATAATAAATAAAATTGTCAAAAAATAGGTTAGATTTATGGAAAATCGAATTAATAAAACCAATGTATACATTATGTATTTAATTTAATGACTATAGACGACTATCAGGCAGTTACACCACCGGTGTGTTACTTACATGTAGTCTAACTGCTGGGATAGTTTACAACAATTTAGATATATTGTAAAGTGATATAGGTTTTTAAAATTATTTTTATCTCTTGTTCCAGGTATGTGGGTTTACAAACTGTCCGTTAAATCTTACGTAAGTAGCCCTAAATGGGTTTTCTTCAAATATCAATTTATAAGCAGGGTGGCTCATAGATCACTTTTCCCTACAAAAATTTAATTTGAAAAACTTTTTTTAAATTTATATATAAAAGAGGGAGCCCCATCTTGTTTTCAGATGAGAAATGCAATTGTAAACGAGATTGTTTTCGAGTAACGACAACACTACTTCTCTCAGCAAATCTAAGTAAATTTCCGAGTTAATTGGTCTCTCAAAAACATAAGATCCTATTAATGCAGTACTCGAAATCTCTCCTCATAACTTAACACCACGCACTTTCACCTCTGCTTGGATTACAAAATGAGAAATTTTATCCAACCACTAAATACAAGTATGCAAGCGAGCAAATTCATTACTTTTGAAGCCCGCTTCACTCAATCATAAAATTAACCACAAATACTTCAAAAATGTTAGTGGGGTTCCTTAATACAAATCGATCGTGGTGATCAGATTTTTAACAACGCTAATTGTTGCACCAAATTTCTTATGTAAGTATTGTAAATGTTGCCGAATTGGTAACTTACATAACTGCAATTTAACACTAAATCATTCAGAACTATAGCGGTACTTTATGATGCTTCCACTTCAACTACACAGTGTAAACACTGCTACACGGAAATTTACAACAGACAAACCCTAATAAAGAAACACTGTAATGGTAAAAACAGAAGTATTACGTGCTGCTGCGAATTTTACACTTATTTATATTTCCAAAGATGAATAAACTTTATTGTCACGCAAAATAATGTCCATTATAATTAGACGACAAGTCAAAATGTTTGGGTAAAGAACTGAATAGCTACACTACAGCACAAAAGCCAAAAATAACCTTATCAGGCAGTTACTTGAAGTGGCTTAGGAAAACTGTGCGAAAACCTTGACTAGGTTAGCCAATTTCCAATTTTCTAATATCCGATTTTGATTTCTTCACTTCCGGTTTCGAATGACTACTATTGTTACCAAATTCCGACTTTCATTTCTTGACTTCCGGTTTTGGGCCACTTTCGCTCGAAACCGGAACATCAAACCCAATGTTTTTTGTATAGCTAAGCCCGTGTAACAACCGGGCTGAATGACTGTTTCAATTAATGGAAAGAAAGGAGTAGAGGTATTTTATGACTGCAGTCTGTGCGTTCCTGAAAACATTGTCTCTGTCTCGCTACTGTCTCACATTCCCCCTTCCATTGTTGTTTTCACTGTATTGTCAGTGCTATCCTAGCTGTTGATCGTTGTAGTTCAACTCTCTCCTTCTCTTCTGCCGTTTAGATTCTCATACCAATAGTAAAATTTCTTTTATAATTTCAGTTAAATTGTAGCTTACGTGTTTTTACAAATTTAGTTATTTTATTTATATCTTTATTTAAGTATATTTGATTTATTTATTAATTTAGATTTACTTAGTTTATTTATTTGGATAACTTTCTTATAAATTAGTTTTCGGATATTAATTAGATTAATAATCCTACAACTCCCATCCTTCCAATTTATTTAAAAAATAAAAAAAATAATAACAGTAAAAATATAATTGTACCTGTATAATAGTATTAGGCAAAACATAAATATGACTGAGAAAAAAAATATATAAAAACAGCAAAAATAAAATTGTATCAAACAAAACAAAAATGTATAACTAACAAAAGAAAAGCATGAGTTCAACATATTTGCGCATGTGCATGTGCATGTGCATGTGTGGTCTGTGGTGTGCGTATTGTTTTTTTAAATTCTTGGAAATAGATAGAGCGAGAGAGTGTGAAGGAAGACGAAGAGTGGTGTACGAAAGGGTACATCGAGTTGCGATAAATGTTTTTGTTCATGGCAGTATACTAAAGCTATGACGTTGCACATCCCGGTTGTTATGTGGGCCTATTTATATCTACTATTTAAAAGGCAGCAAATGACACTTTTGTTGTTTCCAATTTCCGATTTTGAAATCTTCACTCCCAGTTTTGAGCCACTTCCAACCAAAACTGAAATTTTAAACCCAATATAGGCCCACTAACCTTTTGTTCAGATTACAAATCTGAAAACCGTTTGATACTACCTCATATAGTTTCTGACTTCGAGATTTTGATTTCCGATTTTCGGCCTTTTCCGGTCAAAACCGGACTTCAAACCCAATTTATACCTACTAACTTTTTGTGTAGGTTACGAACTAGAAAACCATTTGTTGCTATCTCTTTATCTCTTATAGTTTCTGACATTTGGGTGTGACGGATGGGTGAACATACGGATGGATGGAAAAAACAAAATGATAGATGACAATTTTTAAAAATTCCACCATTCTTTTATAATACAATTTATTTACATTTAATCATACAATTCAATATAACGTTGTTGTTGTTGTTGTTGTTTAGGTCAACAGCCGAAAGGCTGGTTTCAACCTCTAGAGGTTTTACTAAGTAAAACGAGGAGTGAGGTGGTTTACCATTGCCTTCCTCACTGAGTGGAAAAGTACGCTTATCAGCATGCCGGGCCCTCTGAAAAGCACATATTTTCCACTCTGTAAATGACACCTTCACTTCATTCACCACAGGGTCTGGCTGTATAATGAAATTCATTACTTTCAGAGAAGATAACTCTGATTAGTGTCTTTAACACCTCTACCTCTTTTGTTTTTAAATGATTCAGTCATTTAATTGACTGACCATGTGATAAGAAACAGAACTATTTATTTTAGCCCTGCAACGAACAGATTGAGTGTAAATAATTTGACACTCCACCTGTCTGTTATGGGCAGCAATATAACGTTATAATATAGCAATTACAAAACATAGAACAAAAACAGAAAATAATACAAAGTTATACTTCACAACAGAATGGAAAATCAAAAGTAAAAAGAAAAAAGGCAATATATAGTGCAAAAAGCAAATAACCAAACAAAAATACACAAAAAACAAATGAAAATATCAATTTTAAAAAGAAAGTTTTGTTCTGTTTTATAAATGTTTTGTGGTTATTTTTTAAGGTCGCATTAGCAGTAAGTCATTCGTAACACACCTACATAACCATTATTTCACAAAACAATGATTACAACAACTAAGTAAAATTATTAAAAAGTTTCATTAAATTGTTTTCAACATTAAGAATAGGTAACTAACATTTTAAATAATAAAAAATTTCATACGAAAAGTGACATATGTGCCACACAGTATAATCTTTACTGTCTAAACCCCTATGAAAGAACAACCGAATATAATTACTAAAGAGTAGATTGCCGGTCAAAGTTAAATTAATTTTGTGTAATGAAAAACTGTAGCCAACCTAACGATACGATTTTTTAGTTACATCAGTGATGTGATATAATGAATACTGTGAAATTAATTTTAGTATTACTCTATTTAATGCAGATGAGATAAGAGATACAATGGGTGCTGGTTATTTATAGCCTGAAGGAGAACGGTATTAGAGACCTCACAGAGAAATTGGTGGGAAAGAGAGAGCAAAGCATCAGGTGAAATGGGACTAATTACTTTCCAGTAGAAAGAGTCACTTTTGGGAATTATTCATTATTCCAATGACGAATAACCTTGCCCCTTCTTGTATCCCCTCCACTCAAAATACAGAATCCACTCATAAATATAATAACCAGATTAAAAGTAATAATCAGTTTCCCTAAAATAAATGAATTTTGTTAAAACTTTTAATTGGATGGGTGGCGTTTCGTTTCAGTTGTAAATGCTATTATTTTATTTCTAGTAGCAAATTCAAGTAGAATCTTTATCAAAGCACCTTGTTATACTGATGGTAAATACTAATTAAAGTAAAAAACTTTTTGAAATCTATCATTTTAACGGCTTTACTTGTATTTATGGTTCACGTTCTTTTAAAGCTTGCATTTTTATTTGTAAAGCACTTCAGGGAACTGCGATTAGCTTTTTAGTTCGTTATCTAATCAGGCCTCAAAAATTTAGTAGTACTATTTTAACAATAATAAGTTCACTTGATTATCTTTTACTTAATTACTTACTTTAAAAAAGTATCTTTGAAATAACGAGGGGGAAATTTGGGCCTGGAGTCCCTATTCCTTCCAATATTATTACCCGGCACTTTCAATAACGCTTATCCTGTTTACCCAGAAAAGTAAATTAAACAAATTGATTAATCGTTTTTCCGGTTTGGAAAAATTTGGTTTTTTAATAGTTGGGACAGTCAAACAGAGATCAAATGAAGAAT
Source organism: Catonia carolina (assembly GCA_035578175.1). NCBI lineage: Eukaryota > Metazoa > Arthropoda > Insecta > Hemiptera > Achilidae > Catonia > Catonia carolina. The sequence continues at coordinate 304,571,170 of JAQMRL010000001.1, read as the reverse complement.
AGAATAAGATTGTTTGAAATGGGTATCATTGAGAAAATGAAGAGGTCTCGTTGTAGAGAACATAAAATTCTCTTATTAATTCACCTAATTCTGTGTTATCTATTTCTTTTGTAAGGTGTTAAGGCATGAGCTTTAAAAGTAACGAGAAGAAAAGACATAAAGTGTTTTCAAGATGTAGTGCTTACATTCTTTCTTACATTCCTTTCTAGGTATCACTTAAGGAACATGAATACCAATTATTAGAGCTAGTTCTTCGGGAAGCTATAAAAACAATACAAAATCGTTGTCTTACGTTAGTCACTCATGTTTACCCATTAAGAACATTTTATAAAAAAATCATAGACCTACGTTATTTTTTTCAACCCCTTAATTTGCCGAATCTTAGCTTTGTATGTTTTCGGGAAGTTAAGGGATACGTAACCGTGTGTGAGTGAGTCAGTCAGTCTTCAGTCATTGATTTATGTACAGATTACGAAAAATAGGTTTTAGAGTATCAAATAAAATTGTTTTAATTTTGTATTACTTACTAATTTCATTGTTGAACGGATTATATTATTTAAGTATTTAGTTTTTAAGATAATATGAACGAAAATATAATGGTTGATCTTTTAGACCAGTTTTTTAATCTATTTAAGAAATAAAATTGTTTATTATACTAAGAAAAATTGGTTCAAAAATGATATAAAATAAAAGATATACGTATAATTAAGTGTGAACCTAAATTAGTTGTTCATGTACATCCATTTATTAACTTTTCTAAATAAATGATCACCCATTTTGATTGTATCATAATATAATAGATGTGTGTCTTGGTTTGTCATTTGAGAAAACCGATACGTTTCAGTAGAAATGTTGGTCATGATGTGACATAACAAACTTCTCTCCTCTTCCAGGACAAGTCATTCTTATTGACATTGATTAATGACACTATCAAATAATTTGAGATGAAATATGTTTTGTTCAAAATTATGTTCCTAGAAATGACCTTTCTCAAACAATGGTAACGAAAAAATGAAAAATGTATGTGAAAAATGTTGATAAATCATACGTATTCTAATATTTTAAATGGAAAATTTTCCGTACGCTTTACCGTTACTTAATTACTGTTCATGTTAAAGATATCCTTATAAATTTTTATTAAGTAGTAGTAAATAAGAAACTGAGTATAAAATCTACGAAACCAATTTAAATATTTTTTGATGGATTACTGAAAAATGTTTGACCATCTTAATAGGTACTCTTTAAATTCACGTATATAAATGTTTGTTTGTTAGATTATTTAATTTGGTTTTCTTATGTTAACTATTATCTTTAATTCGTCATGTAAAACTACAAAAAGGTATCTATTTATTTTGGTAATTAGTCCTTTTTCCAAATTGTGCAAGCATTTTGAAACATAGTAAGGAAACTTGATAAATTTGTAAACATTTTTATCCCGATATCTGGATTTAGGAAATACAGACTCTGTACAGGAATATTGGTGATAACAGTATGTTTCTGCTGTTGATATGTTAAGGTAAGACTATAAGAGTTGCAAATAAAATATTTTACAATGGTAAGACTAGAGGAGGCGAGGATGAGTTTCGTACAATAAAAATTTATTAGTGTTAGTTGAAGATGAGTTGCCCAACCGATGTTGACATAAATTTGGGCTCAGTATTCCTTAAATCACCCTCTAACATCCACAATGAAGTCATGATGTAATACACCAATGAAATGAAACTTAAGTGGTGTGAAGCGAGAAAAGAGCGTGGAAGGGATGTCAACGATGTGAAATCCTACTCTTTGACTGGCCAACTAAGATTAGTTTTACTTTACTAATTGATGGACGATTACTTACTAATCCATCCCGTTTGCTAGCTAGGAGCAGCTGGAGTAGAGATATGACGCAGGCCATTACATAATATGAGCTTAATTCGGAATGCTTGTCGCAGTTGAACTTTGAAAACTCTGCCCTCGAGAAAAGAGCGTATAGATATGAAATAAATATCTAGAAGCAGACATTTTATGAATCCGTACAAGAAACAAGCATTTAATTCCTTTAAAACGAGAGTCAAAAACACCACTCCAAGGATACTTTTGTTACCTGGCCCCTAAAAATTACAATCTGCTTCCCCAAAATTATAAAAAAATTTGAAACATTAAGGGTTAAATATGAATTACAGAAATACTTCTTTAGTGTTAGTAAGCTGTACACGAAAGAAATAAATCCACATTTAAATCTATGAGCTCCTGACATTTTGATTTTGAATGACCTGGTGTTTGGGAAAAGAGGCACTAAATTGAGCTATCCTAAGACATGGGAAATCTTAGTTACATAAATAATTTTCAACTTCTTGTATAAATTTAAAAGTAGAGAGAAATATAAATAGGAGTGTGGTATAAGGTTATTCATACTAATCAAATCATTTTTGGGAAATAAATTTATTATATTTTAGTTTGTGGCATATTTTCTAATATAAATTTGTGGGATAAATGGTTAGATATAATAAGCCGTAGGCTTAGTATTTGATATTTATACGGAAAAAATAAAAAATTGGTAATATGAAATTGATTCAACTCTATTAGACAAAATAATACCTGGTTTGCTTTTTCCATTTATTAATTCTACTACTATGTTCAGTTAGGTAGAAAAAAGAGTAAAAAGAATTGGCTGCTCGTTCATGTAATTCTAGCCATAATCTTACTCGTCTATTTCTATTGTATAGAACAGAGTATCTTACTAGTTACTATAGTTACGATAATACAGAAGACGGTCTCTTTAGTTCTTAGTATGTAAGGTAGACAGCAGCAACATTCCCGTGTGAGTTGGAGTATTAGAGCCAACGTTGTTAATAGTTTACCTTACTATGTGTATCATGTTTCCTGCTCTTCAATTCTTCATCTTATACATTTCCTTCTTATATATTGCTACATAGCTCATATAGCTTATTTACGTGCTTATAATTCCTTCTACTATTTTCAATTATATTTTTCTTTCAAACTTAATTTTCGCCAACTCTATTGGTATCAAATTATGCGATTACAATTTTTACACAATTAAATTAATATACGAGGTGTGGCTATTAAATAACGCGACTGACATTGTAAAAAATTTAATTTTAATTTTATACATACCTAATCACTTATTGTCTCCTTCAATATACACTCCTTCTCTATCCCTAAGACGCTCCATGCGAATTTTCCATTGTTGGAAACAGCGCTGGAAGTCATCTTCTGTCAGCTACTTCAGGACACGTGCCGCTTTCTCTTTTACAGCTTCCACAGACTCAAATCTTGTTCCTTTTATTGTAGATTTCACCTTAGGAAACACGTAAAAGTCACATGGTGCAAGATCTGGTAAGGTTAATGTTTTAACACTGAGATGCTGTTCTTGGCTAGGAACCTCTTGACAGATAACGCGAATTGAGCTGGCGCATTGTGTTGGTGGAGCACCCATGATTTGTCCTTCCACATTTCGGGGGTTTTCTCCTTACTCTTTGACGTAGCTTAGAAACTACCTCAAGGTATTAGTATCGATTAATTGTTTGACCTTCAGGAACCCAGTGAAGGTACACAATCTCATGAATATAAAAAAACAATCATCATTGCTTTAAATTTTGACTTGCTCATTCGTGCTTTTTTGGCTCTCGGTGAAGTTCGGCTCTTCGAGTGCAAGAATTGGCGCTTCGTTTCCGGATCATAAGTAAAAACCCACGTTTCATCACATGTAATTATCTTTTACTTGTTCACTAAGGTGAAATCTGCATTAAAAGGGACAAGATTTGAGTTTGTGGAAGCTGTAAAAAGGAAAGCGGCACGTGTTCTGAAGGAGCTGACAAAATATGACTTCCAGCACTGTTTCCAACAATAGAAAATTCGCATGCAGCGTTGTAGGGATAGAGAAGGAGTGTATATTGAAGGTGACAATAAGTGATTTAATAGCCATCTCGTATTTTTACTCCTTCTTACCTTCAGACGACCCTAGTCAGTCGGCCGAAAAACAAATTGTGAAACTTCAAGTCTCCAAATACATTATTTTTAGCATAACCATTTTCTAATGAAAACCGAAAAGTAGTCATAAACCAAAACTACTAATATCCCATATCAACTCAATCATGTCACATATTAATACACCAACAACTGCAATAAACGTTCTCGTTAGCGATTATTTGGAATAAAACGATATAGAAACCTTTAAAAACGTTTAATTTTGTCAGTGTATAATATAAAATAATTTTTACTACATTGCAATTGTTTTTATTCTTAATATAAAAAATTTTGTTTCCTTTTCACTAGGTATTATTACTGATTTAAGTATAAGTCATGCATTAGAAACAAAAATAGATAGGCCTAAATGGAAAGCGTTGTAAAGCTTCGGCACGCAACTGCTCGAAATTGGACGTTAATTGGTTTGATGGTGGCGAGGTAGGAATAACACACTCCTACCCACTACGCCGAACAATGAAAATGTGTTTGTTACTTTTCTGTCACCATTAGTCTCTTTCACTTAGCATTGGTTTGCTCTGATTGTGTAATTTTATGTTCGTCGACTATAATTATTCGCCCGTACGTGTTGAAAGTGTTAAAAGTAAACATACAGTAATTTTTATTTTTGTAGTAGTATATTTGTATAGTAAAAGCAGTTTTAATTGGTTGTTCTAATAGTTCATTAGTTTCTATATACTTCGTGTTCAGTAGTTAACTGGTGTGTTCCGTAGTTCGTTGTGAGCTAATCAGAACACTTCTATAAATCAGAGGCAAAGTTATACGCAATTAAACAATAGAAAGTAACAGTATTTTGCATGAATTTTATAAATAGAACCTATTTAGGGGCCGGTTTTTTATGAATATTTAAGAAAAACTAGGTCTAGTTTTGGATGTTTCCCTCAGTAGCATTCAGCGCATTAAACGAAAATATTTAAGGTTTACGACTAATTTTTTTGTACTTTGACAAAAGATTGTAGTGGAGACAATTCCGCCTACTATTAGCTTATAAGACAAGACGAAATTATGTTTTTGACCAACAATAGCAATGTATCCGCCCCTTCCGAGAACCAACTGCGGTCCTTACTCTGCCTTATCACGCTTCCCCTACAAGTTACACCACGCTCCACATGCACTGTAACTGATTTTCGAAGATTCGCTACAAAATTACTGACTACTTTGATATTCAATATTTCATTGACGTAAAATATTCAATTAAATCCAGACCTCATCAAAGAATTTAACTCAAGGTTTTAAGATAAATGAAACATTCGCTTGGGCTATGTTTAAAAATATTTTATGTAGATATTGCCTGTGTAATACAATTTTTTGTAAAGGGCAATCGGCACTGACAAGTTTTCAAGAAAGATATTGTGTGAACGATGGATAAAAATGAACTGAGTGTAGTGTGGTATTAGTTTATAAATATCTTTCTTTATATTTTAATATTTTGAACAGGCAATCTACTGTCTCTATAACTTGTTGGCCTCCGGTAGAGGGGAGTAATATGCGGATTGTGAAACCTTTTCAGAAAACATAGGGGGCCTACATTTAATTTGTTTTAAGTAACTGAAATTTGTCGAAAATGACGTATTTTTATTAAACAAAGTATGTCAGATGTTTTTTGTTCTATAAAATTATTTCGAAAAACACACGCTTAACACGTTCGCTACCGAATGGCTCATATATGCGCCGCTCGGTTCATTCCCACATACCGGCGGTCAAAGAAAGTGCGATGTCTACTGACTAGGAGTAAATGTGGTAATCTTCGTCACAGACCACGACTTCGAGTTTTTTCAAATGAGTTATTATACTTTGTGATAACCTAAACTGCATGTCTAAATAATAAATGCCTCGTATTAATTGTTATAAGCAATTTTTTTTGACGACTCATATATGAGCCGCTCGGTCAATGGCAACAAAAATTATTTGTATTTTTGTTATAGACCTAGTGTCCCAGATATGAGCCACTGTAAATTTGCTAAGTTCTGCAAGTTCTGAGGTGAATTGAACAAAAATACACAGTATTTTTCAATTAGAAGTTATTATTATACAAAAATTTTAAACATTTTTTTACAAAACTGAAATACATCAGAAAACTCACACCTAAGTACCTAAACATGCTTTATAATTTTTACCAACAATTAAATACTAAAAATTACTAACAATTAAATTTATTTACAAACTATTAAAACATTTTAATGGCCTAATTTTTGTGCCATTTATTGAAACACGTTGGCATACAGAGTCCAAATTGCTTATTATCTTTATTCCTGCAAGTAGAGCATGTGTAGAAAGATTGCCGCCTCGTATTATTTGTAGTTCTGCAAACATGGCATCTCAATCTCTTGTTCAGCTTCACGGGGTAATGGTCGGAGGAAGAGCGGCTGATTCGAAGCGGACGTTCAACGGGCTCAACCTGAATGTAGTAATTAATGATCAGATCCCTGTATTTCAGATAAGTAGTTTTGCGTTTCAACTTTGAAAAAATATATGTACTGTTCCAAAGAGCGGTGTCTAACAGATGAAAAAAGATCTTGATGTACCATCGCAGTGACTTTCTGGGCGTAGAATAATAAGAAAGCATCTGGTCGCTTTTGTCTATTCCGCTCATTCCCTTATTATAGGCAACGACCATACACGGTTTACGTGTAACTACGCCTCTCTTATTGGTCACATCTTCCATTTTTGGTCCATTCGTTGTCGAAATGGTTAAAACATTTCGTTTATCTTTCCATTTCATCACCGTTATGTGACCCTTTTGACGGCTGATGGATTCGCCCTTTTTTAACTTTGCTTGAACGACTTCCTGCGGATTGCCAGCCCTATTAGCTTGAAGGGTTCCGCACATATTTGTCTGGTTGTTCATTAGATTTTCTGCAAGGTCAACGCTGTTGTAGTAGTTGTCCAAGAAGATACTGTGTCCTTTGCCAATGAAATTTTCCATCAGCTTCATTACGACCTCAAATGTATGCCCTTTCTCTTGGTCTAAGAGGGTTCCTTTTCCTTGATAAATTAATATATTCAAGATGAAGCCATCTGATGTACAAAGTTCATACAATTTTATTCCATATTTATGAGATTTATTTTTTATATATTGCCGGAATGACAGTCTTCCCCGAAACAAAACCATCGCTTCGTCCAAAGACAAGTGTTTTCCCGGACTGTAAACCTTATTGAAGTTAGTTAAAAGATGGTTTAGAACTTGGTCAATTTTATGTATTTTATGGTCAGTACAATCTGTATCAGCATCATAAAAATGAAGACATTTTAAAATAGACTCAAAATGATTCCGCGACATTGTCCTACCAAAAATAGGGTGTTCATACAAAGGGTCCTTTGACCAATAGTGCTTGATTGAGGGGAAGCCTAAGTTACCCATGAGCATACACAGACCTAAAAATTGTCTAAGTTCATCTAAAGAGATAACTGTCCAATAATTCATTAATGCATGCTTAGATTGTGGTATTCCACGAATGATTACAGCTCGTTTATTTACCCATGTGACAATTTTATTTAAAAGATCATTGTCAAAAATATTACTAAATATTTCGATTGGGTCTCTTGTTTCAATGTGTATTTGTTCAAACCCCGTAAAATCATGAATTGGTGGGTCCTTATTTGTGTCTTCCCAACAACGTTGACTATTCTTATACTGTTCATGGACACCTTCGACGACAAACTGAACATTACGATCATCTGCCACATTATAATTTTCATTTTCTTCATCGTCACTTTCGTTAACAAACTGAATGTTGGGGTTATGAACGATAGAATCATTCGGATCTAATCCTATGTTAAAATCAACCAATTCCCTTTCCTCATCTTCGTCAATGCTTACTTCACTATCTGATTCATTATAATTATCAGAAGAAGGATAATACTCACTTTCTCCGTCGGAAGAAAACAGGGAACTGGTATCAGAATCACTATCACAGTCACTAAGCTCACGATCAATTTCACTATCAGTATTCAGAAACTTTGACTTTCGACCACGCTCCATAATAATTACGGATAAACACAATTATAATTATTACTATTGAAAAATATCGAATGACGTAACACTTGCTGCTGTGCAGATAAAAACAAAGGAGCGTACTGACTGATTTATGGCAGCAGCGAGGCAGTTCCACGAAAAAATAGTGTACCAACTGTGAAACACTGTATTTACGTCACCTATTAACAAACTTAGAAACCAAACGTCCCACGTGTGCGCCAGACTTCTCTATAGACCGATATGAAATCATCGATTGAATGAAATAGACCAGGATTTTTTTATAAACAATACTGCTACAGAAAGACACTGGCGCAAATGTGAGCCGTTGGTCTATTTGAATGAGACCAAGCGGCGCATATATGGGACGCAGGTCTATGCATAGAGACTGGTCGGCGCATATATGAGTCAGCCGGTCAATTTTAACGAACTTTTTTTTTAATGTCGGTAGCGAATGTGTTAATGAGATAATGTGCAATTTAGTAAAAAAACATTTTTGAAAAAAACCGTATATTTTTTAAATACTTAGTCATTGTTCAACTATTTCATGGGTTAACATAATATTTGGCAGGTTTGTTTTGAAATAAGTATGGAAAACAATGGTGCAATAAAATTTCACAAAAAATCATTATTTTTTAAGTTACAAGGACAGTTTTTTCTTCAAAAACAAAACTTTTACTACATTATAAATTATCTCATTAACCGTGTTTTTCAAAATAATTCTGTAGAACAATAGCTTGCGAAATACTTTGTTTTATAAAAATACGTCATTCCCGACAAGTTTTAGTTACTTAAAAAATTAGAAATGTTTTCTGAAATGGTTTTACAATCCACATCTCTCTCCACTGGACCTCTCTGCCGGAGGTCCAGTTAGGAGTATACGCAGACAATAGTTTAGTTTATCTTGTATATATTTTACAAAATGTCGATAATATTAAGTAACAGCCCTCTCATTATAACTTTTCATTCCTATATCTACTTTTTTGCTTTTTCTTGCCTATATGAATATATAGGAAGGAAAATATTGTTTTCATGTCGATTTTTCGAAATCAAGTTTTCACCGGATCTTTACGGTTTTAGAACCCCTGAACCCAAAAAACATGTTTTTAGCGATTGGTCTGTGTGAATAGAATACCTCAAGAACGGAAAATTGTACGGACTTAAAACTTTAAACTTAAGTTACTTTAGCACTATAGCTTTAGTCACTATAGCACTACCGGACCCGACACGAACATTTTCATCAAAATCGGTTAACCGAAAGTATTAGTTTATTTATGTTTGCTGAAATTCTTGGTGAAGCTGTTTTCACGTAAACATTCTTTAAAAGATTACGGCTTAATATGCATTTTAGTGCAAACATTTATATAATAAAAAATTTATAGAATTTAAAATCCTACAACTTTTTTTTGAAACATTTTTCATAACGCTTAGTATAGCGGTAATTAGCAATTTCTATTTTTTTCTCACGAAAACGTGTGAAAAATCAATTTTTTTAAGATTTCGGCCTTAGTATGCATTTTACGACAAAAGTGAATAAAATCAAATTTATAGCAAATCAAAAGATCTACAACTTTTATTTTATAAATTTTTTCTCTACAGAGCCTAGTTTAGCGTGAAAGAGTGATTTCCCGTATTTTTAAGCCAAATTGAGGTCGATTTTCATTTTGCGTCTTTCGCTCATGATTAAAATAAAGTTTTTTAAGGTTAGTTTTTGTTTATTTCTAATGTTTTATTACTATTGTTAGGTTATATCGGTTATTATTTGCATTGGCAAGAGAAAGTTTTGTGAGTGTTTCACACCAGATTTTTCACTTATGAACTATTTATGAAATACGAATTCAAACACCTTTAGTATTCACATATCCAACGGGCTAAGCTGATGAAATGGCCTTACATTTTATTTGTATATTTATTTTTTTTAAATCATAATTGTCAAATAAAAATGTTAATTTTGTTTTGAAAGTATATAAAACGAGTTCCATTCATTAGCTTACTTTCACATCTAAATATTAGCCTATATATTATTACACGTCTAAAAACCCAGATATGGTGGGTAGAGGAGTGAGTTAAGCCTTAGCGGGTGTCAGGGTTTGAAACTACGTTACCACCATTTAATAAATTATATTCCTGGAATAAATTAGAACCATTTTAGAGTACACAAGCATCACTGTATTCGGTTAAGGCTAGGCTATTCAGTTAAATTTAATGGTGGCACAATACAATGATGATAATTATTTCTTACTTAACGCTACCAAAGCCCCCTTTCCTTCTGATGTATGGATTAAGTTTGGCAGGAGTTGAAGGAGTTACGCCTTTGGGAAATCTGTTCAAATTGTTATCAAGCTGTAAACTCTTCCACTTCCACCCATTTTCCAACTTAACTAAGTTTCCCAGTAGTGATGGAATAGAAGGAAGCAGTTCATGAAATTATTTCCATCTACAAAACAAGTTAATACGTACAAACTGATTTCATGTGAAAAACATTTTATCATAATCGACCATAATTTTCTACAATTGTAAAATTTGATCTAATGTTTTCATTTAAATTGTGGAAACACTTGAACAATATTTTGTATTCTAGTTACAATGCCGTCACGTGTTCTATTTAATAATTCGCTTCCATTATCATAAATACAATTCTTATAACCGTTCGTAGGACTTCGTTCCTGAACCGATGATCCTGCTTTCATTCTTTCAATTATTATTGCTATGATATAGGATTTGACCTACATATCTTTGAATGATTGCAAGCAAGTAACCTAAATGGCACCCAAAAGTTTCAAAGCAAGGTGCTCAGAATTATTGTAAACTCTCCACAGTAGGCTTGCAACAGTAAAATCTACCGTAGTTTGCAAGTAACTTCAGTAACTGAAGAAACGTGCAAGTGTGCCAACAAGCATTAAAATCGGCTGCACGACCGTGTCAATATTGAAACATTTCAACTGGACTTCTTCAAAAAATCACTTTTTTAACTGAAATATGTACTGTGTGTTTTTTGTCATTTTTTATTTTTATTTTTACGTCGTTTTTTTATTTGATATTACAGTAGATGCCTTTTTTTACATCTCTGACCACGTTTTCATTCATTTCACCAGTTTACCATACGTTTCCTTTACGATTTTTGATAACTTCCCTGTTATCCGAGTTTTCAATTTTCCGAGGTACCCACGGTCCACATTACGTCTGATAATCCCGGGTTTTACTGTACGTAACGTTAAATTAAATTAATAAACATTGTATATTACTATTATTATAAATTTTGAATTGTATCTGTCAAAGTACTGGGATAAAAATTGGTTATTTTTTCTAAACAAAACTGCTTTCTGAAGAGATTAAACAAAACATTTTTGTTAATGACGTTTATTTTTTTAACAATATTATGTTTAGACGGTTGTGCTGAAACGGAAGCGTTAACACGAGTCTTGCCAACCGCAGTCTCCACTCCTCCAACCCATCTCCTTACTTTCTCTGCATGCATATATATATATATATATATAATCTTTTTTGCTCAATAAATACGACCAGAATTACAGACGCATTGAAATTTGGCGAGAGGTAGTGCTAAATAGTAATTATTTTTTTATTTTAAATTCTCTATTTTTAGGCATGATTAAAAATTCCTTTTTTTAGGCTATAAAACATAAAGATAAATTATAATGGTAAGATCATAAAGATAAATTAATGACTATCCAACACATTGCCTTTGATTTTGTGTACTTTTGAGAAATACCATAAAATCAGTACAAAAATATTGGTATTGATAAGTTAACAAGGTTGGATTGCATTTTTAAACACTAAGTAAAAGCGGTTTTTGTAAAATATTAAACACTCTTATTTGGAAATTAAGGCGTTATGATTCATTGATCTAACCAAATGTTTCCAAATCAAGCCGTCTTAAACGCCTTACTAAATCAAGTGTAAGCCTATACCGTACAAAATAATAAAAAATACATTTCAATTTTGCACCCAAACATTTTAATGTATAAACATTAAGATATCAATAGGCCTATACTTCAGCGTAAATTAAATACCGATCACTTTTTGCTATGGTTAGTTTTGCTAGCGCAGGAAACCGAGCTTAGCTATAGCGAAAGAATGCACTCTGACCTCATAAGCATGACTTTTCTACCCGCTTCTTATTATTAACAAAAAAATTTCACGCTATAAATATTTATTAAATGGTCACCTCAAAAGATAACACAATTAAAAAAATACAAATTGTTTTAATTCTTAGTTCTTAACACGTTGACTGCTATGTGACCCAAATATGTGTCACACTTGTCTTTAAAAATAGGCCAAGTGCATCAAAAAAGTCACAGTAAATGACTCATTTCTAAGCCGTGTAATGCGGTTTCAAAAGCTATAGTTTCAGAGAGTGACACAGAACACTTAGCCTGTTCAAATAGTTGATTTTCAAATAATAGAATATTTCGAATACAGGTAGTTTTTCTTGTTGTCCTGTACTAATGCTGCTATTATTTTCAATTTTATTATTTCGTTTGCTTATTTTGATTGATTGAAATAGTCTATAATTATAGAACTTGTAACTTAACCAAGTTGTTTATTACATTTTTTATGGTGACACAAAAATGGGTCACAAGGCTCTGAAATGTAAAGTCATTCCAGCAGGCCATGTGACCCAACAGTGTGTCAAAATTTTATTTTACAAAAAAATAAATAGTTGTTTTTTAAATAAAATAAGTAAATTAAGAAGAAAAATGAATAAAATGTGAAAAATAAAAAAGTACAATGGCCCGCTGTAAGTATCATAATATTTAGTCGGCAGTCAACGTGTTACGAACAAATAAAAATAATCGAAAATCACTAGTTTTTTACTGACTCAGACCAACAAATTCTACGAAGTAAATTTTAAAATACATTACACTGTTTTCTATATAAGGTACACTCCATCTAAAATGAAATCATAGAGGTGTAGTATTGGTTATTAGATGTAGTAGTAGAAATAGCAACAGTAGTAGTAGTAGTAGTAGAGCTGTGAAGGTCGTGATAGTGGTGTGGTAGAAAAAAGAGAATTGAATTAAGAGCGTTGTCCTTTACATTTTTGTTTGTTTCCATCTGAAAATAGAAAAAAACCATGAATGTAGTAGGGTATAGTATAGTGTGAATATAGGTTGAAAGGGATAAGAAGTGGGGCTGTAGGGTAGTCCTAACCGTACCGAGTGCAGAGTAAAGTCTGCAAAGGGGTTTAGGGAAATGGATATACTGTAGCCTGTTTTCTGGAAGAGAGAAAACCATAAACGCACCGTTGAAATGGTGCCGAGATAAGCTAGATGGGAATAGGGTGAAATGTTATCCCACAAGCATTAATTCCACCCTCAACCTCTGTAAACATATCCCATCTCTACTCCCCTATACTATACCACTTCCCCCAAATTTAACATGACCGTAAATTTTTGTTTTTCTTTCACATTTTGTTCACCCATTTTACACTTTTGTACAATTTAAATAGTTTTATTACCTGAGTTTAACTCCAGTTCCTGTATTATTTCACATCCTAAATACGGTATTTTAAGTTTCCTATTTTTTCATATTAAATGAAAATCCACTTACACTTCAATTTGCGGACTCCGTTGAAATGCTTCAATACTCACAAAACACAAAAATAAGTTTGAGTTAAAATGAATACAATGCATTTAATCGAATGCATTGGAAAATGTTCAATTGTCATTAAGCATACGGCAACTGAAAATTTTTCTTATTTAACTCTTTGTACTGAACTAAATTGATCTCGCTAATTCTGTATGCGAAACTTTTTCAGTAAATGATGTTTCAGCATTAAAATATAAATTTATTACCGTTGCATTGTGACCGTAATAATCTCCACACTTTTTTTTTAATACAACTAATCTGAAAAATAAACTATTAATTGTTCTTCCTGACACGTAAAACTAAATACTTAAAGTGCATCTATCATTGTCATAATACATACTCTAACACTAAATTAAATTTTAAATTACTTCATTTTTTACTGAGTACTGGTTTGAATGTAACGCATTCATATTGTCCTATTACACTAGCTTCAAGGGTTTGATCCTCCTAAGTCTTCTAAAAGTATTTTCATCTTCGAGATATCTGGTTGCTTCAGTATTGAAGACGAGCGTCTTTTTTAAAAGAAAATCTTTTTATCTTACTGGACACAAAAGTACATTGATATCTCTATGCAATTTATTATTCCTGAAAAATCTAGGTGCAACAAGCATGGTTCTCGATTCCATATATTGATTAAAATATCCATAAAAAACCGTTTTCCTATAACAGGCAGGCGAAGTATTAAATTATTTGCACTTGATCTTCAAGTTACAGGGCTACAAAATAGTTTTGTTTCATATCTATCACAAAGTCAGCTAATTATATTAAAGCATTTAAGAAGAAGCATTTACGAAGTGGTAGAGGTGTAAAAGACACTAGTCACAGTTATCTCCTCTGAGAGTAATGAATTCCATTATACAGCCAAAATCTGTGGTAAATGAAGGGAAGGTGTCATTTGCAGGGTGGAAAGGGGATGCTTTACGGAGGACCTGGCGTGCTAATAAGCATAGGCTACTTTTCCACTCAGTGAGAAAGATAATAGTAACCCACCTCACTCCTCGTTTTACTAAGAAAACCGTCAAGAAGTTTAAACCAGCCTTTCGGCTGATGACCTAAACAACAAAATCTGTAAAAAACAGACTCCCTTTTTCCTCCGGATTATTTCTTCCAAATAAGGCTAGGAGATACGCCTGTTCCGAATTCGCATACTATATTAATATCTATTTCATCTTAGGTCTGATCATCTTCCGTTTTGGAGCATACGATCGGACTTGCAGAAGTGTCATTTCAGTTCACATTCCTTCCATGTCTCCTATCCTTTTTATTTATCTTAAAGGCTTCATCATATTGTTTTGAGTCTTAAGTCAAATTGTGGATTTCCAATTCTAATCTTATATCTTCATGTTTTTTTCTATCTTCTCACCCAGTACATACTTTTGACCTTCCGAAAACCTCCTGTTTGATGTCTGTTCATGTTACATCGCTGTATTCTATACCTCATTTCCATACATAATAACTGGGGTTGCCCAAACTTTATAGAACTTTAGTTATAAAACAAACTTTTAAATCGATTATCTCATCTCATTAAACAAAAATTGTAAAAAATGATTCATAATTTTGCCGTTAAGTCTAATGTCAACCTAAATTAATAGGTGCTAACTCTTAACATTAATCTTAATTACTATGGGTAATCAGTAGATTAGTCCAAAACATAAAT
The DNA here is from genome assembly GCA_035578175.1 of Catonia carolina. Lineage (NCBI taxonomy): Eukaryota > Metazoa > Arthropoda > Insecta > Hemiptera > Achilidae > Catonia > Catonia carolina. Next base: position 304,555,943 of record JAQMRL010000001.1, on the reverse strand, counting down.
CATTATGAAACTTTTACAAGAAAGGTTTAAGTCAAGAATTTTGTAGAACTTGCGCGTACTTCTCTTTGCATGAGCAATTTTAGATTGAAGAGAAAAGAAAAAAATAAATTGATTGATTTTTTAATTTATTAAAACTTGCAAAGTTGAAACCGTTCGTTCTCTCATCAGTATAGCAAGTTAAAAAAACACAATATAAGTGAGTGTGGGTACATCCGTGCGCGCGTGTGAAAATAAACAATGATAAATTAAACTTTGTAGTCCATACACACGTACATTGTATGTAGTATCATTAAATAATTAGTGTACAAGTTGTTTATCAACGAAACTTTTCTTTCGACAGTCGCTTATATCTTACGAGGGTGTAGTGGAGAATTCCTTCCTTCTATATAATTAATGGACGAGCACAGTGGGGATTCCTATACACGTTAGATCAGTGAGAAAAGCCCTGCCTGTAGAAGGCTTTTGTATAAGACTATGGGTGTCCTCACTCCCACTAATTCTCCGTTAGAGGTACATAACAGATGGAGGACTGAAACTGCTGAGGAACCTATAATCTGTTAGGAGAGCTTTAATCCCCCTCCCACCTTTACATGTTCTAACTATACTAATACACACTTAACTTACAACAACTGGCTTACATTGTTTCATTCGTGGTGCGTGTACTTATTTTGAACAAAGACTTTGTTGTAAAGGAGCAAACCATAATAATATATTCCAAGTGTGTGCTAAAACTTCGTAAATACGAGTATAAAGACGAAGATAAAAATAAATTTTCGTAAAACTAGGTGAAAATAATTTCAGACCAATCTTTACCAATAATAGAAAAGTAATGTTTGGTTGGCTGTTCCATGTAATCCCGAAAATATCCAACCGATTACAAAAATTATTTCTTTTTAAAAACTAAGAGATTCCTGAGTAACATAAGGCTATTTATGATATAATATAATGTTTATGTTCAAAAATGTTTTTTGATTGGTAAAATAAAAACATCTTTGAATTAATTTGTTTGGTGTTATTGTGGTTATATAAAAAAACAACTAAAGCAATGGTCTGGAAAGAAACGCAGTTGAGGCTATATGATGTAATATACGGTCTACTGCTTCTTTTGTTGTACGGTAATGAAACATGGTTTCTAAGGAAAAACTTGGGGCAGGTCCAGGACCTCAAATATAAAACCTTTAATGAATTTACTTTGCGTAGCCCTCGTGACGCTCCCACGGGAAATTTTGTATTACTGGCTCACTTTAACATGTTTTGGATGGGGATGGGACTGGAATGAATGATAAAAACATTCAAACATTTAAAAAACAGTACGATTTTGAATTACAGATAACTTAACAATGGCTACCCAGAATAAACGGAGACAACCAAGAAAACAGAATTATAGACATTTATCAAAAAGAAAGTTAATATGGCGGTTCTAACAGAAACGGAGAAGAATTTGAGGGGGACAATGAATATTGAAACCTTTAAATTGTTGTATAATGGTATTGAGCGACATATTCGAGCAAGGGCTGGAGTGCCTCTGAAAATTGATTGGAGATTAACAACTTAAATAAATATTTACGTGTTTATTAGCAAAATAATTATTAGTGTCAAATTTTAGGTGGATTGAGGCTACCTGAACGTTGTCGGAGTTCATGTCTCAGAGGAAGGTAGAAAGAGAATTCTTAAGAGTACTTTTGCAAAACACTTTGAGTAAGATTAATAAGAGTGATTTGTTTGTTACTTTTGGAGATTTGTATGCCGGAGTAAGGTGTTCTCCAGGCGGGATGGGAGCTTTCGGTGAACAGTTTTTGAATAATAATTGAAGGTTTCTGGTGAATTTCTCTATTAATATAACTGGTAAAAAATTTGGAACATTTTTTTCAGGAAAAAGAACAACCACAAATATACATGGATCAATAGACCCCGGTGATTAATAATAATTGATTGCTTTTATTACTTTTTATGCCAAGTAATGATAATTTATTGATACGAGATGTTAGATTGTATCATGGCCGTGACATAAATATTCAGACTATTATTTAATATTTTAAAAAATGGACGTCTTTGCTAAATAGAAGAAAATTGCAATTAGAAGACATTACGACATGGAAGTTTGTATTTTGTAAAACTATCCATTTCAAATGTCCATAAGTAGGCCTACAAATTATTTACCAACGAAATTTCTCCGCAATAATAGTGCGTGAATTATAATTGAAGCCCGCAAACAAAATTAAGATGATTTAAATACCAAATATTACATCGGGTCTCCTTCTGTTAAAAAAGCAGTCTCAAAAAAATCAGAGTCATTCGTTTAATATTTCTTTCTAATCTTGCTTTCTACTTGTTGAAGTGAGATACAATTTAACGTAAAAAATATTCTGAATGAAAAAAGTTGTAATAGAAAAATTGAAAAAGGTTTATACCAACGTTGTAATACTTAAAAAATTAAATTTTATACCTATTATTACGAAAACAAAATTGATAATCTTCCTTAGTACGTATAAATGGCCGATTCCAATTTAATACAATTTACGAAACATTTTTGGACTATCCACAACAATCTTTACCATAGACCTTCATTCTGTAATAAAAATACAGTGGTAGCCTAAACAACAAAGCTATTTGTAAAGTTAAGTAATGAGGTGTTTTAAAAGATTGACGACAGAATAGCGTGTCTAAATTTCATAAAGGTTGTGCAGGTTAGTGTTACATTTCTTTACTGATTTAAATACCTTTTTACATTTATATTTATTGTATTCCAATATGTATAAACGTCTATGTTAGTGAAGTGTTAATTACAATAAAATTACAAGAAATATTTTATCTAGATTAATAATCTAATTACCCAATGAAATTCAAGTAATAAAGAACTACTTTTAGCACAGTTTTAAACTCATAATGAATGAAATCATTGCAATAACGTAAAATAAAATGCACACTAACGCCTTTTTAATTAAATCATTTGATTTACACTGCATTTAATTAAATCCGAAGAGTTAAGAATCTGAAGACGAATTTCAGTTAACGCTTAATACGTCAATACGAAATTAAATCTTTTATATACGTTTTGAGAAAAAAAACGATTTATTTCTTCTTTCCGGTTCCTGGCTTCTCGGAGACGTGTCTTTCTACACGGCTGCCTTTCTTACTTTGGTGAATTGCGTTCCTTGGTCGACGGTTTAGAAATGTTCTTCGCTTTAAATAGAGAGTTTACTATCGTGGAGTCGATTCGGTGACTGGTGACTATTCTCTTAGCAGTGGCACCATTAGATTTGCCTAAACAGGATCCTGCAGTCTTCTTCACTTGTGTTTTAGCCTTCGGAAGTCTTTTTTTTAGCTGGAGTGTCATCGCTCGTCTTCTCTTTGCCTTTAACGCTGATGTTGAATGAGCCAAACGCACCTTTGACTTTCGGCCAATTGAGAGCGCGCGAGGCGACGGCGTACTTAAAGTACTATTTGATGAACGGAGCCAATTTCTTGGCATCAGTCTTGTAGTTAGTCGCTATACTCCTTGATCAAATGCAGAGGAGAGACGGTCTTAGTATTAGACATTAGTATAATCACTCAAAAATTGTTTTTGACTGTAGAGTAGCAAAGAAATGACTTATGACTAGGGTTCTGAAAAAGACGTTCTTGGTATCGATGACTGAACCTTCTTATTTACTTTCAGAACTCGAAATCTCAAGATCCCGACCGATAGTTAAATTATCGCCACACCAAAGAACTTCTGATGTGGTCCGCTCCTTTTTAAATTGAACCACTCATCAATTTAATGTACAAAATCAACATTAAATACTGTATATACTATTCAAAGAAATTTCAAAAAAGTATATTTTTGGTTTTTTGCGTTACTGTTGGTTTTTCTTACTTTCTGAGTTTGTACAACATTCTATAAGATACATAATCCTACTTTCAACTGAAATTTTTCGGGAGATCCACTATTTTCAGATTACATAAAATTGTAAGCAAGGAATAACTCATTAAAAAAAACATTAAGGTTTTTTAAATGTTATTCGTTGCCTTCTCATGAAACAGCAAAGTATTGCTCTGTAGCGTACTATATTAGAGTCCATTTTATTAAACTTTTATTTGCATTTAGTTTACATTGCTTACATAATTGCTTTTAAAATTAAATTCTCTACAATTTACATTGGGAAAAATAATTTGTTCACAGATCATTTAACGAAGTTATTGGGCATCAAACGTAGAAGACTGTAAGATTGTTTGCATATTTCATCATTTTTCTTAAAAACTGCTAACATTACAGCTTCTAGACTGGGGTTGTTTTTTAGATGATTTTCCACATAAATTCACCATATTTGTGACAAAAAGTTGCCCCCAAAAAATTTAATATAACTGTATCAACTTCACCAAGGGGACTGAAATCTGGGCGAAATTTTCGCTAGCTGTAGCTCGCTAATGAAGCGTTTTCAGACTGTTTATATGAACCTTTTTTCTTATTTTTAGCTCTAAAATTATGTACTAAATTATTTTATTATAATTTAGAATCACTCTGTATAAAAAAAGTAAAAAAGTGATATAGCTGGATGTAACAAGTCAGTGAAAATTAAATACCTGGTAAATGTTTTAAGATACTAATACAATTATTGAATTAAGTAAAAATGAAAGTAGGTTAATGTGTTATTTAAGTAATATATGTACTAAGTTAACTTATAAGTTCTAGACATATTCTATACTTCCATTTAAAGTCTCTTGGATGAAATAAAAAAATAAACACTGTAGATACTGAGGAAAAAGTCCGCTCTGAGATTATTTATTTGAAATTCTTGTGAAACGTATAAAAATGTTCAACTTACAAAAAAACTAAACCCAATAAACTTATTTAAAGGCAGTGTATTTGTTGAAATTGTTTAAGTCGTCTTCCCACAAACAATTTGTTCTACGAAAAAGTTTAATTCTCAAAAGTAATTTGTTTAAAATCACAAAGCAAAAGAAGTGACTGGTAGAAAAACGTTGGATTAATGAAAAGAACAAACTTTTTTAGTGAATGATAAACCAAGAATTAAAGGTTTTGAACAATGTCAACAGAGAATGCCGGTCGTTTCATTTCTTCTTTGTGTCTCTCCTTCAGTAATAAAAAGAGAATTAAATCCCTTGAGTCATTATACTGTAACAATATCCCTTTAACGCGGTTCATTCTGCGCGAATTTAACTTAGTCCTGTTAATGAAACCTTTTTTAGAGGTTACAAGTGATTTTCCACTGGTGTTTTTTTAGAGTCAAAAGTGAGAAAAATCTTTTTTATGAAACTATTTTTTGCTTGCGTATTGTAAAGTAAATTTTTCAATTTGCTTCTAGTTTACTGGTTTAACAATATTAACGTGTTTATTTAGTAGCATAAAAATTTTAAAGATTTTGCTTTATTGAATCTTGTATTAGGCTATTAGTTTAGTCATATTGATTATAGTTGTAGGGTACGACAAGCAATTATAATGTCGACGTGAAGTCAAAAGATAACGGTCAAAAGTAATAAGCTATCAACATTCTAAAGTACATCGCTATCAATTAAATACTACACGAGTGTAACAACTTAAATGCAGTTAAAATTTAAATTATATCGATCAGCGTACTTTACCAACTGAGGCTATACCGTCAATCTAATTAATTGCATTATTTGGTACTCAATTTTCTATGTATTCAAAATTAAAACGTTTAAAGACTTAAACGATTCAATGTATTGATTTTAAGTTTTAGACTGTTTTTTATTCAAATTATATTATTCAAAATTTAGATGTTAAATTTGTTCGAAATTTTAATCAGCAGAATAAGAATTCATTGGCTTGTGATTGATTCTATCAATACGAATTCCTGTTGATAAATAAATTTCTTATTGTTCTAATTAAATAAATTGATTGTAGTGTGGGAGATATGATAGAAAATAAATACGAGGGCTATTCAGAAAGTAGGGAACGTTTTGTAAATAAACAAAAACTATGTAAAAGAAAATTTTTTTTTTATATACATCTGAAAGAGTGACTAAAATACTACTTTTCTACATAGTCACCAAGCAAATTGAGGCACTTGTCATAGCGGTGGACAAGCTTCAAAATTCCTTCGTCATAGAAATCCGCCGCCTGCGACCGCAACCACTCAGTGACGCGCGCCCGGAGTTCCTCGTCGTTGTCGAAGCGCTGTGTTGCTAGCCAGTTCTTCATTTTTGGAAACAAGTGAAAATCACTCGGTGCAAGATAAGGACTATAGGGTGGATGAGGGAAAACCTCCCATTTGAGGAAAGTTGTCGTCAAAAATTTTGTTTCTTCATGACAATGTTCGACCTCACACGGCAAACCGCACAAAAGAACTCCTTGATTCATTCAAATGGGAGGTTTTCCCTCATCCACCCTATCGTCCTGATCTTGCACCGAGTGATTTTCACTTGCTTCCAAGAATGAAGAACTGGCTAGCAACACAGCACTTCGACGACGACGAGGAACTCCGGGCGCGCGTCACTGAGTGGCTGCGGTCGCAGGCGGCGGATTTCTATGACGAAGGAATTTTGAAGCTTGTCCACCGCTATGACAAGTGCCTCAATTTGCTTGGTGACTATGTAGAAAAGTAGTATTTTAGTTACTCTTTCAGATGTATATAATAAAAAAATTTTCTTTTACATAGTTTTTGTTTATTTACAAAACGTTCCCTACTTTCTGAATAGCCCTCGTAAATGAATATTTTATCTATATTTTCGTTTATAACATTTATTACAGTTTAATATTTACCTTTAATTGTGATGTATATTTTATATCTGTCAGCTTATGAAATGTTAGCAATCTATAAATATTATTATTATTAATACTATATTTAACTTTTTTGATCAGAAAAAATATTTTAAAAATATGCAAAAACATAAAACTTAAAAAAGCTCGTGATTATTTTTCTTAGTAACGTAAAGTACCTACTCGTAAATTAAAATTAAAATTAATATGTGCAGGTAGCAACTAAATTCTTAAAATATTTTACTAGTTTTCTTATTATCTGTGTTTAAGAGAAAGTTGTACGCTCCGCCAAACTAGAAGTTCAAGTCAAGGCGATCTTCCAGTGTCCAATCACTGTAATAATTTTATAACTCAGTTGTTGCATAGGGTGGAGGGATAGTTTGCTGGCCCAGTGGGAAGGCACAATGTGGCTTGGTGGGAAAAATAGCCAACCAAAAATATCCACTACAACGTACTAGCAGTAACATCACCGAAGGTTGGACTATAGCACATTTGTTTTCATGTCAAAACTTAAATGAATTGTGCACTTTTATGTCAGACTTACGACAAACACGAGATACTTCAGCATTAGCCACCTATTCAGATAATACAGGTTTTAAGCTAATCAAATCAAATAATTATTTCTTCAAGGCAAGCATTCAGTATATAAAATATTTATCAAACCAGTCTGAACCGAAATTGAATTCCAGTTATGTGGCACATTCAGTAACTCAAGTACACAAATTAACAAACGTTGTTACTCAAACGTTCTCCAAGCTTTGACAGCTGTGTCCTGGCAAGTGACAATCAACTACATTTTACACATACCTATGTATTTTACCAATTAAGGAAGAGTTTAAAATTTAAGTGTAACGTAAGAAAAATGGCTTGAATTGTACGAAAATTATTTAGTAATCAGTGTTATAAATAACGGTGGTGCTATTTGAAGGCTAGAATAGAAACTAATATACTCCTTTGTTTAGTAACTTAAATTATTACCTTCGTTTTTAATAAGCTACGGATTTGTTATTATAATAATTATTACCTTTTTTATAATTTATATTTTATACACTCAGCACAATAAGGTTTTCTTCCTGTTCTTCTGATATAACAATAATTAAACAAAAAAAATAATTTTATTATATTTTTGTAATACATATCGCATTTATTTTTATTATTTTATTTTTATTGCATTTATTTTTTAAATGCATTTCCGTTAGGAGTTACTGTTACATGATATTTAACTTTTAACCAATTTTGTTTAATGTTTTGTAAAGAACAGATTATAGTTAAATCTTTTAATAAAAAGTAATGTCACATAATATTTTGTTTGAATGATAAAGGTTTTGTTTTACATCTACCATTAATAGAATTTTCAATTATTTCAACAATAGACCTTCATTAAAGCAGCTCTACAATAAAAAATGTTAAAGTTCTTTGACATATTTAAGGACTTGCTAAACCAAACAATATGCCTCTTCTTGTCACCTTCTCTAGCTCTACCCTTTAACCTTCTTCTCTTCTATTGTATATACTTAGAAAATTATTTGAGCATAACATCGTGTAGTGTACTTCACTCTTCCAACAACAAACAATAAAAGACAACCAACCTTTCCTAAAGAAACAAGAAAGCAACCAATATAGTTCCACGACATCAATTTTGATTGAGTTGTTCAATATCGTATGGAGAGTTATTGACGTTGAACTACGTCTGTTAAAGGACGATTAACTTAATGTTTTGTGTTTTATATATTCACGTCTTAAGATTATATTCTTTTACCCGACTTAATACTTACTTAATGTCATCATAGGGTGGATAATGATAATAACGAAAAACTGCGGGTTACTTTAAACTGTATCCCTGTCAAATTTGTAAAATCTTTAAGTTTGATGTTTTATGGTACAAAATAAAACTGAGGTTTACCTTTTATTTTTCCCCTTTTAAATCCAGGAATATTATCGTTGGGCGACGGATCATTTACCATCGACGTTTTCTATCTTGCCATCTTCCTTTTTCCAAATCTTTATTCAAACTTCTCTTTTTGTATTTTCTTATACTTTATCATATATAACTTCCTGAGTTTACAACTTGGTCTCTCCTTGGTTCCCAATTTATTATCATCATTATTTACTTTCTTCTTCTTTTTACACATATTATCTTGACTTTGTTGAAATCATCTCAGCTTGATCATCTTCTATAATAACTAACCCACTTCCTACATGCTTTACCATGATACTTATATAGTGCTACATGAGTCTCAAATAGTTCAAACTATCTTACCAACCAATAAAACAGAGACTTTCTGTCTAAAAATATCTTTTAAGACCGGTTTGTTCAGAGGTTTGTCAAATATGTGGTTTTACTACTAACAGAAATTAGTCTCGTAAACAAGTGTAGTGTGCCGAATTTACTGAACATCTGGAATTGTTTATTTTTTGAATCTATTAAAATGATAAACATCTCCAGCTGATTATTATTTAAGAATTATTTAAAATTATTTCATATTGACAAAATTATTTTAATAAAAGTTATTTATTTCAGTTGCTAGGCGACTAGAGAAGAATAAAATAAATTTTGTATAAAATATATTTCAGTGAGGGGCAAGATGGCGGTCTAAACGGGTGTCCCTCACTCAGTCTTTAAAAAATAGTGAATAAAATATAGTTTTCACTTCAAATTGACATCAATATGTATGGAAATATTTAATTTTGTTTCAAATTGTCACCCTAATGTGGGGAAACGTCCACGACTTTGGATTAGAAAATAGGGAAATAAATATGCATAATAATAATAATAATAATAATAATAATAATAATAATAATATGGATAATAATAATAGTCAGAACATTATGATTGCAAATATGTTTCAGCAACTTATGAAACAAAACATTGAACATAAAAATGAACTAAGCCGTAAAATAGATAAACAGGCACATACTATAGATCTACATAGAAAAGAGTTAGTTGAAAAAATAAATAATTTGGATTGTAGGTTAGATAAGCAGGAGAAAAACATAAAAGAAATGAAAGAAGGGATTAAACAGCGTAATATAAAGATAATAGAAAATATAAGGAAAACTCAACAAGATGTTAGTAAAAATATTAAACCAGATGAAGATAATAATGTAGTAAAAACAAAGATTAGTATATTAAAAAGTGGATCAGTAAGTAGTAAAGATGATAAAATATTAACTGAAAATATTAAACCAGATGAAGATAATGTTGTAGTAGAAACGGGTAGTTGTGCCAGTGCCAGTCAGAATGTTTTAAGATTGCCGGAAGGAGAGAGAAGTGGTGTAAATCGAAGGGTGTCAACTTTGGATGAAGCAGAGGATGATGAAGAAAAATCAGCACAGGTTGGTACCAGCAGCGGTTCAAATTATGATTCTGATGTGACGGGAAGGGAAGCAGCCATTCAGCCAGGAGTGATGTACAAAACAAGGAAAAAAGAAGTACCGTAAAAGTTAAACAGATACCTGGACTAATAGAGGAAATAGAATATGAAATTATATTAAAAAATGTGCTTTGTAATATGAAAAGTGACGGTCGTGATGAAGGTGGAGGTTTGTTATGTATGTATGAGGTTTGTTGTATGTGTATGATGTTTATTTGAACTTTTATTTATTTTATGTATATGTATATTTGGTAGTTCACAGTTTCTATTTAACAATTTATTAAGTTTGTTCCATTAATCTTTTGTTTGATCACAGTAAGTGTAAAATATTTTTTGATGAACATTATGTTTGGTTATAGTTTGGTTATAGTTTGTTTATAGTTTGTTTATAGTTTGTTTATAGTTTGTTTATAGCTTATAGTTTATAGTTTATTTGATTAATGGAATTGTAAGGTCGCTTAGTAACAATTTTTAAAACATTTTGGAATTAAATTTATCAAACAAATTCAAAATTTAGATTATCATAAAAATTTCTTTTTGTTTTCAAAATTGAATTGTGGGGATATTTGTAGTGTGCCGAATTTACTGAACATCTGGAATTGTTTATTTTTTGAATCTATTAAAATGATAAACATCTCCAGCTGATTATTATTTAAGAATTATTTAAAATTATTTCATATTGACAAAATTATTTTAATAAAAGTTATTTATTTCAGTTGCTAGGCGACTAGAGAAGAATAAAATAAATTTTGTATAAAATATATTTCAGTGAGGGGCAAGATGGCGGTCTAAACGGGTGTCCCTCACTCAGTCTTTAAAAAATAGTGAATAAAATATAGTTTTCACTTCAAATTGACATCAATATGTATGGAATTATTTATTTATACTACACAAGCAGATCCATTTCAGGTACCAACTCACCGACTCCCCTTGGAACGTGCAAAACAAAACCTGATACAACACCTTACAAACCGATTACGTCATTACTACGACCAATGAGTACTACAGACGATTGCACAAAACATCTGACTAACATAAAAACGATCTAATTAAAATAATGCATACACCAACCCTACCTGACGTTCCCCAGTGGAGGTTAAAGAGACAATAGAGCAGAAATTTACAACAGGATTAACATATAGTTAAACACATTATGAAAATAAAAGTCACATAATTTTGAAATAAACTACAGCACACACACACACATACACTTTTATAAAAATATGAATACGTGAATGGTCAACTTCTTAGTGTCACTCTTGCCACATACTAACATATTTTTCAGCACATTTGTCGTTGTTTTATGTAACAGGAACAAAAGCCTAATATATGCTAATAAAATAGTACACTGATTGCTCATTTTTTATATTCAGTTGTTCTATATAATGAGTGCCAGGAAAGTATAATGCGGGATTAACTTGAAAAAAATCTATTGTAAGGACGACTACTTTTAAGATCGTTTCCATAGCCAATCAACTATAGGCTATAAATCTATAAGTTGTTTAAATTAAGTATATATGTTTTGGTAAATTCATAAAATTAATTTCCACAAGTTGTTACAGATAATGAATTGCTTAATTAGATATACTGGATTCTTAAATAACATTTCAGCCTATTACTGTCAAAGAGGCTTTTAGATGCGCACGTCATGCATTATACAAATAAACTGGAAGATTACTTTCTATACATGAAATCTATTCACTTCAACACATGAATGAAGATAATTTTGTACATATATTATGAATAAGGAAGCGTCATTCATGCTAATTCTACTACTGTCTAAAAGCCAGAGAGCTATATTTAGGACAAAATTATGTTGCTTAGTAATTATAATGAATATATCGTAGGAAGCTGTGGATCAAAAGAGAGTGACAATACTGACAAATGTTAATAAAAAAATTCACAATTCAACAACATTCCGATGAGCAAAAACGCTGTAATTTTCGCTAGTTATATCTTCTAGTTATGCTGATGATACCGTTTTGTTAACGAGCAACCTTGAAGACACACAACACCTATTAGAAAAATTAAATTATCGATGTAATGAATATGGGCTAAAAATTAACTTTAAGAAGACCAAGTTAATGGTAATTACAAAATTCCCTCAAGATCTGAACCATGTGAACCTGACAGTGGCAGGCACCCCAATAGAGAATGTATCGGCATAAAGATATTTGGGAACATGGATAGAACAATCGGGTGACCAAACAAGAGAAATAAGAACGAGGATAGAGATAGCCAGATCAACATTTGTAAGGATGAAGAAGTTATTTACAAGTCGGGATATCAACATGGAACTTAAGATGAGGATGCTGCGTTGTTACGTTTTCTCCACGCTCTTGTATGGGGTTGAAGCATGGACCCTCAAGAAGAACCACAAACTACAAGCATTCGAGATGTGGTGTTACCGTAGAATGTGGCGTATTCCCTGGACGGATAAAGTTAGTAATGCCGAAGTGCTGATCCGGATGCAGAAGAAATGCGAAACCATTAACACCATAAAAAGAAGAAAGCTTCAATATCTGGGTCATATAATGAGAGGACAGAAATACAAGCTTCTTCAACTGATAGTCCGGGAAAGATTAGTGGAGGGCGGAGCATCGGAAGACGCCGTGTGTCCTGGCTAAAGAACCTGAGGGATTGGTTTAACTGTGGCAGTGTTCAACTGTTCAGAGCTGCAGTCGACAAGGTCCGGATTGCTGTGATGATAGCAAACCTCCGATAGGAGATGCACTATAAGAAGAAGATGTCTTCTAGCGTAGTTAAAAAAAACTCTTTTAACAAGCTTACCACCAATTTGAGGAAAGCTGCAACCCGGTTAATTCGGCAACAATTCACTAACAAACTCGTCACTAATAATTATTAGTGGCGACACAAATTAAAAATTATTTTTATGTTATACTTGCTTGCTGAAAGTATATAAAGCTTTAATATTACTCGGATCAATATATTCAAGGATATAGAATCACTAAGAAGCTATAATATCCTGTAGGGTGGGCGCAGCCTTTCAAACAATTTCTTTGATTACACCATATATTTAAATTAAAACAAAACTTACTACCCATTCAACAATGATTAAAAATAATAATTATTACGCTTTTCAGCCTATACGAGAAATCTATCTTCATAGGAAGAAAAGTAAGCTAAAATGCAGATAATAATTTAGTCGTTTTTAATACAGATATTTTTTATGCTCATTTATTTTAGTTATTTATTACGTATTAAGGAAGGACTGAGATCATTTCAGGTAAAATAGGTTTTAATTTAATTGAAATTTAATTGCGTTTGGTTTTTGCACGGTAAATAGAAGAGAATCTCTTCTAATTACCGTGGTGTTTGTAGATTCCGAAAAAATTATTTATGCTTCTACGGACAATTAGCGTGTGTGCTGAAGTTTTTTGTTCAGCGATGCAATAAGCTTTTCGTGTCAAAGCAAATTTTGAATCTGCATATTTCATTTTGTTTCACTAGTGTTTTTATTTTCTAATATTCGTGTTTTCTGTAAGTTAAAATTAATCTATTTCTACAAAACTTGTTTCATCAGCCTGAGGTATTAGCCTAATCATTATAGGATATTGTCATTAAAAATAGTTATAAAAGTTGTATTGTCATTAAGGTAGTTATTATGTAAGACACTCACCCGGCCCGTGGTGTCAATGCACCTGGCATCTACGCCAGGGGTCACGGATCCGATTCCCGATCAGATCTGGTATTTATTCATCAATCATTTTCATCTTTCACCCTTCTCATAGTTTGCATTAGTAGCAATTGCAAAAATTTTGAATGTAAAACAAACGAAGTATGTAAGGTAGATAGTTTTTTTACTAAATGAATTTTGTCCCGAGTTTTGCAAAAAAACATAGCAACTTGAATAATTATTTTTTTTCTTTGAAATATTTAAATTTCCATATTTAGAAGAATTTTATTAGTAAAATAATTATACGAAACCTAAAGTATAAAAAATAATTTCTTCAAATTTCTAAATTTATTGACGGAGAAGTAGATGCATTTTAATTTTAGGCAGTAGTTACGAAATTTTGTCAATAAATTAATTGAATATGGACCAAACGTTTCCCATAAAAAAATTAAATTTCAGGTATCGTTCAGGTACCATAAAAATCCAGGCCAATAGTTATACGTTTTTTATTAATAATGAAAAATGGTATTTTCCCTTTAATCTCTGTTATTTCAAAACGAGTAGGCCTACACTGTAAAGCTATATAGACTGTCGTCATAAACTCGTACTATCTACAATTACCTTAAGACGGACCCTTAAAAGCCAAACAATTTTTTTTAAAAACACGTAAACCACTCCAACGTTGACAGTAAAGTACTGGAATCATGAATCACTCGTCTCGACAGAAAGTTTGAACTCTGTAGCACTGTAAATCTACTCAATTTATTATTTTTTACAGGCTTTGTAGCTACTATCCTAGTTTTATATTTCTTTGTAACGGTTTATATAAGATATGACCTCCGGACTGACTTTCTTGATTGAAGCAGAAACGCATTTGGGTTATTTCTGTTAATTGTTACTTCTACGTCGAGGTCTCGGGTTCGATTCCCGGTCATGTATGGAATTTTTTCACCAGTCATTTTCATATATCATCACTCTCCACCGTCTGCATCAGCAGAAATTGCAAAACAGGCAGACGTAAAACCAAAAAAAAAAAAAAATCTAATCTAATACCTATATAAAATTCTCGTGTCACAGTGTTAGTTGCCATACTCCTCCGAAACGGCTTAACCGATTTTGATGAAATTTTATATGTACACTTGGTAGGTCTGAGAATAGGTTTTTATCTGTGTTTTATACCTCTAAGTGATAAGGGTGGTACACCCAAAAAAACTTTTTTAATTTTTGGACAAAATTTTTATGTTTTTATAATGTGGCATTAAAAATACATACACTCCTAAATATTCACGCTTCTACCACCAACCCCTATTTTTTATAGCAATATTAGTAATACAATAAATTTCTACTCTTGGCGGTCGATAAGTGATCAGTTGTCACTCGATCAGTTATTCCCGCCAGGCGTCTACCGGTGTTACTCTCACTTCGTAAACAGCACAGAGTAGGGATGAGAACGAGCCGGTCTCCGGTCTTTCTCACACAATAAGCTTTCTCTCTCTCCGTATACTGTTCAGCCATTATTATTGTTTGTGCATCGATCGTAATAGTGACGTTTACAATTATCATTTTATGACCCTGGCATTAGTTTTTTTTTTTGCTTTACGTCTGACTGTTCTGCAATTTCTGCTAATACACCCGGTGGATAATTATGGTACCTAATAAAAATGAGTGATTAAAAAATGCCAGACTTGACCGGGAATCGAACCCGGTACCCCGGCGTAGAAACCACTTGCGCTAACCACTACACTAACGGGCCTTAGATAAAATGAAATAAATTTCATATTTTTCATAAAAATATGTTTTCTGTTCTTGGGCGTAGCAACGCGCGCCGGGTACCGCTAGTAATAAAATATAAAAAGTTAATTGTCAGAGAAGGGGCAGTAAGTTTTCTTGTTTCGATTTTTTTGTTTTATTCGATGATGTTGCTATATAAGCCTTAGCTTGTGCGTAGGTAATGATATGAGATGATATGTAGACAAAAGATTCCAGACCTGATCGGGAATTAAAACCAATAAAATTATGTATTGATAATAAAAATAATTAGTATTAACATTTATAAAAAATTAACTTTTCATTGTGTTACAAATACCCCTGTGAATGCAACAACCCAATTGACGATAGCGAAGCGATCAATGAGTTTTTTTACTTTATACAGATTTACTACACAATGAATTTCGAATTGAAGTACAGGGTACGTAAGTTAAAAATTTACGCGATTACACTCAGTAAAGTTGGATTTTATGAACTTAAGTAGATTACAGATAAACTGATACTGAACTAAATACATTCAGTAGAATAAATTGATTTACAATTCAAGTCTGGAGTATATTTAGAATACAGAAGTTCTGTGTAACTTAATACATGCGAATCAAGTTGTGGTGAGTTGTTCATAGATTTGTCGGTTTAAACCTAAGATAGAAGAGCTTATTGACTTGTTAATTATAAAGGTCAAGTATCTACTACAGTTTGATCCCCAGTTCTAACAGTTCCCTCAGTACAGAAGCCAATGCCACAATGAATTGTTCAGTTCTCCATATTTTAGGCTGGCCCGATATTTCATCAACCAACTAAGTTTACAATTAATTCGATTCATTCAGGAAAGTTTATCAAGAAATTTAGCTATTCACTAACCTAGTAATATAATTATATTAAGATTGGAATAAAAAACCAATATAACTTCAGTTAAAGAATCATATAAATAAATATTTCATTTCACTTTGCTCTACAATTTTCTGATAAAATTTTTAATAAAAACATTTACAATTACTTCCTCAGGTACATAAAATATTTATATTCTCTTTAAGTCGTTCATTTTTTATATATAACTTTTTTAAATTTAACAGCCGTAAGGAAAATCGAAGTTAAATTACATCAATACTCATATTTACGTATTAGATTTTTCATCCAAGGGTTTTGATTGAATCCAGCCTTATGTAACACCCGTACAGAAAATCGAAAAAAGTAAGATCAGATCTTCCAGTGGTTAGCGTGCTTCACTGTAAAGTTGAAGGTTCTGTATTTGATTTCAGGTTAGAGTATAGAAAATTATTACACGTTCACACCCACCAATCCTTATCACAAAAGTAGTTTCTAATGACCTGTTTGGTATTGAACCAAACAATGACTAGTTCAATTTATTAATTTTTTTATATTTTCTAAATTGTTCCTACTAAAATTACATATTTACAAATGGGCTAAATAATGAATTGATAGAATGGCATGAACGGCATGAGGAAGGTGATCAACATTATGACGATCCATATCATCAAATAATTTTATTAATATATTGGCAAGTCTCCTGATGCACTTCACGACAAACTAAATTTTTGCTTTTAACGACTCGCACAACCTTACACGTTGAAATCTTAATCGCTATGACCAAATAAAATTAAAATTAGTAACAGAAATAGGAATTTTATTGATGAATTGCCAGAGTTTGAATCAGTATGAATCACCAGAGGACAGTCTGAATAGTCTACGTCGGTACCAGAGAATAGTTCTATACATTAGGAGTAAAAGTAAATCAAATCTATTTCTTCAAAAAGTTATCCAATCTCTTTGATTTTTAGGAGGTTAACATATCAATCTAACTAGAATTTTAATGTGATATTATTTTTTTGCATAATCTGTCCCGAAAATTATCTCCTAAAATTTTGGGGAAAGGTACGATGTGATCCTATTTTGTATATGGTAACGTACCTGATTTGAGCGTATTACACAACACTGAATACTACAAAACATTGTCAACAACAGATATTAAAATAAAATAACATTTATGTATTGAATAGATTGAAGAACTAACCAAACAGATGAAGTCTAATGTGACTATATTTTACTAATAAATATAGTTTTATTGATTTTTTTAAAAATACGTATTTTCGTATCCCTGTAGCATTTTCTACAACTCAATAAATAATATTGAAACTTCTATTCACCATTAATTTTTTTATTTTAACCCTTAAGTTACATTTTTATGATTCTATAATGTAGTGCATGATCTTACTTTTTCCCCGTTCATGCACCAACTGATTTTAAAACAATAGATAAATATTCTTCTCAAATTTTTTATGAATGAAATAAAATTATATTTCACTTGTGATTATCTGATCTACATTCGGTTTAGTTTATGTTGCTCAGGAACTTCTAAAAGAAATCTTGAGATCTTTAGGGTAGTTTCTGAGATTACCTCATACAAATAGATATAGGCCTACATACCTGTAAATCACCAAATGTCATTTCTTTATAGAATAAGTATAGGCTTAATTTTTTTTTTGTGCGATTCATAGTTTGTGTAGTAGTAGTAGATAAAAAAATTAATTATAGAAAATGAGTGAACATAAAACGTATGTGTAGGTAGTTTAAGTACAGGAAAAATTGAAATGTAAATACAACTACGGTTGAAAAATGAAGTGGGCTATTCATACCGAATCGTTCGTCCTGAAATCATATTCGAAAACTGATAGGTCTATTTCAATTCATATTTAATTTTCAATTCAAATATTTGACCTTTCAGTATTGGTAAAATATAGAAAATCGTCAGGAACCGTTTAAAAAAAATTTAATAGGTTTTTATTAGAATTTGAATCTCTTTTAAAACATATTTATTTATACCTGTCTACTCAAGTTCCTGTAGGATAATTAAATGTATACTTTAGTTATTTACTTTATGCTTTAAAAAATAAAATAACTTCACAGTTTTTATATTTTAATTTTTATATCATTCTCCGTTTCTTATGGAAAATTATTGTTTGAAATAATTATATAAGCCTTATCTTGACACATAGTTGTTAAAAATATGCCGGTTTCCTTTCAGAATCAGAAACTCCACTTTATGTTTTTTTTTCTTAACAGTCAATACAGTAACAGAAAAGAATAACCTATATTAATGCCGTATAATGCTCTTATTGAAAATTAAATATAGGTTAAAAAATTCAACAACGAATAAACTTTTATTTAAGAAAATATTGGTGTTTGTTAATATAAAATCTCTTTTGGTTCAATAAATCTTTAAAATTTAACATTAGACAGTGATTTGACTTTTAGGCTGACTTTAAAATTAATAAAAATTAAATTCATTTTTAACTGACAAAATATTTTTATAAAATTGAACTTAAGTGATATTTTCGATAATTTATTATGATAGATGCGGTCTCCTTAACAATCTGCTGCATATTTTTTATGGTACTGGATTTCTTTTTTATTATTTTTTTTATATGTTCTTGTATTCTTTGAACTTCTTGTCCTACTTTGTTTTAGTTTTAAATTATATTTCTTCTTGATTGGATTTTTATCGTTTGATATTTTTCCCTTTCCTATTTGTATTTTTCAATTAATTATTTATATTTATTCTTTTCACATCTATACTAAATTTTATATTCGAGTTCTCAAATTCCTTTTTGTACCACTAAATGCGTGCATCCATCTTGTCCGGTTGATCTCCATCAACGAAATCAAATTTGATAACTTCACTCGGCTTTGACGTCTCATTATTGTATACTGTATGTAAAATTTTTATTTCATTAAATTTTAAAATTCAATTAATTTACATTTTTCATCTGCATTAGTATTAAATACTTTAATTATTGATTAAATGAGTAATTTGAGAGGTTCAAGACTATGTAAGTTATAAACTACAAAGCCAATAATATTAAAATTAAGTTATATTTGCTAATAAAATAAAAAAAAAAGTTACAATTAATATTTTATACAGTATTAATTTAATTTAATTATTTAAAAAATAACAGCTTTAAGTTCTAAATATTTTATAAATCAGTTAAAATTGTCAAGTGTAATCTGTAAAAATATTAGATCAGCTGGTTTTTACATTAGTCGTTAAAAACAGATTACATATTATTTAAATAATAAGAAAACAGCTGATTGATGAAAAGCTTCCTCCACACAAAATATTGTCGTTTTACGGTTTCGTTTTTTAAATTCCTAATATGTGTACACTGCAATCTCTTCAATTCAGAACAATAAGCAACCTCAAGACTTAATGAGATGAGGAAGATGTGTGTTACTAGTAAATGAGGTATAGTCTTGTAACGGACCAGCCCGACTTTTCTGAGAGAGAATCGTTAATTGAACTCCAACCATCAAAGTACAACGGTACCTACTGTCTAATATTCCAATCCGTGTAAAACTAGGGTTTGAACTAGGAATTTTCATCTTAGAAAATCAGCTGTCAAACAGCTGACTTGCGGTGACGACTTTTCCTATAGACCAACCTGGTGGGTAAGGATTTTTTTTAAATTCTAAAATGCTATTTTTGATCACATATTTTAGTTTTTAACTCGTGTTAACGATAAGAAATACTAAGGTAGATGACAAAATAATATTTTTATACTGTATAAAAACGTAAATTCTTTACAATTTTTCTTTAAGATGATTTTTCTTCAAAATTTTCAAGGGGATTCAATTATTTCGCAGAGATGAATAAATGCAAACACTTACCTCGCATAAAAACGGGATATAAAGTATTTTAGAAATGGTTTTTAAAGAAAAACGGGATGAGTGAAATCGTCCATTGCTGGAGGAAGTAGTAGCATCTACAATTAATTAACGTTTCTAATAGCTAACATAAATCTCAAAGATTTTGTGTTGGCAATATTTTGTGATATTTTAACAGAAATTTGGGAATCCTGGATTTTAGCTAAGCAGCAGAGATCTGGGTACCGATTAAGTACATCTGAAATTATAAATCTAAACTAATGTAATAAATACTCTCTCATTTTTTTTCTACGACCCAAAAAGACTTTAACGTTCATTACTGTAACATATTTATAAGTACTTTAAAGCTGATAAATAAAACACCCTTAATCATAAAATGGCTCAAAGTTAATGTTTTACAATTTAGACTGGCAATTTAAGACCCCGTAACTAGAACTGTTCCATTCATCTGAAATAGGTAGTGTACTAGTGGTGGAAATTGCTAGTAAACTATTATTTCAAAACAAAAGCTACAAAGGATGCAGTTAACCCTTTAGAAAAACCTAGCCTGATTACTTTTCTTCCTCCAGAAAGAAGCAATCAGTTTTTTTAGAAAGTTGCGCGGTGAGTGAAGTTGATTGATAGTCGAAAGACGTGATCCAATTCCAGGACGATGATAACGTTATGAGATACGCCGTCGTCATTGTACAACAGAATTAATTTACAATACACCGCCTGGCGCACTATAACCGTTAGCAAACTACCTCCAGACTACGTCCACCCTTCCAACTAAATTAGTACTCCGTACTGCAAACTACTAATTGTCTACAACAAATCGTTGAACAAATTCTAGAATTTATAGTTTCGTAATATTTTTATAATTTCGTTTTGATATTTAAAATTAATTAAACATACCACTACATTAGATAGAGACCAAGCAGTTTAAAAAATGCATGTGAACTTAAACATATCGTGAAGAAAAGTTTGTTGTAATTTATTAATTATTGACATAAATGTCCTGGTCAAAGTTTGTGAATAATCTGTATTGATCAAAAGAAGCAAATTTTAAATATTTTAGCAATATGAAATTAAGCTACGAAAACCCTTAACATGCATGAACACATTTTTTTACACTTGGTGCTAAACCTGACAAGATCTATAATTTTATAACATTTAGGCATAGCTGTTGTCAAAATACTAAGTGTGAATAAATTTGTTAAATAAATTTATAAAAAGTGTTTGTATTGGACAAAAGTTAACATTATCGGCTTTTGTTAAATCACAAAAAATATTTTACTGTCAGCGTCAATCTTATTGTGTAACGGTATTATTGTATATCGGTTATCCGATAAGTACTTGAATTAAATTATTAGATTGTGGATTGAAGAGAAACTCCATTCGACTGGTAGAATGTCTCATAATACAGTAAAACTTGTGAATCTTGACCACACAAAAATCCAACAAAAGTATGCAGCAAAAGCATACAAAGGCATATGGAGGTGGTAATCATATATGGCGTGTGGTAAATTTGTAAGGGCTATAAATAAAAACACACACAACATGAGAAACTGAAGAAAATTTTATACTGTATACGAGGTGTGGCTATTAAAATAACGAGACCGGCGTAAAAAAATTTATTTTAATTTTATACATAATCACTTATTGTCATCTTCAATATACACTCCTTCTCTATCCCTACAACGCTCCATGCGAATTTTTCATTGTTGGAAACAGTGCTGGAAGTCATCTTCTGTCAGATCCTACAGGACACGTGCCGCTTTCTCTTTTACAGCTTCCACAGACTCAAATCTTGTCCCTTTTAATGCAGATTTTACCTTAGGGAACAGGTAGAAGTCACATGGTGCAAGATCTGGTGAATAATGTGGATGTTCTAACACTGAGATGGTGTACTTGGATAGGAACCTCTTGACAGATAACGCGAAATGAGCTGGCGCATTGTCTTGGTGGAGCACCCATGATTTGTCCTTCCAGATTTCGGGGCGGTTTTCCTTACTCTTTGACGTAGTTTAGAAAGTACCACAAGGTAGTAATATTGATTAATTGTTTGACCTTCAGGAACCCAGTGAAGGTACACAATCCCATGGATATCAAAAAAAAAAAACTTTTACAATCATCATTGCTTTAAATTAAGACTTGCTCATTCGAGCTTTTTTGGCTCTAGGTGAAGTTCGGCTCTTCCAGTGCATGGGTTGGCGATTCGTTTCCAGATTATAAATAAAATCACGTTTCATCACATATTATTATCTTCTACCTGTTCCCTAAGGTGAAAACTGCATTAAAAAGGACAAGAGTTGCGTCTGTGGAAGCTGTTAAAGAGAAAGCGGTACGTGTCCTGAAAAAGGTGACAGAAGATGACTTCCTGCACTGTTTCCAAACATGAAAAATTCGCATGGAGCAATGTAGGGATAGAGAAGGAGTGTATATTGAAGTTGATATAGAGTGATTATGTATAAAACCAAAATAAAATTTTTTACAACGTGTCTCGTTATTTAATAGCCACACCTCGTATTGTAACTAAAGTTAGTTTAATTAAAAGAAAAATTTATGTGATATCAGTTTTAATGAGAGTCCCATTGACTGAAAGACCTAATTTCATACATTTTGATAAAAATTGAGCGGAATATTATTTACCTAAGAAAATTGTGTCATCTTCCTCAGCTTGTTCTACAACCATCTTCAAGGGGGCTCATAAAAACGACTGACTAAAAGGATTCAAAAAATAACCATAATAATAATTAACTTATACTAATAACTTACCTTTTCCTTTCGTCATCACAATTTATTAGCACTTACATTTTTCAATATTAAATTATCCTTATTTTTATATTCAGTATTGTTGTTGTCTTTAACACATAAAACTTCTCAGCAAGTTGTTGAAAGAAATCTATTTTTCACATTTGTAGTACTTCAATTTTTTCTATGCCATTAACTCGTTCAACGTTTTGATGTTGTGTGGTATTGCCAATAACTATCTTAATCGTAATTTATTTATTGTTAAATGTTTACCGGATGATTTTTAAGAAACAAAACGATTTTAAAACTACGTAATAATAATATACGAAATAATATGGTACTGTATTGCAAATATTGTAGGCTTAGAGTCATCTTGAACCAACAGTGGCTCCTGGTCAACTTATTAAGTGAAAATTAATGTAGAAGCAGTTAACAGATCTCTTCAAAATGGTAATCTTACATATTTGGTCAACTTACAGATGTGAATAATTTAAAAGTATATGAAATTATAAGAAAATTTACATAACTCTGTCCTTTTCATGAAAAACAACCACCAATACAACACATCAAGACAGAGCGGTCATTTTCACAGGGTTTTTATAATGCAATATTATACGTAGAAAAATGTAAATTTTTTCTTTCAGTCCAATGAGGGAATAAACGAAATTATTGAATGAATTATCCCTAATTTTAAACAACAGGAAAACTTCTTGAGGTTTTGAACCTCATAAATCCTTATGAGATTTAAAATTTTATCAATAAAATGAAGTAGTAAAGGTTACTAAATATACAAAAGTGGTACAGTGTTATGAGTTTTTCTAATAAGCACTTATTGCTATCGTATCACTCTTTAATCTATTTTGTGCGTAAGGCTTTATGCATTTAAATTTTCGCAATTTCAAATTATTATTAAGAAATCGTAAAGAAATTAAAACGTAATATGAAAATACATTGACTTACAAGCGAATTAGTAAAGTAGTTCCTACCCGGATTTTCCAGCTTTAGATCTACACTTTTAAAGTTGAAGGTAGACTATTATATTGTTTGTTAAGTAACAGATCCTTAATTAAAAGAAAAAGTGAGGATGAAGTGCTATTGTGTATTTATTCAACTATATATACTAAAATCTACAGTCAGAGTTTGAGAACAAGAATTTGTTTGTTTTATCATCACATAACTAAGCAACAGTAGAAAACTTGGTTAATTATACCAACCTCAACTTTCGTTAGTGAGCAAATAAATTTCATCAATCCCAAACCCACAGACAGAAGTATAGTAATGTATTATGTTTTAGGTAAAAGTTTGTAATATAATGAAATGTATATACGCTTATCAATTTCTAATTAACTGCGTTTGTTTTGTAGCAAAAATTTTAACATTAACTGTCTATAAAGTCATTTTCTATGGACAAAAGTATAGACTATTTGTGATATTTAAATATGCGTTAATGAGTTTTAATATTCAAAATTCATGTAGATAGTAAATTCACTGATATTTAGATATTACGTGCTGCAGCATACAAAACTCTTATTTCCTCAAAAGACGTTTCGCAAATTATGCGACGTACATAACGAAGCAAACAATTTTAACACAAGGTGGATTATAAAATATATTCCAAAAAACTGGATGCCTAAAATATTCTTTTATAATGAATTGCAATTAACTGAATAAAAAAATCCTTTCATGAGACGACGCGTTTCATGACAAATACGCCTTTGTAGAACCCCAATTCTTTCTGCCTCAAAATCCCTCTCAGTATACAGTTGTTTCCACATCTAAATATCACCCTTTACAATAGTACAGTAATATCAGTAATTATAAAATTTAATACCGATGTTCAAAGAGTTATGTTTTTACGGTTGTCAAAACACTGTAGATCCAATAACTAAATTTAGTCCTACGTATTTTGTTTCTAAATTATGTATCTGTCGTGTGGCAAGTCCCCACCAGTTTATATCGGTCGACTTTAATTAAAACTTAATAAATAAATTATATATAAACAACGTAATTAAATATTCAAATTTATATTTATATCAAATTAAATATTGACAACCGCCTCTCACAAAAACAGATACTGTCATGTATCTCAGTCTGGCTTTTGATAAAATACTGACTTGAGCACACTTATCAAACAAAAAAGTTAATTACTTAATTTCAGATTTTAAATTCCCTGCTTCATAAACGATCACAATTATCAGTGACACAAAAATCCACATACATTGTAGTTCCCTTTTAGACCCAATATAGATTTAAGGCTCCCAAATTTACGGTTCCACAAAACATTGTAATTTACTCAGATTCAGGTATTTTAGTAAAAAGCATTATTATATTAGTATGCCTTATAGTGCAAACACCCCTTTACGTTAGTAAAATAACCGTAAATATAATTTTACCTTTCGAGATATAGAAATACCTTTCGTTCACAATTCCATCCAACACTTTAACAAACTCTTTCACAACACGTCATAAGAACACGATGACTCACTTCTACGCTCACTCTTCATCGTACCAGTAAATCATGCCAAACAGTTAAAAAAACGCTGAATTATAAACCTATTTGTTTAATAAAATAAACCTTATTAAACATTAGTCAGACATTTTTTAATTAGAATTATTGGAAAGGCACCAAAACCCATTGGTGCCCCACTCGGCCCCTACCCTTCTTATGCTTACAATGTCAAAATATCAACGCAATTATTATAAGGGGATTGTGGATCCTATCCTAAGCAAAGTTAATGTTTGTACCTTTTTCTCAGCACCACTATAGGCTAGAGCTACTTTTTTTGTTTTGTTTGAAAGGCCACTCTTTGGTACATAATTAGAATTTGTAGCATTTAATTCTGGTAAGAACTTTGATTTTCACAATTTTTTTAAAAAGAGACCATTTTTTTCATCGAAAAATTACCAAAAAAATTTTTTTTCTCCCACAATATTCAATATTTTTAACAACGGCACATTCAATCAATGGAACTAGACTATTAACATACTCCATAAAAATTTCAACCTTTTACCTTTCGTGGAAGCTGAGAAAAACGTACATAAAGTTCTAAAAATGACTTTCTGAGATATTCGCTTTTAAAGTTTGAGAAACAAAAACACGAGTGTAAACAAAGACAGACCACAACATGAATAGTGCAGGTTATAAACTTTTAAGTTATACTGCCAACCTATGAATAAATAAAAGAAAGGCGGCAGTGTGAAAAAATAGTATAATAAATCACAGTAAAATATTAATCGAAAGAAAAAATTAATTTGTAAAATTTCGTGACAGATGGAAAAATCAGTTTAACATACAATCACAAAAACAATAATAAAATATTTTCTAGTTCGCATAGCAACATGATTCTAACGCCATTTTAAAGCGCACATTTCAAACTATATTTTTAAAGAAAAATCTATAATTTTTTATTTTTTCATTCTACACTGCCCTTAATATTACTGGTTGTAACAATTTTACAGTTGTAAATTAATCATTAAAGAGAAAAACGATATATTTTGGAGTAAATATAGTTTACGTTTATTTCATGTGTTGTGAACTGGATTTAAATTTTGAATTTCTTTACATGCATTCATATTTCTGCTTAATTTGTATTTCATATTTTATGTAGCTTGTTCACATGGGAATTTAATACCTGTATGCGGACGAGAGACCTTTATTTAATATACATAAATTAAATCTCACAACAGTATTACATGGAATAATTATTTAGTCACTTTAGATAAAAAATATAAACCAACACAGAAATAATTTATTTTTTCAATTTAATATACAGTTTCCTTTTTTTCTTATTGCAACATGTTAACACCGTTTATTTCAGCACAACAATTTCATTGGTTACGTGACTAGATTAAACTAACTAACTTATCGCTTGTTATTTTTCTTGACTATTCACTGCTATTTCAATTCAAACTAATATCCACTGACAAATGACTGCACGTATTATTTAATTTATAAACTGGTGTCTTGTTCGAAAAAAGGAATTTTAATAAAAATAAACGTTTTAACGAATTGTCTAAGTCATTGCCACCCAAATATTCGATTAAATTTAAATATCAACAGAACTGTTATTAGGTTAGTTAAAAAATTTAAAACGAACTGCGTGATTTCAATAAAAATATTAATTGTCACTTAATTAAACGATGAAGGAAAAATATCGTGGATTTGACATTCGAGCAAGAAAAATGTCTTCATCTTTTAACTGATTTGGTATTACCCAAAAATCCTTTAAAATATTTTGTGAACTTCATATTCCACGGATCATTAAGATTTGCTCAATAGCACAGGTTTTAGTAAGCCGCTATGAAGAGCGTCGTAGCTTACACAATTTCAAGCTAACAAACTGATAGATTGTTAAAAATAATATTATTTAACAAACTGAAATGGAAAAAACATAAATGATAACATTTTTACAAAAGCAATATTAATATTCATATGACTCAAATAGTGTCTCATTTCACATAATGTTTTAATCCACAAAACTAAGTTCATTCCTAGGCATAAATCTATTTCTCACAACCTGTTTCATGTAGGATACACCTATTCTGCCGTTTTTATTTTCCACAAACTACATGTAAATATAGTACCTTGGTCGTCCTTTACTGTACCACTTTTTCTTTTGTTTTAAATACTGGGGACCATTCGGTTAATCAGTCTTACCACAATTCTTGTAAGCTTACCAACCCAGCTTCATGTTAGCTGATGTACAGTCCAATTCAGTTCACGAACATGATTTTTCCATTCCTAGTACAACCGAGTACGACAACTTAAATGTACTGATACAAAGTACCTCATACTTTTAGCACTTGTTTATTACTGATACATAAATACCAACTGAGGGAATAAAACGTTCTCTCTTCTACTTGCGTTTGATGAAACGAGTAATAGGACACTAACACTTTAGAATTGATACAAAGTAATAGCCTACTAGGAACACCACTGATACTACTACAGCAGTTCCTACAGTGGTTTTGACCTGTTTCCATACCCGACCAAATGTATTGTTCATCCTCCGCCGGTGTTTAGTAAGCACGTACTAAATAACAATAATAATACTTGTAACATTAAGAGAAAAGTCTCATTCGGTGCGGTATTTTTAAATTATATATTTTCTTTATCATTTCTACTGTTCAATCTTAAAAATAATTTAGGTATAGCTACATAATTCTTGTGTAAAACAAAACTGTGTACTACAATACAATAAATAGGTGGTATTTGTTTTTGTCACTCACTGCCTTGATAAATTATTTTATCAACGTGGTATGATGTTAATTCATGTTGAATCAATAACTTGTAACTAATACAGAATGTACTGAAAAGTTGTGAGCGTACTCGGTATCTGATCCTAGTGACGCTTGTAACTTTTCTAAAATATCAGTTTTCTACAACGAATAGTCAGCTCGATGTGCATTTGTTAAAATGAAAAACCTTTTAATAGATATATCCTTGAGTCTTGATCCGAGATTGAGGATGGTTCGGTGTTACATCTTTTCAACAGTTATATGACACGGAAGCTTGGACGCTGAATAAAACGAATATCAGAAGAATAGATGCGTTTGAGCTTTGAACGCTGTACGGGCGCTTGCTAAAAATACCCTGGAAAGATAAAGTAATTAACGAGACAGTCTTGCAGAGAATGAGAACAGAAAAGGAACTTGTTTCCACCATCCAAAATAGGAAAATGGAATATCTGGGTCACATTATGCGTGTACCAATATATGAAATACTTCGCTTAATAATACAAGGCAAGGTTCAAAAGAAGAGAGATGTGGAAAGAGAGGAATGTTTTGGTTGAAGAATCTTCGCGACTAGTTTCGTGCTACTAGTTTAGTACATCAGCGGAGCTGTTTAGAGCTGCGGCGTTCAACATCCGAAGAGCCGTCATGATTGCCAGCCTCCAGTCGAACAGGGCACGATAAAAAGAAAAGTAGCCTCATTCCAAAACTACTCTGATTTCATCCTATCCATTTTCAACTCCATCATACTTTTTTCTATTGCATGCGGAGATCGTTCAAGTTTATTCATGATTCGTTTTGATATTTCCCAGGTTTGACGAATTTAATTGATGTAGGGAATAACGGAGTTACCAGAACATATTTATTTTAAAATAATATACTAATATTTCTTTTAAAAAAATATATTTTTATTTTGTCTAAAAATGCAGAGGAAAATTACTAAAACTAAGACAGTAAACAATTTAGAAGTAGAATAATTTAGTTCCATTTTTTTACAATAATTGTTCTTCATATGGAACGGGAAAGTAAAACTGAACGATTAATGCGCTTGAATGTTCTCCTTATTAATGCATAATCATTTTTCTCTCAACATGAGATATTATTTTTTAAAATTACACACATTCCACAAGGCCAAAGAACTATTTTTTCTCATCAGTTGCAGACCAAAGCTCATTTTACGTTTCTATTTTTATCAAACTCACTGACGCTATCAAAAATTCCATAATTGACTCTTCGGTTAAATATACGACAACAAATCATGTGAGTTGTGAAAGAGACTAGTCTTGTAATAAATCAAATATGTTTTTGTACATACAGATTCAGGTAATGACATTTTCCTTTCTTCTTGGAGCATAAATCACTTGTTTCATATGTAAGAGTTAATACCACCGAGCTCTATTTTCAAAATCTTTACATTTTGTAACCCAAAGAATGTGTTATTTAAATGTTTTATACATTATTTTATTTTTATCTTCTCTTTTGCTAGCCATTTTGTATTTTTAAATAACTAAAAAAGGGTTAGGTTTAGGTTTTCGTATCTGTGTAATTATAGTTATTCATAAATAGCACTTTATTTCTACTGCATTTAACATTAAAGAAAAATTAAATTTGTGTTGAATTTCAACTGGGCGTATCTCATACGGTAAAGAAAATTGAGGAAGCCAAACCTGGAGCGTATTAGTTAGTGCACTACCCTACAATATGGACTATTTTTGGTTTATTCCTAGCTTGAATCTGAAAATTATTACAAGCGAAAACCTAATATTTTAGTTCGATAACCAACCGTAGTCGTTAATGATCTATCGCTGCAACTTTAAATTAACAAAAAAATCTAGTGTAAAGATTTCACACACTTTCTCTTGCCAAAGTGAATAACGAAAGATGTTACCTATATTTAATCATAAGTAAAAAAATTAAAATTAAAAACAACAACAAATTTTTATCATGAATAATTTTTTTTTCCGGGGTTCCTACGGCCGGCGCCGCTTCCCGCACTTCAATCTCCATTCTCTTCTATCCTCCCAATCACCCTCATCCATCCCTCTCTCCCTCATGGCTTCCTGTATTCCCTTTTTCCACGTTTTCCTTGGTCTACCTTTCTTCCTTCTGTTGGTTGGGACATAAGACAACATTCTTTTTGGCCACCTCTCATCACCCATTCTCTGCACATAACCATACCATATCAGTTGTCGTCTCTCTATCCTATCCACAATGGTATCTTCTACATGAGCTCTTTTCCTGATGTCGTCATTCCGGATATGGTCCAACCTGGACACTCTACATGAACGGCGCAGAAAGTCCATTTCAATTCCTTTAAGCTGGCTGTCTATTTTTGATGTTATTTGCCAGCACTCTGCCCCATAAGTTGTTATTGGCTCCACAATAGTGTGGTACAACTGGACTTTTGTATTCATGTGCATTTTTGCAGACCATAAAATCGGGTTCAATTTCCGGATTGCTATTCTCCCTTGCACAATCCTATTTTTAACATCCTTCCTAGTTGAACCGTCTGATGATATGTAGGTCCCCAAGTACTTGAATTCCTTTGTGCTCTTGATAATTTTGTTGTCGACTTGAAGATCATTGGACTCTTCCCCTATAACCAAGTATTCGGTTTTGCTAATATTAATAATATTAATATTAATATTAATATTAATATTAATATTAATAATATTAATATTAATATTAATAATATTAATATTAATAATATTAATATTATCATGAATAATTAATGATGCTAAATGAAAATTAACCTCCTGTTGGTTATATAAACATGAGTCCGGAAATGCTTCGTTACCGGGTTACGGCTAGCAAAATATTTCGCCCGGATTTTAGCTCACCAGGTCAAATGAGGTCTTCCTGAAATTCTTGTAAGGTAGGAAGATTAAGGAGCAAATTCAATCGTTTCTTATGGTTTTTGACCTGATAAATTGAATAAAACAGGTCCCAGAACTGTAAGTTGAATAGTTTTTGAGAAAACCAATGTCAAATGCAAAAAATGGAGTGAAAAAACAAAATTTTTCATCTTTGGGCAACAATAACGTTGTTATTTCACTAAGAAACAGACAAAAATTTGAAATAAAACTTGTAGAAAATTTTATTTTGAATGAAACGGTGTAAATAAAGTACACAAAAAGCGAATGGATGTTTCATTAAATGAATTTTTATTCATAACAGCACAAAATAAAATTAACCGGAAAAACATTATTTGAACCTATTCAACCAAATAACAGTAAAATAACAAAGTTATCTACCTTACAAGAATTTTAGGAAGACCTCATTTCATCTGGGGAGCTGAAATCCGGACGAAATCTTTTGCTAGCCGTAACTCGGGACGAGGCATTTCCGGACCCATGTTTATATAACTTTTTTTTAATTTTCACATGTACAAAATGGACCGATTGTAGAGGCGAAGAGGTTCGGAACAGGCAATAATGCCTTACCCGTGAAAGGAAGAAGAAGAAGAAGACATGTACAATGAGCTCCCAAAGTTTCTTTATATCTTCGTGAATCACCCGTATATATAAAAAAATTAAATGCAATAAAATTAATGTTTGATGGTTTACAATTTTTAAATTTTCATTCAGTAAACTTTAAGAGAAACAGATCATAAACAAATTTATATTACTCTGTTTCTTTCTAACGAAATACACATGACTGATTTCGTTTTATAAAATACTGTCTGTGCTGATTTACTTTTTACAGTTCAGTTAACTTTTCCATACAAATTACTATGTATAGAATGTTTGTGAAGTATGTGCAATAAAGCTAGGTGTATCATTCAAGAAAATTAATAATATGAAATTTTAAATACATACTTATAAAGGTACAAAAGAGGAAGAAGAGAACTAGAAGCGTAGGAGGCAAAGAATAAGGTCGCGGTCGCAATGCGTAGGGCGGTTCAAAGGAATGAAATGGAAAAGGGCGAAAGACTGCATGTTCTAGAAGGGCGGGCTGGCCACCTGACAAGTTACTTTTCACCTAAATTACGAATAGTAATCATGCACGGGCTACTAACACTAAGATAGTACCGACTCACCACTCCTAGCGAACTACATGTTTCCCCTGAGAATACGTTGTGTTTAATGTCACGGTACGGGCAGACACAATCTGATCACTTAAGTTCAAATAAAATTGCTTAAAAAAATGAAACACTGAGAGTAATTTCTCCCAAATCATTCATTAATAATACACATGGTACTGTTGTATTTTCAGACCAGTTTAGATACTGTGTTTACTGAAAAAGTATAGTCTCAATGAAATCAAGAAACTGAATATTGTTTTATTCCAGTATCAGGTATCAGACATACAACACATTTTGTCTTTCTGGAGGTTGAGACGAGTACTTGATCAAAGAACATTAACAGCTGTAAATATTTTCACTGTCCATTCAGTAATCAGTTACAATGTTGTGATAGGTGGTGATAGGCTTGACAATCTTATTTATATTCTCAGGAGAATGTAAAAAAGCTCATTTTACGGGAAATCAACAATAACTACCCACTGTACCCTTCTGAGCAATTGTTCAAGAATTTTTTAAGTAATTACTTGGTGCTCGTCAACTTCGTACTTGGAAACTAAATATACGACCGCAAATAACCCAACTCACGTCCGAAAAGTTTAACAACTACAAGCAGGAAAAATTTTACAAGTGTTACGAGTATAAGAAACGAGAATTTATTTATTAAGAGGGAACTTTCTAGTAAATTCTACATTTGTTTGTATTTGATGTGTGAAGGGCGCATCATAGATTAGTTTTGGCGGAGACGTGACGTGTATTTTACTTGTTTGTCATTAGTCTCTCGATTGGTTTGATGCAGTTCTCCGAGCTGTTCTTTCTTGCGCAAGTCATTTCATATCTACATACCTATAATACCAAACATCTTTTGTAATTTGCTTCATTATTCTAACCTTTGCCTCCCCCTATCATTCACTCCCTCAATATTACCCTCCATTATTGATAGACCAATACCTGGAAGTCTTAAGATATGCCCTACTAGCCTATCCCTTCTTCTCATAAGATGTTTCCATATACTTGTAAAATCCTCTAAATTACTTATTCTATCCACCCACCTAATCTTTAACATTTTCATGTAACACCACATTTTAAAAGCTTCATCCTCTTCCTTTCTACAGCTCCTATTACCCACGTTTCACTCCCGTATACTGCTACACTCCAAACATAGTGTTTTTTCCAAACATAGTATATGATAAAAGAATGAGGAAGCTCATTCAAGAATGTCATTCGTTTTAGAAATATCCACATAAAATTTTTTCCAAAAATAATAAGAATTTGTATTTTAAATTTTAAGTGACTACAAGGAACTTTTTTAGCTTAGTTTGTAAGCAGTTTTGTTATCAGTTAGCTTGTCATGATTAAGTGTAATTCATTCTAAATGATTAATTATAACTGATTGCACTAATATTTATACTTGTTATTAAACATGCCTGGTTTTCACTTGTGTTTTTATTTATCTTTTTACTGTATCATTAACAGATTCCATTGTACAAAATTCCATACTACAAAAGGGCTATTTTTACACTTTTTTTACTAGGCCTCCAAACTGTACAACTTGCTTCCCAGAAATTATACAAATTTTTGGAACATTATAAAGTTTAAAGCTGAATTACAGAAATGGCTCTTTTTTGAATGACCCGAAGGTTGACAAATGTTGAGTTTTGTCTCTATTTTTATGGGACCTGAGAAAAAGGTAGAGCGAACGCAAAATAAGCTTGCCGGTGTAGCTGCGTGAACAGTTTGAATTCAGTTGGTAGATTTCGCGTCTTAGCACCGAACTGCCTATTAAATCACAGGCGCTTAACGTGTAAATGATCATCTATTAGCGACATTCAAAACATTCAGTTGTAAACATTGTATACAACAATTTACGCCTACCACATACAACACATTACAGACTAATGTTTTCAGGTTAGCTAATATAACGTTGCGAGAGAGAAGTGACTCTGACCACAGCTAGCACAGAACTGACCCCCACCACTGACTGAGGCAACCGAGCGTGCCATTACAAAAATAAACCTTCTGTGCACTTCAGAAAACCGGCAAGCTTATTTAGTGTCCCCTCTACAAGAGCAAAGAAAAAACTGTTTTAAGTAAAGTATAAGAAAAGTCTGTAAAACGTGAAATTTGTTAATCCATCACCTTTAATAATTACCAAAACTATAAAATAGGTTATTCAGTTCTTCCAAAATGTATTCTTCAACATGATCTTCTAACTTCCCGGAGGAAAGATTGCTTATTTCTGAAACCATTTTTAAGTCATCTGAGGAAGCTTATCACCCTCATTAATTAGATCTAAGTACAGTCGACTCAGTTTATTGTGCTTTTGTTGCAATATTGATTTAATTTATAAAACGTGTAGAAAAATATTAATATAAAACTTTGTAACTATCATAGAGACATGAATTTTACAAAATTTTAAAAACACGATCTTCAGAGATATTAAGATAATATAAGATAAAAAATAGCAAATCAAACATTTTACTCATTTGTACCTTACTATTATGTTTTATTTTTCATTTATTTTGCGTATAGCCCTATCTAACGCAATGTTAGACGTGCGAGTCTATAATTAATTAAATCGTTAAATCACTTATAAAACTGTCTGCTTATCTGGCCGCACCTTTATATTTCTCTAAAGAAAATAATGTGAATGTATAGCCATAAGAGTGATAAAAATATATTATTAACGTGACTACTAAATTCTTGCCTATTTATTTACCCTATAAAAAGTAAGTTATTTCTCACATTTTATTTTTACTGTGCTTAACCTTCCATTTTCTACACCCATTTAAGCACCGTGCGAGTTTATATTAGTTAAATAACAAACACACCATGTTTACACAAGGTGACACATAAACTGGTCCACGAAACAGTTAGGTATACATTTATATCAAAACAAGCCACTCAACTAAAAACTTACGTTCTTTATTTTAATGGTTTACGATTTCTGGCCAAAAAATTAATAAAAAGTGTAATTTTCACATTTTCCAAGTTTATTTTATTTTTTATTGCTTTCTTACAGAAGAAATTAATGAATTATAAACGTATAATTAATCCATCACCTTTAATAATTACCAAAACTATAAAATAGGTTATTCAGTTCTTCCAAAATGTATTCTTCAACATGATCTTCTAAGAAAAATATTAATTTTCTTAAAATTGTTTTTTAAGAAAGTTTTTTTATGCTCTACAAGATAGGGTAGGTGCCATGTTTGCTGAAATTCTTGGTGAGGCTGTTTTTACGTAAAAAAATTGTTTTTTTAAGATTACGGCTTTAAAATGGATTTCAGCACAAAATTTATATAATAAAAAATTTAGAAAATTTAAGATCCTACAACTTTTATTTCAAACTTTTTGTATAATGTTTAATTTAGCGGTAATTAGCGATTTTCTGTTTTTTTTTCACGAAAACGTGTGAAAAATCGATTTTTTTAAGATTTCGGCCTTAGTATAATGATGCATTTTACGACAAAAGTCGATATAATCAAATTTATAGTAAAATAAATGATCTACAACTATAATTAAAGCATTTTTCTGTACAGAGCCTAGTTTAGCGTAAAAGAGAGATTTTCCGTATTTTTAAGCCACACTGAGGTCGATTTCGTTTGGCGTCTTTCACTCATGATTAAAATAAGGTTATGTTTTTTAAGGTTATTTTTTTGTTTATTTCTAATGTTTTATTACTAATGTTAGGTTATATTGGTCACTATTTGCATTGGCAAAAGAAAGTTGTGAGTGTTTCACACCAGATTTTTTATATTCTATAGAAATATTTTTTTTTAATTTTTCTTATTAGTTGTCATTGCAAAAGCTTTGAGAATGAAATTTTGAAGTTATTGTAACCTGCCTAAGAACTAGCTTAAAAATTTCTTCTGTTACCATAATTAGTAATTATTTAAAGTTAAACTTTTGTGTTTAGTGCAGTAGAGTAGTAATGGCGGATTCACGCAATTCAATTTTGATCGATTAACTAGTGTATAAACAGGAATTTACAGTAGAAGGAATTGTCCAATCAAGTTAAATTTTGATCTGACTTCACACTTGATTCAATAAATATTGACAATATTTATTCAATTGATTGAAGTTGATAGCTGGTCAACTTTTTTGCATTCAATTGTTCCATTAAACAATGTAATGAGCAAGTTGACTTGTAAAAACGTAGCTTCAAATCAATGGCTTGGATAACAGTTATAAATCATAGTTCCAAAACAAAAATACGCAAATAAATAACTTTGTTTTGTTTTACAACTGACTTTTTTGCAATTACGAACCCAATAACGGCGCTTATGAGTGTTTTTTTGCAATTGTTTTTGTGATTTTGCAAATATTTTATAATTAACTACCCAGAATTTTAGAAATTACATTAACGCAAGAACTGATAATTCAATTCTTACCTTCAACTGGTCTCGTGAGAACGAGATTTATCAGTAGATTTCACGTTACTACTTTTTTTTGGTTTATTTAAAATCTCATGAACGTGTTGATCATTGGTGACTACTTTGGGAATGGTGGGTTTCAACGTGTAATAATTTTCCAGACATTAGCTGGCATCATTGATTTTCAACGTAGCACGGTAGCCACTGCGTCTTGGAGATAGTCAGCCGTGTGTGTTTATCTTCTTTTTTTAGTTATGGATGGGCCAAAAGTCACTACCCATCGTAAAGGTACCTAATTGAATACAAAAAACAAGTGGAGTTCTGAAATAACTGAACACTTTTTTGAAGCTGCAGAATTATTTATTACATTCTTTCTTAATTTGTTTTCCATCTTTGTTGGTATATTTCATCAAACGACCTGGGACGCTTAAGCATACTTCTTTACACAGGTGTTTTTTAGAATCTACGTCATCAAAAACGTTGCAAATAGCTTCTGTCAAGTCCTCAATTTGTTTGCGGTTTGTACATACGCCTTATCTTTGACTAAACCTCTAAAGAAGAAATCCATTGTTGTGAGGTCAGGAGATCTAGGTGGCAGTACTACGGACCCTAGCAGTTCAATAATTTTCCCACCAAATACCTCCTCAACATAGTTTTGCAAAGCTGTTGCGTAATGCGATGGAGCTCCATCATGTTGAAAGTAAACTGAGTTGAAGTTGTGGTAGGTTATGTATAGCGCCGAAGTGGCATAAGTTATCAAAATTTTCCGGTATTTCTCTCCAGTTACTGTTCCATCAAAGAACCAAGCCCCAATTACCCCCCAGGGTATGAGATACCACCCCAAACGGTAACAACAGGTTGATTTAACTGCCTCTCAAGAACAATTCTATGGTTTTCTGTATACTAACAGGTACAGTTGTGTCTGTTGACATGGCCTCATCACTCCAAATTCTCTTAGAAAATCAAAGCAAAAACTTCAGTAAATGCTTAGAAAACTAATTCATAAATTATGTAAACCCTAATTTCAAAACCAATAATTTTCCTTCTGGTTCTATAATATTATAAAATCGATACATTACCCACGTTACTGGTAAAATCTTCAAACTTCAAAAGCAGTGAGTTAGAATGGTATTCGCTTGCACTGAGAATGCGTTTATAAATGAATATTTACAACTGTTATACATTCATTCGGAGATAATAGTAATACACGTAGTGTTAGAATGTGGGTACCAGTTCAAAAGGTGGCTGCATTTAATAAACAATCTGTTTGTAACATTATATTTTATTGGTTGTGTCATATCACAACCCACGTATATGCATGTACACGTGTACTCTGCCTGTCGATCGACACATTATTAGTCCCACAGTCGTTGACTGAAAGGATCTTTTTGAGAATTATTTATTGTAAATTTTCAGTGATTATAATTTAGAATGCAATAACGAACTATATCCATAATGTGATCTAAAATGTCTGGAATTAAATCATCAACATCTAACATGCTAACCGTGTCATAGTGTAGGCCTATATGACAGGAATGGTTGCTTTATTTGATCACTTGACGAGCGAATAATGATCAACAGTTCTTAATAGGTTATCATTGTTACGAAGTTCAATAAAAAAAATTTCACAGAAAATAAAGTCGCGACTTAATTGTAAACAATGGTAAGCATAATGTCATCAATCAATGTATGAAATATGTACGACAGGTCTGAATCTGAATCGTACGACTGATGTCACATTATAATGCACATTTTTTTGGTGTCATTCTAAAATTTATTTTCGTTTTTAAAAGTCTTATTCTCTTATCAATGAAATCATCCCATTCGTTTTTTTTTTAATCTCCATTCATCCATTGTTTTGCTGGCCTTTCCATTTCTCCCCTGGGGTTCAGTTTAATACTCAAATGAGCCAGCTGTTCCATTCCTTGGATACAGGTGTTCAAACTACAACTTTTTGCGTTCAAAGATAATTCGATCAGAACAAAGAAAAGAGAAAAAAGGGGTATACAGCAAAACACTCTTGCGTATGGTAAAGAAATTATGGGAAATGTCAGCAAGAAGTAGCCTATAAGGATAATGCAGTCGTGAAGAGACATTCTGGAGAACTATTTGTTGGATATCTAGATTAAACCACTTGAGGATTGAAGCAATCTGGGTAAAGGTAGGAAGGCTAAACAATGTGTGGGATGAAAAGAAGACATTGCTACAGTAGCTATAGTATAAATATTTTTATGAACTGAATTACCTGTGATTAGACATAAAAATGATTTTAATTCTTATTTCCATTTTTCTGTTTACAGGTAAGAACGAGTATTTTGCAAATATTTGTAATAGAACACCAACAGGTAGATTTCTAACACATATATAACTTATTAATTCTCTACATTTTTTTAACGTTTAACCGAAAATATACTTGAATTTTTTTCATTTAAAAACCGATTTGATTCTTGAATGAACTGGCTTTCCTGAAGAAAATCCCCTTTCGCTGTTTACACCTTATTGTATTATTTCAAAAAAGTCAAGTTATACCTCTCTTTTGAATGATTTACAATGTAATTATCAACAAACTGTGAATTTCTTAAAACCAGATACTGATGAAGCTTTTGTAGAACTACTGCATTTCATTTAAAAAATTTAACCTTAGTGTTCTTTCCTTATACTCACACTAGTGTTTTTTGGCTGGCCAGTGGTGTAGTGGTCAAAACAACTGGCTTCTACACTAGGCGTCCAGGGTTCGATTCCCAGTCAGCTCTGGCAGTTATTCATCACTAATTTTTATCTACTACCCTTCGGTATTAATAATTATTTGTAAAACAGTCGTAAAACAAAAAAATGTTATAACCTAATATTATAAAGTTTAAATATTCTACTTCCTGTAATATTTTATTGCATTAGCGGCAAATATATTATTTTATATACTTTATTTTATCAACGATAAAGGATACAAATTAAAGAAACAAAATTTTCTAAAATACGTAGATGCAAGACTAATAACAAAACTTTTTTTAAGGCAGTTAAAATGTACCAATTAAATTTTTAATGGTACTCGAGCAGAAACATGTACGAGCAAAAGCTAAATAATAAATATTATTTTCCGTTTTCATCACAAAACAAAGCTACTAGTTGCTATTTACCCTGAAGTAAAAAATCAA
This sequence comes from Catonia carolina, assembly GCA_035578175.1. Lineage (NCBI taxonomy): Eukaryota > Metazoa > Arthropoda > Insecta > Hemiptera > Achilidae > Catonia > Catonia carolina. The sequence goes on along the minus strand of JAQMRL010000001.1, from coordinate 304,516,250 downwards.
TTTTATAAATTTTTTGTCGTTTTAGTCCAATGATTGAAATAAAAATCGAAGATTTAAATTTTGGGTCACCTTTTATTTTTATCCTCCGTTTTATGTCCATACCTTTTTAACCCATGCCATTAGCATTTTAGTTATATGGATTATGATTATGAATACTTTTATTTTGAAGTACAAACTACAAAATACAGTATCTGTCAAAAGTTTAAGGACACCATGAATAAAATACAAAATTTATATTGTCCTTACAAAAGTTTTCCTGCGATTTTTCTGTAGCTTAAGTCACTTTTCCCCATGCCAACAATTTGCCACTTCACACTGGTATTCACTGACTTGCGGCCCATTTTCAGATTTTCAAGTTATGAAATTAACCTAAAACTCGCTACGTATAGTAAACTTAATAATATAAATGGTGGGAATCAGTTGTTTCGTTAATGCTAGCGCTCCTAAAATCCCGATTGAATAGCAATGGCTATTTGAAATAAATACGGTGACAATTACGAACACAAGCAAAGTTAGATAAACGGATATTTTATCTGCAAACAGAGTTAAAAAATGATGCATTCAATCCCGGAACCAAGATATGTTTGTTTTTTCTTGTTAAACAAGGAGGCACGCTTAAAGTGCCTTTCCTGCAAGCCTACACACACACATACCAAAATTAATTAGTCTGAGTGTAGCCATTCGAAAGTTATAATTTTTTAAATTAAAATTTGGCCTACATTTTATTTTTTTTAACAAAAAAATACAATAAAATTTGTTCTATAAAAGAGAGAGTCGAATGTGTGCTGAAATACTACTAATTTTAAGGGCTATTTGGCTAATGTTTTACATTATACCTATATTTTAGCAACAAACCCAATAATGTGAATAATTTTGGACGAAACCCAATAATGTGAAAAGTAGCGGTGTCCTTAAAATTTTGACAGACAGTGTTTCCTCAAATAACACATTATTTACCAACAATGCACTTTAAATTTAAAAAACTGTCCTGCAATAATATCCATAATTTATTTTCGTCAGCAACGATAGCATGATATTTTTTCGTTCGTTATGAGATTTTTGACAATCACAAAATACACTCAAGAATCTGTTGAAATAATTTAATTAATTATTTTAGTTTTTAATTTAATTTTTTATTTGATTTTTTTAAAACGATTATTGGACAGGCGTTCAAAATTATTTCGAAAGAATATTATATAATTCGTACATATTGGTGAAATATAAGACCTTTGTGGATTTACGAAATACATTAATGTGACGTTCTTTTACACCTTGACAAAGGAAACTCATTCAGGTAATACACAACAAAATACTAGGCCTACTGTCTTAACAATAACACAATGTCCTACGTCACCATCAGCACATAACACAACGACGCACTCTAACGTACCTAACGTAGCAGATAAAATAACAAAATACCTTAATAATTTTTTTAACATTACATTTCAAACACATACAAAACCGGATGTACGCAGATGCAATAATTGCGATAAATACCAAGATATCCGTGGAGAAGTGTTATGCGCTGATTTTCTAGAGATATCTTTTCCAAAGGAACTAGAATCAGGTTCATATTTATGAAAGCTAGCATGTGGCAATCGTGGTTGCAATACTCACAGTTTCAGTGTTTAATTTAAAACCCTATGGAAGATTAAGCAATAATATAATCTTAACGATATCGATATTTTTCTTGTTCTAACAGCATCATACATTCATGAGTATCGATTTATGTGTGTTTCGTAACTGTAATCAATAAATAGTCACGTGTGATTTTAATGGTTTTTGTGGTACTATGCAAAGATTCAGTTGGTTTATATTTCATTTTCATTTTGGGTATTTTGAGAACCTGGGATTTTATATTAACATAATTCAATAATTTTCAAATAAATGGTTAATCTAAACTTATCTCGTTTTAAACTTATTCTCATTTTGTTAAGTATCATTTTTATTTATTTATTTACTTTTGCGGAATGTAAATAAAAATGATAAGAAAAATAACAAACAAAAGGTGGCTCTTTTTAAAAACAGAAATTTTTAAAAACAGACTTGACCAAGTGACTTTTACACGACTACGAATTGGTCACACTAAACTGACACACAGTCACCTCATGACGAAACAAGACTCTGTTTACTGTAGACACTGCAACACGAAATTAACTGTCAAACATATTCTTGTGAAATGTCCTACCTTGAACACTATACGGACACAATTTCACTTACCAGACAATTACAAAGATTGCGTTAATCACACACAGTACACAATGACACTATAGTTCATTCCAGTTAAGTTGTCAGTAGATTCATTGGTGTGGAATGTGGCACGGCAACTGCTCATTGGTTGTTTGTGTTTAACACAACAACCGTTTCACTTGTAGGCTGCTGAATCACGTACGCCTGTACATGCAATTATATCAGTTTTGCTTCTGCATTCGAATAGTGTAGTACCTACTACATAGTCGTGTTAATATTAGTGTTAATTCTTATTATAATAGTATTTGTGATATTTTTAAACGTATGATACTAATATTAGTAGTAGGGGACTATTCGTCCTCGGCCAACCTTGACCCCTGGGGGGGGGCTTGACCCCATCACGATGCAACATCATGTTCGACACACCTCCCATATGGCGTCATGCGACACACCTCCCATATGACGTCAAGTAATATTATTGCACAATGTGATGCAATACAATATGTTAAAATCGATTGACGTCGTCGCCGTCATAATAGTAATAATTTGCAACACCACACCCTCCCTCTACAAGTGATAGACACGAGGCGTCGTAGTGGCAAACCCGCCAACCTGGCATTATTTTAATAGCATACGCCATTAGACAGACACCACTTATGGAGCGTGACGATAAGTGTATTACTCTTGAACAACAATCGTGGTGTGTCATTATTAATACGCTGTTAAAGCATGATGAGATTTCCTATGACATTGATACATTACTCCATTTGGCACGACATTCATGCGGATGTACACTGTACTTGGCATACATCAAAAGGCATGAGTTTAAAAACAAGAGACGATTAGAGACGATTGAATACAAGCCGGTGTCCCTCCACCATACTATAGACATGACCTTACGAGATGGTTGGGAACACCGTACGCTTAGAGTGTTCGCAAGCGAAAATGCCGCCTATTCGTATTGCAATTATTCATATATGAATTATTACAAGAAAAGAATTTTGGAGGAAATGTCAAGCGAACTCATTTAAACAGAGAACTTTTTACAGGCACAAGCACATGTAATTACATGTTATGACACAGGATATGGAACATAAAAATGAACATCACAACTTTAGCATAAAAAGATTTATTTATAATAATTTTAAAAATAAAGTTTTTGTTTATTAAACAGAGCTAGTTTACTTTTTTTCAATACCAGTTTAACAAATAATTTATGTCTTAAATCCATTTTAGGATTATGTTGTTTTTTTCTAGAAAAATATATGAGTCTTTTAAAATCATTATAATTAAAACATATCATTGCATAACAAACAGTTCTTTTTCAACGGACTAGGACCATCAAAATCGTCACTACAATCTGAATCCTCACGCCACCAAAAATGTTCTTCACAACGTTGTTGGTCTGTACCTTTTTCACTTTTCACTATGTTCACATTTAACCAAATAGTTTTGTTGCAATTTGATTTATTGTCACACCACCAATGAAATAAAATTCTTACGTTTTCATATGCGCAAACTATTCCAACTGCATGGAGAAAACCACACTTTTTTATTCCATCTAAACGATATGTGGCTCTGAGTTGTCCTAATCGTGGACACCCAGTTGATTCTATGTCGATAATCACCACATCTTCCGATTTTACAAACGGTTTTATCCACCTAATTTTTTGTTGACCCTTCACATAGATTGTTCCCACAGAAATTTTTTCAAATATTTTAGATACTTCATTTATATCATGAATACCACAGTTCCAATCTAACCCATGATGCACATTACGTAACCACGTCGCCATTTTCTGCATTTTTTTTGATAAACCAGAAAACGGAAACGGAGGTTTGAACAAGTAATGAGCATTTAACGTTTTCCCATGATCGCAGGAAACAATCGCCAGCTCTTTGAATATAAATTTTTTATTGTTACCTAGGAAGCCTTGCACATCACAAAAGTACTCCATGATATCTATAAACCGAATGATTTTTTCGTATTAAAATCACACTATTTATAATCAATATTGCTGCCTTACTGAACGGAAAAACAGGGCATTTTTTCCATGTTCGTAGAAGAATTATGATGAATAAATGCAACTTTTTTAAAACAAATTTATTGAAATATTTTATATTACAATATTTTTCTAACACTGCCAGACAATGGCGTATATTCTACAATATTATCATGTAAAATTAAACAATATGCAGTAGTGGAAGCCGGCACGTTATCGCCGAATTCAAATTCTATTCTAATGTCAACAGAACCAACTTTGAGTGTTTCATTCTGTTTCGAGCAGTCCAAAACGATGTGTGGCATTTTCCCCAAAAACGTTGACTTATCCAATAATGGTTGACAGCTGCCATCGTTAATAAAATAATACGATTGTTGAAAATCGGTGTACATGCGGTACATTATAGATGTATTGCCCTGTAGTTGATCGTATGGATAGTATTCCGAGTTCAGATACAATTTTATATTGGTTAATTTACATAAATCAAAATGTGAATTGTTTTTATGCATATAATTTTTACGATCCGTTTGAAACGCTATGATTACATATCTAGGTTTTTCCAACTGGCTGCTTGTTTTCACCGCCCACACCAAGTTGCGTGATTGTGGTAATGTGGGATACTCATAGAGCTGCCATTTTCGAAATGGGATGGTGATGGGCACATCTGATTGTACTGTTTTGAGTAGCGGTAATCTGTAGGTGTCTGATACGTTTATGAAAGGCAATCGCCAAATTAATTTATCCAATTTCACTTTAGAGTGAACCGCTTGATCGGAGACAAATGTGGCGTTATTATCGTTTGACGATCGTATCAATACCAATTCCTGTTTAACGTTCAATATTATTCTCTTATAATCCTCAAAGATACCCATGATCAATTTGAGAGGGATGCAATATGAAAAAGCCCCGTCCCCTGCAACTTCTAGAGTGGAGGTGTCATATGAAATTCCCGCGTTCTGCAGTGCGTGCTTCTCTGCGTAGCGGATCGATAAGAAGTTTTTCAATAGTGTAGTTATCCCGGGGTTTCGAACATGATCAACTTCGGTTCCCCCGATTTCATAACGAATCTCATCAAACAGAAAGAGCATAGCGTTGTTTATCAGTTTACAAGCGACATTTGGTTTATCTGTATTATCGGTTAATTTACCCTCAATATACAAATAACTATCACAGGGCAATGTGTAAATATCCTGTTGGTGAACGGGGATACGTATTTCATCACTATTGTTTAACGTTGTTGAAGCGTATGTGGTTAATGTGTGAAATTCATGTCGTGTGATTATTTCGTCGTATACCGCTTTTTGAGCAATATCGAGTACATAACCACCATCACCACCCATTATGTGTTGAATCCTAACGATTTTAAAAATTGTTTGTTACGTCGTGTAAGTTGTTTCATTCGCCAATTACCGACAACTGTGCCCCCGCCAGATTTAACATCTCTTTTTATGGTGGACACAGACGGCACCATTGATTTAACATTTTCAATCACTAATCCCATGACGTAAATGTAACGAAATTGATATTGATTCTTTTCTGAAATTCACCAATTTACCGTTTTGATCTTCTAATCTCACATTTATATGAGATAGACGGCTGGTGTTCACTGGGAAATATATTATATTTTTCGGTGCTTCAATAATTTTAAATCCCGCTCCAACCGATGGGAAAAACTCGTATAAGGTGTGACTCTCTTTACCGTCTCTATAAGATCCGTGAGCGATGTTGCATACAACTCTTATCACGTTCACAGGAAAAATGTTCACTATATTAGGAGAATGATGCCATTTATTGGCTTCTAATATACCCGTATCGAACCCCAATATCGCACCAATTGAATCAGATTTTGTAAAATCAACCGTTTCGCTGCAAAACAACTCGGTGCGCATTGTTGAATTATTGGCTTTTAGAATAAATTTAAAACCCTTTATTGTGTTTTGAACTGATTTCTTTACATAATCTTGAATGTCTTCAATTTCATATGTGCCTTCTGGTATGATGATCTCGCTTATTTTGTCACCAAAATAGAATTTATCGTTAAGTCCTGATTCTATATTTGGAATAGAGTTGTATGTCATTAAGGTAACCAATCCTATTTCATATGCATCATCTTTAAGGTCAATCGCTGGAAAAATATCATACCCGATTGATGATTCTTGAGCGTTTAAGGAGAAAAGCATTGTCTGTACAGATTATCGAGACACAAATGACCGCAGTTTACCGTGTTGAAATGTTGCCGTTTCGCGTAATTGTAATGGATTACATTAGCCGCCCCCCGATCACCGCTTTTAAAATATTTCTGTAGTTCCAACGGCGGTCGCAGATTACCGAAACTATCGAAATAATTGATGTCATTACCATGTTTACAATAGGAAACCCAATGTGTACCCCCTCCATTACTTCTATCCAAATTAACAATTCCACTCTCATTTTTACGTATAGATTTCGGTAAACAATCACGCATAAATACACCTCTGAAATATTTTATTTTTAACACATACACCGCATAATATTCCAGTTCAAAGTTTGTTAACGCTCGGTTTGGAATTTTATCAATCACCTCCGTCGAGTACATCTTCTTTTTCTCGATGAACGTTTTTTTTTCTTCTAATTAACCCACTCCCACTTTTCGGCCACGGTTTTATATGCAATCCACGGCCAGACTGATTAACATGATTTTGTAAAGCACGCATTAGTTTTCTTTTCACACCACTGCCACCTTTATTTTTACGTCTTCTTTTTTTACATTTACTCGATGACATACCTCCACCAAATTTGCTTTTTAATTTCATAATATTAGTTACCGCCCAAGCCGATGCTTTTTCTCCTAAACTAGCGTCTGGTGCTTTAACACGTTCCCAAGCTCGATCTGCCAAAACACGATCTGCGTTTGCACGACTTGTGTTATCACTGTACGTTGAATACGCAATGTCATGTTCTTTACATGCCGCATCTAATTTATTTATTCCCGGATCTCCTCTTGCCAATCTTTTTTTCAATTTTGTACCTGGCCCACAATATTGATAACCACCCGGTAGATGTAGCTCTATCGGCAGCGCATCAATTGTTTTATTTAAAATTGCGCCCGGTATTGAGGCGATTTTACTAAATATGCCTGCACCTTTGTGTACACGTACCATTTTAGTGACTGTCCATTTATATTATTCACAATTTCAATTTATACATCATATAATGTTGTTAAATCCGATGCTGGAAAGGTGAAAAAATAGTTCAAAAATTGTTCTAGAGTATCTTCACCGCGCATATATTTTTCATGTATGTCCTGCCACTTTTTATAGAAGATGTCCCAAGTCGGGGGTGTCTGTTTATTTAATTTCACGACATTAACATATATTGGAAACATAAATAATTTCAGCGCGGATAAAATAGTTAATGCATCATCTACACCTACCGCCTCGCCCACATTACAGGCTCGTTTTTCCTTAAAATCGTAATCTCCCTCATGTGTTGACGCAATCGGATTATGTTTTCTTCTAACACTAGTTATATGCCTGCCGAATTTATCCACCGTCATTATGATAGTGATTGTAAAAACGACTCACCACCCCCTTTTATTAAACCAGCTTCACGTAATTCTTCAATAATTGAATAAATTTCGTTTGTGTGCGCATTGTTACCGGCCCGCTGAGAAGCTACCAAGTATCGTAGTCGTTCAACCAGCTCATTCGGATCATCCCAATAGGTGTAATCAATTTTGTTATCACTTAATAACATCCCCCTCCCAACCGGTGGAAATAATCGAGAAATAATAAAACGATATTTAAACCCTCTATTGCTTTTAATTGTTCCAGCGGGAAAAGTTAAGTGAGCGCTTGTAGCTTTCAATATATCGCGGTATTTTATTAAATCTTCTTTAGTGTAATCATCGTCATATATTACTCTCAAAAATATTAGCTTAAACAATCCTTCGGTACCCCTGTAATTTATTCCATTAATTCTAAACGTATCGTCTTTCATTTCAATGATGGAATTGCCTAATTTCCAATGATGACCATCAAATGTTGGTCCATATGTCGTATCAACCTCTTTTTGGTGATCTTTTATTAATTTAATAAAATATTTTTTCGCCAACTTCCCAGTAAATCGGTTTTCCATATATTTTCTTAATATTTTATCATCTTCCACCTGATTAGAAATTGAAGGTTGCTCGGATGCGGATTGGTTGTCGTCGGTACCGCTTTCAGGTAATGGAGTCTCTGTCGCCATTCTTTCCTCTTCGGTAATAATCGGTTCTTGTTTCATAGGCAACTCGGTAACTGCTTGTTTTTTCACCACGATATCAGTCCTAGATTCCTCATCATTATCATCCATCATTTTTCGAGCTTTGCGTTTGTTTCCTCTTGTAGCATATTTTCTTGCAGTTTTCTTTTTTCTTTTTTCACAGTCATCATCATCATCACCCCAACCCTCTTCTTCAACGTCTACTGGTTTTTTGTCTAAAAAAGTGGTGGTCTCACCTTCTCTTTTAACCTCTTTTTCAATATCTCCTTGTTTTCGTTTAACCTGACTATTTAATTGTAGTTCTATATTTTTCAATGGTTCCAAAAGCGGTTTGAATTGTTGATCATAAAAATCTTGTTTGATTAATTTATTTTTCACCAAATTTCTATGTTTCTTTTTAATGTTATCTCGTAACGCTTTAATCGCAGCAGTCACCTTTTCACGCTCCATCTTTATCATGCATTGAATTAAATTTATCGGTATCCTCAAATTTATAAAACCTATCAAATCCGATTCTATATCTACCGCTGTTAAGTTTTCGCTCCTTATCGATAACGAAAAACCCATATGCGTCCGATTTCCAAGCGTTACCACATATATGTTTAAATTTTTCAAATGGCATATCGGTGTTTACATTATCTGAATAAACATGGTGTAAATTACGGTCATCTTGTTGAAATAAAATAATGAAATTAGCATTGTCGCGCACCAACTGTTTAGGAATCGAGCTGTAGGTTTGTGTTAAATAGAATGAATCAATATCACTGTGCCGCCCCATGGTGAAATAATTTCTAATATTATTTTGACTTTCACACGATATATCATCAAAAATGAATATCGAATTCGGTTGTACATCGTTTGTATGCGGAACTTCTTCATTTTCGGTGAATGGATAGTAATTTACTTCTTCAATATTCTGTAGTACACACTCCAGTAGTTGATATTTCGGTTGTTTTAACGTTTTTGAAAACACGTATACATTTTCAAATCTAAGTCCCTTCGGTTGAAACAATAGATTAAAAATAACATTCGTTTTACCAGAATTTGATGGACCGCAAATTATACAGCGAAAATTATCGGGTAACAATGAACTATGTTTAGTTTTCTTCTTCCCCCCACCGGTCAAAATATTATCAAAATTAATAATAGGTATTTTTTCCCTCTGTTTAACTGTGCTCAAAGCCATTGTTAGACAATATTTGTTGATGAAATCCAAGAATCATGTGTTTTATCAAAACCCAACCACCTGACTAAAACTTTGTCTCCTTTTCTACGCAACACTTTTTCAACTAAGTATACATCTGGATATTTAACTTTTACCATTTCTTGTTCATAGAATCCGCCTTTTATAAGTTCGCCTCTATAGTCTTTCAAAATATACGTTATGGGATTAGTGTGTTTGATTTTTGCCACGGTGAATATTTCATTGGAGAAATTCTGTTCATACCCCTTTGCAAATACACCCTTATACTTACTGATTCTCACATGATCGTTTAATTTAAATTTTGGTTTACCAGTCGGTGGATAGTATTTTTTTCGAATAGCATATATTCTTTTCAATACCTTCCCCTCGTTCTGCCTGTTAACGTCTTTAGGTCGCATTCCGATGATTCTATGCACACTGTTGTTATATCTATTCAATAAAGTGTCCAATTTTTCTACCCACCCGTATGTACCTTGCTCAGTGAACATTCTCCACATCATATTTTTCAACGTGCGATTAAATCGTTCTACAATGGATGCTTTTTTTTCAGAGTATGTGTAGTAATGATTTATATTATATTTTTTAAAAAGTGTCTGTACGGATATATTCAACCATTCCATACCCTGATCAGTTTGAAAATGATTAATTCGATTATTTTTCAAAATAGGTTCCAACGCCTTCACAATGTCACCGCCAGTTTTTGTTTTCAACGGAATAGCGTACGCAAATTTTGAGAAACAATTGATCACCGTCATAATGTACCGATATCCTCTGTTGAATCGGGCAAATGGGATGACTTCTACTAAATCCGCTTGGTAAAGATCATTGATTCCTTTAAGTTCAACATATCGTCTTTTGAAATTGATTCTTTTCTGTTTATGTAGTTCTTGTGCAACAACAGCACGCACACTCATGTTGAAAAAACTGGACTCACACCAATAAACAACCCATTTTTATTCAGTACTGCATGGCATATATATTTTATTGAATCTTTTAATACAATTATTACATGTTGGTTTATGTGCAATCTTTATTCGAGTGATTAACAATAAAAAAGTATACAATAAATTGATTAATATTAGTATAAAATCGGTAGAAATATGATAGTGATATACTATGGTTTCATAAGCATTATTTTTTTTTAACTTTAAAAACATTGATTTTGAATTTTCAATAATAGTTTTTATATGATTATATAACGGAATCGTTATTAACTCTTCATTTACCGAACACCGATTTAATTTGTACGTATCGTGAAAAAAACAAATTTCATTTGTCATGTTCAATCTTGATAGATGATACCATATACGAAATTTTGTGGAAAAATTTTCTAGATTCGCATGATAATCCATTTGAGATAGTACACATTTTTCAATATGTAAAATTGCATCGGAGTCTGTTCGGTTTTCACCAACCCATACCGTTGATGGTAGACTATAATTTTCTGCCATCATTACATGAATTTGAACAAACACAATAATTAGACATGTTACCATATACGCCATTGTCATTGAACTAAATGTTATGGATCATAGCTAAAAGTTTTTATTTCAATTTCAATGGGCTAATGTTGAATTTTGAGAGTAGATCTTTAAAATTGTTCAACAGCATAGTATTGTAACATTTTATACCGAGTGCACCGAGTACATTTTTACCTGTGGTTATTAATTTTTTACTAAATTCATTATATTCATAGTACTTATTTCCCTTAAAAAAATAAATATTACCATTAAAGTGGCGGTATGATGACTCGATTCCGGGTGGTATTGTATTTGCAAACAAATCAGACATGCTACCAAAGTGTTTAGCATGGAAATAACATTCATCGATTTCAACATAATTTACATTATCGAATATTAAATATGTTTTACCTGTGTTAGTGTTAACAACTGTGTTCACATGACTGTTGTTGGGAATATTGAAAATGGAAATCGGTTTTGGATAACCGCTTACCAATTGTAAAGTGTTAATACTGAACATATATATATAATTATTTATGATCATCACAACATCCCCGTTAGGTCTTTGATAGGTAGCCGAAATATGCTTAACAGATTTTGGTATAAATGATAACCAGTCTGTGATTAAAAATGGTTTAATATTATTCGGCGAGAGATCATCATTAGTTGTTAAATCAAAATACCATACCCATTTATTATCATACATTACATATAATCGGTTATTAATAATTGAAAAATGTTTTAAATTTTCCAATTTACACAAATCAATTGAATGAATTTCTTCCACGTCTGATGATTGGGAAGATTGCTGCACCACTGTTGCTTCTTTCGGAGTTGGTGTAGACGGAGGTGACGGTTTTCCATAAGCAAATTGAACTGCTTCAATATCGTCAGTAGCTAATACCAATTGGTTTTCAGAATATAATGCATACATAAGCGAGTCTTTATTTTGCGAATGCTCAAAACCTAATCCATGCCCGATTTCATGTAGTAAAACAGTATACAAACTGCTTTGCTCCTTGTTGCTTACATCAATTTCGGTGGACCAATTTTCATCGGCATCGATATGAATTTCAACAACAGATTCGGGAGATGTAGGATAATACGCATGAGCCAATATAGATCCTTTACCATCAAAGGGAAACATGCATTTATCTTTATTATAATCTTCAAATTTATGTTGTAAACGTTTGAACGAAATTAATATATTAGGATGTGTTTTATTTTGCGTAAATGTTAACCCCGAATGCATTGCCCACTGTTCAAACGCTCTCTTTGTTACACTAAGTACGTCGGCGGGGGCTAGGGCAAAGTGCCAAGTTAGGTTTCTATGCTGCCACACAACCGGTTTTACACTGTAATATGCAATAATATCACTAACACCACACCTAGGTTTTTTCATTAACTCTATTACATCATCGGATATGAATCCATTAGTAATGTTTAATTTATAAAATTCTTGGAACATGTTCAATGACGACTGGAAACTTACATCATCAACCAGATTGTCCTTGCTCATAAAGCCATATTTTTGTAGGTAATTTAATGCAATCGTACGATTTGCATTAATATTATGCGCATAAAGCGCTACTAGGAAAAGATATACTATCACTTTCATGATTCCAATTACACTAAAAAATAAATTAATGGAAACACATTTTTATAGGTTAAAAAAATTAAATCAACAATTTAACAATTCTTTTATTGATAAAAATAATTACATATAAGTTTTACAAAACAGTTGATTTATACAAGTATATCAAATATTAGCCATGGAAAAAATGGTGCATCTTTTAACATTTTTTCAATATTACAAAAACAAACAGGATTTACAAATTCAACTAAAACATTTTCACATTGTTCACTACCATTATGGTTTATGTAAAAATTTGCAGATTCATGTTGTTCGATATAATATGCTAATTGAACACTCAATTCATATGCTGTTTTTATCTCACCGCCCGACACTAGTTGTATTAACCACTGAGTGGAAGAAACATATGAGCCACAATCGCACTCCATGATTCCTTGTAATCGACTAAATTCAATAAATCAGTTTTAACCCTTTTTTGTAACCCCTCCAGTTATTTAATTATGTAAAATTAGTGTTTTATTTAAGTAAAAGCACTGCTACTAAAATATAAACTATTAGATAAACCTCTTTCTAAAAACCCTACTCAATTATTAATTGAATAATGTCCATACGCGATTGTGTGTATGTTATCATTTTGTATTATTCGTTTATCATCATATCTACTTAAAGCGAATTTGTTGCACTCCACGGTCGATACGATATGCTTTCTAGATTTAAACAAATACATTTTCCTGTAATTAGCTTTATCATGTCGTTCATCTTTTATTTTATTTTTTGAAAACAAACAATTTTTATAGTCTTCGAACAAAATATTTTTTTTTACTACATTTTTTTTAATACCTTTTGCTTTTTTCACCACAATTTCTTTGTCCGTTAAGTAACGGAATGAGTACAATTTTGAGCGTAATCCTACAAATTCAATTATTGGTATACCATTACATTCATCCTTAAATTTACCCATTACCTTTTTATTATTTTCCGAATATAAAGCATGGTTTTTCGGATAGTCTGATAAATCGAAAAAAGTATTTAAATGCGGATCATTTAAATCATTATAAAGATCGTCAGTTTTCACTTCGTAAAAGAGGCTATCAGTATCACTATACAATAAACTTAAATTGTCTCCATAATACTGTTTCATAATATCATAATGAAAAAAATACATCAATTTTTTGCTAAGTTCTAACACTGTAAAACCTACATAAATTGGTTTATTTAATATCACTTTTAATTTGCTTAATTGAACTGCGCACAGGTTTTCATTGTAAATTATTCTATCTTTAAAATTTATTTTATTTATAGATTTTTGCAATTTTCGCGGACAACTAATTAGTTCTAGATTTATATGTTTTCTAACATTTTCCATGGTTTTTCCAAAAACCGAATTGTTAAGAAGTTTGTAAAAATCTTTTTCAAACGCGTTATTGGCAACGGCTCTTTTCTGTGTGTTAAACAACACATAAGGTTTCATCCAATCCCGCTGGGCAAATTTTAATATTCTATGGATTTTTTTTAATTTAAGGCCATGTGTTATGGCCTGTTTTAAATTGCTAAAATGACAGACGTAGTTTGTTTTCGGTTCAAGCGTGTTAATTAATTTTTTTTGTTTCGAACCCGGAGGAAATTTATTTTCTGGGAAAAACGGTAAATCATTATCTAAGTCATGTAAACTCTCTGGATACTCTACATCAACTTCGAGTATGTAACCAGTTTCCCCATCATCCGGTTTTGACATTACATCGAAATTTTTCACCGATTTCACCCATTCAAATTTTGAGTATGGTAAATGATTGCTTAATGCATATCCATACAAATTATTTGCATCGATATATGCTAAATAACTGGTTGGTTTTGTTGGATCATATGTTTCTGATACATATTTATTGTTGGCTATCGCATGACGTTTAACGCACATTGAGATTCCACCACGGATTCCTTTTTCAATCATCAAATGCATATCAATATCGGTCAATAACTCTAGCTCAATTTCTGTGAAATATAACATGGCATCAAAACTGAATCCGGGAAGTGTGTAATAGTGAGCACAATCCAACTTATATGAATCTACGCACAATTTTCTAAAGGACTCGAAAATATCAGCTAACAGCAAAGTGTCAATCTTTAGATATAATTTACTATATTCCCCTAACGTTTTAATTTTAAAATGGTTCCATACATTAATAGCATGCTGATAATCATTTTCTGATATATTTTCACCTGTTAATTTACTGTAAAATTTATCTAACGGCGGGAGTTCTGTCTCGTTTAACCGTTCAATAGAGTCGGTGTATTCATACGGGTAAACACCCTTTCTGGTTACATAGCTTATATCATCAGGGTAAAAATATTTTCGAATATGGTGAAATTGATCATTTGGTAAATTCTTTGCTAAAGCATCGAGCGGATAATTAATGAATTTATAGGAATCAAGAAACCTTAACAAAATCCCGTTGGCCGTTCGTTTAGTAAACGAAACGAATTTTTCAGTCGAGTTTGGGATTACGTTTATGTTTTGTATATCACAACCCAATTGTCGAATTATAAAATGCGCATCATAGTTAGCACCATTATGAAGAAATATAGGTAAAAATGTTTGATTTCTTCGTTTCAAATTACAGTTGTGACATAAGGCTGCACGATATTTACCTGTTAGATGACAATGATCACGTTGGGGTTTCATTGTCATTGAAAATTCTACATTACACATTTCACAAGATGTTTTCGACTCAAATGAGACTATATCTTCTTCAGTCATTTGCATTTCTACATTTAATTTACTAAATTCTCCTACTTTATTAGCAATATTTATGACGTATTTCATAAACACTTCAGCCGCATCTACCCCTTCGTATACATACGGATCTAAAGGTAACTGACATTTTAATTCGTCAGGCAGCATATCGTTGACCACTAAATAACAACAAAAGCTGAACGGAATATGGAGATCTGTGTCAGTTGTATATGATAAGTTGTTCTTATTCATTTTATGACAGGTATGTAATGGTGCTAATGCACATTCAAAGTCGGCATATAATACAATGGGCAGGGGAAATTGATAATGATAATTTTTGAATTTAAGAATGGGTTTTGTGCCATCTAACGTTAATTCGGGCATTTTTACCGCAGTTGCCTTATGTTCCCCACAATTTTTAATATGATTTTTAAAATTTTTATCATTGCTAAAATGTATCAAACAACGATCACATATTTTTTATTTTGCGTGACTTTTTGTAATCTGAGATCGAACTAGCTTCGATAAATTTTTAATGTAGCAATAGTGTGTTTTGCCCTGTTCATTTTTTAATAATAACAAATTAAAATGTTGTTTTCGTTTAACTTTACTCAACCTTTTGGGGATAATATCATTATCCAAAATACCATAAACATTAATCGAAACATTATTGTTTTTTTCAAAACGATTAATCTGATTCAATGGTGTTGGAAAATCAATACCTTCAAAATTAAACATGTTTAGACAATTATTATAATGATATGAAATTCTCTCAGGATGCGTGCATTTAACAACCGAACAGAGAATTGCCCATTTAAAACACATTTCATCATTTACATTTTGACAATTGCAAAAAAGAAAGCAATAATAAATTATTTATTATTGCTTTCTTTTTTGCAATTTCTAGCGGTAAAGGAATATATGAAGATCCACCCAACGGTTTATATTTATTAATTCGAATAATTAGCGAATCAACGCTTAATAAAGACCAACCAGATTTATGTCCCTCATAATTCGATTCCTCTTGACAAAGATTTTTTATTTTCTTTCTAAAAATTAAATTTAAATTAGAACCAGAAAATGCAGGAACATTTTGTGTTTTAAACATTATGTTTTGTTTTTCATTTAATACATGTTTAATATATGTACACTCTAATAAAACATTAAATTTTATTGCACCGAATTGTTCAATGGTTTTTTTTAATAAAGTAATAGCGCTTTTCGTTTCACCTATTAATAAATTGAAAATATCTTTATATTTAGTATTTTTATAAATATATGTCTTTATATTACCTCTAAAGGCTGATTCTATTTCCACAAAACTGTCTTCTTCGTGCACGTTATTTAATCTAGTCTGTTTTTTCGTATAATTATCATTTCCTTTGGTAGCAGCCAACGTTGACAGAATCGGCGGGTTAGTTGTCGATGGTAATGCAGGATTAATATTTAAAATTGATGATCTTGTTGAACTTGCTGTAGATGTTGAAGGTATTGTCAAGAATTCTTCTGGATCAATGTTCGATGTTGTTAACTCTGATGGAGGAAATTGAATGACACTCGGTCGTAGACAATTTAAAAATATTCGTATATAATCATTATCGCTATCTGTATTACACATTTTTGTAAAAATATATATGATTTACGATACAGGTGTATTTAAACTAACGTAATAAAGTATAGTCATATAAAGAACTTATTTAAATATAAAATTAATTGTAATTTTCCTACAGACAAAGGTGAAATGAAGGTTAATTTGTAAACATATTTGCAATAAATTACTACGAAGCCCATTTGAAAATCTTAAACACGTGAATTGTCAATTCTAGTAATATAATAACTATTTAATAGCTGCATTGAAACATAATGCGCGCATGCATATGACGTAAACAATACAAAGGTGAAATGAACGTTAATTTGTAAACAACAACAACAACATTATATTTGTAATAAATTGCTGCAAAGCCTAAACATGCACGCTTCTAATTGTCAATTCTAGGAATATAATAATTAATTATTACCTACGTCGAAACGTAATGTACATTTGCGTGTCACGTACACTCCTATTTTTTATTTTTAGTACATAAATTTAATTTACCATCTTTGTTTAATACAGCCTATGTTTAGAGAAATCTATTTAGTATATAAAGACAATATTTTCCAATGCAAAATTATAACCATCCTCACATTACAGGTGTAATAGTGTTACTCTGATTATCTACTGTTGAGAATATTTTATATTACCTTATATTTTATTTTACCTTCGTTATCTTACAAACATAAGTACAAAAATTTTATTTTATATATAATAATCTACAAATTAATTAAACCTAAATTTAAAAAAATTAAATAATTAAACTCAAATTAAATCATAATATTACACTATTAAATGTTTTATTTTATTTAATAATATTAATATAATTAAAATTGCAATGAAACAAGTTTTTATTTTAAAAAAATGTAAGAAATTAAAATAAACTCAAATTAAATCATAATATTAAATTATTAAAGTACAAAATAATTAAACATAAATTACTCCTTATGTATTTTTTTTCCTTATGTAGAAAATTTAAAAAAATTAAATAATTAAAATTAAACTCAAATTAAATCATAATATAAAAATCATTCTAAAAAAATGTAAGTCATTAAAATTAAACTCAAATTATAATATAAAATTGTTAAAGTACAAAATAATTAAATCTAAATTACTCCTCATTTAGAAAATTTAAAAAAATTAAATAATGAAAATTAAACTCAAATTAAATCATAATATAATTAAAATTGCAATGAAACAAGTTTTATTTATTTAAAATAATTAAACCTAAATTACCCCTTATTTAGAAAATTTTAAAAATTAAATAATTAAAGTTAAACTCAAATTAAATCATAATATAATTAAAATTGCAATGAAACAAGTTTTTTATTTAAAATAATTAAACCTAAATTACCCCTCATATAAAATATTTAAAAAAATTAAATAATGAAAATTAAACTCAAATTAAATCATAATATAATTAAAATTGCAATGAAACAAGTTTTTTATTTAAAATAATTAAACCTAAATTACCCCTCATATAAAAATTTAAAAAAATTAAATAATGAAAATTAAACTCAAATTAAATCATAATATAATTAAAATTGCAATGAAACAAGTTTTTTATTTAAAATAATTAAACCTAAATTACCCCTTATTTAGAAAGTTTAAAAAAATTAAATAATGAAAATTAAACTCAAATTAAATCATAATATAATTAAAATTGCAATGAAACAAGTTTTTTATTTAAAATAATTAAACCTAAATTACCCCTTATTTAGAAAATTTTAAAAATTAAATAATTAAAATTAAACTCAAATTAAATCATAATATAATTAAAATTGCAATGAAACAAGTTTTTTATTTAAAATAATTAAACCTAAATTACTCCTTATTTAGTTAATTTAAAAAAATTAAATAATGAAAATTAAACCTAAATTACCCCTCATTTAGAAAGTTTAAAAAAATTAAATAATGAAAATTAAACTCAAAGTAAATCATAATATAAATAAAATTGCATTGAAACAAATTTTTTATTTAACATAATTAAACCTTAATTACCCCTTATTTAGAAAATTTTAAAAATTAAATAATTAAAATTAAACTCAAATTAAATCATAATATAATTAAAATTGTAATGAAACAAGTTTTTTATTTAAAATAATTAAACCTAAATTACCCCTCATATAAAAAATTTAAAAAAATTAAATAATGAAAATTAAACTCAAATTAAATCATATTATAATTAAAATTGCAATGAAACAAGTTTTTTATTTAAAATAATTAAACCTAAATTACCCCTTATTTAGAAAGTTTAAAAAAATTAAATAATGAAAATTAAACTCAAATTAAATCATAATATAATTAAAATTGCAATGAAACAAGTTTTTTATTTAAAATAATTAAACCTAAATTACCCCTTATTTAGAAAATTTTAAAAATTAAATAATTAAAATTAAACTCAAATTAAATCATAATATAATTAAAATTGCAATGAAACAAGTTTTTTATTTAAAATAATTAAACCTAAATTACTCCTCATTTAGTTAATTTAAAAAAATTAAATAATGAAAATTAAACCTAAATTATCCCTCATTTAGAAAGTTTAAAAAAATTAAATAATGAAAATTAAACCTAAATTATCCCTCATTTAGAAAGTTTAAAAAAATTAAATAATGAAAATTAAACTCAAAGTAAATCATAATATAAATAAAATTGCATTGAAACAAATTTTTTATTTAAAATAATTAAACCTTAATTACCCCTTATTTAGAAAATTTTAAAAATTAAATAATTAAAATTAAACTCAAATTAAATCATAATATAATTAAAATTGCAATGAAACAAGTTTTTTATTTAAAATAATTAAACCTAAATTACCCCTCATATAAAAAATTTAAAAAAATTAAATAATGAAAATTAAACTCAAATTAAATCATAATATAATTAAAATTGCAATGAAACAAGTTTTTTATTTAAAATAATTAAACCTAAATTACCCCTTATTTATAAAGTTTAAAAAAATTAAATAATGAAAATTAAACTCAAATTAAATCATAATATAATTAAAATTGCAATGAAACAAGTTTTTTATTTAAAATAATTAAACCTAAATTACCCCTTATTTAGAAAGTTTAAAAAAAATTAAATAATGAAAATTAAACTCAAATTAAATCATAATTAATTAAAATTGCAATGAAACAAGTTTTTTATTTAAAATAATTAAACCTAAACTACCCCTTATTTAGAAAATTTTAAAAATTAAATAATTAAAATTAAACTCAAATTAAATCATAATTTAATTAAAATTGTAATGAAACAAGTTTTTTATTTTAAAAAATTTTAAGTATTTAAAAAAAACAAACCTTATTTAAAAATGTGAGTAATTAAAATTAATTAAATTAATCTTTTTATAGATGGAATCTCTGAAATATTCCACTGATGATATTATACGAAAGCTGTTTCAAATACAGTTAAATACAGTTTTATTATGGGAGACTGTGTTAAAAGAAGTGAAGTGTGAACTTTTCAAAGAGAAAGAATTTAATGAGAACATGATTGTAACCTAAATATTTTTTGAGGAGGTATTAATTTACCTCCTCAAATTTTCAACGTCATGAATTTTGTATTCGGCTGTAATTTACTGTGTAGTAAAATGGTTGAAAACCGCTCATGCCGTGGCGGGGTTTAGCAATTCTATTCGCGGTAAATCGCTTAATGCAAATTTCATTTTGATTTTTATCATATTTTAATTGTAAATAATGTAATTACTTTCACTTTATTTTTTTAATGTATTATTTGTATAATATATGTAACTAACGTTCTTGATGTTAATAAATATTATCTAAATAATGTAATTACTTTCACTTTATTTTTTTAATGTATTATTTGTATTATATATGTAACTAACGTTCTTGATGTTAATAAATATTCATATTAATTATAAAAATATTATCTAAATAATGTAATTACTTTCACTTTATTTTTTAATGTATTATTTGTATTATATATGTAACTAACGTTCGTGATGTTAATAAATATTCATATTAATTATAAAAATATTATTAAAAAATGTTTTACCTGTTATTGACTCCATTCCTGTTTTTGAAACCCACAAGTTGTTGTTTGGATAAATTTCCAGGATTAATTTTCTAAACTTAATACACACAAATATTTTTTTAAAGTTATACGTCTCCACTCAATGATTGCAATAGAAAGAATGAACGTATTGCGGAATAATAGTGAACAATTATTTTTCCAATTATAAAATAGGCACTTAACAATACATCATAAATTCTTGTTAAGTGTAAAACATAAATTCTCAAATAATTGTTATTCGTGCACGTGTAAGCATCTTTATAGCTTTTTTAATTTTTACTGTGACTCTTATTTTAAATTAAAAACATGACTTTTTAATTTTTACTGTCACTAATATTTTAAATTAAAAACACGACGTAAAAGATATACGTCAACGTTATAATTTTCAGTACTACAGGGTGTTTCAAAAATAAAGACAACATTTACATGAAAAAATATGATATGATTAAAATCATATTATTTATATGATAAAATTTTTATATCTTGATCCCTATAAGACCTAGGCCAAATCTGATTGAAGTTTTGGAACCCCAAAATTTTTGCCCCTTCAAAATGTAGGGTATGCAAAATGGAATACATATATGTATGACTTGTTGCATTCTTATAATTGAAGGGGCATTTTTAAAAACTGTTATAACTTTTGAACGGTTTGTTCGATTTTCAAAATGAAAACGGCTATTTTCTCAGCTCGACGAAAGGAAACTTTTGTCATATAGTTATGCAATAATATTACTTGACGTCATATGGGAGGTGTGTCGCATGACGCCATATGGGAGGTGTGTCGAACATGATGTTGCATCGTGATGGGGTCAAGCCCCCCCCCCAGGGGTCAAGGTTGGCCTAGGACGAATAGTCCCCTACTACTAATATTTGTTGTTATTGTGTTGTTTTAATTTTAATAAGTAGTACTATAGTTTGTAGTTACATTCTCTTAAATCAACAATAATAGATTCTCCGGTTAAACGAAACAAGCGCGGACAAGGCATTAATTCTAAACAAAAACTATTAATTATAAATGCTTTGAAATCTTTTAAAACTGAACATGCTAATATAACAATTAGTGAAATTGTAGCAAAAACTTCAGCAATGGTATGCGTCTCTGAACGATCAGTTTACAGAATAATTAAGGAAAAGAAAATTACTAGCCAACTAAAAAGCGAAACAGAGTTAACACGAATAGCAATTTGCTGGACGAAGCAACAAAAATTTCATTTAATTATTTTCATTTTTAAAGTTTCTTAAAAAGTTACTTCAAGTTTTACCTCTACGTATGGGTAGATCTTTATCAAAATGCGGTTTGACTGTTCCTTCGTGCACCGCCTGTGAATCGCAATTTATTTTGTAGGCACTGCCAACTTAACTGGAATAGACTATAGACTTTATACAATTTTTAAATATTCAAAGACAATTTTAGTGCAAATAACAATGCGATTCATATAAAATAATTTATAATTTAAAAGTCATAAAAGTAATTTGTGTTTTTTATGTAATGGGGTCGCTAAAAACTTAGAATGTTGATGCGACCATAATAAACCAATAATTATAAAAAAAAAGGTGACTCTAGTAGTACTTTCGGGTGAAGTATTAAAGAATCAACGAAAGGAAATTTTATAAAACTGAATAAATCTGGTAAAGTAATACATCTGACAGCCCCGCACTTGCAGAAGCTCGCATTATAGTGATTCCGATGGTAGTGAGGAGGATGGTGCAGCGGTGAATGCACAATAAAGTCTATAAAAGTTAATATTTTTTTATCTATTATCTTCCAATTTTAAAATTACTTATAAAGAAGATATTTTGTGAAAACATTTAATTAAATTTAAGCAGTTCTGAAAAAATTGTTTACCTTCAACTTGATTTGTCGATACCTTTTGTAGTTAATGAAGATATGATAGTTCAAAGAAGTTATATTTCTATAGCTAATAAAGAGAAAACTAATGCGCGGAAAATTTTAAACACTTTAAAACCGATATCGATAGAAATCAAACCACTGAACTTAATGGATATTTAAAAAATATGTGCAATCGAATAATTTTTTGAATTTGATGATAAAAAGTATTTTGGCATCGCAATTAGGATACAACTAACTTACGTTTAGATTGATTATGATATCACCTCACGGTCCACGAACAATATTTTAGGTTAGGGTAATACAAAAATAAGGTACTAATTGTAAAACTGTAGTTGATTAGTTAACAGACTGGAAGATTCATTTCGCAATTGCAATATTAATTAGTAACAACACTAAAAGAGAGAAAAAACACTACATTTTCTGTTTACAGTAGAGTTATATTCTCATACACAACACTTTATTACTTTTTACAGTTAGTTTCCCAACGGAAATTACATGATAAATTGTAACTTCACCCATCCCTGTACCACCTACTGCACCACTAACTCCAATGTTATTAATTTTCATTTTCTACTTTATTTTTAATGATTGTTTTAATTAATTTACCTTCATTTTTAAGTATTCATTAATCCGTTAGCTGTTTACTTTTTGTGAGGTTTATTCTTGTAAATTGGAATTACGAATATACTTAATTTATAAGCGGATGGTACTCAAAATGAGTCAAAAACACTGCTTTTCTTAAAATTATTTTCATATTTTTATTATATATACATTTTTATTTATCACAAATTTGTATTTATGAAAACTAATAAATTAAAATATGTTGCACAGTTCAGGGATCCTTTCAAGGTACATGTGATAGCTGTAAAAGCCTTAACATGTGTGTTTAAGGGCTGTTTACATATATTTTGTTAAATAATTACTGTAGAAACCTACTGATTATTTATTTTTAATTCTTTTTCTATTCAAACTATCTTAGTTTCCAATTGGAAATAGTTTTAATATTACATGAGAGATAAATTTAAATCAACATTTTGAAGAACTTAATGACCAAGTTTCTTTTCAGCGTTAATATAAAAATGTACTTCAATTAAAATAATAATAATTTTTTGTTTTTGTTACTTTGTAAATCTTCATTATTAAGTATACATAATCTTACAAGCAGTGAATATATGATGAAAATATGATTTGCATTAAGGATGTAGAGAAGAACACCACTCGCCTGTAGAACTTCATTTTAATTTTAATACATATAGATAAGGATTTATTCATTAAATTTAGTATTATTTACAGTATTTTTAATATCTGTAAAACAAATTTAATATTTCATATCTGGATTTAATTTAGGGTTGGTTCTGGAATCATTCGTCTGGGGGTTGAATCAGACCATGTCTCTACTCCATTTTCTACGGAGACTTATTCTTATGTAGCCTGGTAAACTCGGAGCTTATTAGTTCAAGCTTCGTAATCAGCTGCCTAGATTGTGTTGTCTACTATATTTGAATTTTTCTATGTTTTGCAACCACACACAAGAATAGGAACGATTGAAGCAGCGAGCACACTGGATACGTTCCGTTACGTCACGTCTTTATACAACTCGGAAACGGTTGGAGACTTGAGGTGGCGGAACGGTAAAAATATGCTCACCAATTATGTCTCTTTCAGTTTGGTTTAAGACTTTTGTTTTACCCTCCCAGAGAGTCGTCTCTCTTCGTTTGGAACTTTAGTGGTGGTTGTTCGACGTAGTTTTTAAAATTTATTTTGATATTTTTCTTTATTGGAATTCCATCTTGGGCCTTTCTTTCGATGAGGAACACCTTGTAATAGCGAGTACAAATTACAGATGAAGAAAATAATAAAGGAAAACAACTTTTATGCATTCTTCAGCAATCGGATATAGGCGTGCCCTTTCTCATTCGGATAATAAATTAGATGGCTTCCGTCGTCTGTAAACTGCAATATATCCATCACCTAACGTCTACAAGACGTGACGTGGCGTAACGTGCCGTAACCTGTGTGTGCCAGTTTATAAGAAGATTCATAAGGACCTGTAGTAAGCAAAGCTTTCGGTTCTTTGGAAGCCGGGATGTGACGTGTGGAACGTGTCCATCGCGCGCGCTGTTTCTGTGTGGTTGCAAAACACGGACAAATTCAAAGCTAGTAGTCATCAAAGCTTAGAGGATCTTAGATCTTTACAGTCATCAAATCTTAGATGTTTATCTTTCCTCAGTGTATTTTTCTGAGTCCGATGTTAGTTGTTCCACAGTTGTTCTCGTCTATATATTTCTAAAATTTCTCTTCTGTGTTTAACTAGTTAAATATTTCGGCTTAGATGTGGTAATCCTGATAGTATCTCCCTGATCTTCCAAGTTGGATGTCGTTTCGCTAGACCAGTATAGCTTGTCAAACTAAAAATCTAAAATAAAATATTGTAACAAATACGTCATAATAAAATCAGTATGGCAAACAATTAAAACGGTTCTAATTTTTTTTAGTTATGATGGAGTCTACAACACACTTCTGAATATTATCTTCTAATAATCAAATCTGTAATAAATTCTGTTTTTTTTTATTTATTTATTTAACGTCGCATCAACTGCAACGGTCATTAGCGACGACGTTGGGGTGGAACTTTATGCAATGTAGGATGAAATGATTTTTTGTAACGTATGAAAATATGCCGTGCCTGAGTGGGATTCGAACCCAGGACCGCATGATGAAAGGCGAGCACGTTACCAACTGCGCCAATGCGGCCGCACTGATACGTCGTGTTACGTTTGTTCGTTTTTCAAGAAAGGTTAGTCGTTCTAAGTACTCTTATTAAATTCTCGTTTACTTGCAACTTGAAACCGAGTTACGATATTGTACCGTTTTAATCGAGTTAAGTTCTTTGCTTAAAGTTAAGTTTAGCCGTAGGGTACAGACGAAAGTAAATGCGTAAGTTATAGTTTCGAAAACAGCTTAAGGCATTCACCAATGTGAAGTGTGTAGCAACAGCTGTGCTACATCCATTTTTCTTCTCTGGAAAAGTTTCATTGTTCAAATTCAAAGTTAAAATTGAGGTCTTTGACCGTAACACCATTTATTACAAAATTTTTCTGTCTTTAAGTATCATTTTACTTTCCATTCGTCTTCTATAACATCCACAAAAATCTAACTGATGAAGTGAAATTATTGCAATTACTTTCTCACTTTTATTAAAATTGCAGATCACAATGATTACATTTTTAAAATTTTCTTTTTAAAGGATTCTAGTAATTTTAACAAATGCGATTTATTTTTAAGAAAATGTAACCAAGTTAGACAATTACTCTTTCTTCCATTAAAAATAGCTTTAATACGCCTTAACTATCACTTCCTAGATTGCATTGATCGTACCCGACGTAATATCTAGTCTAACAGCACATTATTCTTTAGGAGCAGTAAATCTACTTTTCTTATAGCACAACTACTTTTATTATCTCATTCGGAAAAAGGTTTCGAATTATGGAATTGAATTCATTTAACTTTTTTTGAATTTATTTATTTCCTTTTAGTTTTACAAAAAAGTAGTACTACTCAAAGTTTCTTTCCGTAATTACAACTCAAAAATCTAAATTTACTTATATTAACTTTGAAGAGATTAAAACTGCAACCAATTTAAGTGTAGCAAAAATGGAAATTTAATGAAGCAGACTATTTATTAAGGTTATTTTGTATGTTTAATTTACTAGATCACATCACGTTCCTTCTTTTAGTTTACTTAAAGTTGCATCAACGTCTTAATCATCAAGTATTCGCGTTAAGGAACAGTGGATTGGAACGTGTAATAATTTACCAGATCCTGGCCGGTAATCGAATCGGAACCTTCCACCTTGCCACGTATTATGATAACCACCGTGCTGTGGAGAAATAATTTTTTTGCCATAGACTTACATAATATTATATTCACATCTTTTACTCCACTCGCAATCATTGTTTTATACCAAAATTAAAGTAGGATGTATTAAAATTTAATTTCTTTAGAGATAATTTTCTTCCATATAAGTATGCACCATTGAAACTCTTTGTATTGTAATAAATTAGCTTTCTACTAACGTTAACTTCTTATGCAATAACCTTAATAAATTTCCTTCCCTTTTAGTATTCTGTTATTACAGATTTCTTGTTTAAGGTTTGAGGTTAAATCAGTTTGAGTGGGAAGGTCGTGTATACTTATTTGTGAACAATGTATGTCGGTTAGTACATAGAGAAGTACTGTAGTAAAGCATGACCGATAGCGGCGAGTGGTTTGAGAGAAGTCAGCAAGTTTATAATCCATAATAGTAACTAACAAGTGAGTTGCTAACTGTGCAACTA
Source organism: Catonia carolina (assembly GCA_035578175.1). Taxonomy (NCBI): domain Eukaryota; kingdom Metazoa; phylum Arthropoda; class Insecta; order Hemiptera; family Achilidae; genus Catonia; species Catonia carolina. The sequence goes on along the minus strand of JAQMRL010000001.1, from coordinate 304,489,007 downwards.
AACTTGGTCCTAGATAGAATATATCACATAATATTATTGGGAAACTGAATGTTTCAACTTGTCAAGTAAGCACAATTTCTTTAGGAGTAAGTAGTTATATACGCTATTTGTGTATTTGCGTCCGTTGTACTGTTTAAGCCTAATGAATATATAATCCGACAAATGGAAGAAGGAGGGGTTCTCAAATATAATTATAAAACAGATTTATCAGCTTGTTTATTCTTACTAAGTATTTATTAACCTCGAATTTGATTCTTTAGAACTGTAAATGATCCCTCAAGTATGCTATTCGTCATATCACTGTGAGCTTGAAGGTTGATAGAGTTAACCTTTGTAATAGAATGAATCACATTTTTAATATATTTTTGTAAGATTAATCGCTGACATAAGTACATTGAAACCGCAGTATGTATCTACAAACAAAATTCCCCTGATACGTTAGACATAGTTCTGCTTTGATTTTCAGTTCATTATGTTGTTTATTTTTTTTATTTATTGTATGATAATCTTATACAGGGCGTTTCATAATGTACTTCGGGGATACAAAAATTCAGTACAAAAAGTATTCCACTTATAAGAATGAAACGGGTACTGTTCGAAAGAGCACTTCAAATAGATTTTCCACATATTCTGAGCAGTTAGTTAACCGTTTCCTGCTAGGCGTAGACAGTAGAGAAAATGGCTGCCACGGGAAGCAAGAAGTCATTTTATCTGTAGGAATTTCACGTGTCAAAGTCAGTAAATGTACTGTGCAACATGCGTTTCGGTTGAAATTTAATAAGGATCCACCAAGTGACAATTCAATTTGTGCATGGTATAAACAATTCAGTGAAATTGGTTGGTTGTGCAAGCGGAAATCAACTGGTCATCCATCACCCTCAGATGTCAATGTCGAACGTGTGCGTACAAGTTTTATTGGCAGTCCGTCAAAATCGACTGCGTCTGCAGGCAGAGAGTTAGAAGTTCCAAAAACAACGGTGTGGAGAGTTCTCCATAAACGTTTATTATTCAAACCGTACCATCATCAATTAATGCAGCATCTATCTAATGGAGATAAAACACGGAGGCTCGAATTTTGTTTACAGTTACAGGAAAAGGTGTTGTAAGATGAAGGTTTTCAAGAGAAGATATAATTTTCAGCGATGAAGCTACGTTCCATATTAGCGGCAAAGTAAACCGTCATAACGTGCGAGTTTGGGTATCTAAAAACCCACACGCTTATATGTAACACGTTCGGGATTCTCCAAAAGTAAACATTTTTTGTGCGATCTCTCTAGAGATCTCTCAATGATCTTTCTATAGGCCGTACATTTTTACGGAAACGATAGTAACCGGCATGATTTACCTGCATATGTTACAAATGGCTTATGCCTCAGCTACTCAACGACTTCATTTTCTAACAAGATGGTTGTCCTGCCCATTTTCTTAACGAATTTCAACGGTACCTTAACACAACATTGCCTCGACGCTGGACAGGACGCGCGTCTAAAGAAGATCAACACACAATGCTGTGGCCACCAAGATTACCAGACCTCACGCCATGTGAATTCTTTCCCTGGGGTTATGTGAAAGATAAGGTGTTTATGCCACCATTGCCGAACGATATCGCTGAGCTGAAGGATCGCATAGTCAATGCAATCAACTCTATAAAAAGGACATGTTAGAACGTATTTGGCAAGAGCTAGACTTTCGTGTTGATCTGTGCCCTGTCACCAAAGAAGTACACATTGAACATTTATAGATGTTAAAAATAACCATTTGAGTCCCTGCATCGGCCCATACAACTTTCATTTAGGTAAGTGAAATATTTTTTTTTGTACTGAATTTTCGTAACCCCGAAGAACATTATGAAACGCCCAGTATATTATTTACATATCTGTTTAAGGGATATCGTTGGAAGACAAGGTGCAATGTGGAGCTGTTAATAATGCTAGACGTTGAAGCTCACAGTGTAGATTTCCATCTACAAGTGTTGTCATATTGTCACGCCTTGTCTAACGACGGATGAGGGAATACCGAGCGTCTGTCCTGTTATGAAGTACGCGTGAGTGTAATGTGTGATTCAGCAATACTACAGCTGGCTGCAACGACCTTGAAGCTCATTTTCTTGCGACGCAGATACTAGTATATTTTACTGATAATATTAGCATCACTTAAACTTATTAGAATATAATGGGCAAAAAATATAAGTTGGGTTAGTAATAATTTTTTGGGTTAAAAATATATTTAGAGTATGGAAACCACCGGGTTGATTTAGTGGTAAAGTCGTCGCCGCAAGTTAGCTATTTAACAGCTTATTTTCGAAAATGAGAGTTCCGCGGTTCCTAGTAAAGTTACTTTAATACAATATGGATCATATACAGTCGTTACCGATAGATTTTGATAGTTGGGGTTTAATTAACCATACTCTGCCAGAAATTCTCGGCCCTAGTCTGTACAAGACTACACCTCATTCACTCGTCATACAACATATTATCATCTTCATCTTATTAATTTATGGGATTTTTTACTGCTCTTTAATTGAACAAATTGCAAAGTACACATAACAGGTATTAAAAGAGAATAATTTAAAATTGTAATAAGAAAATGAAAAAAAAACAGTTGTGCTACATATGAAATTTTCAAATAAATTATTTTTTGTAGGCTATTGCTTATTAAAATACGAATCTCATTCTCAGAACTGTATGTTTATTTTTAAAAACTACATGATCTTGAAGGTGGAAAATACGACAACCTTTTGAAAACGTCTGTATTAGATTGGACTTAAAATTTTCCTCACGGTAGAATGCATATACACAACTAGTAAATGGCTAGATTCGAAAAAAGCTGTTATTATTTAGATACGTGACGTTCCAGGAGCAGGTACCGAGCGCGCATCAAAACTATTCGGCAGATTCTGTATACATTAGCTGATTTCTCGAGCGTTATTTGTAAGTAAAAGAAAAATCTGTTTCAACCCTAGAGTGGTGTAAACTCATTGCGTTAAAATGGGAAGTTAATAAAAATTTTCTTAAGCTCAAGTGTTATTTATTTCCAAAGAATTTGGGAAGGAGAGAGAGAAAATAACTAAGAACCTACAGATGTGTACGATATGTTCTTGATATACCTACCATTATTTGTTACTTAGTTGCATGCCGGCCAGAGTGAACAGTGCTGTTAATAGGAAATGAGAGTAGGACAAACACCACAGTAAGAACAGTTCTTTACTGTGGACAATTCGAACTGGCACAACTCTTGCTCTACGTGTACACACAGTTCTGTATAAAGTATACCCATAACCTATTCTTTCAACAAGGTCTACAAATTTTAATGTACACAAATGCCTAAAACCTTATTTCAATGTACAAACATACAAATTATTATTTCATTTTAATATATGTATTTGATTTGTCCCAGTAAAAATTTAAGTTATAAATTATAAGAACTAAACTGCAAAAGGTCACTAAACTGCACTCTACAGACGCACGCAACTAACTAAACAAATTGGTCTGAATATTATAATGAACAGAAAAATCATATGAAAACAAATTAGTCACATCATTATTTCAGTCTAGATTATTAATGACAACAGTGAAAACAAAGCGTAGTGAACGAGCGTGAGTCGCACATTACAGTAGCGATTGCAAATTTTTGTGACTGTACCGTCGTTGCATGGCGAGGAGTGAAGAGTGGAGCAAATAAACACCGAAGCTGCTTGTGCCAATTCGAATTGTCTAAAGTAAACCGATTGCATTAGTTCGTACAATACGCTTCAACTAGATCCAAGGTATTGATCTACTACTAGCCTACTCTTTTCGTCAGTAGTTCTAATAAATCACGTTCAGTGAAAATAATGATCGTTTAATACTCGCACTAAGTTATACTAAGAACAGGAAAATTCTGTTTCAACCCTAAAGAGGTGTAAACTCATTGAGTTAAATTGGGAAGTTAATAAAAAATTTTGTAAGCTCAAGTGTTATTTATTTTCAAAGAATTTGGTTTTCCTTCAACTATGCGAAATCTAGCGACTCAACAGTGTTGATGCCGATATCTTTCGCAAATGATTGAACAGCTCTAGAACGATTAGGCGGATGTTGCCAACGGTTTGAAACATAAGGTTTAAGTCTGAAAATATACGAATTATATTTCATCTAATAAAATCTGGTTAGGTCGTCTTATCGAAAAGCTAAGTTACCGCTCCACTAGCAAGCTAATTTTATATCGTATAACAATCTAGAAAATTACAAATTTGGTGTAGTTAGAATTCTGTCTATTTTTATCAGTTCAGAACTTTCATTTTATCCTTTTAGAAATTATACCTCAAAAAGCACGTTTTTGAGAATAACCAAACACATGGAGTATTATTACTGGAATGATTTATCTGACGGTGATTCAGTAGAGATGAATTGAGTACAGGGTAGGAATAGTATTCCCCTGCAGACATTGTTTTCACCTGTCACACATGTATAGTTTGCCCTATTAGCAATTAATAGTTTGACAACCTACGAACAAAGCTATTTCATGTTGATAGAAATTAATTATTGGTTAACGTACCAGATTATGGCTAATTGATGATGAACAAGAACTTTGCTATAGTTAACCAACATCTTCTATATGGATAGTAGAACTAGACGACTACCTTTGTAGAGACACAACTACAACGCAAGAATTTATTCTGGTCATTTTACCTTTGATATCAGCACGAATTGTGATATCAGATGTGATCTATGACATGAATTTTTTAGAACGATATGATAAATATATATTTCACAGTTATTCACACGAAATACAGAAACAGTAATGTAGATTGAATTTCTAATGAATTGTAGAAATAGAGGCTAAACAAAATAGTCTTTATGTGAAGTTTTGATTAGTATTTCAGTAGAATCTATTACGGTAGAATTAAGCTTTGTTATTCGTGCATCCCTTGTTAGGCTTATAAATTTAACGACATATTATTTAGCACACGCTTTACAATTAAAAATTTCGATGAACCAAATTACCAATCATGTCATAATTGGAACCGATATGATTCCAATTAATTTTAGATTATCAACATTCTGCTATAAATGAATAAACGACTAAAACATGCGCAATACAGCAAAACATAATATAATAGTAGTCATTACTCCGACCGGGTCTATTCTCATAACTCCAATACCGTACTTTGAATAATACGTTGTGTAAAAGGGTGGGTGTGTGAAGAGGTTGTTAAAGAGGGAGTGAGGTAAAGTTATTAATATCGACATAATAATTATGAAAGACAGGAACTTTATAATGCGGGCGGGGATATTTTGCTTTTATCATTTACTCAGTCTTTGATACGAAGAAATCTTGTTAAAAGCATCGTTTCGTTTAGCTCACAGTTTGTCTGGTACAAGTTCTATTATATCTCTTTTCTGTAACCTATGGTATTTTATACGTATTACTGTACATTATAAATTTTCACTTATTATAATTATTACCAAATATAATAATGTAGCGTCAATTATCTTAAAAAAAGAATTTATTAAACTTTATTCTATGATTGTCCGATAAAATATAATAAATATTTTGGTTAACACAGTGGATAAGAACGTTTATTTGGTATAATCAAACTTGATTTTTAAGTAGAATTGTATTTTGATGAAAACAGACAGCACAATCAACAATCTTCATACCATAACAAAATTTAAACGTTAAACTGTATATAACATAACATATTCACTTCTAATAAACCTATAAATTTTCCAATTAAGTACCTATTTAAATTACTCTTCTAATTTTATCAACCCCTACACAAGACAGAGGAGTGTTTTGGTGGTGATTTGTTTACGACATACGACAGTGATCTACAGGTAAGAGAGTAAATAAATTATTGTCAAGTTTGCTGACAACATTGCCATAAAAGCATTGGGCAATTCATTGGAAGAATCAACTGAGAAACTATCTCGTCTTAAAAATATTTAGTAATTACTTTTATACGGTTTTGAATACTAGATAGTAGTTACCGATGAGATTTGATAATTGGTGTTCAATTAACCACACACTGTCAGGAATAATTGACCTGAGTCTGTAAAAAAATACTCCTTATTTACATGTCATACATTTATCTTCCTCATCTTATTGATTCATTGGGTTTCTTCTTGTTTTTTTTTTTTATTTATTTATTTAACGTCGCATCAACTACAAGGTCATTAGCGACGACGTTGGGGTGTAACTGTGTGTAATGAGGATGAAATGATTTTTGTAACGTATGAAAATATGCCGTGCCTGAGTGGGATTCGAACCCAGGACCGCATGATGAAAAGCGAGCACGTTACCAACTGCGCCAATGCGGCCGGCTCTTCTTGTTCTTAAATTGAACAGACTGCAACGTTCACACATTAGGGATTAAAAAAACAAATTAGAAGTATTTAAAAAGTCATTTTTGTTGTGATAAAGCAGTAATCTTCATTAAGCAGCATAAACATCAAAAAAAATTTTAATTTTTAGGTGGACATCTGACAAATTAAAAATGTACTTTTTAAGCAACTATCGCTCCTTAACCCTACAGCTGGCAATAACATTTTTCTAGACCGGTAGAGAATTTCTAGTCACCGAACCGTAAAGAAATCATTAAAAATTTGCTATAAATCAAAAGCCTTGTCACGTGACATCAAAATAACAAGAAAACTTAGGAAAATAGAATAAATACATTACTGAAATAATTTTAATCTGGTGGTAACGGATGCTGAAACTATTTTTTAGACAAATACTCTTCTAAAATTTCAGATGACACTACTGTTTAAAACTTTCTTACGCTCTATTTTGAGAAATTCATTATATACGAATCGTTACTTTTAATGTTTACTTCAAAATAAAACCAAAAAAACGAATCTATGTTCAAAAATATTTACAAAAACACATCATGTAAACCAAGAAATATCCCAATTCATCACTAGGACAGCGTGGTTTCAACAAAAAAAACATTAGCAGCATATGAAACTGAAACTATTGTATTATACGTAAAAATTTACTTAATACATTACTAAACTATTGTACATAACAGCAACGCTGTCTGTAGATGAAATTAAAACTAAAACGATAACATTGCAATGCTATGAAGCAAATCCGATTTTCCGACGTGACCGGTTCAAGAAGCCGTGAAATCGTCTCAAAATCGACGATTGCTGGCTTTAGAGTTAAAATGGACATAAAGTTTTGTTATCACAAATAATAAGCATTGTAATTATGTTAATTTTGATAATGAATTGAATTTTAACTAAATGAGTTTGGTCCTTCTTAAATAGTAAAATTCTTCGAAGAGTAGGCCTATTAAATTAAAACATTTGGTGTGAAACACTCACAAACTTTCTCTTGCCAATGCAAATAATTAACAATAAACCTAACATTAGTAATAAAACATTAGAAATAAACAAAAAACTAACCTCAATACACATAATCTAATATTTTATTCATGAGTGAAAGACGCAAAATGAAAATCGATCTCAGTTTGGCTTAAAAATACTGAAAATTACTCTTTCACGCTAGACTAGGCTCTGTAGAGAAAAATACTTAAATAAAATTTGTTGATCTTTTAATTTCCCATAAATTTGACTATATACTTTTTTGTCGTAAAATGCATACTAAGGCCGAAATCTTAAAAAAATCGATTTTTCACACGTTTTCGAGAGAAAAAAACAGAAAATTGCTAAATACCGCTAAACTAACCGTTATAAAAAAAATGTTTGAAATAAAAGTTGTAGGATTTTAAATTCTCTACAACTTTCATTATATAAGGTTTTGCGCTAAAATGCATAGGTATATAATGGCACCTACCCTATCTGGTAGAGCATAAAAAATTTTGTAAACCAGGCGATTTTTTAAAAAAATCGTAGGACCCGTTTTTGAGAAAATCGCAAAAAAATTAAAAATTACACGAATAAACTACTATTTCTGGTTGACCGATTTTGATGAGAATGTTCTTGTTGGGTCCGGTTGTAGTATGTAACTTAAGTTTCAAGTTTCAAGTTTGTACGATGTTCCGTTCTTGAGATATTCTGTTCACACACACATACACAGACCAATCGTTAAAATCATGTTTTTTGAGTTCATGGGGTCTGAAAACGTGTAGATCCGGTGAAACCTCCATTTCGAAAAATTGACATGAAAACAATAATTTTCTTCCTATATATTCATATAGGCAAGAGAAAGTAGAAACAGATTGTAAAAATTAATAGTAATTATTTTTATACTGGAATTTTCTGATAAGTTAAAAGCGAAAGTTTTTTTCCTCCAAAAAATTATCTTAAGGACTGAAAATATCCTGTTTTGAAGAAAATTGAGCGTAATATCTTTTATAAAATTAAATGTTTAAATCTTAATCTATCTTGATTAATATTATGATTTTGTTTATTATTTAATAAAAAAATGTATAATGTTTGTATGCCTACGCCTTTTCTAATAGTTTTGTTAGTCGTGAAACGTGCTTAATAGTTAGGTTACCAGGCTAACGAATACAGCTGATAAAGCGGTTTTAGTATTGGGTATAGTATTTAAAACGATTTATGTAAGAAGATACACATAGTTAAGTCTATGTTATTGAATACCGCTTCTAATTACTTTCTTCTTCTTCACTTCCAAGGATTAGGTTTCTTGAACCTGTTCCGGTACCCATCTGTTCCTCGGTCGTCCTATATCTCTTCTTCCTGTAGGTTTGTAGTTTCTGGCGGCTTTTGGTATTCTCTCACCTGGCATGCGATTCAAATGGCTGCACCATCTGTTCCTGTTCTGCTTGATTCTGTCTAGCAACGGTAAAGCATTCAGTGTTTTTCTAATTTCTTCATTTCGTAGCCTATCTCTTCGGCTGCATCCATATACACTTCGTAAGAATCTCATTTCTGCAGCCTGGATTTTGCTGTTTACCTTTTTCGTATGTATCCAGGACTCACTGCCATACATCAAAGTAGGGACAGCAATTGTATCGTGAAACTTAAGTCTCGTATCTTTTCTTGTTTTCCGTTTCAGATGTTTATGTATATTACCACAAATGCTTTGAAATTTAGATAGTTTGTAAAGCACATCTTTGTCAAAGTCATACGAAACATCATTACCAAGATATTTGAAATGAGAGACTTGTTCAAGCACTCTTCCTCCTAATTCTATTTTAGTTCTTACGGTGTATTTTCCTTTAAATGCCATAGTTTTAGTTTTTGTCTGCGATATTTTCAAATTATATTTCTCAGACATTTTGTCCAACCTAAAAACCGCTTTCTGTAACTCGTATTACTCGATAATTACTTTCTATTATAAATATTAACCAATCTAAAACTTACAAGAAACGTAGGAAAATTAAATTATCAGTGGAGTTCCTAGTATAGGTAAAATGAGGCATTAAAAAGCATCGATATTTAAACATTTTAAAAGCCGGAAATATACGAGCGATACGATGCGATATAATATCATCGTAAAACGATTGTGATTAAATCGTATTTTTCAGAAAAACTTAACAATATTCATTTTGGTTTATGATTGTTATTAAACTATTGTAGTATTTGATATTAAATGTATATTTTGTTACACTTTTCCCTAGATTTGTTAGGTTTATTATCATTTCAGAATGGTTGTAAAACATCCTTTCTTAGCGGTTAAGTAAACATGCTTATTACCAGTAGCAAGCGCACACATTTCATATTTTTCTCTTTAAGGTTGAAAAACCATTAAGGGGAAAATCGTTTTTATACTTTCCCAACGTTTTTGAATGAGAATTACGGGCAACACAAAAAATGTACAATTAAAATTTATATGGAAATTTAAGGTGTCCATCTCTTAAACAAACTACGTAAATAAGCGACTACTCTATGTTAAAATGACGTTTCGAAAATTTTGTTACTATAAAAGTTGATGTCATCATTATCATAAACAATGCGGATTGAGGCCTTTGGACTGTTCCAGCATTATATGTAGTGATTAGTGATCTGCTGTTTCTATAGAAGTCGGAATGCCCATCTTTCCCGAGGTATCTACACCACGTTATCCAGTTGGTTCGTAAATAATTACCAGTTCGGGTGTCCGATCATCTGGCACCCGCAACAAATGGCTATACCACTCTTGCCTTTATTTCCAAATTGCTGATATCAGCCCGGGCACATTAAGTTCATGCCTAACGTCTTCATTTATTTATTATTCTAAAGGTCTTAACAGTCCCATCTCAGTAGTCTTTATTTTTTATATCTGCTGAACAGTCAGGGTTCCCAAAACTCTGAACTATACATTAAAACTCACCGAACTAGGGCGTAACAAAACTGTAAAATGGTCTTCTTCCGTACCAGCATTTTCCTCAGCCTTTAAAAATTTTACAATTTAATGTCTGCATCACGTGACGGAATACTCGTACATGAGATGGTATACCCCCTACATGAATAAAAAATATACCTGTTCTAAAAATTTATCCCTCAAAACTACTAAGTAGTTTAGTTAGTTCTAGAAGGTAAGTCTTACCTTCTGAGATGATCTCTACCCTGAAACCTTTAAAATTTATGTAAGACGTTAAAAATGGCTAGCTACTTCAAACTAAACCCACCACATTTTTATTACAAATTGTGGAAATAGATGTTTCAGGTACACAAAAAAATAAACAAAAAAATATTTAGTAAAAATTTAACTGTTAAATAACTATAAACAAAAGTTGAATCCAAAATTTGCCAACTTTGTGTTTGTCGTTATAAAGTTTCATCAGAGAGTTCAATTTTCTCTCTTTTACGCTGAAAGTTGAAAAGCCGTTGTCACTGAAAACAATCCTGCAAAAAACGTCGAATGATTGTTTTTTAGCATAAATAAAACAAAAGAAAAGTAAAATAAATTAAACTTTCACGATTAAGTAAAAAAAATGCAATCAAAAAAGATTAATTTTCTTCCATCAACCTTGAATTTTATTTTAAAGTTCGTTGTACAATTTTTTCACATACAAAATAAAAAAAAAATCTTTTTAAAAACGGCTCTTTAGTTTCTTCAGCCTATTGCGATAAAATATTACCATGAATGACATTCTGACGAGCTGAATAAGTTTTAAAGGAGGGGCCGGGCTAAAGACCGAGTGTCAATCATAGTTAAAAACTTTTTAACACTTGTGTTTACAAACTGGCCTCTTTTGCTGTCCTTGTGAAAACGAAGGAATTAAGAAGTTTTAAAAGCAAGTTAAAATCTTAATTTTATTACAAATTTTATAATAGATCTCTTACATTGTGCGATTTACATTTGAATATCATGTTATTAAATTCAATTTTATATCAAAATGTAAAGTTAATATCTTGGTGTAGAATTTAAACTCGTACATCAAAATGTTTTATTATGGGTTTTAATGGTCGTTGCATATTTTAAAGTTTCCTTATTCTTTTCGTCACCAATTGGCAGTCACATAGGAAAATAATCACTAAAATTAATGTCGCAGTTAAAATCTCGCTACAGAACAATCCAGTCGCAGAGCAGTAAATTGGATCAATAAAAACTGTTCAAAGTATGTAAAAGAAGAACAGTATTTGAATTTAATTAATTCGTGGATAGCTTTTTTTTTGGAAAACATTAGCTCCATATTATGACTTTGGCTTACCTACCGAAATTACTCATAAAAATTCAATTGGTAAATGCCCGCCTCCGTGGCGTAGTGATTGCGTGTAACGCTGCAAAGCGGAAGGTCGCAGGTTTGATTCTTGGCTAGGGTCAGAAAAATTATAACACGTCATAATTTACCGTTCCTTTACTAAATTAGTCATTGACAACCGAGATCTTGATGGGACTTAAGGCTTAAGTTATACTAGAACTCTTTGAATCGACTTTTTTGCGTCTGGGGTGAATACTGCTTTCGTCTCGCCACCGTCCAGGCTGCTGGAACTTACTGTGACGATGAACCTGGTGTGTTGTGGTTAAGTATTTCTGCGTCTTTTGAATTCCACCGGATATGGGATCCCCAGACTCATTGTTGCGCAATATTAGCTTATGTGGATGCGAATCCGAACAAGAAAGCGACTCGCCGTTACGCACTTTTGCGATACGTTTTCATGGTTGTCTTTCATTTGTTTTTTTCAATTATGTTGTGGAGTATGGATTTAACTTTACATTTACGGAGGATATCAACTCCCATTGTTGAGTTTAGGATATGTATTTTGCGGACTATACAAAACATATAAAATAGCTTCTCACAAATGTAGGTGCTGCTACAGACTCTTTGTTCTTTGTATCATCGGTACATCAAAATAACACTGATATGATTATCTAAATTTCATTATATTTGTGAAAAAAAGGATTGAAGCTTATAAATGATTGACGGGCCACGGGTTGAGGAACACTGCTCAAGAGGCTTTACTAAATAAAACGAAAAGTGAAGTGGGCTACAATTGCCTTCCTCACTCACTGGCAAAGAATGCTTAATCTTGCCCCGCACTCTGAAAAGCATCTACTTTCCACCCTGAAAATGACACCTTCACTTCATTCACCAGAGGGTCTGGCTCTATAATGAAACTAATTACTCTCAGAGGCGATAACTCTGACTAGTATCTTTTACACCTCTATCTCTTATGTGCTTAAATGCTTCAGCCATATTACTGGCTGACCATGTTATAAGCAACAGAACTATTTTTTGTAGCCCTGAAACTAGCAGATCGAGTGCAAATAATTTAACACTCCACCTACCAGTCATGGGCATTATACAATATATTACTAATATAATAATAATATATAATATAATTTGTTAAATTATAGTAATTTAGCCTATTATTGGCTGTAAATAGCAAATAAAAGGAAAAAAATTAATAGCATTATACTAAATTTAATAATACATAGACTACTAACACTACAGTTATCAACCATATAGGCCTAATCATAATAGGTGATACAAAAATAAATATAAAAAATAATTTTGTAAATATAAATACAAAAAAAAATTCATGTAGTAACATAGGATGAAAGCAGACTATCGATGACAATGCAGACAAAAATCTATGACTGAATCAAGAGGAAGAAGAGCAATTAGTTTGAATATACAGAAATACTAATTAAATCCCCAGACAACCCTCTCCCTAAATTAATCAGCCAGTTGGTTACTTTTCTTTTGTGTATTTGAGGAGTTGTATCAGTATTTCGGATAGTCTCTGGTAGATTAGGGTATTTTCTGCAGTGCTATTAGTGGTTTTCTGCAATCCTAGTGGCTTGAAATTGTTAGCTTCAATGGTTAATATACAATGTAATATAAGTAGCTATGGTATACAAATATATGTTTAATATAATTTATGTATGTTGATATACAATGCCGTGAAGTAGCTTCAATGGTTTTCGAAAGCCTGTTAACAAGTACTAGTGTATAGATAGGCCTATTTAAGATACCGACAATTATTGACTACAAAGTTATCTTTACACTCTCTACAAAGATATAATTAGTAAAAGGCCTGCGCAATTAGTCGATATAGAAATTGAGTTTCTTAGTAAGGAATTCCATTATAAATAATTAGGCCTATCTAATTAATATGCGCTAAATTAGTCAAAGAAATTTAATTATATTTTGAGGTACTCCAAAGTTACATCACACAACCGTGGAATCGTACACACGAGAAATTTAATAACAAGTGGATGAGTAGTGTTCTTGTCTTATGAAATAATTATTTTTTTCTAGTGTGCTTCGTTACCTACATTTTTAATTTAAGAAATTTGCAATTTAGTAATAATTTTTTAAAGAATGATGAATTGTTTTGTTTATTGTTGCATTAACAACTTGTTTGTTAAAGACGACGATGGATTATGTAACCGGAAAAGTGAGTTTTGACTTATGAAAATTTCCAGTGCCTAACCGGGAATCAACCTGGACCACCACATTGTAGGCTAGCGAGCTCACCACTACACTTCTTAAGCATAAATTTTGTTTTTAAAATAGCAAACATTCAGTTTTGACATTTTAAAAATCTCTATCAATCCACCTTAAGTGATTTTTACAGTAATATCTGCCCATACTAAAAACAATTCAATCTACAACTAGGCATACATTAATGTGAACGATTTTCTACAGAATCTCGTAAAACAATTTCAATATAAAACAGTCGTTACGTAAAACAATATTTCTAATGTAATCCTTAAAAGAGTAATCTCAAATTTATAATCACTCGTGTTTGTGGTAATAGTTCCTACAATTTTCTCGAACAAGTGATAAATATTAAAGAATACGTTTTACTATTAACGAGTTTATTTAGTTGGTTTATTAATTTAGTTATTTATTTTATTTTAGTTTCTTTACCACCAATCTGAGTATTAAAAAGCAGTACTATGAATGTTAAACTTTTATTTTGCTCCTTTTCGTTTTGTTCTAAATGTCCCGGTACTATATTCCTTTCTACTGTTATTTTTTCTTCTCGTTTTGAATTTTTAGGTTTTCTGGATAGCTGATTCAATGTACCTCACCAGTATGTTGATCACCTTTATCGATTGATTTCTGGAAATCACGTTCTACGCGTTTTCGCTAGAAGTTGTGTTTATAGTTTTTAGATAAATTACAAATATAAGAGATTTTGGTCTGTCTCTTTCATTCATTCTTTTTGTTTGACCTAAAAATTTGATCCTTCTTTTCTGATGATGTGATTCGTAAACTCCTTCAATATTTTTCAATCTTGTACTTAATCTTTTGTTAAGAATTTCGTTCATCTAATTTCAAACTTTTTAGGTACTTACTCTGGTTGATAGAAAGGTAGTATCTTAATTATAGGTGAAGATGGGCTGGATTCAGCTTTCTACAGTACCACAGCTTTTTCTGACTAAAATAGACGTCGCTCATTATAGAAATTCGTGCTAAAATTGAAACATAATTTTACCTTTCCTGAGTTTTGTTTGTCTCGATTTAATGGGTTAATTTTTTTATTCAGCTTACAAAATTTTCATTAATTCTAATTAATGTACGCTTTTCCATAACGTCAATGAGAAAACAAAGCATTATATTATTGAAACAAATAAAGTATCAATATCCGGAAAGCGCTTGTGAATGAAGATATATTTTAATCTACAGTTGTTTGACTGATGTTTATTAAACAAAATCAATATTTTTTAATAGAGTTTGCAACATTTTACAATTTTACCAAAGCATTTCAGCTACTTTGTATCCCAGCTGCCCTATCTTCTTCCTTCACAATTTAAAAATATACAGGGCATCATAAAGTATAAAAAAAATCAGTAACTATGTTGCTAATGGAAGGAGAGAGAAAAGCTGTAGAAACAATGGTTATACCAGGAATCCATTAATTTTGTTTGTCTTGTTAAACATATTTATTCTTTTTGATTTGCACATTTCCATCATTATACCTATATATATTTATATACTCATTATGTTTAAGAGTTTATTTAGTACATTATGTTAAAATCTTACTTAGTATTTAAGTAACTAACAAATAATTTTTAATTACTAATACAGTACCGTAGTAGTTGCAATAGTAGAAATAAGCACAGAAACACTAAATTGATCTACCCTTGAATATGGGAAACCAAATTTTCCCACCACGAGTTAATATAAATGGTTTTAGATTTCTAAGTTATAATTATTAAGAAAATGAACATTGGATTGTAATGATTTTTCTAACGTTAAGGGAAGTTAACAAAGAAATAGTTTGTAATAACGGTGGCTTCCTGGCTTATGCCAAGCCACGGACATGCAACTTTTCTGTCTATCATCCCATAGTTTTATAAATAAGACTATAATCCTTTTTTATAGTCATCAGTGTTAAGGAAAGCTTAACTAATAGAAGGTAGATAATTAAAAAAAGTTAATTGAACGGGTTTTCATTTTAATATCTGACTTCATGTAACGTGATAATTTATGTATTATATTTTATTTGTTTTCTATTTCATCAGAAATTATTGATATATTCGCCAAAATATCAGTCGATTGTTTTATAAATGAAATTGGTATGGAAAATTTTAAATGTTCAAATGGATCTTTGTTGCTGTTTCAATCAGTTTTACAAAAAAATCAACTGTTGTCTTTCTTTATTTGTTTTTAAATTTACGATTCAATAAGTTAATAGAAATTTGTGAATCGATACCAAATCTCGTCGTTCTGAATAGTTTTTTCGTAAAACCCATTTTTCATAATGTCACAAAGGATTTAAACGATAAATACAGAAGGTCCGTACGTGAAACAAATAAATAAATGGAGTTTGAGGAGAAAAAATAAAGCTAATTTTTTGTTTATTTTTTATTTATTTTTGAAAGGGGGATGAATGGAGGTCGGTTGATAATTCACAAGAGTGATTGATGTGTCCCGAGTTGACTCATACAATTTATAGTCCTCGTATCACTGTCTCACTCAGTTTCCTCTATCACGCTCTCTCCGACGGACATTCTGTCTTCTTCACACTAATCTTTTAAATGCCATCTTTATTTTCATAGTAGTTGTCGCTATGTCATACTTTCTTTTTATTGACTTTTAACAAATCTGTCTAGTATTCTACAAAAGATTTCTTTTCCGCTGCGATTTATGTACAATTGGCGCTAAAATATAGCATGTACATTCCCATATGTACTAATTCACATAATGTTACAAATGTTTTTCTATACCTGACACGAAAATCATAATTTTCTGTTAATATTTGTCTTTACGGAGACCAGTAATCAGTAACTCAACACAACATGTTAAAATGGAACCAACTTATGACCTATTTTCTTAGAAACTGGTGCAGGTAGCCAACTAAAACGTTGTAGGCAAATCAGTAGGTATAATTAACTAGTGAGCATTATAAAATTACTTATTTTTGTTTCTTTATATTTCAGTTTTATTAATAGTTGGACAATTTTGCTAAATTTTTCAACTTCATAATCACAAACCAAATTAATATGTTACAGTTTTAGCAACTATTTTACTGCAGAATTTTAGAAAATGAATCTATTATACTTCCCGAAGAGTGCTCGATACATCTAACGGCTTCTGAGATTGATCATTTACAACGACAAAGTAGGTTAAAATACTCTGAAAATTTTAGCTTTTTCTGATAATGTGGTGCTGTTTGCGGAATCTGAGAATAATTTACAGAGATCATTGTGTGTACTTAGTTTAACTATTGTGCACTATACGAGTATACTTCTTGATATTTTTAAAGAAGAAATAGGTGATGGGTTTAAGGGTTTTCATCATCTCAGAAGATAAGTTTCGAATGAAAAAACCTTACAATAGTTACGTTATTTTATTATTTACTCGGGGACATGATGTTCCTAAAGTGTAACTACAAAATTTAGGAATCAAATTGAAAAGTTTCACAGACTGAGGAAAACGCTTACCAGTAAAATTCAAAAGGAACCACTTTAAAATGTTATCGCACATAGGTTCTACCGCTTGTAATGTGTGGTTCAGAATTCTGAACTCTGAATGTTCAGCAGATATATCGAATAGAGACTACTGAGATGAGTTTATTGAAACCTTTAGTAGGGTATCGATTTCTGGACTATAAAAGAAAAATTAATACATTACAAGTAAATTAATTGTGTTAAGGGTGATACATATCAAATATTTGAAAACACAGGCAAGAATTGTATAGTCATTTGTTGTGGATGATAGAAGATCGACCGCCCAAATAGATGTTTGCTTACAAACCAAATAGGCAACGTGACATTCCAACTTCTTTCAGGAATAACAGACTAGGTAGACTACTAATTGTAAAATTTGAATAAGCCTGGTGGGTTAATCCGTATTGTTTATAATGATATGGAAAGAATGATTTTGTAAAAATATGTGTCAAAGTTTAAGCTTAAAAAATACCACTTCAAAATTTTGAAGTAACCTTAATATTATATGGTTATGAAGAAAACAATACTGTTGCATAACGTAATAAGAACATAACATCTATTTATTGTATAAAAATTTCCTTAAAACAAAAGATTATTTTCAAATTGAATTTTTCATAGAAGGTTTGAAATCGTAATTACTTAAAAATTATTAAACGTTCAACTAAAATTTATAAAAAAAATAACAATCGTAAAATAATAAGACTTACACTAAAACTTGTGACTTTACTAAAAAAAAGTGTACAATGTTTTAGGTTAAAAAACAAAATAATTGTTTTTTTTTTTAATATCCGGTTATAAATTACTTCAACATGAATCACACCTTGTCATTACTTTATTTTTGCTAGTTAGTGGCGTATGTGTCGATCGATGGACTTACAAGAAATATTTTTACTGCAACTGTTAGTCTTATTTCTCGAATATAAACCGTAATACATATTAAGACTACATGAAATTTACATACTGTTTTAAAAATGTAATAAAATTTTTATTATAAACTGCATACATAATTAAGCGAGTTTGTCATAAAATGTATATTTTAAAGGACAACAAATTTATCGGCTATGTTATTAATAGAACATTGCAACACTGTAGAAATAAGTACGATACATACTTTTATATTATAATATATTTCTTTAATTTATTACTTTGGCGTAATCCTGGATACGTGCAATTTGTTTATTGGCATTTGATGTACGTCATACATGTTTCTATTCGTGTGAATGGAATATTCTTAATATCTGAAAATATAGTGTAAGATAAATGGAATTGGAAAACATCTTGGCATACAAGCTTTTACTTCGTAAAGTATAGCACAATGAATATAAATTGAATTTTATTTAAAAATTTGCTAGGGTTGTCTCAGAAAAAGGCAAACTAACATATAAGTTATTATTGGTAATTTTAAGTAAATAACTAGTATCAGGACGGAAAAGGAAAACTATACTACTCGAAAACCAATATTTTTATTACGTTAAAGGAAGGAAATATTTTCAATTTGTAATAACAACGAGTGTTACTCTACTTTATTATAACAGTTATCAATATCAGCAACACCGCAGTATTTTACAAGTGTCTACCAACATATTTTATGGTACTACATTACCAGAAGTGCAGTTCGGAATCCTAAAGCGGTTTGTTAATTAGCTGGAGCCAATACATATCACGAAGCTACGAGCATATTTGAAAAAGAGATAACCGGGAGGCTAGCAAAGTGTTGACCCGATAAGTAGCTTTCTGGGCCAGAATCGTGTTGTTGTGTTTCTGTAGTGAGCACTTCGTGTATGACCCGACATCTATACATATAAAAAACGTTTCCTGTATAATTATTGTCGTTTAAGAAAATCTTGTTAATAGACGATCAGAGGTCTTAGAATATAGGATAGGCTATGAATTGATCTAGGGGTAAATTTAATATTTAAACTACCTACAGTCAGAAAATTAATAATGCAATTGGCACGTGACCTATTATTCCTCTACCTTAGAGAATAAATTTTAAGATTTGAAATTAATTTTTCAGTTTTATTTCCAGAAAGATCACCTGGTGAAGTTGGTGTTCCTATGAATAATTATGTTTATTGAGATATTGATCTCTGTTATATGTCATATTTTTAAATGACTCACAAAAGGCTTGCTTACATATGACTCATTTTTGTTAGGGTTGAACTTGACCTCGTCTTGAAATCAATCAATTCTGTTGTTTACTGATGAAGTTCATTTGGACCCACCACATAAAATTAGTACTTTTTTATATTTTGTATAGCCTACATTTGTAACCATTCTAAGACAAATACTATTCAGGCCTTTTTCCGAAATTTTCCAAAATATCTTGTTCATTCGTGAATTAATGGATGACCAATTATTACAAAAAATTATAATATAGTACAATATTCTTAGTTCCTAAGAATACCGGATATTTTCTTTCATCTACGTAGCAAAAACAGAATCAAACATTTACAACAGGATGTGGATAGATTAACTTAGAAAACAAGTCGCTGCAGAATAACGACTTAACTAGCTCTAAAACTTTTGTAAAAATAAGTTTCAACTCTTTTAAGGATAGTTTCATGCCAATGATAACGGGAGAAAAAATACTAATAGAAAATGACTAAAATCGTAAAAAATAATAACAGTCTGCACCGCCGCACGTTAACACTAATTTTACTTTACGTTAAATTATTTCACCTACTTCCTATTTTTAGTTTAACGGATCAGAACTTCTATTTCAGGAAAGTTCCTGAAGATGGGCTTCACAAAAAAAAACAATTAACTACTAGGACTCACTTTAGGAATAATAATAAAATAAATAAAATCTTTTATGCTGTTAACTAATTAAGAAGTGAATTTAATGAACCAAACTTTAAATAATAGAAATATTATACATTATAACACTTTAAATTAAAACATTTTGGCACCACAAGAACATATTATTACACAAGAAGTATTATCGTAATTAAAGAATCAATTCTGACATAAATTTAAAAAAAAAACAAATATTCATACTGCACCAAAACTTTTGGTTTAGGAACAGATATTGGTACAATCGGAGATTCAACAGTCGACGTTTACCAGGAAGAAACCAGGACCCCGATGTTCTTGAGGTAGTCCTTCTATGTTGGATTCAGGATTGGTAACAAGACGTTAAGCATATCCCAGAAATCGCCTACATTTTCTCCAGAACTCGCCTACAATTCCTCTAAATTTTACTGTAACAATAAACCACATTTCTTTAGGAGACGGAAATTCCAGAATATGTTATTCCCCACCTAACACGCGACTTTTAAAACCTAGTCAACAATTATTTTTACATCACCTTATATAAAACAAAATGATTCTAATTTTAAATTTCCTTCATTCTATGTGGCTAATCGCAATTTAAATTAAATCTCAACAACAAATAAAACAAAAGAAGCAACGTAAAAGCATACCAAGAAAATTACGTATTTTTCCAAGGACAATTCAAATTTAAATGAAACTAAATTCATAAGTTAGTAATTACACCAACTTGCGATTAGCGAAATATGCCAGTGTGATAAAAATAAAAGTCCTAAACAACATTAACACCATAGCATTCAAATAAACAGGGAGCAAAATTCAACAATCAGATAGAAAAATACAAAAAGCACAACACTTACCCAATATTGCACAACGGAGCAGGTGAATGTTTAAAATATAAGTCCGACCCAAGACATAACACGAAATTTAAAGAACAACATACTTAAACTTTATAAAGACAATTAATAAACAGCAATAACTTGAGTTAAAAATAATACACCTTAATTATAGCCATGCCGGCCATCAGTAATCACGAAAACGTGGTTCCATCATGACATCCCAGCTAACACAGACGCAGGCGAACATCCCCAAAACCGTTTGGCCAACCCAGGCAGAGTCAAGTGACCCATTCAGCCAATCAGAAACAACAACATACGATAAGAAGTGACATGAAACCAGTCACGTACACCAAATAAGGTAATGACCTCACCACGGATTAACAATGCAAGTAGAAAAAACCTTAAGAACAGATGAACAAAGCCACCCGTATAGGCTTATCGAAACCTTTTCAAATTTAGAAAACTAATATCTATATATATTGATCTATATATAAGTGGACAAAGGACAGACCTATGAAATATTTTATATTTCATAAAATCCATTTACAACGCGAGAGTTCAAAACAGAAATATAAAATTACTACATGACCAAATCATTTTAAAATGAATCAAGCTACCCACCCAATAACGAATAAAAGAAATAACAAAATCAAGAAACTGAAAGTACTTTTAATATAAATTTTAAAGAAGCAATAAAATTTAAAAATGTAAAATTTATAAACGTTATAAGACTGTTACTAGAGTTTTATATTTGCTGACATTCTATATCATTTGGTACTAGCACTTTTTCTCCCGTTATTATTAAGACTAGCATGAAATTATTATTAAAAAAACTAAAACTAGTTTTAACAAAAGTTTTAAAACTAGTAAAAAGTGAGTTTAATATTTTAATATAAATATACTAGAGTTATGTAGGCCACCATGTGAACGTGAGTATATTCAAATATACCTACATATTAATAAAATCGACAAATTATACTCGTCTATTACGTTCAAAATGCTGTGTAGTGGTCAACTGGCTTCTCCACCAATAGTACCAGATTTGATTCCTGATCAGATCTGCCATTGCTTCGTCACTTATTTCACATAGTAACTTTATCGTCTACATCGGTATTAACAGGCGAAACACATTAATAGCATGAACCACATTTTGTCGGACATAAATCAGAAACTATTTCATGTTTAATTCTTTCCACAAAATAATAAAAAAAGAATAATGTGGAATATCTTTTTTAAAAACTGCTGAAGCTATTTTGCCTATGATAGACAGATTTATTAGGTAATATTTTAATGATTTCCTATCATGTTCATTTTATGACAAGTCCAACCTAGGTTACTGGGTAGATATATTATGACAGTGATGGTAGTACAATGTTATGATAACAATCATCGTGAATCGATATACTATTATTATCCGTAGAATCTACAGTTACCCTCGCACAAAGGTTAATGATTTGATAATGGGGTAAGCTTCCACACTATCTGTTCCCTACAAACACTACCCCTAACCCATACAATATACATTACCCCAAACCAAAACAACACCCTGTGTACATATTATAGCAATACCGAATCAGGTGAGCTGTTGACAATGGTTGACATACCATAAATACCATTGTTATAATGGCATCTACCGTTATATAATATTACAGCAGACTGTTAAAAGTGATACATCCTACTTTTAAAAAAAGAGTCACTCAATGGCCTAAATGTACTTAATATAGGGGTATAACAACGATGTATTTGATAATGTTTAAAAGAGAATTCATAAATGTATTTTATCGATATAAATAATTATAAATTACGTAAATTTTTATCAAAAAGTTTTAAATAATGTTCACTTTCAAGAACAAAAAATGTACTGTCGCCGACATCCCCACCATTATCAGCACTGCAGATGGTCCCAGAATCTGCCGCGGGAAGTACTAACGACACGCAGCCAGCAGTGTTACCCCTCCCCATACAGTTAACTCGCCGGACGGTATTTAAGCGGCCGCATGGCCTACGAGTGACACTCGCCATCCACCTCACAAACGAAGTAGAAGATCCCAGCCGAGACCGGACGCACCATCCCTGGTCGACGCTACCGATGGTGGACGCACATTCCCGCACCGGTCAGCCTTTGCCTAGCCGGCTACCGAAGGAAGCCCCTGCGTGCTTGATGGCACCACGGTGAGGACAGAGTTCAGCGCGAGAGAAAATAGCCTCGACCGACGGCCTATACCGACCCGGCACTGCGGTGCTTCAGGAGCTACCACTGTCACGCTGCAGTTGAGACTCAACTGCTGCCCGGTAGCCAAGCCGTCACTCTTCGGGCACCACTCTCAACACGCCGGCTCGCCGCTTCCGACCACCTACAACCGTCCTTTTCAGGGTCAACTACAAAACACATCCGGCCCTTGTAACATCTGTTTCCAGATTGTTACGTTTTTATTTTTGTTTGATTTTTAGCGTTCGCTTGTTGTTTTTTTTTTTTTTTGGTTGCCGATAACTCCTATTTACTGTGGCGACATTTATTAACTCACCGTCCGGTGGTGCGATCTACCGCTTTTCCTTTTAACTAGCGTTCTGCTTCATCATCACGAGCCGGGCCATTCGCAGGTTACGACACTCAGTGTTGAATTTTCATTGTGTACTGTTCGTTCGTAATGTAGTAAATTTTATTACGTTTATTTTCAATTTGTAACTTTTGGAAAAGTTAATTCTACTTGCCCATAAAACATGGTAAGTTAATTTGATTTTATTTTAGCATTCCGAAAGCTGGAAATTTTTCACGAGTTGCATAAATTTATATCTTATACTAACGAATCTATGTTGCAGTTGTTCTTGCAATTTTATAACTACTAAATTCGATTTTGGTTTATGTAAAACTAAATTGTGACTTATGATAAATTTATTATAACCGATATAACGTTTTGTAATTTGGTAAATTGTATTCTACTTCGAAATGTAATAGCTTATTTTAATTGTTTTGTGTTTTTAAAAAAAACGTCCTTATTGTTTATTAATTGCAACTCGTATTAAGTTTCTACTTTTAAATTCAGATCTTTGTAATATTTTACTGTTCATTTTAATTGCATAATTTATGCGTTTGTACTTTTGCTTGCGATCGACGGTTGTTTTACTTAATTTTAACACTGGCTTGATTTTTTGTCCAGGGTCCAATCCGGGGACGGTAATAGCCGTTCAGTGTATCATACCATTTCAATATTCACTACATGGGGTTCAACTCCCGAGAAGGACGAATGCTCACTTCGTCAACATCCTTTAACTAACGTTCAATGTTTCCTGAAATTTTCTGTTATGGAGTTACATGAAATCCAATCTGGATGAAAATTTCATCTGTAAATCTTCAATTAGTTATCGCATACGTCAGTAATACTCCGAAATAAGTGTTAACTACTATCGGGTATGTCTTGTTATTTTATTATCATGAGAGGAGCTCATCCATCTAACTTAAAGTGTTTCAATGGGGTAACCGATACATTTTTTTGGGGAGAAGATCATGCCACAACTAAGATCCATCTTGTTAATTTCTTGTTTTGAACAGGAAATTTAGTGCATTTAAAGTGACCTGCTTGAACTATTTTCCTACTGAACCTTTTGCAAAGCATAATGCAATTAGGAACATTGATTAATAAAAATTTAACTAATTCATTCAATAAAAATTTTTCTTAAAAATTATTATTCTTTTATTTACATTTTATTAAAAAAGGTTGAATTTAATTTTAAGTATTTCTAAAATTTAAAATTCTAAAAGGTTTAAAATTTAACTTCTGTTTTATCAATTATTATATTTGTGAAACAAAATTTATAGTAGAACCTAGAATGTTTCTACATATTTGCACATTTATATATATATAAAAAAAAATTTATAACTTATGGAATTTAAGGTAGGCTAATAATAATAATAAATTTTGAATAGGAAGCTGCTAGCATGCTAAGCTTGAAAATAAAAGTTTATATTCAAAAATATTTTGGCCACTTCGATTTTCTGTATCATTTAATGAGTATATCTTTAAATATTTTATATTTTTTTACTTGATATTAACAATAATTTACCTCAGGAAGTACTATTTTTTGGATCTGATATTATATTAGATTTTTCAGCTATTTAAGACTGGGTAACCTTGTATTAATTTTTGATGTTTACACCATATATTTATTGTTATAAATTTAATTGTTTTACTACATACATTTTCTAGATTTATTTCATTTGTGCAACGATTTACCTGAGTGTTTTTTTTTTTGGCTTCCTTGATTTTTTTTTTATCTTTTGTTAACACCCTAGCCGACCTATCGCTTTTGTTGCCGTATGTGTTCCCGGCAGCGATAGGGGTGTTACACCCTTTTCAGGGCCACCACAAAAAGCTAAACGGCTCTTTTCAACGCCACCAATCCGCTACATGCAACAGTCCTTCTCAAGACCCTCAACCAATTAAACAATCTTTTTCAGGGCCACCAAATTTGCCAGCAAGGTTTTGCCACGTGTCGTTGGTCCTGGTCGGCGATAATACATAGTAAAATGTTAATTATCATGAAATGGTATTGCCCATTGGAATAATTCCTAACCTTTAAAGACAAATAACCTGTAAAGATAAATACCATTCACAGTTTTACATTTATTTCAAAGACAATTTTACAATACATTTATTACAATACAAATTTCACTGTTAAACCAATTTTGATTGCGATTAAAGCCGTTTTTTATAAGTTAGACAAATCTAAAATCCCTTCGTTAACTGTTGTGTAACGAACAAAATTTCATAATGTAAACATCATTCATTCAACCCAAAATTTTGTTTACATTTATGTTTATATGAAAACATGTGAAAGTTAATTTTTTTTTTCGAATAACTGTAAATCTACGATCTGCTCTCATAGAACAATGAGTAGATGTGTTGTAAGTATAAATCTTGAGTAAGTAATACCCCTTGGTATTACTCTATAAAATTTCCCATTTTGTTGAAGTGATCTTGCGATCGTAAAATAAATTACACAATCACATATTAAAATAAATCTGTAGGGTGTAGTCTGCATAGTCTTCTGTGTGTTCCACTGTTGTCTAGGAGATTGATGGCTTCTGGATTCTGGTGATTTTTCAAGTCTTGTTTGGTAACTGGTGCAAAATTTCTGTATAGCTTCGTGTACCGTGGGAGTGTTCGTGTCTCTGTGCAATATAGTGTTGGATATGTACCAAGGTGAGTCCATGATATTTCGAAGTATTTTTGACTGAAACCGTTGAATTATTTCAATGTTACTGTGACTTGCTGTGCCCCAGAGTTGTATCCCATATGTCCACACAGGTTTAAGTACAGTTTTATAAATTAACAATTTGTTTTGTGCCGATAATTTGGATTTTCCATTAAGCATCCAATACAGCTGTTGGTATTTAAGATTTAACTGTTTTCGTTTGTTCCATATGTGAGTCCTCCATGTTAGACGCCTGTCCAGGTGGAGGCCAAGATATTTTGCCGTATCGGATTGTGGAATTTGTACGTTGTTCAAAAACACTGGTGAACATGTTTCCCGTTTTAGTGTAAATGTGACGTGCAGACTCTTGTGTTCATTTTGTTTTTATACGCCACTTTTTTGCCAATTTTGTACGCTGTCTAAGTGTTGCTGCAAGTTATGAGATGCAATTTGTGCATCTTCGTGTATTGCCTGAATGGCTGTGTCGTCGGCAAATGTTGCCACTGTAGTGTTGTCATTTTGTGGAAGATCAGAAGTGTAAATGGTGTACAAAACAGGAGACAGCACGCTTCTTTGAGGAACACCAGCTTAATTTTTTAAGTTAATTTTAATTTTTAATTTTTAATTTTCAGTTAATTTTTTAACATGTTTTTATATTGTATTATACCCGTAACCAGATATAATAATTAAGAAAATATTATTATAAAAGTAATAATAGGTCATAACCTGTGAATGTTTGCTGGTATTTTTAAAAAGTGATCCTATTTTTTATACTTAACTCAAAGTTAGAAACTGTCGATTGTGTTTCACACAAGAAAAAACTTCCTATGAAACTTAAAAGTTATTTATTCTAATCTTCAGAAATTATTTGAACCCTAAATTGATGGTTTGAAAGAACCATTGGACATTTTTACTAAGTATTATATATCCAGGTTGTCTTTTATATGGTTTCATTCAAATAAATTTGTTTTAAATTTTCTTTGAACTTATTTAATTAAAATTTAATTTAATTTAATAATTATTGATGATATTTTGGTTGCTGATCTTTTAGTTGTTTTTGAGATCAACTAAAAAGATCCCTTGTAGTTAATTTTTATTTGCGTTCGTTTATGTTCATTTTATGTTTGATGTTTCTTACTTTAACCTTTATTATTTTATCAGTTAAATTTTAAAATGTATTTATTATACATCGTAAACATTTAAAAAATTTATGCGTTTTTGACAAACTTTTCAAAACTTCATTAATAACTAATAGGTAGTTTACTATTATAAACATCAATAATTTGTATTTAATTTTACATTTACAAATTAATGTAAATGTACCCAAATAATAAAACAATATATACAAACCAAATCACTTTATTCAGTTAATTTAAAAAAACCATTTAAACAACACGACATTATACACTTGATAATAGATTTTTATATCGTATTGTGTTATAAGTAGTGTTCACTACAATTTAAATACGAGTAGATAGACAGATATTTGTTAATGTGATTGTTTGTTATTTCACAAAGTGCAGCTCCAATTAAGGCATCTATGTAGGGGTGTAATCCGGGATATTTAGCAGTCTGTGAGTTTCTAAAGCAAAACTTGAGCGAAAGAGCCAACAGCTCTAATAAAACTGAGAAATTTCTAATAGAAAGTATTCAATAGAAAGTATTTCTAATAGAAAGTAAGATGGTAAAAGCTAGGCAGGAGAAAAAAATGGCTTTCGAAATGAGAGAATTTGACTTTTGGCCGGATATGCCGACGATGTAAGATAGACAAAGAAGAAATTGTTCAGTCAATTTTGGGTCAAAGAGAACACTTTTAGTAACTACTGAGCTAGTTTTAAAATCCCATTATTAATTTTATTATATTATCGTATTAATGAACTTATTAAAACTGTGTTACATCCAGTTGATGTTTTGTTCAGTCCAGTCCTAACTGAGAAAATATGAGATTTTGATGCTTGTAAAAGTTACTATGGCGGGGTAACTTGAGATCTTACAAAGAGAAGAAAACAGAAATTGGAAATTTCGGAGATATTTTCTGTGAAGAATCAATGGATCGTACAAGGGAGGACAGAATTCGAAATTGTGATATAAGAAGAGAGTTGCAGAAAACCAGCACAATTAAGACAACCTAGATTAATAGGTAGATAAATGTATTATGACATTGATGTGTTATCATTGCAATAAATGATGGAGAATTTTCGAAGAATGAGGGAAGGTGGAATTTATAAATTGGGTTCTGGTATACAGGCTTAAGAGAAAACCTACAAAACGCATTGAGCAAAATATGTTAATTTAATTGCAGCTTTATAATGAAAAATAAAATAATAATTTGGCATCCAAACAGATCAAAATAAAGAAAAAAAGAAAGAAGAAAATCGTTTTCATTTTTATTCTTTTCATTTTCTCTGGAATGCATTAAATTCCAAAGATTTTACTGTGAAAATATTGTTAAAGTTATCAAAAAGAATTACAACGCGAGTTTTCTTGTTTTGCTTAAATTAAATGTTATAGACCTAAGCCTCCTCCTCATACTCGAACAATTAAGTTTTGTCAATATACAAAGTATAAAAATGAAAGTAGTACAAAAAAGTAAATGACTGATGTCATCAAAGTTTTTCCCGTTATTCATAAGAAATTTAGAAGCCTACAGAACCGATGAGTAATTAAATAAAACAGGTTGACATAACGAACATGGTTTTTAACTTAGTCAATTGGGTTAGTATTACCAACATTGCAGGCCCAGTTCAGACAGCTGACTCGCATTATTCATCTCTATACATGATTTAACCATTTTCGCTCTAACATCCTTTACTGACATATCTGCTGTTGCACACAAACGTATGTATTACAGCCTAAAGTACATCCACATTCGTGGGCATGAAATAAATAATCCCATTATATGAAATTAATACCATATAATTGAATCAATTTTGTTTCATCAATCAAAAATATTCAAAAATTATTCACGTATCAAAACTCTCAACTTGTCTTTATAGATTATTTTTAGACAAATATGTATAACTAAAAACAGATTGAAACTGTAAAATGAGATTATTACAGAATTGAAGATTGTATTAGAAATTCATTAACAAAGATTTGCAAGGAGTCACAAAGACCGACTTTTACGTCACGTGAATGATGAGGCGCTGCAACTCCTCGATAACTCGGATGTAATGAGAAGACTTAAGCGCTAGAAAACCTTCAAATTGGTTAGATTTAGGAGATATCTTATATTAGTCTATTTTACAATAATTTGTAAATAATCAATAGTAATAAATTATTCTGTAAATCGGTTGTACATTAATAATTATCTTGTAAAATCTTATGTTTTGTTTCATATAGTAAGAATATAATTATATATATTTTTTTAGAAAAATAAGAATGCTTTATTTTAGAAAATAATAATAGTAGCCTATGTTAAGTTTGAAAATAAGAAATGTGTAGCCTATTTAGAAAATAAGATAACTTATGTATAGTTGTTCCATAAATGTGTTTTGTGTATTTCTTACAAATTTTATGATTCAGTTACAAATTTTGTTTATTTCTTAATGATTATGTAAATGTGTAATAATAAGTAAGATTAACTATAAAGCTGTAGTCTACTTAGGTTAAATTAATATAGAAAGTAAGAATAGAAATAGAAAATACTAATCTTTAAAAGTAAGAGTAGCATTAGTTATATCTTAAATAATTGTTATTGTTAGAAAATAAAAGTAGCCATTTATTTTCTTATGATTGATAATGTAATCCTTAGGTAGTTTAAATTTGAATAAAATTATTCGTTAGTCTAAGACTAGCTACAATAAATTTAAAAAAAACTATACATTATCAATCTGTATAATTTATGACTAGTCAAAAAAATTAGAAATAGGAAATTGAAAATTTATACTTTGATTAGAACGCAAATAGGACTGGCCAGTGACCAAAGAGAATTGTGTGAAAACCAACTTATTAGGACAGCTAATAATAGAACAACAGCCGTTGTACTAAAACTAATGGATTAAAGTTTATTTCTGATAGTTTTCATTTTTATACTCAGAAGTCAAATTAATATATTTGTCCATTAAAGAGTTTGCACTCCGATTACAACAAGAAAACATAAGAAATATTTATACGACATAAAAGTACAAAGCATTGTAACAGTTAAGTCAATGTTTGTTCTTGGATATAAGAAATAATAAACAAACGTCCTTTAAGCGCACAATAAATTTATTTACAAGTTTGTAAATTAAAATTAATTATTAATGCTTAGACTTACTAACAAATTACAAGTAAATGACTTAAATGAATCAAAACTTAAAGTTTAAACTAACTTAACTAACGATAGCAATTACTTTACACCTTGATACTAACCTCTTACCTACAACCAATTTAATGCTTACATACAGTGCGAATACATTTTCCTTACCGTATTTGTTACAATAAACTGGTAAGCTCTCACTCATTCATAACTTGTAGCAACTTGAAATGAGCAATAAATGGGTAAGCTCTCACTAATTCATAACTTGTAACAACTTGAAATGAGCTGAACTAGCCAATAAAGGGGCTAATGAATTTAAATACGTAGGGCCATGGTCGTTTCCAGACGGTAACGATTTTCTACATAATAAGACACAATAGAGACTTTACTAAAATTCTTCGCCGTTTTACCAGAACGATCCACAACGTAGTAATAAAAATCATTAATAGGTGTAGCTTTTCTAGTTTCAACCGCGTTTCCGAGAATTTCTATTTAGAAGCATTCCATTCGTCGTCAACCTGTTATCCTTTTATATAACCCTTAATTTCATACAATAAAAAATGTATTACCTTACCTATTTATACATATCATCATTACGTCACAGT
The DNA here is from genome assembly GCA_035578175.1 of Catonia carolina. Lineage (NCBI taxonomy): Eukaryota > Metazoa > Arthropoda > Insecta > Hemiptera > Achilidae > Catonia > Catonia carolina. The sequence continues at coordinate 304,458,111 of JAQMRL010000001.1, read as the reverse complement.
ATAGTATTTTCAAGTAAATTAAAACCCGTTGATAATTTAATGACACATATTTAGAAAAACTGAATAAATTTGAAAATAAATTTGTGAGCTTTTGATAAGAAACTTTAATCAATTTAAATTAAAACAACAAAGAAAACTTAGGTATTACTAAAAATGGTACAAAAAATAATTATACAAACCATCGAAAACTTTAGACTAAATATTGCGTGAAATTTTGTGATTTAAAATATAACAACTCTTAGAGAGTTTTTATGAGTAATAATTTTTCAAGTTTTATTGTTTGTATACTCTGATGGTGGTGGATTCACTAAAACAAGTGCATAAATAAAGATAAAGAAAATTAAAGCAACATTAAAAGGAGTACAGGACAGTGGGGGCTAGCAGTATTTTTCATTTGGTTTATTTCGCTATAATTCTTCTTCTACATGCTATATTCATACATATTTATACTGGTACATTAAAATATGTGTCCAGTTAGGTTCTGACGAATTTACCGTTAGTTTTCAGTTATATCTACATGACTTTTTTATCCCATCAAACGTTTTTTATCTTACTGCTAGTAATTATCGACCACTATCAGTTATGTTACGGTACAAAACTGGTAGTGTTAACGTGTAAAATTCCATAACCATGCCAGAAATCAAACCCGGGACCTTCTGCTTTGCAGTGTGCAGTACAGTTTAGCATTTTAACCAATAGGTCATTTAGAAGCGGCCATCTACGTAATTTTTTCAATGTTTTTTAGAATAAAATGTTTAAAAATAACTTACGAGTGGTGTGCGACTAAACATAATGTAAACAATAAACACAATATAATATAATAAACATAATAATTAACATAAATGTAAACATAATGTAATGTGTAGTGTTACACTAAAAACGAACAACTCTCTTTTTCAAAAAACCTGACTTTTCATAAAAATTACTGAGTTTGCTTATTATTCTACTAAGAATGTTTTGTTTTTAAATTGGTTTATTATGGTCGCATCAACATTCTATGTTTTTAGCGACCCCATTACATAAAAAAACACTAATTTTATAACATAAGGTTATAACACTGTAGGTTTACAATGATGTTTTTCAGTTAGAAAAAAAAATTTACACTTTAACAGATGTATTTTACACTTTTAAATTATAAATTATTTTGTATGGATTGCACTTTTATTTGCACTAAAATTGTCTTTGAATATTTAAAAATTGTATAAAGTCCAGTGTCTTTGTGTACTGTGTGTGGTTAACGCAGTCTTTGTAATTGTCCGGTAAGTGAAATTGTTTCCGTATAGTGTTCAAGGTAGGACATTCCACAAGAATATGTTTGACAGTTAATTTCGTGTTGCAGTGTCTGCAGTAAACAGAGTCTTGTTTCGTCATGAGGTGACTGTGTGTCAGTTTAGTGTGACCAATTCGTAGTCGTGTAAGAGTCACTTGGTCAAGTCTGTTTTTAAAAATTTCTGGTTGTAAGTCTCGAATGTCAGTCCGTACTGTGTGTAGGTTAGCCTTAAAGTCTTTCACCACTCGTTCCAAATTATTTCAAATTTGTGTCTGAACATTTTCTGCAGATCTCGATGGGAAGACTTGTTTATCCTATTGGAGCATGTAGTGGCGCGTTTGGCTGCTCGATCGGCTGTCTCGTTCCCTTTGATACCTAGGTGGGAAGGAATCCACAGAAGAACTATTGTTTTATCGTTGTTAGTTATTTTGTGGTTGACGTTAATGATCTCTTGAAGTATCGGTTCATCCTGTTCGATACTCCTAAGGGAATCTAAAACACTTCTTGAATCTGACAAGATCACAAATTTTTTACGATCGGATAAAGCTATGGCTTCAAATGCTTTTTTTATTGCATATGCCTCACAATAGAATACTGAGGAACAATCTTGTAATTTAAATAAAATTAAAACTAAGAATGTTGTTTTTCATCAAACGTTGGTTTCTTTTAAAATTACAGGATTCAATAAACACAAAATTTTGCGTTCTTCTTTTGATCAAACATGGAATCACATTGGTGAAATTGGTTTAGTAATAATTGTAAATTCAAATAGATCAATTTATCTTTAAATTTTTAAACGGAAAATTAAATTTTTAAAAGGAGATAGAATGCCAGGTGATTTATTTAAATTCTGGACAGTAAAACAGTTTAGGATTTAAAACCTATGTAAATTTCAATTAAAAAACTACGAATTCAAGGAAATCCAGACAAAATTTCTAAACTTGAGATGTAGATAAGATTTGTATATGTTATTTCCTGTTTCGCCTGTAGCCTAATTCTTTTCTTCCTTGTCTTTCCTTTCAGTATAGCATGCATAACAATATTATGTTTTATATAAAATGAAAATGTAATATATTATGTACAAAATGTCTTTTAAAATTTGCTCTCAGTTTATTTTCCGTATTTAGATAAGATCTACTGATCCCTGTCTTGCATAAAGGAACAGATCAATTTCCGGTTTCTGTAATAAAAATAAAATCACAATCTAAAACACACAAATCGTGTTTTAGTTTCACAGAAACTTTTATCCTTCAAACTTTTACATTTGTAAAACGTTTTGTCAGCTGTTTAGAAAATAATGTTTTTTTATCCGTCGATGAATAATGACAATGCTTTAACTTTTGAAAATTAAATGGAAACTAGCTGGCCCGTGCGAATAAATTCGCAAAATAATTTTGATTGACGTACTTAGTTTAATCACAACCAATTTTACAATATTACATTAACACGTCTTTGATCTATAATTCTATCAAAATATTTTAATATTATTTTACTAATAGGCCTACCATAAAGACACATGAAAAACTATTTTGATTCAAATTTCGCAACGTCGCCGCAAGAATAGTAGCATCGTCAAAACTTTTATTTAATTATTTTGTTATTTACTTTCAAAATATCTTTATGGCTCTTACCAATCTTCGTTTTTAGATTTTGATTTCGAAAGTGTCCTCATTGCAACCATGTGACAATGTTTTAAATTCGTTTGGTAAAACTCTGTATTAGAAAGAAAACATAATCTGGATAATACAGTTTTCGATGGTGGACGGACCACATTGTTTAATTCTACTGCAAGTGTATTAGTGACAATGTTGTGGTCTGTCACTTAGCCCGTTTAGTTCAACCATTCTTGATTTATTTCAAATTTAGATTTCTGCGTTTAAAAACTGTTTTTGTTCTAGAATATTTATGACTTATTTCTATTACAGTTTTATTATTTAAGGGGAGTGTGGAATTAAAAATTAAAAATTATAGATTTTTCGTTTTTTCGTTGAAAATATAGGTTGAAATGTGCACTTTAAAACAGCGTTAGAATCATGTTGCTATGCCATCTAGAAAATATTTTATAAATTTTTTTGTAATTGTATGTTTAAGCTGATTTTGCCATCTGTCACGAAATTTTATAAAATAATTTTCGCTTTCGATTAATATTTTACTGTGATTTATTATACTATTTTTTCACACTGCCGTCTCTCTTTTATTTATTCATAGGTTGACAGTGGGTCCATTGAGCTGATCAGCTGGTGTCGACATAGTGAATAACATTCATAAATTTATTTTCTGATTTTCTGTGAGAAACCATCGAAAATTAATTAATTAATTAATTTCACAAGAAAAAAAAGACTTTATTCTTATTGGGAAAGAGAAGTTTATTTTAAAATACGGTGAAGATAGAATATCAGACACGGAAATTGTGCATATGTGTGAGGTTATGTTTGTGTTTCTGTTTACATTGATTTTTTGTAAGTATTTTTCATAAACTATTGTTATATGTATAATAATCCTCCCTGTTTCCATTGACTATGGAGCAGGGAGTTATGGACAATCTCTTCAATCACGAAGAGAACTTGAAGGTGATCAACGCTCACCTAGATGTCGCACCTGAGACAACTGGTACGCAGAAAATGGCATGGACTAAGGTCATGTCTAGTAAAAAACGTCCGTTGGATACGGAAAAGAGTTCCGCTGACTCGGAATTGCCTCCTTCTAAGTTTCGAGTCCCAACAACAAATAAATACGGACCTTTAGAATCGTTACAAGAAGACTCTTGCAAGCCTCCACCAATTTATTTAAAAAACGTAGAACTGCGCGACTACAAAAACTTAATGTCTCAGTTGAAGAGTACAGTAACTGGTGACTTTGAATTTCAAGCGACCAACAACGACGGGGTAACCATTTACCCAAAAACATCCGAAACGTACCGTACTCTTGTACACCGATTAAGAGAATTGGGACGCAATTTTCATTCATATCAGCTACCCCACGAAAAAGCATACAGAGTCGTAATACGTCATTTGCATCCTAGTATCGATCCGTGTGAGATCAAGGATTCTCTGGAACAACTGTCTTTTAAGGTAAGAAACGTTGTCAATGTTTTACAGGCTGGTACAAGAGTGCCCTTACCATTATTTTTCGTTGATCTTGAGCCTGACGAAGATAACGAGAAAATCTTTAATGTTAAATCCTTGTTAAGCACACGCATTAAGGTTGAAGAGCCAAAAAAGAAAAGTGACGTAGTTCAGTGCAAAAGATGTCTACGATTTGGACACACCCGCTCGTACTGTAATCATCCGTTCAGATGTGCACGCTGCAGCAACTCTCATCCAACTGCTGATTGTCCAAGAGGTGCCAATGAACCCCGAGTCTGCGTTCTTTGCAAAGGCAATCATTCGTCCACGTACAAAGGATGTCAAACATATAAAGAACTGAGAGATAAAAGAAATTTTAATTTTGGTAAATATTCTGTTAATAAATCTCATGTAATGTTGGAGCCTCCAGTCACTGTTGCAGTCCCCGTGAGTACCTCGGTAAAGTCAAATCATACACAGTCCACTCATACTCACACCGTCCCCCTTTCTCGTGACCCGAGATTGAATTCACGGTCATACGCTCAGATGGCTGCTCCTTTCCTTCGGCAGCAGCCATCTCATACTCGGTCATCTCAGTTATTCCAGCCCTCTCAGCAGCCATCTCAGCCTTCCATGACATTCTCAACTCTTTCATCAACAGATCCCTTAACGACTCAGAATCCTTATGATCATTTTACAGCCACTCTTAACACTTTTTTTACACGCTTTCAGGACCTTTTGACACCTCTCATTACTACGCTTAATATGGTCGTTAACAAGTTGCTAAGTCATATCAATGGCTGAAACCAGCAGGTCCCTCGTCGTTGCTCTCTGGAACTCAGCAGGTCTTGTACGTCATGTTCACGAACTCAAACAATTTTTACATGACAATCGGGTAGACATTGCACTTATTACAGAGACACACTTTAAGGACACAACACACTGCCATATCACTGGTTACACACTATATCGAAGTACACATCCAGATGGAACTAGCCATGCAGGGTCGGCTATTTTTGTTCGTAATAGTATTAGTCATAATTCGTTCCCTCCGTACAGAAAATCGTACATTCAGGCTACCACGGTAGAAGTATCTTTAATCACTCATTCCCTTACCCTTTCTTCTGTGTACTGCCCGCCTAATCATAATATATCGCGCGAACAATTTACACATTTCTTCAATTATCTAGGAAAAAATTTCATTGCAGGTGGTGACTTTAATTCAAAACATCAACAGTTTGGATGCCGAGTTACAAACCCGCGGGGAAAAACTTTATATGATGTTTTAACTCACAAAAAATATTTTTATTATGCCCCTGCAGAACCCACTTACTATCCCCACAATAATCGTTGCCTCCCAGATATTCTAGATTTCTTTGTATCGTCTAAATTCTTCCCCTACTACGAACTTGAAACTCTTCCTGATCTATCATCTGATCATACACCCGTAATACTTACGTTAAACTCTCAACCAACCAAATTAAGGTACAGGCATTCCCTAACATCTGGTAAAATAGACTGGAATAAGTACCAACGTATATTGTCAGAAACAACAAACCTGGGAATTTCCCTCAAAACCCCTAGTGAAATCGAGCGTGGAGTGGAAATCTTCACAAAGAATCTACAAAGCGCAGCTTGGGACAGTTGCGAAGGAGAGAACATGGAATTTAAACACATACCTAACGTTCCTTCTTACATCCGTCGAATGATAGTTGCTAAGCGCCGATGTCGTCGTTTATGGCAGAGAAACAGATACCCCAGCGTTAAAGCAGAACTTAATAGGCTAAATCGTAGTTTACAGGTTGTCCTTTCGCGTTACAGAGCAGATAGATTTATGGCTTTCACTGAGACACTCTCTACTCAAAACAAAACACTTTGGCACACGACAAGACGAATTCTTAACTATAACAATCCTTCATTTAGTCTACAACGACCTGATGGTTCTTGGGCGACCACCAATAAAGAGAAAGCAGAAATGCTTGCTCAGCACTTACATAACACATTCCAACCACACAACCTACAACACAAAGATCATCCGAACATAGAAAATTTCCTTAATGCTCCTCTGCAACTTAGCCTTCCCCCAAAGCCAGTTTCACCCGGGGAACTCTTCCGAGCAATTCACGACCTGCCATTAGGCAAAGCCCCGGGATATGATCTTATTACTTCAATACTTTTGCGCCATCTTCCTAGGAAATCCATCATACTCTTAACTCACATCTACAATTCCATTCTCCGAGTCACTCACTTCCCTATTCAGTGGAAGTATTCTATCATAATTCTCTTCTTAAAACCAGACAAACCACCTCACCAACTAACTTCTTACAGGCCAATTAGCTTACTCTCTATTCTGTCCAAACTATTTGAGAAACTCCTTCTACCACGCCTAGTACCGTTTATCGATGCTTCAAACACAATTCCTGATCATCAGTTCGGATTTCGTTCATCTCATTCCACGCTTCAGCAATGTCACCGACTAATTGATATAATCTCTTCAGCTCTTGAAAACAGACAATATTGTTCGGCCGTGTTTCTTGATGTATCTCAAGCCTTTGATCGGGTCTGGCATGATGGACTCCTATACAAATTGAAACTAATACTTCCAGATAGCCTGTATCTAGTAATAAAATCGTTTCTAGTGGAACGTTACTTTAGAGTAAAACAAGGTGACGAACTTTCTGGAATGTACGAAGTCAATGCTGGTGTACCACAAGGAAGCGTACTTGCACCAAGGCTGTTTTCTGTAAGCACCAGTGACATACCAAATTGTATCTATACAACTATGGCTATGTTTGCTGATGATATGGCAGTTCTTGCGGTTGATGCCGATCCTGTAATTGCAACTCGAAAGACACAAAACCATTTACACCAGATAGAGTCATGGCTTAAACTTTGGAAAATTAAAATTAATGAAAACAAATCGCAACAAATGACGTTTACTCTTAGACGACAAAACTGCCCAACCGTTTACATTAATAATATTCCGCTACCTCACACTACTCAAACACGCTACTTAGGCTTACACTTGGACAGAAAACTTACATGGAACGCACATGTTACACACACACGCCACAAACTCAAAACACGCTTCTATCAACTAAAACGCATACTCGATAGACGTTCTAAATTAAATATGTTACACAAATTAACAATCTACAAGACAGTCTTAAGACCAATCTGGACATATGGAGTTCAACTTTGGGGATCTGCTAAACCCTCACACACGAAACGTATACAAGCGATTCAGAACAAGATTCTACGAACGATAACGCAATGCCCCTTTTACATCACAAACTCAATGTTGCACAAAGACTTACAAATGCCATACGTAATTGATGTCGCGAAACAACTATACAAGACGATGCATGACAAATTTGAACTACACGACAACCCTCTCATACAAAACATGTACACTAGGGCGATACCGGGTACTCAGCGCAGACGTTTGAAGCGCCTCTGGCCAAGAGATCTTCTTGGCCAACTGTAGGACTGTGGTGATGACTGCACGCTCCTTCAAGTAAATCAAGTTTTGAAACATTAGCTTCACATTTAGAAATTGTTATATTAATTTAATAACAGATACTAAATTTTAATTAAAAGTATCAAAAAAGGTTGACAGTATAACCTAAAAGTTTATAACCTGCACTATTTTTGTTGTGGTCTGTCTTTGTTTACACTCGTGTTTTTTTTTTTTTTTTTTTTAATTTATTTAACGTCGCATCAACATCAAGGTCATTAGCGACGACGTTGGGGTGTAACTGTGTGTGATGAGAATGAAATGATTTTTTTGTAACGTATGAAAATATGCCGTGCCTGAGTGGGATTCGAACCCAGGACCGCATGATGAGAGGCGAGCACGTTACGAACTGCGCCAATGCGGCCGGCACTCGTGTTTTTGTTTCTCAAACTTTAAACGCGAATATCTCAAAACGACATTTTTAGAACTTTATATACCTTTTTCTCAGCTTCCACGAAAGAAACAGGGCTGAAATTTTTATGGAATATGTTAATCGTCGTATGTTAATCGTCCAGTTCAATTAAATTCTACACATTCTAATATGTACCAAAGAATGGCCTTTCATACAGAAAACAAATTGTAGCTCTAGAGTTGTAGCTCTGAGAAAAAGGTACAAACATTAACATTGCTAAGGTTAGGGATCCACACTCCCCTTACATTGGAATAGTTATGAAAGCGTGTTTTCTTAAATTTATTGTTATAGCTTTTTTTATCAATACGGTGCTGTTAAATTATTAACTTCATTTCAAATTTAAAGAAACTTTGCAAAATGTATCAAATTTATGTTCAACATCCACTGTTTGGTTAAAAAGAAAATGGAACAGAGATTTACATAAAAATTAAAAACAATCACGTAATATGATACAAATTATATTAACAAATTATACATTTCAAAACAATTTTAGTGTAATACGTACATTCACACCGGACGAAGAGTCATTACTGAGTGATAGCTTCTTCACGTTATTCATCGCATAGACTATTTCATTCACAACACATTTGTCATTGTTATTAACAGGAACAAATAAAGAAATTTGATTTTGAAAACGAAATCCTTCATTGTATAAATGGAGCGTTTGGTGACCAAATACAAAATAATTATCAAAATATAGTAATTACTAAAACTATTAAAAAGTATAGAAATAAATAAAATTTAAAGCTTTGTTACTTCATAAATTATTATAAGGTTATAAACGAATAGTCAAATCTTGGGTTTTATTGAAGAGTTAATAAGTGTTTAATTTTCAGAATCTGTTGTATAACCGTTTCAGTTCTTGCTTGTAACGATAAGTATAGCAGCAGAATATTGTTAACGTAACCTATACAGTTGACAGTTTGTTTTACAATTTTCTTCGATTAACGAAGGGAATTTCATGTGTTGATATTTATTTGCATGAACTTTTATTTTGTATATTTTTATGCAATGAAACTATTGAGTTTGAAATAGTCTGTGTCTTTCAAGACACAAATTATTACATTTACTGCAAGAACTTTATAAGATCTACAGCAAAAAATTTCAAAATCGTATGAATATTAGTATACAACTTTAAACGTAACATAATAAACAAAATTCTGAAAATGTTACTTCAGTTCATGAATTTAAAGTTAAATTTAGTTCGACATCATCGAATGATCTAACCGAATTAATCAATTCAGCTCCATTTTACTGAGAAAATTTTACTCATTTACTGAAACGGTATTGTAGTTCGCAGGCATTCAAGAAATAAAGAATAATACGTAATATTTTATTAAAAAATTTCAATATTTTTGGTATTGAAATTATTACAATAGAATTTGAAAGCTAATTAATTTTTAAAGGACCAGACTTAAGTGTTTAAGTAGGCTAAAGCATCTAATTTCTCCTTTAAAACAGTTCTAATCTTTGTTAAATGTAAGATAAACCTAATTGTTACCTGAAAATTATTTTAGGTTAATTTTGGGAGAGGAGAAGTCTTCTTGCTTAAATGAATATCAGATTACTCTTCTACTGTAGTCCTGTTACAAATTTAATTGAAATTCTCTAACCCCTCCCCAAAACCATCAACTCTCTCCCACAAAACAATTTTCATTTAAATGGAGAGAAAATTTGTAGATTAATTGTTTAAGAAACATGAGAAGTGGTTTTATGGTATTGTGATTAATACGAGAAATAATTTTGGGACTGCCAAATGACATAAAATATTAGAATGCTAAAATTAAGACATATTTCATTAAAAGTAAATATACATCAAGTTGTGTCAAATATACAATACTAAATATAGTACGAAACCGCATTTAGCTTATGTAGATTTTAATACTCGCCAATGTGAAGAGAATACAAAATTTAACTCGGTCAATGACCACCATTTCAAAAAACAAAAAGAGATATTCTAAATCTGGTTGACATTGCTTTACAGTAAAGTGACAACGTAAAATTTTGTGTCATCCCAATTTTAGAACTTAAAATTTTATAGTTATTTTTAAAAATAGTGGTATCAATTCACCCGTTAAAATAATTGTGAAGTGAAGAGTGAAGACGGATTGTCAAAAAATCTGAAGTTTACTTTTAATTTTTTGTTTTATATACATAATACTTTTACTACCCACTGTAAAAATTGATATTAATTTCATGTTCATTTTTTATTATTTTATATTTACTGCAATTAGTCAAATAGAACTACCGAGGAGTTTCTTTAGTGATATTATCCTCCCCAATCATGCCCGGTGGCGCTAGCACTTATGTTATAAATTCCCTTACGTTCTGTTTTAGCAACATATTTATAACTTAGATCTCACTTTAAATTTTCTATACAGATTAAACAGTATATTAATCACTTATATGTATGACCTAAATTGTATCTATAGCGTTTATCTTAGTGGTGTTTTTTTTTTTTTAGTTTATCTTTTAATACACTAAATAAACAGGCTTAATTCTTTTCATTCTCCTATCTGTCACACTAATGTCTACTAGTTTAAGTGCTTTAGTGTTGAAAATGGTCGTGAAGTTATCTCTTGCTAGTTGAAACATTTACATACTTCTTCAGATATTGAAGTCATTTTCAGATCATGGTTGTATATCACTGTTGTAAATATGGAAAATTTACAATGTTCCTCAATATCTTTCTTGGAACTTTAGGATGGTATTTAGGTTGCTTGCTCTGGTGCAGCCATAAATATATAGGCCATATGTTCGTACCGGTTTTAGCATTTGATTGTAAAGAAATCATTTTTATCAACAAGTAATTTAATAATATTAATTTTCTAACTGTTTACATTAAGCAAAAGAAATAAGTTTTAGTCAAAAATTTATGAAAAATTAGTTCTACACTGTAAAAAAAACAAATTCCAAAATTCCTCCCAAAAAAATCATTTTCATTTTTTTTTTATTTCCACATAGGTGAATTTCTTATTATTCTACTACTACGTCGTGCCCGCACTTATCAGAAACCAGGTTCTGACAATCTTTTCCGAGACTTACCTCATACCTCATGCCTACCTCAATGCTTACAAATCTGTACGTCAGTGCTTCGATTAGTGTTTCTCTCCATCTTGTCTTATACATTTCATGATTATTACATTGAATACTACCTTTTCAAAACATTTCCTTCTGCAGAATGCTAGATTCAACGAAACAAAACTGATGGTTTTTATAATATACGATGCTAAAGAACCACCGAGTTCATTTTTTCCAGGAGGGAAATTGAGTCTATTTTCCTTTAATTCTTCTCCCGCTACATAGTAAATTAGTTATTGTCGTGTCAGTAATAAATAGGTGAACCAGATTTGCTATGGAATGCACCCTTTGAAACCAAAATTTATTGTATACTATAAACACGTTTTAATACCCGATAGATGATTCACACTTTAAAAAACAAATATGGTAATGAAGAGAGAGAGACTAATGTAGTGAGCGGGCGTTACCTACCGTTGCCAGCTAGTACTGAGGATAAGTCCGCCAATCGTTCTTAAATTTCAATGATAATCGTCCGAAATATTTTACTTTTACCTCCCCTTCGATTTGTTTAAGCAATTTACTAGTGAAAATATAAACAAAATCACCAGCATATAATAATAAATTGTATACACTGTTTTTCGACTTTTACATTACTCATCAAATCTTCATAACACTAAAGATTTCAAAGTTTTAATTTCCTTTTTGCGGATTTTTTTTTTTGATGATTATCTCAAGATAGAAGAATAATAAAACATTAATTTTTACTTGACTTGGTAGTTTTACACTGCAGTCTCTTAAAAATTTATCTTGTTTACTGTCAGTCTTTTCACTTCAAAGATAGAGGTTACTTTCGTACAACTTGTACGTATACCACCACTCTTATTTCTACCGTTTTCATTTGGTAAATCTCATTCAATAGCTTCATAAAATGAGAAACTCACCAAGTTCTTTTCAGAATTACAGTTCATCGTTCTTGTCATTGTTTTATTTTACAAAACATTTTCTACTTTACATTCAAATTATTTTTGTCTGATCTATAAAATGTCATTACAATTCACATATTTTTGTATGTTAATGATTGGTGTTTTTAACGATTAGGTAACAGTGTTACGATTAAGAAACTGTGGTAAATTTTCTGAAGTTTATTATTGTAATGTAACTTTGTATTCTTCTTTATTTTTATAATTTTTCAACCTGCGAAAGGCCGCGTTATTCGAAGTGTGGCTATTAAATAACAAGACTGACGTTGCAAAAAATTTTATTTTCATTTTATACATAATCACTTATTGTCACCTTCAATATACACTCCTTCTCTGTCCCTACAACGCTCCATACGAATTTTCCATTGTTGGAAACAGTGCTGGAAGTCATCTTCTGTCAGCTCCTTCAGGACACGTGCCGCTTTCTCTTTTACAGCTTCCACAGACTGAAATCTTGTCCCTTTTAATGCAGATTTCACCTTAGGGTACAGGTGGAAGATAGTAATATGTGATGAAACGTGGCTTTATACTTATGATCCGGAAATGAAGCGCCAATCCATGCACTGGAAGAGCCGAACTTCACCAAGAGCCAAAACAGCTCGAATAAGCAAATCAAAATTTAAAGCAATGATGATTGTTTTTTTTTATATAATTATCCATGGGATTGTGTACCTTCACTGGGTTCCTGAAGGTCAAACAATTAGTCAATATTACTGTCTTGAGGTACTTTTTAAACTACGTCAAAGAGTAAGGAAAAACGCTCCGAAATGTGGAAGGACAAATCATGGGTTCTCCACCAAGACAATGCACCAGCTCATTCCGCGTTATCTGTCAAGAGGTTCCTAGCCAAGTACAGCATCTCAGTGTTAGAACATCCACTTTATTCACCAGATTTTGCACCATGTGACTTCTACTTGTTCCCTAAGGTTAAATCTGCTTTAAAAGGGACAAGATTTGAGTCTGTGGAAGCTGTAAAAGAGAAAGCGGCACGTGTCCTGAAGGAGGTGACAAAAGATGACTTCCGGCACTGTTTCCAACAATGGAAAATTTGCATGGAGCATTGTAGGGATAGAGAAGGAGTGTATATTGAAGGTTACAATAAGTGATAATGATAAAATAAAAACAAATTTTTTTACAACGTCAGTCCTGTTACTTAATAGCCACACCTCGTTTGCGTTTTTCACGTTTGACGTTTTCTCTTTTCGTTTGGTTTTTGCTATTTTTTGTCTTCCATTTTTTCATTAAACTCTTTATCTTTTTTTTGACCATTTCATTTTGTCGTTTAACGTCTACTCTTTCTTTTGCAACCCCTCAAATTCTGTAAACTTTTTGCTAAATTTACGCCGGCCCGTTGGCCTAGAGGTTAGTGCAACTGGCTTCTACTCCGGGGTCCCGGGTTCGATTCCCGGTCAGACTGGAATTTCTTATCACTCATTTTCAAGTAACATCTTTCTCACCTTCTGCATTAGTAGCAATTGCATAACAGTCAGACGTAAAAAAATTTTCTTCTTCTTTTTCTTCTTATTATCAAGGATTTGGCATAAGCCTGTTCCGAACTCACAAACCATCCTGTACGTCAACACAAACACGAGACACTCCAGCCCGTACATCTCGACTATTGCCATCTCCTTCGAGGTCTTCCCACCTCCCTTCTTCCAACTGGAACATATTCTATCACCTTCAACGGTATTCTCTCGTCTGGCATCCGTTCCAAATGTTGCCTCCATTGATTCCGGTACTCCCACTTTTTCATTCAAGCTAAATATGTACACCCAACTCGGATCTAATTTCCTCGTTATGAATTAGATTCAGCCTCGAGTAGCCCTTCACTCTTCTTCAAAACCTCATTTCAGCTGCTTGAATCCTACTTTCTTGGCGTTTTGTGATAACCCATGACTCACTTCCATAAAGAAGGACTGGAGCTGCCATTACCTCGTAAAACTTCACTACTATCTCTGTTCTAGCTCTATTACCCAGTGTCCTGTTAATGGTACCACAAATAGCTTGAAATTTATTCATTTTATTTTCGACATCCAAGTCCCTATCAAAGCTCACATTGCAATCCAGATAGTTATAGTAATTTTTTTAAAAATAAATTCACAACTGCCCTATATATTATCTAACATTCATTTCTTTTATTTTCAGTTTCTATAAACCATCTATTCTGTGTTTTGTAATTTTTACATTTATAAAATGATTATTTTATAAATCCTTTTTTGTCCATTAGCTATCATGTAATAATTATAAAATTACACTTCACTTGATTAGAATTTGACTACACTGCTGCCACGATCGCTATGGCATTAAATATTTTGCCGGTAATTTTCACATTGCATGGCGAAAAAAATAAGTACCAGAATAAAATAAAATGCAACTTTTTTAATGTTATATATGAAGGGTAGCCTATCATATATGTTTTATTATGAGTTTTTTTATAACATTATTGCACTGTGTTTCTTGAACTTGGTACTTATACAATTGTACTGTGTGCTGCTGAATAAAGAATTCAATCAATTTATTCATTGTTAAGTTTGATCAATTAAAGTTTTATTAAAACGTATGACACATAAAACCTGTTACAATTGGTTGTTACTGAAACAGACCTACTTTTATACAGGTGAATACTAGACAGTGGTTACCGTTATACTTTGATGGTTGGAGTTCAATTAACCGTACTCTCTGGGGAATGATTAGCCAGAGTCTGAACACTAAACCTCATTTACACGTTAGATAAATATCAATCTGATCTCATTGGGTCTAGGGGTTGCTTATTGTTCTTAATTGAACAGATTTCAGAATACACACATTAGGAATTTAAAAAAAAAAACATTTATCCAAAGAAAACCCATAAACTTTTATTCAATGAAGTTTTATTATTCATCGATATTTTATAGTTTAAAAATAAAGCTTGATTTAAATTAACATAATTATTAATAAGTAAACTAGCTTTCATTACAAATATAATAGGAAAAATCCTTGTAAGCGATGGTTTTTAGGGCTATGCATCAAAATTTCTGCTTCATAAAAAATATGTTTGTTAAAATACTACATGCTATTGTGAAGATTTTATTTTTATTTTCGTAAATTAGTATATTTCCGTGATAATCGAAATTTTTCGTGATGTCTAAAAGCTTATCGTCAACTAGTTGAGTTAATTGATTAATTGATTTTAGAGAAATGCATTAATTTTTTTCTGACAAGTAAGATAGAGTGAAATTAGTGAAATATACAAACGCGATGTAGGTCGCAATCAATACGTAATAGCTTCATTACGTCGTAATAGTTTCTATGCAGTAACAATTTTGTTGTTTTTTTTATAATGTAAAAGGTTTTCCTCGCTAACAAAAGTATATTTACTTTTGTTTAACTATAAGCAAACTTACAGTTTAAAATTATTGTTTTCCATTTCTTTGAATGAAAAACATGTTATTTATTATTTAATTTCGTTTGATCGATTAAGTGGAAAATACTGACGTCAAAATAAATAAATACCTGAATGACAGAAAAAAAACCAGCGTGAAAAATGATTACAAAATAGAATAGAAAAACAAATGTTACTGATTTTTTATGTTCTCCTTTAATCTTATTTTATGGAATGTATAATAAAATTGTATTTTTGTTGAGCATTCTTTTTGCTTCAACGGTTGTTTGTGATATTCATTATTCTACATTTACAGATAACTGGGCTTTAGTTTATATCGAATATCGGATGAATGTTGTATTTTGAATTCTGTATTCTTTCATGATTTTGTTGATATTTTTTGCGTAGATTTAAAAACTAGAATTATTAATTTATTTATAACAGTTCTTATATATTTAGATTTTACTATAACAGTCACGTATTAGCCTAATCTCTGAAGTTCTTTATCTTCTTTAAATTATTAACTAATATTTTTATATTTATGATATATTTATTTACTATAGTTTATATCTATGATAGAGCATGAAACATTTCATTATTTTTTGAAATTTTTGGTAGTTTTTGAAATTGTCATATATCATTTTGTTTTGTTCGTCCATCCTTCCGTCCGTCACACCCAGATGTCAGAATCTACAAAAGACAAACAAAACAAACGGTTTTTGGATTCATAATCTACACAATAAGTTAGCTTTAACTTAGGTCCTTAACTAGGTTTGAAGTTCCGGTTTTGACCAAACGTGGCCCAAAACCAGAAGTCAAGAAATCAAAGTAGGAATTTGGAAAAGAATATTGTCATTCAATTCTTCTTAAAACGTAGATACAGAAATCATTGAGTTTGAAGATCCGGTTTCGACCGGAAGTGGCCCAAAACCGACAGTGAAGAAATCAAAGTAGAAATTTTAAAACAAAAATAGTGTCATTCGATTCCTCTTAAAGAGTAGAAACTAAATTCATTGTTCCTGAAGTTCCGGTATTGACCGGAAGAGGCCTAAAAACGGAAGAAAAGAAATCAAAGTCGGAATTTGAAAACATAAATGGTGTCATTCGATTCCTCTTAAAGAGTAGATACAGAATCGTTTTTGCCATATAGGTTGGCCTTTTTAAAAATTGCCACCAGCCATGTGTCGCCTCAAGAAACAGATTTTTATAAATCGATTAATTAAAAAAAACTATTCCCAGTATTGTAGACGTCTACCTTAGATTCCTTTTTCTTCAGGCCTGCATCTCAAAATATGTTTTGAAATTCTATCTGCTTTCATCCTTTGAAGATGCTTTACCCAATCATTACAATAATTTATTCTCTCGTTTACTTTGTAACTCTTGCTTTACATTGTATATTTTGGAAAAATATTGGTTCAGTATCCAAAATATCATAACATAAGTTTGAACCTTAGCTTGTGTAGAGAAAAAAGTTTACACTACTTCATGAAATCCGAAAATCAGATAATATTACCCATACTTTTCATGTTACCCCAAACTATTCCGTTGTTAAGATGGCATAGCAACTACATTGAAATATTTTTGGTAAAGTAACTTTAGTGTAATAGTAATTATTTCGTGAGCTTTTGCAGTATAAAAGTTTCATTACAAATACATATTTGTTCAAAGAAATATTCCAAATAAATCATACATTTCACTTATTTGAGGGAGTATACATTTCTTTGAATCATGAATAATAAATTTGGTTAAAAATACTTCTAAGTTTTTTTTTTGAATACCAAGTAGTTTTATTTTTTCAATACCAAGTAGTTGAGAAAAAATATTCAAAATACATTTAGTTTTCTACTTTGCCACTATTAATGTTGCAAATGTTACACATGATAACTTCTAACCATGAGGCGTAAGAAATTGGTTACCCAATCGATTGTACCGTACACAGAGGTTTCAACTCGTATAATGTCATAATTTATTCAAAAAGTATCTAACAGTACGTAGTGTTCTGAATGAAGTATTTAACTCACTCCGTCAAATAAGAACCGAAAAATGAGTTTCTAAAGAGAGAAAGAGAAACGAATAGAAGATAATTAAATTAAATTTTATGCATTCTTCTCTTCTCTCTTCAACTTTACATCTTTCGTTTGTAAATTCAAAATTATTCAAAACACACAAACACACACTTCCAAACAACTAAAATTACCTGAGGGGTGAATTGAAGATCATTCTTGCTTTAAACATAAATTATAATATTCTTTACCGCTGTGAGATGTGATCAATTTATTCATCGATTCTTTCTTTTAGATCTCTCACTTTCCC
This sequence comes from Catonia carolina, assembly GCA_035578175.1. Classification (NCBI taxonomy): domain Eukaryota; kingdom Metazoa; phylum Arthropoda; class Insecta; order Hemiptera; family Achilidae; genus Catonia; species Catonia carolina. The sequence goes on along the minus strand of JAQMRL010000001.1, from coordinate 304,440,172 downwards.
ATCAAATTATTTTATCCAAACCCACCCTTTTTATTATAATATAATTTAAATAATTTCTTTTTTTAAAAATACTTTCTACTCTAATGTAGTTATAAATATAACCACCGTCAGTATAAATATATTTATATCACTTTTTTAAATTATTACATTCAAACCTTAAAAAATTGACCCAAATTTTTAATAATTTCAGGAATAAGTTTTCCTTTATATAACAAACGTTTAGAAAAGTAATAATGTTCCGTTTCTATGAATACTGAGTACGTTATGAACTATCAAAGAAAAGATACACAAGAATAGTAAAGGTATCGATAAAACGTGAGCAGCAACCTACATCGGAAATAAAACTCAAATTTCAATCTCACCAGACATACTCTCTTTTTATATAATTTCGAAAATCTACAATATTCTAGTTTAAAATCTACAAGAACAAAAGCCAAGCACTTTAATAAGATAAATGTAACAGAAAAATTGAAACACTCGAGTTCAAGTGTTTTAGGAAACATCCATTTTAGATTTTGTTGTTTAAAACATCTCTTGAGCTTCTTTCATTATGTATGACGTAACTTCAAGAATTTTCTAAAAACTTCTTTACAAGCACATTCTTCCACAAATGCATAATGTACTTCCTTCACGTCAATTTAATTTCCGCACCAAAAATGCTACCACACAACAACTCCCCAGAGTACAAAAAGTTCAACAATTTCCATACAAAATATTCTATCAACACTACACCACAGAGTCACTGATCATTATAGCTACGACTATGGAATAAATGTTCTGCAGGTTTCCTAGACTTTACTTAGGCTTTTCGTAGAGTTAAATTATCAGGTTTCCTGCACACATTGAAAAATATTACCGTTTTCTTACTACCGTCTTACACATTCCTTCCTAACAAGCAAATTCTTTATTTAGGGTAAAAAATACGCCTTCCTACTCAAAATCTTTTTTGAATTAACCATTGTACCTCAAAACGCAATGTTAGCCACACTTTACACTAGCCAAAATGACTCCAGACCCCTATTAATAGTTCTTCTTACGCTGACGACACAGCGATATTTTCTCGTTTAATTGCATGCTTCGCTAACACTCCAAAATCACCTCAATCTCTTACACGAATGATGAAAGACAGTGAAGAAATATTATAAGAAAGGTATATATATGTATATTTTATAAAGGAAAATATTAAGTTGATGAGAAATTTCTACGAAAATTAACAAATCCGAATCAAACGTGACTGGCCGTATTTGCAACTTGTTCATAAGAACGTTGAATCCTTTGCTAAATAGACGTTTTATTAAAAAAATTATATCTCAATATTATTGGTTTTACCAAAACTAAAGCTTCACTGCCCTTTTAACAATATTTTGTAATATTATACCTAATGCGTTTGGACCTTCACAATCTTCAATCTTTTACCCTTTTCAGAGAAGAAAAATAGACACTAAACTTAATTAAAGACACTGAATTAAACCTATATCGATGATCATCTCAACGATTTCCAAATATCTTATCTATAGTTACTGTGTTTTTTGTTTAAATAATATAATTTCTTTTACTTACTTTGTTTATGGCGAGGCTCCCACGGATGATTCGCTTCTCGCATACCAAAACGCCATTGATCTCGATCCCACCAATCCTTCTCTGTCTACTGCCTTTTCTCCATTGCGGACCTGATTCCCTGCAGCCAAGTACAACGCAACCTTCCTCTTCTACGCCGACTTAAAGGACAGTACTCCAAAAGTCTCCTCGGCCATCTATACCCCTCAAAGTTTTAATTTGTTTGAAAGTAATGTACCTAATTAAATTAATTCAATATAAATGCACATGTAAATTCAGTATAAATCATCGTCGAATATTGGATGTACTATCAACTTTGATTGGCACTAGCACGACAAATACAAACAATTTAAACTACGATAAACATTCCAGCTTCACCAATGTCATACCGAAATCCCAAATCGCTCTTCTGTTCAGAAAACGTGTACTCTAAAGCTCTGTAGATCTACGCAATTCAACTTACAATTTCTACAAGCTTCGAACCATACAATACGATATTTCTACCTTGACTGAATTATGTAAAATAACTTAATAGACAGTGAGTCTTTAGTTTTGTTTAAATTAGTTTTACAATAAAATTAAACTAATTAGTTTATAAGACAATCTGTTACAAGATATAATTCTGTTTCTTTTTAATTGAAGGTTTAAAAGTTACTTGTTACTTTTTAATGTACGGTAATAAAACGTTACATTAACAATGATTAAAGTTGGATGAAGATAAAAAAAAATTCTGAGGGTGAGTGTATTTTGGACATTTAAAACTAGATGAAAATAGCCATACAAATAAATTATTAATGTCTGTTTAAAAATGAATGAGTTTGTATTAAAGTGAAAGGAAATTAAAAAGACGCAAGGTAATATAAGAGATAAATTTGGATGAAAATAATTTTATAATTCGCATTAAAGGACTCATGAGAAGTAGTCTGAAATATTTAAAGGGCCGTATTATTTTTGTCGTAGTAAAAAAAATTAGTAAAAGGTTAATGTCCTTAATAACCAAGTGTAAGTGTGAGTAAGTATGATTACCATTAGAGACGGGGGTCATCGCTGTACTTAATAGCCTAACTACTCCAAAGTAGCTTCTTCTAACAAAACCATTTTTTACGAGCTTTATCTCATAAATAATTTTTATGGTAAAACACTTTATGTGACCCCTGCATTGTACGGCGTATAATAACTTTAGATAGATTTTCCTCAGGGTAAACGTCGCGTCGCTTTTAATATTACCTTATAAAAGTTTACACTTTATTTAAACAAGTTAAAAGTCTTACTTGTACTCAACCATTAAGGCTATGCAGACTTAATTTTTTTTGTTTGCATACTTACCTTGAGTTTTCTCTTTAAATTTATCTGTTTTAACCAAATCAAATAATGTTTAAAATAAAGTTATTGTTAATGTTACCCCTCCATTTGTATTTTAAACCCACCGGATTGGTCTAGAGGTAAAGTCGTCACCGTTATTCGGATGTTTAATAGCTGATTTTCAGCTGTTCAGTGAAGGTTCCGTGGTTCAAATCCTAGTAAAGGTAGTTAATTTTATACAGATTTGAATACTAGACAGTGGTTACCGGTTTACTTTGATGCTTGGAGTTCAATTAACCATACTCTCTCCGGAATGGTCAACCTGGGTCTGTACAAGATTACACCTCATTTACATGTCATACACATCATCCTCATCTCATTGAGTCATGGGGTTGCTTATTTTTCTTAATTGAACAGATTGCAACGTACACGCATTAGGAATATTTCCATTTCAAAACTAAAACAGTGTAAAATTTAATAAAGCTATTCAAGAATTATGTGAAACTATCTTTTTTTATAATCTCTTTAATGTGTGTACGTTTCAATCTGTTCAATTTAAGAACAGTAAGCAACCCTATGACCCAATGAGATTAGGATGATTTGTATGACATGTATAAATGAGGTGTAGTCTTGTAAAGACTAGGGCCGACCATTCCTGAGAGAGCATGATTAATAATTGTACCCTAACCATCAAAGTATACAGGTTATCAATGTCTATTATTCAAATTCGTAGAAAGGTATTACTAGGATCAAACCAGAGACCTTCGTCTCCGAAAATTAAGTGTTTATCACCTGATTCGCGGCAACGTTTTTACCTCTAGACCAACCTGGTGAGTAATCATTTGATAATAATAAAAATAATAATAAACTAATTTTTATTTCTAACAAAATATAGATTCTACATTAGAAACCTAAAAACAAAATCAATGCAATTAAAACAAAAACATTGTCTCAAAGAGATAACTAATATCAACTTCACTATTATTATAGCACTTACTATTATTTTCTAACTATTGTATCTTGTTTTAAAATTAAAATTATTTTCCATGACCATGATCGTCTGCCAGTATGACATCCCTCAAATAAATTCAAAATAAAAACAAAACAAAAATTCTCTCTTTCACCGCTTAAAAAAAAATTTGATAAACAATGCTAATTGCCTTGTTTATTACTCAAGCGAATCTTAAGTACACTGACAAAAGATTTTTTGTCTTTAATTTTTATTATGGTACTGTACATTGAGCTGCACAACTTCCGTATTTGATTTTTAAATGGCTGTGGGGAATTGCACTTTAAGGAGAAGAGGTACCCAGTGATACATTCTCCGTTCAAAACTTCGGGTATTGTCCGTTATTCAGACCAAAAGATCTCTATTCCATTTTTGCTTCAAACGACGCACAGTTGGAAAGTTCCTTGTTAGATCACGGACTAGTTGGTTCGGATGGACATCTAATTTTTCGTGAAATGCACTATACAAGGACGCGGTTAGCTCCTTTACCGTAGGAATTTTGAAATCGTCGTGGAGGGTTTTATTGCTTACATAAAAAGGAGCGCCAGAAGAAAGTCTTGAGAATTTTGATTGAAAGGCCTGGATCGACTTTAAATTACTCTCTGCCGCTATTCCCAAGAGCTGGACACCATAAGTCTAGATTGGTCTTAATAGGGATTTGTATATTAAAATCTATTGTATGACAAGAAATTAAATAATTAAATGAATTATTGCAATACACACCTTTAAAAAATTATGTTTATTATATAATTATGATTAATTTATAAAATCGTAAAACAATTTTGTGTGATGGGATAAAACTGTGGTGTTGGTAACCCTTGAGTGATCGAGTTTGGTCGAGTGGTTGCTCGGTCTGACGTTTAGACATTAAGTATTTATTTGAATATTGATTATATTAATTTACATTTTGGTGTGTACTTGCAATAATTTATATTCTTTGACAGTGGAAATTAAATGGTTTTGTAGTATGAAGCGGTTATTGTTGTATAAATTAGGTAACTTACACGTTAATTATTTGGTTTCATATTTTTGAAAAATTATTTATCTGTAGCTTAATTTTTTAGTTAAGTTACATTGTTTCCTTTAGGTTCGGTTATAGAAAGACAGTCAGTGACAACATACAGTTCTGTTTCTTTTAAACTAAAGATTTAATAATTTAAAAAACCATGTAATATATCCTTCATGTTTATTATATTTTGTATGTTTAACAGAATGTTTTAATGTTTCTCAATGTTTTCAATGAAAAATTTTTAGTTTTCTTAAGAAAAATTATTGACTGAAAAAATTATAAAAGTGTCAAGATATAATAACTTTTTTTTAATGAGTTCAAGTACCAAAAGGCGGAAGTTTTGTTGGTGTAGTAGTCAGCGCAATTGGCTTCTAGCGAGGGGTGTTAGATTCGCATCCTGGTCAGTTTTGGTAGTTTTCATTACTCATTTTCATTTGTCACATTTCACCATCTTAATGGTAGTCCGATATAAAACAAAATTACATAAAGAAATTTAAGTACAGAAAAAGTTGTTTTTAAATCATAAAAAATTAGTGTCGTAAACCAATAAGCTCAACAAGCTTTACATTTTTAGACTTCATCGATGAAGTTTCAATAAATTCGTGATTTTTCCGTGCATTTTGGAAACAGTATAAATCAGTTACTTAATTTATAAGTCACTTTCTCTAAATAATTTCATTTATTCTTGGGAAGATCAATAAAATGTTTACAATTTGAGACATAATTTTAGTGTTTTTAGAGGAAGAGTATTTTGGTGTCTAACTCTAGAACTTGTGCTAAATATATGAAGAGCTTATTAATTACACTAATACCTGAGTTAAAAACAAAAAATAATGCATTTCTAATAATTTAAATGAGAGATAGAAAGTTAGTTTAAATGATATTTACATGACAAAAATTTACTGTCCAAAACAAGTCAGTAGAACAACGAATTTTATCCCACATGTGAAAACGATGTAAACATGTAAGGTTAAAAACGATTTAGCCTGTAGCGCATTTACTGCAACACATTGTAGAAATTCTTTTCATTTGGATACCGGTTAACTTTCCTTTGATTGACTTTCATATTACTCTGTTGTACTAAACATTTTAATGGGGGAAATGACTAAATTTTACTAATCGATTACCTATACTACGTCTGTTTTCATATACGAACTACATTTTTCCCCGTATTGGACCAATATTTCACCACGTAAAGTGACTTTAGACATGGAAGCTGTTATTGCAGGCTACGGTATTTGTTCTATGTAGGCTTTCTCCTTTTGTCCATTCACCCAGTGCTTTGTTGTTGGACTTCATAGAAGCCCTTACAGTTAGTAAATTGTTATCTGAATTTAGTTCGATCCATTATGTTTTCACAGTTTTTTTCCAATTTTCTCAATTTCCCTTCTGATTTTTTTTAACCGCTTATCTGACTCCTTAGATCCATTGTTTAGTGTCTTAAAAATTTGTTTTGTTAATTATTTTTGCTCCATTGTATTCTAATATCAGTAATATTTTAGTCGTCTTATTTTAATCGTTCCCGGACAAACTTCATTTATTTGAATGATGATTATTTTAGTATCTTATGTAACTCAAACCCAAGATCCTGGGTTTGATTCCCGGCCAGCCGTAGTATTTTTTCATGTTAATTAATATTACCATTTGAATTAATGTTAATTAATTAATTAAAATTAATATCGTTAGCTTCATATCATCAACTACGTACAAGGAAAGGAATCACCACTCAAAGAGAAATGTACAGAGATGTCAAAATACATGCTAATTTGTAATAATGTAACACCTATACCTAGGTTCGTTCGGGATCTGAGTTTAATAAAAAATAATCAGACTAACTTTCAACTTATAACATTTATTTATTTATTTTTTACAATTAATGATTTTACTTAGCTCACTAACAAACACTATTAGTTTACATAAAAGAAATACAATAGATGACTGTTTTCAAAATCCAAAACGATTATCTGTCCACGAACACTTGCTACTTCCCATACGAATAATCACTATTCACATAGTTTAGAACCAGTTACGTAACAACACTATTTCGAACGGCCAGATATCATTCACCCATTCAGGTATTGATTTCCCGACTACGAAGGCGCTAACTATTTTTATAACCGATAGTAAATTCAGACACTTCGAACTCGTTCTTCATTTTATTGGAACATTAGAGAAAGAATCCAAATAAAAACAAACATTTCTACTATATTCTATTTCTTAGAATTTCCTTACGAAAGCCTCATTTCTTGTAGTTCACTGTCCATTTCCAAAAAATACCCATTGCACCCCAAAAAATACACAATTCTTAAAAATGAAAGCACATATACAAAAATAAATAACATTGCCATTTCTAGACTAATATGCTATCCACGGTTGATGATCTCTGCTGGTTCACACGTTTAGACCAATCAGAACGTTTGCCAGCGTAGTCAGATTGTACCTGATAAACATTACGTACGCATGCGTATAAGAGCTGCAATAGTTCACTCTCGTCTTGCATCTCGTACTGAACACATCGATTATAGAGCGCGATAACATTCAATACTTTATAATATAATCACCTGATTGTATGTTTGTAAGTCATAATTATTATTGAAAGACCAAAATAATTGCCGACGAAATATTTAACAGAGCAACAAGAGCAAGTATTGGCAACGTTGCTGGGAAGTCATTGGCTAGCTTTAAAGTGGGTAGGGGGTAATGCATACGTTTACAGCTCATCAGCTGTGAAAAATAGTATTATCATGAACTACATTGAAATAGTAACAAGATAATAATGATATGTTAAAATGCAAGAACAGATATTATAGTTATGCATGAATAGTTAATGTATGAAAATTAAATACTATGAATAATACAAGGAAAAATATTTTTACATACTGATTTGACATATATCAGTAATAGTGTTAGGCGTATAAAATAGACCACTGTAATGTAATGCACTAGTTGATAGGGTAAACCACTACAATTTGCGGTTGGAAAGCGATGCGACACATTATCCACTACCATGTTTAATCGTTACAAAAATTAAACAACGCTGTTTGAAACCCACACCGTTTGCTGCCAGTGGTTTCCTAAATTCTGTTCGGTTACAATATGCTATACATTTAGTTTTTTGCATTAATCGTGCTTAGACTGGCAACTAGTTATGTGAATTTTATGTTATGATTTCACAATTTTATTGAACGATTATAACGAATATATTTATATAGTCCAATTTAAATAAAATAGATTAGATTCAAAAATGATTTTAAACATGTATTCTTTTTAATTTTTAGTTCCACGACCATTAAAATTGCTTATAGTCATGAAACTATTAGTTTATAAGTAATTTTGAAACATACGAGTTGTGGCTATTAAATAACGAGACTGACGTTGTAAAAAATTTATTTTTATTTTATACATAATCTTATTCTCACCTTCAATATATACTCCTTCTCTATTCCTACAACGCTCCATGCAAATTTTCCATTGTTGGAAACAGTGCTGGAAGTCATCTTCTGTCAGCTCCTTCAGGACACGTGCAGCTTTCTCTTTTCCACAGTCTTCCACAGACCCCAATCTTGTCCCTTTTAATCCAGATTCACCTTAGGGAACAAGTAGAAGTCACATGGTGCAAGATCTGGTGAATAAAAAGGATGTTCTAACACTGTACTTGGCTAGGAACCTCTTGACAGATAACGCGGAATGAGCTAGCACATTGTCTTGGTGGAGAACCCATGATTTGTCCTTCCGCATTTCGGGGCGTTTTTCCCTTACTCATTGACGTAGTTTAGAAAGTACCTCAAGGTAAGAATATTGATTAATTGTTTGACCTTCAGGAACCAAGTGAAATTACACAATCCCATGGATATAAAAAAAACAATCATCATTGCTTTAAATTTTGACTTGCTCATTCGAGCTTTTTTGGCTCTCGGTGAAGTTCGGCTCTTCAAGTGCATGAATAGGCGCTTCGTTTACGAATCATAAGTAAACAACCACGTTTCATCATATGTTATTATCGTTTCCAAAAAATTTGGGTCATTTTCAATCGCGTACAAAGTGTCAGTACAAACATTTTGCGAGCTTCATTTCAAACATTTTTGAGTGGCACGTGTCCTGAAGGAGCTGAGAGAAGATGACTTCCAGCACTGTTTCCAACAATGGAAAATTCGCATGGGGCGTTATAGAGATAGAAAAGGAGTGTATATTGAAGGTGACAATAAGTGATTATGTATAAAATTAAAATAAATCTTTTTACAACGTCAGTCTCGTTATTTAATAGCCACACCTCGTATAGTCCAATTTATATAAAATGGATTAGATTCAAAAATGATTTTAAACATGTATTCTTTTTTTTAGTTCCACGACCATTTAAATTGCTTATAGTCATGAAACTATTAGTTTATAAGTCATTCCTAAAACATATCTATATAATAATACTAGCCGACCGAAAGGGTGTTAATTACCCTCCATAATAATTAAATTTTTAAGATTCCAATTCCAAGATTGTAGATACTTTTCTGGAGGAAATATGCCATAATATTATTCGTCTGATATTTGAGAACCACTGAACAAGTTAGCTACTGGTAACCCACATTGACATTTGCCACGTTTCTGGAGGAAGGGCCTCAATATGCAATAGTCATTTGTAAATTTAAATTTGTTTTGTTTCTATATTGTCAAATCATCGTTAACAATTCTAATTATCAATCTGTGAAGTCCTACTGTCATTGTCCCTCTAGTTTTTAGTACTGTACTTTGTGAATAAAATAGGATAAGTCGAGGAAGAGAGAAAAAGAATTATAACTGTGTTTGCTCTATGTGTACAAAAATTATATATTATTTAGCCGTCTTTGTGGAAAGAGGTTAAAGTGCTTGGCTGAAAATGAAACGAGATTCAATTTCGGGTATAGTCTGAAAGGTTATTACAAGTTTAAACCTAATAATAATGAACGGCAGCCTTCTGTAGTCACTATTAATCAAGAATTAGACGTAAGTTTTGAATAAACTAAAAAATATATACATTTTGTATTTAATCGGCCTAGTTGTTTAAGTAGTTGGTTACTATCTGCTAGTGTGAGTTAGACAATAAATAGGAGTTAGAATGATGTAAAAATGTTTTAAAAGATTTTCTAGCTAAGAGTCAAACTGCGGATTTTAATTTGGAATCTAAAATATCAATTTCTTCAGAGTTTTACTGCTGTAACATAGAGGCGCCAGTATCATGATTTTAACTTTAAATTGACAAAACTAAACTTTCATTCAACATTGTAAAACATTGTAAACCCGTTACTCTTTTCGGCCTTTTAAGATTTTCAGGAAATTTTAAATTAAACTAACTTAAATTCTACAAAATTAAGCCACTGTTAAGCATGTTAGTTTTCATTGTATAAAATACATAATTGTTGGATAATATTTTAATATACACATACGAGTATTTACCTAACACAAAACTACTACGAAAATCGAATACCTATTTTTACAAATTTTATGTAATTTTAGTTTAAGTGCCTTTGAATAAGGTCTCGTAGAGTGCGAAAAGCGTCAGCTTTGTATGTTGCTTTTAAATGTAGTTCGTTATAGCAAAATTTTGTTTTTTTAATTCTAAGTAATTATTTCTCTTTAACTTTCAACTACATCAGCTGTTTTAACTATTTGATTTTAAATTTATTGGACAGATTCAATTTTAATGAAAACATTTGAGTTAATGACATTCATTATTAATAGATTTAACAATTATTGTTATTTTACGTTACACGTTGTAAACATTATAAATCATGCAAAGTAATATTTGGATTCTTTGTCCTACCCACGCATATTCCTGTGTGAATTATCGGAACAAATTTTTTTGTATCTAGTATTACACCATTCATTCTCTCTGCGTTTGAATGTTAAAATAACAAAATACATAAATTTGGCAGTTCAACTTTTTTAAATTGGTGACCTTCACTAAACTAACCTAAATTCCTCGGAGAAAACAAATACGCAAATAAACTGTTAATAATTTTCTATTTTAAAAAAATCATGGGGGAAAATTTTAATAAATTCACAGACTCTAAATCAATTTAATCTGAAAATATAAAGCTTTGTATGCCCTGGTCGTGATTACAAATTTTAAAAGATTAAGAGGACTGGCGGCCGGAGTTTTTTCATTGAACAATAAAATCTACAACCTATGCCACAAAGACGAAGAATTACATACGAAAATAATAAAATACAATAACTTGAAAAGACAATTTACTAAAGAATCACCTTAATATAAGTAAGCTTGTTTTATTTTAACTTATTAATATACAACTTATGAGTACAAGTTTGTCTTTTACGTGTTATTTTCACTTTACATTTCAGATTATGATCACAAAATAAAAATCAATAAAAATAAGTCCGTCGGAATTTAGAATCCAGTCTTCAAGAAGACTCAACAAGTTGTATTACTGTTGCTTAAAAGTAATAGACAGGATGTTAGAATGGTTTTCCAATTTTTTAAAATATTTTTCTGAAATATATTAAGATTCTTAAGGGATTTTAAAAGTTTGGACTGTAAACGTTGGATTACGTTAACATTGGAGTACTTATTACTAGTTTCTCTCAGCTGTATGCCAGAAATTTAAAAAAATAAATACTCCAGACTTCCGTCTGCATAGAATAGTTAATGTTTTATAACTATACAATATTTCACTTTCCATAGATTTTTAGTAGTCTATACTTTCATGCAATGATCCAAAAAGTCTTAAAAAAATTTGGTAGTTTTTAGAATAAATGTTTTTCATTTTTTATGGGATTTTCTTTTTAAAACGTTTACATTAAGTTTTGTAATACTATTTTATTTCGAACCAACAATTTGGATTAACTCAAAAGTTTTGGTATTATTTTTGTTGAAGTTTCCAACTTTGACTTAAAAATGACCCAACACCGCTTAATAATTCATTGGGGGTATCAAGCTAAAACTTTGGGAGCATAAAATTCACCTCCATTTAAAATTAAAGCAGTACGTTAATTATAAATTTTATAAATTATTTTTTTTAATATACTTATTATTGATAATATTGAGACTTTTTGCAAACAAATATTTTTAACAACTTTTTAACTTTTTGTACATAAATAAAAATGTTACATAACAAAAATTAATAATTTTTTTACCATACTTATAAAAAATATTTACTGATAAGTGTACGAAGTTTCAGTTAGCTATCTCTAACAGTTTTTGAAAAAGCGGGTAGTAAGGATTTAGTAGCATTTTAATAATAAAGTTCTATTTAGTTACCAGTTATAGACACACCTTAAAACTCTAATTTCTCCATCTTCTGTATTTTAATTCAATAGGAAATTGTATAAATACCTTAAAATTTTTATTCTTGTTTTAGACAAAAGTATTCTAGTCTTAAGCGAACTGTAAGTAGTTTTTACCGATAATGGAGACCTTAAAGAAGGGTTAAATGAATGAGAAAGGTAATTGTATGGTCTCTTTAATGTTTGGAGGTTCAATTACAAAGAAGAAAGAATTTATCTTGTTGCCATCTGCTTTTTATGACAGACCTAATAAAACAACCTAAATGAAAGATTCAAAATTATAAATAAAAGTTTGTAAAATTTTGTAATAAGACAAATTTAATGGACATCTGGAGTTGTTTATATTTGAGTATATTGAAATAAATATAAATAATTCCAGCTGATTAAGATAAAATATTTAAAAATTATTTAATTCTCATAAACAAAATATGGTTACTAAGCAACTAACAAGAAGAAATATTATTGTAAATTTTTTTAATGGGGCGTAAAAACCTCAAGATAACAACATGTTTTTTTTATTAAACGTCCCATTCAGTTATTCATTTATTCATAATTATTTATAAAAATATATATTAGAAGAGGAGTTGTGTGCTTATTATATTGAGTATATGAGAAAATGATAAATGTACAAAGATTGGTTGAATTTTGTTTATGAATAGTAACTTATTTTTATTGATAAATTAACGATTATTAAGTTGTTTTATATTTGATTATAAATATACATAAAAAGAAAGATTTACGTAACAAATAAACTATTTAATGTGAATAATGTTTTATTGAATGAAATAGGGGACAAGGTAAAATGGAAAAATAATAAAATCAAACTTGAAAGCTGATGCAACACCAATAAAGAATACAATATTAATTTAATTATTTAATACAAAACTTGACATACCCTCGTGGGGATAATATTATTTATAACAAATTTGTCATACCCTCGTGGGGATAATATAAATATCTTACAAAATTTGGCTAATTCCTCGTGGGGATAATTTAATCTATTACAAATTTGGCACCCTAATGTGGGGAACGATTCATGCAACGATTTATAGAAGAATTCATGAAAATAAATTTAAAAAAAATATATATATATATAAGAAATATATGTAAGAAATTCACAATTTTAAAAGAAAAAATATGTCGGACGCTGACCATAAGAAATTGGTAGATCTGCGTGTCGCAGACTTAAAACTGGAACTTAGAAAACGAAATATACAAGATAAAGGTGTAAAAGCAATGCTCATGGAACGACTGCATAAGACTTTAGTTGATGAAGGCCATAATCCGGATTCATATTTATTCAAGATTGCTTCTCCTGCAGCGGAAAGGAATCTAACTCCATTTAAAGAAAAAAGGAAAGATGATGAGGATGAAGAGGATGAGTCGTCGGAGGATGTAGACGAGGGTCGAGCAAACGAGGACGACAAATGAAAGGGGAAGGAGTTGACGAGGTAGGATTGCCAGGACCAATTCATGTGAACCAGGTAGCAGGTTTGATGGAGACATCATATGACGCAGTGGGTATGAGTGATAATAATAATGATAGTAATGATAGTCAGAACAGTATGATTACAAACATGTTTCAACAACTTATGAGCAAAATAGATAAACAGGGAAAAGATACTAGAGATAGTTTAAAGATAGAAATAGATAAGCAGGAAAAAGATACTAGAGATAGTTTAAAGATAGAAATAGATAAGCAGGCAGACAAAATAGATTCAATTAAGGGTGTAGTTCAGGAACAGGGCAAAGAACAGGGAGAAATGAGAAATTTGATAGCTCAACAGAATAGCAAGTTAGATAAACAAGCAGAGGACATAAGTTGTAGAATAGATAGTTTGAGTAATGATTTAAATAAAAGATTAGATAGACAAGAAAAGGTTATTAGAGAACTTAGAGAAGGAATCAAACAGGATAATGTAAAAATAATAGAGAATGTGACAAAAGTCTAGAAGATGTTAACAAAAATATTAAACCAATACAAAAAGGAGTACAAAATATTGTAACAGATAGTAATGACAATAAGAATAATGATAAAAATGTGAGAGGAAAACAAGTATTTGAGGTTATACCAACAAAAAATATGAACAAACAAATTGAAGGTTCAGATCAGTATAAATTCATAAATGTTACATTAAATGATCGAATAAACAAAGGAAGAAATGATAAATTAGATAAAATGAACTTATCAAATATATCTTCAGAACATAATATAGATAAACCAATAAAAGAAAATGTAGATTTAGGAGTCGTTGAATTGATTGAAGACCAAAACAAGGAAAAAGTGATTTCGCTGTTTATGAACAAATTGATCTATGAAAGTATGAATGTTGTAAATAAATTCGTTAAACATAGTGACTGGAAACCAAGTGTTGATAGGTATACAAACCACAATAAGTGTAAAGAAAAGAAATTAATGTACATTATGTTGTTATTTGTGTTTTGTTGTGTTCATGTTTATAGTTTATAGTTTATAGTTATAGTTTATTTGAATAGTAAATATTGTAAGGTTGCTTAGTAACATAATTTTAAAACATTTTGGCCACTTTTTATAACATTTAAATTTATCAAACAAATTCAAATTATAATAAAAATTTTTCTTTGTTTTCAAAATTTAAAGGTGGGGGTATTTGTAATAAGACAAATTTAATGGACATCTGGAGTTGTTTATATTTGAGTATATTGAAATAAATATAAATAATTCCAGCTGATTAAGATAAAATATTTAAAAATTATTTAATTCTCATAAACAAAATATGGTTACTAAGCAACTAAGAAGAAGAAATATTATTGTAAATTTTTTTAATGGGGCGTAAAAACCTCAAGATAACAACATGTTTTTTTATTAAACGTCCCATTCAGTTATTCATTTATTCATAATTATTTATAAAAATATAATATTAGAAGAGGAGTTGTGTGCTTATTATATTGAGTATATGAGAAAATGATAAATGTACAAAGATTGGTTGAATTTTGTTTATGAATAGTAACTTATTTTTATTGACAAATTAACGATTATTAAGTTGTTTTATATTTGATTATAAATATACATAAAAAGAAAGATTTACGTAACAAATAAACTATTTAATGTGAATAATGTTTTATTGAATGAAATAGGGGACAAGGTAAAATGGAAAAATAATAAAATCAAACTTGAAAGCTGATGCAACACCAATAAAGAATACAATATTAATATAATTATTTATTACAATGTATAATATTTAATTTTTTTCAATTCAACGGTACAATATTCAAACACATAAGTTACCTATTTAAAGGGCATCTCTTAATAACAGCTTGTCACAGAGATAGTACGGTTTTATTGTATACATTGGGGAGTACAATTCCCTTGGATTAAACTTGTAAGGGTTTAATGTACAAACACAACCGTTAGACAATTAGTTGAGTACATAGAGAGAAATGTAGGCTACTAGGGGATGTGGTTGGAAATGCTGGAACGGGTAGTAAGGGTGGTTGGAGTAGTAGTTAGAAATAGAGTGAGATCTCTAAGAAATTGTATTATAGACTTGGTAACCAAAACACTACAACAAAAAATACCAATGCTTGCCTCCGTAACCCGGTAATTAGAGCGGTAGGCTGCGCTATGCATTAAAAAGCAGAAAGTTCCAAATTCGATTCCCGTCTATAGTATTAAAATTATTAAAGGTTCAAACCCACTGATAACATATCAAAACTTACGAGCTAGTGATAGTAATAGTATCAATAATAATAATAATAATAATAATAATAATAATAATAATAATACAAATCTTTTACACAGTATAAAAATTACACAAGATCTTAGCTGAGGTTAAAAATAGAATGCCTTATAAAAAGAATGATATTTTTCATAACTTGATACAATTGCTAATATGGCAAAATTCTTAGCTATTATCTTACATCATATAAACAATTACCATTTTATAGACTTCAATTTCTTCCCCGAGTATGTTTCTTTTTTAAATTCTGCTTCCAAAAATTTAAAAAAACTGTAGTTATTCTTCTCAGTTCACTTTTAACTTAAGTTATTCTTGACCAAGTTACACCTCCAAAAAGCTTTTTCATATCTTCATGCATTCCGTCGTCAGATCTCCTTTTTACTTTTCCATTCTTGGTTCCTAATTCACAACTTTTCTCTCCCGGTAATCCTCAAGTTATGGATCTTGCCCATTTCCACTTTCTTTTTGCTACGCTTGTTATTATGTCTGTATTTCTTGCCTGCTGTCTGATCAAATTATTTATCTTCTTGTCTCTCCAGGTGATAACTAATACACCTACATATAGCTCTCATTGCCATTCGTAGCGTTTTTTATCTAAATTTTGCTAGCATAGGTTAGGATGGGAAGGATCACTTTATTCCATAATTTTACTTTTAATTCGATGTCTACTTTCAACCTAACACTTCTCTATATTTCATTACGCAACTCTAACTCAGAATACATCTTCTTACCATTTATAAGAGTTTAGTGGTTACTAAAAACCAAATCAAAGAAGACACAATTTTGATACGATAAGTTCGAGACAAAAATGTGATGAAGTTACTGTTATTTTGGTAAACTGAACGGAACTCCAATCGCAATTCATTGAACCACAAGAACTTAATATTAGGTTTTAATGAGTTTAATCACGAAGAGATTGATCAGAAAAGTACTTGTTCCCACCACCATTAAGTTTTAGTTTCCGTTTAGAAACATTATCAGCTTTTAAACTTAATTTCAAAAGTAAGAGTAAACTAAATTGACTACACTTGTAGAGCGAACTCATTACAATTTAACATAATTAAATACAGTCACACTTTGCTTATTCTACAATCAATGTTTACTATGCTTTCATTTTACTGTCTAAATCTGAATATAAATAGTAATATTGAAGTTTATGGGTATTTAAAAATATATTTGAAATAAAAAATTGTTTTTTGTTTCATTTTTTACTACATTTCACAATAAATAAATAAATTGTTAATTTTTAAATCACGTACAATTCATTCGTATAGAAATCTTTCTGTAAGTAAAAGTAGCTATGGTTTGAATACGAGAACACTTTATACGAAGCTTCTATGAACACTATTACTACAGTAGGAACTACAGTTTTAGAATAGGTGGGGCAGTTTTTACAGATCAAAGGGTTCACATCAACAAGAATTATTCTGTGTTTAACTCATAAGTAATGTAGGCCTATTAATGTTATCATTCAATTTTTATTTGATCCTTCAGCCTACTCTGACTTCAAAACACATCAAAATAACTGATCTTCTCAAAGCTTTGTACTACAACGTCTGACACTTCCAACAGGTCTGTATGACCAAAGATCCGTTGGTAACCAATTCTTGGATATTCGCCGGCTGTTATCAAACTTAGTCCATACTTGTACGTATGGTGTACATCCGTCGTTACAGCAAAACAATAAACTACAACCTTCACTGCCATGCTCGTGTCATAGCTACGGCATTAACAGCAACAGAAGCATTGGATGAATTACAAAGACATCTTTATGACCTTTCAAACTGGAGTGAAAGCTAGAAGTCATAAACTAATAAAACAAAATTTTTAAATTAAAAAAACAATTATCCACCGGATTGGTCTAGTGGAAAGATTTCACCTCGTGTCAGCTCTTTGTCAGCTGATTTTCTGAGACGAAGATTCTGAGGTTCAAATCCTAGCAAAGATAGTTACCTTTATACGGATTTGGATACAAGCCAGTGTTTACCAGTGCACTTCGATTTTTGGGATTCAGTTAACCATACCTCTCAGGAATGGTCGTCCTGATTCCGTACAAGACTACACTAACTTTCAAGTCACACATTTCGTTCTCATCTGATTTAGTTATAGGGATGGTTTTTGTCTTAAATTTAACAAATTGCAACATATAGCCTACACATTAAGGATTTAAAAAACACTCTTGTTCAGTAAATACCATAAAATGTTAAAGCCATTCCTCAGAGGGAAAAATTAAGTTCTTAGGTATTTCACTTAAACAGACGACTTACTATGAAGAAACATATTTGAACAAAATGAAAGCAATTGGCAATAAGTCGCGCTAATTATTTTGGTTGGATGAAATGATGTCCCGTCCTTCCCTGCCAAAAAAAAAACTGCTGATATACAAGACGATAACAAAACCAGTTTGGATCCCCAAGTACTCTAACATTGTATCCTTGCAGTGTTCAATGGAATATTTTTTTAAATTATTACCGGTTTCATAACTAATGACCTAAATCACCACGACTTACAAATAAACACTGTTATTGAAAAAAAAAAATACCAAGACAGACTTGAACGTCATCAAATCATATTGCCCTTTGACAATTTAACCTTTTGGATAATATTGACCCAAATAATATTCACAGTTTCAAACATTTCATGTTTTGGACATAGGCCTACCGTACAGACTTAATTTAACAATATCCAGTGTTAAAAAATGTTTAATGTTTTTTTTAGTTAGATGACAATTTTTTTTTTAATTTTGAGCTTCCAATAAAGACAATTATTTGTTTAACGTAATCCTTGTACCCTATATAACTGTATAATTACTTAGTAATTTTTATGGTTGTTATAAGTATGTTAGTAATTTTTTCTGTATATTCCTAAGCGTGAACAAAAATCTTTGTGAAAAAGAGCTTTCGCGTAAAAGTACATTAAGTTAGAAGTATTGGTTACTTGTACAGCTTAGTTTAGTTTAGTAACAAATCTTTTGTGTATTTAATTAAATCAAATAAATTACAAATTAACCTATTCGACAATGAAATTAGATTTTTCTACTGGAGTTACGTCCGTGGAAAAATAATCTTCATTAAGATTTGTTATATATGTTTAACCATTTACTTATAGTTAACTAGTTTAACTGATTGTAAATAGTCTACTTAAAGGTCAATTTTAAAAAATTGTTATTTCGTATTATCTGCTACTATCGGAACTAAAGTTTCTTTTGTGTATCGCTATTTTATTTCTACTTTTTATCTATTAAAAATAATTAGCTAATGATTTAAACAAATGAGTTCAAGCAGCGTAATTTTTCTTGCTTCTGATTTACGAAAACGTCTTACCTTGGGGCCACAAGTAAGATTAAGGTAAGACTGTTTGATGGTTTTAACTGAAAATTTCGATTTTCGGTTTTTTATGTTTTTCAATTGTTTAGACCTAGTTCAACCACAAAACTAAATTACGTGAAAAAAGTATTTTAATGAAAAAAATAAGTTTTTGGGAGATTACTCAAAAAAAATGTCGTCACTAAGAACGAATATTTTTCATAATTCTATACGTATCGTTTTAGAGCAAAGGGAAATTTAGGACTTTAAAAATATCTGCATTACTGTTTTTAATACTCTTAGCAATGGGTTCATCTTTCTAACCAACTGTTGTTGGGAAATTCACTTGTTTGTGTTGTACATTTTGTTTTTAAAATTTAAATTTTTAACATTTAGGTACATTTTACTCGGAAACCATTAAACCTACCAGGCTGAAATTTTTATCAGTTATTTATCTTGCACATGCACATATTCTGGCATTTTTATGACTTCTTCAAATTCTGCAAAAATGGTTAATATGTAAAATACCGTAGAAAAAAATTTGTAAAAATTTTATATTATTAGTTATTCTGTTTTTAAGTTATGGTTCAACAGATAAAATTGAAAAAATGTCAATAGCTAGAGAAACCCGACAACTATTATAAGTAAGTAAAGTTTCATTTCCCTATCGTTTATCAATCCTGCGAAAAATGTACCTAAAAAAAGAAAATTTAACATTGGCAGGGTACAACGTAGTACAGTATTCCCTTAAAACTCCCATCTTATTAATTGTAGTTTAGGATTCATTGATGGCACCCACCAACTGCTGGGATTTGTGTTTTAAAATATATTAAGAATTTAGAAAAATTTCAGGTTATGAGAAATAAGGCAAAATGCTGTATGTGTACGAAGAGAGAAGAGGTGAATGTTTAATTTATGACCTTGAAACCTTTATTATTATTATTTTTTTTATTGCATAGTATACTGAACTATTTTATTAATAGTGTACTATTTGACATGAATAATATGTTGAGTGTGATATATGAACAAATTAGAAATTAATGAAAAGGTTTTATCCTGTCCGTTGCAAAGAATGCACGTCAAATAATAAAATATATAACAATACGATATCAAATAAGCAGTGGATTAGAGAAAGAGCACGATATAGGTATCCTAGTCATACGTTGATATATAATGGTAACTACTATTACTACTAGTAGTAAAGTACGAGCTTGTTGTCTGTTGAGTAACAGACGCATAGTGTACATGTCAGTTACAATCCATCAGTCATATTTCTTGTCACAAGGTTTAATAAAACAATAACATCCTCATCCTCAAATCCTCTGATCCTATCCAATAAAACACCCTTCTCCCCAAAAACACTATTGTGTTATCGTTCTCATAGCATGATGAAATGATATTGTTTAAAAACAATGCACTGGTTGTTATTCTACTGTTCTAGTAAACATAGATGTGTCATTCATTTATTTTATTAATGATTGCACAGATACATGTGTTTATATCATGTCTAAAATCGACATCTCATTTTTCTAAACCATTTGACTAAAAAGAAATACATTGTATCTGAAATTACCCGAATTGAAAAATTTAAAATTTATACAATTCAAAATTTGAGATTACTAATTTAAAAAAAAAATCATTATATATAAAATTTGATTCTATAAACAAAAACCAAGTAAATTTTAAATTTAAAAAAAATATATGAACTATAACTTTGGGTTATTAGAAAAACCCAAACAAACAAATAAACCCAAACAAATAAGTAAATGGTTTTTTGGGTGTAATTGGTTAATAACAAAAGAAATACATTTTTTTATTTTGTATCGACGGTTTAAGGGAAGACTGAATGTTGGTTTTAACTGAAAATTCTGACTTTTGTTTTCTTATGTTTTTCAATAATTTAGACGTAGATCTACCAGAAAATATTAAATTACGTTAAAAAATATTTTAATGAAAATATTAAGTTTTTATCAGGTTTACCGAAAAAAATTATCATGTCACCTAAAAAGAAAGGTTTTTATATTTTATATTGCTCATTTTAGTATAAAGGGAATTTTAGTTTTTAAAATATCTGCATCATTGTTTTGCATATTCTTAGCTGTTGGTTCAGCTTTCAAATCTACTGTTAATGGGAAATTTACTTGTTTGTGTAGTAAATTTTGTTTTTGATTTATGTAATTTTATTTTCTGCGTTTACCTGTAAATTTAGATTTCTAACACTAATGTAAATTTCTCTCAGAAACCACTAAACCTACCAGGCTTAATTTTTTACCAGTTATTCAACTTATAACTCGGTAAATAAACCGATGTTCTTAGATTTCCTTCAGTGCTCCAAAAATTAGTAATAGACTATGCAAAAAACTCTGAAAAACATTTGTAAACTTTTGTTATTCTTTACTGTTTTTTTTTTTAATTTTATGGTCCAAAAGATTAAATTGTAAAAAATTCAGTAGCTTAAGAAACCCGACAACTATAAGTGCTTAAAGTTTCATTCTCCTATCTTTCACCAATCTTATGAAAAGTTTCTTTTTTTTAATTCAATTCCAATGAGAGGAGGATGATATGTATGTCGTGTAAATGAGGTGTAGACAGACTCAGGCTGACCATTCCTGAGAGAGTATGGTTGATTAAACCCCAACCATCAAAGTACACCGGTTATCACTGTCTAGCATTCAAATCCGTATTAAGTAACTACCTTTACTAGGATTTGAACCAGGAATCTTCGTCTCCGAAGGTTTCTTTTTTTAATGTTATTCGTAGATGAGCAGTTTTGTAACTAAATAACAATCTATTAGCCACATTGGCGTAGTTGGTAACGTGCTCGCCTCTCATCAAGCGGTCCTGGGTTCGAATCCCACTAAGGCACAGCATATTTTCATACGTTACAAAAAAAAATGATTTCATCCTATATTGCATGAAGATACACCCCAACATCGTCGCTAATCACTTTTGAAGTTGATGCGACGTTAAATAAATAAAAAAAAAAACAATCTATTAAATACTCAATATATGTCTAATGTAATATGTATTAAAGTATTTTTTCTGACTGTATTAGATGCCCTGACATTTAGGTTACTACAGCTGGTATCGTTTAACTAATTTTGATCATTGGTTTATTTTTTTTATGTAAGTACTTGTGATTAGAGAATAGACTCCTCCTGTCAGCGTTTTTGTTGGACCAAAAATTCATTATTTTCATTGAAATAGCCCATGCCTGGCAAAGCACAGCAGAGCGATCGTTTACAACTGTTCCAAAAATAATAGTGCCGCCTCCGTAGCGTAGTGGTAAGCGCATTGGCCTGCCTCGCGGAGTTCCCGGGTTCGATTCCCGGTTAGGGTCTGGAAATTTTCACGTGTCAAATCCCACAGTTCTCTTACATAATCTACCGTTGTCGCTAATGACCAAGCAGTTGATGCGATTTTAAATAAATAAATAATAGTGGAATGACCTACAGAAATAAATAATTTATTTCTTACGCAGTCTGTAAAATACAATGTACTCTGTTTAGCTGTAAGCCCCTTCCACCGTGTCACAGTCATATTGCATTACTTAAAGTATTGTGGCGTTAAAAAATTGTTAAAAACAATAATTGAAATCGACCTCTTGCAACATGTTGGTTAACAGCGTAGCATGCTGCAAAGCGGTAGGTCCCGGGTTCAATTACCGGCTAGAATCTGGAACCTTATTACATCTTAAAACCAATAGTATGTTAAAATTCATATTAGTCGCTAATAATCTAGCTGTGGAGTTGATACGATTATAAAATAAGACGCAAGGAAGTATTCGAACGAGTTGAAATTTACTTTTAAATTTTGTTCTACGATAAGTTATACAACATTGACTAAACTTCTGTTCTTTAATGATTTCTTTTTGTCTTTGGATAGAATACAGTTTCCCTCTCTCTCGAAAAGTGATGTTAACAGAAAAATCTGTGAGAGAGCGGAAAGCCATTACGCAAGCCTATTGTTATTTTTAAGAACTCAATGTCAATTAAACCGGTTAATAAACACGGATTGTTGGTGTTACCAACATAGGCATTCGATTCATAGAAGAACTGTACAGTGATACAGTTACTTGGCGTATACATAAAAATACCATAAATACATAAATAAATAACAAATTACCAATTTCCCGTAAATAATTCTTTGTTCTTAAGTCAAGAATTCTAAAGTCTAGCGTTTTTTTCTTCGATATCATTTCTGTATCTAAATTATATCCGTTGTGTGTTTTTAAATGACATGTAACTAACTGTATTGTTTTTAAATACAACTAACAATATGGTAAAACGTGGATATCCTAAAGACTACCTACATACTTAATACTTTTAACCTAGTAAATAATTAAACCATATTAAAATTTTGACGATTCAAAGTGACTTTCTACAAGCTGGCTGACTAAGTAATTCACAGGCCTTAAATTTATTTGAAAATAAATTCATAAATTTCAAGTCATAAATGTATTTAAATGTGGGTGTTTGTGTGATGGAAAATTGTTCTAAAACAATATTTCATGTTCACATTAATTTTTCCGGCACATAGGCTAGATCAATAGTGCACAGAAGTTTAAGCTTGCTTATCGTGATCAAAATACAGCTAAGTATAACGTAAACAAAAGCTACTTCCTGCCGTTATGGCTTTATTATGCAATTGACTCTGTGCAATGTATAACAAACAGGAAAGTACTATACAAACAAAACTACGTACGGTAGGTGGTCGTATAAGAGTGGATATTAACACTCTGTTAACCCAGGCTAAAACAACAATTTTCATGAATATTAGTCTGTTTTGGAGCTTGTCAGTGATAAAGTGCCAAAGGAGAGGTTAAGAGAAATTTACTGCGTATACAAGAATTTTCAAGAAAAATTTAAACAAATATTGTTAAGATGAAACAAATAAATATGTTACAATGTTAAATGTAAATGTTAAATGATGTACACCAAATTTTAAATAATTAAAATGTTACGATTTTAATAAAAGAATTTCCAATCAATTTTTAATCTTCAATAATAAGTAAAATAACATATATCTGTAGTTAACTTTTTACAGCTTCAAGTTGTACTTAAGTGTACATTTGTTCTTACTTAAATATGAGGAGTGGCTATTAAATAATGAGACTGACGTTGTAAAAAATTTTATTTTTATTTTATACATAATCACTTATTGTCACCTTCCATTCAATATATAGTACACTCCTTTTCTATCCCTACAACGTTCCATGCGAATTTTCTATTGTTGGAAACAGTGCAGAAAGTCACCTTCTTTCAGCTCCTACAGGACACGTGCCGCTTTCTCTTTTACAGCTTCCACAGACTCAAATCTTGTCCCTTTTAATGCAGATTTTACCTTAGGGAACAAGTAGAAGTCACATGGTGCAAGAACTGGTGAATAAAAAGGATGTTCTAAGGATGTACTTGGCTAGGAACCTCTTGACAGATAACGCGGAATGAGCTGGCACATTGTCTTGGTGGAGAACCCATGATTTGTCCTTCCACATTTTGGGGCGTTTTTTCCTTACTCATTGACGTAGTTTAGAAAGTACCTCAAGGTAAGAATATTGATTAATTGTTTGACCTTCAGGAACCGAGTGAAGGTACACAATCCCATGGATATCAAAAAGAACAATCATCATTACTTTAAATGTTGACATGCTCATTCGAGCTTTTTTGGCTCTCTGTGAAGTTCGGCTCTTCCAGTGCATGGATTGGCACTTCGTTTCCGGATCATAAGTAAAAAACCATGTCTCATCACATGTTATTATATTCTGTTTGTTCCCTAAGGTGTAATCTGCATTAAAAGGGACAAGATTTGAGTCTATGGAAGTTAAAAAAGAGGAAGCGGCACGCGTCTTGAAGGAGCTGACAGAAGATGACTTCCAGCACTGTTTCCAACAATTGAAAATTCGCATGGAACGTTGTAGAAATAGAAAAGGAGTGTACTGTATATTGAAGGTGATAAGTGATTATTATGTGTAAAATAAAAATAAAATTCTTTACGTCAGTCTCGTTATTTAATAGCCACACCTCGTACACATTTATATTGTTTCTTACCCTAATCTGAAAATCCTAAATATCTTATATATATATATATATATATATATAAGCTATACAGTAACTTGGTAATAGCTACGTACTTTCAATATTTCTAGTACTACAGAACCGATCTCACAGTACTGATAACATGTTAACGTAAAAGTAACTAAAACGTAACAGCAATCTAAAACTTACTTATTAATTATATATTTTCAAAAACCTGATAGATTTATTGTGTTTACACTCGATTTTCTTAGTAATATTCAACTTCGAATATAATTTTACTAACAAATTATTTGCAAAAATAAATATGTCTTTCTTAATTGTGTTATTGGATTAAGTCTCTAATTGCGAGGATCAGTAATACTCTCAACCTTAAATATCCTGCAAAGGTTCAAATGTAAATTATTCTTCAGAACATTCAACGCATAACCTCGGTACTTAACGAACAACAGTACTACTCGGATATTTATACTACACGGATATTATTTTTACTCGGATATTTATGTATTCGTACTTACAGTTCAATATTGAATTAAAAAATCAGTACGAAATACATATTAATCGTCTTTCTGTTTCAACTCAGACGACACCCGATGACTAAAACGTAGGCATTTACAATTTTTGTTTAAAGTAAGATAAACAGACATCAAGAGACCCAACAAAGACAAATAAGTTCCTCAAATGGGGCGGAGGGGTTATTCACTCATGACGAACAAAATAAACCATTTGAATAGTGTACGTAAAACCCAATTTGATATTTAAACTTATCTAATACTTTACCCGTTTATCTACTAAATCAACTAAATCACTGATATTTTATGCTTTAATTTAACACAATTAAAATGCAGTGAAGTTATTAATATTCTTATAAACTGTTACGCCAGCAAATTCCAGTAAATTATATTTTTTTCTGTTTTACTTTTTGTATCTTCGTTTACTTAATTTATAATTTATTAATGATAGAACAATTAGCAAATTTAAACAAAATTGTAAAGTTGTTTTCGTATATTTTGGTGTTGATACTGTAATACTCGTAGCACTCGCACTAGTTTCTTTGGAGAAGATCTCCTGCCTATCGGCCTTTGAGTCTTTTCCGCGAATTACTTGGTATATTTTGCAAATTCACTTACTGAACGGGCAGATATATGAGTGTTTTAAATTACATGTGAAATAAATTATAAAGGTATTTTACTAGTCTGTGACGTATGGTATATAAGTTGTTGTATAGTGTGATGGTGACGTAGTGAGAAAATTGTATAATTGTTCATAGTACTATTGTTTTGAATTGCCTGTATACGTTTCGACAGTGAATTGTGACAGTTTACGGACGATTTGTCACAATTGTTCTCCGTAAGTTCAAACTATCTTACGTGGTTTTTAAATATCAGTATACAGATTATTCTCTAGAAATCATTTTGAACTTCTATCCAATAATCGTTTCGGTAAATAAATAAAAGCGGATACTGAATTTGTTTATTTTATTATTATTTTTGTGTAGTGTATTATGGATTTTTAATAGTTCATGTAATAAACAAATTCCATTAATTTTAAATCAGGTTTAGTTTATGTGTTCCTTAAATTTTGCATTAGAGTAGATTATTAAAGATTAATAAACCAGATGAGAAAGGTGAATAAATAAATACGTAAAACGAAAAGCATGAAGTGCTAAAGTGTAGGCAGTCGGTAGTTGAGATACTAAGCAGGCTTAGTGTGTTTTCATAAACAACATTAACTGCTGAGTATCGTCATTTATTATTATTGTTACAAAGGTTGTACCAACCTACTCTAAAATGTACTAAATTAATGCACTCCTTTCTAAACATAATAAACTTGTAAGCGGTTCATAGTAATGTCTGTTTGTACTCATTTATTTACTCATTTACTTGTGAGTAAAAGGTGAGTGGAGTACGCCCCATACCCCAATAAAATTAGTGGAGGAGGAGAATGTGTCTTCTTTATGAAGCTTGAATAGGGATGCAGTAATATATCAAGTGCTCCTACGATTTGTAAATGTTGATTACTTGCATTATCAGGGTTTTTGGAGAAAATATTTGAAAAAGAAATTAGTAAGCTACTTTAAAAAGTATCTTGAAAAGAAATCGACAAAAATTTCATAAAACTTTTAAGGATTTTAATTTATATCTGTACTTTTATTTAACTTATAACAAAAATAATATGACCATCTTTGAAATTTTCAGAAAACTCCTTGCATGTTTCTCGTTATAAAATATTATGAATAAATTTATGTTTATTTAAACGCATCTGTAAACTTTTAGTTATAACATTTTTTAAAAAATAGATAAATTTTCATCCTTGTTGGGGAAGATAATAGTAGTATTAATAGCTAAGCTAACTCGTTACTAATTCGGATGAAGATGTTATAGCCGCGTGAAATATGAATACCTAGGAAACTAATCGTTTTGCTCTAATTATTTTAGTTTTGATATAAGCTCTGATATAAAGGTACGTAACCAGCATGTATTGACGTAAAAGAGATTAGGAAATAATTATATTCTTCTTCCACCGCTTACGGATTAGGCGCTATATCTGTTCTAGTCTCAAACCACGTTCTCCTTGCTCTACCCAAGCTTCTCCTTCCAATTTTACCGTATTTCAATGCTTGGACTGTAACCCTTTCAATTGTTATTCTTGCGATATGACTTTTCCATTGATCTTGTATCCGCTCCTTTTAGGATAATTTTAGGATGGTTTCGTCTCTACCCAGTTCTCTTCTGTTGTCACTATTACGAATCTGATCTCGCAGGGAGCATCCCTTCGCCGATCTCATAAATTTCATTCCAGCGGCTTCTACGTTCTTTAATTGAGTTGTTCTTAGCACCCATGGCTCGCAACCACACAACAGCAGGGGAACAAACCACCATCACGTCATACATACATGTTCTTGTACCTTTCCTTGTTTTCTTTCTAAAGACCTTGTTAATGAAGCCTCAAACCATCCGAAATTTATTTACTCTTTCCAAAATTTCTTCATCATCTTCGTATGTGAGATCGCAGCCCAGGTATGTGAAATAGGAAACTTGTTTCAAAATCCTGTCATCAAGCACTATTTTCGAGCGAACTGGGTCTTTAGGGTGAAAAACTAAAAAATTATATATTATAAACTAAATAAATTATATAAATATAAATATTATAATAAATAAATTATAAATAAATAAATAAATAAATTATAAATATTATAAATTAACTTATTAATCATAAATTTAATAATAATAAATTTAGTAGAAAGTTCAATAGAAATTCTCACCTAACGCTAATATTCATCACACAGTTAAAATAAATATATTTTCCTTATTTTTAGAATTTTAACTACACCTGAATTGCATTAATTCATAGTATTTTTAGTTAATTTTATAACTAATATAATGATATTGAATAAAAAGCGATTGTTGTTTACAATATTACTATATCTCTAAAAAGACTTAAGTAATGGCGTTTCTAAGAAAATTCCCGGTGAGATCAAAACAGAACTTAATGGGACATTTTGGAGGAGGTATACAATTTCAAATTTTTGGGATGTGGCGTGTCTTTTATAAACAAGGAGATGTGACGAATAAACTAAATAAGTTAAGAGTGTTTGCGGGACGATACATAAAACGTTGAAACACAGGACTAGGAAAGACGCTCGTTTAAAGTTGTATGAACGATAGCGATACCCGTGGTACAACATAGAAGTGAAGTATGGGTACTTTCGAAGTGAGAACGAAATAGGTTGCAGGGGGCGGAAATGAGGTTTCTGAGAGCGGCAAAGGGCTGTACCTGGGAGGATAAGCTAAGTAATGTGGATATAGTTGACGAGATGGGCATTACTAGACTAGATGACAGAATAAAAGTTCATAACATATATTGGTGCAGCCATTTGGAATGGAAAAAGGATCGCTTGCCCCATTTAGCTTACAAGTATAAAACCCACCGGTAGGAGGAATGTTGGACGCCCAAAAAGAAGTTGATTTCCGCAATAGGATGAGCTGCCTTAGTAGGCTACAGTTACTTATTATATCTTACAACCGTTAGTTGTTAACTCTAAACTGATAGTGTTGTTAGTGATACAGAGTTAAACGAATAATGCTATAATTAAATCCTATCGAATGCATGTATGGAACTAAACGATACATTGCATTATTATTAAAATATTAAATAATCACAAACAGTTTATTTATAAAATTACCGACAGAGTTTGCGCCATTATAAATACAATAAAATATCTGCACTGTGCGCCAAATACTAAGCATCTAGTTAGTGTATTAAATAAACATCACGACTCTAATAGAAACCTATAACAATAAGTGAAAGTAGACCTAATTTAAACCTACCTCTAACTCTAGCAGTAAAGTAAATGTATTTAAATCTAATTAATTTTTCTTTTTAAACGACAATTAAATATTAATAAATACGGCTAAAGCCTACTTAAGCTACCGCCCGCTAATCGTAAAAAGATTATACTACTTTACGCTTTCGTACTTCTGTATCAATTATTATACTGTTCTAAACAGATACTTTGCTTGCAACATCACGAAACCACATTATACGAGCCGTTTCGTTCGCCATTACACAAGTGTTGGCGAAGCTACAAAATTTTAGAACTTTCTTCTACTTCTTCTTCTTTTTAGTCATCATCTTTCATCCTCCTTCTTCTTTGTCTTCATCGCCATCTCCTATTTTTTCATCTCCACCTTTTTCACTCCATCGTCTCGTCCTTCCACACACGTGTCCGTTACCACCAAGGCGATCGAAGACGCAATTTCAACCTTGTCTGCAGCACAGAAGAAGAAACCTGCGGATATGTTAGACCGTGATCTTGACTTCTCAAACAAGAAATCCTTTGGCAGTTACGCTCTCTCAAACCGCTTTTGTTGCCGTGAAAATGAGAAAATTTTACAACTTCAATAATGGTACAATCTTGTAATCTAGTAGGAGTTAGTTTTTTTCTAAATTCCTTAATATGTTTACGTTGCAATCTGTTGAATTTAAAAACAAAAGGCAACCCAACGACCCAGTACGACGACGATTATAATACGTATGACGTATAAACGAGATGTAGATTTGTATAAAATCAGGTCAACCATTTTTGAGGAAGCATTGTTAATTATTTAACCCTTACCATTAAAGTACACTAGTAACCACTGTTTAGTATTCAAATCTATATAAAAGTAACTACCTCTACTAAAATTTGAACCACGGAACCCTTGTCTCCGCACAACAGGTGTCAAACAGCTGACTTGCGGTAACGACTTTAGACTAGATCAACTCGGTAGGTTAGATAGTAAGTTTGCATTTTTAGACTAGATTAATTTTTTTAGACTTTAGACTAGATCAACTCGGTAGGTTAGATAGTAAGTTTGCACAACAGAAAAATCTACAGTATGTTTGCCAAGGAATAATAAATACATATTACGGATGAATAAGTTTACTAGTGTATCTGTGTGTTGAATGGAGGTTTCACCCATCGATGCACCTCCTCTTGATTTTGTGTTAGTTAATATGTTTTCTTTTCTCCCAAAAAGGTCTGTTGGGTGTTTTCGTCGTATCCTGCTCGGTGTTTTGCATTATCTAGGACTTTCACTGCCAAAATTTAGGATGATTTTCTAAGTTCGCGTGATATATTGAGGAATATATTAATATTTCGTGCTGTACTGTTATTATTTTTAAATTTGTGTTTTTGTTTTAATTAATTTAATTTAATTAAAAATTTGTTGTTTTTGAATTTTGTTTTATATGTACTATAGTGACTGTACAAGCGTCATGAAAATGTTAGATTGGTATCTTTGAACTATGTATACGTTAGAATTACTGGGTGCTACCCCAAAGCTGATTTCCATTAATTCATATGGGCTTCAGAAAGCTTCGACCTCTTCCCCAGTATCCAGTAAAGTTGTTTAAATTTTATGTTCATATGTTTTTGTTTTAGGTGTACGTATGTTATCTATATTAGATGTTTATCTAAAAATGAAAGTAGTAACAGTAACTAGGAAAAATTTTATATCTTTTAATGCATGTAAGTGATACGTTTTTTGAGTTAAATAAATCAATGTTTTTGTTTTTGTCTCTACTTAATCCCCCATTTTCAGTTAATTGTAGGCGAACACTTATAACCATAGGCTAACACAACTTATAAACTTGTAAATGTAAAATTATATTAATGAATTTCTAATTTTTACTTTCTCTTGCCTATATGAATATATAGGAAGGAAAGTATTGTTTTCATGTCGATTTTTCGACATCAAGTTTTCACCGGACCTACACGTTTTCAGACCCCCTAAACCCAAAAAACATGTTTTAGCGATTGGTCTGTGCGTCTGTGAACAGAATATCTCAAAAACGGAACATCGTGCGAACTTGAAACTTAAAACTTATGTTAGATACCACTAGAGGACCCGACCCGAACATTTTCATCAAAATCGGTCAACCGGAAGTAGTAGTTTATTCGTGTAATTTTTCACTTTTTGCGATTTTCTCAAAAACTGGTCCTAAAACTTTTTTTTAAATCGCCTGGTTTACTAAATTTTTTATGCTCTACAAGATAGGGTAGGCGCCATGTTTTCTGAAATTCTTGGTGAGGCTGTTTTCACGTAAAAAAATTGTTTGTTTAATATTACGGCTTTATTATACATTTTAGTGCAAACATTTACAAAAAAACGTTGTAAAGAATTTAAACTCCTACAACTTTTATTTCAAATATTTTTTTGTATTTCGTTTAGTTTAGCGGTAATTAGCGATTTTCGGTTTTTCTTTCAAGAAAACGTGTGAAAAATAGATTTCGGCCTTAGTATGCATTTTACGACAGAAGTGTATATAAGTTAATTAAATTTATAGAAATTAAAAGATCTACAACTTTTATTTAAAGCATTTTTCTCTACAGAGCCTAGTTTAGCGTGAAAGAGTGATTTTCCGTATTTCAAAGTCAAACTGAGGTTGATTTTCATTTTGCGTTTTTCACTCATGATTAAAATTAGGTTAGGATATTTGAGGTTAGTTTTTTGTTTATTTCTAATGTTTTATTACTTAGGTTATATTGTTACTTATTTGCATTGGCAAGAGAAAGGCGTGTGAGGAGTTCACACCAGATTTTTACATATAGAATTAGCTCCTGAGAGATTATCGTTCAGATTTAAATCTTCAATTAAACATGACACAGGCCTACTATAAATGCTAAATAAAGTTACCAGATGGGTGTTCGGTAGTTTCTCAATTAGCCATCCTGAATTCAATATTTTTTATAATATAAAATATCTTTGGTTCCTTTTTTTGTAAATATCTGTATCTTCTTATAAAATTTCGCATATAATTTTGTAATTTTTATCTTTTTCACAATGAGTAGGAATGGTAAAAATGTAAATGAAAACATGAAGAACTCGTAAAATAGAACTGAAATTCTCAAGTAAAAAAATATACTTACAATGTTAAAAGAATTAAATTTTATTAAATAATATTAGAAGATGCACATCCTAATTGTTGTAGTGAAATATTGTCTTAACATACTTAACCCCTTAAAGGTTAATTTTTTTAAACCCAAAGTAATGTTATTTTGCTTAATTTTTTCCCACTGAATTATTATGTTTTTGATTATTTATTTATTATTACCTCTATAAATTATGTATGTATTTTTATTTTATTTATGTATTTATTTTATTTATTTGTTTACAACAAAAGACTGGTATGCATTACCGGCCGTTGGCGATAAAATATTATGTTCTAAAGCAAAATTAATTTCGTATTTTGACAAAAACGTAATATGATGTCACTGATACTTTTCGTGTACATTGCTTCCGACGTAATATTTTGTCAAAAACCTTTAAGGGGATAATGATCCAGTATGTGAAGAAATACAAATAGTACCAATGTTTAGTTTTCTTTAAAACAATCTGTTGTAGTAGCAAACTTTTGCTCTTGTTCAATATTGGTTAAAATTACTAGGCATACACTTTTACTAAAACTTCATTTCAGTTTTAATTTTCAACAATGTAATAACTTCACGCATTGGTATTGAAGTGGACCCATTATAATTTAAATTAGTAAAGTTTTGCGAATATTGTATTACATAAAATTTAATCAAATTTCAGCCTAATATTTCTGAGTTGTTCAGGAGAAGGGTATATAGCTAGTGCTTTTTGTAACTGTGAACAAAGCTAACGAAATATAATTAAATCTCAGTATTTTAAACTTAATAAGAACACCATTTCAGTTAATGAATTGTTACGCAAAAATCAATTTAATTTTTCACTAAGTTATTTACCATTATCTTCAATATTTTCTGAACTGACGAGTTCGTAATATTTTTGATAAATCTCAGTACATAATGCATCTATGTAATGAACGACCACAATAAAATTTAACATTTTTTTCAAGTCAGCAACATAAAGTTGCAATGTGTTCGAAATAAATTCATAAATGAGTATTTTTTAAAAGTGTTTATTTACGGGCTCATAATTTCATCCGATCACGAGTATTATATAGCTGTTTTTGTCTTATAGAAAGAATACAAGAGAAGTTTTCAAACAGTAAGAATGTTCATCAAAATTGACACCTGAAATTTGATTGTTTCTGTAAAATCTTGTAAATGCGTTATCGGTATTGTTGAGCGGATTTAGAGCCAGGAAATTCGAATGCTGATCGAGTATTTCTCCGTATTTACAACTGAATTTTAATATTACTTGTTTGACAGAGTAGATTTTAGTACCATGCATATAGGTTTTTTTGGACGCAGTGGAATTTGTAGGGTTCTGACCAGAAGGTTTGATAAGAAACGATAAAATATTTTTATATTTGAAAGGTTTGATGTACTACCCCACAATTGAATTGCATAAATTCAAATAACAGGTTTCAAAAGTTATTTGCGAAAATTATTTTTTATTCGCTTTCCAACTTACCAGTTTAATTTACGTTCTAGCAGCTCAAGTTGAATATTTTGTTTTATTATCTAATGTTTCGATGTGAAACGACAATCAAGATTTTATCTAGATTAAGTCGTAATTCACACTATTTCACTGTTCCTAAATTTTACACTTTTTCAATAAAACATTGAAACTATAATTTGTATATTGTAGACGTACTGTAATGAATTCATTCCAAAATGCAGTTTAAAATGTATTACTATTTTGTTCAAATAAAACTATGGTAGGCCCATATAGTGATTTTTTTATTAAAGGTAAATGGTTACGTTAAAATCCATTTCAGATTTAACATAGCGTTACACCACGTTATACTGCATTAGGCTACACTTATTCTAAAATAAGCTGAATATACATAAGTCGTTCAGCTCCATTAACCAACCTACCATCCGCCAACGGCAGTAAATTGATACAGGTCTATGTAGTGATACAATACTGTTACTATTTTTACTTGTTGCAAAAGCACCTACTTTATTTCCTGTTTAAGACAACATTTTACTAACTTCAAATTATCGCGTTAACGCCAGAGAATGAATGAATTTTTACTTTTATACTCAAAATTCTTTGTAAAGTAAAATTACCAGCATAATTGGAGGGGTCCATGGAATATGAATTAGGTTTCGATTGCTAGTGGTTTTTTGGTATTTCAAAAAGACTACCAAAACTCTGCGGAATTTAGGGAACTTAATAGCCCAAAATTAAACATTTTGTGAAGTTTCTTGTTTCTTTGCCATTATGGATAAATTTTTGAAAGTATACGATTTCTTTGATCTGTATTCTTAATTTTCTCGTATTTCTTTGATCTGAATAGAAGTACTGACTAGAATTTTTTTTAATTTTACATTTCTTACTTTAGCTGCGTAAGGTTGCAAATTCTGTGTTTTCAATTTTGTTCCGGTTTTGCAAAATTTCAGAAAAGTTTGAAAGTTACCTAAAAAGTCCCATGCAAACCTAAAAAATATAGAAGGCATTAACCTTTTTCTTCTTCTTCTTCTTCTTCTTCATCGTCATCATCTTTCACCACGGATAGGCAAACATGCCTACTACAGTCCATACTGATTAGAATTACCGACTATGACCCTCTCCTCTAAGACCTATTCACAGCCCTCTTTCTCACAGATGTGCACCTAAATGCTTCGAGGGGAGTTTTTCCCGAAAGCATTCTGTTCAATCCGAAAAAACTTTTGATAACCCGAAGGAATGTCATATTCGCTGCGCCTCCAGGTTGCTTTCCTATCCTGAACCTACAATCCGCATACGACCTATACAAGCCAATACGGAAACAGCCAAATTCTTATGAATGTTTTAGACCTACTTCATATCTTTTGGGTTTACAAACCTTTCTTTTCAGATTATGATGTACCGTTTCCCACATTTCTCTAAATCCATTTACCTCTATACTAACTTCTATCATTTTTTGCAGGTTAGGGTACAATTCAAATAAATGAGAGCACACACCTGCTCCATTTGGGGTAAACTTTTTCAGTTCAGTTATAAGTAATTCATGATATCACTTGATAATATTTCTGTAACTGTAGATATTGTGTTTCTTATTATATTGCAACATTTAAATGGAGTGTTTAAAAGATTTTAGTTAGTCAACGTTTTTTGAACTAGTAATATATCTGTGATTTTATAAATATAAAAATTATTAGATTAGAAAAACGGTTGAGACGTCTTTGCATTATAGCGGTTCAAAATAAATTTGACGATAAAACTCTGAGAGGATTTTCATTTAAATCGTCGTTGGGTCCTTCAGAGAATCTAAGTGAATTCATGAAATTGAGGGGTTAATGCCCAGCTTTATGCAAAGTATTTAATAAAGAAAACTGCTTCAAATCCGATAATAGGGTACGTATTTTCCTTTGAATCTAAGTTTTTAAATTTTGACATCATTTGTTTTTATTACTGTACGTTATTTTTAAATCGCTTTTACAAATATAATCCCACAAGACAAAATCTACTTACTTTTACATTCCAGTTATATTCCTTGATTCCCTTCTGACAAAGTATAGATAGTATAAGTGTATTAACATTGTCCAGAAAAAAAAGAAATATTTTAACATGCAAATGTCGTTTTATAATCAAATAAAAATATTTATTGGAATAAAAGAAACTTTAGATCTCATGAATGAGGATTGATCAGAGAAAGTCTAAATAAACGGCGTAATAGGCTTATCATATATTAATTTACAGATAATACGAACTTTTTCAAAATACTTTTTTTCAGTTAATTGTTCAGAATTATAATTTGTTGGACATCCTAAACACACACAATATTGTTATATCACACTGTATTATGTCCGAGGTTTTGAGAACATTTGTATCTTTTGTTGAATTAAATCCACTTTAAGTAATAATTAACGTAGAAACATAAAACACCAGTAATTTAGGTTTACCTAATTTAACTTTTAAAGGTGTATGTGTTAGAAGTTTTTAACGTTTCCAAATTGTTGTTAAATTCCAAATAGTGAATTCTATTACTGTCTCAAATTTTGAGAGTGTAATTTCTGAACCTCAGAGTGAAGTGATCGTGAAGATCAGCAGTCAGAAAGAGTTTGGGGACAAACGTGATGCATAGTAGATCTAATTGGTATCTAAATTTTATTAGCTTTAAAATGACGACAGATTTTAAAAAAAACAAAAATATTAAAGTGTAAGTAATAATTTTGCCGGTACTTGAAAGAAGTTTGTTGGGAATTGTCTATCGGGAACATCTGCTTTAAATTTAAAATATTCAGCAACATTTATTTGCTTTTTTAAGTTCGGAGAGAAATTAATTGTTTCCTTTTTATTTATTTTTAATACCGCGTAATTCATGTCACTTGCCCTGCAAAATGTAAATTATTAAACTATCTACCATGATCGCCCTATTGAAAAATAAGGAATAAAGATGGACGGTACGGCTTTCAATTTAAACCTGTTGAATTCTTTGAACACTTTTATAATATTCTTAGTTCAAAAGAAGCCTTCAGAGCCGCTTTAGATGCGTGATTATTAAAGGTACAACAACTTATCTAGGGTTTCTTCATTACGGATCTACCGTGGCTGACAAGAATTTTGTACATTCACATCGCTTCCTTTTCTTTAAAATTTTTTATTTAAGTTTTGTAGATATTGCTGAGTTGGTAACAGAACTTCTAAAACCTATCCAAACCAAATAGTTGTGAACTTTAGCAGAATTTTTATGATGATTCCATAACAATTGCTATATCTCTAGACTTTTTGTTTTTTAGTGAACATTTTCAGACACTGCAAGA
Organism: Catonia carolina; assembly: GCA_035578175.1. Taxonomy (NCBI): domain Eukaryota; kingdom Metazoa; phylum Arthropoda; class Insecta; order Hemiptera; family Achilidae; genus Catonia; species Catonia carolina. The sequence goes on along the minus strand of JAQMRL010000001.1, from coordinate 304,402,801 downwards.
CAAGATTAACAACTGACAAACCGTAACAAAGCAAGACTGATATAGTAAGCAAAGGCATGTTATGCGTGCTACTACAAACTTGACACTCCAGCCTATTCATTGAAACCATTACCTATCCCATTGCACGGGGAAAGTTAAATACGCACCACTCGTCATTACAAACATAGGTAAATCTATTTTAGTTTTCCTGCCACCGATTGCCCAATGCCCTATCTTTTGCTTTTTAGCTTTTTTGCTCTTTTTAGCTTTTGCCCTATCAAAAATATTTACCATTAAGCAGTTCATTCATGATTCTCAGGTAGAAGTGTTCTGTTAAATGGTTTCATCAGTAAATTCCTTCTGACAACTGATTCCCACGACTGTATCTCTCCGGGAAATATCATTTTCTGCTAGATTACAAAAATAAAATAATGTTAATTTGAACAGGTTTCGAGAGAGTTTGTAACTTTATCGATCTGATAGTAATCTATTGAATAGTAATTGATTATTATTGTTGTTTTTTGTGATTTCAGGTACGACGGTGAGAACAGGAACCACAAGTTGGAGGACGGAACATAAAGCTGCCAGAACCTTAGGCATCATAATGGGTGCATTTATGATTTGTTGGCTGCCTTTTTTCTTATGGTATTTATCACTTTTTTATTTAAATTACTATCTGTTATAAAATAGAAAGAGAAAAACCATTGAAAATTGTTAAAGTTTAGTGAATGGATGTTACCATTTAGATTAATCATGTCTCTGTAACTAACATCAGTGAAGTAATGATGTAATAAGTAACATGTGCACGAGAGTATTCACACATTAATACATTTTGCTAGTGCATAGTGAGGATTATTGCCAATGTATGCAACAAACAATGCAGCGTATTATGGATTGTATTCATACCCAAACAATGCATAAACTAAGATGGCTTCATAAACAGCTATTTACACTTTGTCTACAGCTTTGTAATGTAAGGTAAACTGTTGTTATTCAAGGTACAAGAAACAAGCCATTTGTTCTCTAGTTTTACTAACCTAACAAAGTTAATGTTTAAGTAAGAGTTAATTCATAAACTAATTTTAGTTTTCTTATAATTTTAATTAATTTGATGATGATTTCTAAAATTGAAAGATCCTTCATTTTGTACGAGTATTTTACTAGTACAGTATTATGAACGATTTCTATTAAATTGCCGTGATTTTTGTAGACAAATTTAAAATTCTATTTTTAAAATGTTTTACAGTAAACACAGCATTAAATTTTTAAGACGTTAATATGTCATTCAAAGGATTTAAATAGGACAATATAATATGTAGATACGCAATTTTCTATTTTTCGATATTTATTTCATTATATTGTACCTGCCTGACGTCCCAGAAAAGTCAATACCATAACGGAGTTGAATTTTTCTGAGTGAGATAATGGTAATACAGTAGGTATTAGGCTACGAGGAAAAATAAATTTTTGATGAAGCATGGTAGAGGAGACATAATTAAGAAATGCTGTGTCTAATATGTTTTTGATGTAACTATACCTGGGTAACTCGTTTCTCTACCTTCGCTGAAAGATTCGCAGTGAACCTCTGCTCGAGGCTAAAAGTGCGAGGCTAGATACTACATAACAGTGAGCTGTGGAAGAAGCTAATACGTAATAAAGTAGTGGGAGTAATTTAAGTATTACTTTTGGCAACTCAGGACTCAAGAACATCCGTCAGACGTCTACTCTTTTATTGATATTTAGTATTGGTTACGGTATGCCGAGTAAGAGTGAACAGCCCAGTTTATCGGGTACAGAATAGGTCGCATATTGCAGTATGAACTTTTGCACCAGTATCAGTTTTGTTCCTATTATTTTCTTGTATCAGGTTAAAAGTATCGGTTTCGTACAAATCGTTTCATTACTAGTTCCGATTAAATCAAATACAGCGAGAAAGCCATCACAAGAATATTACTTCCTTTCATGTAGAGTAATCATGTATCTTATAGCACTATGAAGAGAGTGTTCTGGTTTTGAAACTTTACCACTTACCGGTCATATGTTTGGACTTTACAACCAACCAAAACAACTCTTAAAGAAATGAGTTTCTGGAGAATAAGGAATAAGTTGACTGGGCTAGATCGAGTTGATGAAACAATTTTAAAAAAAAGGTTGATAAAAAATTCATGTTATTGACCAAGTAAATAAAAAAACTCACTAGGCACGGTCATCTACAAAGAATGGAAAAAATAAGTTGCCACAATATATTTGGCTATGGGTTTCAGCTAAATTGTAGAAGGAGAGACGTCTAGAAATTAGCGAATGGACGGTAATACAGTATGAGAGCTATGAAGAGTGGGGATCTAAGGGATGAAGATCTGTTCAATGAAAATAAATGGCAGTTTGGGTTGTGGGGAATGACCTAGTGTTGTAGAACAGCTGCTATAATTAATAATAATAATCCACGGCTTATCCACTCAAAAAAAAAGTTAGTTACATATCTTCGCTCATTTGGTATTTTTGTATGTGTTGCACTAGGTACATAAATTATCAGGTACTTTGTATCAGTTACCGTTTAGTACTTACTCGTACCGAGTTGTGCTGCGAAGAAAGGAATCTTGTTCCGACCCAAGACTAGTATTTTGAAATCAAGTTTACCTGGGTAGTTTTAAGTCCCAGCTGAACACTGGGAAAAATTTAATTATTTCCAAAATATTTCAATATAAAATACTGTAGGATCAATAACATATTTATGGAAGGGGTTCGCTTAATATATTCACCTCTTATAACACAATAACGATCAAAGATTACATCAAATGAGATATCAATCTAAAATTTTGTAAAATATGTTACAATTTTTAATATTTTTAAAAACTAATTTGTAACCACGTGTTTTGACCTTCATGGACTTGGAAAATCAGGATATTTCAATGTTTCTGAATAATTTTATGGATATTACTGGGGTAATATCCATAATACCCTGTTTGGATAATATCTGCGGCATTATCTTATTAAACGTTACCAGCGCTTCAAAATTGTTGTTTCTTATGTCATGAACAATTTTTATTTTTGTATAAAGCCCCACGATGGCTACGTGTTCACTAAAATGACCCAATTTCTTCTTTAGCTGATTTTTTTTTCTTAGTTTGAACCGATCTTTTCTTCATGAGCATTGACCTTCTAGCTATTTGTTTTTTTTTTTTGAGAAACTGGTTGGTCGTAGTTCTCCTGTGGGTTCAATCATTAAGCTGAAAATTTTCCTTCTGAATTTACTTTTACTTTATTCCTAATGTGTCGTATTCTTTCATTTGCTTCTTCATAATTCCCGCCATTCATTTTAGATCGTCTATATGAATGACAATTTTGTTTAATGTATTTTTATCCATTTTAAACATACGAGATGTGGCTATTAAATAACGAGACTGACATGTAAAAAATTTTATTTTTACTTTATTCATAATCCCTTATTGTCAACTTCAATAAACACTCCTTTTCTCTATCCCTACAACGCACCATGGGAATTTTCCATTGTTGGAAACAGTGCTGGAAGTCATCTTCTGTCAGCTCCTTCACGACACGTGCCGCTTTCTCTTTTACACCTTCCACAGACTCAAATCTTGTTCCTTTTAATGCAGATTTCACCTTAGGGAACAGGTAGAAGTCACATGGTGCCAGATCTGGTGAATAAAGTGGAAGATCTAACACTTTGAGATGCTATACTTGGCTAGGAACCCCTTGACAGATAACGCAGAATGAGCTGGCGCATTGTCATGGTGGAGAACCCATGATTTGTCCTTCCACATTTCGGGGCGTTTTTTCCTTCCTCTTTGACGTAGTTTATTTAGAAAGTACCTCAAGGTAAGAATATTGATGAATTGTTTGACCTTCAGGAACCCAGTGAAGGTGCACAATTCCATGGATATAAAAAAACAGTCATCATTACTTTAAATATTGACGGGCTCATTCGAGCTTTTTAGGCTCTCGGTGAAGTTCGGCTCTTCCAGTGCATGGATTAGCGCTTCGTTTCTGAATCATAATTAAAACACCACGTTTCATCACATGTTATTATCGTTTCTAAAAAATTTGGGTCATTTTCTATCGCGTAAAAAGTGTCAGAACAAACATCTTTGCGAACTTCATTTCAAACATTTTCGAGCGGCACGTGTGCTGAAGGAGTTGACAGATGATAACTTTCAGCACTGTTTCCAAAAATTGAAAATTTGCATGGAGCTTTTTAGGGATAGAAAAGGCGTGTATATTGAAGGTGACAATAAGTAATTATGTATAAAATAAAAAAAAATTTTTTTACAACGTCGTCTCGTTATTTAATAGCCACACCTCGTATATCAAAAAACCTTTACTCGGCTTTCAACTACAATTTGTTCAATGTAAATTTATTCTATTTAATGAGACAATAGAAAATTATTTATTTATAATTTCAAAATTTAGTTAAAACAGCATTTGAGTACGTAATTCTATGCAAAACACAGGATAAATTAATTTTCAGACGCAACACAAGATAAATATTTCTGTAAACGTATACGAGACTAATTAATCTGGCTTAAGCAATCGTTTACATTATGCTCTGTATTCCACGTACAGAATTTATAAAGTATTTAATAATTAAATGGAGAAAGGTAATACTCTGAAAATAAATTTACATGAATATAATAATGCTTTGGAAAAAGAAAATTGTAAAGTAAAGCGTTCCCTGTTTTTTTAAATCGCTTCAGGGTGAAAAAGAAAAACGATTTCCCGCCTTCCCTCACGCTGTATAAAACAGCGGTTTACATGAGTTTAACTTTTCCCAACCTCCCCGTTTATCCTCTCTTCTGCTCATCTAATACTAGTAGTACTTAAAACAACAAGATCACTGTTGGATTATGTGTACCTGTAGCGAGATATTCTACAGGGCGTTAGAAAAATAAATTTATTCTGAAAGTAAAGCTTTAAAAAATTTCCCGCGGATTCACAATAAAATGTTTGTAAAGGTTGAAACTAGATTCACCTTTCACTCAATCAGTCTTTCTAACTTTTCCAACAATTTTATCACACTGATTTATTTTCAAAGCACGTTCAACTGATCTTGGATTAAATTGTATTCTTTTAAATACCATACTAATATCCCACACCATTTTCACGTTAAGTTTTCAAAAAAATCCAATATTAAAAACTTTGCATGCATATCTCTATTCATTTAAAAATAATTATCAATTGTACGTAATTGACATGTAATATGTAATTGATCCTACAACTTATATTCAATCCTATTGTAAAAATATTTAATCTTACTTTGACCTATACAGCTGCTAAATCACTTTTTTGCCTATTTTCATATAATCTTAGTTTCTACTGACATGTTTCGGTAAATTCACCATCTTCAGAGTACATTTTATGCCCCTAATGTGCTCAATCTGTTCAATTAAGCAACCCTATAACCGAATAAGATGAGGATGATATATGCATGACTTGTAAATGACGTGAATCTTGTACAGACTCAGGCCGACAATTCCTGAGAGAGTATGGTTAATTGAATCCTAACCAATAAAGTACACCGCTACCATTGTCTAGTGTTCAAATCCGTATAAAAGTAACAACCTTTTTTAGGATTTGAACCGCTAATCACAGGATTTGTCCGTTATCAGTGGCTCGCGACATCTACTTTACCACTAAATCATTCCAATGGTTACATAAAAAAAAAATCTTTTTAATTTATTAAAATTTATAAATGTTCCTTCTGAAAATTTTAGTAAATTTTTCAAACGTTTATTTTAAATTTTCTATCGTACAGAACTCAGTTTTATACGATTGACTGAAAATACAACACCTTATAAAACAATTTTAATAAATTTTTAAAAGGTTTAGATAATTTCAATTTTATGGTAGTCAGATGATGGTAGATTCATCAAAACTTATCAGTAGAAATTAGGATTATATAAAAAAAAGGCGTAAAAACAAGTTGTATAACAGCTGTAACAGGTCTGTAACTATTTATTATTTTTACAATAGAATTATCAATATTAAACAATTTTATTATTTATTAACATTCTTTTTTTGAAAGAATTCAGTAGCGATGAACTTCTTTGTAACAACATTTACTTTGCCCTCCTTCCCATTTATATATATATATATATATATATATATCTTAACCGGATCTTTTCCTTCTCTGATTTTTTCTTATTTTATTGGATTTACTTTTTTTAACTTTTCCGAAAGTACTGTCATTTTATTTGGTATTTGCAGTCTTTAATCTTCTTTCTTTCTAATATTTTTTAATCTTTCCTGATGTAGATCTTTCTTCATCTGCCGTTTTTAAATGGAGGTTTTCTTAATCTCCTCAGGAGTTACAAATCCATACAATTGCTTCTAATTTTCGATTTATGGAAACACAAGGTATATTGAATATTTTTTATTAAATAAATTATTTCATACTAGTTGTTCCATTTCCAGTTGTTATTTCCGGATAATTTTTTTCCCACTTCAAATATTGAATTTTTTTTATAAACTGGTTTTGTTCATACGTTTGATGTGTCCAAAATCCCCGCTCGTCATTGTACTCGTACGATTGTATTCTGTAAAGTCTAAATATATTTATAAATAAATACAAAGATAATTTACATAACATAAATTTTACGAAGGTTATTCTTTTCCATTGTTCTTAGAATTTGCATTTGTATGGTTTTTTGCAATTACTGTTTTCCATTCCTTAAAAAATGATTTCCTTTTATGCAACATCCATAAATTTTTCCTTAACAGAAAAACTCAGCCCCACTGGATCAGAGAAATTAAGGAGGACATGGACGGGCTCCAAATCTCACTTGCGAACCTCAAAACAAAAGCCGGAAATTACCACAGGCTGAAAACTACAAGACTTGAACAGCAGAAACCGACAAAACGACAGAAAGTTGTGTATTCTGACAAGGAACGGCAGAGAAGATCGGATGGATTGAGGGAATACTGGAGAAAGTTCAAGGAAGGAAATATCAGGAAGGGACTCCAAAAACTGAAAGATTGAATCGCAAAAATTTAAATGAGCTCTTTTTAGTTTGATGAACTTATGTAGTCCTATGTGGCTTTAAAAAAATAAAAAAATAAAATATCCATAAATTACAATTTTCTACAAATCCGAACTACAATATAAGATACCGTATTTACGCGTGTATAAGCGTGTATAAGCCGCACCCAGTTTTGAAGCAAGTAAATTGGGTAAAAAATGTTTTTCCAATTATGGGTAGCAGGAACTACAGCCAACAAAAGTACCTATATAGTCTTTTCAAAGACCGGTATTGTGTCGCAATGAATTCTTGGTAGATAGTATTGTAATCGAAGGAAACATACTAATGAATGGTAAAACCCATAAATCACCCAATACAATGAATGTTATTCATACATCTACCTATACAATGCAACCCATTTCCTCTTTCTATACTTCCTGTAACTTTCCTATGTCCCTATCCCACTCTACAAAAACTACAAAAGTAGCCTGTCTCCATTAGATTTCGTCACAACCTGAGTTGAATTTGTCGGTGCAACATGGGCCGAGAACGAGTTGATTACAATGCAAAATTCAAGCTGCAAGTGGTGCGTTACGCAGAAGAAAACGGTAATCGTGCGGCAGGGAGAAAATTTGATGTTCACGAAAAAAACGTACGGAGGTGGATCCAAGCAAAGGCCGCGCTTCAAAAAACATCAAAAATCGACAATCTTTTCGCGGAAAGAAGGCAAAATATCCTGAAATATAAACTGTTCTCTTGGATTATGTGCGTAAAATACGAGCTAACGGATTTGCTGTGTCTGTAGAAATGTTGCAGTTTGTAGGCCAAAAAATAGCAGAAAGCATAAACATTCCTCGTGATGACTTCAAGGGAAGCCACGGCTGGGCAAGAAGATTTATGGCACGACATGACTTGGCTATTCGACGACGGACCACATTGGCGCAACGGCTTCCTGATACGTACCAAGACAAACTTTTCGAGTTTCAAAGGCATGTTCTGGAGCTAAGAAAGAAGAACGATTATTGTATGGGGGCGATTGGAAATTGTGATGAAACTCCAGTATTTTTTGACATGCCGAATGAAACAACAGTGAATGCTTCAGGTGAAAAAACAGTGTTAGTGCGAACTGCTGGGGCAGAAAAGCAGCGATGTACTGTGATGTTGAGCATCACTGCAGATGGACGTAAACTACCGCCTTACGTGGTGTTTAAGCGCAAAACAGTTCCTAAAGAAAAGCTGCCTTCAGGAATTTTAGTGAGAGCACAGGAAAAGGGATGGATGACGGAAGAACTTTATATGGACTTGTTAAACTCTGTATGGTTCCGACGTCCTGGTGCACTCCTACGTCGGCGGTCTATGCTCATTATTGACAGTTTTCGAGCACATATGACAGAAAACGTTAAAGATAAATTGAGGCAAGAAAAGTGTGACATGGTTGTTATACCAGGAGGAATGACGGGGATGTTACAACCCCTTGATGTATCGATCAATCGCCCATTCAAAGTACATTTGTGGAGTTTATATCAGGCCTGGAGAAGCAGATCTACAGAAATGACACCGACTGGACGATTGAAGAAACCTTCATTATCTCAAATGTGCGAATGGATTCTGGCTGCCTGGAAACTCATTCCCTCAGAAATGGTGTCCAAGAGCTTCAAAGTAACGTCAATTTCAAATGCGATGGACGGGACCGAAGATGATGCGGTGTGGCAACAATAATCTGATAGTGAAAATACAAGCATGAATGACGACTGTAGCGATGAATCAAACGATGAACAATAGTTTATTTACCATATTTTAATTTTCATCAGGTATGTAATACTGTATTTTTCATTTTAATAAATTGTTTTCAATTTCATATTTGAATTTTTTATTCATACTTATATTTATCATATGCATGTAGATATAGCCTATCTCGAATATAAGCCGCACCCCATTTTTTCGCGTTCAGTTTTGTCTAAAAAAGTGCGGCCTATACACGCGTAAATACGGTATTGTTTTTCCCGTCATCAGTACGAGTAAGATATAAATTAACCTACCTAATCGTGTAACATCCATATTTTAGAATAGGTCATTTCATAGGGAATAGGTTGCTCCGATATTGTTCACAAAATTTACAGAAACATACCAACATTAAAATTCAGTTCAAATGAAACAAGAGATTTAAGTCGTACCGAATTTAAAAGCAATAACCGGGTGGAATTAAATATATATTAAATATATGTTTACCTGTGTACTGCTTACAGGTTATAATCCATCCATCACATTGAATTTAAATTCAATTTAGACGCTAATTTAATCTACAATCCGTTTAATTTTGGAAAAAGTATACTTATAATTAGCTTTTATTCCTTAATAATAACACATTGTTTACCTCTATTGAGAAACCTATTAAAAATTATAAAAAGTTAAATTAAACCATACTTATACACAGCAATTTATAAATACAAATATTTTATTACAGAATGCAGAATCGTCCATACATTTTTTTGGGAATCCATTAAATGTCTAATCGTTTTACAACGTCTCAACATTTTAAATAACCATTTTTTTAAATTGTTAAATCTTGACTACTAATTATCACAATTACTACTCCTCAATGAAAAACTTTGATGTTAAGCTTGTAGCATGCTTTATATTCTTCAATCTTTTTTATATTTTTATACTCTTAGTCTTAAAATCTTGTAAAACAAATATAAGGAAAATTTCTTTGTTTAGCAGAGAAGAAATTCTCGGTGAATTTCCTTGAATTCTCTGTTGAAAAAGAGTTTGTTTTATTTATTCTTAATAGAATTTTGCAATATTAGCAAGATTCTCATTGTATCAAAATAAAATCAGTCCTCCCGACGGTTCATTTTGTTTCTTATGTCTGGAATTCCAGTATTAACCTCTTCCCTTTTACCTTATAAGTGGTTTTCAAATTTTTAAAGGTAATTTCTTTACTAACATTATGTAACAATAATTAATTAAGTTTACTTGTTTGTTACACAATGTATTTAATGCAAATAAGGTAATCTGTGTAATACAAGGATTGCTACAAAAATCACTAAAGATCATGTTATGATACACTTTTTAATTTTAGCCTATACTTGAATTAATTGTACAATAAATTAATAAAAGTAACTTTTTATAGAAAAAACAATTGAGAATTTTTAAAATATTCGAGGACTTAAATGAGGCTATTTGTTTAATTTCTTTCTCTAACTGAAATTATTGAAAGTAGATTACGGCAGCCGTTTTTTTACAAAATTTATAGATTATTTCTCTTTACAGAACAATTAATAGATTTGTAGTGAGTAAATTGGCATGAAAAGATAACTCTCAACAGATAAACCGTTTAAAACGCTGTTCAACGCTGTGCGACCAAATAATTCTGATGCGATTAAAATCGATTTTGTACGCTAAACTAACACTTCATTTTTTTATTTAAAAGTTAAAATAAATATATCGTGAATATTGTTAGTAACCATGTACCAGAGGGTAGCTGTTAGATATCTTATGACTTTTTATTTAAAATTTTGAAAAATTTGGATACTTAAGTAATTGGTCGCACCCCACAACTAGATACCGTCAGTCGAAAGGATTTGGGGAATAGTTTTGCTTGCACAAAAAAATACTGAACCCCTATTAAATATTCTTACAAAATGGCCTGCTAAAGACCAGTTAAAGGTTTAACATTATTAATTTAACATTAAAAAAATAATATTTTAGTGTTTTGTGCACTTATTTTGTAACTCAATTGGTAAAATAAAATAAATCTCTGGTTTGAAGATAATATGTTGAAGGCGAAGTACTTTTTTGTAAAAATATACGTTTGCCCGATGAGTTAGAATAGTGCAAAGTTATAAACAGTTAAACTGAGGACGAAACATTTGAAGTTTTGTTAAGATTATATTTTAAATAACGTTCTTGAATATCGATCGGATAAACCCCAAACTGTACCCGGCAAAATGCATTTCTTTACCGTTTAAAATATTGGCCTATTAATCATTGGTGTAAGTATATTTGTGTTTTCATGTACGAAATTTTGTTCACAAGAAAACTAATATATAGTCACATGGATGAAATCTTTGTTCTCTCAAATACTACACAAACAATATTACAAAAGGTAAAATTCGCTTGAATAAATAAACAGTTTCAGATAAATTTCAGCACGAAGAAATTAAATTTGTTTTGTAGTATTGAATAATAATAATAATATATATGGTTTTCTTTTTCCAGGTACGTGATTTCCACGCTTTGTGGAAAAGCATGTGAATGTCCAGAGTGGGTAGTTGCCGTCTTATTCTGGATCGGCTACTTCAATTCAGCGTTGAATCCATTAATTTATGCCTACTTTAACAGAGACTTCAGAGAAGCATTCAAGAATACGTTACAGTGTGTTTTTCCTTGCTGTTTCGCATTGTGCCCTAAACATGCGTCGCCTCTTCAATACGTATAGGAACAGCCGGCACGATACTGAGCTGGAATCTTTTATATTTTTCTTTCCTCGCTCAGGATGCGTGCCATTCCGCTTTTTTGCTTCAACTAGATCAGTGGACATTATTTAATATTTATTTGCAATACCAAGCGTTTCCAAGCTCCAACTCATTTTAATATTGTTTAGACCAGAAAAAAATATATAAAATTATCAGATAGCATGATTATTATTATTTAAATTCATACAAACATAAAAATCTTCATATTAGATATATATTTAGGCCTATATATAATATTAAAGGCAAACAATGCTATTTCTGTAGGCTACGGTTTAATTTTTAAGGATGTTTATTAGGAATAGTGAATTGTTAACTAAAATTTAAGTTAACAAGTTTCCTAATTTAAAATAAGACAATAAGAAATTATAAAGTATCTAATGTGTTACGTGCTCGCTAATAAAACTTCTATAACTTAGTAAATTTACTAGCTTACAATTATTCCTACCACAATTAAAAAACTAAATTGTTACAGGAATTATCGTAGCAATTACGTTAAATGAAAATGAGTTAATAGAACACAATGACTACATTTTTCATTTAATTTAGAAGTAACTTTTAAAACTGTTCTTGTAACTCTAATTCTTTATCTTGAATTGTACAAAACGCCCACAACGACTAAACTGTTACACAAACAATGAACAAAGAATATAGTAAGAATATAGTAGGTATAATGGCATTTTGTAACTGCAATCGGAGAAATTAATAAAGTCGTCGTACGTCGGAAACAAGTATTTTCAATAGTTTAAAGGAAATGCCACGAATAAGAAATTTTCAGAAATATGTTTTTGTAAAACTGTAAACTGTTTGTAACTTTTTTTTGTAATACGTATATCAACGTTTAAAGTAATTACGAAACGGGATACAATCTAAATTTATACTTAGTAATTTATTTTTAGTTTAAAAGGTAATTCTGTGTATCTGATAATTTAGGTAGGATATACCATACAAGTTTAAACTGGTAAGCCTATTATTATTATTTTATGTAAATATAGGTTACCTACAAACAACCTCCATTTTTACTTTCTCTTGCCTATATGAATATATAGGAAGGAAAGTATTGTTTTCATGTCGATTTTTTGAAATCAAGTTTTCATCGGATCTACACGTTTTCAGACCCCCTGAACCCAAAAAACAAGTTTTTAGCGATTGGTCTGTGTGTGTGTGTGTCTGTGTGTGTGTGTGTATACCAAATATCTCAAAAACGGAACATCGTACGAACTTGAAACTTAAGTTACATACCACTACCAGACCCGACGCGAATATTTTCATCAAAATCGGTCAACCGAAAGTTGACCGATTGCTGAGGTCGATTTTCATTTTTCGTCTTTCACTCATGATTATTTTATTTATTTTTAGGTTATTTTTATTGAGGTTAGTTTTTTGTTTATTTCTAATGTTTTATTACTAATGTTAGGTTATATTGTTTAAATGATTTGCATTGGCAAGAGAAAGTTGTGTGAGTGTTTCACACCAGATTTTTTTTACTAGCAAACAAAATGTAAAACGAACAATGGCCAAGAATTCTATGAGTATTAAATTTTTGCTACTCTTTGTACGTTAATAGCTTACAAATATCGCGTGTAATTTAAAAAAAAATCGCAATTTCGCAATCAAGTAGTCATCGTTAATAAATATATAAATTTTATAACTGGCCACCGCCGTAGGTTAGTGCGCTACCCAACAAAACGGATGATCCCGGCAGTTATTATCCAGTGAGACTCCACAGTTTCAGTTCCATAACCCACAGTAGTCGCTGAAAACCAAGCTGTTGATGCGACTTTAAATAATTTAAAAGGATATTTTTTAATATTCAATGGATTAAAAAAAATAAACAAACTTACTTTGTTTCGTCAATCATAAGGAAATGCGAGGAAAATGTTTTTAGTGCAAGCTGTGTTGAGAAAAGATGGAATACAGTAGAGTTATAACCGATAATAATAACAATATTTTGAAGCATTTGTAAAATATAACCTATTATACCATACAATACAAAAATAATTTGCAGAAGAAACAGCATTATATGATTACGAATAGATATGAAGTTTTACTTATAGAGTAACTACAAAAATAAAAGTTTTCTTTATTACTTTGCAAATGGTTTAATAGAAATATAAATTAAATATCATTTAAATTTCCAAACAACAGAAATAGGTTATATTACAACAAAAAACACCTGCTTTCTGTTTCATGTTGGCGTACTTGCTACATTACTGAAGTTTAACCCCCAAAACACAAACAAAAAAACATCAAAATGAGCAGTAAATTTATTGTAGTACATTAAAACGTGTGTATTTAAAAAATGACATCATAATGAAGTTTCCTACATGAAGAATTACCTTTACAATGGTAGAATTTCGTAAATATATTTACAAGACAAGTTGCATTTTTAGCCACAGTACATAAGTTTATTTAATGCATTGAAAAAATTAAAAAGATCTTTTAGTGTAAATAATACAACTAAATTTAAAAGAAACAGTGATCTACATTGACTGTTCCGCTCTGATTCTATCAGTTTTCAGTATAGGCTATGTCTCGTTATTTTTCTATGACACTTATCTTTTGTGGCCCGTACTAAATTGTAAAATTTGACTTTGTCGGCCAATTTTCACAATCCCTCAAATAACATAACAAAAAATCACAAAGGTTCAATAGTTAAGCTGTACTCTCGGTATTTTTATGCAGGTACTTAGCTCTTATTTCCCGAATATTACATCCTCAGCACTGTATTGAAGACTCTAATAACCGTTACTTTCAAATACACTGGAAATAAGTACTAAACATTGCTAACATTCCATTACACGCGTAAAAAATTTAAAATAATAATTATACGCGTGGCAGGATGTATGCGTAGAGCTGTGTAGGGCTTTCCTCTACACAGAAAAACTATTTGTTTCTAGTACCATTCGGTAGGTTACTTTCTTTTGTTAAAACCCACCTGGGGAGTGAATAAATACGGCATATAGATACATAAATCTGCCATGCTGATAAGTATACTTATCCATTTAGTGAGAAAGGCAATTATAAACCATCTCGCTGCTCTTTTTAGTTAGTAAAGCCTCTATAGCTTCAAACCAGCCTTTCGGCTACTAACCTAAACAACACATTTTTATAACTTATCTGGCAGATTTTGATCATCTAATACAGAATTATTTTCCTTTGTTACTGTTTTGGTTTTGTTTCTTTTTACTACTCAGTTACACGCGAAGGCGGGAATTCCCCACTTGATACTGTTTTCTAAAAATTACAAACTTGTCATTTTATTATATTTTGTAATTTACAAAAAAACCCAAGAAAAACAATAACACTCTTAGAAGCATAGGTGGTGGGCTCTAGCTGTTTTGGATAAAAAAAAAAGAAAAATAACAACTCGCGTTGGTTGTAAATCCCTGCTTTAAACAAGAAATGTATGACCAAACTACGTACGTGCATGAACCACCTGAATGTACCACCATTTTTTTTTTTTGTGACTGATCTTGGACGATATGCTGAGGCTACAGCCTCCAATGACTCACTCTATCAAAAATACTTTAAAAATTTAACGATGTTGGGGATTTTCCGCCGCGTGTGTAATGCTTTATTGCTTTGTAACACAGTTTTAAAGCTAATATTCATTCCCCCTCTATTCATCAAAACACTACCCACTTTGTTGGGCACCAATACTAAAAGAGAGTTTTAATAGGCTTAACAAACTAAATAAAAATGTATTTTCTGGAAGACTATCAATGCAGATAAATTCAAATGTTTTTGCTATCATGTATATGTAATAAAAGCAATGTATTTTATTACAATGGATTTTGAAAATATTTCCTTTTTATGAGATGTTACATAATGTTAGTATAAATTTATTATTTTATTTTAATTGTATCCTTAAAATAATAAGAAAACAGAATCATCTACAAGACTTAATGAGACGGAATATTTAAAGTGCTGTTTTAAACATATTTTCTACAGCAATAAATAAGGTGTTTTATAAATAGCGGTTACGTGTTGTGATATTCTTTTCGTTTAAGTACTCGTATATACTAATCATGTATTATAAAGTCTAGAGGCGCCTAAGTTAGTAATATATAGATAGAAGGTTACAAAACAAAAGGTTAGTAAACCCATTCAGGGACTATCCATAAGATAACTCACCCTGGGGGTCATAAATTTCCTTTAATCCTCCTCCTTCTCTTTCACCCCTCTGTAACTAGACCCGAACTCAAACCCATACCCAAAGCACAATGATCTTAGTTAATTCTACCCTACTGGTCACTAAACTGCATTCCTTTGAGTCCAACAAACGTCATGGCCCTCTCCATCTCTTGCCATTTCCCCCTACCCAGTTTTATAGCTAATAATCATCGTTTATCATTCCCCCTCTCTTCATCAAAACACTTCCCACTTTGTTGGCAGCCAATGCTAATCGTATATTCTCAATGATGTAACTCCATATAACATAACGCTGGATATTCACATTATTTTACCCGTTCATTTTATTCAAACAATAACCGCAAATTAACACTACATTATTAACTACAGTCATAAAATTAGCAAAGCCATAAAATGAGTATGAGTTACTTTACACGACAATATTGTAAATGATCGATGAAATAAATAAGTTACAACATAAACTCCCACTAATGAATATGGAACATCTAAAATAAAAAATAATTTTGGCTAGTTTCTTATCTTAAATATTATAGAAAATTCAACCATAAATGTATTAATGAGTACTACAGAATTACCCGTGTTAATTTACGGGTGTGAGACTTAGACTTTCGAAGAAAATTATGCAGAAACTAAGCGTCAAGCTAAGAGCAATGGCTAGAAGCATTAAAGAAATTAGATGTATAAGATGAGACAGAAATACTAAGAGATAAATAGAGGAGAAAACACAGTTGGAAAAAAGAAAGAAAAGATGGACACTAAAGGTATTGAATCGGTATCCAAAAGAACTTAAGAGGAGTAAGAAAAAACCACCATACAGAAGGGATGCAAAATTAGCAAAATATGTCGAGGAGCTACTTAGCAGAGTGGCATGATAAACGTAGAAATGGGAATGATAAAAAATTTCGTGTCGGTGAAATGGATATATCAGGATTAAACATGTTTTAGAGTTCATATATCCAGTTACGAATTAAATTTCCTTCGAGTTTCAAACATTACCACGGTCAATAGCCAAATTGCTTATAAACAAGTTAAGTTACACAGAGTGTCTGTAAAAGCTATGTTAAAACTCTAGGAAGTTATTGCTTACCTAAATATACAAAAAAAATGGTCATAATATACGTAGGTTCAGAAACGCTTCGTTAGCGAGTGAGGGCTAGCGTAATATTTTCCCTGAAATTCAGTAACCTCGGGGATATATGGTAATACTGACATTTTTAAGGGGTTTATTAACAGACAAGAGTATCTTATGATCTTGACTTGTAAAAGCGTTATACAATTCAGCCTAAACACCCGTTATTTATAAACATAAAGGATTTTTTATCCAGAGTTTGAATTAATTGTTAGAAGCGTTAACAATTCATCGCCACTTCTTTTGCGTAGGTGTGGTTGGATTAATACTACATAACAACAATGTAATTGCCAATTGAATAGTGTTTGATAAAGGTACTGTTAATGTTAATCAAAATATAATTTTTAATTATTAAACGAAAAGGAAGAGCAAATTGACTCACCTAGTTTGCTGTTACTTTGCTCTTTGGGTTAGAAAGTATTTTTTGCATATTACTTTGTCAGATACTGTAAAAAACAATCATTACTCCTCTAACCCCGCCGCTGATAACTTCTTTTCCTCTACAAAGATACTTTGTACGTTAAAATTTGTTTCTAGCTGTAATGGTGACTCTGAGTAGTCTTTTTGGTTTTTAATTATTATTGTGATCATTTTTGTATCAGTCAATATTTTTCTGAAGAAAAAGATTAAAAAGGATATCAGGAACCGCATAATTAAGGGTAAATCTGCCCTTCAAAGGCTAAATTATAAGATCTTGTGAAGTACAAATACGGATGAGACCGAAGAAGTTTGTGGCTGAATTGTATCGGAGCCCATAATTACATACAGTATGATACTATGTGCTGGTAAATAACGTCCAGGAATAAACCAAAATGCTTACGAGATGGACTGGTTACGAAGATTGTGCAAGGTCTTCAGAAAGAAGCATGTGAGAAATGAAGCCACAAATCAACGAACGGGTTCTCAGATTACCGTAGTCAACAGAATAGAAACCAAATAGTTGGTACTTTTGGGGGGTTTTACGTCTGACTGTTTGGCACATTACTGTTTATGCAGCCGAGAAGGGTAATATAGGAAAATAAATTATGAAAAAATACCAGAGTTGACCGGGATTCGAACCCAGAACTTCTGGCATAGAACCCAGTTGCACTGACCACTACATCACGAGCCGGCCAAACAACTGGTATGGTTTAAGCAAGTGCGAAGAATGGCAGCGAATTATGGTTTCGAATAAATCGTTCCTTTTCCAGCAAAAAATTAGAGAGAGAAGAGTTCTTTTTCGGAAAACATGGATAAAAGGAGCGTTCTAAGATCTATGGTAGCGAAAAATCTGACGGAGGATAGCGAGAAATATAGAAGATGATGGGCTGTTAGATGCATGAAGCAGATAAATTTGTAGGGCCCATGGAAAAAATACAGAGAAGATGATCATTAATTTTGTGAAATCAATGAAAAAATCTGTAGAACTAACAGATCATACCTACACCCAGTCTGTGAACTTTCACCTTAATTTAACTGACAAAACCCAACGTCTCATCATTAAGCAACATAGGTCTACTGTATTAAGCGCGAAATATTTTTGCTATTTTCACATGAAATATCTTTCTACATACCAGTAATTTTTAATGAACTCATGTGTGAAATCGTTAATGGTGAGATAATTACATTACGCAAATGACTAAATTTGCAATACTGTTACGAAAGATTTTCAATTAGAGAACTTAAATTATAATTACTAAGCGGTTCCCATTATTAATAATTTTATTTCTTGTGCTTACCCCATACTTTGTAGCATATATCTTCCATTTTATACATTTCAATTAAATGAAAAGACACGATTTTAACCATCTGTTAATAATTTAATACTTGAAATGAAATTTACTATGGAGTCTACACATCTTCCGTTATGTTACTTCTGTAATATATTATCCTATTCAAACCAGAAATTATTTTATGACAGTAAGCTATGGGTTCATTAATTATAATTACAAATTCAAATAACACTCAAATTAATATTTTTTTAAAAATCCTTCTATTATTATAAGCCTATAGTTTAATTTCTTATAATTTATTTCATTTTCATAATTATAGGATACAACTAATTGTGAAGAAAATTTCAAAAGTTGATAGATATTGAATTACAGAACCGCTTTCGTAGCGTTGCGGTTGCTGTGTTGGCCAACAAAGCAAAATGTTTTAGGTTTAATTTCCAATTAAAATTTGCAAATTATTTCAAGTCACACCAATGTTTCATAACCGACAGAATTCGCTTATACCAAGATTTTAATGCAATTTTAAATAGAGTAAGCTATAAAAAAGCAGAAGAACACCATAAAATAGCAGTATTGAAAATTGTGAACGTAAATTGACAATGTTAATTTATTTTATCTATTATTTATCTTATACATTTTGTTATTGACGCTATCATTAAATTTTGTCATGATGATCTAAATTCTATGGCTTGTTCCTACTCTGACGTCATTTAAGTCTTAGTTAAAGATCTCATAGCTTGTGATTATAATTAGCTCCAAAACAGTAGATGTTCCCTTCTGTATAATAATTCCTCTTTACTCCAGAAAACTATAAGAATTTTTTGTTACAGTAATGCCATTAAAGTCTCTATTCTGGAAAATCGAAATGCCACTATTCATACAAACTCTTGTTTCTTCGTACTCAAAGATTCTTTTTAGAAAGAAAATCTGTTTAGAATCTTTGCTACAAAACTTGAAAAATTAATAACTTTTTCTCTTCAATGTACCAAAATGTTTAAGTAAATTTTCAACTATTATTTTATAATATATTAAGAAACAATTTTTACTCAGACAAATTCTAGAAATGAAGTCCGTAAGTGATAAATTGAAGATCTTCCATCAATGTGTCTCAAATACGACTAACATATCATAATTTCACACATAACTTTCATGCGTACAAAGATACTCCACACTTACACAAACGATTTGGTATCTTTAATTCATTTGAGATAAACTACACCAAACAGTAATCTAAATCTTTGAATCACCTTCGGAATAAAACACTTCTTATGATAAAAATTACTTTCTGTATTAATAAACCATTGCAATCATCAATACTGACTCCATTATCGTCTATCGCTTCATCGTATCTATTAATATTATACTTTTTATGCAATTTTTTTATAACCGTTATAAGTTTCTATTGTTTACAATTGATATTTTTTATCATTTTAATTTTGCAACATGTTACTTTTCTCGTATAATGAGAATCACTTATTTAAAATGTAATATAAACCTTTGCATTTTTAACGAGGTCGTAAATTACTTACATTTTGTAGCGACCATTATAAATTAATTTATTAAAAATGTCTGTTTAAAATTAAAATTATAACGGGTGTTTTTTTTAGAGGTATAGAACTTCAAAATGAAATAAAACACAGAATAATTGAACAATTGACGTGGAATTAATTTTATTTTAAAGATAATTATTTGCCATTTTTATTTAAAAATAATTTTCGGCATGTGGCCGCCGCGGCTGGATCGGACGTGGTCCAATCGAGACGTCCAATTTGTGACCACTTTGTGCAGCATTTGGGGCCGTATATTGGTAATAACGCGGCGAATGTTGCCTTCCAAGTCGTCAATTGTCTGTGGCTTATCGGCATAGACTAGCGACTTCACATACGCCCACAGAAAATAGTCCAGCGTTGTTAGATCGCACGACCTTGGAGGCCAATTTACAGGCCCATAACGTGAAATTATGCGTTCACCAAACGTTTCCTTCAGTAAATCGATTGTGGCACGCGCTGTGTGACATGTTGCACCATCTAGTTGAAACCACAACTCTCCAACATTAAGACGATTCAATTCAGGATCAAAAAAGTCTTTGATCATGGCTCTGTAGCGGTCACCATTGACTGTAACATTCTGCCCGGCATCATTTTTGAAGAAGTAAGGACCAATAACTCCACCAGCCCATAAAGCACACCGAACAGTCACTTTTCCTGGGTGTAAAGGCTTCTCAGCATTATATAGAGGATTACCTTCACTCCAAATGCGGCAGTTTTGTTTATTCACGTAGCAATTCAACCAAAAATGGGCCTCACTGAACAAAATTTTCATGTGAAAATCGGGATCAACAGCAATCATGTTCTGGGTTCATTCTCCAAATGCACACCGTGCCAGGTGGTCGTTCGGCTTTAATTCCTGAACGAGTTGGATTTTGTAAGCACGCAAATTAAGATCAGTCCGTAAAATCTGGAAGTTGATGGACACAGCTCCAAGTGTTCTGCACGATAGCGGATGGACTCATTCAGGTCTTCCTCAATGCTACGCTCTACAGCAGCAATAGCTTCTTCAGTACGCTCTGTATGACGTCTCAAAGGATGTGTGTTGTCATTCAGAGTAAATGTTGACCCAAAACGTTTCATTGTTGAGCGAATTATTTGCTCTGATGGACGATTATGTCGATCATAAAACGGACGTAGTGCGCGATAAGTTTCACTAACCGAACCATGATTTTCAAAATAAATCTGCACAATTTCCAAGCGTTGTTCAGGCGTCAGTCTATTCATTATAAAATAGCAAACCAAACTGAACATAAATTAAAAACAGTTTTCAAAATGGCCGCCATGGAAAACAGTACTGCCAACTTAAAGTTCTATATCTCTAAAAAAAACACCCGTTACTATTGAAGCAAATTATTTATTAATTCCTCAATTCGCAATTTTGTGTTATAGTGCAATTTTTTGAAGTTTTTATGAACAACCCAATCAAACAAACTTTAATTAATACAGTAAAGCTTAAAAAATATACAAAGTAGGATAAGTATAAAAATAAAGCAAAATCAAGCAAAAATTCTAATTACAAGTAGATGTAGTGGTATAGTAGTGATTTTAGCCCAAATCCAGCTTACTCTATCCCAAATTCCCTTATCCCACTCCTTGACTGTTCCATCTCAGCTTAAACTTTATTCTATTCCCTGTGGCGTCATTGCAAAGTAGGCTAACAACAAATACGCAAGAGACAAGACGGACTAATAATTTTCACAAATTCCACTCGTACTGCTTGTGTTCATACAAAATCAATATATTTCAAAATGTTTACACTTTTCATTTATTCCGCTATTAGTGATTTTATAATATAAATTATGAAAATACAGAAAAATTAGTGTACGTAAATTTTATTTACGCTTAAAAACATATTTGTATACTAATCAGAAATAAGGATTTTTTTTTTTGTTTTAGGGCGAAAAACCAGACGGTTATCATCGCCCGAAATAAGGGGGAACCCCAAAAGAAATAAGGAGGAACCCAAAACTCTAGGACCTATAAATGAAATCACATCGATGGATGTGAGAAGGGCTATTTCCAAAATGAAGAACGGCAAAGCTAGTGGGCCAGATGAAATACCTGCGGAAATATGGAAGGTACTAGGGGCAGATGGAGAAGTATGGCTTGCAGAACTTTTCAATAAAATAATTGAGGTAGGAAATATGCCAAATGCCTGGAGGAAAAGTATCCTTGTGCCCTTCTATAAAAACAAAGGCGATGTTCGTGATTGTGGTAATTATAGGGGGATCAAACTCACCTCACATACCCTGAAGATCTGGGAAAGAGTCCTAAGTGAGCACCTCACAAACCATGCTGTTCTGACGGAAAACCAATTTGGCTTTACAAAGGGGAAAGGGACCACTGATGCTATTCATGCAATCAGACTGGTCATGGAGAAGGCTCAGGATAACAAGACAAATCTGTGGATGGTATTTATTGACCTTGAAAAGGCATTTGATCGAGTTCCGAGAACAATTATATGGCAGGCTCTGAGAGCACATGGACTCCCTGAATGTTATGTCAGACTTATTATGGACATGTATGACAATGTTGAAACAGGCATTAGAACCCCAGCTGGATCATCCAAGTATTTCAATATTAGGGTTGGTGTACATCAAGGCAGTGCCTTAAGTCCCTTGTTGTTTAATACTGTCATGAACTACTTGACATCGGAAATTCAAAAGGAGACTCCATGGAACATTTTGTATGCTGATGATGTAGCCCTTATATCAAATAGCCTGCAGAGGATTCAAGAGAACTTGGAAAATTGGAGAAAGGCACTGGAACAAAATGGGTTGCGCATCAGTAGAACGAAAACAGAGTACATGTTTTGTAATTTTGATCCTGATGACTGATGGAGTGGAGACATCAAACTTGAGGCAACCCCCTTGCCCAGAGTTAAAACTTTCAAGTATCTGGGGGCAGTGATCTCAGAGGATGGATCCATGGAGGCTGAAATAGTGCATAAAATAACATCGGGCTGGAACAAGTGGCGTATGCTGACTGGGGTTCTGTGTGACCCAAAAGTGCCTATAAAAATAAAGGGAAGAGTCTACAGAGCGGCAGTTAGACCAGCACTTGTCTATGGCAGCGAAGATTGGGTACTTAAGAGAGTGCATGAACAGAAACTCCACACTACAGAGATGCGCATGCTGCGATGGGCGGGAGGAGTCACATTGAAGGATAGGGTGCGGAATGAGCATATAAGGGGAACCTTCAAAGTTGCTAATATAGCAGAAAAGGTGCGAGAGTCCAGGATGAGATGGTATGGTCATGTGCTCAGGAGAACGGATGATCATGTCGTGAAGAGGTGCCTTTCCATGGCTACAGGGAGGAGAGGAAGGGGTAGACCCCTTACCACGTGGATGACGAATGTCCAAAGAGACATGAAAATGTTGGGCTTATTCGAGGAAGACGCACAGGAGCGTAACAAATTGACCCAGCGTAACGGGAAGAGGCGAGGCCAAAGAAGAAGAAGAAAAAGAAGTCAGAAATATTGTAATTATATGAGATAATGTAAAGAAGACTAAAAATATAGAAACTAAAATACGTAAAATTTTCCTTATTAATAATTTTCTGACGTTTACTCCGGATTCTTTCAGGATCCGGTAATTCTAAATAAAAAACCCCTATAAATTTCTAACAATTTTTTTTTAATTAATTAATTAATTGTTACTATTGAAACTGCAAGGAATTACACTTAACTATTTAACTTAAAAACAGACTGAATTGAATAAAAAACGTTATAAAAAATTAACCAAGACTTAAACAAAGCTTAACTAAAATATGAAACATGACCATTTACATTCAAATAATTAATTGATTCCTAATTTCAGCCCGATAACAATTTTACCCTATCTGTTTTTAATAAGTAACTGTTTCAATACGCAACGTGTTATGTACGAATAAATCACTGTTCTAAGGACACTTACTGGATATAAAATAGCGGAGCAGTTTTAATTGAAAATGATGATCGAACTTTTTCTAAGAATATAGAATATAACCGAGCAATCTAGAGAATTTAATAAACCGTAGAGCGTTCTACTTTACACTAGAAATACAAAAAGTGAGGTGTAGACTAGTATGGCCAGGAAGGCAAATTTAATTAGTGTCAAAATGGGACGGTTACTAACACACGAGCGCCATCTAGCCAACACACAATAGGCTATCTGTCATTTTAATAAAATTACCGATTAATAAACTAATTTTTATTACAGTTACAAGCCCCCAGCTGGGTATTTTAATACCAGGTCAATTGATTCACAAACACGTAATTCTTTAAAATACGTTATTTGTATTGAACGTGTTTTCTTGTAAATTGATTTATAACTTTAAAATATGGAATTAATTTGTTTATTTTTTCTGTGAAAAATAAAATCACCGGTTATCTATCATAAAATTAACTCTTACTTTTCAATCAAATTACTTACAATTAATTATTCATTAATTTAAAAGAATATTCAATTATAAGTTAATAAACTACTCTTGTCATTTATCTTCTTTCCATTTACTAATATCAATGGAAAAATTACATCATTCCAACTTAATCGAAATTGCACATATTCTGGATCCAAGGAAAAGTATTTTATTAAATGCAGTAAGTTAAAGGTTACACCAAAGCAATATCGATTAGTGCTTCTTCAAGATAGAAGAAAAATGGCTAATCATAAAATATGAGCCAGACATACCTACTGAAAGTTTTTGTTAAACTAATTGAAAGTATTTTGAACAGTTATTAAAAATATATTTTCTCAATGTAAGCTACATCGAAATAAGATTCATGTGATTTGTAACCTTTAAATTTTCTACACAATCAAACGATTCAACGATGTGAATTCGTTTGAAAATATCGACAAATGTTTTTAATGTGCTATATTTTCTACTATTCGCATAAAAAACTACAAATAAAAACATTTACGAAAGTTTTTGAAATAAAAATTTCTTGAAGGAACATTTGTAGAATTCATATTCAGTTCCATCTTCATAAAATTTCTCCTTTTATTTATATATATTTACCGAAAATAAAACTTATTGTATTCTTCATGTTTAAAATAATCAATATTTTTATTTTAAGTTAACTAATTTTTTCCTAGGACATCTTTTACAAATTCATAGTACTTAATCAATGGTAAAGATAATGAAAATTGTTCTTAGTTTTGAGTGTTGCAAAGCATTCAGAAACAGTTTTATTTTTTTATTGGTATTTTTGTTGTCGCAAAATCTACATTAGTGTTTGCTATATTAATTATTAAAAATACAAAATGATAGTCGTTGCTTTGAGATATAATAATTTTATTTTATTAAACATTATTCATTATATGAAATTATTATTATATGAAACAGATTTTAATATTGAAATAAAACAAATAGAATCACTGGTAATAAATAATGATCATGGCGTAGAAGTTTTCAATAGTCTTTAAAAACTACAAAAATAGAAACACCCGTAAATAGTTAACTCAGTTAGCTAACATAAACACCACCAGAAAAACGTCAATCGACTCACAAAAATACATGAACAATATGACTGATTTGTTGTCCAACACTTTCCATAATACAGATTTCCAAATCTCATAAACCTTTAATAAAATATTCAAGTATCTACCAACATTACACAATGAAAAATCAAATGACCAATATAATTGTCAGGGCATACACAAAACCAATTGCAGTGACTGTAATTTTTGTTATATCGGGAAAACTAATAAATCATTTGAAAAACGATTATCTGAGGATTATGCTGTTTCTTTTAAAAAAAGGACTGTAAAAATTCTAATGTGGCAGAACATCTGTTAACGAATGGGCATAAAATAAGCAGTTATGTAAATAACTTATATAGAAATTATATAACTTATAGAAATTTTAGAAATATGTTTCGACAATAATAAATTGAATCATCTGGAAAAAATATTATAAGTTATTTATAAATAATAAGAAAAACTTGATGAACAGCCAGACATTTTGAAAATGACAAATTGTGACCACCAATAAGTTGTTACAGCTGCGATAAGAAATAAAACGGGTACAAAACGATTATCTCGTCATTCGGCCGGATAGTCGCGCGTGATATAGTTACAAACAATTAAATTAATTTATTGACGTGGTCTTCGACCGTATGTGTTTTAGTTGTATATGTGTGGTCACACGTGTATTTATGTGTTGTATTTGTGTGATCTTGTTCCTGATGTCTCCGAGTGAGACGAAAGATATTATTTCGATATTGTAATACTTTCAAGTGAGTATTATATATAATTTGTGTTTTGTTTGGCTGTTCATTAAATAATAATTTTAGTATAATAATTTTATTGTTTATATATTGAAATGTACAATTATATTTTGTAATTTTAGTTTTCATGTAATACTCGAGTATTGTTCCACAATCATATCAGTGGAGTGGTGAAGCGCTTGGTACTATTAATATTTAGTCTTATTTATTTGCATGCGTCTGTATATATAGAGTTAGTGTTTCTGTATTTTTATTTACCATTTATTTGTATTTGTAGATGTTTTAGAAGAAATTGTTCAAATTTCCTTTAATCATCAAAGAATTTAATAAATTATAGTGCGTGCTATGAAAGATAATTTTTTATTAACTGATAAGTTGGAAGTTTTGTCTTTTCTGCGGAAGTGAGGTGAAATAACAAGAAATATATTGTTACAGAGTGCTCTAACTGCTTCGGATGATTTTCCAATGTGAACTTTGAAATTTGGTTTTGCAAGAATTTTCATTATCAATCGTTCAAGAACAAATTTTAGTTCTTAAAAATATTTTTATATCGATTTGACAACAGGTAGTTTTGAAATACGATATTACTACTTTAAAAATTATCAAATGAGGTTATATTACCTGAGATTTAGTTTTTCCTATAATACTTAATTTAAAGTGAAAATCATAGAATTTTAAAATGGAAGGATGAATAAATACGATTGAATATCATTCTGAAATTCTAAGTCTTCTCTTTCTTAATATAATAATGACGTTAACTCATTTTATTCGTTTACGATCAGAGTTGGAAAACAAATACAGTTTTCTAATAGCAGTCTTCCAGTAACACGTCCTCCAGTCTCGGACTTTCAATTATCCTGGAACCGCAGTTAGTGGCTTAACCATTTAGTTTTTGTCTCTGAACGGTAACAATCACTCTTGATACGTAAAATTCGTGTCTCTCTAAATTTAACAGTTCAGCAGTCCACACTTATCGTCTGAGAAGGCTCTTGCCAGTGCCATTATTTTTTTAATCTGCTAAACGGTCAAAAATTTGTTATTTTTAAATAGAAGATCAATAAAATTCCCTGAAAAATAATAACTCTCACGACCCCATAAAATTATCTGGTTTCTGAAATCTCTTTTTATATGCAAGTGGGCTACATACTCTTGGCGTTTCGCGCATCTAAACTTCTCTTTAACCCTATCCTTCCAGCCATTCTCCCTCAAGCCTCTAAGACTCATCACCCGACAAAAGCGATTTCAGAAAGACGACCTCGGTCTCCTTCACCCACTCCTTGTTCCAGCTTCTACCTCTAATACACCTGCTGGTTTCTACAACCAGCATTTAACTTCCACGGTTGTATTCAGGCTTCATACAAAATGGAATCCAATGATTTTACGGTAGTTCTTTCTTACGCAATCCTAACCGCATTTTGTTCCTCACTCCCACCGTTTTCGTACACCCGCAAAGCTAGGTAAGTAAACTCGTGGCACAGTTTTATAATGGATCCATTGCCCATTATTAATTGCTTAGCCCCACCTCCTTCAACCATATACTTCAACCCGTCAAAAGTTACTTCAAACCCTAAAATCTCCCATAACTACATTAAGCGGTAAGAAGTTATTTACCTTCACTCTTTTCACAGCGGCATTAAAATTGAAACCAATAAAATTTATTGGTACTTCAACTTTAAAATTATTACAAATAAATTTATAAGGATTCTTATAGTAATTGAAATCGTACTGATGATGTATGTGGTTAATAATGCCTGGCTTTATCCATCATGGTATGCACTGTAATTAATAAACTTCGATTAAATTTATTCGTTATTGAAATGCAGCTGCATAGTATAGTATAAACAATACAGTAATAATTAAAATATTTTTGATGTATAATGTACTTAATATGTTAGAAATGTTATATACATATTTTATTAAATAGAAAAAAATTGAGCGTTGTATAAAAGTTTAAGATAGTTACCAAATTAGAAAGTAAGAATATTTATTGAAATAATTTAGAAAAGACTACGTTTTATTAATAATATTGTAACTTAAATATTGTAATTAATTATTGATATTTGTATATTTTGTTATAAATAAAAATATTCTTAATTTTGTACTTGATTATTTGTACGTCTATATCATTACAATTAATTAATTAGTTTTATAATACGTAAATATGTAAATTAATTTAAATCTTGTAAGGTTAATAAGGCTGTGTAGTTATATTTCTAGAGTGTTTGGTAAAAAGAGTATAAGTCAAAAATTGGTCAAAATGAGATAAGTCAACAAGCAGATGTAAAAAAAAATCTAGATTTTTTTGGTCTAGTTAGTATAAGTCAACAATAAATACTCGAAGAGATATTCAGTTAGGTTTAAATAATATAATTCTGAGCCTTACATTTGTGTTTGGTAAAAACAGTATATGTTGACTTATACTATTAGAGTCACCATTACGAGAATTAGATATTGGTCATAATAGTATAAGTCGTAAGTTAGGATAGGTTGTGCTTGTTAACATATCATATGGTAATCAGCTGTTGCATTGTTTCAATCTGTTCTGTGTGTATGTAAGCGTTTAATATTGTAAACGTATTTTGAATTCACTGTTTATTAAAAATAAATTACGTAATTATGCTTTATAGTTCAATAAGTAAAATGTCTTTTCGGGAAATAACGCAGTTCAGTATGACATTAGCAAACCTGACAAATGAAGGTATGTATTGGCATTAATTCAAAGTTAACCTATAAAACGTTATTAAACCTTGTTAGGAAATTTGGAAACCTTATAATAACGGGTTTGGTTATTATTGTCTTCTGAAATAATTTCTATGAATAACTGCATACAATATATTTTTATTATTTCTGATGGAAGATCAGGTTTTTTCATACTGCTTGCTTATTTCATAATCATAATCAAGCCCTTTATTTTCGTTTCTTATAACCTCAGTTGTTTATAAACACTCAGTTGTCTTCTTTTATTTTGTTGTTATAAAACTAATAAAGGTTCAAGAAGTTGTAAACATCCGCAATGAACTCTGAAAACAGATTACTTTGTGTTTTTGGTTAATGTATTTTACTGATTTCAGAATATTCTAATAAATTTGCTTTCCAGTCCAATAAATAATTATAAAGAAGCTTATTATTACTATCATTGTGCTATGATCTAACTAAATTATCGTCCTTTTCTGAAAAACAAATAATTTGAAGCCAACAAAATGAATATTATCTAGATAAAGTAGGTAATGTTTTCCTCCTATTTTAAGAAGGTTTAAGTTCTTGGTCCCAAATATCTGTTCATCATGTTTATTTATCTTAATTTATTTTTAGATTCTGATGAATCTATGTCTGACAGATCATCTGATCTTAATGATGAACAGATTAAGATGGCTTTATTATAGAAGAATCCATTGTCAGTACGTCAGAAATTAGGGTTAGTTTTATTGATAGCGAACTGACTGAAGTAGGAAGAATCTTTCCTGAAAGTGATGACATAGATCTTGATGTAAATTATATTCCCTCAAGCGACCAAGATACAAATAGTTCTGAAGATGAGATTCCATTACAATCAAATAAACGAACACCTAAGAAATTAAAAAGAAAATTGTTACTGATTAAAACCGCAGCTGATACTTCTGATGGTAATGAAATTATTAATAACAATCATGCGGAAGTAATTGAATTATCATTAGACTCTAAAATTTCTAAAAATCTGAGAGAAAATCAGACGGAAAAAAATTCCAATAATATTTTAAAGAAAAGAAAACGTAGTGCAAAAGGAGAAGGTGTTTTCTGCCGTAAAATTAGGTTAGAAAGAAAATATTGTCGTAACAGTGGCAAAGAATACATTACTAGTAAGGGAAAAGTAGTTGTCGGTCGAGTCTCTAAAGATATTCGTATGTGTAGATCAAAATGCAAGGAAAAATTGGAAAAGCAAGTGGGAAACAAAATGGTCAAAGAATTATTGTTTGACGAGTACTGGTCTATGGGAGAAAGGGACAGGACGTGTGGCTTACTTATGTGGTCTAATTGATACCAAATCTCCTGCAACAAGCCGAAAAAGAACTAACGACCCAGAAAAACAGCATAATAGGACTGCAACAAACTCATTTCATTTTTGTATTAATGGGGATGTAGAAAAAGGTGTGTAGAAAATGCTTTATGGACACTCTGGGCGAAACCAACATGTTTATTACTCAAATTATTAAAAATAAAGTTCTTTAGTTGTCAGGAATACCTGAACGTGATAATAGAGGCCGAAGAACTCCGGCAAATAAAATTAGTGATGCTAGATTACTTGAGCCAGAACAAAGAACTGCAGCCAGAACAACTGTACAATTCTCCTTTGGCAATTTCTGAAGCAAAGAAGAAGGATATACTTCAGTTACTTGAACATATCCCTGATGTGTTTCACCAATTTTATAAAGATTTAAAATCATCAAAGGGAACACCAGACACTTATCCGGATATTGAAGGACACGAAGAAGATGATTAAACTTTTTAATTCACATAAGGTTTATCAGTTAAATTGAACTTTATATTTTATTTATTTTAAATTACAATTATCACTATCTTTTATTTTTATTATTTTACAATATTTTTAAGATTTTTATTTAAGAAAATATTACTATTAAACGTTAATTTTACCTTTAGTAAAAATGTGTATCATTCCATTATTTTATTGTTCTACAAAAATGTACCTACTTTTATTCAGTTTCAATAAATTTGTGAACTTCTAATATGATAGATTTGTTTAAATAATAGGCGATTTAATGATTTTTTTGTATTGTTTCTTTAGTTTTAAACGTTAGGCTTGGTTTAGTTTAGTTAACTAGGTCAGAAAGCTGAAAATACATTAGTTATGTTTCACGCACAAAGACATATTTTGTACTTTTGTTAGGCATCTTAAATAAAAAAAAAGATTAACCAAATTTTATTAAATTTGTATGATAAAATTCATAAAATTATTTAACAGCTGAATTTAAAGCACAGGGTCAAATAGTATAAGTCATGTAAAATTTTTGATCAAAATAGTATAAGTCATGCATCTCTGTAAATATTAAAAGTTTTATAACTTCAGTCACACACAACAATTCATTGTTAAATAATCATATTAATAATAATTAAGTTAAATGTAATTGATGTTTTTAAAAAATTAGAATCAATAAAATGTGTCTCCTGAAAATTATGAATTTTTGACTTATACTCCTTTTACCAAACACTCTAGATTTATGATAGTATTTGTGGCTGTAGTTCTTGGAGATGCTCTTTTAAAGACACAATAGAAAAATAAAATTTTCAATTTAATTACTGTATCCATCTTTTTGTATGGTCTTATTTTTAATGATTTGATTTTTGAGAGGCATTCGCAGAACTTATAACGTTATTAAATTTCAGGGATGTTAACGGCAAATTCAGACACAAATTTTAAACACGCAGTGTTTCTTATGAAAATGTATATCCAAAATGACCCATGTTCATATAGGTAATACGAGTATATAGGTAATGTTAATATAGGTAATACGAGTTCAGATAGGTAATTACTCGTATAGTAATATTTTATTAACAACTATAGAGACAGTAAAACTGCTCTCCTACCATTTCGAGAAATTCACTCATTACATACATTGTGTTTAAGTTTATACTTAATCTATTTCAACCTCAACAGGTTTAAAATGTTATACAATTCTGAGAAACTTAGCAAAATAAAATGCTTTTATATCTCGTAATTTTTTTTACAGTTTCCCTAGTTTTTAACTCAATAAAAACAAAAGAAAACGCATTTACATAAATTTTAAATTGCATAAACTAATGGTTTAATTATACGAAGTAATAATTAATTTTAAAAAACGCTTTATTGATTATTTGACTATTATAAGGTTAATTCATATTATGTCTGACATATGGTTATTATTGCATATCAATCTAATTTAATAAATTAAGTTTATTAATTTTTAAGTAATAAGCAATATAAATCTACATGTTTGTCTTCCTTTGTTAACATGCATCTAATTTTCAAGAGAAATCTTTAAAAAACGTTTAATGAATTAAAATATTTTTACAAATTATAATATAATTGGTTAATATATTTTTAATTTAGCAACTTAAATTATCATTGAAATCAGAAAGAATCTACCAATAAAAACTAGAATCAAATTGATTTTGCCTCCTTCATTATATTGAAATTACGTCACCAGTAAGTAATAAGCAATAAAGTATTTGCCCTTTTAAACTCAAATTCACATTATAGTCATGATTTCATAACATAATCTGGTTGTATGTACAATTAATTACTTTGTCAAAAGTATAATTCCGTAGCTTCTTTTTGCGGAATGCAAAAAATTCAAAGTCATTAGTTCACTGAGAAAAACAATTACAGATTTTGAACCTGAGTACAAGATACATTTTGCCAGATACGGCGATCCATGTTTGTTCAAATGCTGCTTTATATCCATGGTAGTATTAAAGGTGAAATTTAGAGAAACTGCGCTGCACTAAGCATTTCAAATTTTGTCATCCGTACCACTTAATTGTTGATTGTGGCCTCAAAATTTTCTACATTCAGTACATTTATTATATTAAACGCAATTTGCTTATACGAGTATAAAAATACACTGAAAATATTCTGATCAAGTACGTAGTATTGCACCATGTTTCTTGATCTATAATTGAATGGGTCAACGGAAAAACGTTGCAAGTAACAAAAACAAATTTATACAGAAAGTGAAAGATACCATCTGATTCTTAGCTGTATAACGATTTTTCACTGTATGACGATTTTGTTTCAAGAATATCCGAGATTTTAGTTATAATTCTACCCGATAGAATTCACAATTACGATCAAATAGAGAATTTATAGAACGTATTCCACTGAAACCTCATTTTCGTAAATTTTGTCACTTGCAAAGTTTTTCTGTTGAGCCATTCAAATTATTGATAATAAATTGTATACTCAGATGTAGGCCTACACAAAAAATTATTAATTTAAAAATTTTTGACAAAAGGTTCGCTGATTTCTCTATTTTGAAGTAGAAAAATAATTTACGCAAATAAAATATTGGCAAATGAATTTTTTTTGTTTCAACCAAACTTTAGTGATATATTTTACTTTTTGGATAAATGTACAACAATTTAGCGGCAATTTCTCAAATTCTTGTGACTCAAGTTTTTAATAGTTTTTGTCGTAATTGGCATTTGATAGAAAAAACTAATACAGTGTAACATTTTGTTTGGTGTTCTGTTAGCAATTAGATGCGTGTTAATAATAAACTAATGAACCCTGAATTACCTTCAAATACGAAAATTACTATGAGAGATTTTTTTCTATTTAATATAGCAGTTATTTTATAAATGAGTCGTTTAAGTTTGTTTTAATAACTACAACTGAAAAGTCAAAGATTTTTTGATGTCTTAAAATATAGTAATACAATTTGGAAATAAATATTTTTTCTAAAGAATAATATGTATTTACGCTATATTATTTTTCTAATATTTGTTTAATTTAAAGAAAATCAAAAATCTTGTGAAAATAAAAAGCAATGATGTTTGAACAACGAACAAGGTTTAAAAGTTTTTGTAATTTTATCTTTAGAAACGATAAGTAGGAGGAAATTGTATTAATTAATGTATTTGTATATATCACCTGCTATCCAATCAGTAGAGGTTTCATAAATTTCATCTTATTCATTTTGAGTTGATCCACTATCTGATAGAATACGTTTAACCCTTTATAGGTCTTTGGTAAGTACACTTACCACTGGCAATAAGTTCGATTGTTTTAAGAATAAGCTATTCAGTTGAACCCTATGGACATTTTATGGTTTTATAGATGTTCTCTGGAAAGTAGGCTATCCACATTTTGAAATTAACGCGCAGCGACCATTTGCTTCATGAGTTACACGAATGTGGTAAGGATTTATACCAGCGTACGAAATCGTGTTGTTTTGTTGTTACTTTTGTACAGTGCTTAGAAAATTCGAGTTTTTTAAGGGAAAGCAAGCATTCTTGCTAATATAAAGTTGATTATAAGCTACTCTACACAGTTTTCTGTTATATAGGACTATAAGTACTTTTAATAAGCATTCTTACCACTAAAAATTATGGATTCCTATTCCAATAAACGTTCCTTGGTTAGTATACAGTACTTACCAAGGCTTAACATACAAAAAAGAAATATCTTACTGTTCTGGCACTAGAAATACATTGTTCAAGTCCCTATAAAACAAAATTTAGCATTTTACAACATGTATATTTTTCCCCGTAGTACTGTCCTATAAAGGGTTAAAACTAATAAAATTGAAATTATATTTCAGAGGAAGTTAGTCTTCCATCTATAAGTATCTTATAAAAATTTAATTTATAAGTCGTTTTAGATTAATATTTCTTAAACATATACAATTTGAATGATCAATGTTCGGTATGTATAATAAAAATTGCGTAAGATTTTTTTAATTTGTAGCTTGGAATCAAATTCAAGTTCATTGATATAATGGTCAATTTGGCTACAACAACACCAAAAAAATGGTGAGAGAAATATTATTATCCACGTATTACATTACACAAAATTAATGAATCCTCTTTTTAAAACCAATTTTAGGACATATTGAAAGCAAAAAAAAAAACATCTTAAGGATATTTTAAGTTTTGCAAGTATAACAATGAGATTACAAAGGTTTTTATTAAACGTTTGATAATTCATAAAAGCGAAACGTGTAAGTATTAACTGAAGCTTGGAGGTTAAAAATTTAAATTGACTAAATACACTGTCAGTATCGATATTTGTTACGTTTTCTTCATTTTAGTAACATCAATTTTTTTTAATCGATTCATGAATAAAGTTAAAAACAAATTGTAACATTTCTTTGCTTAGGTTAGTTTATAAAAAATGTTATAAATATTTTATATGATTTATCTAATATTTATTTAGCGTTAGAGATTGATTGGTTTTATAAATACACTTCAGTGGATTATGGATTTAAAAGTTTTCGATGTTACTTAA
This sequence comes from Catonia carolina, assembly GCA_035578175.1. Taxonomy (NCBI): domain Eukaryota; kingdom Metazoa; phylum Arthropoda; class Insecta; order Hemiptera; family Achilidae; genus Catonia; species Catonia carolina. The sequence continues at coordinate 304,367,639 of JAQMRL010000001.1, read as the reverse complement.
TAAATAAATATTAGTTTCATCTATAAGTATATAAAAATATAGTTTCTGAGTCTTTATTAAGACAGTAGCCATACTGTATATATAAAGAATCTTATTAAGAAAGTAAAGAACGTTAAGACTTTCTAATATTAAAGAGAATATCGTAATTTTCAACATTTTATAAAGAAAACAAATTTGTAAGACTGGCACATATACAAGATAATTCTTTGAAGTCAGGGATAACAACTTTTCTCTAAATAGTCAACAAATAATTTTTTTTCGTTAACTGTCGGTATTTTATCTTCTATTGATTGGACTGATAAATTCTAATAGTGATTATCGTAAAGAACCGTCACGCTTACTGTTACTTAGTACAAAAACGTATGATCTTATAAAACAGGTGTGGTAGGTACAAAGAGTAGGATTAAAAATTATAATTCAGCTTTTCTTAGATGAGAAACGAATGAATAATACAAATAATAATGTAGCTGTATGCTGTCTTGAGAAATTTAGCAATGTAGAAAGAACCTGCTTACTTCAATAAACTATTAAATGACATAAGTTTATTATACAATTTAAAAATTAAATTTATATTGGTACTTGTTCTAGTTTTTAAATGAAGGTAAAAAAACACTCGGGCAATATTTTTCTTTATATTTTTCTACTTCCTTAACAGAGTTAAATTTTAAAAAAACAATCTATATTCTATGAATACGTAATAAAAAATAAACCAAAATATTATAAGACACTTTTTTCGAGCCTGCTATATTTTTCTTTAAAAATAACTTTACCTTTGCTAGTTTTTATGCTTCAAACCCCAAGAGTCCTACTCACCTTGTTAAAGGTCCTTTGCATTGCTTACATCAAAGCAGACATTCAATGGTTTTTTTGTTTCTCCTATTTCTCAGTATAGGGTATCTAATTTAGAGTTCCTTTTTATTTGGCACCAAAGTCAAACTAATTTAGTAATAAAAACAGTAATTTTTACTCATACGTTTGAAATTATAAATAAATATCTTTACAGTTAGTAATGTTAGCAAATATGTTACAGTATTGTGAAGTGCGGTGAATAGTGATTTTAAAGGTTAATCAAAGTACTGTAAACGAAAGATATCATATTTTTATTAATTTTATTATTAAAAAAGTTGTATTTTTATTGTTGTAATTATATTTTTGTATATTTTTAAAAGAGAAGTAAATTTAGCAGCATAACCTTACTTAATCATTATAACTATACTTATATTAATATGTTAAAAAGCTGTGATAACTGTGAATTGTGTTTTGGTTTTTGTACTGGGATAAACATGTTTGTGTTATAACAATTGTTAAGCATGTTCTAACTTTTTCATCAACTTTGGTTTTGTAAATATTTTTATTTAAAATGTACTGGCCAGTTTACAACATTGTTTTAAAAAATTATTCTTAGACAATGAAGTAAACAAAATGTAAATACGATTTTTTTATTCGTTTATTTTAGTTGCCAAGTCCCATCAACATCTTGATTATTTATCTTTTAATTTGGGTTAAGGAACGGTGGTTTTAAATTTGAAATATTTTTCTAGACCCTAGCTGGGAACCGAACCCAGGACTTCCACTTAGCAGCGTAGCATGCTAATCACTGGGACACGGAGACGGCCGAAAAATTATTTTATTTAATTTAATTCCAATATTAAAGCTTAGATATTATTAACTGATTGAAGACTTTAAACCTGGAAATATCTTGCTAGAGAATGGTGACGTAGATTTAATGTATTATCAGTACAAATACCTCTATCAATTTTTTCATCTGAAGGAACGAGCGTGCGGGATATAAAGTACCACATGAATGAAGGTAGAGCTGCTCTTTAAAGACTAAAAATGTTAACCTCTGGTCTTGTAAAATACAGATGAGAAGGAAGAATTTAGTGATTAAACAGTATTGGTGACCATATGGTTCTGAGTGCTGGTAGATGAGCTCCAAGAATAAACAAAGGCTGGTTATGAAGGTCATGCAGGGTCTCCAGAGAGGATGAGAGAAATGAAGGCATAATGCAACGGACCGGTTCAAAGGATACAACAGTAGACAGAATATAGACCACAAAGTCAGGGCGTGTCCTAGCTGCATCCGGGTTTTGCAGTGCGTGCGATGTGATGCGTGGAATGCGTTAATCGTTCAGGATGTAACATGTAGTAACAAGTGATGGTGTCCTAGCTGCATCCGGGCGTTTCAGTGCGTGAGGTGCGGTGTGATGTCCGAGTGCAGCTAGGACACCATCACTTGTAGCTACATGTTTTATCCTAAACGACTAATGAATTTCACGCACCGCATCGCACGCACCGCATCGCACGCATCGCAAAAACCCGAATGCAGCTAGGACACGGCCTTAGTGTGGTACAAGTATGTCCAAAGAAAGGCAGGAGATAGATGACCGTAAAGAGTTCTTCTTTCCCATCATTAAATAATAGTAGAGGTCACTCCTGTATTCATGTTCTGTAAACATGAATAGAGGGACTAAAAAAACCTAGGGTAGTGAGGAAACTCAGGGAGGGTAACGGAGTAAGCAGAAGATGATGAACTGTAAGATACAGAAAGCGGAGAATCTACAGGAATCCCCAAATAAATAGAAGATTGTTTCTAAACAATTTTTTGTTACTGATTCACAAGTAGTTTGAAACAATGGCATCACCTACTTGGTTATTAACTCCCATAGTACGTTGAATAACTGTATCAGATAGGTTTAACCGTTGTAGTTCCCAAATCGTTTCCGGGAATCAAACTGGGACAATCTGCTTTGTATTTTAATACACTACTACTAAGTCATTGTACGGCCAGCAATATTTTCATTGTTGGCAGCAATCTCAAAATGTTTTGTTAAATGCTTTTTAAATAGGGTCCGAATTGTGTCCAATAAACACCTAATTTTTTCATACGGATTTTATTTAAAATAAATTAATTTATAAGTGCAATGTTTTCCTTCGTTCATCTTACTTTAATAGTTTACTTGATGTTCTTAAAACTTTGAAGATATTTAAGAAAAAAAAGTTTAGAGTTGCAAAGAGCTTGAGCAGAAACAAAATGAAAATAACTGTCCTTTCTTTTGCCGAATCGTTATTGGAAGCTGGCAATCAATGAAGCAATATAATCTTATCGACACTACCTCTCAACTTAGAAAAGTGCTCCTCTGAAATAACTGTTAGGATTAGAGAATTAGAGAGATCGGCGAGACTAAATAGAATGTTTCATTTCATTATTTTATATGAATAATTGAAAAATTAGAACCCCAATCGGCAAAGTTAGCAATACCTATTTTTTTTTTATTTGACAATATTTGTTCAGTATTGATGAAAACGGTAGAACATTCTTAATATTTTTATAAAGTTTTCAGAGATAACTCTAGAATAACTCCATAATGTGTGTAATATTAAAAAGTATTTGTTTGAACAATCAATACCTTATCGTACGTAAACTTATAGCGTTGCTGTTAAAATATACTGTAAATTATATTGCTGTTAAATTAAAAAATATATGATGTTATCATTAGTTAATTAAGTAACAGTTGATTAAAAATTACGACTTAAAGAAACTATTATTTTGTAATTCTGTGAAATGAATCATAAATAAATAAGTAAGTAAATAAGTAAGTGAATGTGTAAATAATAAATAAATATATTTATAAAAAAAATTATATACGTATATGTAAAAAATAAAATTTATATAAATATAATTTTTATTTGTGTTGTTTTACTTGTATAATACTTACAAATAATTGATAACACACGAAACTAAAACTTCTCACAATAAGGGATTAAGCTCCCAACTCACAACAGCGCCAAACTTTTTTGAATTATTTCCATCTCTTGCGTGGTCTCACAACATCTCTCCTCTACACCGGCCTGTATTTCAAAATTTTGGGGGAACTAAAAATTACACACCAAATATTTACAGAGTAATAGATACAGAGTTAAAGTGAAACATTGTTAACCCTTTAAAGGTCTTTGGTAAGTATACTTACCACTGGCAATAAAATCGATTTTATTTAAGAATAAGCTATGCAGTTGAACCTTATTGGCATTTAATGGTGTTATTTATAGACGTTCTCTATAAGTAGGCTGTTCACATATCAAAATTAGCGCCCAGCGACCATTTGCTTCGTGAGTTGCACGAATGTGGTAAGGATTCATACCAGCGTAGGCCTACGCTACCACGTTGTTTTGTTATTATCATTGTGCAGTGCTCAAAAAATTCAAGTTGTTTACGGGAAAGCAAGAATTTATGCTAATGTTAAGATAAGTTATTCTACACATTTTTTTGTTATTTAGTAGCATTCTTACAACTAAAAATTATATGATTCCCATTTCAATAAACGTTCCTTGGTAAGTAGCCTATACTTACCAGGACTTAACATAAAAATAAGAAATATCTTACTGTTCTGGCAATAGAAAATATACTATTCAAGTCCCTGTGAAGCAAAATTTAATATTTTATAACTTATATATTTTTCCCCGTATTATTGCCCTATAAAGGGTTAAGCTTCGCCACTTTGGACGGTAAGGTCATTCGACTTAGTCATTGAAAGTCTACCTGTTAAGCAGATTAAGACACCATTTGATGAGCATTAACGTTCCAGAACAGCATGATCACTACCGCTCAGAGCACTGACGTTCCAGACCATCATCAACATATCCACAAAGTCCGTCAAGTAACATCGCCACTTAGAAACGTTTGGTTTACTTAAAATTTTTCTTGGTATTCCTGCACTCTATTGTTAAATATTTTAACATATTTAACTCTTCATCTTTGTTTTAATTTTTTTATGTCACATATTTTCGTCCCGCTTGTAAGCGGTTTACATTAGGTATATAATATATATATATATATATTTTTTTTATTTATTTATTTAACGTCGCATCAACTGTAAGGTCATTAGAGACGACGTTGGGGTGTACGTAACTGTACGTAATGAGGATGAAATTATTTTTTGTAACGAATGAAATTAGGTATATTATGTATACGATAATCTAACCTATTCCCGTAATTATTGTGCATAATAATTACAGATGGTAAACACTTTATTAAGCTAATAACAATTTTTTAAGAGTAAAAAGCTTAGTTTTATTTTGTGCGAACCCATGACTTTACAACATTGGATCAACAAATCGGTGAAATTTTATAACGCACAACCAGTCAGATTATGAAAGCAGTGTCATGGAAATACCGCGTAACCTATAAATAGTTTTAATTTAGAAGCACTAGATTTAAATACTAGAGGATAGTACTAGAAGTACTAGATATATAAACTAGACGATATCTTAAAGGGAATGGATGAGATCATGAGAAAGGATTACTTCATGAAAGTTAATAAGAACAAAACGAAAGTATTGTGCAGCAGCAAGATTGCTTTAGAAGAGTTGGGAAGTTAACGAAAATATACAAGAAGTCGGGAAAGTCTGTTATCTAGGGAGTAAAATAACAAAGGATTGTAGAAGCACAAGTGATATCAAAAGTAGAATTGTTTATGCTAGAAAAGCCTTTGAAATGAAAAACAGCTTACTGACTACAAACATTGATTTAAAGATTAGAAAAAATTTCTTAAAACACTATGTTTGGAGTGTAGCATTATACGGGAGTGAAACGTGGGTGATAGGGCTGTAGAGAAAAAAGGATAGAAGCTTTTGATATGTGGTGTTATAGGAAAATGTTGAAGATAAGGTGGGTGGACAAAATATGTAATTTATAGGTTCTTAGGCGAGTGGATGAAAAAAATAAATATATGGAAGCATCTTACAAGAAGAAGGGATAGGCTAGTGGGGCATATTTTAAGACATCCAGGTATTGGTCTATCAATAATGAAGGGTAATTTTGACGGAGTGAGTTGTAGGGGGAGGCAAAGGTTGGAATATATAAAGCAAATTACAAAAGATGTAGGGTATTACAGGTATGTAGATATGAAACGACTTGCGCAAGATGTAACAGCTTAAAGAACTGCATCAAATCAGTCGAAAGACTGACGACAAAGAAAAGATATAAATATTTACAACTACCTATTGTTAGCGGACAATTTTCAAGCCGAAATATAAATTTCAAAAATCTTGCTCCCTACGACAAAATGAGGGACTAATATATCGCTCATCAAATGGTTAGATATTAAGTATGTTGGATTACAGAAAATCTGGAGTCAGCAGTGACAATAACAAATCGCATTGAAATGGCATTTCTTAACATCAAGCACCTGCTTCATAATAATACAGTTCCACTTTCTGTAAGAAATAAGTTCCTGAAGAGATATATTTTCTTTGTCCTGCTGTGTGGAGAGAAAATATGAACTTCGAGCATAGCCAATCATTTAGAAGCTTTCGAGATGTGGTGTTAAAAAGTTCTTAGGATTTTTTGGTTTTTAAATTTATTGTTTTGAGACCTATTGGCGTGGGGCATGAGTTAATTAGGTAACATATTTCAGAGAAGGAACACTGTCTATCTTTATCACTTTTACAGAGGTTATAGGTATGAACTTATCGTCTAGATTTATTCTCTAGAGAATAGGCGCAGACCTAGAGGTAGGCGCAGATCTGGATGTAAGAAATTTCTCATTGTTGAAGAGTATCAAAGATTGGACAAATGAACTGCACACACTTTTTACTTTCTCTTGCCTATATGAATATAAAGGAAGGAAAGTATTGTTTTCATGTTGATTTTTCGAAATCGAGTTTTCACTGGATCTACACGTTTTCAGACCCCCTGAAACCAAAAAACATGTTTTTAGCGATTGGTCTGTGTGTATGTGTGCGTGCGTGTGTGTGTGTGTGCGTGTGTGTGCGTGTGTGTGTGTGTGTGTGCACAAAATATCTCAAGAACGGAACATCGTACGAACTTGAAACTTGAAATTTAAGTTAGATACCACTAGAGGACCCGACATGAACATTTTCTTAAAAATCGGTCAACCGGAAGTAGTAGTTTATTCGTGTAATTTTTCACTTTTTTGCGATTTTCTCAAAAACTGGTCCTACAATTGTTTTTTAAAATCGCCTCGTTTACTAAATTTTTTTACTCTACAAGATAGGGTAGTGGCCATGTTTGCTTAATTTTTTGCAGAGACTGTTTTAACGTAAAAACGTTTTTTTTTAATATTACGGCTTTAATATGCATTTTAGCGCAAAAATGTATATAATAAAAGTTGTAGAAAATTTAAAATCCTACAACTTTCATTGAAAACATTTTTTTGTGTAACGCTTAGTTTAGCGGTAATTAGCGATTTTCTGTTTTTTCTCACAAAAACGTGTGAAAAATTGATTTTTTAAAAATTTCGGCCTTAGTAAGCATTTTACGACAAAAGTGTATAATCAAATTTATAGAAAATTAAAAGATCTACAACTTTTATTGGGAGCATTTTTCTCTACAGAGCTAGTTTAGCGTGAAAGAGTGATTTTCCGTATTTATAAACCAAACTGAGGTCGATTTTCATTTTGCGTCTTTCACTCATGATTAGAATAAGGTTATGTTTTTTTGTTTATTTCTAATGTTTTATTACTAATGTTAAGTTATATTGGTCGTTATTTGCATGGCAAGAGAAAGTTGTGTGTGTGTTTCACACCAGATTTTTTCAGGATGTTTCAAGTTACAGAGCGATTACCAAAGGCGTACCCAACTTTCATTGATGGAGCCCGCACTCTAAGTAGAAGGTAGAATGAATGTATGTCACAATTAATTACACACCTCCAAAAATATAGCCTTTAGATACAGTATAAAAAACCATTGTAGTCAGGCTATAAACATGCAGTTCAAAACAGTTCGGATAAACAAATTTTTAATGTATTATTTTAAGAATGAATCATATTCCTGAATTGAAATAGCTAAGCGTAGTTAATTCTGTATAATGGGTTAAAATTATTCATTACTCCATTTCCTATTTCCAGTTTTGTAATTACTTAGATTAATTATTGACACAGTAGTTGCATACGACCTCAAAATTCAGAGAAACTATCATTAAGATTATTGTGGGTGAAATCATTATTAAATTTGGGTCAGCAGTTTCTGAGTTCTGATAAGAAATTCAATCATGCATAATTTTGTATTCTAAGGTTTATGCAATTACCCGATTAGCTAATAATAATTATTAGTAAAACAACATTATAAAAAACGAATATACAGAGAGAACGTTATACGAACATTTTTCTCTAAATTATTATATTTTTTTAAGATATTAATTATGTTATTTAATTTTATTGTTTTTGAATAAGCTCTGATGTAATTCTAATTTTTTTTCTGGTTATATTAATTAATTAATTTTAAGGGCGTCCATGAAGAGCAAGAACGGTACACCGAGTGGATGGAAGAAAGAAGATAATTTTAAGAATATGGGCTCCAAAAAGAACTACGAAAAATGTCAAAATTTACTTCAGGTGTTCTAAAATTGGCCCTGGAAAGAAAGAAATATTGATGGGCTACACTGAAAATAAAAATTTCGAATGTGAATATTTAATTTGTATGTTATTTCTAGTTTAATCATTCAATAAAATGTTAATAATAATAGTCTTGATAAATAGTTTTCAGAGTGCAATAAAAATGTAATACAAACTGTTAAATCATAAATTTTTAATTATTATTGGTTTATATAAAGGTGAAAATTGAGTATTAATAATAGGCCTCATATAAAATTATGCGTGTTACCATGTTTCTGTTAATTTATAGTAACAATAGAGTGTTTATTCCTTAATATATTTTAAATAAATTTACATTTAATCAGCTGAACCCAAGTATTAATAAAGTAAAGAATAAGAGACTTCCAGAAGACGTGAAATATCCAACAAAGATATTATTATACGCTTAATTCTAGCTTCTGCCCATAACAGACAGGTGGAGTGTCAAATTATTTACACTCGATCTGTTAGTTGCAGGGCTAAAATAAATAGTTCTGTTTCTTATCACATGGTCAGCCAATTAAATGACTGAATCATTTAAGAACAGAAGAGGTAGAGGTGTAAAAGACACTAATCAGAGTTATCTTATCTGAAAGTAATGAATTTCACTATACAGCCAGACCCTGTGGTGAATGAAGTGAAGGTGTCATTTGCAGAGTGGAAAATATATGCTTTTCAGAGGGCTCGGCATGCTGATAAGCGTACTTTTCCACTCAGTGAGGAAGGCAATGTGTAAACCACCTCACTCCTCATTTTACTTAGTAAAACCTCTAGAGGTTCAAACCAGCCTTTGGCTGATGACCTAAACAACAACAACAATTCTAGCTTATTCCAGTTAATTGGCACGATTAAAGGTTCCTAAATTTTAAAGGGTGTGCTCTCTAAAATTTTAAAGGGTGTGCTCTCTTAGTGGAGTTGTCCACTGTGCAAAAGAGGGTTGGGTTAATGGTTAGTTGATTTATAAAAGGGTAGGCTCCACTATTGGAAAAGGATAAGTAAATATTTACGTAATAGTCCCACTTCAGTCGGTTAGATCTGAAATTCCAGCGGGTGCGAAGGGATACGACCAACCCACAAATCTATGAATTATTAATGTAATGTAATGTTTAAACAATACAAATTCAATTGCCCATCATTTAAATAATAGTCCTATTTAATTTTGTGTACCAATTATGTTATTTGTGCTTACATTATGTAATAATGACATGTCATTAGACAATAATTGAGCATGTTAAGTTACGTATTGTCCTTGTTTGTTATAAACACACAATTACTTCTGTTCAAATTGTTTACATGAATTTTGAAATTTCAATAAAATAGTAGTTCTTTAATCAACTCAACAATGTGGCTGGAGCAACAGTGAAATGGACGGTTTAAATAAAAGCTAATATAACCCAGTATATAGTAAACAAATGAATTGTGTAATATAATACAAGTAAATATTAATACGGGAGATATTTTATTTATATAATCCACACATAATAGGATTTTATTATTGTGACAAAAGCAATAATAATAATAATAATAGTTTATTTATTCCCATAATATTAACATTACGTAAAAAATAAATTAAGATAATACAAATTTTCTTACAGTAAACAGAACTACTATCCTATTACGCTAGAGGTGGTGGAAATTATCCCATCCAACTATTGACAAAACTACGTACTAGGATGGGTTAAAAACTTTTAAATAAATATCAAAAAACTGAAGTAACGGGTGTTTCAAAAAGGACGCACTTCGAAGTTTGAGAACGCTAATTTATTACATTAAGTAATTACAAATTATACGGTATGAAATTATTACCTTTATAACATTCAGATTACCTTTAAAACTTCACAATAAATGTTCAAAATGACTTCCCCCGCTTGTAATGCAAGTTCGGACACGTTTTATAACATTTGCAGCCACTTTTCGTAGTGTTTGCTCATTAATGTTTGTAATCTCACTTTCGATATTAGCCTTCAATTCTTCAGTTATGAGGATTGTTTTTAAAAACCTTACTCTTTAAATTCCCCCAATGAAAAAAATCCGCAGGAGTAAGATCTGGGGATCTTGGTGGCCACAATCCTTTTGATATCACACGATGACCAAAAAATTCTCGTAATATATTCAGCGTTTCAGTAGAAGTATGGCACGTTGCGTTATCCTGCTGAAACCAACAATCTCGAGCGTGTAATTCTAACAACGCTATAAATTGTTCAATTAAGTTGCGGTACACCACACCATCTACAGATGTGTCAAAAAATAAAGGCCCAACAATACGACGCCGGGAGATCGCACACCAAACACCAATTTTACGTGCATGTAGTGGACGTTGATGATGTGTGAGGATTATGAGCGCTCCATATTCGGTAGTTTTGGCTGTTGATGTAACCATCCAAGTGGAACCATGCTTCGTCACTGAAATAAACACGATCCAATATTTCAACACCGTTGTCATTAACAAGAGAACGTATCCAACGACAATACTGTATACGTTTCCCATGATCAACTTCTTTCAGTTCATGAACGACACCGATACGGTAAGGATGCAGATTTAATTTTTTTGTAGCCCTTAAAGCGGAAGATAGTGATAATCCAGCCTGTGAAGATAACTTTCTAAGTGATTTGCCGGGTGAGGTAGTCAAACGTTGTTTCACATCGTCCAAAACTTGTTCTGTTAACACTGATGGTCGACCTGTGCTTTTCCGATCCTGTACCCAGCCAGTCTCACGAAATTTATTAATCAGACGCGATATTGTGGTGTTATTAGGTACTTCAGAATTGGGAAATTTTAACTGGAACTCGACTTTCACTCGTTCGTAAGATTTATATGCGCAATAACTTTCAATAATAAAAACACGTTCATCCTTTGAAAAAACCATGTTTGAACTTATAGACACTACAGACACAAATGAATACTGGGATAACACTAGTAGGCCTACATGTCAGTAATACACAATGGGTCAACAATGAGTACGGAAGTGCCAACTGTTATTTGGGGGGAAAAAATATTCCCTATGCAGAAAATATTAACCCTTAAACTTCAAAGTGCGTCCTTTTTGAAACACCCATTATTAGCTATTAGTAGTAGCATTCAAAATCTACTTTACTTACTTACTACACTAACTTAAACAATACTTTGCTATTTACTAAGTTTTTACATTTAATAATAATTAAACTTACACTATTTTTAATAAAAAAACATAATTTAATACAACTAAAATTACCGGGACATAACCGGGAATCGAACCCGTGACCCCTGGCACAGAAACCAGGTTTCACTGACCACTACGCCAAAGAACCTAGCAATAGGTAAGACAGCCCTGGCTTCTTCTTCCAGTCCAATTTTTACCGATAAAAACTAGCTACAGCTCTATCAAATTGCTGTCTATCGGAAGCCACCATCAAAAGAGCGTGCGTACTAATATTGTAAATGACTAATATTGTAAATAATGTATTATATATTGATGTATCCAATACTGTATCATAAATATTTTAGTGAAATTTCTGGTTTCTCCGTACCGTAGGTTTATATGGTCTAGGCCTACGGGAGCCTCTTTTTCCTAAAAGAGCGACCTCCAACATGGTGGAGGGTTGACGTTTCCTTGGGGGCTTTTCACAAATGTCCACCGACCACAGACAATAAGACAAAATAGTCAACCGTTCCAGCTACGATCTGTTCTCTGCGACAGCTTCAGTAGAATGAGACTTCACGCACGCACATACCTACGCATGCATCGAATGTATGTTATCCCTTCTACAGCCGGCAGTGTTCTCCCACTCACTTCTCATTCTGCGCGAACTACGCTTACATAACATTGACAGATAGTACTCGTGTTTTTCCATCTCTTATTCTCGTATTATTCAACTGTGAGCAGTTTCCTTCGTCCAGGTCTACCCTCAAGAAGAAGGTTAAAGCTTTTATTTATCACTGTATATGTGACAAAGGTAGACTCCCAGACCTTTTTCTTAATTAAATGAAACCTAAGATTATTTTCAAATTTAACTCTTTTAATCCCAGGATCCGATGTCAATTTAAAATATTATTGAGCATTATATTTGAACTTTGTTAAACCAACTGGCAAAAACTAAAACATATTTCAATTATGTTTACAAAACACTATGTTAAAAATCTTGTTATTTCATTAACAAAGACAAAATTTAGTATCATGCTGCAGCGATGATCAGCCCACCAATTACAAAGTTTCTTAGTTGTGTATAAAAATTTAATGATTTTTCTGAAAATAAGTAAATATATGGTCTTCTGAATTGAATCCGCTATTTTGATTTATCTTGAAATGTTTATTTTATTCAGTTTATAGGTTTTTAAGTTTCGAATTTTTTTTAGACATAACCAACCAGGTAAAATATTATTATAGTTTAAATAAACTTAAGTATGTATAATATGAAAGTACATAGATAATTTTAAGAAAAAGAAACAAACCAATCAGCAAAATATTGTCTACAGTGAATAAGATATATTCACACGTTTTTTAAACTATCGTGAGTCCTATACACACTTACGGCAATGGATATTTATTACGTTTGAATTTAAATTATTAAGTTGACAACACCTTTTTTTATTTTATTTATTTTTTTTTAGTTTTTGTTGCAGTAAGTTTCTTGGATGGTCTATTTTAACAAAATTTTAACGAGGCTAATAACGATGGCAGTCAATGGTCATAAAATTAATAAAAGATAATAATAATACAATGATACCATGTTTTGAAAAACAGTATTCATACACCTTGGAAAAAGGATGGGGTTTATTACTCATTCGTTAAAATGTCTCTTGAATCAAAAGGGTTACAGTGAAAACTAAAAAAACATTTTCGAAAGCAGTAGGTCAATATTTCATACAGGAAATGTACCGGATACGCACGGTATGTTACAAAATTGGTTGCGGAAAACAAAATATCAAAATATTCTGTACAACAGTGAAATAGATGAATTAATAATTTTAAGTCAGGAAAATAATCAATATACTGTATAATAAACAGGGTGCGCTTTTGTTACATATTTTCGGCAATAAACGAGTTTATAGATGAATACAATAACAGGTAATTTTATACAGACAAGCAGTACACCCAGTGGACCTATTTTAGAATTGTATGCAATAAGAATAGAATAATGGAATGTTCCGTTAATATTAGTGCAGTACAGTATATTTTAATTATTGCAATAACAAAACAGTAACTGTTGTATTGTTTCATTCTATCAACGAATAGCACTCCCTGTTTGAATGCATTAAGTTCGCCATTAAACAGTACAAAATATGATTCATTGTAATACCTTTTACATTGTACAGTAATAACTCTTTAGAGCTGATAACATAAACCCTATTTCATAGTTTAGATAGTTTAGAAGTTTTAATTAATTCTGCACTTGCATAACTTTTCAATGTTATATTAATTTTCAGTTTAAGAAAATTGTTTCTATAAAGATACAATTTTACTAGAATTTTTGTCTTCATATTTTACTGCAGAACCCAGATTTAAATTATAGGACTAAAAATATTGTAACAACTAAACCTAGGTTCTGTTGGGATATAGGTATAATAAATTATATTATACCCATATCCCAAAAGAGCGCTTAATTTTTTTTACCTGCGGTCTGATAGTTTCTCTAAACAAATGAGACCATCATAACACTTTATCCGTTTTATGGAACATGGTAGAAGGGAACAATTTAAGAACAAAATTTTTTACTACTTTCTATTTCTGACAATTCCTATTCAAAACATTCAAGCAAGTCTGCGTATTATTTAATAACACACAGACTTTCTTTAAACTTATAACAACTGTTTATTGACCCAATTAATTATTAAACTGTAGATCTTTGTATAAAATCCTCCTCACACTACGATTAGAAATGCCGAGTGATATTGCATGCCGTCGAGCTGAACGCGTAGAACTTCTTAACACAGCCGCCTGCACCTTGTCAATGTTTTCTGGTGTACGGACACTTTTTACGCTTCCAGTTCGTGTCTTCAGTGTTGAGCCTGTTTCTTCGAAGTTTCTAACCCATATTTTTATTGCATGGGCTGAAACTATCGGATCATTACGCGGAATATTGAAATAATTACAAAATGCGCGCTGCGCGAACACGTAACTATCATTATTTTTATAATACGCTTTAACTGCGTATGCTCGTTGTGCACCGCTCCACGACTCCATTGGAACTAAATGATGAAACAGACGCTTCAATATGGCGGTAGTCTCATTCTTCTAGCCACACTACAGTAGACTGTATGCAGTGTTGCCAAATCACCCGATCCATTGCCTCACCCATTTCTTTCTGCATCTCAGAAGACCCTGTTTACCAATCCTGATTTGTTTGTTTTTGGTTGAATTCTTGTATTCTTATCCATTAATTTTTTCAGTTTTTTTTTTATCTGTTAAATTGTCTAGTGTCAGATCCAACTTTTCATTCTTCTTTGACCTTCTTAATTAAATCTAATAGAACTGATGTACAGTTGACAAATTATTTAGGTCTTGCGAGTAAGGCGGCATACGTTGACGGTGACGCGCGTGTGACGTCAAAGGCATATATAATATCGGCCCAATCAGAGTCTAGTATTCTCAACCAATGAAAAATCTCCAAATCTAGCCAATCATATGTCTACTTATGCGTTAATTTGATTGGTTATTATTGTCCAATCAGAGAGCCTATTGTAATTCACTACGTCATCCGATATGAACCAATAAAAACGTTTCATTCAGTATTACGTCATTTGTCATAATAGACTTCCTGATTGGTCAAAACTGTTCCTGCGCGTGACGTCGACTTACATTTTTACATAATATCCGCCCATTGTCACCGCCCAGTTAACGATACAGCCGAATATTACAGAATGACGTCTACTGAAATGCTATACGTTCCAGAATTAAAACACCTACCAAAAACATATTAAAATTGTTAGAGATCTTCCGGGTTAGCAATGATAATGGTATTATTTTATGTAACAGCAGTATATTTACAGCTGCTTTTTACAGTATGAAATAAAAAAAGCCATGTGAAGGAAGCGAGAAAATAGACAGGGTTGTCACATACAAACTTGCTCAAACCTAACAAATTATTTTGTCGGCTACCATGCAAACACTACTATACAAACGTGACAAATTGTGATTTTATCGCTGTATATTAAGCTTAATTATAATAAGGACGACAATGCCGTTTTTTTGTCAAAAATCGTCAGTAGAATCGCTGGCAATGGCAAAATAAATTTCAGAACATACTTGATCTATACCTTGTTAGAGCAACATACAATTTGTGCCGTTTTGACGACAAACTGTCACATTAAAAGCGGTTAACGATACGAAAAATCTTTAGGCGATATTTTTCAACATTTCTCCGCGTTGATTCGTAGTTTGTTTCATAATTTTATTTTATGATGAGAAAATTTAGTATTGCTTGTAAATGGCAGTTAAACTTTAAATATTCTTTTAAATTTCATTTCCTACTTCTACGGCTACATTTATAGTTCTGTTTTTTTCACTAGAGAAGTTAAATTTAAACTAAATCATATTAAGTACAGAAGAGGTACTGGTGAAAGAAAAACTGTTATGAGCTTCTTCCAACGATAGTAGATTATTATACAGTTAGACCTTGCAGTGAATATTAAAAGCGCATTTGCAAGATGCAAACTAAAAGATTTTTAAAAGGCTTCTATGCTCATGAAAACACTTTTCTACTGAGTGATACGGTTATAAACCAAAAAATGTAACCCAATTATTTTTTCTGATTATTTCAGATAACATGTAAATGTTTGAACTAACTTCTAGCCTAATGATCTGAAAACCCAATTTAATTGTGCCGAAAATTTCACATCTCATTATTTACCTAATTTTAAGTTAATTGATAGACTGGATTTGAAAAAATGAATATTATCATCGTCGTTATTAAAGAACGTGCAAATTTATTCTTTCTAATTGTTCAGAAAATATAATCTGATAATGGTTTATTGAATTTAATGTTCAAACCAACATCTTCTTTAAATAACGTAGGCGTAATCTACTAATATATCTAGTCGTATTTCTCAGAATTATTATATTTTTTGTGCTTGAATTTTGACTATAGCATTAACAATCAGAGAGTTATGGCAAAACTAATTTTCTAATGTTTTTTAAGGCATGAATTGATGATTGGAATTCTACTCTGTTGGTGCGGAACGTGTATATTTTAATTATACATTATGAGTTAATTATCGGATTCTAAATCAACAAAAAAATAAACATTACAGATATCGTTACTCAACGAATTTTGTTTCTTCTGCACTGTTTGTATCTATACATATGCGAAAATAAATTAATAAAATCTAATAGAACTGATGTACAGTTAACAAATTATTTAGGTCTTGCGAGTAAGGCGGCATACGTTGACAATATCGCGCGTGTGACGTCAACCGCAGATATTATATCGGACCAATCAGACTCTTGTATTCTCAACCAATGAAAAATCTCCAAATCTAGCCAATCAGATGTCTTCTTATGCGTTATTTTGATAGGTAATTATTGTCCGATCAGAGAGCTTATTGTAATTCACTACGTCATCCGATATGAACCAATGAAATCGTTTCATTCAGTATTACGTCATTTGTCAGTATGGACTTCCTGATTGGTCCGGAACTGTTCCCGCGCGTGACGTCGACTTACATTGTTACATAAGATCCACCCATTGTCACCGACCAGTTAAAGATACAGCCGAATATTACAGAATAACGTCTACTGAAATGCTATACGTTCCAGAATTAAAACACCTACCAAAAACATTTTAAAATTGTTAGAGATCTTCGGGTTCGCAATGATTAGGTATTATATTATGTAACAGCAGTATATTTACAGCTGCTTTTTACAGTATGAAACAAAAAAAGCCAAGTGAAGGAAGCAAGAAAATAGGTTGGGTTGTCACGTACAAGCTTGCTAAACTTAACAAATTATTTTGTCAACCTACCATTCAGACACTACTATACCAACGTAACAAATTGTGATTTTGTCACTGTATATTAAGGTTAATTCTAATAAGGACGTCTATGCCGTTATTTTGTCAAAAACCGTCAGTACAATCGCCGGCATTGTCAAAATGAATTTTAGAACATACTTGATCTTTACCTTGTTAGAGCAACATACAAATTGTGCCGTTTTGACGACAAACCGTCACATTAAAAACGGTTAAAGATATGAACAATTTTTGGGCGATATTTTTCAACATTTCTCCGCGTTGATTCGTAGTTTGTTTTAAAAAATTTTTTATGATAGGAGAATTTAGTATTGCTTAAAACAGGCAGTTAAACTTTAAATATTTTTTTCAAATTTCATTAGCTACTTCTACGGCTACATTTATGGTTCTGTTTTTTTCACTAGAGAAGTTAAATTTAAACTAAATCATATTAAGTACAGAAGAGGTACTGGTGAAAGAAAAACTGTTATGAGCTTCTTCCAACGACAGTAGGTTAATATACAGTTAGACCTTGCAGTGAATATTAAAAGCGCATTTGCAAGATGCAAACTAAAAGATTTTTAAAAGGCCTCCTATGCTCATGAAAACACTTTTCTACTGAGTGATACGGTTATAAACCAAAAAATGTAACTTAATTATTTTTTCTGATTATTTTAGATAACATGTAAATGTTTGAACTAACTTTTAGCCTAATGATCTAAAAACCCAATTTAATTGTGCCGAAAATTTCACATCTCTTTCTTTACCTAATTTTAAGTTAATTGATAGACTGGATTTGAAAAAATGAATATTATCATCGTCGTTATGAAAGAACGTACAAATTTATTCTTACTAATTGTTCAAAAAATATAATCTGATAAATAGTATATTGAATTTAATGTTCAAACCAACATCTTCTTTAAATAACGTAGGCGTAATCTACTAATATGTACGGTCTTATTTCTCAGCATTATTATATTTTTTGTGCTGGAATTTTGACTATAGCAATAATAATCAGAGAGTTATGGCAAAACTAATTTTCTAATGTTTTTTAAGGCATGAATTGATGATTGGAATTCTACACTGTTGGCGCGGAACGTGTATATTTTAATTATACATTATGAGTTAATTATCGGATTCTAAATCAACAAAAAAATAAACATTACAGATATCGTTACTCAACGAATTTTGCTTCTTCTGCACTGTTTGTATCTATACATATGCGAAAATAAATTAATAAAATCTAATAGAACTGATGTACAGTTGACAAATTATTTAGGTCTTGCGAGTAAGGCGGCATACGTTGACAATATCGCGCGTGTGACGTCAAGGGCAGATATAATATCGAACCAATCAGAGTCTAGAATTCTCAACCAATGAAAAATTTCCAAATCTAGCCAATCAGATGTCTACTTATGCGTTATTTTGATTGGTTATTATTGTCCAATCAGAGAGCTTATTGTTATTCACTGCGTCATCCGATATGAACCAATGAAATCGTTTCATTCAGTATTACGTCATTTGTCTGTATGGACTTCCTGATTGGTCCGGAACTGTTCCTGCGCGTGACGTCGACTTACATTTTTACTTAAGATCCGCCCATTGTCACCGCCCAGTTAACGATACAGCCGAATATTACAGAATAACGTCTACTGAAATGCTATACGTTCCAGAATTAAAACACCTACCAAGAACATACTAAAATTGTTAGAGATCTTCCGGGTTAGCAATGATAATGGTATTATTTTATGTAACAGCAGTATATTTACAGCTGCTTTTTACAGTATGAAATAAAAAAAAAACCATGTGAAGGAAGCAAGAAAATAAATTGCGTTGTCACAATACAAGCTTGCTCAAACCTAACAAATTATTTTGTCGGCTACCATGCAAACACTACTATACGAACGTAACACATTGTGATTTTTTCACTGTATATTAAGGTTAATTCTAATAAGGACGTCAATGCCGTTGTTTTGTCAAAAACCGTCAGTAGATTCGCCGGCATTGTCAAAATGAATTTTAGAATATACATGATCTATACCTTGTTAGAGCAACATACAAATTGAGCCGTTTTGACGACAAACCGTCACATTAAAAACGGTTAACGATATGAACAATTTTTGGGCGATATTTTTTAACATTTCTCCGCGTTGATTCGTAGTTGTTTTATAATTTTTTTTATGATGGGAGAATTTAGTATTTCTTATAACAGGCAGTTAAACTTTAAATATTTTGTTTAAATTTCATTGGCTACTTCTACGGCTACATTTATAGTTCTGTTTTATTCACTAGAGAAGTTAAATTTAAACTAAATCATATTAAGTACAGAAGAGGTACTGGTGAAAGAAAAACTGTTATGAGCTTCTTCCAACGACAGTAGATTAATATACAGTTAGACCTTGCAGTGAATATTAAAAGCGCATTTGCAAGATGCAAACTAAAAGATTTTTAAAAGGCTTCTATGCTCATGAAAACACTTTTCTACTGAGTGATACGGTTATAAACCAAAAAATGTAACCCAATTATTTTTTCTGATTATTTCAGATAACATGTAAATGTTTGAACTAACTTCTAGCCTAATTATCTAAAAACCCAATTAAATTGTGCCGAAAATTTCACATCTCTTTATTTACCTAATTTTAAGTTAATTGATAGACTGGATTTGAAAAAATGAATATTATCATTGTCGTTATAAAGGAACGTACAAATTTATTCTTACTAATTGTTCAAAAAATATAATCTGATAATAGTTTATTGAATTTAATGTTCAAACCAACATCTTCTTTAAATAACGTAGGCGTAATCAACTAATATGTCTGGTCGTATTTCTCAGAATTATTATATTTTTTGTGCTTGAATTTTGACTATAGCAATAATAATCAGAGAGCTATGGCAAAACTAATTTTCTAATGTTTTTTAAGGCATGATTTGATGATCTGGAAAAAATATATATAAAATATATAACTTAAATGTTTTGTAAATACATAGGAAAAGGAAATTGAGTTAAATTTTGCTGTTATGAGTCGGAACAGGCGCAAGCCTAATCCTTGTTTGTAAGAAGAAGAAGAAGAATTGATGATTGGAATTCTACACTGTTGGCGCGGAACGTGTATATTTTAATTATACATTATGAGTTAACTATCGGATTCTAAATCAACAAAAAAATAAACATTACAGATATCGTTAATTAACGATTTTTTTTTTCTTCTGCACTGTTTGTGTCTATACATTTGCGAAAATATATTAATCAAAATGGACGATCTTTTCTGTTTACATAGTTTTTCTATCATTTATCAAGTCAATCTATTTTTGGTCTCTCATCAAACGTCAGAAGAAGAAAATCCTTTTCTTTTTCATTGTGTCGATTATTGATTTTATCTCTATCTCATTTAGTAGGATTCGCCAGTCGCTCCATTTTCAATATTTTTAAACACGTTTTGTCTAGATACCACCTTTTATTTTATTGACTTGGTTTTTTGTTTTAATCATGCGCCTACTAGATTATGGTTGTATTCACCAACCAACTTGTCTACTTATACTACGTTGTATAATAAATGTGTACTTTCTGTAAGAAATCCTTAACATTTAGAAACTTTATTGTTATTCGTAAAGTTTACGAGATAAAGAGAAAATTTGGAAAACTTTTCTTTTTTTAAATAATGGATGGTTTACAATAAAGGGATGTCTTTGTTGAGTATATATATTGTATAACAATACCGTGCATTATTTGTACTAACAAGTCCTTTGTGTTGGACTAAAACGTATGTCAAAAAATATAAGCAGGAGCATTCTTCATTACATTTAACTCACAAAAGAATGCTTTCTCTCTAAATAAAATAGTCTCAGAATTCAACCACGTGTACAACAGGTATCGTAAAAAAATTCAAAACAAACTTTTGTTTATTCATCGAGAAAATGTCTTGTAATAAATGATTCTAATGTAACACTTTACAGTAAATTACATTCATTACAACAATACTTTTAGAGGAAAGAAAATTTCTGTACCTTTCTTATTGGACTTGTAAATTATTGCAATGGGCTTTCTATCTAAACAATGTTAACGTTTTATAAATATGTGATGTATGAAATATCTAACTGCTTTTTCAAATAAAATTACACTATGTAAATATCTGTTTTACCTTACTTCATAACTCAGATATTATTTTAAGACGTTCATTCTAGTCTTAAGATAGAGTAATTTTTTTTTAACCTAAACTGCTACTTTACGTACAATACTAGTACTACAGTGATGTTCAGCAAAACCTCTGTAATAATGAATGAAAGAACAGATTATATACATTAACACTAATATTGTAATTTATTCGCACACTAACACTAGTCTGCTTCCGATCTGACACTGACACAACACCAGCTCAATAGTCTCTTCCTTTTAATTCTTTTAAGTCACAGATCATTTTAAGTCCTTGTACCAGATCATCGTTGTAAAGCAGGTGGATTGCTTCAACGTAGTTATGGCGGTGAAGTTTTTCCTCATCCTTCTGCGTCAACCTCTGTACTTTGCTGGAGACGAAAATTTATTCATAGCTCTCTGTGAAGATCGTTGTTTCTGATAAACCAGGGTGCGTCGACGATGTTTCTTATCACCCTGTTTCAGAAGCGTTGGATGTTGAAATAATACTAAATTAATTTACATAGCACTACTTTTAAATTTTTGGTGAAAGGGTCATCGGTACTTAGTAAGTTTTGTACACATTGCTATAGTTCGTAGCACTGCGTAATAAAATAAAACATAAATCATCTTGCATCACAATAAACAATTTTTTTAATAATTGAAGTGGGATTTTGATTATTATTAAATTAGTAAAATTTGTAATGAAAATTTAGGTGAAATTTTTAGATTGATTGGGCTTGCTTTATATGGGCTTACACTGGATTAAAATTTTGGTTTCAAGATGTATTTCGCAGATAATTACTTTTATTTTTTATTTTTAATCCCTTATGTGTTTACTATACAATCTGTTCAATTAAGAACAATAAGCAACCGCCATTAACCAATGAGATGAGGATAATATCTATGATGGGTGAATATAAGGTGTAGTCTTTTACAGACTTATGCCGACCATTCCGGAGAGGTTGTTGTTAATTGAAGCCCAACTATCAAAGTACAAATGTAACCATTGCTTATTATTAAAATCGGTATAAAATCTTTACTAGGATTTGAACCAAGGAGCAAATTTTTCTTAGTCTCTGAAAATAAGCTGTCAAAAGCTGACCTAAGGCAGCAACTTTACCACTAAACACCAACCCAGAGGAATACGCAGATATAATATGAAATATCTAACTGCTTTTTCAAATAAAATTACACTACGTAAATATCTATTTTACCTTACTTCATAACTAAGATATTATTTAAAGACATTCATTCTTCTCTTTTGACAAAGATTTGCTTAAATTAATCTTTATATACTAAGTTTCAGATTAAGTAAACATGAATTTTCATAACTTTATAAAATTATTTATTTTTAATAGGGCCATTTTAAACCACATGAAGTAACTCTTAACATTTATGGAAGTCCTTTTTGCAGCTCACATTTTCGGCATTCAATCATGGTAGAATTTTATCCATTCTTTCGTCCATCCAGTGTTCTTTATTTGTTCTTCGTGGAAGCCTTGTAGTCAGCAGTTCGTTGTCTACAGATATGTTGTCATTTGGTTCGGTCCATTATGTATTCCAGTGTTTTCTATGTACTGTACGCTCTCTCCCCAGTACGCACCGTGTACTGTTGGTACGTCCACCTATACGTTGACATTGCATTACAATCCGCCCACCCGAAAACCGCAGGCAGAGAAAGCACAAAAGAAGAAATCGATCCTTGAAAGAAGACAGCAGTACAGTGGGGGTATCCCTACCCCTGTCTTTTTATCTTCCCCCACTCATCACAAGTAATCACGTTGCAAAAGTAGGTAAGAGACTAGATCATTTTTTATTTCTTCACATCGTATTTTTGGGTTGGCCAACTATATATAAAATTCCACAAGACGCTAAAGACGCAGAAAAAGCCTCGTATCAGTCCACTGCTCAGGAGAATCCCGCGGGATCTTTTCTCGATTGGTTTTTTGTCTCCACTCTGAAACAAAACGCACGCAAACGCGTAACGATTCTTGTACAATTCTTCTCGTCTTCATAACCTGTACTGTCCGTCTACTATCTTTGGACCCATTATCTTGCGAAAGACCACGCTTATTTTTGCTGGTATTCATTTTTATTATCTCCCGAAGGAACTAGGTACTACTAGTAACTTAGCTATCAATAATTCCAATTTTTCCGTATTTTGTATTCTTGGGACACAGGCCAGTTTTGATGTTAGTTAGCCTATGTACTTTTTAAGGGGAAATCTATTGTCACACTTTTTTTCTTATAACTCAAATAATCTAATAAAAAAAGGAATTTTCGATTGTTTTTTTTTTAATAAATTTAATATATGTATTACTTTACATCAACTTATATATTCTTGAAATGCTTGGTGCACATTTTCAAGAACATAAAGAAAATCAACGAGTAAAGCTAAATTAATAAAAGTAAAAGAATAATTTATTATTTAATGCTTTGTTAAGATCACGGTGAGAAATTAAACTGTGTACCAAAATTCCAGTGAAAATTTTCCTTTTGTATGGCTACAGATATTTTATGTAAAAAAATATAACGCATTTTTTTAATTGAAAGATTATTCACTTACGGTATGATTTTCAATAATAGACTATTTGGAAAAGTACAGTGTAAAAAGCCGGAACATGTAACACGTCATGAAGTGATAAATTATACGTTTTAACATACGTGTGCAGTCGTACCATAACCTATTTCACATAATTTATATTGTCTAACGTAGTTAGATTTGCCAACCGAGTAATGTGATTGGATCTCAGAGTTGATTGGGAAAGGTGGGTGGTTTTGGGGAGGGTCGGTGTTGGTAAATTAAGGAGAAGGAGGTGATTGAATGTGCTCCTAACCTAACCACATCACTTCCATGTGGGTTGTCTGAGGTTAAGTTGGGTAAGATACCATGCAGCTGTACCATACCCCTCTCCGATGATATACCTACCATTCCCCCTTTGTCTATTCTGTAGGGAAGGCTTATTTTTACGCTTTTCTTTCTAAATACTTGTAACTAAATTAAACCTTAATATCAACACCTCAGAACAAACTGTGTAAAACTTCATCGAGTGATACGTCATCACTAATTTTCAGACGGTTTGATCACATTAAATAAAATTGTGTTTCATGCTGGACTGCAAGTCTTTTAATTAACAATTTTAAGTATTAAAGAATTAATACGAGAAAACATAGAGAATCGGACCACATTCGGACAACTATTACAGACTTGAAGGGTTTCCATGCAGTCCAAAAACAGAACACCGGGTGGACGGAAGACAATAAAATAACCTGCAGTATGGGATTGTGTCGTGATAAGATCGTTCGTTACATCTTTATGTACATGTTTTGAAATAATAAACATCTAATGAGAGTAAACAAAATTTAATATATGAATAAAAATAATATTATATGACAAACTATATGTATAGTTAATTAGTGGCTGCAGTCTACGAAAAATATAAAAATACAATTTTGTAAAATTTTAAAACATTCATGTAAATAAATGAGACAATAATAATATAATTGATCTAAAAAAATATATACATTTAAGTTTTAAAAATGTGTCGTTATGTATTCTTGATACTGTTACATTTATTTCTTGGCTGTTGAACTTATATCACGGGTACAGTCGTACCACATAACCTATTTCACATAATTTATATTGTCTAACTACGTTAGATTACCTTTTTATAGATAAGACATATAGATGAAATTTGGAGAAAACTTAGCTAGGAAATACTTTCTGGACCACCGATTGGAATAATACAAAACAAGTCATCAAAAATACTTTTTACAGATCGTGCTAACGGTTGATAATTTCAAATAAAACAATAATTTTATTGTACATTACATAAGTCGGCCGTACAGTTGCATGACTAGAATAAGATCAATAATATACCAAATTTATTAATCAGCGGTACGGTCGAATAATTTAAAATAGGTCCATCAGTAGGCCTACCCCTTTTTATTTCTATTTTTTTATTTACACTTTTGTATTCAGCCGTACGATTGGACACTGCCAATAAATAGTGATCTCAAAAAAATTAATAATCAAAAATAAATAAGCAGTAAGGAATGTAGATTGGAATAAGTATTGAGGTACTAAATACAAAAATAAAATTTACAACCTGTTAAGTCTTGAAAGTGTCCAAAAAACTGAGTTCAGACAGTTCCAGTTAGTGAAAACTGCACGAAATGAAGAAAATATCTAAAGCACAACTAACCAAAGCTCAGCAAAAGAAAGTAAAACTGTCTTAACCAGAAAAAAGAGAAAAGAAAATTCCTTATCACAAAAACAAAGTATAGTACTTTCGTGACTTAGGTATTGTTTAAAGAAATCTGCATACTAATTTTGAGAACTGCAGTTCTTTGAGGAGACCCGAAAACATTGTTATTTTATTTCCTCATTTTCACTAAGATATAAGAAAAGTTATGTTTTATGTGAGAGAATACCCGCACTGTTATATGCCATAGTACGATATTTTTTAATAACGAAATTAAGTAACTTACAATCAGCTAAATCGCCTTTTAAGGATACCCGAAAAGCGTATCTCCACAATGTCGACGTAAAGAATATTTTCTGAGAATTGAGAACGAATATCATCCCCAAAATTTATGGGTAATATTATAACATATTTTTATACATAGTGAGTTTGTAACAATAGAAAATAGAAAATTTTGTACCTAAGTGAAATAAGAACTTTTTTTTAATTTATGTTTTAAAATCACTATTTTCTGATGTTTGAATGTAAGAACTAATATTTGAACTCGTTAATATTTTTATGAGCGACTTAAAAGTATTAGTGTACAGGAATGAATATTAGGCTACATACAGATTTCATAAGAATTTCTTTCTGTTGTTGAGAAAAATGTTCCTTGCGTGTCAAGAAGAGGTTACTTACGGAAAATCGAATGAAACTAAATGATTCACTACCAGAGATTTAGGTTATAAACAAACCCCCATTCATTTCGTGAAATACACGTAAGCAATTAAAAGCAGTTGGTTGACAGTTACAAAACTGTTTTTTACAAAATTTTCAAAATACAGTAGGCCTACAAAATAAAAAAATACTAATCAATCTCCTTTCAATCAGAAGTTTGAGAGTTTTCTTCTTTGAATCAGCGTATTTTATGAAATCATTTCCGATTACGATAAACTATAGTTTATTGTAACTATAGTTTTTCATCAAACTCGATGTAAACATAAACTGATATCATTACTATATTCCGTAAATAATGAATTTTTATACGTAATATGCAAAAAAAACTAGAAATGTAAAAAACTTTTCCCAGTTTCAGATATCCTTAATTTTAATTTTAGCTACAAAGTACGTATTATACAACTAAAATAAATATGTGTTTCATAAAGTATGTCCAATGACTAGATTTTTGAAATCTAAGAATTTTCGAAATGTAAAAAGCTGGTGCAACTAAAATATTGTTTTACAATATTTAGAGTGGTTACAACCAGTGTAATAACTGGGAGTAATCTCCATGATTTTCTCTATAGCTTCTTGTTGTTGTGCCTATCTGGTTCGGATGTTGGAGATCATCATTGCTATTTTGACCGTAATAGTTACAATCTAGAACAACTCCGAACAATTATTGTTCGTAACACTGGTCGTAACCACTCTCCTAATTTAAATGTATAAGATAATTTTCATAAAATTTTAGTGGCTTAAGCTCCCATAAGTCACTGATACATTGATCACATACAGTTTGGAATATTTTAAAGTCATAATAATATTAAATCTGATCTAGATCATTTTAAAGTTTGATTAAATTAGGTCGTACTGTTGTCACAAGATGTAGGCTTCTAAATAATACGTAATACGTGACGTCCGTTTACAGCGAATTTGTTTATTTATACTAAAAAGTAAAAGAATCTACTAAGAATCCCAAAGAAAATAATTACTTACGCTCCTCCTTTACAAAGGCTGTAGAAAAAATACAAGATTACAAAATAATAATATGCTCATACGAAAAATTGAAGAAAGATATATTATTAGTTACTTATTCTTAATATCACGAGGAACGTTCAATAATAACAATAATTATTAATGTAGAAAAACCCTGTTCATTTTTAACGACAATGGAACTTTATAAGAATCAAGTTGGCAACCTTGAGAACATCAGCTGTTCGATCATAATTTATATAAAAATGACCTTTTTTGTTTAACATAGCATCATGACATGGGTGATGGTGATGACCCACCGGGTTGGTCTAGAGGTAAAGTCGTCGCCAAAATCAGCTGTTCAACAGCTGATTTTCGGAGACGATGGTTCCTGGTTCAAATCCTAGTAAAGGTAGTTACTTTTATTCGGATTTGAATACTTGACAGTGGTTACCGGTGTACTTTGATGGTTGGGGTTTAATTAACCATACTTTCTCATGAATGGTCGGCCTGGGTCTGTACAAGACTACACCTCATTTACACGTCATACACATCATCCTCATCTCATTGGGTCATGAAATTGCTTATTGTTCTAAATTGAACAGATTGCAACGTACACACAAATTAGGAATAAAAAAAAATCGCAAAAGTTACTGTGGTCATTAGCAACGACGTTGGGTTAAAACTGTGAAGGATGAAATGACTTTTTGTCAATAGACTCTAGTTTTAATTTTATTAATTATTTTAGTAAAATATTAATATTATTATTTTAGTAAAATAAAAATATATTGCAATATACAATAAAATCTAAATCGTATCATGTATTTTATTATCGATACAAATCACGTCATTCTGTATTTTTTTTATATACACAAGATCATGTCATGTTATATTTTTTATTGTTGATATTACCTGCCATTTTATGTTTTATTCTCGATATAGATCATGGCAATTTGTTTATTGCTTATTGGTTGTTCAACAATTTGGTCGTTGTGCATTTTTTTGTATACAGTTCCAAATAAAAAATTAAAGTAAAAAGGGGATAAATTGAATAGTCTAGTTCAGTTTCAAAACTAGCCTTTACCAAAAAATTTAAACTAGAGTTATTTATATCACTGTAAAGAGCTGTTTCTACTGCACAAGGCTGTGTAAATAAAATTCTCCAAAAAAATTCTTATCCTATTAAGATTGACTTTTAAAAATTGACAACTGCTACAAAACTCTTCTCGTCCATGCCATGGCTGCTTCAAATCTTGTCTTGTCTTTAGCATGTAAACTATTTCAAAAGTCATCTTGTCCAGTGCATTAAAATGGATACCACTAATCTATTGCATAGAAACTAGCCATGTCCAAAGCACATTGAAGAAAGCCTGCCTAAAATTTGTGGTTTCTTTTACTGCTAATGATAAATAATAGGTGTTGATATTATTAGTGTATTCATACAATAATTTGTAAACACGAGGTTGGAATTCCTGCAATCATCATGTCGATTTAGAAGTTTCTGCAAGAAAGGAAAATCATTTAACGGACTATTACCTGAAGAACTTGATACAGGTTTGAGACCAGAAGCAGCCACGGCAATATATGTGAACGAACTATTGTGTAAACATTACAAAAATAAGTGGAGAGCTATGGAAAATCTCTTTTTTACCAAAAATCCATTGAAAAGGGTACACGTTCTGGTGATGGTATATCTGAAGATGAAGTTGATAAACCAATGGAAGATGTCGATGTTAGGGTGTAGATTTTTTGTTTCTTGGAACATCATTTAAAGCAATTTATTTTAAAATAGGGTAAAAATATTTTTTATGTACAATCTGCAAATCTTTGTCTCGCAGGAAAATCCTTTTATCACCTAAAAATGCTCAGTTTCATTGAAAAAATAACAATAAAACACTGCTTCAAAACTCAACTTTTCCTGCGTGAAAAGCTTCAAAACTGACCATGTCCATGTGACTGCTACAAACCTCGCCTTGCCCAAAATTATTTTTCACTTTCCTTCAAATATATTAACATTACATTTGTGAAATAAGTTTTGTTTATTAATTTTACACAGTAGCACCTAAAGTACTTACTTTGGTATTTTGTACATTAGAAACTGTAAAATCATTTTTTGCATTTATCTCAGCTTTTTGCGTAATGGACAAGGCTAGTTTTCAAACTGGAACGACTCAATTTTAAGAAACTGAGTCCATAAAATTTTTGTGGGTAAAATTTATTTTAGGGGTGCCATGTAATGAAAGGTTGATTGTTCCCAAAAGCCTTAAAAACTATAATTTCTATAAAATTTATTTTTGAAACAAAATGTAAGGTAAAACAAATTTGATTATTTCAATGACATTTTTGTATACAAGTTTCATTCCTCACAATGATCTTACCAAAATCCTGAGTCATTAATTTATTCTCTAATTCTCAAAAGTTACGTGCACCGTAGGTTTAGTTTCAATTACATGTTCTTAGAAATTTTCACAAAAGTATTTCAATGAGCAAAAACTTAGATGGTGTATAGTAAAAGATTAAGAGATCGATTTTTAAAAGCCAAAATGAATTAAATTTATGTCCGATATGAATAAAATTTAGAAAATGTGATAACTAATATCACAAGTTAACTATTAACTTAGTGAATCTCTGCTACAGAAAAAAGCATACGAGTCAGAATTTTAATACATCAGATAATTTGCGTGACATATTTTTAAAAAAAAGCAGTTTATAGAGATTTAATTTTATATCTTCGAAGAACATAATGGAACCAAAGTTTTCAACACAGATATAGATACTGAAGTCACGAGATTGCTTTTTGCGTATGGATGGGCTGTGAGGAAGGGAAGTGAAATATTTGCAGTGCTGCCAACACTCAACAGTGAGACACTACCCGTACATTTCACTACCGTGCAGTTTCTACATACATTTTGTAAGCTGTGTGGTTTATTCCAAGAAAATGTTTTCTTCATAAACCTTATAAGAAATAAATATGACCTGTAATATTGCCTATAGCTTAATTACATGACTAGAAATGTTTGATTTACTGTAATATTACGAATGAATCGCCTTCTTTACTATTGCGGTCATCGGCGTTTTCATTATCAGTTTCTCTAGTATCATCTAACAGTTTTCTTTTTTACCAGGTGTCAACAAAACTGTTAAAAAATAGCTTTTTCACGTCCTTAATTTCCTTCTTTATTTTTCGAATTGTGGAATGAGAAACATCACAGTAGTTAGCCGCTCGCTCACGGCTTTTGTTAAGAGGCACGGATAGGCATTTTTGGTTTATCTTCAACTTCACAATATTTTATTACATTGCATTTCAGCACTGTGAATAGTTCGACCACGTTTTCGAGAAGCCAACATTTGTGTTTACGGTAACGAACAGTTATATTCGTACAGTTAACCTAGAAAAGTTTCCACGATATACTGCATATGCTCTGTGTATAGTATAAGTTATGTTTTTTGTACTGAAATTAAAGCAGTCACGCATGCGCACTGATGCTTTCCCCCTTTACACTCGTTACAAACAAGGGCAAACTCGTGACTCAAATGACTATAAGACTGCAAATTCTTCACTGAATCTTTTATTTCTTTATTATTATTAGTTTATTTTGGTCAGTCTAGGGCAGTGGTTCCCAACCTGGGGGCGATCGCCCCCTAGTGGGCGATTTGGGTTCACAGGGGGGCGATAAATTTGTGGGGGGCGATGAGTATTCAAAGACAGAAAAAATAAAACTGTA
Organism: Catonia carolina; assembly: GCA_035578175.1. Taxonomy (NCBI): domain Eukaryota; kingdom Metazoa; phylum Arthropoda; class Insecta; order Hemiptera; family Achilidae; genus Catonia; species Catonia carolina. Next base: position 304,336,611 of record JAQMRL010000001.1, on the reverse strand, counting down.
CTACAGGGTAGAATCTTTACTGTCGCGGATACATGTTTTTTTTACAAACAAATAAACTAAACTCTTTGTTGACATTTTTTATGGTCGAGCTCCTACACATGAGATGAAGAATTCTGGACACAACTGCTTGGGTTGATTATTCGTTGTGAACAATAATAAATATTTTTTACAGAATAACATACTTTATTATTTATCAACACATTACTTCAAATTAAATTAGGTATACGATGCTAAGAGAAGGGGGCGATAGGTGTAAGTCATCCTTCACAAAGGGGCGATGCCCCATAAAAGGTTGGGAACCACTGGTCTAGGGTCTACACACATATAGGCGGTTACCCGCGATCATTTTGTATCACCAAAATAACTCCTCTCGCTATGCAGCAACTCTTAATTATAGGCCTATACTTAGTAACTGAACAACCTAGATAACTGATTAATAATATAGAATCAACAAAACTATATTAATGTAAATAAAAAAAATAATATTATTGATACTACTTTAAGCCAGCTAATATTTCATAGCTCAACTAATTGCTTTAAGGTACCGCTGAATGCGAGGCGGGTAGCCGCATCGCGATTAACCATCAGTAGGCTACGTGTAAACCCTTAGAAGGATATAGCAAATTTTTCTTTACAATTGTGGTAAATTACTGGAAATCAGCAGTCATAGGTGTAGGCATCCACCCTTCTCGTCGTGCACTGCTCGCATTGAATGCTTTAATTGAATAATACTTTTTTTACAAAAAAACTATTGACTTTGGAGTAGGCCTATATTGATCGTATAACAAAATATCAACAAGGAGAATTACATTAAAATTCATAACAACTACACATTTTATTTTTCAATTAATTTTCTAGAATTAAAACAAAAGAGTATAGTTACTATTGCAGGAATTGCAGTTACTATTGGGAAAGCTTCAAATCGGCAGTGCTGGAACCATGTCAGGAGTACTTAAAGCCAAAGAAACAAGTGAAGCGACAGGACTGGATGACTGACGAAATACTCACGCTCATGGAGGAGAGAAGGCTGATGAAGTCGAAGGATCAGAACAAGTATCGTGAGCTGAGGAGGAGAATAAGATGGGAATGTCGTCGGGCTAGAGAAGTGTGGGTGAGAGAGAGATGTGAGGAGGTTGAGGAACTGCAGAAACGACAGGATCTGCACAATCTCCACAAGAAGATCAAGGAGTTTAACGGTACAGGAAGGCAACAGAAAGCATATATACTAACGGATAAGGATGGACACATTGTGACGGACATGGCAGATCAGTTGCGACTTTGGGAAGATTATATAAGAGTTTTGTTTGAGGATGAAAGAGAGGAGACTATGGGCGAGAGAGAGGAAGAGGAGACTGGCCCACCAATTCTGAGAGTAGAGGTGCAGCGAGCAATTTATTCATCAAAAAATGGTAAAGCACTGGGTCCAGATCAGATTCCCGCAGATGTACTCAAGTTGATTGAGGAGGAACACCTTGACACAATCACAGCTTTGTTCAACAAAATATATTGCACGGGAATAATACCGACTGAGTGGCTCAAGTCAACCTTTGTTACTATCCCAAAAAAGCAGAATGCGAAAAAATGTGATGAGTACAGAACAATCAGCTTGATGAGTCACACACTGAAGATCTTTTTGAAAATTATACATCGAAGAACATTTTTAAAGCTGGAAGAAGATATCTCAGACACACAGTTTGGTTTCAGAAATGGATTCAGTACGCGAGATGCGCTGTTTGCTTACAATGTCCTCATGCAGCGTTGTATGGATGTTAACCAGGACATATATGCATGTTTTATTGATTATAATAAAGCATTTGATAAAGTCAGGCACAACCAACTGATAGAAGTGTTGAAACGTAAAAATATTGACTCGAGAGATATCCGAATAATTGTCAACCTGTACTTCAACCAGACAGCAACTGTTCGCGTGCAGGATGCCTTTACTAACCCAGTGGACATCAAACGGGGTGTTAGGCAGGGCTGTGTGCTCTCTCCACTTCTCTTCAACATTTATTCTGAAGAAATTTTCAGACAAGCCCTTGACACGGAGGTTGGAGGAGTTCGGGTGAATGGCATACGTCTCAACAACTTACGTTATGCAGATGATACAGTCTTGCTGGCTGAAACAATGCAGGATCTCCAGGAACTCCTGAATAAGGTTGTTGAAGCCAGCCAACATTTTGGTCTCACCCTCAACACAAGGAAGACAAAGTGCATGGTCATCACCAAGAATGTGGTCCCACATGACGAACACCTGTATGTGGAGGGAGAGCAGTTGGAAAGAGTTATGAAGTACAGCTATCTTGGTATGACGGTGAACAGTAACCTTGATTACTCTACTGAGATCAAAATCCGCATAGAGAGAGCCCGGGCCGCATTTGTGAAAATGAAGAGGATGCTGTGCAACCACAATCTGAGTCTGGACTTGAGAATTCGTGTGCTGAGGTGTTACATCTTTCCGGTGCTGTACTATGGTGCAGAGGCCTGGACTACCAATAGGCAATGTGAACGAAGACTTGAGGCCTTTGAGATGTGGGTTTACAGAAGGATGCACAAAATATCTTGGACAGAGAGAGTCACAAACATGGAAGTCCTAAGGAGGATGCAGAAGGGAATGGAAGTGATGATCGAAATCAAGAAGAGGAAGCTGGTGTACCTCGGCCATGTTTTGAGAGGTCCAAAATATGAAATCCTTCATCTTGTCATCCAGGGAAAGATTATGGGTAAACGATCGGTTGGAAGAAGAAAAACCTCCTGGCTACGGAACCTGCGAGAGTGGTTTAATTTGTCATCCATCGACCTATTTAGAGCTACAGTTTCCAAGGTCAGGATTGCCATGATGCTAGCACACCTTCATAATGGAGATGCTACATGAAGAAGAGAAGACTATTGCAGGAAAAATTTTGATTTTCCCTTAGGTTCTTCATTTTACACTGCCAAAACGTTGTAATCCATACATCCATATCGGTATTTAGAAGGTTTATGTAAATAGTAATTTTACTGTTGATTCATTTCAAGATGAATCTATCAATACAGGAACTTATAGTTGCTCAAATTGACAGTTTAGTAGAAAAAGTTGCTCATTTTTAATATGGTAATTTCAAGTCCATTTTTGATCAGGATGAAAATCCAAATAATGTACCTTACTACTTTATAAATTTGGAGTTACCCAACACTTTGCTGTCTAATTGAACCGTATTATGTTGTTTTGTTCGATAAGTATCACTGCTCATTATATTAGGTTGTTGTAGCATTAGTTGTTTTTACAAATGATTTCAAAATTAGCAGTCATGTGCAGTTAAAACATATGCTTAGTCACATATATTTTGTATAGATATGTTATATTTTATTTTTTGATGTGATATTTTAAAGTTATATGTTGCATTTATTTTTTTTCCACAGATTATGCGTTAAATAAACATTGGAAAAAATCTTTTTAATAAAGTACTTCTCTATAGTTTAGAAACTGGTAATTTTTAAAAAAGAGAAGTAAAATGAATTAGAATGATGTTCCTGGGACATACCAGAAGCTTATTGACAACATAATATTACACGGAGGAAGATTGCCATAATAAAATCCCCTAAGCATGTATTTTAAAACTAAGTTTCAACCAGACTTTGATGAGAGGTAAGAAAACTGTATTAAACCTTCAGCTTAGCAAGCAGCTTAACTGTACAAGTTGCAAGTTGCTAGTTGTACGAGTTGCAAGTTGCTAAACCACTCCAATTATACTCGCTGTATTTCCCTGGAAAAACATTTGTAATTTTTTAAACTACATAAATAACATCCGTTACTCACCATCTCAGCCCTAATTTGTTAATTCTAGGTAATTCAGGGTTGATTCAGTAAATTGTAAGGTCCTGCAGATTTCTAAGCTTTCCAGATCCTACTTTTGAATCTTTTCCTGTTTTCTTCCTTAACCTCTGAGATTCTTTACATTTGTAACGTATCGCGTTGAATTCTGTGCATGGGCCTACATGTTTTCCGAGGGCGACCTCTTTTTGTTCAATTTTCTGAATGGAATAGAAACCTCTTTGAGGTTATCTATCCGATTTTGTCAGATACACCTTTAAAAATGTTCCTGGTTCAAGCATTGTTCTTTGTCCTTCAAATAACACATTTTATTTAATTGTGTTTGAAACTTTTACTACCTTCTTCCACAGTCATTTCAACAAGAGAATAGAAACTCCAGAATGTTTTTATATAAACCATTATTCCATGAATATGATTAAAGTTTTTAATCTGTTTATTTTAACTTTTCATTGCAGTGGTTTTCTGTTACCTTCTACAACCACATTCTTCACCCTTTGTTGGCATCCATCAAGTTGCTTCATTCTCCTCGTCCCAGTGTAAGAAGGCATCCCAGGAGGGTAACTGTATCTTTGCCTGTACTTTTTTACAACTAAATTTTTGACCGTTTACCACTGAAAGAGATCTAAAATAAAATTTGCAGCTTGAAAACAACTCTGTGATGACAAAAAGCGAGTGGTTACTCTAAAATTAAAATTTTGTAGTTTTATTTTACTTCTCTTCGTACCATGAACCATCCAGCTTGTTAAATCATCAAATTTTTTTTATATTAGAAAGTTGCAAACAAAATAAATGACTCCCAGCATTGTAGAGATCTTCGCAAACATTGGTTTATTATAACCTGTACCCCAGAACTAGTTTTAGAATTTTCCTGCATTCTTTGAAAACGCGCCATCCATTTATTGCAATATCAACTAATTATCTGAATTACATTTCTGTCAAACTCTTTCCTTACATTAAAATTTTGAATTCTTCCCTCCCTCGTGCAAACTGTGACCCTTCGAAGAAAACACAACTTCACAGTTTCCAATTTTTTCTCTCTGTAAAGACCAAGTTTTGCTACCAAATAAAGAATCTGAGTTAACATTACGTTATAATCTAAAAGTATGTTTGTGAACCCTGTTTTACATACAATGTAGTTGCAACTGTTCTGCATATTCTCTGAAAACAATATATTTCTTGCAAACGTCAAGCTCTTCATCAACCCCAATTTAGTTAAAAAAATTGAATATTCTGACTTGCTTAATAAGACAGTTATTAATCACATATTGTATTTATAGGGTCCCTTCCTACCACAACCATCATTTTGGTTTTTGTGTTAAAAATGCACAGGTTTTATGAACTTCATAGATTCTAGAAAATAAAAATAGTTCTTTGAAGCTTCTCTCTCACTCGACTATTAAAACTAGATATTCAGCAAATAAACTGGTATTCATGGAAACATCACGGCTTGTGTCATTAGGGGATCAATAGGGGCCAAGAATGTGTAAATATATGATTTATTTTAACTAGCTATAAGGGAAAACGATGATAATTAATGCTACATAATTTTCTCTCATGATTTTATTTACATTTCTTGTAATTATAGAATTGTAAATTCCCATTGACCAATTTCGTTCTTTACCAACATCTTGTTTTTTCCCAATTTGCTCTATACATTTGTAGTTCTGCTCTCTGACGTTCCCTTTCTGCTATCTTCCGATCTCTGCTTGCTTTTAGCCAATCTCTTTCTAATCTCAGCCAATCTCTTTCTGCTTTCTGCCAATCTCTTTGTAATCTCTGCCAATCTCTTTCTGCTTTCTCCCAATCTCTTTCTGCTCTCAGCCAATCTCTCTTTGCTTTCTTCCAATATCTTTCTGCTCTCTCCTGATCCCTCTGTGCTCGTTCCTGTTCCTTAGCAAGACGTTGCCTATACATAAGTCTAGTTCCGTTGTAAGTAGTTACACCCCCGTAAAATGTTTGAGGAAATAATTTATCATTTAGAGCGATTTCATTTTCGGGAATTACGTAACAACTTTGTAACATAATTTTCACAGTTGCGTAATCTGAAAAACAAATTATTAGGCGAGATATTACTGATTTTACCAGACATATATAGGCCTCTCTGTAAGCTAATAGGGATCTCTGTAAGCTAATAGCTTACAGAGATACTAGTTTTAGTTGTAAGTTAATAGGTTACAGAGTGATTCATGAGGAATCTGCGGTACTACATGAGATTATTCCTTTCATCGAGACAATTAAAAAGTTCTCACAAACTTAGGTCCAAAAAAGCTTCATTAACGACTTATATGGATTTGTTGGTAATTACACAAAGTTTGTATCTTAAACCCTAAAAAGAATGGTTTCTGACACTGATATTTTTTGGTCCTGTTAGAAAATCTTCCGAGTATAGAGCCCAGGGATATAATAAATAAATATTTACTTATTCAAATTTTCTGATCAGAAACCATAAAATTTTACAAAACTTACTTTCATTCAAACACCTTTGATTTCAGTACGACTAAAATTTACTGGGGTTTCACAAATCGGGACGAGTTTAATGTTTCCGGACCTATTCTTATGAACTCACATAAACCAGTTGAATAAAATTTCTGTATTAAGCAAGCCAAATATGGTTTTAACAGTTTGAGAAACTTATTTAATAGCGGAGATCTCTGCTCAAATTAAATGAGTGCTAAATTGTTACGAATATTTTCTATTTTACAATGAAATGAAACTATGAACCTTGAAAATTAACCTTACAGATAAAAGAGATTTTTAGTAACGGAATAATACTGAGGAGTTTCATTTTTAAAGGAATGGGTTGTGAAAAGAAAGAAAAAATCAATACCATCTGGAGCCATATCAAAGCTATGTTATGCGATTATGTTTGGCTTTAACTATTAAATTACTTAACAAAATACGTGACACAGTGAACAAGGTATCAAGCACGAACGAACAAATTTTAGTTGAAAATGTGGAAATATAATTTAAATACAGTTGTTCGTGTTGTTTAGAGCAACAGTACCTAAAGTTCAGCTTTATTTTTTTTTGCCTACTTTTTTGTTGGCCTACTGAAGGATGTATTCATCGAAAAGCTTGATTTTAATTAGGTCCCAAATTAGAAGTTATTCGAAAAAATTATGAGTAAAATATGTTTCTTTCTATTCAAAATTGTAAGTAAATTTTTTAAAGAACCACACAGCATACAGAGCAAAAATTTTTACTGTTGCCTTAGTAAGTCATGATGGTACTCTGCGAATTTTCTTTCATAATTGTTCATTTGTGATATTGTATGAAATAAAATTTATTTTGTTTAAAACCATTTATGTTTGGTTTTGGAATTTGCGGTGAGTTTGTGAAACGTAACCCCAGTGAATAACAAAAGATTACAAAATACTGAAAAACTGTAAGTAATTGGAGAACCTTATAATGGTTTATATATAATCAACGGTCTACATGAGGTAAGGTGGTTTGTTTCCACCAAACTCCTATCAGTTTCTTTCTAAATTTCAAAAATCCTCTTCATATTAATCCGTGAAGAATTACCCCCATACTAAAATAGCAAGCCAGATATGAGAACTAAAATCTTAATTCTATATAATATAATGAATTTATATAATAAATTTCACGAATTTATATAATAAATTTCACTAACCTTCTTTTTAAACTGCGTCAACTTTTATCTTTACTTCTTTACACTTACACATGTTTCGGTGGATCCACCATCATCAGAGTAAATAACACAATTGAAACTAAAACTTTTATTCACTTATTTAAAATCTATAGAAGATGATACATCTTCAGTCATTTGTATAAACTGATTTAAAATTAATTTCTTTTTATTTATCCCTTCTCATATTTACTGTAGATAGCAGCATGGATCCACTGAAACACGTGTAAGTAAAGAAGTAAAGATAAAAGTTGACGCAGTTTAAAAAAAAGGTTAGTGAAATTTATTATAAAAATTCATTATATAAAATAGAATTAATTTCAAACGCAGGATGCATTAAAAAGATTTATATTAAAAATCTTAATGAACCATTATGAACAATTTTTATCAAGTAAAGTTGGTTTTCAAATGTTTTGATGATAATTATGTATAGGCTATATTACTATCTGTTTTATAATCATAGACACCCCAGTTTGAACCCTTACATCTCCAAAATATGAGTCGGATTTCAACATACTTTACATCAAAATTTAGCTCATTTTATTCTGCATTTACATATAATAGTCCTATATTTTTAATGTTGTTTGAAAATTGCCATATCGAGGTTGGAAGACAAAAGACCCGGTTTTTTGATACCGCAACAAATTTCAGGTGTGTAACTCGATAAATATTTGACCGGAAAGTTTGAAATTTTAACACAACATAGAGAATTATATTCTTATAGCATGTACGGAATTTTAAACTCATACTTTATTTAAATTTTGATTTATTAACAATATTCTGAACCCTTGCTATCTCGGTAACCGCTCGATCGCTTGGCATGGGCAAACTATCGTTTTATTCAGCACAAAAAACTTAGTACAGATATGTTAATAACATGAAATGTTGATTGGCCAATGTTGTGGTAGAATTTTTAGAATTTTGAAAAATAGATGGGTAATGCGGGGGTCGGGTGTTACTATCCATGTTGCTAGTTTGTGTACGTGATATCCTGTCGGAGTGTCTACCTGAATTGACAGACTGTATTGTCTATTCAAGTAGACAGTCAGATTCAGGCAACATGGGTAGTAGCGCCCACCCCCACATTACCCATTTATTTTCCAAAATTCTAAAAATTCTACCACAACATTGGCCAATCGATATTTCATGTTATTAACAAATCTGTACTAAGTTTTTTATGTTGAATAAAATGATAGTTTGCCCGTGCCGAATGATCTAGCGGTTACCAAGATAGTAAGAGCCCAGAATATTGTTATAAATAAAAATTTAATAACTGTAAATTTGAAATTTCGTACACACTGTAAGAATATCATTCTCTATGTTGTGTTAAAATTTCAAACTTTTGGGTCAGATATTTATAGAGTTACACTCCTTTAAACGCAAGAAATTTGTTGCGCTTTCAAAAAACCGGGTCTTTTTGTCTTCCAATCTCAATATGGCAATTTTTAAACAACATTAAAAATATAGGATTATTATAGGTAAACGCAGAATAAAATGAGCTAAATTTTGATGTAAAGTATGTTGAAATCAGACTCATAGTTTTGGAGAGGCAAGAGTTCAAACTCGGGTGTCTATGATTATAAAAACGATAGTAGATATACCAACTTACCGGGAATGGAATATTCTGTTTTAACTCCTTCAGAATCAGTTGTTAGAAAAACCAGTTTCCTTATAGGATTATCATCACCATCGTTGATTAAAATTTCAGTTGCGTAAATTTCAGATTCCGTACACACCTAAAACATAGAAACAAGTTTATAGGGGCAGTTTATCCGATTATTTTGTAATATTGATCCCCTGTAACCATAATATTTATGTCATACCACCCACATTTAGAGTCCATCTAAACTAAACCGCATTAACTCTGATTTGTTTCACTTTTAACAAAAATAACTCAAGGTTATCATAAACGCTAATGATTACACCTCGTGACCTGTTTCAACTTCAAACTCCAAAGTCTACTATTTCATGAGAGACTAGAATGCTCATTTTTCGAGGTCACCAATACATAGTTTTTCAGTTGGCTTGTAAGTTAACAACTGTTAGGGTGTTCCATCAATTGGCAACCGCAACAAATAACTATATACCACTCTTGCCTGTATTTTTGAGTAGTTGATACCACCCTCATGTTACCATCAAGCTTATGTCTAATATGCTCATGTCTTAATTTCTTTTGTGATTCAGAAGTGGTATCCTGCTAAAGGTTTTAACAATCTCATCTCAGCAGCCTCTATTTTTGATACCTGCTGAGCAGTCAGGGTCCAACACTCTGAACTATACAGAAAAACTAGTAGAACCAAGCAGGATATGATAAAAATTTTAAAACTGCCATCTTTCAAACTTTATCGATTAACATTTTCCTCTAAGTGTTTATTAGCCTTTCAAACTTTTCCAGTTTGATTTCCACATCTCGTGATTGTGCATAAGATACATCACATCCCAAGTAAACAAAGGAATAGGGCAATACACCTGTTCTAAGGTCTTATTATTCAAAACTATTTACTTCTATCCCTGAAACCCATCACTTTTGTCTTCCCAAAAGAAACCAGAAACTTATATTGCTCAGCAGTTATACCTCTGATAATTATCTCACACTTCGCCAAACAACACCAAATCAATAACAAAACACATGTAAGCACTGATGTATTTATTTGCAACAGTATGTTTATCGTCTTCATATAGAGCCAATTACATTTTAGGTACACTCTGGTCTCAAAAATTTAATTTTTCTTGTAAAATACAGTAAACCCCTACAATGGAAGATTGGCTACAAATATTCAGATTCCATATAAAAAATGGAATAAAAATGTTTTTGTGAAAAATTTTAATTACCCCTCTTTCCCCAGTTATCCACCATCATGTTTTTTTTTTTTAATTTATTGTCATATATTTTTGTAAATTGCCTCTAGAGACTCCCAACAAAGTATAGATCATGTCATGTATGTATTATTCTAATTACAAATTAACTGCTACGACTTGCTTACTTCAATAAGTCTCATTTTAATAATATTTCACCAATACTGGCCTACACAATTTTCTTCAGCACTCGCTTGGATATTTATTTATTTTGATTTATTTTAGAAAGGGATTCTTTAGCACTGTAAAATGTCTTATCGAACAAACATTTTATCAGATCTTTTCTAAATCAATGTAAATTAGAACTTTTTAAAAATTGTGGTAATTAATGAAGTATTTTTCCTTGCTTCTTCTTCTTCTTCAGGTGCCTTATTCTAGGAGAATATTTGCTATGTGAGTTTTATCTCGTGTCTGACGAAAAAGGGTAACCGAACTCTCAACATACTAATCCCAAAGATTCCGCAAGGATGTTCTACATCGACCTGCATCGCGCTTATCAAATTATCAGAATATCGATCAGTTGGAACTGTCATTTTGTTTAGTAATTACAATATGGTCGGTTCGTTGATGTAGGGGCATGGCTAGAAGTACCGATCAGGTCTGAAATTTTTTATCTGTACCTAAGAAAAAGTCTAGCGGATGTAGGCATCATCACTTAAAAACAAGAGAAAATAATAGGAGATTTTTCACAGTACATGTTTGTCCTCTTTTATGCACAGAATTTCAAAATAGATAGTCAGCCTAATAAAAATTAGCCAGTAAACAACTGACAATCTTAGCAATGATCTGTAAAAACATAAAAGCATTTTGAAAAATACAAATAATTTACCGTTTAAATGATAGAAAGATCGGTTGTATTTGTAGGTTTCATTTACATTAATAATACTTACGGTAGTGGCCGGACAATGAAAGAAAGAAGTTTGCATTGACTTTTTCTGCCCATACTTAGGACCAGTGTTTGATTCAAAGTCAAGTGTCAATTTTAATTGCACAAATTGTCGCCATTTAAATCTGAAAATATTAACGACATTAAACATGTAAGTGTGTACTGACAATATTTTTGATATCGTTATGTAATATAGTGTTTGTTTAGTTTTGCAAAGGTATTAAAGTGTTACTTACTCTATGCAAATATCATACTTGTAAATCTGGCTCCAAAGTACTTGCCCAGTTACCATGGAGTTGCCATTTTGCTCGATACCCCTGTTAAAAAAAACATTTTGCTTTAAAAAAAAATGTCAAAAACCTATTCAATATTTATTATTTTATCAATATAAGTATTATGATGTCTAAATGTGCAATTCAGCCTGTGATATACGTGATTCTAAATAATGGACTCCATTTGCAGGGCTAAATTTCCTGAATTAGGCTGCTCTTTGTTATGAGAATGATTGATGTAAAATTAGAAATATGTTTTTGTTTTACGTCTGACTTTTTTCCAATTACTGCTGATGCAGACGATATGAATGGTGATAGATGAAAATGAGTGATAAAAAAATGCCTGATCTGACCAGGAATCGAACTGGGGACTTCTTGAGTAGACGCCAGTTGCGCATTAGAAATTGAAAATAGTAAAGTTTAAAACATGTTTTGCTACATTTGGCACAGACAATCGCAAGTCGAAAATGCTGCAACGTCATTTGTATGTTCAATGGCTGCCTTACAACACTAGGTTCTTTGCATTCGTGAGTTTTGTAAAACTGAATCGGTAACAGCAGTGCAGTGTCTATTTCGTATTAGATTTAACATTGAATCTTCAATAAGAAAGAGCATTTGTCGTTGGAAAGAACAATTTGATCCAACAGGATATTCGTACAGGCGAAAAAATGCCAGTCGACCTTGTGTATCAAAAGTGAATGTTAGACGAGTTGAATGAGTTTGTGCGTAGCATACAAACGTCTACTCGTACAGCGAGCAGAGCTATTAAAAATAATTTATAATTATATTTCATAGGAATACCAGAACCAACTGTCTGGCGTGTGTTGAGGCGTAGTTTATTGCACAAGCCTTACCACTTACAGCTGGTACACGCTCTACTCGTTAAAGATAAACTGAATCGTGTTCAATATTGTGACTTTATGATACAAAACATGGAAGATGAAACTACTTTGTTGCGTTTGATATGCCTACATTCCACTCTGCTTTCAAGAACAAGTCCAATAAACTCATACTTATCATCCATCTATAAGTGGCCAAGGTAGGCAACCTTCATTCTTTGGTTATGTTGCTTAACCAAATAGTCCATATCCACACTTCTACTTTTGCACTTGCTTTTCAAAAAAATTATGAAGTTTTTTCGCAACAGATTTTCATGAACGCTGTATGTTATATAGACCTATAATTATAACATATATTTGCATAAAATCATCAAGATATGATTCAATTCAATTATTAAAAATAAGTTAACTCACTCCAATCTGTCCACCACTGCTATATCTTGAACGAAATGATGCCCCAATCTACAACAGAAAATAATCATAGTTTGTATACTGCCTACTTACTACAAAGCTCTTATGACTATCAGTCTGATTTCATTGTGTTGCTGACAATTCTTCTTGAATTGATCCTTGCATGTACAACTTACGAAAACTTAAGCACAAGATTTTAAATAAAATAAAAACCAATGTAAATAATTGAATCCTTGCTTAAATTAAAATTTAATCTCTCAAGTATTTTTTAAGACGGAAATCCAGAGCGGTTATCATCACCTGAATATTTTAAGTAATAACTTAATATTTATAATTCATGGAAAGATTAAAAATATTTTATGAAATTATATTACTTCTGCATTTCCTCAAATACGATGATCTGCCAGCCAAATTTTTATAAGGTCATCTGCAAGTAAAAAAAAACACTGCTAGTCTGTGCTACGGTGACCAAATCATCCTAAAGAGATCCGGGATACCGCAAATCTACCTGGAGGTCTGAAATCTGGGGCGCATGGAATCAAGACCTTTTTTGTTATTTTTGTGGTGTTTATTAATGTGAATTTTAAATGGTAGTGTATTTTTTTAAGCAACATTTAAGTTTGAGTTCATATGAAGAGTTGAAATGTGGTGTTTTTAAAACCTAATGAAAGAAATATGCAGCAATTCAGTATATTTTTACAGCTATTTTTACGGTATATTTGCACAGTTCAGTACATTGTCTCTTGATGAAGAAATCGTGCCGAATTCTAAAAGTCACTCAGTCAAAATATTTATAAAAGGAAAACCAATTAAGATTTGGCTTCAAACTTTAGTGTCTATGCAGTTATGATGGTTATTTGTATAGATTTATTCCATTCGGAGGTGCCACCAAGGAGAAACCTGAATACGGTCGAAGGACAAAAGTTTTTGTAAAGTTGTTAAAAATGTTGTACATAATCCTACTGAACATAATATTTTTTACTTATCTATTTAGTTTGTAAAAAGATAAAGGATTACTTTTCACTGGAACTGAAAGAAAAATAGACTTTCCTAATAAAAGTTCAAATGAAATATTAAAAATATGGACCAGGGTCATTTTGACTACGCATTTGACACATGAACAGAAACTACTGAAGTTCAACAGGATGATAATCTTGTAGCGATAGTTGCCAGTGACCAAACAGGCATTAACCTTTTATCAAACCCAAAAAGATACAGCCGCAAAGAAAAAAAAAAGAGTTGTTGGTCAGCCAGTAATGATGTACGTTTATGTACGAGGGCCATCCGGAAAGTAGTACCCGTTTCCGCCGCATGAGGCGCTGACGAGGCTAGCAGCCGCCGGTTAAGGTCAGATCGCTTCAGTGGCTTGTCTGCCTTCTCTGTTGCAAGTTCCGCGACGCTAGCATTGCCTGTCTTGTTCTGTGACCGTTCATAATGTTTAAAAAAATTGAGAACGCCGCCAGTTGTGAAGTGAGGGCTGTAATAAAAATTCTCAATGCAAGAAACGTTCGACCTTGTGATATTCATCGCCAATTAAAGGAAGTGTATGGAGACGATGTGATGGATGAGTCATCTGTTCGGCGCTGGTGTCGTAATTTTAACTTGGGGAGGGGGAACACACACGACGATGAGCGTTCAGGGAGACCATCTGTCATTACAGATCAACTGCTGAGGTCAGTAGACGAATTCGTGAGGCACGATCGGCGCGTTACAATTGATGACATCTGTGAACATTTCCCTAATGTTTCTCGCACAATTCTTCATGAAATTGTCAAAGACCATCTGCATTATTCAAAAATTTGCGCAAGGTGGGTCCCTCGCATGCTTACAGATGAGCACAAAACCAAGCGTATGGCTGCTGCATTAACATTTTTGGAACGTTATTCTGATGAAGCAGACGCGTTCTTGAATCGCATAGTTACTGGTGATGAAACGTGGGTTTGTTATGCTTCACCTGAGAGTAAACGACAGTCAATGGAGTGGCATCATCCTCATTCACCAAAGAAACCAAAAAAATTCAAGACTGTTCTGTCCACCAGGAAACTTATGGCAACCATTTTCTGGGATCGACGTGGTATACTGCTTATTGATTTTATGGCCCGTGGAGACACTATTAACGCTAATGCGTATTGTGAAACATTAAAGAAATTACAGCGGGCAATACAAAATCGACGGAGAGGTCTATTGTCTGATGGCGTCATTCTCCTCCATGACAATGCCAGGCCTCATGCAGCGGGGATAACACAACAACTTCTCCAGCAATTCAATTGGGAAATTTTCGACCATCCACCGTATAGCCCGGACTTGGCCCCTTCAGATTTTCATCTATTTACAAAACTCTTTACAAAACAAAAGAGTTTTTGGGGGGAAAATGATTTGACAGCGATGAAGAACTTAAAGAAGGTGTGACTACGTATTTCGATCGGCTGGCGGCGGAGGAATATGATGCTGGAATACAAAAACTCGTCACACGTTATGACAAATGCTTAAATTTGCTTGGAGATTATGTGGAGAAGTAGTTTAAGGTATGCTCTTTTCAATAAAAATGTTTACATTTGTTAATATTTACTTCTGTGTCTTTATTTCACAAACGGGTACTACTTTCCGGATGGCCCTCGTAAAATACACTGTGAAGTTGACTCTGATGACAATGGTATTGCGAATTATAGAATTTGAGTGCACAGTAAAAATTTGTGTAGCCATTGTTTATAAATGCTGTCGATTCTATGATAGTGAATTCATTAAAATATATAAACTTATAATAAGTCAATTGGATTTTCAATATTATTTGGTTCGACCAATGATAAATTCCAAGGAACCCAAGATTCCACGGACGATTGCTAAGACAGAAGAAACGAGTGAAGAAACAGTTCATTCACAAAAAATTCTAGCAAAGTCCATCCTTCAAAATATAGTGTGCAACAATATTCGTTTTTATAAAATTAGGCACATAATATCAGAATATGAGAAAAAGAATAAACAAAGATTTTGTAAACTTTGCTAAAGCCAAATAATATATTTATGTAAAAAATGTAAACTGCACTTGCAGTCAAAATATTTTCAAAAATATCACATAGAAAAACTATAATTAGTTTGCGTTTTTCTTAGTAAAACATTTGTATTCCAAAAATGTGATTGCATTTACAATTTGTGGTAGATTTAAAATTTAAAATGTATTGAAGTATGTTTAAGGCTATTTATTTTTCTTATCAACAAAACATTTTAGTTAATTTATTTATTTGTTTTTTTTTAAGTTAATAATAAAAAAATATTCAATTACAATAAATATAGCAATAATTTTTTTTTTTTTTTTTTTTTTTTTTTGCGCCCTGGAGACTCCAGGAGGAGGACATGTCGTCAGATGTAACACCTGAAATACATATAAGAAACACACTATGTATCACTACTATCAAGAAAGAAATTCTTGTACGCTATAAAAAGTTTCACCGACCAAGTAATTTTTTAAATTTTTTTTAAAGGAATTCAAATCCTCACAACACTTTAAAGATTGGGGTAATTTATTTATGAATTTTCTCCCTGCATAAGTAGGTTTTTGTTCAAACAATTTTGTGGAGTGATTAGCCACATAATAATCATTCCTGTTTCTCGTGTTATGATTGTGAACATTGAAATTCTGCATAAAATTATTTTGCCTAACATACATAATCACCTCAAAAATGTAGAGACAGGGAACTGTAAGCAATTTAAGCTCCTTAAATAGTGGCCTGCATGAGGTTAGCTGGTTAGCTCCCACCATACACCTAATAGCTTTCTTTTGAATTTTAAAAACCCTATTCATATTACCCATGCTAGAATTACCCCATACTAAAATACCATACCGGATATGAGACAGAATGAGGCCATGATAAGCTGCCATTAGTAATTTTTTATCATTTAATCTGGCGATTTGTTTTAGTGCAAATACCCCAGATGATATTTTACTACAAACTTGATTGATATAGAAGTCCCAAGACAAAGATCTATCTAGAGATACGCCCAGGAACTTCACTGTTTCTACATGCTCTAAACTATTATTATGAATAAATACATCCACTTCTCTACTTTCTTTAACGTTATGTTTATTTTTGAACTGCAAGTACTGACACTTTTTCCCATTAACTGTTAATAACATTTGATTCAAGAACTGCACTACGGACTCTATGTTAACATGTGTATTTACTTCAAGAGCATCTGCCAGTGAACTGTTACTGATTACTGAAGTATCATCAGCAAACAACAAAGCTCTGCCATTAGGTATGACTTCTGGTCACCTATTAATGTACAATAGAAACAGAATTGGACCTAAAACTGACCCCTGTGGAACGCCTGCTTTGACTTCAAGCTTTCCAGATACAACTTTTGTAAGTTTTCCTCTAACAACCCTAGTTAACTCCACACACTGTAATCTATTAATAAGGTAAGATTGAAACCATTTCAACTCTACATCCCTAACGCCTAATGACTCTAGTGTTTTCAATAAAATTTCATGATCAACACAATCGAAAGCTTTACTCAGATCCAGAAACACTGCCAATGCTTTCTCCCCGGCGTCCAATATATCAACTACTTGCTCCACAAGTGAAACAATTGCAGTTTTAGTTGATCTACCTTTTTGGAAACCATGCTGATCCTCTGAGATGATTAGGTTTTCAGTCAAGAAACTGATTAACTTAATAAATACTACCTTTTCAAAAATTTTACTGATTGTGTTTAAAATACTTATGGGTCTATAATTTTCAACTAACTGGCTATCTCCATTCTTAAATATAGGCAATATTTTAGCCTCCTTCAGTTTGTCTGGAAATACACCTGCTTCAAGAGAGAAGTTAATCAAATGAAGGAGAGGAGTAATTAAAAGATGTTTACATTCTTTAACAATTATACTAGAAATCCCATCTAACCCACATGTTTTCTTACTTTTCAAACTATCAATAACTGATTCTAATTCCTCCCTTGAAACTAGGCTAAATAAGAATTGATTAACTACCTTGTTACCTTTTGGATCATAACATCCCACTGTTTCCCTAATCTGTTGTTTAAGTTTTAAAGCTACTTCCTGGTAATATTTGTTAAAATAATTACAAATTTCTATACCATTCTCTATAAGTTCATTGTTTTTGTTAACAATATTAGGTATTATACATAATACAGGTATCAGGTATAATAGTTGTATTAGTTCAAAAGGTCAGAAGTCAGAACTAACGTTTGCTATACAACAGTAGGCCTATATTTTATTCTAATGAATATCTGGGACTCGTTTTGCCAAAAGTGCGTAAATGAACCATTTTTTCCTGCCATCTTATTTTTTAGAATTATGTATTTGAGTTCACATAATGTTATTTGACATAAAATAAATATAATTTTTTTTTTGCAAAAATAATGCTATATTTCCCCTTTGGCAAGGTATTAAAATGGGAATGTGAACTTTTTCTGCTTTGATGCTACTGAGTGGAATACAATTTAAATTGTTTCAAATTTACTTAAAGTCACCAGGTTGATTGCAATGTATTGAAACAACGATAGCCTAGAGTAGGCCTGATGATAACCTACAATATTCTTTTTGTAATTTTACCTAGTATCTCTTACGTTTTTGCGACTATTCCAGAGGTGTCGTCCATAATTCTGTAAAAAAACAAGAATAAGAAAGGTTATATAATAAGAAAGGTTTCTGAAATTTAAAAAAAAAATTGATTACAGAGAAGTTGAAAAGTTGCATCCCCCTAACTTTTTTTATTAATTATTAACATAATTAAATATGGTTTACAGTGACCGTATTTGTAGTGAGGGGCTACTTCGACAGTAAAGCGGTTTTCAATTTTTACTCTTGGTGGGTGGAAGGATGGTGGTGACTCAAAAGTTTCATATCGGACATAAGGTCATGTATTGTTCAGGTCGTCAGCTGAAAGGCTGGTTTGAACCTGTAGAGGTTTTACTATGTAAAACGAGGAGTGAGGTGGTTTACCAGTGCCTTCCTCATTGAGTGGAAAAGTATGCTTATCAGTATGCCAGGCCCTCTGAAAATCACATATTTTCCACTCTGCAAATGACACCTCCACGTCATTCACCACAGGGTCTGGCTGTAAAATGAAATTCATTACTTTCAGACGAGATAACTCTGATTAGTGTTTTTTATACATCTACCTCTTCTGTTCTTAAATGATTCAGTCATTTAGTTGGCTGACCATCTGATAAGAAACAGAACTATTTTTTTTAGCTCTGCAACTAACAGATTGAGTGAAAATAATTTAAGACTCCACCTGTCTGTTATGGACATCGTCATGTATATCTTATTTTTAAGATCCTGGTGAAACAAGAAATTAATATGTAACGAAAATAAAATTCTTACCGTCCAAAAACAACAATAAAGTGTATCGAAAATATAGAAAATTAGCATTATGAAGATAGAGACGTGGGAATCCTCTTAATAGATGAATACCCTACCTTAATAGCCAAAATGTTTCTTGTCGAGAACTAAGTTTCCCCAACCATTTCTGCTCCCCAGTCTTAAGAAATTCACTGCGCTTGAATTATCTACATTATTTATTTTTTTTTCCTACATTTTATTCAATTTTTTAACTTTCAGTATTGCAGAGAGCAGAAATAAACCAAAAACTTATTGGTTTTATACCGTTGAATCAGATTCAACCATTAGCAAAAGGGGCCATCATATGAAAATCTTTTATGGTAATATGATGGTCAGTTGTCACGTTAGTGTTACAATAAATTAAACTTATATCTTCAAAAAAAAAAGGAAAACAGCTATTTACATGCAATGATACCACTTACAATTCAAAATTTCCTTCAATGATATTTTTCGGGTAATATGAATTCATCTCTGGATTTCCGCTAGAACAAATTGAAAAACAATGAAATTACGTTAACAAAAGAATTAAGTAAAAATTAAAAAATTCATTTGTTAAAATGTCATGATCTTTGAATTTCATGTAAAATCTGACCTTTTGTTTATGTAGTAAAAATTTGTACGATAGGCTTTCCCATACTTGAGGATAAGGTTTATGTTTGAGTAAGATATATGTAAATATATGTACTATATTGAATGAAATAAAATTAACAAAAAAGTGAGTGTGAAACTGTACTGAACTCGGCTCTTCCTTCTATAACGCACATCTTTGTTAAGTCCAGTTAAGTTGGTCACCGCTTTACAACAACAAAGTATCTAACGGGTGATTCAAAAAGAGCGCCGGTTTTTAAACGGCTGGTAAATTTTTATTTATCGGTTGGCAACATTGTTAGACCTCATTTATTATTTCGGAGAACATTCCGATTGACGATTCAGTTGTAGTTTCTCTTGTTCGCAGTGTAGTACTCTCGCAGTCTGTGTCTAACCATGGAGAAGTTTACTATTGCACAACGAGTGTTAATCGTCAAAACATTTTACCAGAGTGGAGAGAGTTATGCGGCTACTGTCAGGCGACTTCGCGGTACTCTAGGACGTAATGAAGCACCGAATGAATCAACAGTTCGCAGGCTCATGAAAAAGTTTTTTGAGACGGGTTCAACAGTCGATTTTAAAAGTTCTGGACGTCGTCGTTCTGGCCGAACTGAGCAGAACGTTGCGTTGGTTCGTGACAGTGTGGCTGTTAGCCCAGCAAAATCAATACGTCGCCGTTCTCAACAATTGGGTTTACGATGTTCTTCTGTACGGAGAATTCTTCGGTACGATCTCCAATATCACCCGTATAAAATTCAGTTGACGCAACATTTGAAAGTGGCAGACCACCAGAAGAGACGACAGTTTGTTGACTGGGTATTGAGAAAACGGCAGGATGATGACACCTTCGCAAACAAAATCATTTTCAGTGATGAGGCGCACTTCCACTTAAACGGTTTTGTTAATAAACAGAACTGCCGTATGTGGGGTTTAGAAAACCCTCGCGTGGTTAATGACAGGGAAATGTATGCACAGCGAGTGACAGTTTGGTGCGGCTTTTGGTCGGGCGGTGTCATCGGCCCTTACTTTTTTGAAAATCAAGAAGACAAGCCATGACAGTAAATGGAGACCGATACCGTACAATGATTAGGGAGTTTTTGTGGCGTCATTTGGATGGAATGGACATTGACGAGTTGTGGTTTCAGCAGGATGGTGCCACCTGTCACGCTGCACGAGAAACTATGTTGTTGCTCCGTGAACGGTTCCAGGATCGCATCATTTCTCGTAATTCCGACCATCAATGGCCACCAAGGTCGTGTGACTTGACGCCTTGTGACTTTCATCTTTGGGGTCATCTGAAGTCATTGGTGTATGCCAATAAACCCCGAAACATCAATGACTTGAAGGAGGAAATTCGACGGGTTATCGGGCAAATGGAAGTCGAAACTTGTCCTGCAGTAATATCCAATTTCATGGACAGAGTTGATGCGTGCCAGCGCAGTAGAGGAGGACACATGCATGACATCATTTTTCATACATGAAATCGGAAGGTAAGATGAACTTGTTGATGTATTTATTTTCAGTTTTTCAATAAAATAAATCTCTTAATTTGATATATCAAAACCGGCGCTCTTTTTGAATCACCCTATATTTTGTAACATTCCAAACATAGGGTCATTGAATTCAACTTCTGTGCCACTGAATTTTTACCAAGGTATTTGTTGAGAATTGTAAGCTAATTGCTTTATATTGTCTAGTTTTAAGGCCATTTATATTGTTCTTTTCTCTTTTTATGCTCAATTATTGAACTGGGGCAGTCAACAACAGAAGTGATTGATTTGTATCATAATCTTCCTGAATTCCTCCTACATACCTTCATCTTGAAAGCTTCTGAACTATTCATGAAATGCATATTCAAAGTCCATGTTTCCACACCATATAGCAGAAAAGAGTGAATAAATAATAGTTCTTGACACACCTAGCCTCTGCCCATACAGACAGGTGGAGTGTCAAGTTATTTACACTCAAACTGTTAGTTGCAGGGCTAAAAAAAATAGTTCTCTTTCTTATCACATGGTCAGCCAATTACACGACTGAATCATTTAAGGACAGAAGAGGTGGTGTAAAAGAAACTAATCGGAGTTATCTCCTCTGAAAGTAATGAATTTCATTATACAGCCAGACCCTGTGGTGAATGAAGTTAAGTTGTCATTTGCAGAGTGGAAAATGTGCTTTACAGAGGGCTCGGCATGCTGATAAGCATTCTTTTCCACTTAGTGAGGAAGGCAAACAGTAAATCACCTCACTCCTCATTTTACTTAGTAAAACCTCTACAGGTTCAAACCAGCCTTTCAGCTGATGACCTAAACAACAACACCTAGCCTATATCATACAGGAAGTGAAATTGTGTTACAGGCAACCGATGCTTCATGTTAAGAAATAACAGAAAGTAACTTTTCACAGATACAAAAAGGTAGGGCGTATCACTGATTCTGTAAATTTTTCAGTATTAAATTACCAAATTTTATTTCAGTTTGTTCGGTTGATTTTAATTTCAGTAGAAAGAATTGAAAAAAACTACATCAATTTAAAATTTACACAGCTGACTTTTGTTTTGTTGATTTTTGACAAAAGATGTGTTTACAATATTATTAATTTATTGTGTTGGCTTAAGTAAAAAAATAATATCTTTAATTTAAAAACTCTTATTCAATATCAATGACAATTAATACTGGCATGTTTAAAATTGAAAATTATGTTTTTCTAGTTTACCTTTGAACTTGCTATTTTCACTTCTCCATGACCTATTCGAATTAGAAATTACTAAGACATCATTTGCGGTGATTTTAGATATACAATTTTCTTTTGACATGTTATTGCAAGGGTACAGCAGAACATAAATTTTATACATAACTTTTATAACTGTGTAACAAATATCCTATTATAAATCATAAAAGTATATAGAAATGTTATTTACCGTTACTAAGAGTCACAATACTAAATTTAGCCGTTCGGTTGTTTAAAAACTACACTATGTAAACAGTTTCAGTAAATGAATATTAAAGGAATATTTTTTTTTTAATTGGACATATTCCTGTAAATTGAGAGAATTTCGCTCACTTGGTTACGCTGGTTACACTGTTGATATGTTGTAAATGGTTGACTCTTCTATCATTGCTGCAATAAAACATATGTGTAACAGTTAACTCAATTACCAATATTATTTTTATTAACAGTACTTCAATATTGCAAAATATTTTAAAAATTATATGAATAATGAACAATAAATAATTGAATTGAAAAAAAATACAAAAAACACACACTATCGTACAATGGCAATTTTTTTTTAAATTAACAGTATATAATATAATATACCTACTGCCAGAAAATGTCATCTAGCTACATGATAGCAACATTTAAAAAATAACAAGAAAAAAAGATAGAAAACAAATTTTGATACCAGTCTTAGGGTATTATAGGTTAATTAAATACTAATTTAATTGAATTTTTGCTTCTTAGAATTTCTGATAATTTTAATGTACGTACGCATTCTTGTATTGACCTTATCTTTACTTTCACATTTTTCGAATCATGAACTTAGAAGTTCATGACTTAACACATTTTATAGGCTTCCTGCTTCGAGCTATTTTTGTAACTGCAATTATAACTATCCCACAAACCGGGAAATTGTTCGTCGGTTACAAAAACTTAATTATTAATTATATACTATGTAAGTTATTTATAATAACTTAATACAGTATCTTACTTTTTGTTCATTTTTACTTTTCTTGCACAGTATAAAATACAGCGAAGGAAGTTGGCTATTATTTTCCTGCCGATTTTTCGAAATCAAGTTTTCACCAGAAATACATGTTTTGAAGTTCCCTGAACCCCCAAAAAACATGTCTTTACCGAAAGGCCTTTGTCCGTGTTTGTTACAAAATATCTAAAAGAACCGAAAATCGTACAAAGTTGAAACTTGGAACTTAAGCAACTGCCATAAGAAAACTCGACACAAATATTTTCATCAGAATAGGTACTATGTAAACAATCGTGTGCTTTCTTATTCGACTTTTGATTCGACGTGCGATGTCGCATGCACTTAAAGACATAAAAAAACATAAATATTTTTGAACAATGCACTAAATTAAAGCCTGTTCTTTCCTGCAATGAATGGTTTGATTTAGATAGTTTTATTTAGAAATTAATCGGAGATAACTCCAGCAATTTACGCAAAAAAGTAGGCCTACTCAGTTTTTAGCCGGTTTTCCGTTAATGTGGTTTTTAAACGTCCGGCTCCGTCCAGGCTTTTCATAATAATCGGCGTTGAAAGTACGTTGAAAGAGTTTTTTCTATAATATGAATATTTTAAAAGTAATTAAATCTCATTTTCCGTTTTAACATGCCGGCCATTTTTTAAAAAAAGTGCTTTTTTGGCTCCACGTAAAGGTAGGGAAATGATTTTTGGACTGAACCATGCAGTTTCACAACAATATTATGTCAAGCAAAGCGTTTATTTTTTTAAAATAAAAAAATCGTTATATTATTCAAAATGAGTTACGGAATGAGTTACAGCAGGAAAAACACAGTAGCTTCTTTTTCAAAACGACTATACTCTGAGCGGATACCGCTATAGAGCTTAGTTTCCTCTCAAGAAGTTTAGAGACTAATAGAATTTTCTATTAACACCACATATCTATTTCTAATTACAAATGCAAAATAATATACATGGCACAATACCTACTGTTGTAAAATTGCATGGTTCAGTCCAAAAATCATTTCCCTCTCTTTGCGGGAAGCCAAAATACACGTTTTTTAAAAAAAGAATAGTCGACATTTTAAAAGGGAACATCAAACTTCTATTTTAATATGTTCATGTAGATGGAACTCTGATCTTCTACGTAGACCTACTTAAACGCCGTTCTTTTATCAAAAGCCTGGATGGAGTAACAGACGTTTAAAAACCACATTAAAGGAAAACCGGCTAAAATCTGAGTACTCTTTATGTATAAATTGCTGCATCTCCGATTAGTTCAAATTAAAATAATCTACGTTAAACCAATCAACGCAGGAAAGAACAGCCTTTAATTTGGTGTAGTGTTCAAAAATATTCGTTATGTTTTTTGAGATAAAGCCCTTCAAACGAGTACGGACAGATGAAACGGCATGCCTCTAAAAGCGCATGCTCCGGCCGCATTGGCGTAGTTGCTAACGTGCTCACCTCTCATCGTGCGGTCTTGGGTTCAAATCCCATTCAGGCATGGCATATTTTCATACGTTACAAAAAATCATTTCATCCTTCACCGTCTGCATTAGCAGTAATTGTAGAACAGTCGGACGTTCAACCAAAAAACAATAAATTTTTTTTAAAAATAAGCGCATGCGACGTCAAATAAAAAAGCGCACGAGTGTGGACATGCGTTACACGCATAAGCCACCTTCAGATTAAGTGCAATGTTGTGATTTGCTATCAGACAATATTGTACCATCAGCTGTTACTCTAAATACAAGACCAAATTTACATGTCTAATGTTTGTTTATAAAAAAAGACCACTATTTTTTTTTTAAATAATTGCTTTTGATGACCAAGTTGACACAAATCTAATTGAAAATTATTGTAATGTTATTAAACTGTAACATTTTGTTGTGTCTGTTGTTTATTAATGTTAATGCAGTTCAGGAACACAATGATTGGAAGCCAGTACCAGAGGGTAAATATCCATTCATAGTTCTTGTAGATGGACTAAAAAATTGTTTGGGGATGATCCTGGATTCAATGTATGTACTTGTACCAGCACATTGTGTTTACGACGCATACCAGCAAACACCTAAGAATTTAATATTTAATGTAAGTACCTACCTTAAATATATAAACAATATAAACTGATTACGTAACTGAGTTAATTGTAACCTTTTCACATATGCCACTGATCTTTAAACCCCTCATTGCTTGTAATTAAAAGCATGAAATTTATTATCAACACTTGGACACGGCAATATTTCTTCATCGATATCGAAGCAACTTCATTGGTGATCATAGTTTATTTGAGATTGAGAAATCATAAAACCAATTTTTACACTTTGATAAAAACTGAACTTTGGGACTTTGGCTCTTCTGTTAATTTTACTTCCAGAATGATCCCCGACAACATTGTCGAAAACACTTTCTAAATGGTAATTTTAATGTTTATGTTAAAAGAAACAACCACAGAGGAACATTCAAAGTCCAAACCTTCTAAATAACAATACTTTATAATCACTAATTATTATGTGCATTACAAATTGTCACATAAAATACTAATTTGCGCTTACACATAGTAACATACGAGGTCTGTCCAATAAATACGCGAACTGAGCCCATAAAAACTTTATTTTGAAAAATTTAGTCTACATCGATTTTGTCTCCTTCAAAGTACTCTCTATTCGTTGCTATGCACTTATTCCATCTTCTTTTCTATTGTTTAAAGCACCCTTGGAAGTCCTCGGCAGTGAGGCTTTTTAGTTTTCTCGTCGTTTCTTGCTTTATTGTGTCTAAATCTTCCCAGTGATGTCCCCTCATCGCATTTTTGC
The DNA here is from genome assembly GCA_035578175.1 of Catonia carolina. NCBI lineage: Eukaryota > Metazoa > Arthropoda > Insecta > Hemiptera > Achilidae > Catonia > Catonia carolina. The sequence goes on along the minus strand of JAQMRL010000001.1, from coordinate 304,310,422 downwards.
ATTTTTGGAATAGGAAAAAATCGCAATGGGTGAGATATGACGAATAAGAAGGATGATCAAGGATGGTGATTGAATTTTTTGTCAGAAACTGGCGAACAATAGAATATGCTGAATGAGCAGGTGCATTGTCGTGGTGAAGGATCCATCCATCGCCTTGACAAATGTTCGGTTAAAATACTGTCGGTAAGGACAAGGGATCGCACATGATCAATGTTGTCGTCAACACAGGTGGTTGAAGGTCGTCCCGGCCTTGCATCATCCGTGGCGTCTTGCCGGTCATCTTTAAGACGCTTAATCCACTTGAAAACTGATGTTTTCTTCAGAGCATTATCACCGTAAACAGCTGTCAACATTTCAATTTCCTTTATAACTTATACCGCACTTCACCAAAAACTTGATATTGATTCTCTGCTCCGTGATTTCGTCAGTTTCCATTTTCGACAAACAGTAAAAACAAGGACAACAGAAACTAACATAACGAGCACCATACGCACAGTTCGTTGATCCGCCAAGCACTGACGGCTTATTGGGAATCAGGCAACTAGCGCCGCCAGTGGGCGGGACTTAGACCGCGTCATGGGCGCTAGCTTGCACAAGTTCGCGTATTTAATGGACAGATCTCGCACACTTTAGAAATTCATAAATTGCCTGTCTTATCAGGGGCAACAGACTTGGCTACTAGTAAACACATAGCCTGTCCAACAATTATATGAGATTTTTTTAAATAATTTATTTTTTAAGGATTCTGTAATTATTGTTTATTTTAAACAAAAGTAGTTTGATATAGTGAAGGCACATTATGGTGTTTATAGATGGTGAAAGCTAGAAAAGAGAAACATAGACAAGAGTACAATGTGGCTGTTAAAGGGTATGTGTGAGGAAAGTAGAGGTTGTGTAAAAACAAGAGAGTGTCAATCAGAGTGATTTGCAGTAGACAGTGGTCTGAGACAGGGAGGTGTATTATTCCTTCCTTCTATTCATTATAATATGTACCATACGTCCTGGAATAGCCTGGACAGTCAGGGATTTCGGCATTTGTCCGGGGAAGTGTCCGAAGTTTTTGGATATCTGTGTAAAGGACCGGCAACCGGGAAAGAATGTCCGTTTTGGATATAATGGAGCCAACACGGCTCCCTTACAACTAAAACCTAACCCTTGGCTCAGGGGTGGAGGTGGTAAGGGGTTGTAAGGCAGGTTTTGGGTAAGGGATTTACAGAAAACTTAATTCAAAGATGTCTTGTGTGGACTTTTTGGAAGAGATTAAAACTTATAAGGTGTTCCTTGGAAAAGTACAATCATCTCAGAAATATTACACCCATCCAACTCTACGGTAAGAAAAAGAACCCAATAGTACAGATGTAATCGCAGAACCCTTTTTATGTAAATGTTTGTATGTTTTTGTGCCTACTTTTAGTTAACATTATTATTCTAAAAATAGTAATTTAGAAATTAATTTCTTAAAAATTAATTGTAAACCAATATATTATTTCAGTGGAGAAAAATGATTATAAATAAACAAAATAGTAATTAAAAAAATAATTACTTAAAAATTAATTGTAAACCAATGGTATATTATTTCAGTGGAGAAAAATGATTATAAATAAACAAAATATAAATTTTTATATTATTTACTTAAAAAACAGCCCCTTTCAAAATAATGTCAAGGATCGGGCCCTGAAATTATGGTAATCCTAATTATAACCATGAATTGAATACAAAAAAAACAAAGAAGAAACTAAATGAAAATATTGGTAGTCTATTCCTTGCAGATGATCTAGTTACATGGAGAAATACAGAAAAGTACATGGAGAAGGCACTGGAGTTATGATATAAAAGAGATTGTTAAGTATAGTTTGGAGTTCATTAAGGGAAAAAGTAACGTGCTAGGGCAGGAAAGATGTGAAGAGGGAAGGCAGGGAAATGGAATGAGGCTAAACTGTAAAATGCTGAAGAAAGTAAAGGAATTCATATATTTGGAGACTGTTCTCTCGTCAGATGGAAAATTAGAAAAGAAGTTAGTGCAAGTAAAGGCAAGTGGTTTCTTCTAAAGTGTAAGTAGCCTAATCCGGGATCAAGAATTTCCTATATGTTGTAAGAAAATAATGTAAAATGTACTCTTGTGCCAATTCTAATTTACACTGGAGAAACATGGCAGCAGATGATGGGAAGGCAGAAAATAGAATAGGCCTATATACGGCAGAAACAAAGTTGGTTCAGCAGAAAGTGATCTTCAAGAGGAAGTAAGAATGATGAGAAGTAGAATGAGAAATTATTTAGTTAGGGAACAAATTTGGGATGGACTACCTGACAAAGTGAATTGAATAGGCAAAGGTATGATGGTTTTGGTACCTCAGTAGGTTGGAATAAGGTAGGCTGCCTAAAAGGATTCTGTACTTGAAGGTGCAAGGAAAACAAACAGAGGGGAGAGCAAGAGTGAAGTGAACGGTTTCAGTTATGGATGAACTGAGAAAAAAGATGTGATGCAACAAAGCAATGGAGGAGAGATAGTTCAGCAATAGAGGTCCTGAGAATCTGTGTTGGGCCCAAATTGAGAAAACTTTAAAGAGGGTTAAAGTGGATGTTGATGATGATTTCTAGAGTAATTATGATTGATATTTTATAATTAATCACATTTAAAGACTTACCCTCTGTGGCCATATCAAAAAATATTATTTTTAGAATTGAGCAATGATTTAAAGACTGAGTTCTAGTTATCCACTGAATATGAGGGAATGAACTATAAGTACTATTTTAGAAGTTAAAATAAAAAATAGACTTCCAAAGCTTAATTCTTTTACTTATTTGTTTATTTATTCAATGTGCTGTTGACCCTTTCATTTATTAATACTGAACCAAAATTTATCATAAGACAGGATGTTCTGTCCAGAAGTTTGAGAAGCGAATTAGATAGCAGTTTCACCCTACATTTGAAAAAAATATTTACAAGTTGCAAAACATATGTAGACTTCTCTATCATCACAAAGAATAATATGCATTACACTCAGTCAGTTAAAATTTGGGGTATTTGATCACAAATTAATTTTTAATACTTTATGGTGTTCTATTAACGTATTCTTTATTATTTGCACGTTAAACAGTTCACACTTTAGTGACAAAAATGAAACAGACCACCTCTGTGGTGGCGTAGTAGTCAGCATACTGGGCTACAAAGGGGAAGGTCCTGTGGTTAATTGCGACTAGAGTTTGGAAACGATTACATATTCAAAACCACAGTTCTATAACGTAGTATTTACCAATATGTTAATGCCACTTATATACACTAAAAAAATAATTATATGACACAACATTATAAAGCCAAACCATCTTCTTTATCCCTTTTACTGGTCATACCCAATACAACTCCTCTCTACCTTTCTTTATCTTTGAACCATCTCTCCTGGCATCACATCTTTTCCTCAGTTCAGCCATACCTGAACCCGTCACTTTACTCTCGGTCTACCCCTTGGTCTTTTTCCCTCCATCTCCAAATTCAGCTGTCTGTTCTCCTCCATCCTACTGAAATCACAAACCGTCACAGCTTTGTATTTCCAATCCTTCTTAACAGGCTGTCCATTCCCAGTTATTCCCTAATTATATCATTTCACATTATATCTGTTCTTGTCTTCCCCAGCATATTCCTCTTAAACTACATTTCTGCTCCTTGAATTCTACTCTCTACCATCCTTTCACCTGTCTATGTCGCAGCTGCATAAGTCAAAATTGGCACAAAATAGCCATTACACATAACTTTTTTACAATTCACAGGAACTTCATGATTCTGCAAGACTGAGTCTTTAACTTCCTCCTGCACCTTACCATTTAGCCTTACTCCATGTACCTCCTCACATCTCTTCTGCACCAGCTTTTTACTTTTTTCTTCACTGAATTCCAAACCTCACTTAACAATCTCTATTTTCCAGAAATCCAATGTCCTTTCCACCTCCCCCTTTGTCTTTCCAGTTATAACCATATCATCTGCAAACAAGAAGCTACCAGTATTTTCCCTGGTCTTAGAGAGATTAATACCTCTGTAGTTTTCACACTTCATTATATTCCCCTTTTTAAATGTTGGAATGATGATATACATTTCTTCCAGTCTTTAGGAACTCTTTCCTCTTTCCATACAGCTCTAAAAATCTATACAGCCACTGCATCTCATATATCCCTGCTGCCAAAATTCTATAACTAATAGTATTTCATACTTTCTAACTTATACAACTGTTTATACTTTGTGTAAAGTTCAAAGTTTACAGCCCATAAAAACAAAGTTGACAAATATTTTTCAAGATAAATTTGTTGTCTAAGATATTAAATTTAAATTAAACAATAAGAATAAGAAACTTTACAAAGATTTATTTTTATTCCTAATTTGTGTAGGTTGCAATCTGTTCAATTCAGAATAAGCAACCCCATTGCCCAATGAGATGAGGATGATGTGTATACATGAGATGTAGTCTTGTACAGACCCAGGCCAACCATTCTTGAGAGAGTATGTTTTATTGAACCCTAAGCATCAACGAACAACGGTTACCACTGTCTAGTATTCAAATCGTATAGAAGTAACTACCTTTACTAGCATTTGAACCAGAAACCTTCGTCTCCGAAAATCAGCTGTTGAACAGCTGACTCGCGGTGACGACTTTACCTCTAGACAAACCTGATGGGTCTTTTACAAAGATTATTAGACTTTTAAATTGTATTAAATGTTATTGTAATATCGTCGTCGTCGTCTTCATGGATTAGGCTGTGCGTTAGCCTGTTCCGGCGTCCATCTCTTCCTCGGTCTACCAATACATCTTTTACCTGTCGGATTATGGATCAATGCATTTAATGGAAGGCGATCTTGGGACATTCTTAACACATGCTCTGACCACTTTTCTTTGTATGTCCTTATAGTGTTCAACAATGGTTGGGCACCGCATTCATTCCTTATTACTTCATTACGAATGCGATCCTCTCTTGTGCAGCCCTTAACTTGCCTTAGAAATCGCATTTCCGCTGACTGGATTCTTGATTCCTGTTTTCTCGTCAGCACCCATGCCTCACTTCCATAAGCCAAAGTTGGGATCGCCATTACTTTATAAAACTTTAGCAATGTGTTTTTCCTGGCTCTATTCTTGAGAGATCGACTTATTGCACCACATACCATGTTGAACCTAGTTACTTTTTGATGCACATCATGGTCATAATCATACGTAACATCGCATCCCAAGTATTTAAAATTAGCTACTTGCTCCAAACGCTTGCTTCCAATCACTATTTTAGACCTTGTAGGCCATTTTCCATGGAAAACCATAATTTTTGATTTGCCTGCAGAAATTTTCATATTAAAATGTTTGCCAATTATGAAGAGCTTATGCACTGCCATTTGCAGCTTGTCCTCGGATTCCTGTATAATCACAGTGTCGTCAGCAAATAATAAATAGTTCATAAAAGTATTGCGGGTAAGAGCGATACCCTTGTCTACTTCATGCTGCCACATAGACATAAGCTCGTTGACATATATATTAAATAAAGCAGGTGAAATTGGACAACCTTGTTTGACTCCTTTATTTGTAGCTATTTCATCTGTCAATTTTCCGGCTCCCACTGCTATTTTTATTGTTGTGTTCCCATATAAAGTTTTTATACTGTCTATCAAATGCAAGGGACATCCATTTCTCAACATTATGCTCCAAAGTAGCTCTCTATCGACATTATCAAATGCCTTCTCCCAGTCTACAAAGGCCATGTGTGTTTCACTATTATACTCTCTGCGTTTTTCTATTATCATTTTTAAAGTGAACACCGCATCAATACAGGATCTCCCTCTTCTGAAACCCATCTGGTTCTCCTGTAAAAGAGACTCTGTTATTGCCTGTAATCTTCTAGAGAGGATGAAAGCATATAATTTGTATGTTGTATCCAGAAGACTTATTCCTCTGTAGTTTCCTGGGTTTGACCGATCTCCTTTTTTGAAAATAGAGACCACTTTTGACACCATCCATTCTTGTGGCACTGTATGATTTTTCCAACAAATGTTAAATAAATGCAAGAGCCGTAAGTGCAGCACTAATCCTCCATATTTTAGTAGCTCCATATTCACACCGTTGAGTCCTGCTGCTTTTCGATTTTTAGAGGCTTTAATTGCAACTTGAAGCTCCATCATAGTGAGCTGGTATACTTGACAAGAGTGGCATTGTGTAGCATCTGTGTGTTTATCTCCGGCTGCGGAATCATACCATAAATTTTTATAGTGTTCTATCCATTCCCGTTCACCTACACAGCTTATATTTGCAAGTTCTCTATTTTCTTTCTGCATCATCTTCATAAACTTGTAGGCCAGTTCCTGTCTGCCATGGATATCTTCCTCAACAGTGGTTATATATCTTTCCCATGATTCCTGATGTGCCCTTCTTATAAGTTGCTTTGCTAAATTTCTGGCTCTGTTATAAGATGTTTTATTCTCTTCAGAAGGATCATTCAAATAGATTTTGTATAATCTCTGTTTTTCTTTCACAACTTTTTCTGTTTGCTCATTCCATATTCTTAAGCCCTTCTTCCTATAATTTTTCTTTCTTGTACCAAGGGCCTCCATGGCACTTATTTTAATTGCACTGGATATATTTTTCCAATCTATTTCAATATCATCCGAGGTAGGTACAGTCACAAGCCTGTTCATAAGTCCCTGTTGATAGAGGTACTTTATACTTTCATCTCTCAGTAGTGATACTTTGAAATCCTTGTCCTCTGACCTCTGGCTTGTATAACTGTTGGGCTTCTTTTTCCATCGATAATGCAGTTCTATCTTCCCCACTAGCAAAACGTTATCTGTGTACAGATCTATTCCTCTGAAAACTCGGACATCTCTTACATGAGCAGCCAATCTTTGATTTACAATGATGTAATCTATGATAGACCTGCAACCTCTTGCGCTCCATGTGAATTTATGTATATCCTTTTTGCGGAAGAATGTGTTGGTAACCTTCAGCTGATTGTAAGAAACAAAATCTCTCAACCTTTCTCCATTTCTTTTGAGTATATCTTCTCCAAAAGTTCCAATGCATTTGTGAACTGGATGGTTTCCAACTCTTCCATTCAGGTCCCCAAGCAGAAGCACATCATCATTCACATTTACCTTGTTAACTACTGTCTGTAATGTTTTGTAAAAATCCTCCGATTCCTTATTCTTCCCAGCCTCATTTGACTCTTCTGGTGCATAAGCTGCTATGATTGTGAAGTTACCTCTCTCATGTCTCATTCTAACAGTCATTAAACGTGCATTGATAAATGAATAGTCTCTTATTTTTGACTCCCATGACTTATCAATGAGAACAGCTACTCCTTTACTAGCTCTCTGAGTTCCATCCACTCCACTGTACAGCATTACATAATCCTCTACATAACAACTTCCAGTTAGTTTCTTTTTTGTTTCAGTGACAACCGCCACTTTTATGCTATTCTCCTTCAGCAAGTGCGCCAGTTCTATCTCTTTATTCATTATACCTCTAACATTCCAAGTTGCAATTTTCACCGTGTCCGCTATCCAATTTCTATATTTCTTTGGGTTTCCATTTTTTGTTATCCGTTTATTCCAGTCCTGATCCGAGGCTTTATTTAGACGCTTGCCAGTAATATATTAGTCCCCAGGCCGCGATACGAACGCTGCGCTGAGCAAGTTTGGTGGTGGGACCGCCACCTCTCTGCTTCCAAACCCACAGGATTTGTTCTTAGGGTTGACTCCCCCAGGTTCATCCGCCTCATCCACCGTTGGGAAGCTTTCCTCTTCCGCCATAGAGCCGTTGACCATGCCTCACTTGATCCGCGAGTGCTTATTTGACCTTCTGTCTTATTCGCACCTGTCCTGTATGTCTACAGGAACTTTCCCTATCAGCCATTGGGACGCGCCGTGTTGGGGTTGAGGCCCCCCATCCCAGTGTCTCACCCCCAGTTATGTCTCACTCTTACTCAGTTCAAAGTGAGACCCAGGAGCGAGCTGACTGGGCACGGTTTATTATTGTAATATACTATTTATAATTGTAATATATTTTTGGATGAACAAGTAGTAGGTCTACATTCAAACAGAATAGTTAAACTTCATTTTAGAAACTGATTTGGGCAGATATTAAACAATATTCATTTACAACAATAAAAAAAACAGTCTTTTATAGCTGAAACTATTTGAGTTTATTTTAAAAACTTAAGTATAGGGCTTCTATTATAAACGACTTTGTAGTTTGTTATAAATTTAGACTGTATCTTAAAATAATTTTGTACTTTTTATAATCTGAAGTGGACCATCCCCAATTTTAATTTGGATATGAATTTTCTAGAACAGCTGTTTTGTATCTTATTTGAAAAGTACCAAGAAAATATTAGCAATATCATTAACAACAACATGTTTTTAAACCAACTAGTAAAAGGAGTGGTGAAAATTTTCTAGAATCGAATGGGTAAAGTAATTAAACCACGGAAAAGACTTGTAAATGGTAAAATATTCTGTTTTAATGTCCAGTTTGTCTGTTGATATTTTCTTTTGTAGGTAACAGCTGGAATGGCAGTGATAAAAAAAAAGCCAGATATCAACTCTCCAATTCAACGTAGACATGTAATGGGTAGTTATGCACATGAAGAATATGCCGGAGGATTGATACACGACATCGCTTTTCTCACTGTAAGTATGTTATTTTCTTAAATATTAATTTATAGATCACAATTTACTCATTTTCTTCTTCAGGTCTCCTCTAAGAAGGTTCGGTACTTCTCAAACACTTTTGGAATTCAGTTCATACTCATCCTTTCAATATGCACTAACCACTAACATTTTTGTAATTTTGTTGACCCTTTTGTCTTTTGTCTGAAATGACCTACTACAGGACCTCAGGAAACCTCATATCTCCATACTTTCACTTCTACTCCTTGTAAAAACCATAGTGTTTTTGAAGCTAAAAAAAACATCAAATGATGATCAATATGTTAATATCACTTTTATTTTATTTTTATATATATATATTACTAGCCCATTGAAGTGGGCACTAGTTACGTAGTCAATTTTTTCCCTTTTGAGCTGGATTCCTTTGAGCTGCTTTCTTTGGGCATGAAATTCCTTCATTTTAGCACTAGAAGCCTGTGTTCTTTCTTCATCCAGGCCTGCCCAACTCTCTGCACCTTCGTAACCGGAAATTTAACAAAAAATTCTAATTTGTTTCTATAAAAGTCTTTATAGTCAATGTTTTCTCTTGAAGTGTTTAGTTTCTAGATCTGCTTTGATTTCTTTGATTCATTTTTCTCTTGTTTTTAGTTCCTCTTCGTATTTAATTAGTTTACACCTGTAGGTGTCATTATTTTTGTCACGCAATCTCTTAATATCTCTTAATGTCACTTATATAAGCTAAAAAAACTAATTACATGATACAACTTTATAAAGCCAAACCATCTTCTTTACTGTGTTAAAATTTGTTTTGTCAACCAGTTGTCATCCATTTTATTCAGGGGACCATAAAATTTTAGTCTTCATTTTCTAATCATTTATTTTTCTTGCACAGTTCTTTTCGAACATGTAATCTATATTGTTCGTTTGCTATCTTTGGAACCATTATCTTGCAAAAGGATCTTTCTCTCAAATTTCTCAGCTTCTCTCAGACCAGCCTTTTGGTCATTTTAAGGCACTCACTCGCATACCGGTACACAGGTTTTATCGTTGTATTATAATGTCTACTCTTGGGTTGCCTTGAGTTTATTTTTTGTTTGATGTCCAACTGTTTTGCAATTAATGCTGATACAGACAGTGAGAAGGATGATTAATGAAGATGAGTGAAGAAAAAATGCCAGACCTGACCCCTTGCAGAAGCCAGTTGCGTTAACCACTACACCAACAGGTCTGTCTTGAGAGTGGTTTCTTTTTAAACAAGGGGTGATTTCTTCAGAGTGCACCGGGCATCTTTCTTTGTCTGACGTTGTTCACTTCCTTTTCGCTGGTCGTAAGTTGTATTATCTCCCCGAGGTACTTGCACCGATGCCAATTCATCAGCAATATCAACCATGCTACTGCAGATTCCTTCCCAGGTTTCTATTTCCCTTTCTTGAAGTATTCTTTGAAATTTTGAATCGTTACACTTTAGATTTTTGGTAGCGATTCTAATAATTATTTTCTTTTGAGACAGTCTTTTTTGTTTAGTGGGAGAGGCTTCAATTTTATAAGGGTCATAGTGGTTCGAGTCAAGATTGGCACCTTTATGCATTTGTGCGTTCATATTTCCTTTGTTTTTTGTTATGTTAGGCCTATTCATAATTAATTACTAAATATGTTTTAAATACTTTATTGTATAATTTTATTTTGAAACTGAATCTAAACTGTCATGAAAATTTACATTATGAAATTTCAATTCAATCAAATAAGAATAACTAAAAACCATTAATTAAAACTCCTACTGTTTTACAGAAAGTTCAAAATAAGTAAGGCCTATAATATGTTTTTTGTGAAACATATTATGTTTTACAAAAAAATGTCTTAAAATTATTAAAACACTACGTAGGATATATTCAATACTTACAGAGTAACTTGGGAATCTGAAAATCCTTGAGTAAGTCAAAGTTAAATAAAACAAAGTTATTGGTACAGAAAATTAACAAGAAAATATGATTTATGATACAAACTTATAAAAAAAATTACGGCTCAAAATTCATCAATTCTCCCTTATTTACATCTTGTTAAAAAACTTAACACACATTTAAAATCTTAAAAATCATGGAATATCTAATAATTATAATCATAAAAATACGATAAAATATATGATTATAAGTAATCATAAAAATACAAGTAGTTCAGTCTAATACATCTTCAACTTCTACTTCTAGTGAACATGTTATGACAACCTCCTCTTAAAAGAGCGGCTTCAACTTCTGAGCTCTTCTTGCCTATATTTGGCAAGCTTTAACAGTTGACATGGTCAACCTGATTCTAAACTCAGGCATCGATTGACAATGACTTTTTTGTTGACATCCATGTAGTATCTCCATCATATATTTTAATTTTTTATTTTGATGTGATCTAAGATTTACTAATTTTTATTAAATTTTGCTACTGGTTAGAGAAGGTATTATTTTAGAAAGTACTTCTTTCCAGTCTTTTTTTGAACTGACTATTTCTAGCCGGATAAGTGTATTTATAAAGTAATTTAAAGTAATTAAATTATTTTAGGTAACTGTACCATTTTTGTTAAACAACAACTATGTGAAGCGAGGAAATCTAACAACAATTCATTTTCCAAAGAAAAAAGAAATAAATGATTGCACTGAACTTGCTTTCTTAGATCGAGGTTCACAAAAGGTATTACATGAAAGGACCACTTCGATTCAGTATGAAAAGTGTAGTTGCATTAAAGAGTGAGTAGCCATTTTTTTTTTGTTTTTGTAAAACTATGCATCAAGATGTAAATTGTTACGCCTCCCACAGATGATAGTCGGTAGTTGTTTCTGCAGTTTTATCCCTTATTCGAAAAGCCTCACAATATCGTGAATGAGTATCTATACATGTAAATAAATAAATGTTACCCCTTGGCATCCTACTCAAAGGTCCCAACTAGATCTATGGTTATAGTCTCGAAAGGATGTGTAACGGCTGAAAATTCACCCAACGGTGCATAATGTCGAGCACCCCTCTTTCTCAAATTACAAGATACACAGCTATTTACGTAATTAGTTACATCCTTTCTAAGGGTGTTCCAATAATACCTAGACAGTATTACATCAATAGTCTTATTGATGCCTCTATAACATGAGAACAGGCTGTAGTGATTAAGACGCAAAACTTCAGGCACGAGACATTCGAGGATCACTAATCATTCTCTTCCTTGAGATTTTTTGACTAATAACCCATCCTTAATACGGAAATTTTTTTGGTTACAATAACAACACTACTAGCCCATGGAGAATTCGATTTGCTTATCACCCCCATATAGAGTAAATTCCTGTATCTGTCTATGTATCTCTGGCTTTAATGCTTTGGGTATCCTATATACAGGATTTTTAATTGGCTTGGCATCCCCTGTATTAATATTATGTCTTACATCTAAATTACATCCCAATTTTGAATTGCTATTAAAAAATAAATCTTTATATATCCGCAAAAAGTTAGACACTTGCAATTTTTCTGTATTTCCTAAATGGCGGGTTTTTGTATTAATAATATTTCCAATATCTTTGGATATAGGTAGTTCAAAATCAAATTGATCTTCCCCACTAACTCCTTCTAAACTCATCATACCCTCACGACTTACCCCCAAAACTAGTGTGCGTGGTCATGACTTCACTCCCACTAGTCAACTCAAACTCAGTGAGTGCTTTACCTATACGAACGTTCTTACTATTTCTCATATCCTCATTTTTTCTATTATTACAAAAAAACAATAATCACATAGGGACTCTTACCCTTCTCAAATATGACTTTACTTATTGTCTCCTTTATATTAATTCCCGAAGGAAGCTCATTCTTCCTTGAGGCCACAAAATATATCACATGTGGTACCACATTAATTCCCGGGGTTACACAAATACAGCCTATGGTTTCTACAACACTGTTAGCCGGCAAGTACGTCTGCACAGCATATAAATAATAAGGATTCTTTTGGTCATCTTCAAGGTTATTTAAAACCCTCCCTTAGTCCGGAAAAAGGGGTTGATCAATCCCGCAAATGGATTCTCAAGGGATAGAACCTCATTCTCTATGAAAATTATTCGCTCGCGAGCATTAACAACCATAGCCAAAGACTAAATTATGTCCTTTTCTAGGACACCATCTAAATTCACATGTAAGTCGTCGAATTACTTAATTAATTATTTATTGTTTTCCCAATATTTTTAAGGAATCCCCTGTGATTGAACATATTTCTACACTAATTGGTTGGATAGCAACTTTACTCATCCCCTTTTTAATTAAAGATACACTCGCACCCGTATCTACAAGAAATAGGCAAGTCTTATTACCCAAATAACATCCTAAAACCAAATCGTTATTATCTCTAATCATATATAATGTCTGCCAGCCTCCTTTAATTGTTCTGATTTATCCGGGATGGGGTTGAGGTCTGTCCCACCCGGGTTATCGAGTTTAAATTACTGCGACAGTCACGAGCAATATGGCCTGGCTTGTTACATTTAAAACAAATTACAGGACTTCTGTTCTCCCTTTGAAGGTTATTATTATTACTGCTTTGATTATTACGGTTAAGACTATTATCAGTACTTGTGTTTCTTTTATTAAAGTTAAAATTCCTTCCTGTGTTATATATGTTACGCTTATATGTGCCATTATCACAAACACGGTTAAATCTATTAGCGGTTTGATAAGTATTATTGTTATACTGGTTCCGGTTTTCATTAAACATTCATGATCTACCATAATTATTACTTTGATTGCGTCGGTTATTATTATTATTATTATTATTATTAATGTTTCTATTCAGATTAGTTCGACACTGTGCAGCTCTTTAACCTTCCTTATCACACCTATAACATTTAACCTGGTTATTCTGCCTTAAAGCAAAAGCTGTATGATTTCCAGAAATACTGGAGTTTCCCCTCACCACACTATCTATTGTCACAGCTAAACTGACAGCTTGTTCGAAGGTTTGTGGTAACTTGTACCTTACTTGATTACCCACCTCGCCACGTAAGCCAGCCAAAAAGGCAGCCAACATACACCGTGTAGCCTCGGTATTAATAATTTCCTGATGAGCAGGATTATCTACCAATTGGAATGTCTGGTTTCCTAATTTCCGTAAACGATCTGCAAAACCTTCAGGGGTCTCACCCTTATTTTGGACAGCATTTTGTAATTTATTAAAGTAAAACTGATCGATTTCTTTAGGAGAAAATCTTTCAATGATAACCTGTTTAGCAACATTATATTCAATATCATCCAACCTAAGTTGAGGACGACTATTCACGAATAACAGGGCTGCCCCCTTTAACTTAGGACGCAGTATGCGTACGTACCTTATCTACATCGGTTCAATTCCCTAAGGCAGATCCAGTTTCCAGTTGGCGGAAGAATTCACCAACGGACATGCCTGCATCACTATCACCCTTGAAGGTGTCTATCAAGGGCATGGTTGACATGTCTTTAGTATTATGCATAGGGATCATACGTGATAAATATTGTTCAGCCAACCTTTGTATTATTCTTCCGCGGAAGGTTTTTCTGAAGTACTTTCCTCCTCCATTTTTTTTTTTTTTTTAATTAAAAGGTAGTTTAAGAATGAATTAAATAATTTAAAATAATTAATGATCAAAACAAAACAATTTTAGCTCTCAAAATTAAATTCAATCCGAGTAACTGGAACACGATTATTTCGGGTTCTGATGTGTAAGTACTCTGCAGTACCATTAATCTGTTTTTCTATTATTCGTTCAGGCATGCTTTTAATTAATATTTCACACCTGTCTAAAACTAGGTTTGGTTCTATAATATGAATGTAAATTACAGGTTCAGACATTGGTTTCTTTTTGGTAATTCTGGTTTCTTAGGTATCTCAGGTAAGCACAAAGGTACAAATCGTTGGTTCTTTCTGACTATAGAAGTAGGTGTCCCTGAATTAGTTGCTTCTGAATATAGCTCTTTAATTTGTGTTCTACTATCCGGTTTTAAATGTTCATAAAATACCGGGTGAGCATAAAGTCTTACCCTGATTATAAAAATTTATTGCAGAATAACTGTTTGACATAATAATTTAAATTTGATGCTGTTACATAGGTTAGTGTTAATAGTTTTTTTTAAGATTACTTACATTAGTAAACTTCAACGTGTGCCCCCTTGGTAGCTCGGAGAATGTCGAAGCGGTATTCCAGTTCCCGCCAGGTGTTTTGTAACATGTGTTCTGTCACAGTACCCACAGCAGCTTGTATCCTAGCCTTCAGTTCGTCAACGTCAGCAACTGGTGTGGCGAAGACTCTATCCTTGATATAGCCCCAGAAAAAAAAGTCAAGGGGAGTAATGTCTGGAGAGCGGGGTGGCCAGGGTGTTGGACCTTCCCTTCCAATCCACCGATCCGGAAATGTTTCATCACGGAAAACACCATTAACGCTAACATTTACTTAGATGTTTTGCAGCAGTTCATTGCACCACAGTTAGAAGAATATCAACCATGGATAATTTTCCAGCAAAATGGGGCACCGCCCCACTGGGCTTTGATAGTGCGTAATTTTCTGGATGAAACATTTCCGGATCGGTGGATTGGAAGGGAAGGTCCAACACCCTGGCCACCCCGCTCTCCAGACGTTACTCCCCTTGACTTTTTTTTCTGGGGCTATATCAAGGATAGAGTCTTCGCCACACCAGTTGCTGACGTTTACGAACTGAAGGCTAGGATACAAGCTGCTGTGGGTACTGTGGCAGAACACATGTTACAAAACACCTGGCGGGAACTGGAATACCGCTTCGACATTCTCCGAGCTACCAAGGGGGCACACGTTGAAGTTTACTAATGTAAGTAATCTTAAAAAAAACTATTAACACTAACCTATGTAACAGCATCAAATTTAAATTATTATGTCAAACAGTTATTCTGCAATAAATTTTTATAATCAGGGCAAGACTTTATGCTCACCCGGTACTTTAATAGGCCCTCCTTTAGAATTAACAACCATGCAGTATTCTGTTTTAAGATCTGCTAATGGCTTACTTAGTACTGGCACGTCAGGCGGATTTGAAATATCCCTAGATTTTTTTAGAACCCGTTAAACTATTAACTCGTATCTTCTTCTTCTTGTGGTTCCTATCCGTTCCGGATGTTGGCAACCATTCTGGCTATGATGACTCTGTTGACTGCTGTCCTGAACAATTGAGCTGTATTCACGGAGAACCAAGTCCTTAGGTTCTGGATCCACGATATTCTCCTTCTTCCAGGACCTCTTCTGCCACATATCTTTCCGTGAATTATGAGCTGCAATATTTTATATCTGTTGTTATTTCTCATAATGTGTCCCAGGTATTGGAGTTTCCTTACTTTTATGGCATTGAGAATTTCTTTTTCTTTTCCTATTCTTCCCAGAATCTCATAATTCGTGACATTGTCCACTCAAGATACTCTCAAAATTCTTCGATATAGCCACATTTCGAATGCCTCTACTTTTCGTTCCATTGAAACTGTCAATGTCCATGATTCAGCTCCATACAAAAGAACAGGGAACACATAGCATTTGAGAAATCTCATTTTTGATTCCATTGTCAAATAGTGGCTTTTAAACAAGGAGCTCATTTTGATAAATACAGCTCTAGCCTTTTCTATACAGATCTTAATCTCCTGTGAACAATCCCACCGGCTATTCAGAGCAGTACCAAGGTATGTATACCTATCCACAAGTTCAACATTCTGTCCATTTAATAAAAGATGACATCTGGGGACTTCATTTTTACTTATGACCATCAATTTCGTTTTACCAATGTTGATATCCAGACCCTGCCTTTCACTACACTCTGACACTCTATCCAACAGAATTTGAAAATCCTCCAAACTTTCTGCAAAAATTACTGTGTCATCAGCATATCTCACATTGTTTAGTCTCTCTCCATTCACAGAAATACCCATTTTGATATTTCCCAAGGCTTCACTGAAGATGTGCTCAGAATAAATGTTAAACAGCAATGGAGACAGCACACAGCCCTGTCGGACTCCTCTTAAAATTTTTATGTTGTCTATATTATCATCTTCCAGTTTCACAGATGCTGACTGATTCCAGTATAAGTTGATTATGATTCTTAAATCTTTATCATCGATCCCACAATTCTTCAAAATTTCTATCAACTTCTGATGTTGGACTCTATCAAATGCCTTTTGATAGTCCACAAAACATGCATATACATCCTTGTTCACATCTCTGCATCTTTGGAACAACATTTGGATAGAGAATAAAGCCTCCCTTGTTCCAACTGAGTTTCTAAACCCGAATTGTGTATCAGACAAGTGTTCTTCACAGAGTTTATAAATCCTTTTGTGGATTATTTTCAGAAATACTTTCAAGAGATGGCTCATGAGACTTATTGTCCTGTATTCACCACACTTTTTAGCCCCTGCTTTTTTAGGCAAGAGAATAAACTCTGACTTCAGCCATTTTCCTGGAATATTTCCATTGTCATACACCCGATTAAACAAAGATGTTAGCCATGTTATATTTTCTTCATCAAGAAGCTTCAGGAATTCCGATTCAATAGCCTACTATCTGGGCCCGATGCTTTACCGACCTTGATGTTTTTTATTGCATCTTCAACTTCATCAATCAAAATTTTTGGTCCTGTTTCACAATTTATATTGGGAGGTTCCATTCTGTTGTCATTGAATAACTTTTCTATATGATTTTTCCAAGTACACTTGATTCTATCTTTGTCAACAATAATTATTCCATTTTCATCCACCAGTCTGTTCACAGGTCTCCTCCTATTTCTGCCAGTAAAGTCATTGATTTTATGAAAAAATAATAATTAAATAATAATAATATAAAATAATATTAAATAATAATAATTAACTCATATGGGTTTCCTTATTTGTTCCACTGGTTCCCTATCCCCTATGATTCTGTGAAGCGTAAAGAAAATAGGTAAACGTGGTGTACCGTAAAATGGGGTGAATAGGAACAGTTTTCAAATTTACATGAAGTTTAACAGTAGTAATCATTTTCCCAAGATAATGAATTATTGGTAAAAACTTGGGTCTTACCTTTTTGTTTCAATACCTAATGATGAAAAATTTGTAAAATGATTATTGCATTCAAAAAAAATTTTTTTAATGGTGTTCCCATTCACCCCACAGAGAGGGGTGAATAGGAACACCTGTTAAAATGTTCAACTGTTCCCATTCCTACATGTGTAGTATCAATGGGAACAAGTAATAAGAGTGACAGATGACTTAGTACTCAAATATATTTTGTTCAAAACAAAAAATATCGAATTAAAAAAGATTTTTTAATAAGAAAAACAGGATTGTACAAAAATAACTGAAAAGATTTAATACAAACTAAGTATAACTAAGAAAAAATAATAAAAAAACTAATAAGAAACTATTACAGTGTATTATAAGAAAAATAAAATAATTAATACAAAAATTAAAAGATTTAATACATACACAAAACTTCAAATATTTAATAGTACAATAATAAATCACTTAAATCATTCTTAAAGCTAACCATGTCTTTAAAACGAGACGAAGTGTTGGTACCAGTATTATCTTTAGGTTGCAGTTTTTTGACAATATCTTCATTGTTTAAAAATGCCTCTTCCTCTGTTTGAAAAAATTTCCACGTTTTAGGGGTCTTTTTTAAAAATACTCCGACATAGCCATTGTCTTGTGGATATGATATTTTGCACACATACAGTCTGCAAGAATGCTTTGTTTTTCCAAACACCTTAACTATCACATAGTCTCCTGGATGATAGCAAGTATCATATGCACTGGTTTCAGGGTTCTCAGGATTTATTACATTGACTTCATCTTCAGAAGTAGAAAACACAAAATCAATATCACTATCTTGAACCGTGTAGTCCGAGTCATCTGACGACAATGATTCCATAATGACCCTGGTTTTCTTCTTGGACAGTCTTTTTCTTTGTGTAGAGATCTGCTCGTGTTTTGCATCTGAGGTTGCATTCCCTGACTTTCCTGCTTTAGGGACATCTATCGGAGTCTCATCTTCGTCGAAGTCCTTTACTTCAACACTCTTTCCAGGTGTAACAGCAACTTTAGTCCTCTTTCTCTTGGGTTTGGGAGTGTCATACTGTCTCATGGATTGCAACAGCTCTTTGAATGTCTCGTCTATTGCTTCTACACCTACTGATGTTGGTGTAGAGTTTCCTGACAGACATTTATTGTGGCTGGTGGTACAGCAATCAGTTCTAGGCAACATCTCAAGAACTTTTGTGCGACATAAGGGCACAATGCCACACTTTTTAAACCCAGACCGCATATTATCTTCTTTGAGGGTCTCCCAGAGCTTTTTTAGTAGCGCTGGAAACTTGTCCTTGGGTACAGCTGCTTCACCTCTTCCAGGTCCTTTTTTCCATTCTTCCAGTATCTGACGCCATGCCATTTTCATTGGTCTAAAAAATGCCACATCAAGTGGTTGAGTAAGGTGGGTGGAATTGGCTGGTAGGAATATGAATTTGATGTTTTTTTGATGGCATAATCTTATCAAATCTACTGAAAGATGAGAGGCTAAATTATCCCCAATCAAAAATTTTGGTCTATCACCTTCAACCTTATTAAAAAAAGGAATAGCAATTGACTCCACCCAGTCACAAAAACAGAAACTGTCAAACCATCCAGACTTAGTCCTGTTGTATCTAGAATTTTTTGGGCCTCCTTCTCTCCCGCTGTCGTATAAGTGCTGTGCTTTGTAGACGACATATGGCGGCAATATTTTGCCTTCTCCGGTCCCAGCAAACATCACAGATGTAGATGCCTTCGATGAGTTTATAACTCTTTCAGGGTATTTACAACCCCTTCTGAAAATCAGTTTACGTTTTCCTGGGTCGTCACTCAGATTTGTTTCATCATAATTTATTATGTGACTGGGAGGAACATCCTTCAGCTCTTTTTCAAGCTCATCAAAGAAACCATTTATAATTTCATAAGATACTGCTGCCCGCGCCCTTTTGATGTTCTGACACATTCGAGTTGACAAAATATCTTTATGACGTTTCAAAAATGAATATACAAAATCACGACCAGGTGTATTGTTTTTAAATTTAGGTATACATCTTCCTTGTCGCTCAAGAAAGTCTTTCACCAACAACCTTAATGTCAATGAGTCGATGGGGTACCCCCATTCACTACATATTTTAAGTCTATCAACCAACACAGCTTCTTCGTTTTCAGTCAGCGATGTCTGCCCACCTTTTTTCTTTACTTGATCTCCTTTTTTAAAATGTCTGTGTAATACAGTGGTAGGAATTTTGTATTTTGTAGAACATTTTCTAAAACTAAGACCATTCCTAATTTCCTCAATAGCGTTATTGAGAAGGTTGGGTGAATAATTATATTTACTACGACTAGTACTACTCACACTCTGATATATTCGAGGCATTGTATCGCCACGTAGTCATAAACACCTGTAACAAACACATTAGGTAAATGTAGTGTTATATTTCAAGTTATTCGGTGATGAAAATATTACTGTATGAACACAGTTGATGTGAAAAACCATTTGTGGGGTGAATAGGAACACAAAAAAGAGGCGTTCCTATTCACCCCACAAATTTCAATGTTGGTACATCACTACAAAAAAAATTCCATACATATAGAGGTTATGTTAAAAAAGTGAAACTGATGGGAAATATCATTTTATAGAGCTATATTTAAGGAAAAAACAGTAACTCCAATTACATTAAAAAAAGTGATTTGTACTTACAGCAGAAGTTTCTGAGGTGATGAAATCAGCTGATTTCCAACAATGATGTTTGCACATGGGCAACAAAGTAGACAATGATGCCAACAGCATAATGAAAAATTTCCCAACTTATAATCATGTTGACCAACTGTCAAAAATGAAAAATACCTGAAATTCAATCTTACTTATTTTATAACTTTTTTTTTTGTAACAATGAAGTTTCGTTCCCATTCACACTACTGTTCCTATTCACCCCATTTTACGGTACATATAATTATAGAAGGACGATTTTCCTTTCCTTTTAGCTTGATAAGCATTAAATAGTTCTGGATTCAAAGGCACCAAATGAGGTATTTCTGCATTAAGTTCACTAGGACCCGCTTTCATTCCTTCCAAAAAAAAATTCCAAAAATAGAGCGATAAGTTTTAGGTAGGCATACGGCCATACAAAAATTAACGGGTCCTTTCGACTGCGCCAAAATGTCGTGCCGGGTCGTAAGGTATCTGATTAATAAGAACCCAGATTTGATAATAGAATCAATACGTAAATCTTTAATAAGTACCTACCTATTAATAAATCTTTTAATAAGCGTTAGTGATAAATCCATTCTAAAACTGACTACCCCTAGGCTGGACTGTTTCAAATTTCCAAAAAGTTTATGCATTTATAAATTTAATTTAATAGCAATGATATAATAATTATATCATTGCTATTGCTAATTTTAAAATGACACAATACTTAGGGGACTTAGTAGAATTATTCTACTAAGTCCCCTAAGTATTGTGTCATTTTAAAATTGGTGACACTCGCCCATTAATACGCTCAGTAGAGCTAAAGATGACCTGTCTCTTCCAAACATGGTGACTAGCTTCTTCATTACTCGGAGTAGTCTTCTGGCGTCTTGTTGATAAGTGGCCGTGTGTTGACCGGTGAAGAGGTTCTTTATGTTTATATAGTAATCTCTCAATAGAGAAAATTATGTCTTTTTAATAAATGTGATAATAAGGTGCTAACCCTTACAATTAAAACCAATTATTTAAAAGATTAGCCTACGTATTTTTATCAGGTGATAACCTATATTGGTCAGTGAACGGATTTGAAAAATAATTTAATTAATATTCAAAACTAGGTATCTTAACATGTGGTTGATAAGGTTAATTTGAATGGAATAATTAGTTTTTATCAATGATAGCAATATCCTTTTAATTTATGAAGGTGAATTCAAGTTTAATATAATTTAATAAATTTATATATTATATTTAATAATTTTATAATTATTGAACAATGCAATGTTTTGTAAAACTTTTGTAAACCCCGTTTTACCTCAGTGCTTTTCGTAGGACCTGGCATGCTGATAAGCATACTCTTTCAACTCAGCGAGGAAGGCTATAGTAAATCACCTCACTCTTTGTTTTTACTTAGTAAAACCTCTAGAGGTTCAAACCAGTCTTTCGGCTGTTGACCTATACAACAACAACAACAAATATTCGGTACTCTCAAAGTTTATATTTAACCTGTATATTGTGTGCTCTTCCTCCAATATCTGCACCATAAAACTCAGATCTTTGTCATCTTGGGCTATCGCTATTTGATCACCAAAAGTGAGTGTATACAGGTAATTGTCTTGTATTAGAATAGGCCTACCCATTTCCTCACATTTCCTTTTTAAAATTAGCTTACAACGTAGTTGACATTTAGTTTCTCAAATCTTCAATGAAAAGCCAAAAAATAATGAAGATAACGTTATGCATAGGGAGCCCAAGAGTACACAGTGAACAGGTGCTGTGTACTCTTGACCTTCTGAATATGTTTTCACTGAATTGTTGATAGTACGTATTATCACACAAGAAACGAAGACGTACAATGAGACACTTTGTTGCAAACGAAATGTACTTAGCTAGGCATTAGGCCTAAACAATATTCGTGCAATTTATGTAAAAACCTAATGTTACACATTCTAAAAATTACAGAACAGTAAGAAAAATGTATTTTTCCGTGTAGTTTGGGAATTAAATGGATGGAAGCATTTCAATAACAATACAGCGTAATCTTTGGCCTGGTATGGATACACTAAAAGGTAGCAAAATCAATCCACTGCAGTTCTGTTGACAGCCTGATATTTTTGTGTGTACTCTTACTCTCAGATAAAATATACTTATTAATCAAGAAAATGTCTAATTTACCTGTCAAGAGAATTTTCGGATATAAAAGGAAACCTTACCGTAGCTCACTTTTGTAATTCTCAATTGGTGTTCTTATTAATTTTATCAACTCTTATTTTAAAATTATTCTAATAAAATGTATTATACAAAAAGAATAAATAAATATTATAAATTAATATTAGTAGGTAACTAAAAAATTTATTATTGTGTTACAGCAGCATTATTTCAAGACGTATTGTGTGTACACCATCAAAAAATCAGCCTGAATGTCCCAATGAAATATTTGGAAGTGGTGTTTTATGTACAGACAAAAAATTATTACATGGATTTAAAATCCTTGATTATTATGGTTGTAAAGAAAACCAACCAATACATATTGCACATAATTGTAACCTTGCTGTACCTTCATCCTCACTGTTCACTTATGTAGGAGATCAAGCCCCGTGGATTCAGTACATGAAAGACTCAATGGATTCTAACCTAAGAAATCACGCTAATTCAATACACCAATATTTTATCATACCATCAATTTTTATTGTACTTTCATTTACGAAAAATTGTAAATCATCTGGATATATTTCTCACTAGTAAATAATAACAATGTGTGTTGTAAACATTAAATTTTATTTAAACACACATGGCCAAAGAGTATGTTTTTTTACTTATTTTAATTTTTGGGGGTTCCTACAGATTTCTTCACTTTCCACATCCTACAACCCATCATCTTCTGAGATTCTTCGATGTTAACATGCCAACTCAATTTTTCAAACTCCACTGTTAATGCAATGGTAAGGTGAACACCACCTCTAGCCCTGACAATATCGTTTAAAATCCAGTCTTGTAAAATAGAAATCCTATACCAATAGTCCTTTTTCTATTGCTTTCAGGAACCAAATAAATACTCAAAAACTAATTGAGTTTTTCAGCTTACTCAGTATCATTCATACTCACAAACAAAAAACTGAAGGGATAAAACTTGATAGGGTTACAGTGTTTTGTTTTACAATAAGCACTGATTCATTATAAATAACTTTTATTCTGAATTAACATCAAAAAATTTCCTTTAATCCACAATAATCATTTTACGTTCTTACTCTTCTAGCTGTCTGTTTAATACTATATTCTATGCCTACACATAAGATTAATTTCTTACTTTCTGTAAGTGTTGCTCTTGTTTTCCAATAAGCATCAAATAATGGTAAAAATTTTAATTCGGATAAATCTATACGTGTATGATTAAGGTGATATTCAGCCTAAAAGAAATACAAAAATTTGATCTATGCAAAAAACCAATTATATAATTAACTATTTTATATTTTGTTGATAGAGTTAACTGTAAAATAGCATAATTATATCACCTAGCAAGTCATTTTTTATTTATTCCTATCAGTAATAAATGAATCAGTCATTTCAGAAACCCAGTGAGTCAAAATTTTACATTTTTCTTCAGTGCATTTTAGGAATAACTGAATGTAAGCACATTATTTCTACAAAAATCACATAAGTCTGGTATTCTTTAAGCAATATAACACAAAGAAAAGGATTGCACAGCCCAATTGGAATATACAGATTTTCATCCATTATTTTTGTTTTTTAGTATTTTTGTTAACTGAACTGAAACAAAAACTGATACCAGAACTGAACTGACAGTATAAAATGGGCTTAAAAGCCAATATTTTTGTTGGCTGCTGATAAACTGGGTCAGATGTTAACATTAGTAAGACAGACATTGCGACCGCCTTAAGTGAGTTTTAATAGTCATACTTTAATAAAATTAAAATTAAAGTTAATTAAATGAGACATGCTGGGAAAGACACGCTGCATAGGCATATAATAAGAAATGATATCAGTAAACTAATGATAACAAATGATGCAGAAACTAGTAGTGAGGTAATTTATTTTCTTTTTTGTGTCCAGGAGACTCCAGGAGGAGTATAGGACATGTCAGTTATAACACCTGAAAAATATATAAGAATCACTACTGTGAAGAAAGAAATTCTTAAATGCTATAAAAAGTTTCACTGATCAAGTAATTTTTCAGATTTTTTTTAAAGGAATGCAAAATTATCACAAAGTTTTAAAAATTAGGGTAATTTATTCATGAATTTTCTCCCTGCATAAGTAGGTTTTTGTTCAAACAATTTTGTGGAGTGATTAGCCACATAATAATCATTTCTGTTTCTCATGTTATGATTGTGAACATTGAAATTCTGCATAAAATTATTTTGCGTAACATACATAATCACCTCAAAAATGTAGAGAGAGGGAACTGTAAGCAATTTAAGCTTCTTAAATAGTGGCCTGCATGATGTTAGCTCGTTAGCTCCCAACATATACCTAATAGCTTTCTTTTGAATTTTAAAAATCGTATTCATATTACCCATGCTAGAATTACACCATACTAACCCCATACATAAGAGGGACAGGTTGGGAGAAGTCTTGTGGAGACTACTTTAAGCAAAATAAAATTCTTACTGTACCTTGTTTATTTATTATGGAATCTGTTCTGTGGGCAAATTCAGTAAAACATGATGGTTTGATAAAGCTTCATGGCTATCACACAAGAAGGCACCATTCTGACTTTGACATTTTATAACATTTTATGTAATAAAACATGATGGTTTGATGGTAAAGCTCCATGGCTATCACACAAGAAGGCACCATTCTGATTTTGACAAGTTTCATAGGTTGTCTCTCTATGAGAAAACCCATCATATACTGGATCAAAACTGATGTTCCATCTTCCACAAAGATTGTTCGTGATTGAATGTGAGAAAAGATTTAAGGTACTAACCTGATTGAAAAGTCTTATTATACAATCCAGGAATTTAAAAATGATGGGGAGTCTAAATTTGAGTTTTATATTGTATGTGACCGATGTTGACAATTTGTTTTATATGATGTTTCTTTTTAATGCTTTTTAAGATATGAAATGTTTTGATACGGACTTATCCTATACTCTTTTTGAAATTTATATGGAATAAATAAATAAAAAATAATTACATAACAAAAATGATGTAATGAGGGTTGGACAGGGAAAAAGCTGAAGTAGTTTGGCCACGTCAGTAGGGTGGAAGAAGGAAGACTGGCAAAAATGATGCTGTACTTGGAGTTGGAGGTGAAAAGAACAAGAGTTGAGTGGATGAGTTGAGTTAGGGATGAATTGGGAAAAAGATGCAATGACAAAAGAGCAATGGAGGATAGGTGGTTTAGCGATAGAGAGAGGTGGAGAGGATATTTAAAAGAGGGATAAAGAATGATGATAATTACTTTCATAGTTTATAATAGATCATCAATGACAGCCTTACCAAATGTTTTTTTTTCACAAACTTGATGAATTCCTAATAATTGTGTGTTCAATAATATTTCATGTCCATACAAATTAACATAATAATGAGACTCTAGTTAGTATTCTCTTTAGATGAATTTAATTTTAAACTTAATTATCTTTTGGCTACAGTAATAAATTGGGTTAATGTTTTAATTTTTTTATTAAGGCTAATTTGGAAACTTTAGTTTTGTTAATTGTTTACCAACAAGGTTGACATCTAAGTATATTACTGCAGTCTAATATAACAAAAAACTTGACGTTTACTGAATTTTCAGAACACTTAATAGTAGTACTTATGGACTAAACAGGTATTGTAGTCAGCTATCTGAATAAATTGGATCCAATGATCGTTTAGATAGTAAAATTGTTTGAATAATCAAACTGTAACCTCTTGAGGGACAAATTAATTATAATCTCGCTCTGAAATCCATGCAATAATAGGCTATATGAATAACAGGTGATGATGCGACAAGACAGCAGTGCAACCAATAAAGGGTTTTGCCAACATATATGGCAATTGGGCATTAAAAGTATTTAAAACATATCAAGCTGTGGTGTTATATGTGCTGTGATTTTAATGTCCACGTATGTGTCGATGTGCTTTAAGAGGGTAAACCAAACTTTTAGGTTTCCAGCCAATTTTTAAGTCTTTATGGTTCTTAACGAAGTTACAAGATGAAAAATAAATACTGTTAATAGATAAAATATGTATATACCGTATACAGTAATAGAAAAATTAAATTCAACTCTTTTTTTATTCAATTAACATATATCATAATTTATTTCTGATAGATGTTCAACTATTAATTTTTTGTAGCCAAATCATACCTACTCTTCAGAAGAAGGAGAAGTAGGGCAGATACTACCGTACTGTATAGATCAGTGGTTCCCAACCTTTTATGGGGCATCGCCCCTTTGTGAAGGATGACTTACACCTATCCTATCCTAACTTACACTATCCTATTCTGTAAAAATGATTTATTATTGTTCACAACAAATAATCAACCAAAGCAGGTGTCCAGAATTCTTCATCTCGTGTAGGAGCTCGACCATAAAAAATGTCAACAAAGAGTTTAGTTGATTTGTTTGTAAAAACTAAACTATTTGTTTGTAAAAAAAAACATGTATCCGCGACAGTAAAGATTCTACCCTGTAGTACAGTTTTATTTTTTCTGTCTTTGAATACTCATCGCCCCCCTGCGAACCCAAATCGCCCACGAGGGGGCGATCGCCCCCAGGTTGGGAACCACTGGTATAGATTATGATTCTTTATGCATAGATACTCACTGTACAGAATATGGTTGCAGAAGATTACACAGAAGAGTAATCTGACATTCTGTAAATGTAAGTTTTTAATGCTGTGTATACTCGTATCACGTGAAAAAAGAAAGTGTTTAATTATTTATACAAAGACCTACAGTTACGCATACACAAGCAAGTGTGCACACACATCAAATAGATACAACAGCTTATGGTCTACAAAATCAATTACTTACTGGAGCAGCAATTGGACAATTTATTGGAATATTTGAGGCTTTCAAAAAGCTTCCAAAAATTTTGCCAACTTGACAAGCATTGTTTAACTTAACACGTGTATAGTATTCACAAGTACCAATATCTTGTTTGGAAGAACATCTGTTCATTTCAATCATTAGCTAAAAATAAAACATAAATAAAATGATTCATATTCAATAATACATAAATAGTTTAAAATGTGCATTGAAAGTATACCACCATAATCAAGTGCATTGTATGAAGATAAATTTGAAATTAAAACTAACACAGGTTTAATTTTTATTCATAAAACTCTTAGTATGTTAATAAATAAAATAGAAACGTAAACATGTAGATTATTATTATTGTTACTTTATCAAACATCCTTTGTAGGATTTTTAAACAGCCATATTATTTAAAATTGAAATATATATTTCTAACCACCAGAATACGGTAACATAAAACACTTATCAATGTTTATAGTGCTTTCGTGTATCTTGTACACATCTTCAGTAAATTAAAATTCATTAAAATATTTTTATGTCAAAATTTAAAACTTCCTAGTCCTACCATGGTAGATAAGGGAATCAATCCTTATCTACATGGTAGGAGTTGGAAGTTTTAACTTTTGAATTTTTTAATTTTTTAACTTCCTACTCCTACCATGGTAGATAAGGAATCAATCCTTATCTACCATGGTAGGAGTAGGAAGTTTTAAATTTTGATGTAAAAAACATTTCGATGAATTTTAATTTACTGAAGATGTGTACAAGATCCTTGTAAGCGCTATAAACATTGGTAAGTGTTTTATGTTACCATATTCTGGTGGTTAGAAATATATATTTCAATAATATTATTGTGTAGTGCTAAAAGACTCCTCTTAAGGTTTACATACTTCACAGGAAGGCTGGCCATAATTTTGTATTGAGAAACCAGGTCACCTTATTGTTAGAAGAGTGAAAGGGGTCTGGAAGGAGGCAGAAATTATAATGAACTTTATCTGCTGTTATACAATCGACAAATATTTAAATGATCACATCGAGGTGCAGAGTGATGATGGTTGATGCTTTGTTTTAATTAATTTGTATTTTATATATCTTTATGTATATGTTATTTGACATGATCTATTCCAACTTTGATGGGCTAACGATTGAAGAATATTTTAATGTAATGCTTTTAAACATTTTTTATCATACACAATTTTTTTAAATGAAGGAGTTTTTGAACTTTGGGTGTTATAAGTTGATTTTTTTTTTGGTTTAACATCAGACTGTTTTGCAAATTGCTGCTAATGCAGACGGTGAAGGATGAAATGAATTTTTGTAACGTATGAAAAAATGCCATGCCCGAGTGGGATTCGAACCCAAGACTGCGTGATGAGAGGCGTTATAAGTTGAGAGTAACATGGTCAGAGAAGAAAATAAATGAAGTCCTGTGTCTCGTAAATAAAGAAAAAACTTATTGAAGCTATAAAAATGAGAAAACTGCAATATCTTTGTCATGTTAGATAGGAAAACAATACAGCCTGTTCCAACTGATTTATACAAGGTAAAATATTAGCAAAGAGAAATTCACGACCACAAGGAGTCTCATGGCTGAAGAACTTAAAAGTTTCTCAGTAGATATATCCCAAGCAGCAGTGTCTAAGGTTGAGATTGCCATAATGATAGCCAAGCTCTGTTCGAAGAAGGAACTCGAAGATGAAATTAAAAAATTTCTAACTATTTTGTAGCTCAAATCTTAAGCATTCTTTCTCTGTAGGTTTTCCTTATTTCTTCCACTCAGCCTCAGCTTATCTTATACTCTATGGAAGCCCTTAAAATCTGAAATCTGTACTCACCTCAATCAAATAGGCTTTTTCGATTAACTCCAACTTTATCAAGGTTTTTTCTAACATCCTTAAAACACTTAGGCCTACCAGATGAAACACTTATAAAAACGTAAGACAAACAAAGTTTACTCCCAGACGTAAAAGTACTCTAAGGTAAAAGTTCACCCCACAAAGTTACCACATAGAACCCAAAGCAGTATTTAAAGTGAAACCCCGCCCCCTAACTGATTACACAATTGATCTATCGACCATTTTTCCAGAATCTGACTGCTTTGATCAGACACTTGGTAATCACGGGGTACACCAAAACAGCATTCTAAAATCACACTGCTTAAGTTAGATTAGAACTTATGGGAAGCTTATTTGACTACAAATAGGACTTCCCATATGAAATAAAAATATAATATTGAATTACTATTAAATACTCCTATTTTATTAATATTATACTATTACTATTATATAGTATTTAATAGTAAATAATATATTTATAGATACTGAAGTCACGAGATTGCCTTTTACTTATTGATTGGGTGTGAGGAAGGGAAGTGAAAATTTGACAGTGCTTCCAACCTCAACGGTGAGACACTACTCACATTCACACTACATTTCACTACTGTGCAGTTTCTACATAAATTTTGTAAGCTGTGGTTAATTCCAAGAAAATGTTTTCTTCATAAACCTTAAAAGAAATAAATGTGACCTGTAATATTGACTATAGCTTAATTACACGACTAGAAATGTTTGATTTACTGTAATTACTAGCTAGGTACCTTATTCCATTGGAACAAAATTTTCTATGAATGAATCGCCTTCTTTACTATTGCTGTCACTGGCATCTTCACTATCAGTCTCACTAGTATCTACCTAACTGTTTCCTTTTTTTACTAGGTGTTAATAAAACTGTTGAAGAATAGCTTCTTCACGTCTTTAATTTTGTTCTTTATTTTTTGAATTGTGGAAAGAGAAACATCACAGTAGTTAGCCACTCGCTCACGGCTTTTGTTAAGAGGGAGGGAAAGGCATTTTTGTTTAGCTTCAACTTCACAGCATTTTAATACATTGCATATTAGATTTCGTTCAGCACTGTGAATAGTATGCCCATGTTTTCAAGAAACTAACATTTCTGTTTATGTAACACACAGTTATATTCGTACAGTTAACCTACAAAAGGTTTTGTGATATACTGTATATGCTCTGGGTATATTATCAGTTTTTGTGTTTGTTGTACTGAAACGAAAGCTCTCACGCATGCGCATTGATGTTTTTCCCTTTTACCCCTCATTGCAAACAAAGGTAAACTTGTGGCACAAGTAACCATAATAGTTTATTATTTTACTGTTAAATTTAATTACTATTATTATTTTATTATTTGTGTTATAATATAATATTTTGTAAAAATAAAAATAAAATATAAGAGTTAAAAAAAGACAAAAATGCAGATCAAACTACAAGCTTACACAATATTCTTATATTCATACCTCTATGGGATTTCCCCCGACTACATGATTTAAAATTATTTTTCCAGTGATATCTATATCATTACGTCCAGCCTGAGAAAGTACGATATCTTTGAAAACTATCCAAGTGTTTGGAGCATCAGGACACTGTTGAAATTGCTCTAATCGTAATTCTCTTGTCGGCTAAAACAGTACATATTGAAAAAATGTTTTAAATTTGAATTAATAAACTACGCAATACCTTTTAAAATGGGCACCTTTGCATTTAGTTTAGAGTATGTATTCTTTCAACATTATAGAGATGGTAATGGTGATGTAGCAGGCATAATTACTGTTCCTAATTATGTAGCTAAAAGTAATGTCTTATGCAGTAAACGAAGGAAATAGTATACTATTTTAAAATAACTGTTGAAGTTGAATTCTAGAATATTTCTCAATCATTATTTGATAATTAGTATTTTATAAGTACATTTATTTAAAGAAAAACCGTTGTATAAAATATATAAAGTTTTATGTTTTCGTTTGATGGAAACCTGCCAACAAGAAGTGTGGGCATGTCAGAGTGAGCTAACAATAAGATAAAGTAAACTGAACCTTTTCTAACAGATCTGATATGTGGACTCCTTTGAACATTTAAAACGTGAGGACTCATGATTGGTCTAAGCCTATTCAAGGTGAGGCTGACCATCCCATAAATAGGAATAAAGTAACTGACAGATTTTTAGTTTGAATTTTGATTTTGAAGTTTTATGTTTGACCCACCGGGTTGGTCTAGAGGTAAAGTCATTGCCAAAATCAGCTGTTTAACAGCTGATTTTCAGAGACGAAGGTTCCTGGTTCAAATCCTAGTAAAGGTAGTTACTTTTATACGGATTTGAAAACTAGACAGTGGTTACCGGTGTACTTTGATGGTTGGGGTTTAATTAACCATACTCTCTCAGGAATGGTCGGCCTGGGTCTGTACAAGACTACACCTCATACACATCATCCTCATCTCATTGGGTTATAGGGTTGCTTATTGTTCTAAATTGAACAGATTGCAACATACACAAATTAGGAATAAAAAAAAAAGTTTTATGTTTTAGTGCTACATTTATAAATATATAATGTCTGGACAGCTATGCTTAAACTGGTTTTTATAATTCTTGTATTGACCTGTGTTTTCTCTCTTAAACGTGTAGTTTTTTTATGTTTATAAATTATATGTCATTAAAATATTGTATTAACATTTTTTATGTTTCTCTACTTTACACTGTTTGGAACTTCCATCTCTTCTCAAGTATTCGTTTAAATCAATGAGTTTTGAATTTAAAATTTAAAATCTTTCAGTTTCATTTGTCAATTTGTCATTTGCTTTTTGTTTTTTTATATTAGGTAATTACTTATTATAGCAATCCCTTGTTGTTGTGTTAAGTCAACTGCCGAAAGGCTGGTTTGAACCTCTAGAGGTTTTACTAAGTAAAAATGAGGATTGAGGTGATCGACTATTGCCTTCCTCACTGAGTGGAAAAGTATGCTTATCAGCATACCAGGCCCTCTGAAAAGCACCCACTTTTCAACCTGCAAGTGACACCTCCACTTCATTCACCGCAGGACCTGGCTGTATAGTGAAATTCATCACTCTCAGAGGAGATAACTCTGACTAGTGTCTTTTACACCTCTACCTCTTAAATAGTTCAGTCATATAATTGGCTGACTATGTGATATGAAACAGAACTATTTTCTGTAGCCCTGGAAGCAACATATCGAGTGCAATTAATTTAACACTCAACTTGCCCATTACGGGCAAGGCAATCCCTTATGGGGAAAATTGCAGTTTTTTTCTTTTAATGTACAGTGATAATGAATGAGGTATCTTGCAAGGCATTTGACAAAGATGCTGTTTGACACAAACTTTGTTTAATTTGTATAACACAAATTAAAGAAAGTTTAACAAATTAAATAAATATACAAATTAAACAAAATTTGACTAATTATTGATGCCATCATTATTAGAATAACTGCAAGCAACTAACTGCTTTGACAAATTTGGCTTTCACTGATGATTCAGTGATGTTTGCAGAGTTTGAGAATGATTCGTAGAGGTCTTTTTAAGTAGGTACTTTGTTTACTTGTTGAGAACTATAACATCCTAATTTTCCCACAGAAGATAAACGTGACGAGTTTCAGAAGTACTGATCATCCTAGAAGCAAAACAGTTTTGAATAATTTAACCTTAAAACAGGTGCATTCATTTATTTACTTGGTGTGTGATGTCTCATGGTCGGTAGTAAAGTGCAGAAGAAGATAAATAAAATTAAAATATTATCCCACCTTGGTTGTCCCAGTTTTAATGTATGGTTCAGACTGTTGGACCTTGCTACTGAAATGAGATTATTAAGACCTTAAGCAGGGCATCAATCACTGGACTAAAACAATTTTAAGCATGAACTTGATGTGCTAGGGTGACAACTATTTGGAGTAGTACATACATTATACCAGAGTGATATGGTCATTTATTTTGGATGCGAGACAATCAAACAACGAACCATGATATGTTTACTTACAACTTAACCAGACAATGTGGTATTGTACAACCTCAGAAGAGATGGCATCATAATTTCTTAATGGCAGATTACTAATCTTCAAACTAATTTGTATTATTTATGTTGATGACTACATTAGATGCCTAATTTTTTTTCTATCTCTTTTACCATTAATTGATAAAAAGAACTGGTTCTGTTTAAACAAGCACCTTATTATAATAACTGTTTTCTATTTATATGTTAGGGTAAATATGAATGTAACTGAAAAAGGACGACGATCTGAGATTGGTTTGATCATTTGGCTATCAGTTGGTCATTAGACAAAGTCAGGCTGCTGCAGAGGCTTCTAACAAATAAAATTACAGAATTGCAAAATTTGAGCTAATTTTACTAAACTGTTTATCTCACAAGTCTTAAATAAGGACCTGTAAATTTGGACAGTTAACTCAGAACAAACAATATTGAAAGCAAATATAATGTGGAGTATTTATTTTTGAAAAATATAGTACAAAATAGAGCTTGGTAACGTTCTTGCCTCTCATCATGTGGTCTTGGGTTCAAATCCCACTCAGGCACAGCATATTTTCATTCGTTACAAATCATTTCATCCTTCACAGTTACAACCCAACGTCATCATGAATGACCACAGTAGTTGATGTGACGTTAAATAAACAAAGTAAAAAAAAAAAAATAGAGCTTTTTACACGACACAAAATTATGAGGCATAGAGAGAAACTCCAAATTAGTCTGTTAACCCAAAATTACAAATTCAGTTCCAATCTTTAATTTTACAATTGAATTCCAAAAATTATAAAATAATTTTATACAATACTACACTCCCACATAGTATTTTTAACCATTTGATGTATTTTGCCATAATAGTACACTTTGTGTTCTGCCAACTGCTGCAGTTGCTCTGTACCAACTGCAATTCATAAAAATTCATAATTTTTAATGCCCTTACTACTGCCATTCCATTGTTCAGTTTGACTGTTTGATTACATTGTTTTTTCAGATAAGGTTATGAAAACATCATTTTTACAGTGACTTTTCTTTCTTAATGCTCTTTTTGACTGATGTAATTTCATGTACCGTAATGTCTTGAGCAATGTTGCAACAATGTAGCAATCAATAAATTTGCGTACAATTCAATATACAAGGTGATAAAAAAATTTAGTGAATAATTTTACTACGAATAAACGGCTGACACTAGATCTATTAAGTAATAAGTCCAATAGAGCCTGATTCTTTGAGATCATCAATTTCAAGTTTGAAAAAATGCGACTTGTTCAAATTGACTTCCAGAGTGTGGTCGTGTTTACAATGTCTGTCATGCATCATGGATTTCAAACAAGGCTTTGGCATTAAGTTCCAAAAAAAGTGCCAAAGAAGATCATGAAATGTTAAAATCAGTGTATGGTGATACTATGATGACTCTAAAGGCTGTTAACAAGTGGTATGAATGATTTAAAATTGGAAACAACTCAGTAGGAAGACAATAAACGGTTGGGCCATCCTTTGACCTCAAAAACAGATGAAAACATGCAAAAACTAACAAAACTGGTTTGTTCAAACAGGTAATTGACTATTCAAGAACTTAACAAAGAACTGAACATCTCGTACATGTCTGTGCAAAGCATTTTAATATTGATAATGTGCAAACAAGATGAATAAGTGTGAAATGTGTTCCCAGACTTTTGACTGACGATAATGCCCCGTGCCACACCTCACTTCTGAGTTTTTGGCCAAAAAAAAGTATTCCTGTCTTTCCACATTTGCCTTACTCTCAAGACTAAGTACAATGATTAACGATGTATCTATGCTTAGAACTACAAAAAATGACTGGTGCAGATTGGGTTCATAGTTACCTATATAACTACCTCATTTAAAGGTTAATGATTGAGGTGGTAATACAACTATACGAGAACAACAAAACAAACTGTGATAATTATATGTAGAAAACTGAAGTGACTAACACAAAAAAATCTTAACCATTTTTATCATGTTTATCAATGATCACAATAACTTGTCTTGCAATGTAGAGACATACATAATACAATAGAACTGGGTAATTTCATTGAAATAAAAAATGGACAGCCATCATTGTAGTTCAGTTATTGTGGACAATTGACTCCCAAATTTGGTTTTATATTTGATTCCCAACTACAATCTAAGTAGAAAAAACAATTAATGTTGTACCAGTATATTTATACTTACTGAAGAAATTTGCATCGCTCCATTTGTAATTCTCGTAAGCAACATTATTTGAAAAATAATAATCCTTATGCTAGATTCAACCATTTTTAATCAATAATATAGTTGAATGGCAGACAAGTTTGTTTGTAAATGAACTGCAAATGATTGTGTGAATACAATATAATTTTGTTATAATAAAATTGTGACAATTGCCAGGAAGTCATAACATTCAGCTATTAGAAAGAATTATTATTTGCAAATTTACAAATATATAATGATTACTCTGTGGAGTTATGCTGTTACAGGAAATATTACTTTCAATGTTCATATATTTCAGAATAATAAAATGTTTTAATAGCTACTAATATAATGTTTCTGGTTTTTAAATTTTGATAATTTTAAATAATGTCATTAACTTTAGTAAGTAATAAATTTAATATAACTATGGTCTAGTTCCGTACATGTATGATCAGAAGACTGCGACTAATATAGTCATTATACATATAATATATATAAAAAAGCCTTTTAATGTATCCAGCAGCCTATGATTAATATTATTGTAATATATTTTCATTTTTACCCAACCTTTCCAACAAAAAACTGTCATTTTTACAACAGTTTTCAAAATTTCAAATTAAAAAGTTTATTATTAGTTTAAAACTTTTGTGTGTAATGAAAATCACAAATTAGAGAAGAGCAGAAATAGAGATACAACCACAAAAGAGTCCTACCAATCTGGACCCCACTTGTCTGGACATTCGGTTAGTCCAAACAGGATTTTTGGAATTAAAAATAACAGGATTTACTAATTTTAGTGAGAGGTTCAGACAAAAATAATTCTTTGAGAGGGTGCAAAGTCCTCAGTTAGCTACTGAGAAAGTGCGGACAAAGAAGTCTGTTAAGTCATGTTTACCGGGGTTATTACATTTAGTTCGATTATTTGCGGTATTTCAAATGTTAAACGCGCCTTATCTCTGTTAAATTCATCTTATTCCAATTTTGCTGTCTCATTGTGGTGTCATACATTGATACGTCATCTTTGCACCCTTCCCCTACTATAGGGTGATTCAAAAAGAGCGCCGGTTTTGATATATCAAATTAAGAGATTTATTTTATTGAAAAACTGAAAATAAATACATCAACAAGTTCATCTTACCTTCCGATTTCATGTATGAAAAATGATGTCATGCATGTGTCCTCCTCTACTGCGCTGGCACGCATCAACTCTGTCCATGAAATTGGATATTACTGCACGACAAGTTTCGACTTCCATTTGCCCGATAACCCATCGAATTTCCTCCTTCAAGTCATTGATGTTTCGGGGTTTATTGGCATACACCAATGACTTCAGATGACCCCAAAGATGAAAGTCACAAGGCGTCAAGTCACACGACCTTGGTGGCCATTGATGGTCGGAATTGCGAGAAATGATGCGATCCTGGAACCGTTCACGGAGCAACAACATTGTTTCTCGTGCAGCAACTGAATTTTATACGGGTGATATTGGAGATCGTACCGAAGAATTCTCCGTACAGAAGAACATCGTAAACCCAATTGTTGAGAACGGCGACGTATTGATTTTGCTGGGCTAACAGCCACACTGTCACGAACCAACGCAACGTTCTGCTCAGTTCGGCCAGAACGACGACGTTCAGAACTTTTAAGGTCGACTGTTGAACCCGTCTCAAAAAACTTTTTCATGAGCCTGTGAACTGTTGATTCATTCGGTGCTTCATTACGTCCTAGAGTACCGCGAAGTCGCTTGACAGTAGCCGCATAACTCTCTCCACTCTGGTAAAATGTTTTGACGATTAACACTCGTTGTGCAATAGTAAACTTCTCCATGGTTAGACACAGACTGCGAGAGTACTACAATGCGAACAAGAAAAACTACAACTGAATCGTCAATCGGAATGTTCTCCGAAATAGAAATGAGGTCTAGCAATGTTGCCAACCGATAAACAAAAATTTACCAGCCGTTTAAAAACCGGCGCTCTTTTTGAATCACCCGTTACTTTGTTTCCCGCGTCTTGTGCCTACAGCATCCTTTTTCTGTTCTCTTCTTTCAGTGTGCGTTATGATTTATAAGTGTTTGGATGGCTGCTCTTTCGTTCTCGCCCTCAAATAGGCATTATTGGAGATTGCTTGATGTTACATGCTGTGTTGATATGTACTGTAATTAATTCAATTATAATGTACTGTTTCATAAGTGTTCTGTTTGCTAACGAGCTTAAGTATTTAGCGGGCGTCGCCTTCGTTAAATGTGTTAAAACTACAGGACTTGATTCTACTGCTGATGCTACGTTTTTGTGCCAAGGTAAGAAGCCATCTCAAATTACGCTACCTTAAGTTATTACATGCATTGATTCCTATAAGTTCCTTGCTCCAATTCGTTTTCCCTCAATTAGTTATTTTCCTGGCTTATCCATATATTTCTAACGTCTTAACCGCTATAATTCATTTGGTCTTGGGTGCAGACTGTAAAACCACCCTGGTCTTCCGGAAATTTATCGCATAAACTAGAGTGTTCATTAATTATATAAATTTTCAACTCCAACGGCGTGGTCGACTTAACAAAGTCTGAACTGACTCAATTTCTACATCTGTTTTTAAAAAGTCTTTTTTTTCTTTCCTTCGCTTTAGTTGTCAGTTAACTCTTACTGTATTTATCATAAGTCTGTTACAGTTATGTTATGTTCTGTTGTTTTTACATACCGTTTAGTGTGAGTGTTTGTGTAAGAAATAGCAACAAAGAGAAAGACTGTAATAATGACACAAAAACTCCAAGCTTTATTTTATATTGAATCACTAACTACAATCACCAATGATTCAGTTGTGGGAAAACAAATATTGTTTCTGACAGAAAAAATGAAAGAGATTGAAGATTTTTGCGCCAAAGTGGTTAGCAGAGTCAATTTAGGCTGCAGAAGCACTTTTAAAACACCATAAAACAAAACTTTAGTTGAGGGTTTGCATGTTTGTTTTGTCAACAATGTTAAGAGGGCATTCTGTTGGCAGTAACATTAAAAGCAATCGTCCTAATAATCAATAAAAAATTAAAAGGGTACCCTGCTTCTACTGCCAGTGTGGGGTGGTTTTTTTATAATTTTACCCATTTAAAACTCAAAATGTTATTTTTACGAAAATCCGGTATAACGTTTAATCCGGTCTTTAAGTAATCCAAGTAGCCCCAGTCCCAAACAGTTTAGATTAGCAAGTTTCTTCTGTATAATGAAATTATAAAAAAATTAGTAAACTCAGTAAAAAGCTAAACACTTTATTTTATTTAAAATTGTATATCATATAAGTTATATATAAATACATATAAAACTAGTGTATAATAGAATA
Source organism: Catonia carolina (assembly GCA_035578175.1). Taxonomy (NCBI): domain Eukaryota; kingdom Metazoa; phylum Arthropoda; class Insecta; order Hemiptera; family Achilidae; genus Catonia; species Catonia carolina. The sequence continues at coordinate 304,271,722 of JAQMRL010000001.1, read as the reverse complement.
ATATAAAATACATAGCTGTACACATATAAATATATAAAATACATTACTACATTGCCTTTTACTTATTAATACTCTAAAATTCACATAATAGTATGCTCACATTAACATGAAATAGTTGTGATTAAGGTAAACATTACATCTGTAGTCAAATAACTTTTTAAAAATTTGAAAATTCATTATGAAAGCAGAAATGTTAAAAACTGATTAAAAATATTAAAATTTGTACACAATAATTAAAATATTGGTTTAAAAACCTTCATTAATTAATGTTAAGACTACTTAATATCACAGAGAAGAGCAACACCACGTAGTACCCAGTGTTCAGGAGTGAATTTGCATGGTAACCACAGTGGAGTAATAAATGTCAAATCAGTTCTGTTAGGTTTTTTGTAAACAGGACACTGAAAAAAAAGACAACTTATTATATATTATCTTAATTTTATAATTCCTTAGGTTAAGAAAGCTCAATGGACCCACAGGTTGGGGATAGATTGCTGGCTCAACCATATAGCACAATAAAAAGGCAGACTATGTATTTAAAACAATAAGAGTTTGTTGGTCAACTTCGATCTCAGCCCCTACTGACCATATTCTGGTCAACCTCATTTTTAAAATGTAGCTCTCTACATGCAGATTTGCTGCCACCCGTCATAATTTTTCCCAGATTCCCAATTCAGAAAATAGAAAATAAAGGTTTTTCTATAAAATGGTTTTTGAAGATTTACTCAACAGATGCCTAGCTTATCAATTCGTAGCCTCCGAGAAAAACAATTGGTGCAATCTTATAGTGGTTTTCTTAGTTTTTGATTAAATTATCCCGTTCTGGAAAATCTAGAAATCATCTGCTGCTGACCGATTCTTTTGGTGTTTTGGGGTTTTCACAGATTTTTAAGCATAGAAAATGAAAATGTCCCCATCGGGCCTGTTTCTGAAGTCCTTACTATAAAAATGCAACCAGAAAAATTCAAATCACAAATAATTCGGGAGTACCCTATATTCATTTGGCAACCTCATTTACAGAATCTGCATCAAAAATTACTGTATGTTAGGAAATAACAAAGTTGCTAGCAATGATGTTTTCAAGCACTCAATGGCTAAATAATTGCCAATAATAATTCACTTTTAAGAAGTGAATTAACCCACCTAGTGGTAAAATCATCATCACGAATGAGCTGTTTAACAGCTGTTTTTCAGAGATGAAGGTTTCTAGTTCAAAATCTTGTAAATGTATAGTTTTACTTTTATTCAGATTTGAATACTAGACTGGTTACCATTGAGCTTTGTTGACTTTGTACTTGTTTTTACCTTTGATTACTTTTTTGACGGTCAGCGTTCAATTAACCATATTCTCGTAGGAATGGTCGACCTGAATCGGTACAAGATTATATTTCATTTAAAAGTCATACACATTATTCTCATCACATTGGGTCGTGGAGTCGCTTACTGTTCTTAAATTGAACAGATTGCAACATACAGACATTACAGATTAAAAAAAAAACTTAAGACCTAAACAAGCTTTTCACTTTCAAGATAGATTTAAAATCCAAAAGGATTCTTTTTTAGATCTGACTGTCAGGCACATTAAAGCTAATGCAAATTATAAAAGCTAAATGAAAATGAGTAATAAAAAATTCTAGATATTTTATATCAAGTCTTTTATTCATTTATTTTTAATTTATGCAGAGAGTTGTTCAACTTCAAATATTTCTGTTAAATACATCTCTTTCAACTTGTTTTGTGAATAATTTACTATAATCCTAGAAAAATGACTAAGTTATAAACACTTACATGATACAGCTTAGGATCCTTGGGTGCGGTACTGTTAATTGCATACACATGTATAACTGGCATCATTAATGACAAAACTTTAGGAGTTGATTCTGTCAATCTACTATTTCTTTTATCCCAACCAGCTCCTTCCAAAAATAACCCATATACATACACACCTTCCTGAAATTGCACAAATCATTTTTTTTTATTTGTAATCTATAATTTAATTTAATTTTGATTTAGCTAGCAAGTAGTTCAGTAATCAAGAAATTAAATTTTTTGGGGTATTTATTTTATTCTCTTGTATTCTCTAGATAAAAGTATTAACTCGTATAAAGTACCATCAACTCTAGATTTGGATTTATTTATGATATTTACTTATTTATACAGGAATATTTATGAAATATATAGTAATAAAAATAGTAAAATGAAGAAATGAGACCATCAAATCTTCTTGTAGTCATCATTAATCAGTCCTTAATCTCCATAGCTGAACATAAGAAGTGTTCATGCAATGCAGAACAATGAAAAAAAAACTAATACATTAATTTTGTAATGATATTTTAATACTTTAATTATACTAAAAAATTAATGAACAATAAATATAAAAAAAAATAACTAAGATTTAAATTTTATGTATAAAAACCTGATTTAACATGGATGTTCTGTTCCGTGGCTCACAAATATAACATATTAAAATTGTTGCGCCTTTACTTAAACTTTACTTTTACTTTACTTTATTTTAAACCAAAAATGACTGAACTGATGATAAAATAATGCATAATACTGTCATACTGTACTCAAATCACGTCACACTCTATTGAAATCATCCCAAACTGCATTGAAAAATTAAAATTGCCCTCTACATAAAAACTCGGTATAACTCCCCCCCCCCCCCCATGTATGATGTCGTACCAATGAGAACCTTTCTTTTAACTTTCGAAGGTCTCATTTTCCGTTAAAATTTCCAAGACATATGGTAAGCAATTACTACACACAATACAAGTTAATATATGGTGTAGTGATTGCTTACTTAATTGCACCGACACATTAATTTTACATTTGATAGATTATTGAGGCAACTAACAAATTTTTCCCCACATAAACATTTACTAAATTTTGCCGTCACAAACATACATAAAAATGTATCAATTATGTCGGTACCATTAATATATATTTATGAGCTAACAGTTACATTTAATTGATTGTTTTCTTTTATTTTTACAATGATTATTTTTAACGAATATTTAAAATAAACTATTTTCTTTGCTTCTTTTAAATATACATTAATTTATAAGCAACATAATTAATGTCTTAATTATGTGCGATACAACCTTCATAACTTATACTGTCCTGTAGTGACAAACACAGCATCAATCTTTCCATCCTTGCAGATGCAGATGAGGTCAAGGTCAATGTTTCAGCACTACAGGTCATAAACACCAGCACAGATTGATTGAAAATTTTCTTTTTTAAATTTTTTAAACAAAAATATTTTTTAATCTTGTACTTTTTATAAAATGCTACTTTTAGGGCAGTCAAAGCAATCATCTAATAGAAAATTACACGGTAAGTTGACCATCTGAATATATACATAGGGGCAAATAATGTTATGTTATATTATAACAGCAGTGCTATTAATTTTTATGCAAAATTAAAATCATGCTTTACAGAAAACATCTGGTGATTCGTAACATAGATTAAAAAAGTAACAATAGTTCACTAAAAATATTTTTCTTTGTTTACGGTAATCTTCATTCAAAAATAAATCTTTATAATGCATCCTGCAGTTTGAAATTATTTCTATTTCATATAATGAATTAATATAATAATTTCACTAACCTTCTTTTTAAACTGTGTCACCTTTATTGTAATTTCTACTTACACGTGTTTCGGTGTATCCACCATCATCAGAGTAAATGAAAAATTGACACTAAAAATTTTTTTCACATTTATTTAAAATTTACAGAAGATGGTACATCTTCAGTCACTTGTATAAAACTGATTTTGTTAGTTAGTAGTACTTGTATAAAACTGAAATTTTTTAGTTTCAATTTTTCATTTACTCTGATGATGGTGGATCCACCGAAACACGTGTAAGTAGAAATTACAATAAAGGTGACGCAGTTTAAAAAGAAGGTTAGTGAAATTATTATATTAATTCATTATGGTAATCCGACCACATTTGCAGTTGTTTATGTGTTAATTTTTTTTTGTGTTATCTGTTTTGTATATTTCTACAATAAAACTGATTAATGTAAATAGCCTAATTGTTTAGTATTCTACCAAACTCTCAACAGATTTTCTAGGTGAAGTTCTGATGAACCAGCAAATTTTTTCAATATATGACAAAATTTTTCGAGCTTCAATTAATGCCGCTGCCAAGACACAAAAAATTATTTGCCTGTATGTTTATATTCCTGAGCTTCCTGGTTTACATTCTAGACAACAGAGAACAAGCGTAAAATAACCAGTAAAGAGACAGTTTTCTCAAAATAAAGAAAATTAGAAAAGTAGTAAAGTAAATAAAAGGTTGCAGAAAGCATGTTATTTTGTCTGAAGTCTAAGAAACTTAGTCTGGAATCAAGAAGTTCCCTTCGTGCCAAAATTGTCTTATACAGCAGAAATATAGATAAAAGGTAGAAAGACAAGAGAGAAGAATGTAGGGGACAAAAATGAGCATGCTAGTAAAGCCAAGAAGAGGTGGAGTGACAAATAATGTAATTATGAAACAGTTGGGGATGGACAGTCTTGATAAGGAGAATTGGACAGAACAGAATTACATTTACAGAATTACATGACCAGAATTGGTCTGGTCATGTAATAGGATGGAGGAGGGCAGACTGTCTAAAATAATGCTGTACTTGAAGATGGAGGAAGAAGACCAAGAGTGAAGTGAATGGGTTCAATAAAGTATGAATTGGGAAAAAATGAAAAGAAAAGAGAAAAATGGAGGAAAGATACATCAGTGAAAGAAAGAGGTAGAGAGGTGATGTGTTAGGCCAAACCTGAGGAATCAGGAATCGCTTCCTCAGGTCAAAACAGTCGGAAAACAACACTTGTTTTACATCCAACTGTTTTGAATATTACAGCTAATGCATTCTTGGAAGAGGGAGAAAGAGGATGGCGATGATGATATGAGATGAGAGGGTTTCATCAAAATTATGTAAGAAGGGGGCAGTAGAAGCAGAAAAAAGAGAGATTTTGAAGAACAAAAGTTACAAAAGATTGAAAAGAGGATTTCAAGTATAAAAAATTAAGATTTGTCAGAAAATGAAACAAGCTGGAGACACACATGGTGCAATGGACCTACCTCTGGGGAGATCCCCTGGGATGAATTTTTTGTTTTATTTCAGACTGTTATGCATACCATTAATTAAGGTTAATGCAGACAGTGAAAGATGATAAAAAAATACAAGACCTGACTAGGACTCAAACTCCAGACCCCTGGTATTGAAGCAAGTTGTGCTGACCATACGAGACTACCTCATAATGATGAAACAGTATCCAGTACCCAAAGACAAATAAAGCACTATTAAAACTTACAGTTCAGTTGCATTTCTACTGGAAAATATTAAATAAATACATACAGGTGGTGCTGATTTCACTTCTTCTTTTGCATATTTAGTAACTTCATTATGCAGCGTTACAGAATCCAATGGCCAGCCTTTGTGGGCTCTGGCAACTTCTTGTCTCATGGCTGTTAAAAATCCTAAAAGTTTGGAAACAAATGATATAATACGAAGCTCATAAAATTATCTAGTCTATAGACATCTGTATTTCTGTGAATATTTAATTACCAACTTATATTAGTACAAAATTAGTTTGATTTAAAATTAATTATTTTTTCAATAAAATATAGGGTAAGGTTATAAAGAAATGTAAAATAATTTGCACCAATTAATTCAGAAGAAATATTTGTAAAAGAGTAATGAAAAAACTGAAAATTTTCCTATAATGAAAAAGAGGCAAAATTACAGATTGAACAATATTAATTAATTATTTGATTCTAATTGGCTGCATTACTTTTTAGTTAAGTTTTTAAAAGATTTTGTAATAAATTTAGTCAATTATTAATTTTTTGTTTTGTTTTTTTGTTTAATGTCTGACTATTCTGCAATTACTGCTAATCCAGACGATCAAGGATGAAATGATTTTTTGTAATGTATGAAAATATATCGTGCCTGAGTGGGATTCGAACCCAATACCGCATAATGAGAGGCGAGCACGTTACCAACTACGCCAACACGGCCGGCAATTATTAAGTCCATTATTAAGCTAACTAGTTTACTGCACATAATTTTCTGGTTGTTATAACTGTAATAATTATTAATGTATGTAATTAGTTTATAAATAAATATTTGCTATAAATTTAAAAGAAAAGTATTATCATTTAGAAATTACCAAAATTTAAAAAAGAATGCAGAATAAATGTCAAAATAATTTTGTTTTCAGTGATCTGCAGAACAGTATCCCGGAAAAAATGCAGAACACTCACAATATTGTAATTATTGTTAAAAGCCTGCAGGTCACAAACCAAACATTCAAGCCACTGCTAAATATTTAAAGCAAAATTTGTTTTACACTATTAAAAATATTTTCTTTGTTTCCACATTTGGTTCATCAGCGTTTAAATCTATTCATCATTTTCAGCTAAATAAAGTTTATTTTAATTAGGAAATGGCAAAAAACTGTGTCTGAAGTCTGAAGCACCTTCTTTAATACCTTATACCTTCTTTAATTTAATTACTAAGACAGTTTTGGTGCATCTTTACGATATCTCATGCCATGAGAATTAAAATGTGAAACATTTTACTCTCATTGGGATTCTACAAACTCTTTAATGTTAATCATTTAAACAGTAAATATATTGTGCAATTACCTTGGGGATTAAAGAAACCTGTCATCCAAAACTGCATTGGACGCCCAGTGAAAATCCATGTTGAAAATTGTTGATTTCTTTCTAGAAGCTCAGTAAACCAGAACCCAATAGTGCTGGAAACCCAAGATGACCTCTTCCACAGGTTAGGCACTCTTGCATCGTATATATTATCCAGTGCATCTCGTAATGCCTAAAAGATAATTTAAACACAATAAAATTTAAGTTTGATTAAGTTTTAATTTAAATTTGAAGGAAAGGGGTCATCCTTCTCATTTAATAAAAGTGGTTAAGAGTCTGTATATAAAGGTACGCAAATAGTGATAAATACAGGTATAAAACGTTTAGATAAAATACTCGTAGATCAAGGGTTGAGACAAGGAAGCAGTCTATCTCCTACTTTATTTAATATACATATTGACTATATTTTTAAAAAGTGGAAAAGTGTGGTTAGTCCTGGGGTTAGAATAAGTACTGACGATTACCTTAATGCATTGCTATTTGCGGATGACATGTGGATCATACAGGAGAGTGAAGATGAGCTTCAAAGAGCAGTTTATGTGTTTTAAATGATTTATGCAAAAAGTATAATTTACGAGTTTCGGCTGCTAAATCAAAGGTTATGGCATTCAGAGGGAAGTATCCCACTCATTCTAAGATTGTTTTAGACAATGTAGTATTAAATCAAGTGTCTCACTATAACTATCTGGGCTGCAATGTGAGCTTTGATAGGGACTTGGATGTCAAAAATAAAATAAATAAATTTCAAGCTATTTGTGGTACCATTAACAGGACACTGGGTAACAGAGCTAGAACAGAGACAGTAGTGAAGTTCTACAAGGTAATGGTACCCCCAGTTCTTCTTAATGGAAGTGAGTCATGAGTTACCACAAAACGCCAAGAAAGTAGGATCCAAGCAGCTGAAATGAGGTTTGTAAGAAGGGTGAAGGACAAAATGATAGATTACAATTTTAAAAATTGCCACCAACAATACAATAAATGTATTGTTTTACTCAAAAAAAAAACAAATTATCAAATCAATTTGAGTATTTTCCATACTTACATCATTCATAATGATTGTCCCTTCAATAGCAAGTAATAGGTCTTTTAGAGTTTTTCTTACGACGCCAATTACTTTCTGCATTCTATCAATCTCCTGCCTCAAAAATATATTCATTGATGACAGTATTCCCATTATCTTCAATCTGTTAAAGAAATTGACAAAAATCTTTCAAAGCAGAAATGGAGAAATCAATTTATATACAGAACATTGTTTAACCCTTTGTCAGACATTGCCGGGTTCGAACACCCTTCGGAGTCGGGTGTGTTTTCCCTGTGCCGGCTCCGTATATACTTCGGGTCTGCCTAGCGCGCTCTCGTATCTCTTTTAGAAGCCGGCAGTGAACCTATCGTTACTATTTTGACCTCGGCACACAGTAAACATTGTATTCTTCTCTTTTTTTTTAGTAAATCACTGTTTTCGCAAAAATCGTACACTTTATACGTATATTTAGAGTAAATACTATAAAAAATGGTAAAACATAAATCGGCACATGAAATTAAGTAACGAAAATAACGGTGGCAGCGAAAGGGTTAAGCGATTTACAATGTATTTTAAGTAAAATTATAAAGCTTAAACCAAATGAAGAGAAAAACAGAATGAATGGGAGAGGCAACCATTTTGTTTATTTGTCTCGAGCAATGGTGTGACTGCATGTTCTTAAGCCACACCTTATTTAAAATAAGGATTTTTCAAGATAGGAAAAAATTTTAATTAATACTGCAGGAAATAAGGGATAGCTGTGTTAAACTTGGAGTAAATTCTTCGTTCTTTAAAATGCATGGCAGTATCAAAATAAACCTATTCATCTCTTGCAGTAGGTTATATTTTCAATACAATTGTCATCTTCTTTGCCCACTTGCTGAGACATTTAATCTTTGCATTTTCAATAACACTTCGAACTCTTAAAAATTGAAATTGAGTCCATTAAAAAATTTTGTTACCTCCTGTTTACTTTGTGTTCAATTCAGAAGAGCTAGGAACTTTTTTGTATTTTTTATACCCAGGAACAAACACCCAGTGTTTAGTGAAGATAACATTCAGTAATTTTTGTTTTATTTTATAAAATGTTAATTTCTTTCTCAAAGTCATTGATTTTAATATTTAGCAAACAGAAACTAGAGTTTGGACAAATGGATTTTTCTTGTATGCTCACATAATGTAAATATATGATTATTACATAAATTGTAGACAACTGTTCAGCAATATAAAATTATAAAGTACTACACCTTGCCCATAACAACATGCAGGTGGAGTGTTAAATTATTTGCACTCTTATCTGCTAGTTCCAGGGATACAAGCAATAGTTCTGTTTCTTATCACATGGTCAGCCAATTATATGACTGTAGTATTTAAGAAGAGAAAAGTTAGAGGTGTAAAAGGCACTATACTATTTTTCAGGGCTGATGAGGTCTGAACGGACGCATTGCTCCCTACCCACTTCATAGCTAGCCAGTGACTTGTCAATACTTGCTCTCATAGCTTTGTTATATATTTTGTCAGTCTTTTTTTTTTGGTCTTTCAATAACAATTAAAACCATTTGTACAACCTGACAACGCTGATAAACATTCTGATTGATCTAACCACGTCCAACAACAGAGCTCGTTGTTGTTTAGGTCATCAGCCAAAAGGCTGGTTTGAACCTGTAGAGGTTTTACTAAGTAAAACGAGGAGTGAAGTGGTTTATACTTGCCTTCCTCACTGAGTGGAAAATTACGCTTATCAGCATGCCGGGCCTTCTGAAAAGCACATATTTTCCACTCTGCAAATGACACCTTCATTTCATTCACCACAGGGTCTGGCTGTATAATGAAATTCATTACTTCCAGAGGAGATAACTCTGATTAGTGTCTTTTACACCTCTACCTCTTCTGTTCTTAAATAATTCAGTCATTTAATTGGCTGACCATGTGATAAGAAACAGAACTATTTATTTTAGCCCTGCAATGAACAGATTGAGTGTAAATAGTTTGACACTCCACCAGTCTGTTATGGGCAGCTCATAAACCGTGAAAAGCATAATAGTCAGAGTTATCTACTTTGAGAGTAATGAGTTTCATTGTACAGTCAGACCCTGTGGTGAATGAAGTGAAGATGTCATTTGCAGGGTGGAAAGTAGATGCTTTTTTAATGGCTTGGCATGCTGATAAGCATACTTTTCCACTCAGTGAGGCAGGTAATGGTAAATCACCTCACTCCTGTTTTACATAGTAAAGCCTCTGAAGGTTCAAACCAGCCTTTCAACTGACGACCTAAACAGCAATAAAGTACTTCCATTAAAATAGAAGTGCTATACAATTTTGAAGGAAAATACATTAATTATTAGGTTTATTTCATTTAAGAAGCTATTCACATTTCCATTCATGTAATGAATTTAGACGCACAATAAAGCAAGCTTCATATTTTATTTTCGCAACACAACCTTCATAATGACTGTTAAATTTTCTAGATATCTGGGGATGAGAAACTTAATAGTGAGGATAATACAAACCATTTTAAACATTAGTGGGTATGTAGTGTGCAATGATACCCACAGTGATCTTTACAGCACAAAAGTCACTTAACCCTTCTTGTTTTTATATTACAAATATGAAAGGATAAAGTTTGTTCATATTGTGACAACTATTTACCTTTCTTTAACTTCAAATGGATCGTAGTCTTTGGGAAGCTTGCTTAACATTTCACTACTAAGGCGCCCAACAAATGCTTCACGTGTTTCACCTCCTCCACCAGATGCTTCTTTGGGTTGAATAGATATTATTGTATCTAATAAAGTCTTTGTTGTGTTACTTTGATATCTAAAATGTTTATAATACTTTTATTAAAAATTTGTTACAATTTAATTAAAGTAACTTTAGATGGTAAAACTTTATACAAAATTGTGCTGTGAAGTTCCCGCCTAGGAACATTGTTAACATTATCAAAACCAGTCAACAGCTTCACGGCAGAACAATAAAGATGTATAAGCATTTAAAAGGACAAAAACAAAACATCCTGACATGATCTTTAGGTGTGAAAAATACTTAAATCTTCCTACCCTGGTATACTATTAGTGGTATGCCGCTGAGGAATTCGGTCAAATCTCCATTTCCATTTTTCATAAAAGATCTCGACAGAGTTTTCAATCTTAACATGATCAATCTTTGGAACAGGTGTCCCAACAGTGTTGTCAGAGTGCCTATACTGATAGTCTTCAAGCAGCACTTAGATGAATCTGAGACTTAATTCATGATAGTTTCATCATGTAAAAATTTTAGAATGGAATAAGTTTCTTACTATTGTTTATTCTCTTTAGTAATTGTATAAGGAAGTTTGATACTAAAAAGCTTTTTTGAGAAATAGCATGGTTTGATTTGTTTCAAGTGAACAAGCTTTTTCTTTTGGTTGTATTTAATAATAATAATAATAGTAATCTGAAATGAACAAATTAAATTAAAAAATTATATGACTGCTGCTGCCACCAACACAAAATATGAAAAAGGATAAATTCAAATATAATTGAACTTCCTTAACTCAAATGTTGAATCTATATTCTAATGACAGTAAATCCATCAAAACATGTCAGTGAATTGAATACATAAGAGAATTGATGTAGAATTGAGAGGAGTATAGGTTGGTGTTTGTGTGTGTAGGCTAATAGTGTATTGTTTAATAGAAAAACATTATACGGGAGTTTTTTTCAATAGATAGACCATTAATAAAAGACAAGTTTATATAGTAAAATGGTTATTACTAAAAGTTACACACACTGACAACATTTTGACATTATCACCAAGATGATTGAGGCATTTTTTGTAACTGTGGACAAGCTTTCCAATATCTTCTTCATGAAATGTTCCTGCCAATGAATTTACATAAGTCTTGATGGTGTCTTCAAGCTCCTCATTAATGTGGAAGTGCTGCCCTCCTAGCCACTTCTCCAGTTCAGGGAAAAGATAGAAGTCAGTCGGTGCTAGACTGGGGCTATATGGCGAATGATTCAAAAACCCCATTGAAATTTCTCAAGGAGCTGCTGGGTTGCACCAAAACTGTGAAGATTGTCAGTGTTATGGATCAGATCAATACCAGAAATCAAAATGCCACTTTTTTAGTTTTGAATGGCTCTCCGCAAACTTTGTAAAGTTTCACAATAAGCAGCTGCATTAATCGTGGTCCCTGGTTGCATGAACTCCATAAGAAACACAACGAGGAGCATCAAGACTCATGTAAATTCATTGGCAGGAACATTTTATGAAGAGGATATTGAAAAATTTGTCTACCAGTATGACAGATACCTCAATCATCATGGTGATAATGTCGAAAAGTAGCCATAGGTGTGCGTAACTTTTAGTAATACAGGGACCGGCAGTACAGGGGAGTGGGGCGCCCTGCGGATGTGACGGCACCCACTCATTTGGGTTGGCCTCTCAGGGGTTGTGGGTTCCTAGGTAGCACTCCAGAGCCACTAGGCTGCTTAAATTCCTTCAGAATGGGCGTAGCTGGCCGAGAGGTGTACAGATAATACGCGTGTACATCGCAACAATGTGAGTAGGGAGAACCGGGTCAATGACTTTCATTCCCCGGCTCAATGCCATTACAGTTGCAATGGAGTCATGGAACGCACAAAATCGTGCTTTCATCATAGAGACTTACTTTAGTAACGGTTACTTGGTAGTCAAAACCCAGCATTTGTTCCGTACAAAGTTTGGAGTAAGTAGACACGGTAGTGTTCCCAATCGCAATGCAAACATGCGTTGGGTTAAAAATTTTAGAGAAACGGCTTCATCTTTAAAACGGAAACCTACAGGTCGTCCACGTAGCGTTCGTACTCCCAAAAACACAGATGTTTTGCGATTGTCAGTAACCAGACGTCTACGTCGCCCTGCTGCACATCACACAGCTGTGCTAGGAAAATCAGATCGAAGTATTCAAAGAATTTTGCGTTTGGATCTTCATTTTGATCCGTATAAAATCTTAACTGTTCAAGAACTAAGCTAACATGATTTCCAAAACCAAAGAGAATGTGCACAATCAATTCTGAACATTTTAACTAACGATTCAATAATCATAATGTCAGATAAGGTCCATTTTCACCTTACGGTTGTGAAAATAAACAAAATTTCCAGTACTGAGCGGCAGAAAATCCTCATAGCCTACACAAAAAACCACTTCATTGTGAACGTGTGACAGTTTGGTGCACAGTGGCTAAATTTGGAGTGATAGGTCCACATTTTCAAGAAGAGCGGTCGAGCAGTTTCGATCACTTCAAGTCGTTATGTCGAAATGCTAAATAATTTCCTTGCACCTGAGTTACAAAGTCGTGAAATTGACATTGCAAATGTTTGGTTCCAACAAGATGGGGCTACTGCTCACACTGCCAGAGTGTCAGTGAATGTGTTACGACAAATGTTTCCAGAACATGTAATTTCAAGAAATGGTGACCTTTCATGGCCTGCTTGCTACCCAGATCTTTTGGTATGTAATTTTTTTCTTTGGTGGTATTTGAAATCGAAAGTGTATGTTGCAAAGCCTCGAACAACTGAAGATCTGAAGCTAGCAATTCAAAATGAAATAGCAGCGATACCGAATGAGATGACTGTGAAGGCAATGGATAATGTCCAAGTACGATTACATGAATGCTTGCAGAAAAAGGGTCATCACTTAACTGACATAATTTTTAAAACAAAATACGTGAATTTTAGAATTTAAGTGCTTCGATAAAAAATGGCAAGAAACGATGTTTCAAATCAATTAATAAATTTTTTTTACATCTTATTTCTGATTTATTTTATTCATTTCAAAACCATCCACTTTTTCTGCCGGTCCCTGTAGAACATTTTTTCTATATTCACTTGTCCATTATTTACCCAATCAGAGGTTGAAAAAAAACAGCTCCTCATAAAAAAGTGAATAGCAATTTACATAAATCAAAGTTTATGTTAATGTACTTCATACATGACAATTTTAAAGAATCCAGGGAAGATAGTAAGATTCATTTTTGACAACAATAAGTCTCTTGATGTGACTAAAACGTTTTAAGTCTGGGCCATCTGAAATTCGTCCTTTCATTTTAAAACCAAACCAGGATACTACATTGTATTATATTATTTGCTTTTACATTATCATATATAAAAAAGAACAATTAAATAGGCTTACGTAATATCAGCATTTGAATGCAGACCATATGCACCAGGTGGATCAGAAGGACCCATTAGTTCAATAGCATCAAGGTATTCATTAAGATATTTAAACTTCATTACTTTGTAACCAGGAGTGAATGAAAATGCATCGGAGAACATTGTGTCCGCAAACCAGACTTTTGCGAATGTGTTAAGTAGACGCTTATCATAATCATCAGTGACTCGACCTCCGTATTGGACTTCTCCCAGCATGTATCTGACAACAAAGTAATTTTTCTCTATGACTTATGATAGATAAGATTCATAATATAATAATTGATTGTATCAATTGTAAAATAGTTAAGTGTACCAAGCACACACTATTCAAAAATAAAATTCATACAAATACAAAAAAAGTGTGTGATAAGTTCTCACTAATTCAGAATTTTCGCTATTTTGTACTAAAATGTTATCCTAACATGTTGAAGATCAGAAAAATAGAGTGAAACGTGATGTATAATTAGGGAACAGTTAGGAATGGATAGCTCGCAAAGAAGAGTTGTACAAAGTTGTAATGGTTTCGATATATCAGTAGGATAGTAGGATAGAGGAAGAAAGCTGCATAAAAAGATGCTGTAATTTAGTGATTCTCAACTTTTTTCAGTTGCGTACTCCTTACCAAAGTATTGTTTTAAATTGTACACCTGGATTAGATTCTAGTCTAGAGGCAATTATACAAACATTTGGGGTTATAATAAAAGCAAACTAAAATAGTATGAATTAGTATATTTTGTGTATACGTTTTGACACTACAATATTAATAATAAATACTTTTTAACTAAAAATGTTTTAAAATTCAACTTGTTGTCCATTAGTTTTGTTATATGTTTAACAAAAAAAAGTTTATTTTTGAAAAATATAAACACTTTTGTCACTTCTTTTACTTGCACTGGGAGTCCTTTGTTTTGCTGCACACAGTTTTTTGAAGCTGGCTCAAAAGAAGCCTAGTACTGTCTCCTACTGGGGCAATACCCAACTTGTTTATGTACTTGTTTTTTATGAAAGCATAGGATTAAAAAGCTCTTTCCCCCAATATAGTGGATGGAAAAGACAACAAAACATTCATTGCCAGGTTAGACTTCATATTAACTGTTGAAATCCAACCAAAAGCTAATGAGAGGTTTTGTACTGAAAGCTGATTTCAATGCACTGTCAGTAGAAATTTCAATCAAAATTTTTTTTTGTACAACATCCAACTGTGCCGGTTGAAAATTCTCTTCAGAAAAAGGATTTTGAATCTGCTTGTTAAAATGTTTTACTCGTGTGGGTGCTTTTTTTTAGTTAAAAATTATTCATTTTACAAATCCATCATTACACATTTTCTTTCCACAGACACGATAGCGACCCATTGGAAACCCCTAGGGGGTTTGGGTTTGTAAACTCCAGGTTGATAACCAATGCTGTAATTGGAAGAGGAAAGAAAAAGACCAACAGTGATATAAGTGGATTCAGTTATGAATAAATTGGGAAAATGAGGTGATATCAAGGAGAGTAATAGAAGATATGGTCCATCAATAGAGATACATGAAGAGAAGTTTTGTTGGGCCAAATTGAGGAAACTTGAAAGAGGGATAAAGACAATGAAGATGACAATGATGACGTTGAAAAGCAGTCCAAATTATTGAAATACCAATGAAAATTATTGCCTGTCCTACACAAGCAAAACATTGAAAAAAGGCTAGATAATTTTTTTTGTTAAAAAAATGAAAATGTTAATGAGAATTTGTCATTAGGGTCAGTGTGCTGTTTTTTTGTTATATCGCATCCATCTTTTATGCAACACAAAATGAAAGACATGTTTAGACTACTGACATAAAAAAATACTATACTAACATTGTAAATATAACATAAAATTGTAAATATCACAATTTATTTTATTTTATTGAAAGATGCCTAAAAATCCTTGACTTGTGTGTATAGGTAATGATATTAGGTGACATACAGATGATGCCAGACCTGAGCAGGAATCGAACCTGGGACCTCAGCATAAAAGCCAGTTGTGCTGACCACTACATCATGGCCAGCAATAAAGAAATTTTCTTTTAAATTTTTACAAGATTAGATGGTATTATTAACCCATTAGTGCAAAGCGTGCAATAAATCAGACGCTATAGAAAAAAATACAAACACCAGGAAATTAATCTTCTGTCATAATATCTCTGTACTACTATTAGCACAGTAGTTCAAAAGACAAAACTGGATTACAAGCATAATTATACAGAACATCTGTTTTTTATCAGTACTTATGCCAAACTAAGATTTTGTCATCTGATATTTGTTGTTACATTAAGTAGCATTCTATTATTAACTTCATGAGTTATATCTTAAGGGTGTTTTGTGTAAATTTGGATTTTTTAAATATCATACTTTATGTACATATAACTAATGTAATGAAATAATTGTTTTACTGTCACATATAGAGCTGTAAATTACAGTGTCCAATTTATTGGACATCATGCACTTAGCCAACAAAGCAACCTATTCTGTTACATGCTGTGTAGAGTCGTAGTCTTTCTTTTCAGTAGTATATTGAGACTAACTGCACATAATACTTACTGTGTACTCAAATATTCTTAATACAAGGGGTTTCCCCCACCAGAGTTACTAAGCAATGAAAATTACAAAATTTGAAAAAATTCAAATTTTGATTATGTGTAACTCAAAAAAAGGGCAAGTGAGATAGATGATTCTTTTGGTCTTCTTATGGTCTTAGATGCGTAACTATTATATGGAATAATCTAAACGTCTACAAAGGTTTTTAAAAATTGTTGATAAATTTGCGCATATAATGAATGAAGGTAAAGACTATGTGTTGGTTTGAAGGTTCTTAGAACTGTTTTTGCACAAATCCACAGTTACTTGAGCTATAAAATATTATTGGGGTAACCAAACTTCAGTTTATAGGTTGCAGAAAATACAAAAAAATGTGTAAGACAATGTGAGGACGTCCTACTCGAGGTCACCATATGTTGAGATTTGTTTGTTTGGGTATCATGACTGTTACTACCAAATTTAATTTTTCAGACCCTTCTTCATATGGAAAAGAACTCTTATTTGTACAATGAGCTAGGATCTACTCACAGCAATCAAACTATGAATAGAGATTGGCTGGGTCTAATTAGGTGTGATAACAGGAAGACACAAGTAACCTCTTTTACCATAATGCCAATTAAATTTCACAATGCCTTTCTTATATCTTTAAAAACTACTGGCATTACTCAAATTTAAAAAATAATTACAAACAAAATTTATTATGAATAATTGTAACTTTGAGGAATTCTTTAATATTAACTTTGGTGGTTTGTAGTAGTAGGCCTATTTTATGGGCAAATAATTCTGAGCTGTGATTATGTAGGATTATTCTGTGTAATATAACTATGAATGTTTAATATCTAGTATTTATGTCATAAGCTTATTTTACTTGATGTTAGTATTATTTAGATCAGTTTCCTAATGATTAAAATACATTTGATGTTCTCATCTGTTACTACAATAACAAATAATAATAGTAAAACAGGAAGAAAACAGACTATTTTTTATATTGTTAAAACACACTGACATTGCTTAGCAACATACGAACGATTACAAAATTAAAACACTCATTCTTACATGAACTGCTTATTACATTAATGTTTTTATTTTAAAACATTTTAAATAGTAAAAACTTTGTAAAAGAGTTAGCTGGTACTTCTTCCGGGTAGTTCTAAATTGTATTTTTATCGTTGTTAATGTTTTCAATATTTTATATTAAATCAAAAAAAAATTAAAGCTAGATGATAAAAAGAATTTAACAATTACCTGACAGTCGTCCAGCTAACTCCGACTTTAGGATCAATTTCGTCTAAATGGTTCTGAATAAAGAGGGTTGATGCATACCAATCTGCATAATTAAATTCATATGGTATGTTCCAACCAATCGGACCAAATTTCCTCCTTTCCTGGACGACGGTATGTAAAAATGAGACACCAAATAACATTGGTAGATATTGAAATGCTCTGCTAAAATCCAACATGTCCTGACTCATTGTACTATAAGTACGTTTCAACCCAGCACGAATACCTTAAAATTTTAAAAACAAATTTATTTTTGAATTTACATTCATACAGGGTCTGTCCAATAAGTATCCATATTGAGGCTATAAAAAAATTATTGTAGATACTATTTGTACAGGAACTTAAAATTTTTGAAAATACACTCCTTGAGTGTCTACACACTGCTATTTAAAGTAGTAATTTTTGAAGTTTGGATATGCATCATGGAACTGCTATGCTGTTTAGATGCCACATTTTAGCCCTCTGAACCTTCATATCCGTCCCAAAATTATTTCCTTTTAGGTTCCCTTCATCTTCAAGAAGGGAAAGAAGACGCAGGGGAAAGAAGACACATCTGGGCTGTAGGGGGTTGGGGCAGTATTACCACACCCTCTTGGTCAGCAGCTTGGTTTTAATGAGGCGTGCTTGACTGGGAAAATTGTCTTGATGAAGAATCCAAGTATTCACGATCTCCAGTTGGATGTGGTGGAGTCCTGCCCCCACATACATTTGAGCATTTTTGTAATATTTAACTCGTAAATATACATGCACTCAACTGATGAATAGAGTTCAAAACTTGATGCAGCTTGGTTGCATAGTCATAGGTTAATGTTGAAACTGGACATCCTGTGTATTATTTCTCTTGCACCTGTTCTCAACACTAACATTTTTTGTACCACTCAAAAATACTTGTTCTGTTCATTGCTTCCTCCTAGCCAACCACCATTTGAAGAATCTCAGTAGGAGTTTTGTACAGTTGAATGCAAGTTTTGTTAATAGCATAGCGTTCTACCATGTAAACACTGGTTCCACAGGTAATCCAAAATAGATACATTCTTCTACCGGCCACAAATGAGCATGAAACTCCATCATCCAGCTTCAACCCATCAGTGTGTATATACGTAATTGTTGAGGGTTTAATAGGATCATGTCAGTAGGATGAAGGAGAGTAGACTGCCTAAAAGGATGTTGTATTTGAAGATATAAAGAAAAACCCCAAGGGGTAAACCAAGAATGAAATAGATGGGTTCAGTTATGAATGAATTGGAAAAAAGAAGCGACGCCAAGAGAGAAATAGAGATAGGAATTGTATTGGGTACGACCCAAAGAAACGTGGAAGAGAGTTAAAGAATATATCATTTTTACTCTACAATCTTAAAAACTGGTATACACATAAAATTCCAACTATAAAGCAATTAATAAGTATTTTTCCCTTGTTACTCTTGTGATTGGTTCAATTACTTTAGTAACACTTCACCATGGATACAAATTGTGCCAAGTAGTTTTGCTGCTTAGTACTTTGTACCTGTTCCTAGGTTGTAGCTGGGCCAATGTATCAGTCTTTCACGACATCTTTAAATTTTAATCAGATATGTTAAATTGGTTTTTACCAAAACCTTTTAGTCATTTATTTTGAAGATACCTTCTAGAATATCTAATTTAAAAATTTAATAAGATATACCTTGAGGTGGTTCATTGGTAAACTTTATTGATATCTGTAAAAGAGATATCGGGAAAGTTAAGTGCGGCTCAGTTGTAATCCACATTCTAAAATCTAGATGAACATTTTCAGCTTCAGTTAATGTCAAAAATAATTCACCCATGTATTCCAACCCAAGATGACAATTTTGCAGCAGTACCCATCCTCCCTGTCAAGTATAAAAATAAAAATAAAATGTGAGATACAAATTTCAGCTGATCAATTAAATTTAATACATAATACTAACAACAAAATTAAGCACATCTGAATAAAAATAAAAATTCTGCTACAACACATTCATTCAGAAATTTTGGAAAATATCTCTACCAACTTTCGTTGTTACAACAAGCACAAATCACATAAAGTATGAATAAAACAGAGGTCAACATAAACAATATGGATTAGGCTTCCTGACCTGTTCCAATTTCAAACTTAGTAATCTGTTATTTCTTAAAGAAGTTGAGAAGCCCATTTCTTCCAAGGTTGTTCAATACCATATTGCTTGTAGTAAACATGCTTGTTGTTTGATAAATGACTACGACTCTTTTCCTGGATTTCCAAATGGTTGTTATCACTCCTGACACATTATGTTCATGCCTAATACCTTCATCTAGCAATGTCCGCTAATACATGAAAGCTCACACAATTCCATGAATTTAGCTTTATAGCGCTTGTCTGCTGGTTTATGGCTCCTGGATAACCAACGTATATTAATATTGCATTTTGTCCATCACCCAGATTTTGTTGTCAGTCAATTTACTTGGATACAGTACAACCGAAAAGGTACCTATAGAAATATTTAATGCAGTATCTAAACTTGAGAAAATTAAGCCACTCTCTTATCAAATTTTCATTTTTAATGTTCATTGCTATAAAGTAATTTGATGTAGGGCCTACATGCATAATATTAATATGCATGTAAACATTATACCTTAATGAACTAGAGACTGCAGATGAAGGCGGAGCATAGTGACCAAGATCACAACACAGAGCCAATTGACTTTCGTTAATTGTATACCACGTTGTCACATTGTGGTCCCGCTGTGGATGACAGCCTAACAAAATATCAGCTGGAGTTCGGTCGACAACTTACATCAGACCTTAGCTGTTATTGGGTTAAAATATTCACACTACTGTATTCTTTTCTAGAAGTATAGTTTTCTGAAAAAACAGATTATCCTTCATTTCATACAGGGGGACCATGACCAGCAGACAAGCTCTACCAAATCTCTGGAGTGAGCTGTCTCATTACTCTTACATTTAATCCAGTCCTTCAGATACTGTTACCTTTTCTCACATCTTATCTAGGTGAAATTGGCTTTGCTTAAACTATTCAAATTCTAAATATTAAACAAAGAAAATATAAATATTAAAAAAACTATTCAAAATATAAAAGAAAATGTGCAACAATATTTCTTCTCTTGTTTATTTTTATTTACTTTACGACAAGGTATGTTACCCCCCCCCCCCCCAGTTTGAAAACCACTGCTCTATATTTTACTTAAAGTGGAAGAAAGCATAAATTGACTAGTAATAAAGAGCATATATTATAAATTAAAATACACACCTCACGCATAAAAAGTGACACAAGTTTACGAGCATGAACCTCTTGGCCCTGGCCCATAGAAATTGTCCGGCATTCAATTTCATGACGTTTTGCAGCCGTTTCAATAAGTGGTGTAGGATCAGAACCCATACTGAGGAAACAAACCATCGGTGTTAAAGGTCTTGATTCACCCAGCATTGCATCAATGTTCAAAATGACAGGTTCAGTAAAACGAACACCAAGAGAAAGAGCCACGTACTTTTTGGACTGTGCAAGGGTTCGATCAGGACACCAAGCTCTAAAAATCAAAAAATTTTGTGATACTCTTTGTTAACTACATCCAGGAAATTAAAAAATCTAGTGTAAAACACTCACACAACTTTCTCTTGCCAGTGCAAATAATTAACAATAAACCTAACATTAGTAATAAAACATTAGAAATAAACAAACAAACTAACCTCAATAAACATAAACTTATTTTAATCATATATGAAAGACGAAAAATGAAAATCGATCTCAGTTTGCCTTAAAAATACGGAAAATCACTCTTTCACACTAAACTAGGCTCTGTAGAGAAAAATGCTTTAAATAAAAGTAGTAGATCATTTAATTTTCTATAAATTCGATTATATACACTTTTGTCGTACAATGCATACTAAAGCCGAAATCTTAAAAAAATTAAATTTTCACACGTTTTCGTGAGAAAAAACAGAGAATCGCTAATTACCGCTAAACTAAGCGTTGTACAAAAAATGTTTGAAATAAAAGTTGTTGGATTTTTAATTCTCTAAAACTTTTATTATATACATTTTTGCGCTAAAATGCATATTAAAGCCGCGATCTTGAAAAAACCATGTTTTTACATAAAAACACCCTCACCAAGAATTTCAGCAAACATGACGCCTACCCTATCTTGTAGAAAATAAAAAATTGAGTATACCAGTCGATTTTTAAAAAAATCGTAAAATCAGTTTTTGAGAAAATCGCAAAAAATTGAAAAATTACACGAATAAACTACTACTTCTGGTTGACAGATTTTGATGAAAATGTTCGTGTCGGGTCCGGTAGTGGTATGTAACTTCAGTTTCAAGTTTCAAGTTCATACGATGTTCCGTTCTTGAGATATTCTGTTCACACACACACACACACACTCACACACACACACATACACACACACACGCACACGCACACGCACACGCACACGCACACGCACACGCACACGCACACGCACACACACACGCACACGCACGCACGCGCGCGCGCGCGCGTGCACGCACACGCACGTACGCACGCGCGCACACATACTCTCACACACACACTCTCTCATACACACACACACACACACATACACACACGCACGCACGCACGCACGTACACACACACACGCGCGCGCGCACACACACACACAGACCAATCGCTAAAAACATGTTTTTTGGGTTCAGGGGGTCTGAAAACGTATAGATTCGGTGAAAACGCGATTTCGAAAAATCGACATGAAAACAATACTTTCCTTCCTATATATTCATATAGGCAAGAGAAAGTAAAAAAGGGAGTATAAAACATGTTAAGACAAACTGATAAATCTGAATATTAACAATATGTTTTTAAATTCATTACTTACCAATTCATTTATTTCCTTTTTATTACTACTACTTTCTTGTTGCTAACAATAAACATGTTATCTAAAAAAATTTTCCTCAGCATTTTTTTAGAAATTTATTTTTAAAACAATAAACTATTTAGAAAAGAACTCTTGTATTCTATATAGTCGGGCGTTAAATTCTATTCTATAAACTGTTTCATCCATCAAATATGTTTTGGCTTTTTTAAACATTACAGATTTTCACAACTGTTTTAAGCGTTTGGTAATTTATTTTCTACGTGTATAATTATGTTTTTCAAACAATTTAGTGTTCTAATTAGCAGATAGTGATCAATTCTGTATCTTATTGTTGTGGATGTTCAATTCTGTATAAAGGTATTTTACTTTACATACATTATTACTTTAGAAAAAATGAAAAAGGAACTGTAAGCAATTGATTATAAATAATAATTAACTTAAATTCTTAAATAACTCCTTAAATAATTATTTACATGAGGTTAGGTAGTTTGCTCCTACCATAGTACACCTAACTGTTTTTTTCCGACTTTTGAAGCCTCTTCCCGTGTTACCCAACGAATTACCGAACACCATTATAGCATACCAGATGTGAGATAAATCATCTGGATAAGCACCTATTAGCAATTTTGGGTTAATACTTAAACAAGATAACTACATTAAAAAAATCAGTTAAACTGCTAAAAAAAATTATTTTAAGGATCAGATTACATAATTTGTGCAGAGCATGACAAAATAAATACACTGACCTTACAATGAGTGTCTTTCTAAATTGATCAAGTATCTCATAATTATCTGGAATGACTTCCTCTTCTGGTGCTGGTTTTTCATACCACGACTTCCATGCTTTCTCATTATGAGGAATCTATAAACAAACGAACAAGTTTAATCTTTTTTTATATTAGCATAGTTATTATTATTATTTTATAAATGTACAAGTTTAACTTCTAAAATAGGTTTATTTTTTGTATTTTTCACATTTGCTGCTAATGCAAATAATAAAGGATGAAATATGGAAATGAATGGTGAAAAAATACCTGACATGATCGGCATACAAGCCATTAGCACTGACTGGTACACAACCAGAAATGAAGTATGGAGTAGATAAATGACACAATTCAATAATAAAAGTGATCTTTAAGGAATGAAAAAGTTATTGTATAAACTTCTTCAGGAACTATAATATGTTATAGAGAAAAACAAGCAGAATGAAAACAAAACATTTAATACAAAAGTAAAATTTTATTTAGAATTACTTTCTAAAAAAAAAACATTCATTTACAGCCACAAATAGGATCAAAGGAATTAGGTAATTAGACCAATCAATTCCATAATTCCTTAAGTCATTAAAAACAAGGGCATTATGTCACTTAAAGATGTAGTAGTAAATTGATCGATACTTTATAAAATCAGGGATCTTTAAGGAAAAGTAACAGTTTCGCTGAAGATTGTTTTATACACACTAAATCAACTGTTTCGTTCAGTGAATCTAACATTAGTCTACTGCACTAATGTAAGCAATGAAAAATAAATAATTATAATTCTATTTCTTCCACAATAGATAGGTAAACATGTCTGTTCTAATTCGCCCGATCAGAAAACAGACTGACCATCATCTCATCTAAGACCTACCCACATCACCATTTCCCTCAAGGATGTCCTCATGCTTCAAAGGGATTCGTTCCAGAATCATCTGTTCAATATGATCTCTCTATATCCTTCATTCCTGAAGACTGTCTAATCTGGAAGGACAGTCCAAAGGAATTTCTGCTGTCTGCATTCTGCTTTCCCTTCTTGAACCTAAAGTCCAGATTTAACTTTCACAAACCAATATACAAACAGCCAATGCTTTATAATTTTAACTTTCAAAGCATATCCCTTCCTAACTTTCTGTTCCAGATTATGATGTTTAGTTCCACATATTGCCGCTATTCTGTTCATCATGCTACCAATATCCGAATATGACAAGTTTTTGTTATTATAAAAATGATTGGAAAAAGACGATGCGTATTCAATAATTAACAAGAAAAATTCATGTAAAAAAAATGGTTCTTTTAGTGTCAATGAAGCTTTCTGCAGATCAAGTTGGTAACCTTGGGAACACTGTTCATCAGCTGCTCGTTCATAACCTCTTACGTTAATTTCAAAATGTCAGTTCTGCTTGAGATATGTAGGCTACTCTGGAAGAGCTAAAATTTATTTGGTGAAAAGATAAGACTTATTCTCTGATAAGATTTTTTTAAATAGATAGATTAGCTTGGAGAGCTCCATCAAACCAGTCGAGAGACTGAGGACAAAACTAGTAGTAGTAAAAGTTTTTTTACTATCTGAAAGTGTAAAACCAATGGAAGTTTATTCAAGAATGTTGAAACACTATGGTGAAAATTGTTTAAACTACAGCAATGCGTAAAACTGGGTGGAACAGTTTAATCTGGGCAGAACAAATTTCTGTCACTCTGGAAGACCAGCTAAAGTTTCAACTGCAGCACTACAAAATTGCATAAATAATCTTATTAAGACAGACGAGTAAAAATTTCTCAAATTTATTAGTTTGTGTAATATTTCTTAAACCTATAACCTTATCACCATGATTTTTCTAGGTTATTGTAACCAAGCATTCAATCATTCATGAGCTGAATTTTTACAAAACAAGTTGAAGATGGGTTCCAAAGACAATCAACTCAACCCCATAGACAAACACTCAAAATATTGGGTTGGGAAATGTTGCCATTTTCACCTTACAGCCCAGATCTTGCCCTCTCCAATTTTTATTTGTTCAGCCAGCTCAAGGACTTTTAATGGTGTCAACAAAGTATTAAAAAAAGCAGTACATGAATGGTTCAATAGCAAGGTAAAGGCTTCTACACTACAGAAATCAGAAAGCTTGCAGAACAGAGGGATAAGTGCTCCAGGAGATTACATTGAAAAGTATTATAAGTTTCATTGTCATTCAATAAATCAATTTTTCTTTACATCGATCTGTCTCATTAATTATTGAGCGTCCCTCGTACTTGCTATAACACAAACTCTAACTACTAGCTTTGATCTAAGTTTTATTAATAAAAGTAGTTTTAGCATAATAATATGCTCTTTATCTAATTACCTGACTTAAGATAAACTTATAAGCTGGTAAAGTAGACAACTGAACAAGATTCAGCCAAGTTAAATCAGTTATCCATTTGCAAGGTTTGGCAGGACAGGCATTTAAATCCAAAGCTGCACCACCTTTAAAAATTGGAATGAACAATTTTTGTAGAAAGATTAATAAAAGTACACTACATATATAACAATTTTATGTTTAATTCTTAATCGCTAAATAACTATACACCATAACAAGACTAACCTTTAATAAAATTCTGAAATTCTTCATGTGTGATAAACTTCCGTTGAAGATCTATTTTTAAGGATAATAAGAGAGTGAATAAATACTTGTGCTCTTCATACAACCCTCTACATTTATACTTATACACTTCAAATGTCAAATATTCAATTATAAAAATAATTCGACGGCTGGCTACAACACTTTTTTCGGACCTAAAAAACATTGGAAAATTGAAATCAACTTAGACTTTTCAAAACATATGAGGTGTGGCTATTAAATAACGAGACAAACGTACAAAAATTTATTTTAATTTTATACATAATCACTTATTGTCACCTTCAATATACACTCCTTCTCTATCCCTACAACACTCCAAGGGAATTTTCCATTGTTGTAAACAGTGCTGGAAGTCATCTTCTGTCAGCTCCTTCAGGACACGTACCGCTTTCTCTTTTACAGCTTCCACAGACTCAAATCTTGTAGCTTTTAATGTAGATTTCACCTTAGGAAACAGGTAGAAGATAATAACATGTGATGAAACGTAGTTTTTTACTTATGGTCTGGAAATGAAGCGCCAATCCATGCACTGGAAGAGCCGAACTTCACCGAGAGCCAAAAAAGCTTGAATGAGCAAGTCAAAATTTAAAGCAATGATGATTTGTTTTTTTTTATATCCATGGGGTTGTGTACCTTCACTGGGTTGCTGAAGGTCAAACAATTAATCAATATTACTACCTTGAGGTACTTTCTAAACTACGTCAACGAGTAAGGAAAATTTGATCAAAAGTTATAGAAGACACTGAAATGAAGAGTTAACTTGCATGATAACAAAGAAAACTTGCAATACACAAATTACAAAAGGAAGAAAACGTTATTCAAGAAATCCATAGCATACCTGGCCATAGATAAATCAAAACGTTCAAGAAATTGGACTAGAGATGTTTGGTACATGCAATTGACCATAGACATCTCTACTATTAAGAAATACAGAACACTTCCTCTTGTTGCTACTGGTCGAAATTCTTCCCTAGCAGTATTAATTTTCTGCTCTGTGACTGAAGCTATTTTCAATTTTTCATTGACAGATATCGCTGTATCTTTTGTTACATTTAATACATTAATAACACTTTCATCATCAACCAAGGATCCCTGAATTACAAAAAAAAGAAAAAATTACAAAATTACTTTTTTAGAAAATAATCAACACCCTTGCTCATGAGGGTTACACAGTTTCATGACTGCGTGACCCCAGAACATGTGTATAATACAGTAAGAAAAAACAATTGAATCATTAATTTCTAAAATGTTATAAATGTCAAAAACAAAATTTTACAAAATAAGAATAAACACACATTTATGTTACGTTTTGAATTGCATACATGTTTCTCGAATACAGTTTTCTATCAATAAGATTACAGTAGGCAGAAAATCAAACTGTGCCATTGTTAAACATAGAATTTACGTGTTTTTGTAATAAAACACATTTCACCTAAAACAGCACTTACATCAATTCAGAAATGCACAATTCAATTAGAAAATATTACGTACAATTAGAAGGAAAGTTGTAGACTTTCTCAATAAAATGAGAAAATTCTGTACTTCATGTTACTTCCGTCAAATTAATTGTAAATATAAAACACATGGGTGATGAAAAGTTACAGAATAGAATCACTATTTGCAAGATTTCAGAAGATTATTACAACTTGACAATGATAACTGCTTGAAGGAGGACAATGAAGGATTTTGGGATATGACTGAAAAGATTCAAGAATACTGCCACAACATTTCCTTTTGCAAATGAATGTAGGTAAAAAAAAACTTTAATGATATACCTTGACAGTAGTCAATTTGACTAGTAAATTTTGTTCTAATTCCTTCATTTTACGCTTGTTTGATGTTACTTCTTGTATTAGCGATGTCCTTTCCGTTTCCAATTCTTTCTTTTCAGTAAGAATAACTCGACCTAATAACTGATCCTCTAGACCTACACAAAAATTGGACAAAATATTTATACTCCACGTTTAAAAAAAAACAATTTCATTGTGTAAATTTTTAAATTAAACCAAAACTGACACTGGTTGAAAGAACACTTTTTTACCACTCTAGTGCATTTCAGTTACAATGGGGCAGGTAGGGTGGAAGTGAATTTGAAGAGTCAATCATTTATTTGTTTTTTTAATATATTTATCTTTCTCTTCTTCTTCTTCCCTTCACGGATTAGGTCTTTCAACCTATTCCGACTTCCCTGCCCCATCTTTTTCATGGCCCTCTTTTTCTATGATCAATATTTTTTGTACATCAGGAATGAAGTTTAATTTCATTTATGTAAAAATATTTTACTGACAATAGATGTGTAGTGATCAAGTAATGGTACAGAAAACCCAGCCATTCAGCTAATAAACTATACTAGTGTCTGAACTAATATTGGTTGGATACTTAACTATAACAAGAAAACATTTTCTAGGTTATATTAAAATTTATCTCCTTCTTTAGGTGCCATCTCCTATAAGAAGGTTGGTTGTCATCATGGCAACCATGACTAAGGATGATACAGCTTCAAACAGATCAGTACATCAGCTTCCTAAACAAATTCCCAAGTTGTTCAGCTAGGATATGTAACTTCTACATGGACCATTTTTGCCCAAAATTTTTCCATGATTATTACGAGGAGTAAAAGCTGTACTCCCCTCATCATATGACCCATGTATTGTAGTTACCATATTATGGTCTTACAACCTCTTTCTCTTTCTCTTATGACAAGATCCACCAATCTCAACCTCAAAATTCTCTGACATAACCACATTTTGAACACCCTCCAATCTGCTGGTAATATTCTTTTTTAAGGTCCAGGTCTCCACCCCATAAAATAATACTGAAACATATCATCTATGTAGTATAATTCTTAACTCTAATTTAAGGTCTCTACTGCACAGTACTTTTTCTTACTTTATTGAGAGCGGTTCTTGCTTGCTCAACTCTAGCTTTGTTTTTTCAGTGTAGTCATTATTTTCACAAATATTCCCAAATATTTATCTTTATGAACCTTATCAACTCTTTCTTAACAAATTTTTAAGTTTTGTTGCTGTTATTCTTCTGTACTTAAAATTTCCATAAAATTTGTGTTTTTGTCAATGAGGTTTATAAAGAACACCAAGAATGGAAAAATTGTTAATCTGTTAACTATATAATAAAACTTTTGGAATTTAAACAAAAATTAAATTTCAAAGATTTTATTTTTTAAAGAATACAGGTTGTAAAAGTCCTCAGTTCCTATCGGTAATTTTTTTCACTTTATAACATTTTGCCATACTTAATACAGAATTCACGTTTTATAGGAACAACCATTTAAATGTAAATTTTAAATCAAATGTGGATATTTGAAACAAAAATAATATATTTTTTTTTATAAAAAATGGAGAATTTTTGTTAAACCTGACATTAGAAGATGTTGATTTAATTTTGTTATTTACCAACCATATGTAATTAGTTTTGTTGGGATTTCATATGTTTCAGACTTAAATAATTTTACCTTTCATTGTCACAGTGAAGTCAATGATTGATGTTCTTGCAGATACTTCAGGAGAATATGATGGGTTAGCCAATTTAGTAGTTATATACAAACGGAAATCTTTATGAACATCCATTTCTTTGTCACCAACTTTAACCTAACAGAAATTAATAATTGATAACAATTTTAATTTAAAAATTATTAAAATGAAATTTCTATCATTGATGTTATTATTTTTAATTATTATAACCGCTGTTCCACATTACAAGGCCATTTACTGCAACCAAAAATCCCATTCATTTCTATTTATTTATTTATTTTTTTTTTTTTGTGAGGGGTGGGTCCCTTTGATCCATTCTCCCCATAGCTCTCATAACACCATCGTTCACTCCTTTCTGAGTCATTCTTGCTTCTTCCATCTAGCTGAAACCCTTATCCATAATCTTTTACCCAACCTGTTCTTCATCAATGATTGTACCAGTTGCCTTCCTTCAATTTTATGAATTAATAAAAATAGATTTTCCACTTTCTTTCAAAATTTATTCATTCCTTACAAAATCAAATAACTTCTCCAGAAACTCATTTCTAAAATTGTTATTCTGCTTTTAAATCTTGGTTGGAAAGCCCAAACCTCTAAGCCATAAATGGAGGAGAGCTTTCTACAAAAGAACAACATTTTTTTGTCATGCTGTAAGACATGCGATTACTCCAAAAACAATGATGTAACATTCTGGTGATAGGCATGCTTCTGCCAAATTTCTATTAAAATAGTGGTCAGCATAACTGGCTTCTACACCAGGATTCCTGGTCAGATCTGGTATTTTTTTCATCACTCTTTTTCATCAATTACCCTTCTCATCATCTGCATTAGCAGTAATTGCAAAACAGCCAGACATAAAACCAAATAAACAAAAACAATTTCCAAAATATTATTGTCTGGTGTATCATCTGGCATTACAAGTGTGTCAAGAAATTTATAGACATGTCCCAATTCAATGACTTCCTTATCAGTTGTATATTGTGTGCTGTGCCTTCAACAACCTGATATATTTAGTTTTCTAATATTAATATTTGCCCATAACAGGAAGGTCGAGTGTTAAATTATTTGCACTTGATCTGCTAGTTCCAGGGCTACAAAAAATAAGTTCTGTTTCTTATCACATGGTCAGCCAATTATATAACTGAAACATTTAAGAATGAAAGAGGTAGAGGTGTAAAAGACACTAGTTATCGCACACAGAGTTATCTCTTCTGAGATTAATGAATTTCATTATACAGCCAGATCATGTGGTGAATGAAGTGAAGGAGTCATTTGGAGGGTGGAAAGTAGATGCTTTTCACAGGGTCCGGCATGCTGATAAACATGCTTTTCCACTCAATGAGGAAGGTGATAGCAAACCACCTCACTCTTTGTTTTACTTAGTAAAGCCTCTAGAGGTTCAAACCAGCCTTTCGGGTGATAACTTAAACAACAACAATATTATTGTCATTCCCACTTGCCAAACCCTTCAATCAACTTAAGTCTTGTAGTGGGCCTACTCTCTCTGTATCACACTGTTCTTCTTCAACCAACACCACTTAGTCATCAACAAATAAGAGAATGTAGACATTTTCATTCCCAACAATTTAATACAACATACATGTTTGTATTATCTACAAACAGTATTAAATTAGATTACAGTTACCGGTATTAACAGAACTGTTATAGTTACTCATAAAGTTTTAATTACTTAACTCTACAATATAAACTGATACGACAGGCTTTTAAAATAAAAATATTCTGTTTATTTTCATGAAATAAATAAAAAGATATACTAAATTTCCAATTATTGCGTCTTCAATCTCAATTACCTTTAGGGTTGTGCCAACTTTAATGAAATTCTTTTCTAGAACATTATCCAAAGCAGGATCTAATTCTTCTAGTACATCTTCTATTAATAAAGGGCGACCAAGTGACAAGCAATCTTCTATGTGGGTCCTAAAGTACTTATGGTTTAATGATGTAACCTGTTTTGTGAGAAAGACACTATTGTTTACTTTTAGTATAATAATAATAAAAAATACTTATAAGTATTTATTTATTTATATTTATATTAGTGAGTGACTTATATTGAGTGTATGACATAAGTTTTTTAAGTCACCAACATCTTTGTACATCAACTGCTAGGAGGTTGTGGAACTGGATTTCTTTTAAGGACCAGTAGAAAAATAGTTTAATTTTCCACATTAAATCCAGAAGCTTTAGTACTGAAATCCAGTATTCTACCACTGAGTCACAGAGATGGTTAATATACAAACATTTTTGTCCGGAAATCAATGTCAACCATTTTGACGAATGAAGCTAGAGAAGCGATTCTTTGTATATAATATTTGTGCAGTTTTCAATAGGGTAGGTATGAATGTACAGGTAATCGACTGACCAAACTCAATACAACGTTCACCACGTTAAAAAGCACTTCCTGAGTTCCAGCAACTATAAGAGTCCTTGAGATTAATTTAATGGTCATGACAAAATAGATCCTAACTGAGAATTGAAGATGTTTAAACACTAGAAAGGGTAAATGCTCACAATTGTAGGATTTTGGGGGTAAAGATACTGATTGCCCATTGCCACACCTAGTGGGAATGTAAGCTTAAATAATATTCTGATACTAGGCATGAACTTCAAGACAAGTCCTATTGTGTATCTCTGTATGTATAATGTAAATACGAAAGATACTCCATGATGGTTAACTGACAAACACTAAACAGTAACTGATGTTTCAAAATTTTCAACCATATGTAAGTGCACAGGGGTTGAAGCATGTGGGCTAGGGTAAGAAGACAGGATTACTAACCTGAGGACTCTTTATGCTGTCACTAACACAGAATACTGTGTTACACCATAACTGTAATTGAATGTATTTTAGTTCACTTTTATGAAATGTAACATTTGAAATACTCGTATCTCTGTTATTATGCTTGAAAATGAAAAATGTCACATCAGTAAACTTTTCAATATTCATGACTTTGGTTAAATGGCATTCATTGATACAAAATCTAATAACAGAGATATTCATAGTGTTTTTTTAACCCTCCCCACTATGAACCACCAACACACTTGGTGATAAAAAAAACTAATAACTTATGTTCAATTTGATCATTTTGGAAACCTAGTAGTCCTGACATTGAATTTGGAACTTATTTTCAGAGTTTATTTCTAGGTAGATCCGATGCAGAAACAAAATTTTCGGCGTTTATGAAAAATTGTAGCAAAAATATTACAATTTTATTTTTAGTTTATTAAAGTACCTATTCACATTAATGCTAAAGTAAAGATCTATAATGCTTTTCACGGTTGATGAGCTCTACTGTTACATGCATTTAGACCAATCCCGAACGTTTGCCAGCGTTGTCAAATTGTACCTGACAAACATTATGTGCGCATGCGTATAAGAGCCGCAGTAGTTAACGTGTCCTGTATCTTGTACTGAAAACATCGATTATCGAGCACGTTAACATGCAATATTTTATAATATAATCAGCTGGTTGTATGTTCATAGGTTATAAATTGTTATTGAAAGACCAAAAAAATGGCTGACAAAATATTTAACAGAGCTACAAGAGCAAGAGTACTGGCAACATTGCTGGCATTGGTTAGCTATAGAGTGGGTAAGGGCCAATCCGTAAGTTCAGAGCTCACAATCAGCCTTGGAAAATAGTATACGCCCAGAGCACAAATAATACATTCCCCAGTATCACACATGTTTTGTATACATGTATATTTGTACATGTATTGCACAAGAAAGCAAACATTATCCCAAATACAGTTGAGAATCTTTGCTGAATAAGCAAAAAAGTAAAATGTGCAATTAATTTTATTTTTGTTCTACAGACATTAAGTTCTACTTATTTTAATAACTTCAGATTTATTTGTCTATCCAGATAATTTTAAGCAAGTTTAAAATCATAAGACTTCTTAATCAAAGTTTTTTGGTTTCCCTAACCAACCATCTAAAGAGTTTCTTACAATTTTTATATCTAAAATTTAACAAAATTATTACTAAAAGAATTAATATAGTAAAAATAAAATTCTAAAAAATCTTTAACTGAGTTCACTAAATTAGAATACCCAACTTCTCAGCGTAATATGACACAGTACAGTATATAAAATTGGAATCACAAGAATGTGAGCTTTCATGCAAATATTACTGTGGGGCTGTCAGATTAATCACTTTATTCGAATGATTACATTAGTCAAAGACATTTACCGGGGTTGTTACAACTCTGCTCGATCATCATTGGTGCTTTACAAGAAGTCTAGTTTTATAAATTCCCTTTCATTGATACTTTTTCCCACCAGTACCATCACAACCACCTTTTGTTAGGTATTCTCATAATTTTTATTTACGTTCAATAAAAGTAATTAAACAAATAAAGAATATACGTTAGAATACAACGAAATAAGTTTAGGTTGGCCATTTATTCAAAAAAATATTTAATTACTCGTACATTAATAAAATTGCAGCTTCTTTAAATAATAAGTATGAAAGATAAAAAATCTGGTACAAAAGAAACATTCAGTTTCTTTTTGGGAAAAAAGATCTATCACACATGTTTTGTATACATGTATATTTGTACATGTATTGCACAAGAAAGCAAACATTATCCCAAATACAGTTGAGGATCTTTGCTGAATAAGCAAAAAAGTAAAATGTGCAATTAATTTTATTTTTGTAAGTGCAATACATTTTCATTTGTTTCATTTTCCTTGGCTAGGAAAAGAAACATTCAGTTTCTTTTGTACCACAACTTCCATTACAATCATGCATAACCGTTTATCAGCTGTAATTATTAACACAAAACCGATACTCAGAATTTATAATAATAATAATTTATAATAATTCTAATTATAATCTATAATAATAGCAACCACCATTTCGTAAATGAGGTAACAACAGCTGTTACTTGAAAGCTCGCAATAATGTGAATCTAGTAATACTAGGATATCCTAATAATAAATCACCTGTAATTCAAAGTCCTTTTCCTTGTTTTTTATCCAAAAGATGCCTTGACTCTGTGGATCTATCAAAAGTGGATATCGTGATGCTTTTGTTACAATTATACCGTTTTGAATTGAAAGCTCATCATTAGGTAACCCTTGCAAATTCCATTCACCAATCTTCATACAAAAAAAAAACAATATTAGGTTTTGGTTACACTAATTTAAGTTTCATTAATATAAAATTAGGTAATCACTTTATTGTCTAATGTACATATTTTTGTTTATTACAAATATCACAAAATAACTTGTGATTTGAATGCAACGAAACAAGGTCTATCATGACCGAAATTGTTTTTTGATTCGCCTGCGGTGTTGCATACGAGGTGTGGCTATTAAATAACGAGACTGACGTTGTAAAAAATTTAATTTTTATTTCATACATAATCACTTATTGTCACCTTCAATATACACTCCTTCTCTATCCGTACGACGCTCCATGCGAATTTTCCATTGTTGGAAACAGTGCTGGAAGTCATCTTCTGTCAGCTCCTTCAGGACACGTACAGCTTTCTCTTTTCAGCTTCCACAGACTCAAATCTTGTTCCTTTTAATGCAGATTTCACCTTAGGGAACAGGTAGAAGTCACATGGTGCAAGATCTGGTGAATAAGGTGGATGTTCTAACACTGAGATGCTGTACTTGGCTAGGAACCTCTTGACAGCTAACGCGGAATGAGCTGGCACATTGTCTTGGTGGAGAACCCATGATTTGTCCTTCCACATTTCGGGGCGTTTTTTCCTTACTCTTTGACATAGTTTAGAAAGTACCTCAAGGTAGTAATATTGATTAATTGTTTGACCTTCAGGAACTTAGTGAAGGTACACAATCCCATGGATATCAAAAAAAAACTATCATTGCTTTAAATTTTGACTTGCTCATTCAAGCTTTTTTGGCTCTCAGTGAAGTTCGGCTCTTCTAGTGCATGAATTGGTGCTTCGTTTCCGAATCATAAGTAACAAACCACATTTCATCACATGTTATTATCGTTTCAAAAAAATTTGGGTTATTTTTTACTGCGTACAAAATGTCAGTACAAACATTACATTACAATGACATAACATTTGCTTCATTACAAACATTTTTGAGCGGCACTGTCCTGAAAGAGCTGACAGAAGATGACTTCCAGCACTATTTCCAACAATGGAAAATTCACATGGAGCGTTATAAGGATAGAGAAGGAGTGTATATTGAAGGAGACAATAAGTGATTATGTATAAAATTAAAATTAAATTTTTTACAACGTCAGTCTTGTTATTTAATAGCCACACCTCATAGTTTGTATACTCTCTTAAGGCCCACAAAAACCAACAAAAATACTGCCTTAATACACTTTGGCTGGCTCCTGCTGTAGTAGTCACCACAACTGAGTTCTACACCAAGAGTTCGACTCCCAGTCAGGTCTGGCATATTTTCATTACTTATTTTCATCTTCACCCTTCTCATCTTCTACAATAGCAGTAACTGTGAAACAATTGGACATAGAAACAAAAAGAAAATAACTTAGAAAGTGAAGTTACTTCTTCCAAAAATAAATGCCACAATAATTCTGACTAGGTATTTATTTCTGATTAATCAATTCAGAATCAGTACATTTCAGTTGATAACATTTTCTCTCCATTTTAAATCAGAATAAATTATACCAAATTTCCTTCCAAGAATATCATATCCCAAAACAAAATCAAAATAAACTTTCTTCATCTGCCTCCATCCACAAAGGCTGAAACTCTTTAGCATCATGGGAGACAGTATTTTGTTCTGCTTTCCTTAATGATATGACCAACATAAGGTACATTTAGGTACATTCTTATCTTAGTGCTTCTTAGTTTATCCTTCAAACTACACCCATTTAAAGTTCTCAAAAATATCATTTTAGAGCTCTGAACACTCAGAATCTCTTTCCCCTCTCTCTTTCCCTCCTGCTCGCTTTCTTATTCACCCTCTATCCTGCTCACACACGCACGCACGCACTATAATTCATTAGGACAAAATCATTTAAAAATTTCATCTATTACACGAAAATAACTTCAGTGAAT
Source organism: Catonia carolina (assembly GCA_035578175.1). NCBI lineage: Eukaryota > Metazoa > Arthropoda > Insecta > Hemiptera > Achilidae > Catonia > Catonia carolina. Next base: position 304,235,271 of record JAQMRL010000001.1, on the reverse strand, counting down.
AAAATCGTTATTAAAAAACACTCACAGTGGGTGCATCAGTAAGATTTTCAACTATGTTAAGGCCTGCAGTCACTGGTATACGTCTATTACTCAAAGCTTCAAACCAACCAGCTTGTAACAGCATTCTATACTCCTGGTTAAATGGACCAGCATAAGACAGAAATCCAGTCAATAATAAAACATCACCAATCAATCTATCAGTTTCTGCTTTGAACAGGGCCGATTGTTCAGTCCAACGTTTTTGTTCACCAGAAAGACCATTTATTAACGCTGTGGCAGCATCCATCTTTGCTTTGCAACGATTTGCAATGTCTAACACCTCCTAAAAATAAAAAAAATAAAGCAAATAAGTATACGTGTATGTGTTTCTAGTATGCAATGGTAGGATCAGCAAATGTACATTCGTGAAAAGGTACAGTTGTGAACTACTCTAATAATTAGGAAATGCAGACCATATGCATAAATCCTTAAAAGTACATAAGTAAACTGAAAATAAAAACAAATCTAATGTAACAAGCACTAAAACTTTCTAATAAATTCGAATTAACTGTTAAATACTTCATTCATTAACTTTTTTGTTTTCTGTTGAGAACTAGCACAGTTTCACAACAATTTTAACAAGCTTCACTTCCATTTCATCTTAAATACATCAGGATCAGAAAAGCCTGCTAAAAAACTGGTTCTCTGCCTGTAATTAAAATGTAGGTCTACCTACTCAATTTAAATTATATACTTTCTATAGCACACTGGCAAGAGCAAGCGTGGGATTATTTTTAAATTTTGTTATTAATACACAACTTCAGATTGTGGGACACCAATATGAAAATCTGAGATTTCAATATTTTGTTTATCCTAAGATTGAAGAGTCAATTTAACAGTTACACAAAACAAGTTTAATTGTTTAGCTACCTATGAATTACAAACCTGCTTTGAAGCCATGGCAGAATCAAATTCAGCTTGAGCAGCAGCCAGTTCTTTTTCTTTCGCTGCCAACAGTCCTTGTGCTCCTTGCAGCTCTTTTTCAGCAGCATTCAACCTATTCTGCTGAATAGCTAAATTAGCCTAAAAAGAAAGACAATTTTATGTTCAAAATGATTCACATTGTGACGAATAGAAAATCTTTAGTGGTTTTAAACAGATATTATCATAATTTTTTACATCTTAAATGCTAAATCGCTCTACCCATCCAATCACCCTCCAGCAGGCCTTTACCTATCATCAACTTTGTTACCTTACTGGGCATGCTCTTTTTCTACTCTCCCTCATGATTTAGTTACATACTAGGTGAACCTGTGCAGGAAAACCCGCACAAAAAAGTAAATTTGTTTTTATAGAACTTCTCTATAAACAAATTTTTTTGTTTTATTGTACTACTGGTTCATTGAATCTTCTTCTGTTCTCATTCAGCTCATGATGGAACTTCATAAAAAAATTGTATAGTGGCAGGCGATTTTCAGTTCGTGCAATTGCCGCTTCATATTTTACCATGTCACCCAGTTTCTTATAGCTTTGAGCATACGGATTGACAGCAGTCATAACTCCTCCAATTTTTTCTAAAATCTCATTATTTAATTCCATATAAAACAAAACCAAAATATAGCAGATCGAATTTTATACAAATTTACAACAACTACAACTACGTTGGAAATTCCAAAGCGATCTGACCGTGACATTGCCAATCCGTTAGTAGGCCTATACTTTAGTTCCTTGAACTTGCCCCCTCTCCAAACTGAAATAGCTGTGCGAGATGTGGGAGGGATAGATAAAGAGAAAGAGAGAGGCCTATACTTCAGTTCATTGAACTTGTCCCCTCTCCAATCTATTTTAGACCTCCTATTTTATGGTCATAAATTGAAATATTTGATTTTGGATAGTTTTCTGCAAATCTACTCGAACAGACGATTCATTTGAGCCCACTTCAGGGAAAATCGGTGAAGGTTCAGGTGGTTAAAATCGTGTTGAAAAAAAAGCTGCTCGCTATTAATATATAGATTCTGCTAGGCCACCTGTATGATTTCATCTGACCCAGGTGCCCAAACCACAATAGTATAAGCTTCATATGCCATGTTGATTCCACCTTGAGATCTGACAACTTCTCCATAAATCCATCTGCACTGCTATTATCATCACTTTACTTCTTTCTGACAAAGAAAAAAATTTTCAGAAAGAAGAAAATCCTGTTTTAATACTGTTAAATGATTACAGATCCAGTTAATTTTATGTACGGTACATCAGAATGCCCATTATGAGAATAAAATATAATGCCATTTAACTGCAGTTCAACAGAGTAACACTTAAGGTATATTCCCATGATGCTAGTTTACTAGCTACTGCTACAAGCAGGACCTACTAGCGCATGGGTGATAATTCTCACAGATCTAGTTAATGACAGTGATCTGAAGACATATGCGAGTAGTGCTATGTATTGCTGTACAAAGTAGGCTCCTTACTAGCAACTAGCAACGTTCTAAACGTTCACACCGTTTAGCTACAGTCATTTGCATGTTCAGTTGACACAATGGAGCAGTATAGGATAATTTATTTCTTATGGGGTTCTGACTCCTACTAGCACATATACAAACATCGGGTTTCTATAACAATCAATGCCATCATAACCAATAACATTCGCCTCCTCCGCACCCCATCCATAACAAACCTTTATAATGTAGAGTACTCTATGTGTATATGACTATTAATTAATAATTAACACTACCTATAAGTTTATAGTCAATCAACTTCATATGCGGATTCCAAATGTGAAATATTTTTTCGATATCTGTACTGGGAAAGATTTTTAGATTTGTAATAACCGATTGTGTCATTTGTGTATACTTATCACGCAGTGTTTAGAAAGTTTTGCAAGGGAATGTGAAGAAGGCATTAGTAGGTCTGCAGTAAAATAGATAAGATATTCATTTTAACCCCCCCTAATAGAAGAAAATGTTCTTACAATTTTTGGATATTTTACAATTCATTAAACATTCTACATAATACATTTTTTTTTCTGTCAAACAAAATATGAATTGTAGTTCTACCTTAAAAAATACGTGTTCTATAGAGGTTTAATAGATGTATTTATATACGCAAGCAGATGCCTTTAATTGATGTTTTTAGTTGCGCTAATAGCAGTGACGATTCCCATAAGATCAATTTTGTCAACTGAACGTGCAAATGACTATAATTTGCTAGTGCTAGTCAGTCACGTTACCTTTTCTCCCTTACTAGTGGCAAGTAAAATCAAACATGTTCGAAGTTTAGTGCTTTAAATAAACTAGCTGCAAGTGCTAGCATCGTAGCATTTAAGATGTGTCTGTCTGATACTTCGCCCAACAGAAGAACAGAAGTAACATTCATAGTCTATACACTTAAAATTTTAACACAGAGAAAACTTTTCACTCACAGCAGCATAGTCACAGTTCTTAACCAAGTTACAGAATTATTCCAACCTAGACAATTCAATCATTTTTTTTAAAAAATCACATGATCATAATAATTATGAACCTGAGAATTAAGGCAACCTTGTTCTCAGAAACTTCAAGACTTTCTTATGCTATGCAACACCTATAAGTCAAGATGACTCAACCATATTTTTTTTCTCTTTAATAATGTAGAAATAAAGCAAAGAACAAGTATATTTTTCCATACCTTCTTTGCAAACCTATCAGGTTTGGGTAGGAAAATAATCAGAAGGCTTATTTAGAATTACTAGGAGGGAGGAAAATAATATATTGTGCAACCCTGAGTAAAAGTCTCTTGTAAACCCAGACTAATAATAAGACTATGAGGTAGAGATTTGGAACTGAAACTTCTAACCTATAAAGAATATTAATATTACCTTCAATGGCAATACTTCTTTGTTTATTTCATAAAAGTCCTTCATTGAAATTGTCCATTGAATTAAACCAGCAACATTACCACAAGCTACTTTAGCATTATCATATGTATACTGACTGTACGTTAAATATGGTAACATTAAATCAACAGTTTCTGCATTAATTTTATCCTTTGGGAAGTTTTGAAGATTGAACAAAAACCTTGTGTCAGCCATCATCTGAAAAAAAAATTACGAAACCCTATTTAGGTACATATATTTAACTTCAAAAAGGTAATAGTTGAAGCGTTGTTCGACAGGAAAAAACAGGCTCGATCAAACAATTTTAAAAAGCAGATTTCACTGCCATCGAGGTGATGATTTCTTGTAGGTACTGTTTCATCAACTAATCATTTTCAGGAGAAAACTGACAAACTCGAATTAACAACAATTTAAAAAAAAAAACAGGCAGCAGGGGAACAACAGGCTCAGTCAATTTGTATTACATTTTAGTAACTTAAGCAACATCTGTCATTTTAATAATTTTTTGCAACAATCCCTAATATGTGTACCTTGCAATCTGTTCAATTTAAGAGCAATAAGCAACCCCATGAGAATTAAGATGAGAATGAACCCCTGATTAAGATGAGAATGATATGTCGTGTAAATGAGGTGTCTAATACAGACTAAGACCAGCTATCCTGAGAGAGTATTAATTGAATCCTAACCATCAAAAAACTCTGGTAAACTATGTCTAGTATTCAAATCTATATAAAAGTAACTTCACTAGGATTTGAACTTTCCTCTCTGAAAATCAGCTGTTAAACAGTTGACTCACAGTGACAACTTTACTACCAGACCAACCCGGTGGGTTGATATTAAAATTAACAATTGATATTAAAATTAAAAATTAACAATGTAAAAAATTAACAATTCAATAGTCTCATTGGTAACATTTTGGAAAATAAAGAAAGATCTTTAAAATCATTACTACTTTTATTTCAACCTTCCTTTTTGTTATTTAACATATTGAAAATTTTCCTCGCATACATGCTTTCAGATACCAGGTAAAATTATACCTCTCAAACAAACTGCACATGATAAAAATATAGTCACCCTCTTTTAGAATCATTAGTGAGAAAAATTATCGATTACCTTAAGAGATTCAGGCCAATTTGGTAAGAGGAAATTCTTTTCTATATCAGGATGTACAGCCTCCACCTTCCTTTGAAATAATATCAGCACACAGTCCATAATAAGTGTGATCAAATAAGGTGGTTTACCCAGTTTTCTTACTGTGGCTATATCTGCTGCTTTTATTGTCTGAAAACACAATTTTACACCATTTAAATTATAAAATATAACAAACAAAATTATTCTGAATCAGTTAAAATTCATAATTTTGCAATTCTTGTTGTGTATTATTTCATGCTGTAGGTTGGATAAAACAAGCAGTTCACATAACCTTAGATTGTTTGCCTCAGTCAACCAGAAGTTAATCTTTGGTCCTAACTAAATTAAAGAGGATACTGTTCCACTACAACTGATAGAGGGGCTGTTGGTACTATATGAGAATGCATCTTCATGCCATAAGGTTTGAACCTGTTAGTGAGTCTTTTCATTTTTTAACAACTGGCTGTAATGCACATAAAGCTAATGTAGACTGTAATAGTTAAAAAAAGTGATGAACAAAATGGCAGACCTAACCAAGATTCGAATCCGGGACCCCCTGGCATAGAAGTCTGAACTAGAAGTTGTGCTGACCACTACACCAATGGGTTGGATAAATGTAGACGGAGGTTGAGAGAGAGGCAACCATCAAGCATAAAGCCACCATATGTACGTCAAACTATGTCAAAAACAATGAAGATGAAGATATTTTTCAGCAGATAGTAAGGTAACTCATAACTAAATTCAGGGAGATTTCTCCTTGAAATATTTAATCAAATAAGTGCACAGTATACCCACTACAGCTGTGAAGTTATCATCATAATTGAACATGAAACAATGTGTAAACTAAATGCACCACAATATTTCATTGATAAACAACCAATCTACTCATTTCTACAAGCCTACTCATGAATTTTTGAATTTCTAATATTGTCTTCCTCATAGCACTCGAAATCAAGAAAAAGTTTTTAAAGAAATTTTTAGAATTGGTTTTAATACAAAATATAATAGAAACAAAATCTATAGGCAGGTAGAGTTTTTACATGCACATCCCTGCTGTATCTCTCAAGTTATTCCCTTCACCTGGCATCATCATCATAATCATGATTTGCTTCAGAATGAATTCTCTGGACTGTACATAATGATATACTGGATGCATCTGTAGTAGCATCCTGTGGGCTGTGAGGTGGTAAAAATTCCAACAACCATCACATTAGGTTTAGAATGAACGAGTTCAAAACAGCCCATGCCACTTAGACACCGGCAAGGAAAAATTGGAAAAGTTAATAGCTTCAAGTATGTACCTCAGAGAATTAATGTAAATCGAAAACCAGTGAAAAGTAAAGAAACAACAGCAGATGAGGAAAGATGGCTGGTGCACTCTGAGGAACTCACCACTTGTGTAAGAAGAAAGTATTTTCAAGACAAGCCAAGATTAATGCATTATAATACTGTGATACAACATGCGTGTCTGTAAGCAAGTAAGCACCTTAGAATGACCAGGAAGGCTGGTCTAAGAGAAGCTGAGGAATTTGAGAGAAAGATCCTTCGCAAGATATTGGGTCTGAAGATAGTTGATGGACAATATAAGTTATGAAGTAGAGATGAACTGTACAAGGAAAAAGAACAATTAATGGAAACAATTAAAAAAAAGAAGACTAAAATTTTACAGACATCTGTTTAGATTGGATGACAACCGGTTGACAAAACAAATTTTTAAGACACTAAAAAATGGACTTAACATGTTGGATAAATGGTTTAAAGTAGTCAGAAAGGATATTAAGAAAACTGAAATAAGCTGAGAAAACTTAATGAGCCGACCAAATTCAGACAACTAATTACAATACTTTAAGGGCTTCCATATAGAGTAAAAACAGAACACAAGGTGGACAAAAAAAATGGAGAAAAGTGTACAGTGAGCTAATACTGAAAATGTGGGTAGCAAAAAGAGCTTCCAGAAACATTTAAAGTCACATCATATGATCTAAAATTGTCTTTATGTGAAAAAATCCGGACTAGCCAAATTGACTGAACACAAATACCCTGTTACTTTTTGTTTGACCAAACTGTTCTATGGTTTAAGGGGGTAGTCAACCCAGAAAATGAAAATGAAAACTTCTGGCTAAATTTATCATTATTTATTTTAAATGAAAAAGTAATTTACTAGTAATGATATACCATTTGAACCAAGCCAAAAAATTAATTACAGCCCTTAATACAAGGGTTAAGTTGGAAAAGTGGGCTTTTACGGGGAATCAAATATCTCAGGAACCAAGAAAGATATTAACATGATTCTTATGCTAAAAAATACAGAAATTTGCTTTCTATTATCTGTTGTATGTGCTTGTATGTATTTTTTCTCACAAGAAATTTATTGAAGAAAAACCATATTTTCAAAAACATTTATTTTACGTATTCACAAATTATTTTTTAACTAAATCCCTATTAAGGTTTTTGTAATAATCATTCCACAGATAATAGAGCAAAAAATTATGAACATTTGAAAAAAAAACATCATCCAAATATCCCCAATTCAAACCAAAATATTTAATTCCCAAGCATGTACAATCATGCAGAAACCACATTTTAGGAAAACTTAAAGTTGAAGGAATGAATAATTTCACTCGCCTTGCTAGTGAGCTTTATTTTAAACAGATGTTTTTATAACTTTTTGTCAACGCACAAAGTAAACAAATGTTATGATTCAGAAAACTTGTGATTAAGAAATGTTGTGATTATAAACTTCAAATAAATGCAAAAAACAATCGAAATAAAAAAAAATCATCTTGAGTTGACTACCCCCTTAATGACAACTTACGCTAACTTATAAACAAGAGAAACAAATAAAAATAATAATAATAACAGACACTATCACTTTTCTGGGGACTTGCATAAATAATAAATAATTAGCCTAACTGACAATGTATTTTATTTACGAATGGATAGCTATGATTAAACTAAAAGTCAAACTAAAATATTTTCTACTCACACGTCTTTTTTATGTTGCTGTATTATGAAATGTTTAATACCCAGAAACACAATACAATTAACATGCCCATTTAATTTTTGTTTTGAATGTAAGTTAATTATAAAATTACTAAACGCCCATTAATTACAAAAAATAACTTCATAAATAAAATACTGATTTAATAACTTCATACAACGGTTTTTTAAATAATTTAATAAAAATGAGCAAATTTTTTTGGAATGTAAATGGTGCAAAAATTATCAGTTATATGCTTCTCATTATATTACTTATATGCTCCTCAGTACCTGTGAGAAGGAGCACAAAATGAACCATTCCTATCTGCCTAAATAAATAATTATTACCAGAACTCTAATCCCAAGAAGATTGTATGGAACCAAACAAATTCATTTCCCACAATTAAATTAAAATAATGTCATTGTGTAATATGGTAACAGTTCTACAAGATACATTCAATGAAGTACATGTTTTATAATAAAACCAATAAAAGAGCAATTGTAATATTACAAATTACTAACCAATAAGGCTGCTTCAGCTGCTTCAAGAGCTGGTCGAGCTGCTTCAAGCTTTGCTTCAGCAAATCCTTTATCAACAGCAATAACATCATAAATTTCTTTGGCTCTACTTGCTACGACGGTAACTTCAGCCTTCACTTTCTCTGCAGCAGATGCAACGATTGACACCTCGGCCAAAACCTCTTCAGCTTTGGCTGATGCTACAATTATTTCTTTCTCTTTTAATACTAAATCTTTCTTTAATTCATCAACACCAGCTGCAGCTTCAACAAGTTTTTCTAACCCAGTATTCATTTGATTTGCAAGAACATCAATTTCGTGGTGTTTTTTAGTATAAATGTCTTTATAACCAGCTAGAAAAGACAAATATGATTTAGGTGTGACATATGTCTGCCTTCTAAATCTGTCAAAGTATTTTACACACGTATCAGCAACATTGTCTTGGACATCAGCCATCAATTCAATTAACTGTGTTTTAATAGCTGGTTTGCATACAATAGGAAAATTACTTATAAAATAATCCGATACAGCAACTAAGGCATCTAATGGCCACCTTGTGTACCAGTCAATTGTACAACCAGATATCAAACCTGGGAATTTTAATGACCTGGAACGGAACTTTTCACCAACAGGAGAAAAGCAAAGGACAACATGAAGATTATTTCTCGCTTGCGCAATGAAAAAGTCATACAAATTGTCGACGGTAGGTGGCCTTTTAGGATCTTTCTTTTTCATTTTGGGAATCAGATCATTTGTGATTTCATCAAGTTCATCTTTAGCAAATAAATTTGCAACTTCCCCTGCACTCAAAACATTATTAAGAAATTCAAGGAAAGCCTCATCTTTGATTTCATTGTCAGTAAATATAAATGAGATTCCGTTTCCCTGACAACCCGACACTCTGTACAGATACTTCAGATCTTCCATAAAGTTATTTACATTATATGATCTAGTTAAAGTGATCTGATGCATTTTATAATTAGCAATGAATGAAGAAAGTCGTGTAAGAGACTGCTTGCCAGACCCACCGACCCCGACCAATAAAGCATTACCTCTTGGGGTTCGAATAATGCGTGAGACAATCATTAGATGGACCATTGCATCCTTGAAAAAAACTAGATCCATACTAGCACCTAAGACGTACTCATTATAGCCGGCCATGAACCCTAATAACTTATCTTTTAGGAACTGCCAGCTCGGTATTTCTTCATATATTTTTGGAGCTTCCAAAACAAAATCTTCAGGTTCATCACCTGTTGGTTCAGGCATCTCTCTTAAGAAATCCACAAAGTAGGTTTCTTCAGGTGCCAGTAGTTCAAAATCATTTTCCGACAAAAAATCTTCAGATGTTTTAAATAGGTTTATAAAGAACCAGTCTTTGTCAGCCTGATTTGTAAATCTGTCTACAATAACGCGTGTCATTTCATGCTTCCAGAGTTTGAGCAACATTGGAACATCTGAACACTCAGCATCAAGTACATGAAGCATTCCCTCCCATATTCGAGACAAATCTCTCAAATTAAAAACATAATGAAACTTGGCAGGAGTTGGCAACATTTTAACTTTTGTCTGCTGCCAAATTATTCTAGTTAATGGCACCAGTTTTGGAACAAATTTAACAACAGGTTCTTTAAATCGTTGTTCGCAAAAGTATCCTTCTCCAAGTATACTAAATATTTTATCCATCGATCGATCAGATGGTAAAGTGCAGTTAAAAATGCAGAACCGTCTTTTCAGACGTGGTGGAATATCATTTCTGCCACCACCAGGATGACACATAGCTCCGAGAAATTGAACATCCAAAACTGTTGAAAAGTCTCCTGGTTTATCCAAAGAATAAAATCCTGACATCTCCATCAACTGCCTAACGATTTCATTAGTGATCTGATCTCCCCATTCATTGATTACCGGCATGTTAATGTCATCAATAAATATAGTCATACGTCTGTTATTTGGTGGGCCGTACGTTGTACCAACACGTTTATCTAAGTAGCTTTCAATAGTTCTTTGAAACATATTTGGGGTAGTAGCAGAAGAGAAGCTTAAACTTTTACTCAGGTGGGCTTCAGGATCATAGTGTTGCATAAAACTTTTTATCATTACTGTTTTTCCAGTACCCTGCTCCCCAATCAATAACACGCCTTTATTTTGCTTAGCAATTGTATCAATAAGAAACCCAGTTCTCACATTGTCTACATTGGGAACCAATATTTTGGCATATTCAGGCACAGAATCTGGAGGATATATGTATTCCTCAACTTTTCCTGACCAGTGCTTCCAATCTCCATTTTCATCAACTACAAAGTCAAATATTGAATCAACCTCAGGATCAAACTTTGGCCATTCCAAACGAGATTCATGAGCGAGACAGAAATGTTCTAATTTTTTTCTGTCATCTAACTCTAAAACAGCACCAAGGCTCCACATCATTGAGAATAGAAATATTTTTTCTAAATGGTTTGAACTATAAACTTTTTTTTCATCCTCCTTAGTCTTTTCATCAGATCCTACCTCTATGAGTCCAGTAAGTAAATCAAAGCACTGCCTTATATACAAAGCCTCTAAAATTTTCATCTTAGGTGTCAACTTTGTTTGAACAAACAGATGCACATCATCATATATGCGCTGGAAGATGGGTCTTAACATTTCTCCATCTCGTGGAGGACGAGTCTTAAACCAACCTTCTAATATCGGTAGCCAAGTTAATACAGAGGCAGACATAAACACCATACCCATTCGTGACACAGTTGCTGGGGATGCATTATCAACATTATCTGGTTCAAAAACAAGTTTGGCATTCGGTGCCATCACAATTCTATCGCCATTAGCTAAAGTCAATGTTTTATTGTCATCTAGAACTGAATTTAGATTCTCAATCCAAACTGCATCAACTGGCCCATCCAGTACAATCCAAACATATTCAGTCTTTTTTATTTTAAGTGACCTTCGCCAAAGTGTTGAAAATATTCCATCAGTCCAATCATTAGTAGCTGCATCTAACCTGCCAAACATCTGTGGAGCTGTAATTGCCTTTGGATTCATTCGCATTTCTTTATGTGGCTTACCACATTCAGTCATAGCCTTCATCAAAGTAAGAATACACTTTGTTTTTCCAGCTCCTGTTGGTCCCAAAGTCATCAATCCGTGACGAACAAGGCTAGTTTCATACAGCTGAATAATTTTAAGATTCCATGGTGGGTGGTTCACTAGAACTAATTCTACACACACTGTTGTTATTGCTTTAAGAAGCTCTTTATGAACAAAGCTGGACAGTTTGAGACCAACAAATAAATCTTCAATAAGTGATAGAAAAAGTGGTTCATCTTCATCTACCAGTTTTGACACATTCATATCTCTTAGAACCCGCATGACTGTCGTATCTTCTGTTTCAGTAGGATTAGCTCGTTTTTGAGCACCCAGCGTTCTCAAGACTGATAAAATATTACGTAAACCAAAATCATAATGTACCTGTTTACTCAACTGCTCTTCACACAGCTTGTACAAAACATAAAACTTGCGTGATAAATTAATATTTTCTTTGAAACCACATGAAGCTAACTTCACTCTCATTATAATTTGTCTGTCAGGAACCATCATAGCAACACTTCTAAACATTATTTTCAAATTTTCTGGTAACTCTTGTCTACCTGCATAACCAGGGTTCATTGTGATAAAAAGTCCAAATTCAGGATTCATACTGACTGTATCACCATCGCTAAAAATAAATGTTGTCTTGCGTTCCTTTCTGGCCACCAGTACAATATATATCTGTTGGGCAGCCACAGATAGCACAGGTAGTTCTATACGATTAAACTCATCAAAACACCCCCAAGAGCCAGACTGTGCTAAACCTTTGTATATACGAGCAAGACCTCTAAAATCCATTTGATCAGAACAATTAAACACAACAACATACTTTCCAAGTGATTTCCCCATATCTTTTACAGACTCTGTTTTCCCAGTACCAGCTGGTCCAGCAGGTGCTCCACCCATATTCATCCCAATTGCTTGGGCAAGAGTTATATAGCACCTGTCAGTCAGTGGTGTTATTACAAGTCTTTCAGTACAACCAAGAAACTCATTTTGATAGATGAAATCAACATCTGTTATCTTTACGATGCATTCATCCTTATCTTCAATGAAATAAAAACGCTCTTGTTTTAACCACTCAAAATCATCTATGACTTTAATTTTCATGCGACAAAGATCATCAAATATGTCTCTCTGATGAACATGAATAGTTACAAGCGTTTCAAATTTAACTCTTTCAAATTTAGTTAAATCTTTAGTTGTCTGTTCAATTAGCAAGTTTAATATCTCTAAAAACAGGTCATTTGTCGTTTTCATAATGGTTTTACTGATCTTTGCAAGATTTAAAGCTTTTTCACTTTCTTTCGTCCACAACAGTTGTATGCCCAGTAATCCAACCTGTGCAGGAAAACGACCTGCCATAGTTAATATAGAAAAGTCTGGCTCAGAGAAAAATTGCCAACAGTTTGCTATTACACTGCCCAAAGATTGCCGAGAAACATTAAGTAATGCACCTAACCAAACTTCAACACCTCCAATGCACATTACATTTTTCTCCAATGTTATAGACTCCTCCTCTCGTGATACAATGGCAAGAATCCTGTCATAATCTTTTTCATGAAATTGTACTCTCGCAATATTTTCAAATATCCCAAGAAGATGATTCTGTATAGTATGTGAATCAGATGCTTGTCCAAGTATCTCAAGTAATGCTGGATCAGACACAAAGAAAAACCTTGGAAATACTAATCGTTTCTGTTCCAGATATCCAGTCAATGACTTTTGGCACGATTCAAGTTGTTCCAATAAATGCGGTAACAACTGGCGCATCATCTCATCACCAACACAGACCTCAACGGCATTCAAAACTTCACGAGCCCTGGTCATTATTTTCACCCATGCTCTATCAATATTACTGAAACGTTTTGCCTCAGCAGGTAGCTGTTTAGCAATATCACCACCAACAAAAACAGCCTCTAGATACACCCATAAGTTTTGGACCACCATCCAATTTTCTAGAATTTCACCAGTAGTTGCCAATCGCCACACCCAGTTCTGAATCTCCTTTTTAAATGGAGCATTGTATCTGTTTGAAGCGAGTGAATTCAAGACCATAAGACTGTCTTCAAGTGCAGCAATAACTTCACCAGTCTCTGTACCTTTCAGCAATAACTCTCCTCTAGTTTTGAACACAGAAAACTGTAAATCAATTATCGCCCAGTCAGCTATCACTTGTTTTAGTTTACTTTCAATATCCTTCTCCTTTACTGCACTTATACAAATATCTTCAACATCATCTTTAAACTGCAGAAGAGGTGCATCCATTACATGTTTCAAAGTGAACATATCTGACTCAACATCAAACACACAACCAGTGAGTTTCTCCAGTCTTTTCCAGTGGCGCTCTTTCATGGCTTTATTGGCCATCATCTGCAGTAATGGACAGGTTTCATTGAAATCATCTATCTTCTTTTTCAATTCAATGAATGCAGGCCAGTCCTTCATACCTTTTGGTAACTTACGACATCTATTTTGATATTCCTGTAATTCAGCCATAATGACTTCAATGTCTACTTCCGACCATGCCAATTCAAAGTAACCATCAATGGAGGCATTCACCTGTAGATACAAGCCATACAATTTTTGTAACAAATTGAACTGCTTCTTTCTTTCATGAAGTACTGGATAATCACTTACAGTCATACCAAATAACTTTTCACCACTACTGTACACTTCAAATTTATGCCACAACTCATCAAATCTTGCTTGAAAAACAATCACTCTGTCACTAGCCTCTTTAGCTTCTAAGCCTTCAACCATCGGTCCATTCTCTTCAAAGTCATTGTCAAATACTTCTACATCCTTGGCAAATTGTGCTACTCCACGTAATAATTCTTCCCTCATAGGTTCCTGAACCTCACACAATAACGCTTGCATTGCTTTTGCAGCATTATTCAAGTTGGAAAAGTTGTACTGCAAACCATCCACTTTTTCTATATCTTCGGGCGGTACCGTAATGCCATACTTAGCAAAAAGAGCATAAGTTTCTTCAATAGCAATAAGTGATTGATCTGTCTTGATAAAATTCTCTCTAACAGAGTCAAGACAATTCATAGCAATTCTAACATCATCTAAATCTTTTATCTTCCTCTGTAATGTTGTGAACTTGTCGCTTATGAAATCAACTGTCTCTGTTAATTTAATTCCATACGCAGCTAATAGTAGATTACCCAATGTGTACTTCCATGCCTTCCATTCAACAATAAGTGCAAGCTTGAAATTATCTGAAAACAGATTATGATAATAAAAAAATGATCACCACTTTAACACAGACAATTTAAAAACATTTTGTTAATTAATATTAGCCTAATTAATAGCGGATGCAATGGTAGTGATTAATGAACATGAGTACTGCCACAAATCTCCAGTTTCAGGTCATCTGGCAACATAAGTCATATATAAAGGCATTTATGAATACAAACAAATTATTATTTTTAAGTAACTACCTGCTTCTACAATTACTCAACTGCAATCCACAAGTTTTTTGGTACAAAGACCACCATTTCATTAAGAAATTTTCTATTATATAAAGTTTTTTATTGCCAAATCATGGTATACTACTTGTGGGTTTTCCAGATCCTAGCAGGGAACAAAACCTAGAACCTTCTACTTTGCAGTCAAGCAAACAAAACCACCAGACGCTTTTTTATAATAGCCACTTCTGGTGGCAATATTTTTTATAAAAAAATTACAATATTCTCTGTAGGTAAACTGAAAAATTGAAGACATTTGTGTTCAAGCCAGTGCCCTCTAGTTTCAAGCAAAAAGAGTAAGCAGTTAGCGTAATGACTTATTGGACAAACCTAAGTGAGTATTCAAGTGTAGGATATTTGGATCCAGTTGGGCAGATGGACTTCTGGAGGAGAAGTTATCAGATCCCTCATATTACACCACATGAGGTAAGAAGCAATCAGGGAAAATGAGTAAGGCCAAACAATGTGTTAGATGAAATAGAAAAAGTACTTTTATGGTATGGACTGGTGTCCATAAAAGTAAAATTTTCCATTTTACTGGTGTCAGTAAAATCAAAGGCAATGACCAGTAGAGACCTGCAAGAAGGTGATTGGATGGATAGAGGCTTGGCATTTTGGATGTGAAAAACAGCAATAATAGTTGCCCATATTTAATCAAAGTACATTTATAAGCATATTTCATCATTTTTTATACTCTGATAATGGTGATTTCACTGAGACACATTAGTAAAATTATGTAATTAGAAGAATAAACTAGAAGAAATTAAAGCAGCATTAAAAATAATAGAAGTTGGTGAAGACCAATAGCCTATTGTGTTGCAGTTTACAAGAATTTATGCTGAGAAAAATATATTCTTACCTAAATTCATTTCCAAAGGTCCAACAATATTTATAGTTGGTATGCTGTTTATTTCCTCATACATCTGGGCATACTTAATAAACTGGTCTCGTATGTCTATTTGTAATGGATTTGAATCAACAAATTTTTTCAACTGTTCTTCTCTATCGCTGTCCCACAAATGTTTATATGAGTAGTAACTCTGAAAAAATAAAATCCTCAAAATATAAGTAAAAATAAATTTATAAATTTTTACAAATAACGCACAATAATATCCTTTGTTTACAATGTTATCATACATATTGTACAATCTGAGGTTACTAGAAAAATTACTTACTTATCTTAGTTCAGTATCAAATCATAATGTATATTTAACTAAATAAAATAAAATAGAGATCTGAGATAGCTAATATTCTATTTTGATGATTAGAAAATCGCACCAAAACCCCTTTACAGCCTCAATCAAAATTTTTATGAAATTTTCAGATATTTACACTTCAGTTACATTAACAAAGCAGTAGGATGTAAAACAAAAAAAGGTAGTCATGTTAAATTCGATCTTCTTCTTCCAACCAAGGATTAGGCCGCAACCTGTTCCGAACTCACATACTGTCATCTATCTCCATCTTTTCCTAGGTCTACCAATATCCCTTTTTCCTTCTGGAGCGTATCAATGTGCCTGCTAAGGTATCCTGCGATCTGACATCCTTGGCATGTGCTATCTCCAACCTTGGCAATAATCCTTTGTTTTTTAGTTTATGTTGTAAATACCCAATTTTGACTTTATTTCCTCATTCCTTATTCTTTCCAAGCATAGGAATCTCTTAGAAATCTCATAGAAATCTCCAACCCCTTAGAAATCTTTGTAGAAACCTCATATCTGTCGTCTGGATTCTCCACTCTTCCAAAATACATTTACACATAAATTCAATTAAAGTACAAACTGAAACATTACACAAAGTACAACTAATTTGTTTTAGGAATATTATTTATTTATTTTATTTAGTTAAATATACATAAAAATTTAATACTGAACTAAAGTAAGCTGTACAAGTATACAATATTTTAAACTAAATATACTTATACGCAAAAACTCTTCTTCACAAAGAGTTCTGTCCGCGCATAGGAGTATACAGAAGAAAAAAATTTAATCACTTAAATACTTGTAACTACTATAAGAATTACTAAGTTAATTTACTACAGTTAAATAGGTTACAAAGATTGTGATAACATAAAGTAAATGATAAATTCAATGACATTTACGTAAAATATCAATATTATTTTATCAAACATCCTATGTAGGATTTTAAACAGCCGTATTATTTAAAATTGAAATATATTTTTTATTTTTAACCACCAGAATACGGAATATGTTAAAGTGTTTTATGTTACCTAATTCTGGTGGTTAGAAATATATATTTCAAAATATCAATAATATATTTCAATTTTAATAACAATAGAATTTTTTTTAAAACTAAGATTATGTTTATACATTTGTAATAGAGAGAACTATTGCATAAAACTTTTGCTTTATAACTATAACTACTTTACAATATATTTTAACTAACACAATGTAAATATTTTAACTTTAGGGGAAATTAATTCAATAAATGAGCACAAAGAAACAGGTAAACTATCTCAAAGAGAAAAGTAAAAACTAACATAAACAGTTACCATAAAACTTGGAAAAGTTTCTCAAGTTCTTGCGGGTAGATCGATAGTATAATATACTAGGTATCGATCTAATATCATATTATGATATTTAAGTTTATGTTTTAATAGATGTGGTGACATAATACTGTGTGTATATGGGGTAGAAGTACATTAACGAACCACCTCTCAAGATAGAGAAATGACTTCTGAAAAAATGTAAAATTTGGTGTTGATCTTAATTTTTCCAGCGTTCCTAGTACTAGAAATAGTAGTTCTATATAATATTATAGAATAATATTAGTTCTATAATTGGTTTTATTGAGATCAATTACTACTTCACGGTTACCACAAGCCCAAAAGAACTGTATCAGTACCTTGTAAACAAATAAATGCCTTAACGGAAGAACTCCAAATTCTGGAATAGGCTCATAAGATCGCACTTTTTGTATGTGTTAATAGAGTAAAGAAAAGATTTTTGTAGATTAATCACAGATTTAATGTGAGTAATGTATGTACTACCCCAATATGCAATTCCATACAACTGTTGAGTGTACAAGAGAAAAATAAATTTGTTTCAACAAAGATCTGGGAAACATATAATGTAAAAGATAAACCTATGTAGAAGAAGACATAAGTATTTTTTGAGATATAAAACATGTGCTTTCCACAGAAGATCATCCTCAACTAGAAGTCCAAGATATTTAACCTTATTTGATTATTGCAATAACCCACAATTATTAAACATATTACAAGAATTTCTATTTCATATAATGAATTAATAAAATAATTTCACTAACCTTCTTTTTAAACTGCGTCACCTTTATTTTATTCCTACTTACACCTGTTTCGGTGGATCCACCATCATCAGAGTAAATGAAAAATTGAAACTAAAAATTTTTTTCATTTATTTAAAATTTACAGAAGATGATACATCTTCAGTCACTTGTATAAAACTGATTTAAAATTAATTTATTTTAATTTATCCCTTCTCATATTTACTGTAGATAGCAGCAGCAGTCAATATCACTTCATCATTCCTAAATTTTATCTGTTCATTCAAAATGTCCTGCTTTTGCTCTTTTAAATATTTATAAATATGGAACATCTCATATTTTTCAATTTTATTTTTATTCTCTATATTACATTGTTCTATTATATTGAAATGTTCATCTATTTTACCAAATTTATGTTTTATAAAGATTTATTTTTGAATATTACAAGAATATTCCACTTTATGATATCTCAGTGGTTGATCAAAAATGAAAGACTCTGAAAGACTAAAATTAAGGTAAACAGTTTTTTCTAGATTTAAACTCAACTTTTTAAAATGAAACCACAGTGCCACAGAAATATTATTACTTCAATTATTACTTCACAGCATTCTTTCATGTCATTCACAAAACGCCCAAACCGGGCGTTTTTGCATTTGGAAGTTTACTAATAAAATTACTAGTAAAATGATTAGTGAATGACTAGTGAAATTATTAGTAAACAATGAAGAAAAAGAAATTCATTTAGGCCTACTATGAACATCACAAGACTACCGGATTCTGCTTTGTGAGTCAAAAGTAGACTGTAGAGAGCATGCACTACAATACTTCCAACATTTCATTGTTGTCAGAAATCTAACCTTAAAACAGGCCCTGATTCACTGCGCTTTTTTAATGAAGGTTTTCTCAGAGTGCCTGCCATTCTGATAACCACACTTTTTCATTCAGTGAGGAAGGCATGGTAAACCACCTCACTCCTCATTTTACTTAGTAAAGCCTCTAGAGATTAATACCAGCCTTTCGGCTGCTGACCTAAACAACAAGAACAAACAGAATACAAAAAGTAAGAAAAGTAAATACCTCTAAAACCTTGTTAACATCAGATTTAATCAATAAAATAATTCCTTGCAAAGCCATTGTCTGTCTTATTACATCCTTATGTTCTGAAACATGCCTGAAGTAATTCTTTCTTCCTCCTGAACTAATACCAGTGTCCTCCAAAATATCCTTTGAGCTTCCACGGTGTTCCAATACAAGGCTACCGATTACTATGGTAAATCACAAACACAACATATAATTCATAGAAAAAAAGGTTTATAAAAATCCCCAACTTGATTAATTTTCAACTCATAATAATTTTTCTATCTGAAAATTTAATAAACTTTTTTTTAATTAACTTAACTTAACGTCCGACTGTTATGCAATTACTGCTAATGCAGACGGTGAAGGATGAAATGAATTTTTGTAACGTATGAAAATATGCCGTGCCTGAATGGGATTCGAACCCAAGACCGCATGATGAAAGGCGAGCACGTTACCAACTACTATTATTATTTAAGAGGGTAGTCAACCCAGAAAATGAAAATGAAAACTTCTGGCTATAATTTATGATTATTTATTTTTAAATGAAAGAGTAATTTACTAGTAATGATCTACCATTTGAACCAAGCCAAAAAATTAATTACAGCCCCTAATATAAGGATAAGGTTGGAAAAGCAGGCTTTTACGGGGAATCAAATATTTCAGGAACCAAGAAAGATATCAACTTAATTCTTATGGTACAAAATACAGAAAATTTATCTCATTTATCTGTTGTATGCGCTTGTATGTATTTTTTCTTACAAGAAATTTATTGAAAAAAAAAACATTTTTCAAAAACATTTTTTTTATGTATTTTTGTAATAATCATTCCACAGATAATAGAGTAAGAAATTATGAACATTTGAAAAAAACATCATCCAAATATCTCCAATACTAAACAAAATATTTAATTCCCAAGAGTGTACAATCATGTAAAAACCACATTCCCGGAAAACTTAAAGTTGAAGGAATAATTTCACTCGCCTTGCTAGTGAGCTTTATTTTAAACAGAATTTTTTATAACTTTTTGTCAACGTACAAAGTAACCAAATGTTGTGATTCAGAAAATTTTAAACTTCAAATAACTGCAAAAAACATCGAAATTTAAAAAAAGTCATCTTGAGTTGACTACTCCCTTAAATAAACGAAATATATATCGTTCACACATTTTTTTAACTAACATTAAGAAAAGTTTGCTTTGGTCAACATCAGCATACAAGCAAACTTATTTGCTGGTACCAAACTTCTAAACTAAGACTATACTTTTTTATCCCTAAAAAGTGTACGTCGCAATCTGTTCGATTCAGAACAATAAGCAATCCAATGACTCAATGAAATGAGGATAATGTGTATACTGTACTAATAGGTGGTAATCTTGTACAGACCCAGGCTAACCATTCCTAAGAGAGTATGGTTAATTGAACCCCAACCATCAAAGTACACCGGTAACCACTCTCTAGTATTCAAATCTATAAATGTAACTACCTTTACTAGGATTTGAACCAGGAACCTTCGTCTCCGAAAATCAGCTGACTCATCGTGACGACTTCTACCTCTAGACCAACTTAGTGGCTAAGTCTATAATGGCCTATTTTATTTTTAATGAATAATTAAAGAGGGCTCTACCCTTTAATAAATTATTTTATTTTTGAAAACGAAATTCCTTTTTATTTGTAGAAAAAGTTATTCTGAACAAAATGGTGTATTTATGTTTTTAATAGACTAGTATTTGTTTTACGAGTACATAACAAATATAAGGGATGTTCAATAATAAATTAATGTAGAGATAAAATGGTTCATTTCCAATGAAATTTTTTAAGAATCAAGTTTGGGAACATTATTAATCAGTTCAAAAAAAAAAAGTTATTAATCATAATTAAAATAAATAAACTCTTTTATTCATTTCAGAATAATCAGAATATCACAACGTAAAGAAAGAAGTTCTGAACTGGATAAAAAAAAATATATTTTTGAATTAAGAGTCAATCTGATGTAATAGAAATAGGTGATTTTTTTATAGTTTTTAATTTATATTATTTAACAATAATTTGTTTAAGCATGGGAAAATAAAGTTATAAAAAGATATTTTATTAATAATAATAAATAATTTGGGCTATAAAAGGCTTCTATCGTCAACTGGAAGGAGACCCCTTAATTCCTTTTATAAAAGGCTTAAGGGAACTGGCTGGGATAGAAGGCTAGTGTCCTATCCATACATTCATGTTGTGTGGCCTGTAACAGTGTGACCGCTTATCAGCATGATGACCATCTCATGGTGACCGGAACTGGAAGGGCTGCCCCCATTCCACCCTGGCAGACGGTGGCTTCGGGCACTCAGTCTGCCAATCAAAAAGCTGAAAGTAACAGTAAACAATGGCTTTTTCTGTCTGACTAGAATTATCGTGAGGAAACTCCTTCATGTATGATTCTAAATAGGCTTACTTAGTAAATGCAGGTCTTCAAGAGCTTTGAGAACATCAAGAACTTTGAAAACTTCAAAATATGAAAAAAATTACGATGGCATCCTCTCTGGTAAAACATTCCACAGGTAAACTAGTCCTCCATCTGGATCTCCGGGTGAGGACTATCAGAGGGGACTTCATCAAAAAAATAAAAGTTTCTGAAATTCTTTGAGTTGGAACATGGAATGTTAGGAGTTAAAAACAAACTGGTAGGTTAAAAAAATTAAAAAGGGAAATGAATAGGTTGAAGTTGATATTGTAGGCATTAGTGAGGTACGTTGGGACGATGATCTAGACTTATGGTCAGGGGATTATACGGTTATTTACACTAAAGCCATCGAAGGACTGGGCGGAGTGGAAATAGTAATGAATAAAAAAATTGGACAAAGAGTGACCAACTATAAACAGTGTAGTGATAGAATTATCATGGTTAGAGTAGATATGAAACCAAAGCCCACCACTATAGTGCAGGTTTACATGCCTAAGTCTTCGCATAAAGAGGAAGAAATAGAACAAGTATATGAGGAATTAGATGAAGTAATAAAATATATAAAGGGTGATAAAAATTTGATAGTTATGGGAGACTGGAATGCAGTAGTTGGAGAAGGAAAAGAAGGATAGATAATCAGAGAATATGGTCTAGGGAAGAGAAATGACAGAGGGAGTCAGCTGGTAGATTTCGCACCAAATATAATTTAGTGATAGGCAATACACTGTTTAAGAATCATAAAAGGAGGTTATACACTTGGATGATGCCAGGTGGCAAGGGAAGATACCAAATAGATTACATAATGGTTAGACAACGATTGAGAAACCAGTTTATGAACTGTAAAGCCTACCCAGGTGCAGATATAGTGTAATCATAACTTAGTAACAATGGATAGCAGGCTTAAACTTAAAAAAAACTGAAGAAGAGACAGGGAAATGCTAGGTGGGACGAAGACAAACAAAGAGAACAAGACAACCAGATACGTTTCCAGGAGAGTATTCAAAAAGAGATAAAAGAAAGAGGTAATGGCGCAAGAAGTAAGGAGGAGGAGTGAATAGACTTCAAGGAGGTGGTAGTGAAAGCAGCGGAAGAATTGATAGGACGTACTAAAAAATGAGATAGGAAACCTTGGATTACTAATGATATTCTGGAACTGATGGATGAGCGAAGGACATTTAAAAACGCAAAGGACAAAACAGGTAAAAAACAATATTGTTACTTGAGAAATACCATAAACAAAAGGTGTAAGAAAGCGAAAGAAGATTGGATCAAATCGACATGTACTAACATTGAAAGTAAAATGGCAGTTGGTAAAGTATACACAGCTTACAGAAAAATAAGGGAAAACTTTGGAGAACGAAAGAAGAAAGCTGTTAATTTACAAAGCGCAGATGGCAAACCATTGTTAAATGGCCAGGACAGAGCTGAAAGATGGAAGGAATGGGTAAACCAACTCTACAGGGGAAAGAATTAGATCATGATGCAATAGAACAAGAAACTGATGTTGAAGAAGATCAAAGAGGAGACCCTATACTACGGGAAGAATTCAATCGGGCACTTAAGGATATGAATATGAATAAGACAGCAGGAATAGACAACATACCATTGGAATTACTACTATGTTGTGGAGAAGTTGCTCAAAACAAAATGCACAAACTTGTGTGGAGAATGTATGAGAGTGGAGAAGTACCATCGGACTTTAAAAAAAATATTATGATTCCCATACCAAAAAAGTCAGGAGCGGAGATGTGTGAACATTACAGAACTATCAGCCTAACGTGCCATGCATCCAAGATACTAACAAAAATTATATACAGGAGAATAGAACACCGAGTAGAAGTGTTGGATGATGACCAATTTGGATTTAGAAGGAGAATGGGAACTCGAGATGCAATATTGGCTCAGAGATTGATTAGTGAGAAAAGGATAAAGAAAAATGAAACTACTTATATGGCATTTGTAGATTTAGAGAAAGCATTTGACAATCTGGACTGGAGTAAAATGTTTAAAACTTTGAAAAGACTAGGAATTAAATACAAAGAAAGGAAAGTTATCTACGGCCTGTGTATGAATCAAACGGCTGTTTTAATTACTTTTTAATTTTAAAAGACTAAAAATTAAATACAAAGAAAGAAAAGTTATCTACGGTCTGTAAAAGAATCAAATGGCTGTTTTGAGAATTGAGGGGTATGAAAAAGAGGCTGCAGTAAGAAAACGTGTACAACAAGTATGTTAATTGGTACCACTACTTTTTTATTTGTATATAAAAGAGGCTCTAAATGAAGTAAAGGAAAAATTTGATGCAGGAATAAAAATTCAAGAAGAAACAATATAAATGCTGAGATTCGCCAATGATGTAGTATTAGCAGAGACAAAGAAGGAACTAGAGGATATATTAAATGGAATGGATGAGATCATGAGAAAGGATTACTTCATGAAAATTAATAAGAACAAAGCAAAAGTGTTGTGCAGCAGCAAGAGTGGTTTAGAAGAGATGGAAAATTTAAAAGTAGGCAACGAAAACGAACAGGAAGTTTGGGAATTCTGCTATGTAGGGAGTAAAATAACACAGGATGGTAGAAGCACAAGTGATATCAAAAGTAGAATTGCTCAAGCTAGAAAAGCCTTTGAAATGAAAAACAGCTTACTGACTAAAAGCATTGATTTACAGATTAGAAAAAATTTCTTAGAACACTATGTTTGGAGTATAGCATTATACGGGAGTGAAACAAGGGTGATAGGGGCTATAGAAAGGTATAGGATAGAAGCTTTTGAAATGTGGTATTATAGGAAAATGTTAAAGATTAGGTGGGTGGTCAAGATAAGTAATTTAGAGGTTCTTAGGTGAGTGGATGAAAAAAGAAGTATATGGAAGCATCTTACCAGAAGAAGGGATAGGCTAGTGGGGCATGTCTTACGACATCCAGGTATTGGTCTATTAATAATGGAGGGTACTATTGAGGGAGTGAATTGTAGGGGGAGACAAAGGATAGAGATTATAAAGCCAATCACAAAAGATGTAGGGTGTTACAGGTATGTAGATTTGAAACGACTTGCGCAAGACAGAACAGCTTGGAGAACTGCATCAAAACAGTCGAGAGACTGATGACAAAAAAAAATTATAATAGAAGTAGCTGTAATGGTAGTGGAAATGACAATAAATTATTACTGAATATTCTAATGTAATAATTACAAAATTGCAACGTTGTATAGTAACCCACTGGGTTAAGAAATGAGCAACCTGAGTCTGTACACCTCATTTACTCGTCATACGTATTATCCTCATCTCATTGGGCCATGGGGTTGCTTATTGTTCCTAAATTGAACAGATTGCAATGTACACATAAAAGGAATTGAAACAAAATCTACGACTGCAGCCCTCCTCCAGCTGAGAAGGTTGTTTTTCCTTTGCTGAGGAAGAATTATTAGACCTAGATTAGAAATGTAAAATGTTAAATGCAATGTAAATGTGTGAAATGTTTTCTAAGTTTTTCTATGTTGAAAATAAGTTAAATACATAAATTAATAAGTCTCACCATGATTTGGTTTATTCACAAAAACAAATAAATAGCCCTAAACAATAAAAAGAAATTAGGATTCTTGGTAACTGAACATTCATAATAATTATTTAACCACTTTTATTAAATGAACATTTTTTTTATTATGCCTTGGTTTGAATATACGAGGGGGTACCCAAAAGAAACCGGAATTATTTTTTAAAACTATTTATTTCTAATTTTTTTACAAAAGAACCTTATCCCCTTCAAAATACTCTCCATTACAACTAATACATTTGTCCCACCGGTGCTTCCACTGTTCAAAACATTTTTTGTACTCCTCTTCAGTGATGGCTGCCAGCTCATCCGTCGTTTTTTTCTTGACATCATCAACGTTGTTAAATCGGAGACCTTTCATGCCCCTTTTCATGCGTGGGAACAAGAAAAAATCACACGGAGCCAGATCGGGTGAGTACGGTGCGTGTGGTAGCAAAACCATGCCGTTTTTCGCCAAAAACTGGGTAACCGAGATTGCCGTGTGTGCAGGCGCGTTGTCGTGGTGGAAAAACCAGTCCCCTGTCTGCCACAAATTAGGTCTTTTACGACGAATGCTGTTTCGTAGTCTTCTTAACACTTCAAGATAAAAAGCTTGATTTACCGTCTGGCCTGGTGGAACGAACTCTGAATGGACAATTCCCCTTACATCAAAAAAACAAATCAGCATTGTTTTGATGTTCGATCTGACTTGACGACTTTTTTTTGGTCGGGGTGATAATGAAGTCTTCCATTGACTGGATTGTTGTTTGGTTTCTGGGTCGTACCCATAGCACCAAGACTCGTCACCCGTAATGATCTTTGACATGAAATCTGGATCAGTTTCAAGCTGTTGTTTCAAATCACTACACGTTTCAATTCGACGTTCCTTTTGAGTGTCTGTCAGAACCCGAGGCACAAACTTGGCAGCGACTCTTTTCATTGTCAAGTCTTCTGTTAAAATGCGTTGGACTGAGCTCCAAGATAACCCACTAACCTGTGATATTTGGTCAATGGTCTGTCGTCGGTCTGTTCGTACAATTTCTTTCATTTTCACAACATTTTCGTCTGTTCGGGAAGTCGACGGTCGTCCAGAACGAGGTTTGTTCTCAATCGACATGTCGCCATTTTTAAAGCGCAAAAACCACTCGTACACTTGGGTTTTTCCAATAGCGTTGTCTTTGTAAGCTGTGTTCAACATTACAACTGTTTCCGTGGCGTTTTTACCGAGCAAGAAGCAAAATTTCACAGCCGCACGTTGTTCATTAAAACTTGCCATCATGAAAAACGACACGAGCACAAAACAGCACTAGCGAGAACAATCACTGCACGAGAACAGAACAAACTAGATCAACGAACAAAATGGCATTGAACTGGCAATGAGTAGCGCTACAAGCAGCCTAGTGGCGGGAATTTGTACTGCACAAGCTCCGCCCACAGCAGAGCTATTCCGGATACTTTTGGGTACCCCCTCGTACAGTACTAAAAACAAATTAAACAAGTTTGTTGGATACTGGGCTTGAATGGTGTATAAGCACTTCACCAATGTGGTAAGCAAGAGTTTGGCTAGAGGCTGGACTAGCACTGGTGCGTTTCAAGCAAGATACGAGTTTTTGAAGTAACCACCAAACATAAGCGAAGAGCATTAAGAAGGGGAGGGAAGGGTACAAAGGAATAAGGGGGAGAAATCTATACTAAGACTAAAATTAAGTAGTGTGTAAACTTAGTCATTTGTTGATGAATGAACTCATTAAATGCGTTGTAGATACCTCTCAATGAGTACCATTGAGGCGTAGAACACAAGATGCGGGCATTGTTTGCTGGAGTAGATTGTTTATAAGGTAAATTGTTTATGCTTAGACATAAGTCTAAGCAATTAGCACTAGCATAAAACGTTATTGCTCGTAAAGTTCGACAAAATGTTGTGAGATTAACACTTTGGCAATGATACTTAATTAGTCAGTACAGTTACAAGGTAGAAAGGATAGGACGAATAATCAACTTAGGATGACGAGGACGTTACCGGGTACAAGCATTAGTTGTATAAGCAATACGGCACTGAATAAAGTACGTTAGATATTTGAACACAAATACATTTGAATACAACAAAATAATGATAGAGTAAACACGAGACTGTGAACAGCGTAAACCGCATAAAACATGATTGAATGTTAGCAGCAAACTAATGCAAGCTCAATTGAATGCAAACACGACTGACTTGAGTGGAGAAAAAGTGTTACTGGAAAAACGAAGCCATGCTAGGGCAAGCATATCGAGACATGATCGTGTATTACAAGTGGAAAAGAAGACCTAATTGCCATGTGCAAGAACCATTAATTGATTTTAATTGGTCGATAATTGATCACGGGATTCATTAAGGCGTGAAAGGACTAATAAAATATCCCTCCGCCGTAAGCACAATAAAATAGATTCGTTCCAGTACACTCTATGAAACAGGCAACAGCGTGCTAATTTAAAATATAAATGTGATATCCAACAAAGTTCCTTACCCATTGATTTTCTTTCACTAACTGCAGATGCTCTTCCATTTGTTGATGAAATTAATTGTGATGAAGCCGCTGACAGACCTTTTGCTCTCATTACACCCCTTTGACCCCACTGAACAACACCTTTTGGTACCTCTAAAACAGACTGTAAAATGAAACTGAAATGTGTTTGCATGGTCTCAATAGAAGGTTGAAGTACAACATTCGGTATTTGAAGCACAATATCTGCTAATAACATTGGAGGTATATGATTCGGATCGTGTTTTGTTCTGCAAAGTACAGTAGATGCACTAGCTCTCTTCCTCAGCGTGTCAAGCGATTGTTTTGTGGCTCTGACAAGTGCATCAATGTTCTTTTGATTGAAATAATTATAAACTTCCATGCAATCGCTCTTCAACAAATCCATATCATAGTCCTCTAAAGTTAAATTCGCTGGGTTCCCCATGGCTGAATGATGCCCTGTTGTCTGTTTTGCTATTTTATCAATATTTAACCAACAATATTTTTCTTCATCATCGATTAAAGGTGAATGTATTGCACCAACAAATTTGTTTATCAGTTCTATAACTGCTTCTTCGACTGCATGTGATCTCATCTCCAAGTCTTCTGCAATATTACGTTGATAATCTGAATTTTTTGCTCTTAAATCAACCGATGGAAGTGCTTCTGTTGGTAAATATATCATTGACATTTTTGACATAACTTCTAATACTTCATCTATACGTGCATCTTTCATGTCCAATGCCTGGAAATAATACAAATAACACATGTGTACAAAAGTATTTAAATAATGCTGAATTTTTTAAACCAAGTCTTAAAGTAGCTCATCTTATCAGTAATACTAATAGACCTCACAACAACATAGCCTCACTACAGTATCCAATGTTAATACTGTAAAGATAAACTCAATTATCAATACAAAACAAAGTCCATTGATACATCTGTCAGTAAATCTGTAAAGGCTTAACTCAATAACTTCTAAAAACATTTTGTGATAATTTACACCAATGGATTGTCACCGGATGGTGACATTATGCGGTGTGGAGAAACCTTAAATGTTTGGGGCCCTGAAAATAACCATTTAAGCGGTGATTGTCGGGGCGGGAAGAGTTGGTCATGGTTGTCGTGTGACGGTTGAGGGGCTGGGCGACATGGCGTGTCGTTGTCCAGCGGAGATTTAATCTTCTTCCCTCGCAGTAGTGTGTCGATGGCTGCTTTGTCGGGATCCGGTGGGCGCAAGGCTCAGTCGAGGAACCGCTGTGGGCATCGCTCAAGGCAGCGGGCAATGACAGTCCCAGTCAATGGCTTACGGAGTCAGGTTGGCGAGCAGAAGCATCATCTTCTCTCTTGCGGGGTCATCGATGAGTCTCGATCAGAGTCCAGTAGCCGATGGTGGATGTCTCATCTGCTTTTGAGTGGATTGGAATCACTTCAAGCTCAGTGGAGCACTCTTCATATAGTCTCCAGTGCACAGTGAGGGGGGGCATTACAAGCCCTCTGCAATGCCGACACAGGCCTATCGCCCCAGTCAGAACTATTGGCGGCTTCCCTTTGTCGCTAAGTCCGACGCTTTGATAGTCAGGCGGCTTCCCTTTGTCGCTAAGTCCGACACTTTGATAGTCAGGAGCACAGTAATCAAAGGGGTGATTGTGACAGGATTTTAGACACAATGGCTACAAAGGATGTTTCTTGGCATGTTCTGCATAAACCATAAAGAGATGCATGAAACCAAATTTATGGAAGGATTATTCACTCATTTACATCAGCTCTATAACGGTTTGTGACAGATAAAGACAGACAAAACCTTATTCTGGCCTTTAAAGACAATTTTTAAAAATTTGTGAATGAAAGTCACGACATCCTAACAAGCAAATCCTTAAGACAGGCAAGGAACTGCTTGAAATAACATTTTCTAAGCATTTTCATGTAGCTTCTAAGAAATTTCTTGAAAATTTGTGAATGAAACTTTGTACCGCTGGTTATTATGCCTCATATTCAATGTAATTGTCATATAACAACAAACAAAACCATTATTTGTCATTTGTGGTAGTCAAAAACAGATCATGCTAATGTACCAGCAGAGCAGCAGACTAAACAATCTATTCATTATGAACAGTAGTACTCATGGTTACTACAGCAAACTAACTTACTTCAATGGCAGCATAGGAGTAACGCTACCCTCTGCTTCACCTCCCCGAGGCATACTTATGAGAGGTGGACTTATACAGTCATTCAGTAGCATACGTACTGAATGACGGAAGTATTTTGATCATAACAATTTCTGTTTCATAAATGTTTTCATGTTAAGACTGTGCCAATGATTGATAAAACGGAACAACGGATAAGCAAAAGACAGATAATCAGCATTTTACCATAAAATATGAACAAATATTTTATGAAGAAAATACATTTAAAAATGTAACAATAAAATTAGTAAGCTCTTGATTATGCATTGGGAATTTATCTATGTTGCAAGATTATTTTATACAATATTTTTACAATTATATTATTGCAATATTATACAATTGTAATATTTTGTTAAACATTATACTGTGTATTGTTTAGAACTATACAATACAGGATAACCTAGATAATCTGAACTCCGGGTAATCCAAACTCCAAAAAATAGGTTGCAGTAATGTGCCGTGTCTCTACCACATTGCTCTTCGGTAAATTGATATTACTATACAGTACTATACAGTATAAGAATACTGCATCAATTTATTTTAACCTAACAATAAATAATGGAATAAATACATCAACGGAGTACTATAGCAGAAGTACAATGAGTCATGCTTATGTGTATGGATACATATTTTAGGCTTCGTTTGGAGTGTGCAAAACAATTTGTTTTTCTCGCGAAAAGTGTAAAATATGAAGACACAATAAAATTTTTAAATACTATTGTATTGAGTAGGCAACATAAAATGACATTCCACCACTCAAACTACTTTCAATGACTCAAATATGAAGACGCTGTAAAATCACTAACTTCAAAGAAACAGACAAACAAAAATCACTGATTTCTAAAGAAACCATAGTAAAAATAATTCTTTAAATGTTTGTATCAATACTGTAATAAAAGCATTGGTTGCACAAAAATAGGAAGAGTTACGAGACTTGTTCGGCTTCCAAAACTCCCCTAGATACTCTATCCTGTTACTTTAAATTGAACCCTTGATAATCCAAATTTTTCCATAATCCAAACAGCCCCAGATTTTATTAGTTTGGATTATCCAGGGCCTCCTGTATAGAAAAAACACCAAAAATACACGAGATGACTGACACCTGATTAAAAAAAGTCAGTGGGACCTTTTGGATATAATGTATCAATCTTCAGTTGCAGTATAAAATATTTTAACACATGCACTCTTTCATTACTTGTCATTACAAAAGATGTATGATACAAGGTGTGGCTACTAAATAACGAGACTGACGTTAAAAATTTAATTTTAATTTTATACATAATCACTTATTGTCACCTTCAATATACATTCCTTCTCTATCCCTACAATGCTCCATGCGAATTTTCCATTGTTGGAAACAGTGCTGGAAGTCATCTTCTGTCAGCTCCTTCAGAACACGTGCCGCTTTCTCTTTTACAGCTTCCACAGATTCAAATCTTGTCCCTTTTAATGCAGATTTCACCTTAGGGAACAGGTAGAAGTCACATGGTGGAAGATCTGGTGAATAAGGTCGATGTTCTAACATTCAGATGCTGTACTTGGCTAGGAACCTTAGGACAGATAACGCAGAATGAGCTGGCGCATTGTCTTGGTGGAGAACCCATGATTTATCCTTCCACATTTCAGGGTGTTTTTTCCTTATTTTTTGACGTAGTTCAAAAAGTACATCAAGGTAGTAATATTGATTATTGTTTGACCTTTAGGAACCCAGTGAAGGTACACAATCCCATGGATATAAAAAAAAACAATAATCATTGCTTTAAATTTTGACTTGCTCATTCAAGCTTTTTTGGCTCTCGGTGAAGTTCGACTCTTCCAAAGCATGGATTGGCGCTTCATTTCCGAATCATAAGTAAAAAACCACGTTTCATCACGTGTTATTATCTTCTAACTGTTCCGACAGTTGAAATCTGCATTGAAAGGGACAAGATTTGAGTCTGTGGAAGCTGTAAAAGACAAAGCGGCACATGTCCTAAAGAAGCTGACAGAAGATGACTTCCAGCACTGTTTTCAACAATGGAAAATTAGCATTGTAGGAATAGAGAAGGAGTGTGTATTGAAGGTGACAATAAGAGATTATGTATAAAATTAAAATAAAATTTTTTACGTCAGTCTCGTTATTTAATAGCGTCACCTCGTACACATCCGAAAGGACCTATTGACTTTTTTAGTCAGATAAGAGCCCCCTAACATGTTTTGGTGGTTTTTTCTATAATATGTCACCTCCCCCTCTATCCACATCGATAGGTTGGCCCAGGGGTGGACAAAAAACATAAGGAAGCCAAATAAAAAAGAGTTGTTGTTGCATATGATTATAATTGCATTAAAAAAAAAATCACAAAAAGAAATATAATAATATTAATTAATTAGTAACAAATCCAAGTTGTTTCTTTTAAAATAAAAGCAAAAAAATAGTAATATGAACACAATATAGATATATCAAAATTAAGTCCCTGAATAAATAACTTCAGGAAAATTTTAAAAGAATATCACAAATGAATATAAACAGCAAAATTTAAAGAATACTAAGATTCAGTTAGATATTTTAAGTTTTCATTGTAACAGATACAATTTTACCAGAATTATACTGATTTATAATTTTTGAATTTACTATAGTTAAAAAACTTTAAGTATAAGAATTAATTTTGCATCAAATCAAATCATAGTCTGATAATAGTATAATATCATAATAGTTGTTTTTAGAAATGCATTGCGTACCATGGCAGCTTTTACATAATTATTAAAGACAATAATAAAAACAAAATATATAAAAAAAATATAAAATTTGTAATAATAAACGCCAAAATTATAAATAAAGAATATTCATTATGAAAGAGCAAAACATGACATAGTTCTGATTTTAAATAATTTTAAGTTAAGTAATAGTCAAGTTCGTTCACCAATATTTTCCGTACATGACATGCACAGTACAGGCAAACATTCCTGACGAGCGCAGAAATGTTCAAGTAGAAACAACAGAGATTTTCCCCAAAAGAAAATTTTAACCAAACATACCGGTTTCCAGAAATCAAACCTTCCAGGACAGAATCGGTGATCTTCGACCAAATTAAACAGTAGAATAGATTAAACAGCCAAATTTTCGGGATTCGGGAATCGAACCCGGGAGAGTCATCCTTCGGAACCAAATTGCAAGGTGAGGTGAGTGGCACAGCTGTCCAAACTTCAACCCTCCAAATTGTTAGAACAGCAAAGATTCCAGAATCGAAATGAAACCAGTTGAAATCTCCAATAGCCGAAGAACAGTCCCAGAGTAGAACACGAAATAAATTTATTCGATAAAACCATGAAAATTTTCATAAGCAAAATGGTTAAACACGAACCCGGTAAACACTATTGCAAATTACGTAACATCATAAAAGGTTATTAAAAAAAACTGCAGATAAAAGACGAATAATAAGTTCACATTTTCAATAAAAAAAATATGCAACACTTAAAATAACAACGACATTCTTTTACTAAAAGAATAAAAGTATAAATTCGGCGAAACATATTAATGTAAGCGACCGTTCAGTTTTAATTCACAACCAAGAGTGTACACGAACAAGGAAAAAACGTACATAAATTAAATTTACTAGAAAATTCGACACAGGCTAGAATAGTACAATGGAAAAAAGACAGATAGCGTCAGCTTACGGTGAACAGAGTTAAGTATTAATATAAGCAGAAATGCAGCGCCAGATATGAAACAAAAACCCACAGTAACGTAATTCAACTTAGACGTTACAAATACTTTGATAATTATAATAAATGTAACAATTACACATTACAGAATTGTAAAATTATTATTACTACATATAATAATAGTAATTATATAATAATTAAAAATTATTACATAATATATTATGTATAATAATTGTTAATTTTGTTCATATAGAGCCAATTTTTAGACCAAGTGAGGTGATTTAACATTTCTGGAAGCTCAATTCTGCAGCCCCCATGCTCAGCATTCATTCACTGCTGGCTTTTCTCCTTTCTTCTGTACACCCAGTGTTCTGTTTTTGCTCTTCGTGGAAGTCCTGATTGTCTGTCATTAGAAATCTGAATTTGGTTTGGTTTATTAAAGTTTCTTGGTTTATTCTGGTTTTCTCAATATCCTTTCTGACTTTTTTTAACCGTTATCTGATAGCTTAGGTCTCTCATGTGTCTTAATTTTTTTTTCTCAACCGTTTGTCATTTATTCTATACAGGTGTCCATAAATCTTAGTCTTCTTTTTCTAATCATTTCCATTAATCATTCATTTTCCTTGTACAGTTCTCCTCAACCACGTAACCTATATTGTCTGTCAACCTATCTTCAAACACATTGTCCTGCGAATAATCTTTCTCTCAAATTTCTCAGCTTCTCTTATACCAACCTTCCTGGTCATTCTAAGGCACTTACTCACGTGCAGACACACAGGTTTTATCACAGTATTATAATGTCTAATCTAGGCTTGTCTTGAGAATGCTTTCTTCTTATACAAGTGGTAATTTCTTTAGAGTGCACCGGCCATCTTTCCTAGTCTGGTGTTGTTCGTTTCTTTTTGGCTGGTCTTCAATTGAAGTATCTTCCTGAGATACTTGAAGCTATCAACTTTTCAAATTTTTCCATATTGTGTCAAGTGAGGTGGGGCTGTTTTGATGTCCATTACGTATTAAGCATTTTTGAAGGAAATCTGTTGCGCTGTTTTTTTTCGGGTTGTTCTTTTAACAAATTGATTTGTGTTATTTAATATTGTAATGTAATTATAAAATTATTATATTAATAATATAATTTTAAAATTGTTATAAATATATTATACCTATATAAACAGGTGAAATTATTATATAATTATTAATTACTAATACTACTAGATGAATACTTATGTTCCAATGTATGTCCAATTCAAAACTAACTACTTTTAATGATTTTTACCTCTTTGCAGAATATTTCAACTTCAATAAGAGTCTCCTCAATTTGTTGTAAAATTATTGATATGTTCAATGAAGCCCATGTTACAACCGATAAACATGGAAGAAACGCATTCTGCAATTTTACAAACTGAGATCTACAAAGATTCATAAACAATGTAGGAATTCCTCTCCTAAAAAAAAACATTCAGTTAAAAATTCATATCATCAGTAGCAATAGCACTGTTGTGTATCACATCTCATATTAAGTGATATTACAATCATATAACATATAAGACCAAAAGATAAGTTTTTAAGTTGGAAAAATTTTTGAAACCCCAGTTTATTTGAAAAGACACTAGCGGTTTCAATACAGTCGAAAGTTTGTTGTTTAGGTCATCACCCAAAAGGCTGGTTTGCAACCTCTATAGTCCGTTTTTTGTTAGTTGAGTCCTGTTGAAAACAAACTACGTATGTGTTAGTCCCTGTAAATACACAACACACAAACATGCGTGGTCTTGGGTGAACTCTCTGCAAGCTAACCGGTGATCTAAAAAAGCACCCACTCATTACATTTTGTCAATTCAATCGTCAGTGGTATAAAGTAATAGGACTAATAACAAAATTATAATGGTTTTGTCATTTTTATACACAAATTATTTTCATTTGACGTGACATTATTAGTTATTTATAGATTGGTGTAATGTAATAACAAAATAAATCTTGTAGTATATGAGGCAGTCACATTTTGGAATACGTGGTGAGATTTCTTCATGATTTAGTGTCCGATTTGATGTAAAACTATTTATTTGCATCAATTTTTGTATTTTTTCTTAGTTTTTGGTTGTTAGTGCGTGGTTGTGTACGTGATTGTGAGACAACTATGTATTGACGATGGTGGACAAACCTTCTTCTTCCGGAAGTAATATTAAACATAAAAATGGGAAACCTTTACGAAGCGGAGAAAAGACAATTGCAATAATGTTTTCAATAAGTTTGTTAATAAATATTGTAACCTAGAAATTAAAGAGATAGAATCACTTACTGCTGAATTTACCGGTGTATCTTGTTCAAGTGTTCACTGATTACGAAAACAATTTAAACAGAGTGATGTTTTAAAAACCTCAAGTTATAAAAAGAAAATGTAAAACACCTGCTTTAGACAAATTTAATGATATCAACAAAACTGCTTCAAGACTTATTATTCATCAATTTTCCTTTAGAAATGAGTTACGTAAATAAGATTTAGTCGGTTGTCACTGATGGTTCTGATTTACCCAACATTAGTCGGTCCATTCTTCATAAACTAATTCTATCTATGGGGTTTAAATTCAATAGTAGGTTCAATAGTTTTTCGTGCAATGGCATGAAAGGTACAAGCGGGCGCAGTGTAAGCAAAATCTTTGAACACTCTGATCTGTTTGTTCCACTCGCCCGGTGGCTTGCTTACTCTAGGACTCAACTAAGAAAAAACGTACTATAGAGGCTTTACTAAACGAGGAGTGAGGTGGTTTACAAATGCCTTTCTCACTGAGTGGAAAAGTATGCTTATCAGCATGTCCAGCCCTCTGAAAAGCATCTACCTTTCCATCCTGCAATTGACACCTTCCCTTCATTCACTACAGGGTCTGTCTGTATAAAAAAATACCTCTTCTCTTCTTAAATGCTAGTCATATAATTAGCTGACCATGTAGCCCTGAAACTAGTAGGTTGAGTGCAAACAATTTAACACTCCACCTACCTGTTACAGGCAAAACCTGCCCATAACTTTCAAAGAATAACTTTAAAGAATGAGAAATACAACATCTGGTATTCTGGCAGTCTAGATGAAAAAGAATTCAATAGAGGTTTACAATTTAAGAGTGGAATCAACAGAAACTAAAGAAAGAAGAAAGCCAACTATTCACATGAAGAAAGAGCAAAAACATCAGCATGAACGAAAGAATATTCAGCAAAGAAAAAAGCAGGACAAGTCCCCGGAAAAAAAGAAGTTACTAACTTACTATGTCACTCTTAGTGGCTTATTCACAAAAAAGAACAGAATTAAAATTCTTGCCAGCCGCATTGGCATAGTTGGTAACGTGCTCGCCTCTCATCATACGGTCTTGGGTTCGAATCCCATTCAGGCACAGCATACTTTCATACGTTACAAAAAACTTTTTCATCCTTCACCATCTGCATTAGCAGTAATTGAAGAACAGTCGGATGTTAAACAAAAACAAATTCTTAAGTTTAAAATTAAAATGTTATTTGTAACTTAATTTTTGTAAAACTGTCAAATAAGGCCAATTTTTTATCTTTAATTTGTTAATATGAATTCTTTGTACGTTATTCAGAAACTATTGTGAATCTTCAGAAAGTGCTACAATAAGAAAGTTTTCCACAAACCATACAAGATAGGCTATTGATTTGAAAGTGGTCATCCTCTTTATCATTCTTTCAAATTTCCTCAGATCAGGCATATCTCCTCTTCACCTCTATTATTGAACCTGCCCTCCTAAATTGTTCTTTTCACACAATTTCTTTTTAGTAATTCATCCACAACTGAACTCATCCATTTCTCTTTTGGTCTTTTTTCTTCCAACTACAAGTATAGCATTCTTTTAGGCAATTAACAAACCCCCTTCCCAAATCCTACTGAGATACGAAAACCAACATAGCTTTGTCGGGCTGTTCATCCCCTATTGTTATCAAATTGTATCATTTCTCATTCAATCTCTTTTTATCTTTCCTAACATAATTATGTCTTTTGAATTTAATTTCTGTTGCTTGCATTCTTCTCCTTGCCTTCTTCCCAACTGTCCATAGTTCCGCTGCAAAAGTTGGTACTGGCACAAAATATGTATTATATTTTGTACATAACAAACTTCACTAACCTTATCAGCTGCCTTGATCCTTACTATCTACTTAAACGTGTTTAAGTAGATCCACCTTCATCAAAGTACATAAATCATGTGAAACTTTAACTTTTTTTTTTGTAATCTACAGGAGATATTGCATTTTCAGTAAACTACATAAAACTGTTAAAAGATATATACAAAGAGTGTCACTCATGTAGGTAGCAGCTGAAAAGGTTAGGAAAGTTTGGTAGCGCCACAATTTGAATTTATAGTTGAAGGGTTGAGGGCTCCGCTGTCGCTTGTATTGTAACCGCTGACCACACACTCGCTCACCAGTACACGCCAGAGACAGTTGGTCTGCCGCTTTAATGGAAGTGCACCGCCACCCTTTATTAACCGCATCATCTATACACACACCCGGAAAACGGCACACAACTGGGAAGTTTCCTGTGAAGAAATCGCTCCTTGGAAGAAGACAGCATTGTAGTGGGTATACCTATCCCTTATTCCCGTCTTTCCTCTTTTACCCCCCACTCATCACGAATACAATTCACGCTGGAAAAGGAGGCAAGAGGCTGCTTAATTTTGTATTTATTTACATCGCATTCCGGGTATGTCATCCAAATAAAAAGAACATTCACCAGAACACGCATCGCATACAGTCCACTGCTCTGGAGGAAGGCCCCGCAGGATCCTCGTTTGATTTCGTTTTTTCTCTGCCCGGGGACAAACGTACCGCACCACGTTCGCAAACGTGCAAACAAAGTTTACATTATATAAAATATAATTGATTTCAAGCTGAAGGATATATTATAAAGATTAATTTTTGTACATATTATAGTTAATTTTCTTCAAATACTTAGGAACTTCTTGATCCCAAACTAGGCTTCTCACACTTTGGAAGAAAATGCTTGTTTTCTGCATCCTTTTACTTAAATCCTTTATAACTTTTTGTTGAATGATGTAATAGTCTCTAAATATACGAATTCCTTAACTTTCTCTAGCACCCTATCATTTAGCCTTATTCCAAGAAACTGCCTTCTTTCCTAATATCCCTCCACCAACAGCACGTAACTTTTTCTCACTGAATTCCTAACCATTGTTAACACCCTATTTATTCGAAACTCCAGTGCCCCTTCCCTGCTATCTTTCCCCAAGTAACAAGATCATGAATATGGTAAAAAAAAATTTATCTATCTATGCATTAACCAATAACAGATAGTTATAAGAATTTTATGGTACTCAGAAAGTT
This sequence comes from Catonia carolina, assembly GCA_035578175.1. Taxonomy (NCBI): domain Eukaryota; kingdom Metazoa; phylum Arthropoda; class Insecta; order Hemiptera; family Achilidae; genus Catonia; species Catonia carolina. Next base: position 304,196,229 of record JAQMRL010000001.1, on the reverse strand, counting down.
TTACTTCTTCATAAATACAATCTATACTCTATATTAATATATAAAGGCAAAGCGTGTTTTTTATGCAGGCTAATTTCTAAAACCACAGGATGGATTTTCATGAAATTTTGACAGGATATTTGTATTTATATTCACAGCCACATTTTATTCTTAAATTTTCAAAAATTATCATCCTAAGGCTACGGCCACACTGTAAGAGGCAAGTGTTGATGAAGAGGCAAGAGTCTAGTGGCAAGATTCATTATGGCCGGACTGCAAGAGGGAGGTGGCACATTGCAACTAGCTCAGTCGACTTCACACGCGAGCAACGATGTCAGGTCTAGATTTGTAAGAGGAGTTAATGCTTATGGAAAGATTAGATTTAAAATTATGTGACAATTGTATAAATGAGTGGGTACTTGATATTAATACCAGTAGGGAAGTTTTTGGCGAATTTTTTCACTTGTACAAAGACGATAATAAATTAAAGGAATACTTGAGAATGAGAAGAGAAACGTTCGATATTCTTAAAGAGATGTTGCTCAGTCACTTAAAAGTCACTAATCACAGTACAGCCAACAGATAACAAACAGTACAGCCACCAGTATGACATTAGCGTCGACACCTACCGAACCGAAAAGTTGTTTAGCCAGGACGCACACCTGGCTTCAAAAAGTGCTACGTGGCTCCAATGCGGCCACCGCCATAACATTACACGTGTTGGTTTTAGGTGAAAGAAGCAACTGGGCGCCATTTCCATCTTGCCTCAAAATGCGGTCTCATCTCTCATCATGGGGTCTTGGGTTCGAATCCCATTCAGGCACGGCATATTTTCATACGTTACAAAAAATCATTTCATCTTCACCATCTGCATTAGCAGTAATTGCAGAACAGTCAGACATTAAGCCAAAAAAAAAAAAATTACCTCAACACTTGCCTCCTGCAGTGCAGCCGTAGCTTAAAGGCCCTAATAAAGATTTTCATAAATATGTATATGTGTATATGTACATGTGAGTACTTATTGCTATTGAAGCAGATAAAGGGGTTTGATGATAGCGAGAGACTCACAAGGGGGAAATTATCAAAATGTCGTTTTGTGTGTGTGTGTGTGTGTGTGTACCTTGGAGTATACAGTCGACTAGCAGCTACACAATTTCTGTTAAATATTTATTTAAAAGAAATTAATTACACATGTTTCACGAGTGAAGCCGCACGGGGTATGCTAGTAAATTTATACACCAAAAGATTGTTAACTTACCTTATTTCCAAATTTCTCCTTATCAACTCTTTCATTCTTTCCTTTGTTAAGTTCAACCTGCTGGAGTATGATACAACCAATTGTGCTAGATCAGGAACATCTAATCTCAACCTTCTCATATTATCTGTTTCTTGAACTAATTCCGTAAGGCCTTGATGAAGATTTAATGCATATAATCCTGAGTCCAGTTTACAAAGGATTGGTACACAGAGTGCCGAGTGAATCTACAACGAAGAAAAACACAACTACATTCAATGCCTTCCTTTTTCTGATGGTTTACAAATACAGAAGAAGCTATTTGACACAAGTATATCAACCACAGGAAACTAAAGAGAAGGTTGGTTTAAAAATTTCCTTTGAGAAAACCAAATTCATTTTTTCCAAAAATATAACTTCAAAACTTATTAAAACAAAATACAGTAAAACTAAATGTGTGTATAAATTCAAATACTTAGAATTTACTGTAAAACAAAATTTAATTGAATTAAAGAATTTTAATGTCAAAGCGTAATGGAAAGGAAAATGGATAACTTTTTTTTCTCTCCAAACATCTTTATAATAAGAAAAATATTTCACAAAGCACTAATAGTAGCCATTACAATATAATTTTTAAAATGGTAATTCTTTATGGAATTGGAACAATAAACAAAACAAAAATGCAAGATCTAGAAACAATGGCAAAGAAAATCCTTCATGAAATTTATAGTGCAGACATTACAGAAATTGGAGAAAGATGAAATAAGACAAAGTGCTTTCTATAAACATTGAGACTTTAGAGAATACCACCATACAAGTAAAAAGACGAGGAAGATTTTTGAACGTATAAAACATATGAACGAAAACAAATCACACAAAAACATTTTCAATATGTGCAAAGACAAAAACATTAAACAGCCAGAAACAACTGGTATTTAACCAAACTAAATATTTTGCTATAAAGTGAAAATCCAGCATTTTATAAAATAGCAACTTTTATTCTCAATATCTTTATATACTTTAAACACTATCACAAGTATATGAAAAAAAACAATACATAAAATCAGAAAACATTTATTCGAGGACTCTCTGTTACGTTGTGAGAAATTCCTGGATTTTCTTAACTGCTTAGTTACTGCCAAATATTGATTTAAAGATTGAACACCCTTTTCAACCCCTTAAGGGTAAATTTTTTTAATCATTGAGGCATCACTATGCATACTATCTCCATCGAGTTTAAGCCACCTAACTCGCCCAGAACTTTGTAAATAAAAATTATTGGTTAAAGGGTATTTTTGAAAATTGTTAATCGGTAATTTTTTTAGTTGCACTATAAATAAAATCACCAAAAATCAGCCATTTAACTCGTTTGTAGGCAATAAAATATTGGTTTACAGGTTGAACACCATTTTCATCTCCTTATGGGTAAATTTTGGAAATTGTTAAAGGGTAATTTTTGTAGTTGAACTATAAGTAAAATTTCCACAGAGTTTTAGCCATCAGGCTTGTCGGAATTTAGTACACAGAAAGTATTAGTTTAAGGGTTGAACACCCTTTTCAACCGTTTAATGGTGAAATGTCGAAATCGTTTATGTTTAACTTTTCTATTTACACTAAAGGAAATATTCCCTCTAAATTTCAGCTATTGTGCAAATGAAGAATCAGTTGTCAGTCAGTCAGTCAGTCAGTGAGGGCTTTCCCATTATTATTGTACAGATAGATGAAAAAACAAACAATAATTTTACCTGTATGCAGTATGTACACCAATCTTTATGATGTAAAATTTCATAATGAATGAAAACTGTTTGTAACGAGTTATAGTAGATGATCATTTTTTGAGCTTTCTCAACATCCATTACCTCCTGCTTTACCTAAATTAAACAATTAAAATTAGTAATTCATATAGAAAGAAAGTAAAAATACTACTCAGACACAATAAAAATAAAACAATATAGTATTCTATGTCTTACTTGTGTAAACAAACTGACATTTTAATAAACTGAAGTAACCTATGTTAGTAAAACATTATTCAAGCGTTGTATGCGAGTGTTGTCCATTCAATAATACTCCATGCAGTGCCGGCCTGGGTCAACGTGATGACAAAACAGGTACATAAGAAGAGGCTGCTATCAGTTCAAAGACAAGTGGCACTAAGGATTACGGTGGCATACCGAACAGTTTCAGCAGGTGCAGTAATGGTGGTAGTATAGATTTGCTAGCCAGGGAAAGACGTGAGATATCTGAGGGACTGAAAGCTGAAGAGGCTACAATGGCTCAGATAAGGAGAGAGGCCAGAGATAGACTTCTCAGGAGGTGGCAGAAGAGACAGGATGAAGAGGTGTCCAGTCAATGGACACAGATTGATTCCGGATCTAAAAAAATAATTGAGTAGGGGTTACGGCGAGATTGGTTATTACCTTACGCAGGCATTGACAGGGCATGGTTACTTTTGGGCGTATCTCTACTGGTTCAGACGATCAGATGAATCAAGCTGTTTGGATTGTGAGGCGGAAGAGGACAATACAGTACATGTGATTTTCAACTACAGAAGATGGAAACTGGAGAGGGAGGTTCTAGGGACCCAGCTAGGGTTGCCGATTTCTCCAGAAAATCTTGGTGATTGTATGATTGCAGAAGAAGAAAGCTGCATCGCCATTGAGGAGTTCATCCAGAAGGTGATGAAAAGCAGAGAAGCCCAGCTGTGTTAGTCAAAAAAATCACACAAAAAGGGGGGAAAATGGGTGGTAATAAGAGAAATCGTGCTGAGATAATGTTATCCAGCTAATAAAGAACCACCAGCTTGTTGTGAAGTTATACCTAACAGTGATCCTGCAGCAAGTCAGGATGGGATAGAAAGGAACTGAGAGGTTTAGGCAGATGGTTGCCTTAGGCTGCCTCCGCATACTCCAGGTAAAGACCGACCTGGGTACCGCTAAATTCGGTTTCCTCTAATATAAAAAAAAAGCTGAACACCAAATCGATGACAGAGAAACTGCAGAAGGCAGACAGAGGAATCATATGGACAAATTATCAACAATAAACACTAAGTAAATGGACTAAGTAATGGTGATTATTGCAAAAAAAAAAAACTGGTGTACTGGGAAAATGAGTCAACAATAAACACAATGCAAAAAAGAAGAGTTGGGTTTTTCAGTCATACATCACGATTGTAAGAAACCAGGCTCTTAAAACAATTTTTCCAACTACTTTTGGAGAAATTTTATACCAAGAAAAATTGGTTTAACAAAGAGGTTCAGAATGGTTCGGAAAAGGCATGTATAACAATGCAACAGCTTGAGGGCAGAGAAGAGGCGAGGATTCTAAGAAACAAGAACACAAGTCTGAAACTAAAAACATTTCACTGACAACAGTATACCATAACTGATGAACAAAGGGCAGCCTTGTCGAAAAGAATGAAATTTTTTTAGAAAGTAGAACAAAAGGTATAAAAGCACTAGGTTGGTAGCCTTTGGGGTTATCTTCCGAAGGTGTGACCATGAGACTGTCTATCATGAATGCTCGTGAAACCATTTTGTCAATTACAACTACAATTCTTAACATCTCAACTTTTCGAATGAAGTGTTACCATTTCAAGTCAGTCAAAACACAACACAACACCCATTACGGAGGTGAAATCTAGACTAAAGGTAAAGAGAGGAAGTCTGATGGCAATCAGAAGAAATGAGATTCCGTCCTGCTGTCAAGGTTGTTCCAGTTTATACAGGCTTTGAAATGAAAATACATATTTAAGCAGAGCTGGAATCCGAATGCACAGAACACTAAAATAAGTAAGTACAGTAAGGAGGAATCACGTTCTACAGATACTCCCAGGAGAAATCCCCTTTGAAGCACTGAGGAACAGGCCTGAGAGAAACAGATGTATGGTCAGGCCTTGGAGGAGATGATCAGAGTTTGTTTTCTGATTTTTGTGGACCAGGACAGATATGTTTATCCATGGAGGAAGAAGAACTTTGATAACTGCTAGTTAAACAAAGTTATAACATTACAATATACCTTCAATATACTCATTGGCACACTCATGTGACGGTAAAGCTGTCGTATCCAAGTGATTCTTCCTGAAACATTTGGCATCGCCCAAGGTACGGCAGGCATTGTACGATACTCATTATAATGATCTCTTAGTTGTTCAATTTCTGCTCTGAATTTATCTAAAGAATTGATGTAAGCTTCAGTCATGTTTAGGCTATCCAAATTCAACTTATCAAACCTGTTAATTATAAAATATAATTATTTAATTAGTATAGCAAAATTTAATTCTGCCCATAACAGACAGGTGGAGTGTCAAGTTATTTACATTCAATCTGTTTGTTGCAGGGCTAAAATAAATAGTTCTGTTTCTTATCACATGGTCAGCCAATTAAATGACTGAATAATTTAAGAACAGAAGCGGTAGAGGTGTAAAAGACACTAATCAGAGTTATCTCCTCTGAAAGTAATGAATTTTATTATACAGCCAGACCCTGTGGTGAATGAAGTGAAGGTGTCATTTGCAGAGTGGAAAATATGTGCTTTTCAGAGGGCCCGGCATGCTGATAAGCGTAGTTTTCGAGGAAGGCATGGTAAACCACCTCACTCCTTGTTTTACTTAGTAAAACCTCTACAGGTTCAAACCAGCCTTTCGGCTGATGACCTTAACAACAACAAAATTTAATTAATTACTTAATTACACAGCACACTAAGTTTTAATGCATAGGGTTTTTGTTATTTTATTCATATAAATTACAAAACACAGGAGTGTATAAGGCATTTTATAGCAATTTTGAAACAGGATATGTACCCGTTTTTTAGTGAATTTTTCACTTAGTTCATGTTTCAGAACATGTAGTACGATCAGTTTATGCAGAGAAATATGGTGTTTTAGAGGATTACTCCTGCATGTTTTCTTACTAATGTCAGCTAAAATCAGCCTTTTAGTACAAAGGGTAAAAGAATTAGAGCACTAAAAAATAATTGTTATTTTCATTCTTGACAGACGTAACAAGTTAGAATGAACGCTGTATCTCTCAATAAAGAAATGAAATTTCACTTTTTATTGTTTTGTTTTCAATTTTTATCGTTTTTACTTGGTGAGACACGTGGTTCCAAACATCTTTCATCTTTATTTTACATACTTTAGTCATACCAATATTATATTTATTACAATTCATGTACCATATTCATCATAGCACATTCTATTTTTATACACCCTTCCTATTGCAGTAAAAAGTAGACATTTTATAAAAAACTATAAAAATCAAGTGACATAGCAGTTGCAACAGGTCAGTGAAAAATTAAACATTTTCGCCACAAGATTGAACGTAGGCTCCAGGATGCATTATAAAGATTTAATTAATTACATAAATAATTTTTTTGGTGTAATGACATGTCAAATTTTCAATAAAAAATATCCAGTCAGAAAGAATCTAGTGAAACCATGCTGTAAAAATAGCATTCAAGACATCTTATTATATCTAGATGAATTAATATTATATTTACATACACAAATAGTACATTATAATTATTTACAAGAAGCAAGTCTGGATCTACGATTATTTTGACGGGACAAAAGTGAGCTTCGACCACTCTCAAACGTACCAACAGTTTTATAAAGTTCCACAAGAGAGTTAGCTTGCTGACAGAAATGTAGTAAAGTATGAAGACTTTGAAGAAAGCCGAAAGGAATAAATAAATTCAATTACAAGTTACTTAAATGTAAGGAAAGAAAACAACAGCTGAATTTAAAATGAAAGGGTGGAATAAAGTCATGAGAGTGGAGTAGAAAGGTATGCGATGAAAATAATTTTATGACTGCTGAATCCAGCTTGCAAAATAACACCAGTGTCAAAATCAACAATAGTACATTTAATTCTTTTGTTTTATTTTTCTATTGTCTCCTTTGATCCAGACTGTTCTAATTTGTACATAAATTATTAATTATAAATAACGTAGATTATGTTTAATTTCCTTACTATAAATTTTAATTAATTTATACCATAGAAATATTTCGCTTCATTTTATAATGAAAGCTTTGTTGGAACAATTTGAACTTGGATACAAATGACCAAATAAACTACTGTGTTACTGAAAGTAACAATTACTGGGTTCTAACTAGTCAATTTTTTACAAGACTTGAGAAGTTGACTAGACTATGTAAGTACTTACATTACATATATAAAAATTTTAGTTTGTACAAAAATACAAACCTTGCCAACATTGTTAACAATATTTCAAATTTTGGTATTTGATCCAAAGTCTGATGCATGAAAGCCTTTAGCTCTGTTTCAGCAACGTCAATGGAGTCTTTAAAAATCACATAGTCAACATCAAAATCAGGCTTACGATGATTTAAAGCATCGTACGGTTTAGTTGATATTACTGTGTGTATATTGTTAAATTTTGCTGCATAATCCTCAATGCCTTCAATTTTGCTACTCTCAAGAATTGAATATTTTAATGCATGTTCTAACACATCAATCAGCTGTAAATTTAAGTTCAAAGTTTAGATTGCATGTTATTAACTTATTCATTTAACAATATTTTGATAAAAATTTAATTCATTATATAGGAGCAAAAATTTCAGGTTTTGTTTGTTGTCACGAACTTTTACATTATTAACAAATGACCAGTTTGTTTGCTGCTTTTCACTATTAATCTTGACTTGTTTTTGGCTTGAATTCAAACAGAGATATACCCAGTGGTCTGTACCATAAACTAAACATAATTAGGCCTCCTGTCTCACTCCAACTTCAGACTTATTAATAAACTCTTCCGAGGTCATCTGCCATCCACAACAGATGATTAAACCATTTTTACGAATACTTCTGAATAGTTCATTGTCACCACCGGCTTGTTGCAGTTCAATCAGTAGTCATCATAGGTCCGGCCGGAGCGGCAGGGCATCCGGCGGTGTAGTTCAAAAGGAAGAAAAGAATGGTTGGGGAAGCCTTCGCCGCTACTTCAAGAGGAGCAGCCACTGGCGAGCGTAAGGGATGTCGTTTGTACCACTGCCTAAACGAATAGGAGCAGTCGCCGACGCAGCGAACACCTTTTACCGCTGCCTACGAGAGGAACAGTAGCTCGTGAAGCGAAGCAGGGTCGTCTGTACCGCTGCCTAAACAAATAGGAGCAGTCGCTGACGCAGCGAGCACCTTTTATCGCTGCCTACGAGAGGACCATGTAGAATAGCAGTCTATTCTACATAACATCGTAGATCAAATAGTTAATTGTTGGATTTTTAAAAGGAATACTTTAATCATGAAACATCAAGATGAATAATTTACATTTAACATCTTAATATTCCATAACGGAAATTAAATATATGAAACCAAAAATTTATAAAAAATATTTAATATTATTAATAATAATAATCCAAAATCCAGATGATTCAAGTGAAGCCATTCAGAAAAACAAATGAATAGATAATTTAATAAATAATTTCAAGTAAATGGATTTTTATAAAAGAGAATGAAATAACATCAAAACATTGATGAATTAAATACTGAATTAAATATGTTAACAATTTTAAAAACCAACAAATAAAATTTTGAAGAGGAATCTACTCAATCTATAAAACAGAATGGTACGTGGCAGACGGAGCGCAGAGACTTCCAGAACTTCAATTATTAATTATAAAAATTTTATCATATTTAATTTCTTGAGCTCAATTGGCAGATAAAATCAATTTAATACATTTTATAAATATCTAACTTCATTAAATATTTAGAATTATAATAAGTGTCATCAATAAAATCAATTTAAATCAAGATCAAATAATATTCATTTTTGTAAAGTCTAGTTTGTTAATTTTATTTAAGTAATTCAATTCCATCATCAAATACTGTTTAATAACTAATCAAAATTTATCCTGTGTTTCATTTATTTTGTCTTCATTTATTTCATTAATCAATTAATTCATTTCACATCACTTTTTCAAATAATTTAAATAAAATCACTCCTTTACAACCAGTCGCTGGTGAAGCGAAGGGTAGGGAAGGGAAGTGTGTGGAGCAAGAAAAAAACTTGCTCCATGATGAGAAATCATGGACCTCATATTATATTCAACCTCATATATGTTGAGAGATAATTCTTCCTCTGTATATCGACCTTTCCTATTGTTGGAATCGATACTGTCTGATCACCTTCTTGACTATCGCTTTCATCAGTCCCTCAAGTATATCTTATTACTGGCACACGCATTGTGAGAGGTTTGACCGCTGCGCAATCTATCGGCAGCAGCAACCATGTCACAGCACCAGCAGCGAGAAAAATATGAACGATGGACCGGCGTAAAACCAGTACAGTACCATCATATATTAAGTTCATGCCTATAATATGCCCACAACTCCGTGGAATGTACATCATAAACAGACTCTTACACACACGTGCGTGCACTACTCCTATACCTGCCTTAGCGGTGTTCTACATTCCTCAGTAGTGATTCACCTACTTGGCACTTGACTGAAATACTGCCATTTTGGTTGTAATTATCTTTATCAAAGTTGTATAATCAGTTTCAAAATCGGCATATTATTCCTTGAAAAATGAGTCCAAACAAGGTGTCATTGTGATAATGACCCCGTGGAGTCAACACCGTTAAACCCCAGGAGCAGCTAGACAGGACAACAGCCTGGTGCCAGAACTGGAAGATGACGCTCAACCCAAAGAAATGCTCCGCCATAAACTTCTCCCAACACAGGAAACAGCTGCCACCAGTTAGTATAGACGGCTATGCCCTACCCTGGGCTACTACAGTCAGATACCTTGGAATCACCTTCAACAGACGTCTAACCTTCCACACCCATGTCACAGAAAAATCATAAAAGGCAGAGTCTTACTCTATAAACTCTCCCCCCTACTACCCTCTCGCTCTCTCAGAATTCCCCTTAAACTCCTCATTTACACAGCTATCATCAGATCCTTCCTTCTTTACAGTGCACCATTTTGTTGGCTAGTCCTCTTGTCCGTCAACAAAAGAAAAATCTCCTCCCTTCGCAACTGCATAGAGACAAACTTCCAACCTCCACTACCTCATCAATAATAAAACCGTCCACGACTATGTCCTCACCCCCACCCTGGAGGAGTTCATACACCGAACTTCAAGAGTCCTTCATGAAGCCGGTCAACGCTCTGTACAGCCATCTATCAGAGAAATCTACACGACACCTCGCCCGCCACAAGTAAAGATTAAACAGCCATTCCACGATTTTCTATAGACTCCATCCAAACATCTCAATAAATATTTCCTACTAAAAAAGAACACTCCTGACTAGAAAAATTTTCCCTTCCCAAGGCAATGTTCTTGCTGTTATCCCGATTCCGAGCCCATCTTTCCCCCAATTAATCATCTGTAATTCCAAATAAAGAAAAATTTCAAAACAAGTCCTTTCATCCAATTCACCGAACGACAAGGTAGCCTAGCTACGACGTTGTCACCCCGAGTGCAAGCTCACTTCTTTCAGGACGCGGACTCGGAACCTCAACATTCAAAGTTGAAATTTTGAAACTTTAAACATTAACCTAAAACTTCAAACTTCATCTTTAAACTTTCATAACTTCAAATATCAAAATATTATGATTCACTCAACCCCTTTAGTGGCCGAACTTCACCTTGTGGCAAATGGTTCTGATTCACTTATGAATTCTGATCCACCTACACCTCTTAAGGCCGAGACACGTAAGCACCGCGAAGCGCCGCTGGAGTGGCGAATATATATATATATATATATATATATATATATATATATATATAACACACACATGCACGCACACACACTCTTGCAGTTCAAGTGCTAATCAAGCTATTGCCAATTCTCGGCTTTCTAATGTGCAACTTTGCTAGGTTTTATTATACCATAGGTACAAAACTCAAAATTATTGTTATTCTATTGAATACTTCATGAAAAATTAAGAAATAATTTTTTTATTACTTACGTGTTCTAAGCGAACTTTAAAAGTTTCAAATTTTCCAAAAACAAACATTTCAGAACACTTCAATTCCAATTCATCTTCAGTTTCATTCATTTCTCTCTTAGTTTGTTCAAAACAGCTGTAATAATGTTGATAAAGCCCCAAGCAAACTTTCATCTTACTTATTACACTTCGTTTCTTTTGCTGCCATATAGTTTTTGTTTTATTCTCAGTTAAATAATCATAGCAGCTATTCAGTATCTGATTTGTTACCTGCAATAACAACATTTTACTGTGTAATAATGCATTAATTTAATACTCCTTCCCTGCGTACAGACAAGATTTTCTTGGTAGGTAAGGTAGTATTTTTGTTTATGGAAAATTGATTTGTACATTTTTTATTTAATTTTATTTATGTATGAGGGTGAGTCAAAAATTATCTAGACTTTCAAAATAAAACAATATTTCAGTTGTCTTACCACCGTCTGCTAATGCATGCTTACAGTTGGTATTTCTCTGGTGATGTGTACCTCACTCGACCTTGATGATCATAATAGTGTTGAGCCAGCAATGGCAGTGTAAACATGTCCACTCCGCTAACAGTTTGCACCAAGGACGAACAAAGGGCAGTGATACGATTTCTTTGGTCAGAAAAAATAGAAGGGGCTTAAATTTATCATAGACTTTTAGCACAGTACAGCGACAGTACATTGTCCCGAACTAGTGTTTGCAAGTAGATCAAGAAGTTTAAAAGTGGCTGGACAACTATGATGCAAGAAGAGGTAGCAGGGCATCCGTCATGTCCAGCAAATGGAAGACAAAATTGAGCAAGCTTGATTGGTGGCTTTAACAAAAAGGTGAGTTACTATCAATAACATAACACCTACTTTGAACATCAGTCATGGTTTTCCCTATAACATTATCCATCATGAAATCAGCTTCCATAAAGTTTGTGTGCAATGGGTGCCAAGACAACTTACTGCTAGAAATGGTGCATCAGTGGCTTTGCAACCAACCAAAAGCCTTGTTTTTAACAAGAATACACAAGGTGGACCACTGGACCTCGTGAATTACAAAAGAGGGAGACAATATTGAAAAATAATAAATCAAACTGTATTTTTTTATGTAAATAAATTGTTTTACGAAAAGCCTGGATAATTTTTGACTCACCCTCGTATATGATTTATTTACTTTATTATAAACAAATATGAGCAGTTGTAAGAAATAAGTTATTAGAAATACCTACATTATTATTATTATTGCTAAGCTAAGCAAATTTAAAGTGTTTGGGACGCTATTTAAAAATAATTTTTATTCAGATTTCATTCTTTTACTGAAACGGTATAACTAAAAAGTCTTGAAACCACGTAACCTTTAAGTACCATCGTCGTCCCTTAGGCACAACAGGTAGCCCAGAGCTATGGTTTCTTCCCTTCCCCTTACAGGGTTAACCCTTTCTGCAGCTAAATTTAGTAGTCAGAAGTGTATTGCTAAACATATCAAATTAAAAAATTGAAAGATATTGACTTCTGCTGACATCTGCACAAAGTATGAAAAAGGAATAATTTAAATAATTGATAGTTTTATAAAAGTGACCCAAGATAAAATTTTTAAAAAAGGTTTGTAATAAATAATTATTAGTTTCGCCGCTGGAGTGGCGAGTTTTTTGTTTTATATACTCCAATGATGATCCACCAAAACATGTAAAGAAAATGAAAAACTACGTCAAAATGAAAGTAAAGTAGCAGTAAAAGAAGGAGAGGTTAGTGAACACTGATACTTTCTCTTTTGGTGGTCTAACATTGGTAGCAACACTGAAAAAATGCAATTGTAGCTCTAAATTTGAGTAACACATACTTCAGAGCTTAGATGATATTTTTCAGGATGTTCTAAATCCACAATTCAGTTTATCCACTTAACAGAGAAATGAAAGTTAAATTTACTTCAGGGCAAAAATACTCACTGTTACTACACCATTAAGTTACAAGGCAAAACACATACATTACCTTAACCAGAAGTGCAGTAACACGCTCAGTAGTATTAAAATATCTGGATGTTGCATATGCCATACGAATAGCATACAACAAACTTTGTAAAAATTTACCAATATCAACTGGAGAAGATCGATACAGTGGTTCCCAGTATTTTTCCAAAGCATCTAAATATTTTACATTGTCAGATGCTTCATAAGCTGCAAATGTTACACGAACATCTAACTGCTTCCATCTCTGTGAAAAGAATCTAGATTATTGTAAAAGTTGTATTAGTTATAGTAATTGAGTCCTGAGTTTGCCTTTAGTTTTAACTAGGAGTAAAGGAGGGAAAGCGTCAGTGCGCATGCACGACTGCTTTGGAATCAGTTCACCAACACAATAACGTAAACTATACTTAAGAGGACATTAGTATATCGCGGAACCTTTTGTAGGTTAGCTGTGTGAATGTAACTGTTTGGTACTGTAAACAGAAATTTTAGTTTCTCAAAAACATGGTTAAACTGTTCACAGTGCTGAATGAAATCTAATATGCAATGTAATAAAATGTTGTGAAGTTGAAGCTAAACAAAAATAACTTTCTGTGCCTCTTTTTTTTCTTTTTTGTTTTGTTTTACGTCGTTTTGTAATTGCTACTAATGCAGACGGTGATAAGATTGATACAAGCAGATGAGTGATGGAATCCGTGCCTCTTAACAAAAGCTACAAGTAAGCGGCTAACTACTGTGATGTTTGTCTTTCCACAATTCAAAATATAAAGAAGGAAGTTAAAGACCATAAAGAAGATACTTCTTCATCAACAGTTTTTTGACACTTGGAAATAAAAAAAATCAACCGATTATATCAGTAAGAAAGTGATGCTGATATGTGAAAAGTTATTACAGGTTTTGAAAGAAACGCTAAATTTTAATTGGAAACTATGAATAAAATGTGTCTATGAATAATATACTCAATAAAATATGAAATGCACAAAAACTCTTAAAAAACATGTATTGTAAATAAATCATTGTCACAGCTGTTTTACAGCATTAGGACATTTACCGAAACCCAAAATGTTATCCATTGAACATGCCTTCATTCCTTAAATTCCTTTTCTTTATAATTCTCAAAACATTATTCATCCACTACTTGCTGAGTTTCACCTTAGTTCCTCTGTCTACACAAAACACATAGCCAAATCTTCCAAGGCAATGTGTTCTTCTCCATTCTTTACAGTCGATCTACCTGATGAGTTGTCTATTTTTATAGACTAATAAAACTTTTTTGTAGACTGTTTAAATTTTTTAATTTCTAACGTCATCTAGCACAGTCAACTGGTAACTTCTCCAGAAACTCATTTCTATGGCATTTATTTTGCTTCTAAATCTTGGCTGGAGAGTACAAACCTATGAGCTATAAATGGAGAAGCCTTTAATGTTTTAGTGCTACATGATAAAAGATTACTCAACTAAACAGGATGTAGCATAAAAGCCAAAAATTACAAAATAAAATACAACACAGTATCATCTTCCTGGGTTTACTAGAATACTTTAAAATTTGTGATTGTAACAACTGACTTCTATTCATACAAAAAAATTATATGGCTTAATATACAATAATTTAATGAGATGCATAATTATTTCATGGAAGTACTAAATAAATTTAGTTACCCTACATTAGCATTAAGCGGCTAATAATTATATAACAATCTCTCTTGATACTATATATAAAATGGAATACCAATACACTAAATTCTGCAGTCAGTACAAAATAACAGACAGTAATAATTTAAACCACAACAAAATTTGGTTGATCTATAAATCAGAAGTGTGTTACCTGTGATCTTTAAAAAACCTCATTCGACTAAACTTAAAATTACCTTTATTAGTTTTGAAAATGCTTGCACAAGAAGTTGAATTAATATTTTACAAGCTGGTGTTTTGTAAAATTCAACAATACTAGTAAATTTGGCCAAAATACGACGCCAGTGTTCTAATTCAGCTCTTGGTGCAATATCTGGGGGTTCTCTTCTTAACTGATCACTTTCTGTTAATATCTGTAAACCATCATAAAATAATTTTATTTCATACTCAACATTATTTTATCATAAATGTATAAATACAGCCATAATAAATCATCATCATCGTATGCAGTGTACTGGTAGCGCACTAGCCAACAGTGCATAGGTTCTGGATTCAATTCACAGCTAGGGTCTGGAAATTGAAAAAAGTCAAAACTCACCATTCCAATTACATAACCCAACACACATTCCCTTCAGATATTATCATAATATTATAAAATTCCTTTTCCATCAGAAATTGAATTTATTTTTTAAACTGTAAAGTGGAAGATTTTTTTAAATGATTTGGTAGGTTGTTGTAAGATTTCATAGATACACAGTATGGTGCTTTATGGTGCTTTTCACATTCAGCTGTTATGTTGCACCAGGAATTGAAATTGAAATTACTTGTTTATTTAATGACCTTTTCCATTATTTTTGTGAAGTTACTATGAAGTAATAAAACAATGAAAACAATGTATACTTACAGATTCAATTTTTCTGAGCCAAACACGAACAATATTTTCAACTTCAGAAACAATAGCTGTATTCAATGCTGAAGAAATTAATGCATCAGGAGAACTCAACTTGGTAACTAAATCTTTATTAAAATCAAATCTAACAGCTGCACCAAGATCACCTTTTATACCTGAATAAATACAATAAAAAACAATTTCTTTTTAAAACTGCTACATGCAAAGGATTATAGTCAAAAATCACTTGATAGATTTTAGGCTATAACAATTTTCCCACAAGAAACAAAATATTTTTAACACTTAGTTTTTTAATTATTCTTATCCCTCTTTCAAATTTGCTTGGGTCGGGCCCAGGACAACTCTTCTTCTCCATTGATCTCTTGGTGTCACATCTTTTTTCAAATTCATTTCACTTTCGGTCTACCCCTTGGTCTTTTTCAAGTACAGCATCCTCTTAGGCAGTCTACCCTCCTCAATCCCATTGTCATGACCAAACCATCATAGATTTCTCTGCCAATCATCAGTTGTTTCCAAATTACACTATTAATCTATCTCTTGTTGTTTTTTCTAGTATACTCCTTGGGAATTTCATTTTTGTTGCCTGTATTTCACTTTTTGCCTAGTGTCGCCAGCGGCTCCCACGATTATCAGCGATATGCATACGGTCCCAGAACGGACCGTGAGTAGCGCTGCCGACGCGCAGCAAGCAGTGTCTCCCCTTCACCTTGAAGTGGACTCGCCTGGGGAGGATATAAGCGATGGCATTGATCCGCGAGGCATATTCTGAAGCCAGCTTCCAAACGGAGAAGAACTAACGAGAAGAAGATGAACAGCCCAGCCGAGCCTGGACGAAGCCATCCCAGGACGACACTACCGGTGGTGGATGCCACATTCCTGCACCGGTCAGCCGATGGAAACCTGTGCGTGCTGGCTGACACCACGGTGAAGACAGAGGTCAGCGCTGGCCTAAAGGGAACCGCCTCGCTGCTCTATCGGCTGACAGCCTACGCCGACCCGACACTGCGAGGCTCTGGGGGCCACCACTGTCACGCTGCAGTGAGGACCCAACTGCAACTGAGGGAAGGCTAGGCTTGAACCCGGTAGCCGAGCCGTCACCCTTCGAACACCACTCTGCACACGCCAGCTCGCTGCGTCCAGCCACCTTCAACGGCCCTTTTCAGGGCCAATAACAAAGCACAACCAGCCCTTTACAGGGCCACCAAACCACTAACTACAATGGTCCTTTTTAGGACCCCCAACCAATGAAACGACCCTTTCCAGGGCCACCAATTTCACAAATAAGGTTTTGCCACGTGTCATCGGCCCCAGTCGGCGACACTACCTTCCATCTGTCCATGTCTACTCTGTATAAGTCAGTATTGGCATTAAGATAAATGTAATAACTAAATAATAGTTACTACATCATTTTCTTATAATTCATATGCAATTCTTGTTTTTAAACTAAGCTTTTCACACTTTGGAACAACCTCTTTCAAAATTGGTAATAACTTCCCCTTGTAGGGGCTGGAGGCCTTCACGAGGTGTTGGCTGATTGAAAAGAAGTGAAAAATCAAGTATGCCTGATATTTCAAACTTTATCATGACTATTGTTGTATAAAACTATAAATAACTGTAATATTTTTAAAAGCAAATAAAAGTAAATTTCATTTCATTTATAATATAAATATTTCCAAATATATGATTAGATATGCTTTCTAATGACTCTCATTAAAAATGCCACTTTTAACTCACAAAGTAGGATATGCCATGTTTAAAAACAATACATAATTGCAATTGCTGTTTTTATGAGCATATCTTAAAAACAACAATAATGCAATATTACTATTTTTAACGAATGGTAAGTTTCAAAATTTTGGGTGCGCTAGAAAATTTTAATTCGTTGAGGGCGATGAACAAAAATGTTTGAGAATCTATTCTTTGGAAGAAATCGCTTACTTTTTACACCCTTTTATTTGTTTGATAAGAAAACAGTTCCCGAATAAAATCCCGCATAAGGAATAAATTCTTATTTAAGGTAACTTTAAGGGCATTTTGGGTTGTGGTAAACGACCTAGTGCTGTAGATCAGCTGCTATAATAATAATAATAATAATAATAAAATAATGAAATTTGCAATTTTGGAAATAAGCAATAATTAAAGATGATCCAGCAGCTCCAGAATATGAAATTAGGAACAAAAGCCTGATTGCAACACCTGACTAAAATGTTCATAGAGCTGTAATCTGTATTGAATTAATAATACTAGTAAAGAATGAAATGGACATTTGAATGAAAAAAATATCTCAAAATATTTCAACTCCAAAAAACGGTACTAAAACTTGAATACAACAGATTTTGAGAAGAAAATCACTGATGTTACCATGATGGTAAGACTTAATTATTAAATTTTTTTTTAAATATTTTTGGATAGAGTAGGAACAAAGTAAGATTATGCCATTTAATTCAGAACACTGGACTACATAATTTAGCAGAAAAAACACTTCATCAGAATACTTACCTTTCATGTAATTAAAGAACAAATCGCAATCAAATTTAAATGTATTAATAACTTCATTACCATTTAACTGTTTACTTAATGCACCCCAGTTAGTGTTTTCTTTAAGCACTGGACTGTAAACCTTTTCTATTATACTGTACAATGCAGCGACTACATTTGGGTTTTCCGGACTCACATTTATGTTTGCATAAAAATATTCCTTAACAAACAAACAGGTTTTTTTATTTCATATAATTATATCTCCTAATCTTGTAATTATTATACTATAAAAAGTAAAATAACAATCAAAAATACAGCAATATGAATCCTTAATATGCATTGATTTGCCTCTGGATTTTAACTTTCTCCGAACCAAACATCTTAAGCACAAAATTTGGATCAAGTCTCCACATGGTGTGTCTGTTTAACCAGCTAGAAGTTGGTGGTTCTACCCGGTGAACTAAATCAAATAGGCCAATCACAACCTCTTTAATCTCTCTCCATCCTTCATTGTCACCTTTTGGATCTGTAATTGGATTCAACCAATTATACCTATTTCACAATATCTTGTAACAGCTTTTAACAATTTTCATTTTCAAACTTTTTTCAGAATCCTGAAAGTGTCCTCTTTACAACCATGTAAAAAGTTTTAATCCATTCAGTAGAACTCTGTATTTAAAGTACATTGGACCAGATCTTCCATTTTAAACACAATGATGATAAACAATATAATTGAGAATACAGACATAATGATCATAACAAAGTTCTTAATACTAGATGTACTTACAATATAAATTGCTTATTGGTAAATCATTCCTTCTAGTTCATAAGCACAATTATAAATTTTGCTGAATAAAATCACTAACTATTTTCTGTCATACAACCAAAAACCTTGATGATGATGCAGTATTTTTCCAGCACCTCAAAAACATTACGTCCGTATGCGTAGCACCGATGTGTGACTATATGAGGTGTGGCTATTAAATAACGAGACTGACGTTGTACAAAATTTTATTTTATACATAATCACTTATTGTCACCGTCAATATACACTCCTTCTCTATCCCTACAAAACTCCATGCAAATTTTCCATTGTTGGAAACAGTGCTGGAAGTCATCTTCTGTTAGCTCCTTTAGGACACATGCCGCTTTCTCTTTTACAGCTCCCACAGACTCAAATCTTGTCCCTTTTAATGCAGATTTCACCTTAGGGAACAGGTAGAAGTCACATGGTGCAAGATCTGGTGAATAAGGTGGATGTTCTAACACTGAGATGTTGTACTTGGCTAGGAACCTCTTGACAGCTAACGCGGAATGAGCTGGTGCATTGTCTTGGTGAAGAACCCATGATTTGTCCTACCACATTTCGGGGCGTTTTTTCCTTACTCCTTGATATAGTTTAGAAAGTACCTCAAGGTAGTAATATTGATTAATTGTTTGACCTTCAGGAACTTAGTGAAGGTGCACAGTCCCATGGATATAAAAAAAAAACTATCATCATTGCTTTAAATTTTGACTTGCTCATTCAAGCTTTTTTGGCTCTCTGTGAAGTTCGGCTCTCCCAGTGCATGGATTAGCGCTTCATTTCCAGAACCTAAGTAAAAAACTACGTTCCATCACATGTTATTATCGTTTCCAAAAAATTTGGGTTATTTTCAATCGCGTACAAAGTGTCAGTACAAACATTTTTGCATGCTCATTTAAAGCATTTTTGAGCGGCACGTCTCCTGAAGGAGCTGATAGAAGATGACTTTCAGCACTGTTTCCAACAATGGAAAATTCGCATGGAGCGTTGTAGGGATAGAGAAGGAGTGTACATTGAAGGTGACAATAAGTGATTGTATAAAATAAAAATAAAATTTTTTACAACGTCAGTCTCGTTATTCAACAGCCACACCTTGTACATACTGCACAGTTCTTTCCAGTGCTATTGATGCTTCTGAATGTGAAATAACCTTTATTGCATATTTAACTACATTTTTGTAACAGACCCAATTAGTACAGATTAGAAAAGTTGTTGTGCGTGTGTGTGTGTGTGTGTGTGTATCAACTATTTTTAACTGTTGGGGCTGATTATAAGAATAACATAAGTTGCCCTACTTTCCATCGTGAATAACTCAATAAAAAATTCTAAAACTGAGGTTAAAACAATATCCATTGTGGGTTGAATTTTATAAACAGACTTTAGTAGAGGTTGGGTTATGAAATGGCTCAATGAAAAGTCTTTTAGTTTTCATGTTACAAAACTAAAAATATGATCAAACTAAATTACTAATTAAATTTAATAGTTGAAATTTTTTAAAAAAAGTCGATTTATTGTTAATATAATTTGCAATTTTCATTATTTTTTTGAACAATTACTCATTGTTGCTTATACCTAAAATGAAAAAAGAATAAACTTAGTAATTTTTCCAGAAAATTTAATAAGAATTCCTGCAGTTTTTTAGTTAAGAACTAAATTAAGTAGTTGATTTTAAATCTTTTGTACACTTTAATTATTATGGCAGGTGAACATGGAGGAATGATCAATGGAAAGGTGCTGAAGAAAATTATGGAATTCCCTTAGGGGACTGTTTCTCAACAAATGGAAAACTACAAAAGCAGTTAAGTTAAAGAGTACAAAAAGCAAGTGGTTTCTTCGAGCGTGTGAGAAGTCAGGATCAATAAGTCCTTATGTATTACAAGAAATTAAGTATAATACATATTTTTTGCCAATAGTGACTTCTTCAGTGGGAAAAAAACAGACTTATTCAGGAATATATTAGAAAAGACAAGAAGAGAAAGAGTGAGAAATGGTGTAATCAAGGAATAATTAAGGAAGGACAGCCTGACAAGAGAGTTCAACTGACAAAGCTACGATGGTTTGGATATATCAGCAGAATGAAGGAGGGTAGGTTACCAAAAAGGACTTGGAGGGAAAAGGAGTAAGTCCAAGGGACAGACCACCACTAAAGTGAAGGGTTCAGTTATGGAAGAAGATTTATGTCAAGAGAACAATGGAGGAGAGATGGAGATGCTTGGAGACTTGAAAGAGGAATAAAGAGGATGATAACATAATTGATATTTTTTGACACAAACAAATAAAAAGCTTGCACTGATAAAAAAAATGTTTACAGTTTATCTTGTTTCCCACAAAAAATACAAGTTTCATTAGAGAAAGCAATTTTTACATAACACTGATGTCAAAAAATAAGAAAAACTATTAAAAAGATACCACTAACCTCATTGATGTGTCTGACTTCAGCATCAAAATTTGATCGAGTTCTGTAACAAATAACGCACGGACCAATCACTGGTATATGTGGTGCATTAACTCCATCAACTACTACAACTCTTTTTGCAAGTGCATTCTTTGGCATAGCTTGTGATCTTCCACTTTCTAAAAAAAAAATCTGGTATGAAACACTCACCCCACTTTCTCTTGCCAATACAAATAACTAACAATATAATCTAACATTAGTAATAAAACATTAGAAACAAACAAAAAACTAACCTCAATAAACATGACCTTACTTTAATCATGAGTGAAAGACGAAAAATGAAAATAAATCTGTTTGGCTTAAAAATACGGAAAATCACTCTTTCATGCTAATCTAGGCTCTGTAGAGAAAAATACTTTAAATAAAAGTTGTAGATCTTTTAATTTTCTATAAAATTGATTATATACACTTTTGTCGTAAAATGCATACTAAGGCTGAAATCGTAAAAAAATCGATTTTTTACATGTTTTCGTGAGAAAAAAACAGAAAATTGGTAATTACCGCTACACAAAGCGTTATACAAAAACATGTTGGAAACAAAAGTTGTAGGATTTTAAATTGTCTACATCTTTCATAATATACATCTTTGCGCTTAAATGCATAATAAAGCCACAATCTTAAAAAAACAATTTTTTTACGTGAAAACAGCCTCTCCAAGAATTTCAGCAGACATGATGCCCACTTTATCTTGTAGAGCATAAAAAATTAAATAAATAACGCGATTTTTTAAAAAATCGTAGGACCCATTTTTGAGAAAATCGCAAAAAAGTGAAAAATGACACAAATAAACTACTAATTCCAGTCAACCGATTTTGATAAAAATGTTCGTGTCGCGTCCGGTAGTGGTATGTAACTTAAGTTTCAAGTTCGTACAATGTTCCGTTCTTGAAATATTCTGTTCACACACACACACACACACAGACCAATCGCTAAAAACATGTTTTTTGGGTTCAGGAGGTCTGAAAACGTGTAGAGCCGGTGAAAACTCAATTTCTTAAAATCGACATAAAAACAATACTTTCCTTCCAATTATATTCATATAGGCAAGAGAAAGTAAAAATACAATTAAATTTTCAGAGGATAATCTCTCAAGTATATAGAATGAGTATGAGTGAGTGTGTATGTGTGCCTTTTTGGTACAAATTAGAAAACTGCAGAACAAATTTTATTATTGGTCATACATAATAAATTATTCATTGAAACTCTATAGAGATGTTTGAGATTTAAATTAAATTTTTTTAAATTACAGTATAAATGAAATGTGTCACCTTACCTTACCTTTGTAATTTATATTAATGGTTGGCAGGATGCATTTCAAAAATTTATTTATAAATGACAAATTTATTTGAATAACATTTTAGTTCCTGATAAAAGTTACAAACAAAATTTTGTGTTGTTTATTAAAATCTACTGCATATACTCTGTTTAGCCTTTCAAATTCATAGTAAAGATTAAAAAATTTGTCTTTTTTTCAAAACTGTGTGTTTCAGAATCTGAGAGTTCATGTGTGTAAAGCTGCCACAACTTGGGATTGTCAGATTATTCAGCACGATATCCCTTAAATATTTGAGAATAAAAAAAAATCTGGTGTGAAACGCTCACACGACTTTCTCTTGCCAATGCAAATAATTAACAATAAACCTAACATTAGTAATAAAACATTAGAAATAAACAAAAAACTAACCTCAATAAACATAACCTAATTTTAATCATGAGTGAAAGAAGCAAAATGAAAATCAACCTCAGTTTACCTTAAAAATATGAAAAATCACTCTTTCACGCTAAACTAGGCAGTGCAAATTAATCCAAACACATAAGTTATGTAATGAAAAGTTACTTTATTTTTGAAAAAATATATACATTCTATTTGTTATGGTTTAATAACTAATATGGCCACCTTTATTGTTTATCAGTTCACATATGCGATTTGGCATACATTCAATTAGTGCACTGCACATTTTTTTTAATTTCTTTGTCACGAAACCATACCAATATTATTACTGCAATGAGGTTATTTTGAGTCGTTTTTTCACTATTCCCCAAAGATTTTCAAATGGGCTTATATCTGGGGAATTACCTGGCCATGTCAACACTAACATTTTGTTGTTTGTTGTTTAGGTCATCAGCCGAAAGGCTGGTTTGAACCTGTAGAGGTTTTACTAAGTAAAACGAGGAGTGAGGTGGTTTACCATTGCCTTCCTCACTGAATGGAAAAGTACACTTATCAGCATGCCGGGCCCTCTGAAAAGCACATATTTTCCACTCTGCAAATGACACCTTCACTTCATTCACCACAGGGTCTGGCTGTATAATGAAATTCATTACTTTCAGAAGAGATAACTCTGATTAGTGTCTTTTACACCTCTACCTCTTCCGTTCTTAAATGATTCAGTCATTTAATTGGCTGACCACGTGATAAGAAACAGAACTATTTATTTTAGCCCTGCAACTAACAGATTGAGTGTAAATAATTTGACACTCCACCTGTCTGTTATGGGCAGACTAACATTTTCTTGTTCAAAAAATGCTTTCACCTTTTTGGCAGTATGGCATGGCGCTAAATCTTGTTGAAACACTCCATTGCCATGTGGAAATTTTGTTTTCAGTTGTGGCACAACCTTTGACTTAAGAATTTGGATATATTCATCGCTTTTTAACATACCATTTACTGGGACTAATGAACAAGGACCTTCAAATGTGAAACAACCCCAAAACATTTTTTTCTGGGGATGCTTAACTGATTGCTGGATATGAGCCGGTGATGTTCTTTCATCTGCTGATTTCCGAACGTAAGAAACCTTTTGCCCCTGAACGTAAAAATGGGATTCATCGGAGAACATTACATTTTTCCAGTCTGCAACAGTCCACTTACCATGTGCTTTGGGCCACAATAACAGTTTTTTGCACATTGCTTGGGTCAAAAGTTATTTTTTAGCCGATCAACGAACTTTCTGTCCAGCATCAAGAAGTCGGCGTCTAACAGATGTCACATGCAAATTTGTTCCACTGGCTGCAAGCTGTCGATTTAAGTCCACAGCACTTAACTTTGGATTCACTTTATTTGTTCTCACTAATAACCGATCCTGAGTTGCAGTGGTTTTTCTTTTACGGCCACATTTTCCTTTCCTTCGATGTGAAAAGGAACGAGTTTCTCGAAATTGTTTAAAATAGGATTCACTGTCCCTAGTCCAACGCCACACTCTGAAGCTATTTGTCGTTGTGTCATACCGGTATACTCAGAGAGAGAAACAATTTTTGAACGTGTTTTTGAAGTTACATCCATTGTTACAATATATTACGTAAACAGACACAAAAACAATAATATGAATTTGTCATAAAAAAAAAATACACTTTTATAAACCACTACTTATGTCAAGAAATTGCTATAGCCTACAGACAAAGAACAACAACTTCACACTGCACAGACAGCTTACAGAATGTGTGTGGTTAGTAGTGTAGCCACAACATAGAAAAAAACAAAAAATTCCCTGTGTTCGGATTAATTTGCACGCTACTGTAAGCTGTCATGAGGAAAAAATATAAAGGGGCAGACCAGGAACCAATGGCGGAGATATTGTTCAGCAATCATGAGTAGTGGAGAGAATGTAGGGCCTGATCCAAGAAAACTTGTACGAGGTATGTATGAAGAAAAGTATGAAGATGATTTCTTTGATATTTGCTGCAAAATTAGGAACGACATTACAGCCGACATACAGGAAAATGGATTAAAATTTAACCTTTGTTTTAGTATACAAATTTAATCAGATTATATCAAAACAATTAAAGTAGAAGTTAAACTCTTCACTCATCAAAGCTTGACATACAGATCAGGAACATGAATATTCTAACTTACCAATGAGAGGAGGAGGTAAATCTTGCATATTGAACATGGCAGCTTGTCTACCTCCTTTGGCAAATAGACTGTCAAAAACAGATACATGATATTCTGTATCTAAAACACCTTCTTCAACAAATACTGTGTCCACACCCATACAAAATCCTACCATCTCCATAACCATTCGATGAATAGTACGAAGTCTTGACTGTCTATCGCTACGAGCTTCTTTTGCTTTCGCCTAAAAATAAATTAATTTATAAAACTTAAACACTGAATTAGTTACCAGACAATATATTTATGTATTAAAACCTGAAGGGAAATGGCAGGTATAGGAGCTAGGGTATTGTTTCTTCGGATGACACACTTGTCTCTCCAATTCCAAAAACCAAGACAAAAAGAAAAAGTGATTTACATGTCAATTTTGCAATCTCAGTCCCCAAAATGCCAGTCAATATAAATTTGTATTTTTCAATACTCATGGGTTATCACCTAGACCTGCTAGTTAAGGAATAGAGACTTTTTAAAATAAAACGTTTAAAAATAATTCAGTAGTACAGAAGTAAAATGCTAGAATATTTTCCTAATATTACTTTATATTACCTTATATTACTAAATATTTTTCTCAAAAATTATGCTTTTTCTACAACTTCCAGTACCACCCCCAAATTAACAAGTCCAATTAACCAATCTGACAGGTCTTCATCTACCTTCCCTTATTTATTTATTTATTATTGCTAAAAACAAGTACAATGAATCTTATACTATCTTATTTCCTAATACCCACCATAGCCTGTGCCCACATAGTCTATCCTGTGCACGGGTATGAGTTGGTTTATTTTATTTATTCTATTATAATAATAGCTTTTTGTATCTACACCAAATTTACATAAAAGAAAAGAAACAAAAATTTACAAAAAAAAACACAACAAAATTTCCTAACGTAAATATACAAGAAAAAGGATAATAGTATAAAAAATAAATTAAAAAAAATAAAAATAAAATGTCATGTAATTGCAAAGGATGAAGCAGACTTTCGATGACAATGTTAACAAAAAACTTTTTTAGCTGACACAAGAGGAAGAGCAATTAGTTTGAATACATAGAACTAATTAAATCCTCAGCCTGCCCTCTCCCTAAATTAATCAGCCAGTTGGTTACTTTTCTTTTGTATATTTGAGGATATATACTCATATGAGTCTTATGTGTGAGTACAGTTGGAGGTATTTTTTACCATGGTATTCTTCCTACATAGTAGATGTCCCAGTAGTCTGTGAAATGAATTTTTATTTTAACACTGGATAAGTTTTTTAATGTGTTATACATTTATTCAAATTTTGTAATAATTTGTTAGTAATGAACATCTTACGAACCAGAAATAATCAAGTTTTATGACTCTGCAAAAGCCACCCCAATACAGTTTTGATCAAATGTAGAGTTTAATGTTTTGTAGCCAAAACCCAAAAATTGGCAAATGGCAATATTTCATATTAAGCTTTAAAAAAATAAAAATCTGGTGTGAAACACTTACACAACTTTCTCTTGCCAATGCACATAATTAATAATACAACCTACTAATGTAATAAAAAATTAGAAATAAACAAAAACTAACCTCAATAAACATCACCTAATTTTAATCATGAGTGAAAGACATCAAGTGAAAATCAACATCAGTTTAGCTAAAAAATACGGAAAATCACTCTTTCACACTCAACTAGGCTCTGTAGAGAAAAATGCTCTAAATAAAAGTTGTAGATCTTTTAATTTACTATAAATTTGATTATACTTTTTTGTCGTAAAAAGCATACTAAGGCTGAAAATGTTAAAAAAAATCGATTTTTTTACACGTTTTCATGAGAAAAAACATAAAATCGCTAATTTTACCGCTAACTAAGCATTATACAAAAAAATGTTTGAAATGAAAGTTGTAGAATTTTAAATTCTCTACAACTTTTAATAGATATATTTTTGCGCTAAAATGCATATTAAAGTCTTAATCTTAAAAAAACAATTTTTTTACAAGAAAACAGCCTCACCAAGAATTTCAGCAGATATGGTGCCCACTCTATCTTGTAGAGCATACAAAATTTAGCTACTAAGGCGATTTTTAAAAAAAAGCGTAGGACCAGTTTTGGAAAAAATCGCAAAAAGTGAAAAATTAAACGAATTAACTACTACTTCCGGTTGACCGATTTTGATGAAAATGTTCATGTCGGGTCCTCTAGTGGTATCTAACTTAAGTTTCAAGTTCATACGATGTTCCGTTCTTGAAATATTCTGTTCACACACACACAGACCAATCACTAAAAACATGTTTTTTGGGTTCAGAAGGTCTGAAAACGTGTAGATCCAGTGAAAACTTGATGTCGAAAAATCGACATGAAAACAATACTTTCCTTCCTATATATTCATATAGGCAAGAAAAAGTAAAAATATATTGAAGAGACCTTATGCTAAATTACTAAGTGAGGAGTTAACCTGTAGTGAGACATATCAATATCCTAAGACTGCCTGTTCTATCTATGATTCAATTAAATACATATAAGGAAAAAATTTGTAGCAAATACACAAAATGAAGAAAGATGTTCCAAAAAATATCTTTGTTTTGTTCTGACTGTATTGGAATAATGACTCAATTTCATTGGGGACATTATCCCAGCACGATTTCTGTTTTTGCCACCCATTTCCCCCCTTTTGAGTTATTTCTTTTGAGACTAACACAGCTGGGCTTCTCTGCTCTTCATCACCTTCTGGATGAACTCTCCTCAATAGCCTTCCAGTTTTCTTCTTCTACAATCATAAAATCACTGAGATTTTCTGGAGAAATCAATGACCCAAGCTGGGTCCCTAGAACCTTCCTCTCTGGTATCCATCTTCTGCGTAAATAATTTGTTAACTTAATTACATAGCAAAACATTTTCAAGTTATTAGTTGAATTAAAAAATACAATTATGTTTTCTAATATTTTCCATTATTTAAAATAATAATCAATAAATCAATTAACAAAAAACAAACAAAAAAATTAAAAAAGTTTTAATGTGAAGACCTTAAACTCACGACCTCTCCTACTGTTATATCAAAAATGAAAATAAAATTATCACTTTACACACCCGGCTAACGTTCAAACAACAATTGAAACAACTTTTTTTCTTATATAAGTACCGTGCTGTATTGAAATTGAATAACATTTTTGCCTTTATTTATTAATAATTACATTATTAGCTATTAAAATCTTACTCATTTTTATTCTGTTTCCTAATGAATGAAGTAATAAAAGTAAAATTACACCCTTGTAATTAGATTAATGTTGACAGTGCATTGTCCAATATCAATTTCCCTATACGTCAGATTTGTTGGTAAGCACGGTATACGTGAATAATCTTTCTTATTCAGATTTATCAGTTAAAACTGATTAGCGCGAGGTATCCTAAATTAGTAATAAAAAGAAAATTTTGTATAAAAAAGAGAAAGTACAAGAAATAATTTACAACTGAAAAAAATTAACAACGCACAATATAAATAAAATAGCTAGGTAGAACGTGGCATGCAATAAAAATAACAAAATAACACTGTAATGTAATTATGTTACCGCGATCAGAACTGTAAAAGAACTACTCTCGTTTTGTTTAGTCTAGTAGATGAAAAACATAACAAGGGGAAGAGACAGAAAGAGAGGTCCGGAGTGCGTAAAAATTGAAGTAAAAGAGAATGGACGTGCCAATTATCAAAGGAGAGCACTAAGCCCTTATGCTGCCCAGCATAAATAAAGCATAAATAAAATTCCCCAAGATTGGAAGCTTGGCTACTTGACACCGATCCACAAGAAGGGATCACGTGATGACTGTGCGAATTACTGGGGTATCACAGTATTAGCTACAATAGGGAGACTGTATGGACGCATAATAAGGAAGAGAATTGAAAAAGAAATAAATATAGGTGAAGAACAAAGTGGATTTACCGCGGGACGCTCTTGTACTGACAATATGTTTACATTAAAGCAGCTAATTGAAAAGAGAAAACTGAGGAATTTGGAAACCCATTTGATATTTATCGATCTGGAGAAAGCTTTCGATACGGTACCAATACAGAGACTTTTTGAAATCTTGGATAAATCAATCATTAATAAGCATTACATTTCTGCTGCCAAAGAAATTTACAAGGACCAAATAAATGTGATAAAAACAGGAAATAAAGTGTCAAAGCCATTTGGTACAGATAAGGGCGTGCGTCAAGGCTGTTGTCTCTCTCCGACCCTGTTCAAAATCTATCTGGAGGAGATATTAAAGGACTGGAAAGGAAAGTGTGAATATATGGGTATCCCAATAAATAACGAATATATCTACTCACTCTTGTTCGCCGATGATCAAGTAATAATGGCTGGTGATGAGCATGATATTCATTACATGATCAGTAAACTTGCTGATTCTTATAGGAAAAATGGAATGAAAATAAATTTCAAAAAGACCAAATACCTAGTTTCAGGGGGTACAGCAAGGGATCTTCAAGTAGGAGGTCATAATGTGGTGAAATGTGATGAATATAAATACCTGGGCAGCATAATATCATCGGAGAGCAATTCAAAAAGAGAAATCACAAGTAGAATTGGACAGGCCAGGCAGGCGACGCAAACATTAAACTCCATACTCTGGTCTACAAATATAAAAAAATGTACGAAAATTAAAATCTATCATTCCATTGTTCAGAGTATATTGCTCTATGGCTCTGAAACATGGGAATTGACCGAAAGAGACAGGCAAAGAATAAATGCTGTGGAGATGGATTTCTTGCGCCGGAGTAGTTGTGTTTCAAGGATGGATCGAGTACGAAATTCGGAGATAAGGAACAGAATGGGGAAAATGGATACAACAGTGGAGCAAATTGAGAAGAAGCGCCTTATATGGTTGGGACATACACAGAGGATGAGAGATGAAAGGTGGCCCAAGAGAATGCTGAATTGGGATCCACCTGGAAGAAGAAGAAGAGGAAGACCGCCCGAACTGTGGAACAAGCAGGTGTATTCCGATATGAGGAATAGAAATCTGGTGGAGGGGGACTGGATGAACCGAGAGAGATGGCAGATGGGATGCGAGAAGCGGCTGGAGCTGTAGATCAAACTCGCTTATATATATAGCACTAAGCCCAGTGAACAGACCAACATATCTTACATAGCTATTATAGGGGCCTTAAAGAAGAGTAAACATATTTTGTTGTTTTGTCTATTAACTGTGAACAGTGAATGAGTGAGTGAATTATTTCACTAGTTTCTAAGGTAAAGCATTCGTTCTGTCTTAAAAGTGACAGTGAACAGTGAATGAGCAAGTAACTGATTTCTGTAAAAGTGATTGGGGGAACAAGAGGTCTGTTACTATTCTATCTGTAGAATTATAGTCGCCGTGTCTCCTGTCTTAAACAGTGAACAGAGAATGAGTAAGCGATCTTTGTAACAGTGACTGGGGAACGAGAGGTCTGTACTATATCTGGAGAAGTACGGTGAAGATTCACCGTGTTGTCCTGTCTTCCAGTGACAGAAGAGTAAGCAATCTTTTAAACAGTGACTGGGGTATGGTTACTCGCCTATCTGAATAACTGTGGTCACCATGAATTATAAGTAACCGTCACTCGTTCGCAGTGATAGTTCTTTTGTCTCTTCTCTAGTCTGAACAGATACTTACAAAATTTGTTTCAAAATTTTTGGCAACTAACTATAGATGATTCTCAATGAAGCACTTATAGGATTGGTATTAATGCATGTGAACATTTGGCAACACTGCTGCTAGAGTACCATAATTTTAATACAAACTACAGAAAACAAAAAGGTACAATAACAACTTAAGGGGTCATATGCCACCAACATATGTATTTCAGAAGTTAAATCATAAATATTGCATTCATTCAAGATGTATCAACTATAAATTCAATAGTATCAAATCTAATCATTTTAAAAAAAACTTACAATTTTCTGCCTCAATGACTGCTGCTGCAAGAAAGCAACCTGTGATTTCTTTTTCTTTTTACCCGATGGACCTGCTGAGATATAAGGACAAACTGGTTTAAACCATGGTTCTACCTTATCTGGACGATAGATGGAAGGTCGGGTTAGCGGAACGGGACCTTGATCCTGATCATGTTGAACAGATCCTTCACCTGTTTTTGTTGGAATTTCTAAAAAAAAAATATTAATTCAACTAGTTTCATAATCCATTAAATTTCTTAACTAATGAATTTTATAACTTATTTAAACTTCTGGATTAATATTTCAGAAACTTAAATAATTTTTTTTAAGACCCATACAAAATTTTTAATTCTTAAATAATTACGTACAAGCAATCTAATTTGTTTTTGATAAAACATTCCAATTTTTTAAAATTACAAATCTAGGCCATAAAAACTACAAAACCAAAGTTGTAATTTTTATAAAGGATCGATTTCATTTTTGGCCTAAAACCTCACAGACACCCGTGAACAAAAAAGGGTAAAAATTGTACCAGTACCGATTGAACGAACTTTAGCACTTACGTTTTAGTTTTAAGATACCAGGTGATTACAAATGAAGTAGACACTTCCTCTAAAAAATTAAACTGGTGTATTTGAATACAGTAAATGATATAGGTTTACAGGGAATTTTTATGTTGGTACAACGTTTGAAAATGACACCATATAAATTATAGTTAGTGCAAAGTTTAAATATCGGTAATAAAGTCTTACGTAAAAAATTTTGTATGGAGTTGCAGAATTGTGTTGAAAATGATGAAGCCTTCTTTCATCACTTAATTTTCAGTGATGAATGTACATTTCGCATTGGTGGGAAAGTTAATAGACATAATTTAATAATAATTATGAAGCACAGAAAACCCAAGAGCAAGTTTACAACATATAAGCGATTCCCCTAAAGTGAATGTACTTTGAGCTCTATCTCATGAAAAGGTTTACGGTCCGTTCTTTATTTACAAAGTGTCTGTAACTGGAGTAATTTATCTGGACTTTTTACATGAATGGCTAATTCCTCAACTCCAGGAAGATAGTGACAACTTCATTTTTGTACAAGATGGAGTTCCGCCTCAATGGCACTCACATATCAAATATTATCTGAATGAGTGTCTTTCTGGACGATGAATGGCCATACAAGTGAGGAAAACATGGTGTACAAGCGTTGGCCACCTCACAGTCCAGATTTAACGCCCTGCGACTACTTTTAATGGGGTAAGTTAAGAGACAAAGTTTTTGTACCACCCCTTCTTATCGATATCGATAATTTAAAACAGCGCATCACAAATGCTCTCGCTATAGTTGACCACCATATGCTTTCATGTGTATGGGAAAAATTCGACAACCGTGTTGATATCTTTTGTATTACAAACAGTGCACATATTGAATATTTATGAATAAAAACCTAATGAATTCTTGTACATTATTCATGAATTCTTCCATGATGTAAGTAATCATCTTAACTTTTAAAAAATACATTTTCTATAAGCTATCAAAAGTGTCTATTTCATTTGTAATCACCTGGTATTATAAAATAAAAATTAACTGTAGGTCTTTCAGATCAGTTTTAGTCAACATACATTTAAAAAGCCTAAAATATTAGCTGCCTTATTGAGGCACCTTCAAAACAATGTTTTTGCACTGAAAATTAGAGAAAACCTGAAATGCAATACTATTCTTTTAATTAGATCTTGAATAAAATTATTTCAATATTTTAATCTTGTCCACTAAAATTAAGGTGGAGGTTGAAAAGCAGGCACTAGTTTCATATATCGCATTTTATGAAGTACTTCGGCCAATTTACATAAAATTTGTACCTAATTGAAGGAATGATCTTATATTAGAGCACAATATGTTTGCTTCACTTTAAACTCAATTGTTTAAAAACATTTTTGATTAATAAAGAGACAAAATAGTTTTCACAAATAAATTCACATATTAACTTTTCCACACATGGGGCTGTACAGAATAAAATTCTAAGTAATTTAAGGAACAGTGAATTGGAAATTAGTTGAGTAGGCAAATTTATGATTTCTAAAAAAAGTAATACATATCAATTTCTTGAACGAAAAATATTGAAATTTAAAATTCAAAATTTTATCAAAAGAAATATTGATGTGATTGACTTTCATTTCTATTTATTTGTTGTTATTTAGATCATCAGCTGAAAGATTGATTTGAACTACTAGAGGCAAAAAACTCTAAGTAAAACGAGGAGTGTGGTGGTTTACTATTGTCTTCCTCACTGAGTTGAAAAGGATGCTTATCAGCATGCCAGGCCCTTCATGCAAATGATACCTTCACTTAACATTCACCACTGGGTCTGGCTGTATAATGATGAAATTCATTAAACTCAGAGGAGATAACTCTTGACTAGCGTCTTTTACACCTCTGCGCTCTTCTGTTTTTAAATGCATCAGTCATACAATTGGCTGACCAAGTAATACAAAACAGAACTATTTCTTGTAGCCCTCGAACTAGCACATGTGCCAATAATTTAACACTCCACCTGTCTGTTAAGGGCAATTTATTTATTGAAGTAAAAAAAATATTACTAATTAAATAATTGGTAGACTAATTATATAGAATATGGGCCTGTCACCAGAAGTAACCATTTTTTAAAAAAAAATCAATACATTTTTGGGCGCACATTCTGAATACAAACTTCTTTTCCCCGCAAATCACCATGAAATTAGTTATAAGCCCTTGTCTATTATGTACTATTTCTAATATGTGGTAGGAAGTGATGACGTCATAGGTTACAGTTAGTTTGAAATGTTGTAAATCATTAATAAATATATTTTTTAATAATAAATAATTTAAATTTGTAAATATAGCGACATTATTAATGTGAGCATATATGCGATAATAAAGGATAATACACAATATGCAAAATTGTAATATATTCGAAAAAGTGAGGTTATGTCTGTACATGATAGAAAAGGGCTTATAACTAATTTCAAGGTGATTTGCGGGGGAAAATAAGTTCTTATTCGGATTCAGTGCCCAAAAAAAAAGTATAGATTTTAAAAAAAATTGTTACAATCGGTGACGGGCCCTGATTCTATATAACTACCAAATAATTAACCACTTTATTCAGATTGATTTATTCTACAAGAATAATAATCTTCTTTTTTTTTAATAAAATTACTTTTTTAAGGCAGGCTCTCCCCTTTAAATAAAGTGTTAGCAAAATTGAATCGAAATAATTTTCTTCTATACTTTCTTTTAATAGCAGAATAAAATAAAAATATTGTAAATTTAAGTAATAAGAACTTAAAAACAATTATTGACATTATTATAAATAATTTAAATATTTGTTTTAAAAAACTTACCTTCTTGCCCTCCTGCCATTTTACAGATAATGAAGTATATAAATCAACAATGTAAATAAACAAAATAGGCTAGTCTGTGCACATGGTTATTACTCTAAAGAAATAAAACACAGATGGGAGAAAAATAGCTTGCATCGTTTATACATCCTTAAATCATTTAAAAACAATAACGGTGCACTTTGAATTCAAATTATTATCATTTTATCAAGTTATTTCTGATTTTATTTTATAATAAAAAATATTGAAAAATCAAAAAGAAACAGCTGTTTTTTAATCATTCAATTACATGGCTGTCCTCTGCTATATTTTAATATAAATATGATTTACCATAGAATAGTACACTCACATTTAAATTATAACAGAATTAAAAACCGCAGCCCCATCACTTTACACAAAAAACTTGTACAAGGCATATTTTTAAAGTAAGGGCATTTATAATTTATTTATATTGAATCAAAAGAAATATTGATATGACATTACTTTCATTTCTATTTATTTATTGTTATTGACCACCCCAAGTACCTTCATTTTATCATCCCATCAGTTTACTACCTCTATAATCTATAAACTATTTGAAAAATTATTTCTATCAAGAAACCAACCCCCATCAACTACACAAAATTTTCCCGGATCATCAGTTTGGTTTCCGATTGTGTCATTCAGCTATCCAACTGCTCCACCAAGTCGTAGATTATTTAGCCTCAGCCTTAGAGAAAAAACAATACGCTGCTGGACTTTTTTTACTTTCTCTTGCCCTTTATGAATACACGTAGGAAGGAAAGTATTGTTTTCATGGCGATTTTTTAAAATCGAGTTTTCACTGGATATTTTACGAGGTGTGGCTATTAAATAACAAGACACGTTAAAAATTTTATTTTTATTTTATACATAATCACTTATTGTCACCTTCAATATACACATCTCTATCCCTACAACGCTCCATGCGAATTTTCCATTGTTGGAAACAGTGCTGGAAGTCATCTTCTGTCAGCTCCTTCAGGACACATACCGCTTCCTCTTTTACAGCTTCCACAGACTCAAATCTTGTCCCTTTTAATGCAGATTTCACCTGAGGGAACAGGTAGAAGAAAATAACATGTGATGAAACGTGGTTTTTTACTTGAGATCTGGAAACGAAGCGCCAATCCATGCACTGGAAGAGCCAAACTTCACCGAGAGCCAAAAAAGCTCGAATGAGCAAGTCAAAATTTAAAGCAATGATGATTGTTTTTTTTTATATCCATGAGATTGTATACCTTCACTGGGTTCCTGAAGGTCAAACAATTAATTAATATTACTACCGTGAGGTACTTTCTTAACTACCTACAAAGAGTAAGGAAAAAACGCCCCGAAATGTGGAAGGACAAATCATGGGTTCTCCACCAAGACAATGCACCAGCTCATTCCGCGTTATCTGTCAAGAGGTTCCTAGCCAAGTACAGCATCTCAGTGTTAGAACATCCACCTTATTCACCATATCTTGAACCATGTGACTTCTACCTGTTCCCTAATGTAAAATCTGCATTCAAAGGGACAAGATTTGAGTCTGTGGAAGCTGTAAAAGAGAAAGCAGCACGTGTCCTGAAGGAGCTGACAGAAGATGACTCCCAGCACTGTTTCCAACAATGGAAAATTTGTATGGAGCGTTGTAGAGATAGAGTGCATATCAAAGGTGACAATAAGTGACTATGTATAATATAAAAATACATTTTTTTTATGTCAGTCTCGTTATTTAATAGCCACGCCTTGCACACGTTTTCAGACCCCCTGAGCCCAGAAAACATGTTTTTAGCGATTGGTCTGTGTGAACAAAATATCTCAAGAATGGAATACTGTACGAACTTGAAACTTGGAACATAAATTAGGTACCACTAGAGAACCTGACATGAACATTTTCATCAAAATTGGTCAACTGGAAGTAGTAGTTTATTTGTGTAATTTTTAACTTTTTTGCGGTTTCCTCAAAAACGGCTAAGATTTTTTTAAAAATAACCTCATTTACTAAATTGTTTATACTCTACAAGGTAGGATAGGTGGCATGTCTGCTGAAATTCTTCAGGAGGCTGTGCTATCATAGAAAAAAATTGGGTTGTTTTACGATTGTGGCCTTAATATGCTTTTTAGCACTTAAGTGTAGAAAATTTAAAAACCTACAACTTTTATTCCAAACATTTCATTGTATAACGCTTAATTTAGCAGTAATTAGTGCTTTTGTTTTTTTCCATGAAAATCTAACAAAAAGGATTTTTTAAGATTTTGGCCTCAGTATGTATTTTACAAGAAAAGTGTATATAATCAAACTTATAGGAAATTAAAAGATATACAACTTTTATTTTAAGCTTTTTTCTCAACAGAGCCTAATTTAGCATCAAAGAATGATTTTCTATATTATTAAGCCAAACTAAGGTTGAAAGTTGGTTTTCATTTTGCATCATTCACTCATGATTAAAAAAAGGTAGTTTTTTGAGGTTAGTTCATTTCTTTATTTATAATGTTTTATTACTAATGTTAGGTTATATTGTTCATTATTTGCATTGGCAAGAGAAAGTCGTGTGCTTTACCCTTGATTGTTTGATATACAACAAGCATTTGACCGTGTCTGGTTGGACAGACTTCTCAGTAAGCTGCGTTTTCTCCCAGTGACCTATTTACCTGACACTTCAGTCATTTTTATCAGAGCGGATTTTTGTCGTACATCAAGGTATATCACTTCCAGACTATTTTCCAATACTAG
Organism: Catonia carolina; assembly: GCA_035578175.1. Taxonomy (NCBI): domain Eukaryota; kingdom Metazoa; phylum Arthropoda; class Insecta; order Hemiptera; family Achilidae; genus Catonia; species Catonia carolina. The sequence goes on along the minus strand of JAQMRL010000001.1, from coordinate 304,158,960 downwards.
AAGGTGTTCCAAAAGGGTCAATATTAGCTCCATTTCTCTACAATTTTTACAGCTGATATACCTTCCAGCTTACACACCACCATAGCTCCTTTTGCTGATGACACTGTAATTTTGTCTTCATCCGACAACCCCAAGATCACTTCTTACAATGTTCAGCATTCGTTATCCCTTTTGGAACAATTTATGAAATGGAGAATAAAAGTTAATATAGACAAAACATTTCATGTGACATTTACTCTGCGTCGACAAATGTGTCCACCAGTATTTCTTTATAACACACACCTCTTCCACAATGTACCATACCCAATACCTTGAGTTATACATTGATTGTCGTCTCATGAGGAATAAATATGTAAGTGTAAAGAGAAGGGCTCTCGATGATCAACTGAAACAACTGTATCGACTAGTTTCAAAATGTTCTAAACTGACACTCTCCTCAAAAGTTCTTCTGCATAAAACTCTTCTCAAACCCATGTTGGACATATGGGAGCCCGGTTTATCGCTTGGCAAAACCATCTGTCACAACTCAAATCCAACGATTTCAGTCCAAGACTCTCCGACATATAACAAACGCTCCTTTCTACATATCGAACGCAAGTCTTCACACGGACTTATTTATACCTTATGACAATTCTTTTTACAGACTTAATTTCAGATTTAAGGATAAACTGTTCAACCACCCTTTTACAGGATACGTATAGGAACCCCCTTATACGTAATCTAGACAATGAATACCTCCCTTATAATCCCCCAAGGCGTCTGTGCAGATAATGGAGCAGAGACATTATAAGGTAAACTATACTGACTACATGTGTACACAATTTTCAAAATTTTAACAAATAATTATTAACAAACATCCTTATAATGCTGAAGTCCTTCGTCAATGCAATTATCTTTGTCACTGAGCTGAAGAGCATGCTTATCAGCATGCCAAAATTTATTATAATAATGATAATATTCATTAATTGTTTTAAAAACCTAATTATACCATTCTAACTAAATTAAAAATAATGGCTCTGTAGAAGAAAATGCTTGAAATAAAAGTAGTAATGTTTTTATTTCCTGTAATTTTGATTACATACACTTTTGTGGTAAAATTCATTTGAAGACCGCAATATTAAAAAATCCCAATTGTTTTACAGATTTTGATGAGCAAAATACAGAATTTCATAAATTGACGCTAAACTAAGCATTGTACAAAAATTTTAGAAATCAGTTGTAGATTTTTAATTGTTCTATAACTTTAATTATGTACACTTTTGCCCTAAAATGCATATTAAGGCTGCAATCTTTAAAAACCATTTTTTACCACTAGAGCACAGGCCCCGCAAGGACAGCATCCATGCTGATTACCTTAACTTTTAGAGAACTGAAAATGTAGAAAATAAGGTGATTCAAAAAAAAATCGTAGGATTTGTTTGTCAGAAAATAGCAAAGAAGTGCATGAATAAACTATTACTTTTGCTTGACCAATTTTGATTAAAATGTTTGTGCCAGGTCCCCTGATGGTACTACCTTACTTAAGTTCCAAGTTTGAACTTTGTATGCAAGTCCGTTATCGAGATATTTGGTTCACACACAAAACAATCGCTAAAACATGTTTTTTTTGCCTGAAAATTTGTACTTCCGGTAACAACTCTATTTCAAAAAATCAAAATGAACACAAAACTTTCCTTCCCTATATATTAATATATGACAAGAGAAAGTAAAAATATTAAAACAGATAAAATTCAGGTAAACTACTTTAACAGCAATAATGTATCCTAACACAGAATTTGTTTTAACATTTTATTAAAATAAATTTTAATTACTTGTTAAAATGTTATTAAAATGAGTCAAAATTGTTTTAAACATAAGATACTAATAAAAAATGTCTAATAATGTTAATACTAGTTTTTTAACAATTTTAATGGCATCAGAAAAGATGCATAGTATAATGTGCTTACATCTGTTCAGTAAAAAGCTTTAATCTTAAAACACTAAATGTAATAAGGCAACATTTTTACAAGGCTGCAGCCAATTAGCAAAAATAATAAAAATACTTGTAGTAATTTATGCATTATCTGCTAATTAAACTATTACTTCGAAAGCAGTTTTATAAAAAAGAAAATAGTAAAATAACTCCCAAATTATTTTTTTTATATAATACATAAACCTTATTATGTTAAACTTTACGTCTTGGTGTAAAACCTGCTTAACATGAACATTATGTGGTAAAAATCTTAAAAATATTTTTTTTACAATTCCTTAACCTGTCATAAAACATGTTGAAATCAATAAAAAAACATCAATGAGCTTTTTCACTCAAAAAATATGCTAGACATTTTTGACTAAATTCAATACAACATGTTGTTTACTTTCTTGGCCATTGTGACATTCATGGAATCAAGTGTTCAGAGTAAAAAAAAAAATAATAATTTTTTTTCTTGAGGTAAACAGTTTAAAATCCATTTAACCCTTTGTTGAACATTGATGTTCCAGAACATCATTAACACATCAATAAAGTCTGTCAAGTAGCAATGCCATGTATAGAAACATTTGGTTTATTAAAAAGTTTCCAGGCATGTGCTCTGTTGTTAAATATTTGAACATGTTTGTTTTTACAGCTTGTTTACATAGAATAATATATTATTATTTTATTAAACATCCTATGTAGGATTTTTAAACAGCCGTATTATTTAAAATTGAAATATATATTTTCTAACCACCAGAATACGGTAACATAAAACACTTACCAATGTTTATAGCGCTTTCGTGTATCTTGTACACATCTTCAGTAAATTCTATTCAGTAAATCTTCAGAAAGCGCTATAAACATTGGTAAGTGTTTTATGTTACCGTATTCTGGTGGTTAGAAAATATATATTTCAAGAATAATATATATGTATACAATACTCTAAACTATGACAGTAACTGTGTGAACACACTGTTCCTTCTTACACCTAATTGCAAATTATTGAACATAACAATTACTGTTGTTTAACAGTTTTGTTTGTATACAATGTGCTTTAGTTTTCTTATGTGCAAATCCTTGACTTTAAAATGTGCGATTCATTGAATTAACAAATCAATGAAATTACCACGCACGACATCTCGAATTATGAAGACACTGACACTAAAATACCAGGTAATACAGAAATAGACATAAATTTAAAAGAAAAAGAGTTGAATAATTTAAAAATAGGACAGAGGATGATTTTTAGGACATATTATAAATTTAAAATAATTTTGCTCCAAAGATCAACGAGGGACTAATATATCTCTCATCAAAGGATTAGTGCATAGGTATTAAAGAATTAATAAATGACAGCTATTGCCGAACTTCAACAAAAATTTAACAACCTTTTAACAGATTCCTTTCTAAAACTTAAAAGGACAAATTTTTGTATTTTTAAAAAATTTGACAAACTTTTTTGAGCGTTTACAATTCATTAGATCTCAATCTGATGTAAATTTTCATGAGTACTCATTCGTGATAATAGTTAATTTCCTTTGTAATACATTTTAAAAACAATAACTCATATATTATCAATAACTAATTTATTTTTAATATCATAAATCTCTCAATTTATGTTTAAACTAAAATACACAAAATGCAAACTGAACAATCATTAAGTTGACTTGCGACTATAAACAATATAGAATATTAAAAATTAATCTGTGATCGATTAGTTTCAGTATTTGGCTGTGCTAGTCAAGGTTTTCGCACAATTTTTCCTGGCTACTCCAAGCCAGGCTATTTGATTTTAATTTTTTAGTACATTAGTTTAATATTTGCCTGGTCAATCTCCTTTTTCCATTCTTGGCATTGGTATAACCTTCTCATTTACTATCTCTAAGTTTTGCTTTAATGTACACGATGTATATTATTTTAAATAACAATACATTTTATGAATTAATTACAGAAAATTGTTTTTTTTTAAATAATAAGTAAATACAAATGCCACCTCTGTATAAAAACTAATTCTTGTATTCATAAGTTCAAATTAGACAGGTTTTACATCATTATAATTTTGAAGACAAACAATACTAAATTACATAATATAATTTTAAGTAGTACAAGCACAGTAAAATTTAATTGTCTACTAAATACTATTAATACATTACAAAGTCTTCACACACAATAAAATAGTTTACAACTAATTAATAAATATTTTATAATTAATAAACATTAAATATTAGTAAACTCTGTTAGAGAAAAATATTAACATTCTTACAAACTCTTTATAATTTACAATGACAATGGGAAGCATTATTATTTATGGTAACAATAACAAATCTTTATCTGTGCGATAATAAAAATGTAAACTTCTTAAAAAAGTAAATCTCTCATTTATTCGTTATAATACTATTGACATTTTAACAAGTTATATAATATATAATAATCAACTTTCAATTTTAACAATACATATAAATATTTTATATAACATATAAATATTATTAACATGGCAGTGGCAAACAATTATTTAAAAATTTTTGTTACTTATTTGGCACTATTCTAAAGCACTTTAATAAATACCTTAAAAACTAAAGCAAATATTTTTTAAAAGGTATAATTTACACAAAGCTTATATCCAATAAGTATAAACTACATGTTAAGCTCTCTTAATTGGCCATTCGATTTTAAATTAAAGAAGCCATTTTTTCCATTACAGTAATAAAGAATCATGAAGACTGTAAAACGAACAAATGTTACAAAAGTATATGCTGCTGCATTGTTCATCTTTAATAATTTTACTACTTAAATAGTTTAATTGCTGAAGATAAAGATACATTGAAAGTGGAACCCTATTACACTGAATAACAATCAGTAAATATAATGTTTATAAAAAATGTGGCAATATATTTTGTAAAAAAGTGTACTTCAATAAACTACACATACTAAAATGCAAAAAACCAATTACTAATATCTTTAAATAATCTTTTTTTATTTTATTTACACTGCATCAACAGCTAGGTATTAGCGACTACACGTTAAGGAATGGTGGGTTTGAACTTATAATAATTTTCCAGACCTTAGTAGAGAATCAAACCTAGGAGCTTCCATTTTCCAGCGTAGCATACCCACCAAAGCAACACAGAGATGATCTAAATAATTTTGTTTAGTACAGCACTGTTTATTTCTAGAATTAATTATAAATGTACACTGAACTGGACAATTAATAAATTGATTTATAAATATGAACATAGAAAACTAATAAGAATTAATTTTTGTAATTGTGTTGTTGTTTAGATCATCAGCCAAAAGGCTGGTTTGAACCTGTAGAGGTTTTACTAAGTAAAACGAGGAGTGAGGTGGTTTACCATTGCCTTCCTCACTGAGTGGAAAAGTACACTTATCAGCACGCCGGGCCCTCTGAAAAGCACATATTTTCCACTCTGCAAATGACACCTTCACTTCATTCACCACAGGGTCTGGCTGTATAATGAAATTCATTACTTTCAGAGGAGATAACTCGGATTAGTATCCTTTACACCTTTACCTCTTCTGTTCTTAAATGATTCAGTCATTTAATTGGCTGACCATGTGATAAGAAACAGAACTATTTATTTTAGCCCTGCAATGAACAGATTGAGTGTAAATTTGACACTCCACCTGTCTGTAATGGACATAATTTGTAATTAACAAATGTTAGTACAGTAGACTCATGGTAATCCGGTGCCTCGAAAAGTCCATTAGTACATGCAATTGCACAACAATAGGCAGGACAGATAGGAGATGCTTGATAAGTAGAAGTTAATAGCTGTTTCTATGCAGGGCGCTGAAAAAGTCACTTGACACTAGGTAAAAAATAATTATGAATAGCAAAAAAGTAACAATAATTTTAGTCCATGATGTTGCTATTATAAAATATTAGTAATTTTTTGTCAAGTGCTTGTACATGCTTTAAAATTACATGGTACCAAGACTCATGACATGTGCTGAAAACATATAAGACTTTTAGTCCCGACATGATGATGTTCCACCACATCATGGCACTGTAGTCCCTCATTATTTAAATGAGGCGTTGGACAGAAGAGTGATTGGTCAACGAACAGATATTGACATGCCTCCAAGTTCACCAGATATTATGCCAATGAGTTTTTATGTTTAAGGTGTCATCAAGGACTCCTTATTTAAGCAGGCTAAACACTACTGATAAACTGAAAGATTACTTTTACAACAAATTCTATGATTTGGAAAAAGTACAGATCTTTGCTGTAGTGTGTAACAGTGTTTCCAAATAACTTCAAAAATGTATAACTGAAGAACGAAAGAAATTTTAACAAAAAATTTATTAGTAAGTACTGTCCGTAATGAATAAATTCAGCTCTTTTTTTTAAAAAGTGTCAAGTGACTTTTGCGCCACTCTGTATAATATTATATTCATTTTATGTAATTCATTAATTAGAAGTGAAATACACAACAGGAACGTATGAAATATGAAATTTAAATAAGTTTTTCAACATTTCGGTGAGTAATTTGGATATGACCTCAAAATGAGATAGGTAAGTTGTGTACATATGTATTTAACAAAGTTATGTCATAGGATTAGTATAATATAGCATGTTATTATACAATGAATTTATTGAGGGTTGGATAAATCAAGTTAACTGGAATTTTCTAATCCATTCACTTAACTTATCTGTTCGAACATTGGTCCTGCAGTGGCATATTAAAAGAGCTTATACAGTCAATTATTAAACATGGTTTTTCTGTAGTCAAATCATTTTAAAACAATTACAGGATATGGTGGTTTCATTCAATAATGTGGTCTGTATCATAGATATATCATATTAACTTTGATAGGTCCAAAATTATTGCAACCTGTTGAAACAGAACCTATTTGTTCAATAATAAGTCATGGCAATTTAAAAGTTTAAAATGTTAATCTGGTGATTTTTGTTATCATACAGTATACATTGGTTTATGTTTTTTGTCAAATAACTAACTGCTTAAAATTCAGTTAAATGACACGTTGTTTAATATTAAAGATGTTATTTCATTGTTAGTCAGTGACAAATGTTATATAGAAACATTTAACATTCAGTAACAACAGTCACAAGGCTAGCTTTGTTGGCGAAGTCGTGATATTTTCCGGGTTTTGTCATTCAATTTTGGTGGTGGTGGTCCTCTGGCAGTCATGTGGCGGCTGTACAAACTGAAAAAGACAAGGAATCAATTAGATTAATAGTTTTATACAAACAGTATCAAACAATTCAATGAAGTAGTCGGTGAAAAACTTCATTTCCAAAATGAAATAGTTTTATTTATTATTCACGTCAACATTTTGGGTAAATTTTTCTCAACTTGTTGATCCAGTTATGGATAGGTTGTTAACGCTGTAAGAAAGCAGCTATCTTAAAGCCCAGCCTTCCTTAGTTTGCTCCTACTGTCAATAATGATATCACTGAGCATGCGCATTACTTAAAAATGAGTACACGCTGATTAAAAAGTAACTACAAAATTCTTTTACAAATATTTTAATTTTAATGATCTGTTGTTTAGTATTAGTATAGCCATTCGTTATTTTACAAACTGAATTAGATGATGATTAACCCAAACCCATAAATCTCTCTCCACATTTTTGACGAAGAATATGTCATTGTTTTAATACACTACCAGTTTGCTTATGACATCGTATTGTCTCGCATCGTTCTTAAGTGCATTATAATTTATTTTCAATTAGAAATTTAATGTTATAGTATTTGATTGGGCTATATTATTGGGCTATAAAGGGCTTCTGTCGTCAACTGGAAGGAGACCCCTTAATTCCTTTTACAAAAGGCTTAAGGGAACCAGCCGGGATAGAAGGCTAGTGTCCTATCCATACATTCACGTTGTGTGGCCTGTTAGTAACCATGTGACCGCTCATCAGCACGATAACCGGCTCATGGTGAACGGAACTGGAAGGGCTGCCCATTCCACCCTGGCAGACGGTGGCTTGGGGCACTCAGTCTGCCAACCAAAAAGCTGAAAGCAACAGTAAACTACAGCTTTTTCTGTCTGACTAGAATTATCATAAGGAAACTCCTTCATGTATGATTCTGGTTAGGCTTACTTAGTATATGCAGATCTTCAAGAACTTCGAGAACTTCAAAATATGAAAAATTTATGATGGCATCCTCTCTGGTAAAACATTCCGGAGATAAACTAGTCCTCCATTCGGATCTCCGGGCGAGGACTATCAGAGGGGAATTCATCAAAAAAATAAAAGTTTCTGAAATTCTGCGAGTTGGAACATGGAATGTTAGGAGTTTAAAACAAACTGGTAGGTTAGAGAATTTAAAAAGGGAAATGGATAGGTTGAAGTTAGATATTGTAGGCATTGGTGAGGTACGCTGGGATGATGATCAAGACTTTTGGTCCGGGGATTATAGGGTTTTAACACTAAAGCCATCGGAGGGCAGGGCGGAGTGGGTCTAGTAATGAATAAAAAAATTGGACAAAGAGTGACTTACTATAAGCAGTGTAGTGATAGGATTATCATGGTTAGAGTAGATACGAAACCAAAGTCTACCACTATAGTGCAGGTCTACATGCCTACATCTTCACACAGAGAGGAAGAAATAGAACAAGTATATGAGGAATTAGATGAAGTAATAAAATATGTCAAGGGTGATGAAAATTTGATAGTTATGGGAGACTGGAATGCAGTAGTTGGAGAAGGAAAAGAAGGAAAGATAGTCGGAGAATATGGTCTAGGGAAGAGAAATGACAAAGGGAGTCGGTTGGTAGATTTCTGCTCCAAATATAATTTAGTGATAGGCAATACACTTTTTAAGAATCACAAAAGGAGGTTATACACTTGGATGATGCCAGGTGACAAGGGAAGATACCAAATAGATTACATAATGGTTAGACAAAGATTCAGAAACCAGATTATGAACTGTAAAGCCTATCCAGGTGCAGACATAGGGAGTGATCATAACTTAGTAGTAATGGATAGCAGGCTTAAACTTAAAAAACTGAAGAAGGGACAGGGAAATGCTAGGTGGGATGTAGACAAACTAAGAGAACAAGACAACCAGGTAGGTTTCCAGGAGAGTATTCAAAAAGGGATAGAAGAAAGAGGTAATGACACAGGAAATGTAGAGGAGGAGTGGATAAACTTCAAGGAGGTGGTAGTGAAAGCAGCGGAAGAATGGTTAGGACATACTAAAAGAAGAGGTAGGAAACCGTGGATTACTAATGATATTTTAGAACTGATGGATGAGCGAAGAAAATATAAAAACGCAAAGGACGAGAGAGGTAAAAGGCAATATTGCTACTTGAGAAATACCATAAACAAAAGGTGTAAGAAAGCGAAGGAAGAGTGGATCAGAGCGAAATGTACGGACATTGAAAGTAAAATGGCAGTTGGTAAAGTGGACGCAGCTTATAGAAAAATAAGGGAAAACTTTGGAGAACGAAAGATGAAAGCTGTTAATTTACAAAGCGCAGGTGGTAAACCATTGTTGAATGGCCAAGAGAGAGCTGAACGATGGAAGGAATACGTAAATCAACTCTACATGGGAAAAGAATTAGAATATGATGCGATAGAACAAGAAACTGATGTTGAAGAAGATCAAAAAGGGGACCCTATACTACGAGAAGAATTCGATCGGGCACTTAAGGATATGAATATGAACAAGACACCAGGAATACATAACATACCATCGGAATTATTATTACGATGTGGCAAAGTTGCTCAAAACAAATTATACAAACTTGTGTGCAGAATGTATGAGAGTGGAGAGGTACCATCGGACTTTAAAAAAAATATTATGATTCCAATACCAAAAAAGTCAGGAGCGGAGAAGTGTGAACATTACAGAACCATCAGCCTAACATGCCATGCATCTAAGATACTGACAAGAATTATATACAGGAGAATAGAACACCGAGTAGAAGAAGTATTGGACGATGACCAATTTGGATTTAGAAGGAGAATGGGAACTCGAGATGCAATATTGGCTCTGAGACTGATTATTGAGAAAAGGATACAGAAAAATAAAACTACTTTTATGGCATTTGTAGATTTAGAGAAAGCATTTGACAATCTGGACTGGAGTAAAATGTTTAAAACTTTGAAAAGGCTAGGAATTAAATACAAAGAAAGGAAAGTTATCTACAGTCTGTATAAGAATCAAACGGCTGTTTTGAGAATCGAGGGGTACGAAAAAGAGGCTGCTGTAAGAAAAGGTGTACAACAAGGTTGTTCTTTGTCACCACTACTTTTTAACTTGTATATAGAAGAGGCTATAAATGAAGTGAAGGAGAAATTTGACGTAGGAATAAAAATTCAAGGAGAAACAATAAAAATGTTGAGATTCGCCAATGATATAGTAGTATTAGCCGAGGCAAAGAATGAACTAGAGGATGCCTTAAATGGAATGGATGAGATCTTGAGGAAGGATTACTTCATGAAAATTAATAAGAACAAAACGAAAGTGTTGTGCAGCAGCAAGAGTGGTTTAGAAGAGATGGGAAATTTAAAAGTAGGCAACGAAAACATACAGAAAGTTGGGGAATTCTGCTATCTAGGGAGTAAAATAACAAAGGATGGTAGAAGCACGAGTGATATCAAGAGTAGAATTGCTCAAGCTAGAGAAGCGTTTGAAATGAAAAACAGCTTACTGACTACAAACATTGATTTACAGATTAGGAAAAATTTCTTAAAACATTATGTTTGGAGTGTAGCATTATACGGAAGTGAAACGTGGGTGATAGGGGCTGTAGAACGGAAGAGGATAGAAGCTTTTGAAATGTGGTGTTATAGGAAAATGTTAAAGATTAGGTGGATGGACAAAATAAGTAATTTAGAAGTTCTTAGGCGAGTGGATGAAAAAAGAAGTATATGGAAGCATCTTACCAAAAGAAGGGATAGGCTAGTGGGGCATATCCTAAGACATCCAGGTATTGGGCTATCAATAATGGAGGGTAACATTGAGGGAGTAAATTGTAGAGGGAGGCAAAGATTAGAATATATAAAGCAAATTACAAAAGATGTAGGGTGTTACAGGTATGTAGATATGAAACGACTTGCGCAAGATAGACAGGTTGGAGAACTGCATCAAACCAGTCGAGAGACTGATGACAAAAAAAAAAGTATTTGATTCTTCATGTCTATTTATAGTTTTATATTTGTGCAAGTTACTAATTGTATAATCATGTAAAAAAAGAACTAAGTTAAAGTAGTGGCCCCTAGCGTTCACTCTGTAATGGCTGGCTTTGGTTTGTTGACAATAGGAGCTAAGTAAGGATGGCTGAACTGTACATGACTGTCTTCCTGGGCTCATTCCTTAGCTTAGGACTAATAACCCCCATTTGGGGTGAATTACTAAACCAATTCAGAGTAACAGAAGAAAATAGACAACATCATCAAAACAAGCATTTAAAAGAAAAAAATGTCATGAATTTTGAAAGTTGGATTAGTACTTCTTTAATAATAAAAGGTGAAACATGAAATTTAAATGAAAGGACTGAATATGAGAGACTGAAATGGAAGAGAAAAATATGGCTCAGAAACACGAGACAGTTTGCTGTTTGGTTGGATACTCTGAGGCTATAATGTACAAAAGAAGCACAAACAAAGAAGAATAAGATTTAACTATATGTGAAAATTAAAATACTGAAACAAAATGTTAAAACCAAAGTCCAGCCTCTCTTAGTTTGCTCCTTATGTAAACAAATAATGATGTCACTGAGCATGCGCATTATATCAAAATGTGTACACGCTGATTAAAAAGTAACAACAAAATACTTTCAAAAATATTTAAATACAAAATATTTTTAAAAGTGTTTATAAATGAAATTGTTAGGCCTACATCATATCATGACTGATGTTTTTAGTACTTTAAGTGCTTAAAATTTAAAAAATAGTTAACTTAATAGGAATACGACATCCGTAAAATTGCGGACTCTAGCGTGGACCCTGTAGTAGGTAGCTTTTGTTTGTTGACAGTAGGGATAAACTAAGAATGGCTGAACTTTACCTTTATCGGAATGTTTCCACAACATTTAGATGCAATATAGAAATTATGTTGATTTTTACTTTTATCCACTATCAGGATTTTATTTATTATAATCATTGGCAGAATCATTATTTTTGCAAGCGTACACCATTAACTGAATGAGTGTTATTGTAAAATTGGCTTTTAACTCTTTTAGTGACGTCTGGTTTACCAGATGTCCATAGTAAGTTATGCAGAAGAGCCAACATCAAGATAATTGAGCGTTTACAAAAATCATTTTTTTAAACAAAAATGAATGGAATAATGTATTTTGAATAGTTTAGTGCAATCAGAACGATTTATTCTTTTTATGAAGACAATTAAAATTAATTTTAACCGGAAATTTTTTCTTATGTTGAAATTTAGATTGGGAATGGTAGGCTTACGTCTGCAAGTTGTCAAAATTTTTGCACATCCACCATACCACTTTTTGTGCATCCTTATTTAAATTATATGGCACTATGGATTGAACTTTTTTGACACTTTTTTTATTGAAAATTTAGTATCTGCTATTACTATATTATAACAATTTCTTAATATGATACTAAAGGTTCCAAAACTCGAATTACTTCCTGGAGCTTGCAGTCATCAAAACAGTCCTACAATTGGCCAAGAAGATCCCTTGGCCAGATACATTTAAAACGTCTGTTCTGAGTATCTGGTATCGCCCTAGTGTACATGTTTTGAAAGAGAGGGTGGTTGTCATGTAATTCAAATTAGTCGTGCATCATCTTGTACAGTTGTTTCACGACATCATTAACGTATGAGATTTGTAAGTCTTTGTGTAACATTAAGTTTGAGATGTAAAAGAGGCATTGTGTTATCACTCATAGAATCAAACTTTTATAATTTTTTGGGCACTGAAAGGGTTAACAAGACAGCTGACTGGAGTAATTAAAAATAAAAAAAATATTTACACATTAAATTTTTGTTCATTCATTCTTCAGAGTACTTACTATCTGTATGTTTCGGAACGAATGTAGTCCATTACATGAGATACTCCAACTTGTAGCTGGTCACTAATTGGTGTCACCCATGGATTAAAGTCCATTTTCAATACGGATTTGTTCCCAATCAAGTCTAAACTTCCTGTTAAGAAAAGAAATCAGTAACATTTATTAGCTAATTGTTAAATATTAACTATAAATGAATAAAAACCATGAAATTCAGAAAAAATTACTTCAAAAAAATATTGTTCCTTACATAAACACATACAAAGTTTATTTCGTGAGATAGATTACAAAAAACCAAATGAAATGGCCAGAAACACATTAATCCCAATAATGTGGTGTGAAACAACTTTTCTTGAAATATAAAAACATGGCGATACTACTTGTCATGAATAACAACAGTTTTTCTGCCATTTGATATAAGAGAAAGAAATTAATGCCAAAATCAACTCTAATGAGTTCTGTTTTCTTACAAAAAAAATCATCGACTGCGCTAATACTTTAGTGGGTAAACTTCATGAAGATGTACACGACAGTTTAAAGTACATATTTTTGTAAACTAATTGTGTTATTATTAAACATTATTGCTCATCTTAACGGTTAAATAACTTACCTATTTCTGGAGGTAGAACAGTTAATCTGTTAGCCTGAATGTGTAATTCTCTCAAGCGTGTAAGATTTCCAATTTCCTTTGGCAACTCGATAAGATCGTTTTCACGTAGCACAAGCTGCACAAAAAGAAACAAATAAACAAATTAGTGTTTAAATGAAAAAAATACTGCATTTATATTCTATGCATTTTACCAGAATTTCACAAAAATTAATTATCAAAAAATATTATTTAGGAACAAAGCCTTCATTGAAAAAATGATGACTGAATGTGAATTAGTGAATTTAGCATGAATTATTGACAAGACTTCTACTTCTTCTTCTTCATCTTACGCCGGCCTGTTGGCGTAGTGGTTAGTACAACTTGCTTTTACGCCGGGGTCCCGGTCAGGTCTGGCATTTTTCATCACTCATTTCATATATCATCTTTCTCCACCGTCTGCATTAGCAGAATAGCAAAACAGTCAGACATAAAACAAAAAAAAATTCTTCATCTTCATAATATATAATTTAGCCTACTCTGTCTGGTATCAAAATATTTTATTTTTTATTGTAGAAAGCTGGAAATAAAATAAATTACTGGTGACTTTGTAGAGGTATTCCCACGCTTATTTTTCCCTAAGACCAGTATTCCAGAATTTGTTTTGGAATTCTACCTTCTTTCATTTTTTGAAGTTCCATAATATTCATATTGCGACAATAAATTATTGAAAAGAAATTTGAAAAATAGTTAACTAAAAATCTCAAAATATTTAAATGACTACCAGCAAAAATGAAACAAATTTTTAGCGTAGTCTTGCTTAAGTCACTCAGTTGGTACGCATTCCACTGCCACATCAAAGTTCTCAGAGTAGTTCAAGGTCTGAAAATATTAAAACATATTTCCACATGGTATTACTATACCGATAATGTTTTAGCTGATCATGAAACTTTAAATAATGTAACACAGCTCAAGAGCATTCAATTCATTTAAACATTAAAGAGAATAGAAATTGATTTTTCTTACAATTTGCAAATTCTTTAATTTTCCAATTTCAGCAGGAAGCACTTCAAAATCATTATCTCCTAAATATAAGGCACGGAGACTTTCTGAAAAAAAATACAATAATTACATAAACCTCAAACAAACTTTAATAAATGTTGAAGCCATAATTTTACTACTAAAATTGAGTTAAAAAATTAATGCTTATACAAAAATATTCAAAATGGCTTGTACATGTGTTGAAGGTTTTCCAAGTGTTAACCTAGAGAATTTTTCAAATTTTAATAGGTTCAGTAAATAAATGATTTAATGTAAGATTCAAAATTTACTAGAAAGACAAAAAGCACTTAAGCAACTTTATGAAACAAACATCATTCCAATAAAGTTTATACTATTAATGTGTCGCCAGTGACCTTAGAATTATCAGCAGACTGGAGTGGGACTGCAGACGGTCCCAGAACCTGCCATGAAGAGTGTTAGTGACACCCATCAAGCAGTGCCTCCCCTCCAAGTGGACACACCGGACAGGACTTAAGCAGCTATACTGAAGTGCGAGAAGCACTCACCATCCAGCACCCAAACTAAGAAGATAACCAGACCAGAGAAACGGGATGCAGCCATCTCTGGTTTTGCTGCAGATGGTAGATGCCAATTTCCTGCAATGGTCAGCCTCCATTTGCCCAGCAGCCGAGAGAAGCAGCACACAATTAAGTTTGACACCAACATGGAACAACCAAGGAGAATGACCTCGGTCGTGCTATAAGCAGACGGCCCATACCAACCCAACACTGCGGGGCTCAGGGGGCCACCACTGTCACGCTGCAGTGGGGACTCAACTGCGGCTGAGGGAGAGATAGGCTTGAACCCTATAGCTGAGCTATCACGTCACTCTCTGGACATAGCACT
Organism: Catonia carolina; assembly: GCA_035578175.1. Taxonomy (NCBI): domain Eukaryota; kingdom Metazoa; phylum Arthropoda; class Insecta; order Hemiptera; family Achilidae; genus Catonia; species Catonia carolina. The sequence goes on along the minus strand of JAQMRL010000001.1, from coordinate 304,143,537 downwards.
CATCAACACTCAAGACTCGCTGTTTCCAAGCGTCACGGCCTTACACCAAGCTGATCCAACGGGGTTGCCTGATGCATGCACCTACAATGGCTTTGAACGGCTTACAACAGTTTGGTTGGTATCCCTGACAAGGACACCAACAAAACACAATTCACAACGATCCGTTTCAGAACACCTAACTAATTAAACGGCCCTTTCAAGGCCACTTATTCACTACTACAATTTAGCCACGTGTCATTGGCCCCAGTCGGTGACAAATGCCAGATTAAAATTAACATTAGGCTACAGAACAGCAACAGATTTAAAGACAGTCAACGAGATGATTGTTCAATACAACATTATAAAGGATGTGTTTACTACCATTTCACATTAATTTCTTAAATTAATTAATATTTCCCTAGATGAAAGCAGTTTCATAAATTTTACATAAAAGTAGACAATCTTGCAATTAAGAATTTACCACTTCCAAAATTAATTTTTCTTTTTTAACCCTTACTAACCGGGAGGCCCAATATCACTCATTCGTCATCATCTTTCTTTAAACTCAACTATCACAATATTTATTAGATAGAGACTTTTCTCCTCTTTCATTTGCTGCATCTTGCATATTTGTACGATGAAAATTGACGACGTGGTGTTATGCGAAATTAAGAGATTTTTTTTGGAAAATCCGGTACCTACTAAAATTTGAGTGTTTTTATCCATAACTTTTCAACAAAAAAAGTATTTGTTTGGAAATGACATCATCAGTTAGCTTTAAATGTAACAATCGAAATCAATAAATTAGAAGTGCCGGCGACAAATTTTATGACCCAAAAATCAAACAAAGAAGGTTAACACTACCCGTCTCGCCTATTCCTCGGTTAAACCTTACAATTACCGTCAAAATAAATGATAACATCTTTTGATTTATGCTATCCTGTTTAGAAAAGGATAATACACAAAACAACATGCGGAAAAGAGATAGAACTTTCATAGAAGAGAAAAAAATAAAAATTGAAAAGACACATTATTTTGAGGTGATTTTTTCCCCATTTTTTTTTTCATCCAGCACGTTACTTTGTTGAACAAAAAGTGTGATATCTTTTGAATGCGTCTATCAATTTGCAATATCTAAATGTTATTTTTACAATGAATTGCTTTATTTATGTATACAGCTAAACATATGTTTTTGTAATTTTTAGTGATTTAGTGACACTTTTTTGTACATAAATTGATATTACTAAAATAAAATTTTTTTTTCTTAATTTTCAATTTTTATTCTGGTCGCAAATGAAAACAGAAAAATTTGGTTCAAACGTTGTTCTGATAACAAATTCTTTATAAATAAATGGTAATTTTTTGAAATTTTTAGGAATGAAACTAAATGACATAAAAAAATTTTTATTAGGCGTAAAATGACAGTCCCCGTGATCGTTAAAATCTCCGTTCTCGCCGGGTTAAAGAACAACAGTAATACCTAAAAAATTTCACTGATTTGTCATATTTGAAATATTTTTAACAAAATTATAACCACTCACCTAACATGAAAAAATTTCCAGGGAGATTATTTTCATTCAGATTATTATAGGTAAGATCCAATACTTCCAAACTTGGAAATGCTCCAAAGCCACGAGGCAAAGCATTCAGCCGATTCATCCTGACCAAAATCAAGAGACAAAATTAATATAAAGAAAAAGTAATCAATGTAATCAAGAGATTTCACCTACCATTTCAATTCACAAAGATTTGATAAAAATAAAATACGAGGGTCGTTCGTAAAGTAAGGTCCATTTTTGTATAAAAAATTAACCACAACAGATTAGATCAAAAACCTTATTTTATTTAATTCCTGACGTCTTAATCTATTTTTCTACATAGTTTCCATTTCTTTTTAAACATTTATCATAATGTTCTACAAGCTTTTGAATACCAGTGTCGTAGAACTCTGCCGCCTGCTAATATAACCAGTCATGAACAGCTTCTTTCACCTCGTCATCTGAGTTGAAGCGCTTACCGCCGAGAAGCTCCTTCAGGTAGTGAAACAAGTGAAAGTTGCTTAGCGCCAAGTCCAGGCTGTATGGTGGGTGGTCGATCTGTTCCTAACCAAACGATCTGATGAGATTTTGTGTTTGATTGGCAGAGTGGAGTCTGGCGTTGTCATGCAACAACAAAACTCCAGATGTCAATAGGCCCCTCCTTGAAAGCTCTCACCCACTTGCGCACTTTACTGTCACTCATTGCATTAGGGCCATACACTTCACTTATTTGTCGATGAATATCTACTGCACAAACGTTCCTTGCTGTAAAAATAACGAATCACTGACCGTATTTCGCAGTCGGCGGGATGATAAATTGTCTTAAACATCTTAAAGATGGACAGTAAACAGCACACAACAAAGATATTACTGCAAATGGCATCGTTTCGTACGCAAGGCATGCTGGGAGTCGTCGCGCATGCGCATTGCGCTGTTCGCTCGCCGTGTGGCTAGTTAATACGATTCGGACCTTACTTTACGATTGACCCTCGTAGATTACTCATTAATAAAATACACATATCAATTAGCACAGTTGATATATCGATCAACAAGCCTGGGCTTTAACACAAACAGTTTAAATTCAGTATTTACCTAATTATAATATGTGTCTAACTGACTAATTGTATTACAAAAGAACGAAAATAAAAGTGTTTCATACTTCTTAAACACATTTTTAGTTCTGTAAACATTGCAAAGATCCTCAAGTTATACAACAAGCATTTTATAGTAAATATAATCACTCTTGTTCTGATTTATTTTTATTTGGTCGACTACACAGAACATATTTTCAAAATTTCAAAAAGAAAATTATAAATTGTTGGAAACAAATAAATTTACCCTGAAATATATCAACCCTAAAGAAAAGTCCGTGAGTTTGAAGTTGCTTCACTATATGAATTTCCCACAGCTACACCATCTCATCCACCATAAAAAGTATATGAAGGACGGAAAATCATTGGAGTGTTCAAGAATATTAAATTAAGTAATTTATTTTTAAATAAATTAAATTCTCTCACATAGAAGAAGAAAGGCATTCTCTCACCTTCCCCCTCAATGTTTTGCAATACAGATCAGAGGGGAGGAGAGATATTGGGATGCCACACAAAAGATGGCAATAATTCAATAGTTTTTCGCTGCTGTGAGTCATAACAGGCGGGAGCCTAATCCTTGATTGTGAGAAGAAAATTATAAATTAAAATTGCTCTTTAATTTTACACTGTATGGTTAATTCAAAAAGTCCTAAAGAATATTTTTAAATTTTCATTCATAATTTATTTAGCCACTCACTGGACATAGAATTCCATAAAATGTTATTGTTATAAAAGGAAATCTGTTATTTTTTATAATAGCGCATCCTTTACTGTAGGACAAGAAAGTTTGTCAATGTAGCCTACAACTAAAATTATAATGAACTTACCCAATATTAAATATCCGCAATTTCGGCATAGATGAAAGTGAAATCGGTAATTCTTCAATTTGGTTATTAAACAAATTTAAAATTTCCAAATTCACAAGATTAGCAAGTCCAGGAGGAACAACTATAAATAAAAAATACAAAATAATAATAAGCTATGAACAGATTACATAACGTGATTAATGGTTTTAATAAAAAAAACCTTTAAAAACAATAAAATTTCCAGACACACCAAAAATCTCTAACATTTATTACTGTTCAACTTCTTGAACAGGATGACTGGTATGTCAGATCTTTAAATATCTGTTATACTTGAGTAGCGTGTGCAGGTGATTGTACTTATCTTTTTACAGACATTTTCTTATTTATCCTGGAATTCAACTATGACCACTTTTAGAACAATGTACTTAATTGCAATTTCATTTATCTAAATGATGTACTAGAAGTTCAATTCCGTTAATTAAAAGTTAAAACAGAGTTAAAATTGGTTTTATTAAGCTAATATTGCATTAACCCTTTGGAAACGAACTGTTATTCATTAAACAGAAGAATTTCAAAATTCAAAACACGTTCTCAAAACACTGTTTTATCTAACGTTACTACTGTTGAAAATTCTGAAAATATTAGAGTTGATTCATAAAATACGTACGTGTCTTTTGAATATAATTACAACAAAATCGCTTGATAATTCTTTGCTTTTAAGCGAACGAAATTTTCAACCGCAAAATTTTTTGTGTAATACTTTATATTTTTTACTATAACGACCTAAAATTTCAGTTTAGCAAAAAAATTTATAAAACATGTTTTGCAGATAAGAGTTCACTGGAATAAATGTTATTTTTTATTTAAATTTCCGTAAATATGTGACGAAGTTACAAAATGTTCAACATGAGTCCATTTTCACATCACAGGAAAGCATGAAGAGATGGTATTTTACGTTCTTTACGGTGATGTCACAGAGCCACTATTATATTTAGGTTACAGCTGTAAGCAAAGCAATGTAGAAAATTCTTTTCCCTACAACCTGTGTTTTGAAAAATTCTATAGGTGCGGTTAGAAGGAAGCCATTACACGTCCTTTGCAATACGGCAGTGTCAAATTTTTTGCCTCTTTGATGGTAAACCCCCTCACGAAAAGTAAAATGGACTTGTCTTTCCTTTTCAAGGGCAAACGCCTTAACAGAATTGTCATAGCTTCAACACAAACTAAAGAACACGCATGTACGTTGATTTACACACGAGCTACCGGATTTCCATTCAAAACAAACAATTCCCAAACCATCAATTCTACCTACACACTATAGAGGGAATAAAAAATTTTCCTGTAATAATATTCTATTTCAGAAAACACTATCAGATGCATTAAAAAATTCCCTACAAGAAAAGTGCAATATTTACCAGTCTCTAATTTATACTGATCTTGCAGAAGCACATTTTATTGACACAACCACAATCCATTCGGCATCATCTAAAATTAGATTACCAGTGTGAACAGGGTTAAGTAGGCTACCCATCATCTATTTTCACAAAACATTAAATGTTTTGTCAAAACATTAAACAAATTTTGTTTAACTCCCAATATCCTAAACACCAAAAATACAAAAACCAAGTAAACCAAACCGATACTTACCAGAGATTTTATTGTGGCTTAAAGTCAGTCTCGTAATGTTCAGCATATTAACTATAATAGAAAAAAAAAATTGTAATTTTAAAGCATAATAAATCATACAAAAATTAAATTTAGAAATCCATGAACAGTAGTTATAAATTCTTCTATAATCCCATAAATTCTCTATAGAATTAGATTTTTATATTTCCTTATTTCTTTACAGGATAAGTGTCTTTATGTACACAGAAAAGTAACAATATAGTGATTATTAAGAAGTTGAGAAATTAATTTAAAATGTTATTTCATCAGTTTTGTCTTGCGTAACCATAAATAGTTTGTTCTTTAAACAAGATTGCCTAATTTGCTTAATTGCTTCGATTTCTGTACAACATACACAAGTTAAAATTTTGAGTTGAATTTTTTTTTAAATTGTTTAGTCCAATTAAGAATGCACTAGTTATCAGTTTCTCTTTAAATTGTTTCTTGAGCTGTCTCTTCTTGGCACGGTATTCTTTCATTCTTTTACTCACCACTTGTTTTTCTTCTGTCCAGATTCTAATTTTGGACTCAGCAGACTGGAAATTCCCAAAAGTTGAAAACTTTATAGTTATTGTAATTATAATTCAAAGCTTAGTAAGCTTACACCTAGCAGCTGTCATTACCATATTAATGAAGCGGTGTTTACTATTACTGCTATGTGGGAGATTAAGCAATAAAGACATTACCTCATCGACATTGTTTTTCTCATTTATTTCACAGCATTGAATTATGAATTCTTGCGTATCAACTTAGTTGTGTTTTTTAACTGTAATTGATAAACAGAGCAAGTTACGCATGATTTTATTTATTTTTATTTACTTTTTTTTTGTTTAACGTCCGACTGTTCTGCAATTACTGCTAATGCTGATGGTGAAGGATGAAATGATTTTTTGTAATGTATGAAAACATGCCGTGTCTGAATGGGATTCGAACCCAAGACCGCATGATGAGAGGCGAGCATGTTACCAACTAAGCCCATGCGGCCTTCTATGATTTTAATAGTTATCATGGTATATAAGCGTTCAGTTTCTTTCTATTTATTGTAACTTTCATAATGATTATTTTGAGAAGCTGTGACTTTATTATTAACATAATAGATTTCAATACTTTACAAATTAATGGCTAACCTAATGTACCTTGTTATATTCTTAAATTTGTAAAGAATAAACAGAGCAAGTTACGCATGATTTTATTTATTTTTTTTTTTTTTTTTTTTTTTTTAACATCCGACTGTTCTGCAATTACTGCTAATGCTGACTGTGAAGGATGAAATGATTTTTTTGTAATGTATGAAAACATGCCATGCCTGAATGGGATTCGAACCCAAGACTGCATGATGAGAGGCGAGCACGTTACCAACTAAGCCCATGCGGCCTTCTATGATTTTAATAGTTATCATGGTATATAAGTGTTCAGTTTCTTTCCATTTATTGTAACTTTCATAATGATTATTTTGAGAAGCTGTGACTTTATTATTAACATAATAGATTTCAATACTTTACCAATTAATGGCTAACCTAATGTATCTTGTTATATTCTTAAATTTGTTAAGTATCATTTTCAATTATTTACTTTTGCTGAATGTAAATAAAAATTACAAGAACAATAGTAACAAGAGGTATCTACAGAAGGTAAGTAAGTAACAACAAAAGGAAAAGACATTTAGTTGTATAAATTTTATAATATTAGATTTCTTGAACACATGATCGATAAAAGCGGCAATGATGACCAACCAGAGTTGCAATTTACCCCAGGTAAAATAACCTATACTTGTGTTAGATTATGTAAAGTGACCAATCTGACAACCCTGCAAGAGCATGAAAGCTTGCGTTCTTATGGTTTTGACTGTAACTTCTGTTGCTAATATTATAGCTTTTAATACTAATATAATAAAATAGTTTTAATAAAGATAGGCCCATAATTTTTTTTCAAGTTCTATAAAAAGCATTAAATGTTTCAAGTTTGCCAACTTCACTGCTGTTACTTTTCTGCAAGACCACAATTTCCCAGAAGAAGCAGTACAGTAGTCTTCATTAATGTTTGTAAATAAACAATTTCAATGGTTATTTAAAAAAAAATAGTTTTATGTTAGGAGATGGACTGATGGAAGTAAGTCATTAGTTAGACTACAGACCACATGAAGTTATTTAAGAGGCAAAGGTGCTCGGTAGGCATGTTTGCAATCTTATGTTTAAAGAATAAGTTTTGGATCTAAGTAACACGGTCTGTTCTTGATACTGACGAACTACAGTCTGAAGTAAAACTGTTTTGTACCACCAATTTCAGTCTACGAAAAAGTAATAAGAGTGTCATTACATGTTATTTTAACATTGACATGAAATATTTGACTGCCAAAATACATTAATCCGAAACAAAGTGAGGCAAGTGTTACTTATAAACTTGACTAAACAACTTTTAAGTAAAATAATTAGCGGTTTTCAGCTAATAATATATTATTTACAACGATGTATATCAAAACTATTTCGTCTCATGTAAATCAAATCATTCGATTTAGATTTTCAATCGGGTTGAGCAATCATGGCGGATAAATTAAAATTTAATTTAAGATGTAATAGTGCATAACGTAAAATTTTATTTAAGATACATAATAGGCCTACATTAAATTCAAACCGTTGATTGATATTGCTAAATAACCTTTAAAAAATACAGTGTACTTGTGCCCCGAGAGACCTACACAGTCCATTAGTTGTTTCCATTTATGTCAATAAACAATGACAGCTGACAGGCTAGCAACCTCAGCCTTGGTTTGAAAACAGTATCCAAACAAGTTTCCTTATTTGGTAAAGTAAAAGATGCTGGCAAAAATAACTTGTACTCACACAATCCAGGCATCTCTTCGAATGATGATATTCCCTTATCTGCCAGATCCAACTCCGGATTTTTGATTTCTTTGGCTTCATCGATAACTTTCTTAGCTTTCGACATCTTGGCATTTGTCGGTAAACACGAAACAGGCGCATCATTCATTGTAAAAGTTTATCTATTCCGATAGAGGGCAGAGTTCTACGTCTATTCACAACAGGAACAGTTGACTGGCTGATTCATAAATGTAACTGTTAGCAACAACCACATACGAGGCGTTGATATTAGTGCATATTTATTCCACATTCAAACTTGGCGCTACTTTACTATTTTGTTTGTATTATTTTATTACGAATCATAAATTAACTAAAATTGTTCATGTATGTAATTTACGTGTATAATTATTGGTAGTTAGGTAAACAAAAGGTTTCATCAAAATGAGAACTATTTGAAATAGTAATCCTAATTTTACACAGCAGTGCTTCCAGTAGAACAATGGAGAACTAAACTATAACCAGTTTAAGCGGAAAATTTCGAATTTTGTTCTTCATAATAAAATAAATAACTAAATGAAGCGAAAACTATTAAAACAAATTACCACCATTTCTATACAATAAACAGCGAGTGAAGTAATTATTCACAACAAAGGCATATTTTAACGAATTAATAATTTCAAAGTGATGAAAATCCCATTGCAATAATTAAGGGGGGAAAATAACAATACTACAGTACTTGAATTGATGGTTTGTACTGTATTGTGTTATTTGTAACAGTAATTTAGGTACACAATTTTAACCATTGTAGTGCTTAAGCACTACAGGACTGTGAGAAACCTTCACTGGGTTTTAATTTCAACAGCCATTCAGAATAACAGATACCTACTTCATAATACATTTTGGGCTTTCAAAGCACGCTTTTAATAGCAATTTTAATTAAAAGATTATAATGTTTGAAATTATTTTTCCAGATTTTCACAATTTTTACTCAATATATGAAGTACTTTCAAATTGGTTCTTACTACAAATAGTTAAAATAACCCGATTCAAATAAAAACTACAATATTGAGCAAACAAATTTACATTAATACAAGAATGAAGCCTGTTCAATCCTATGCTCTACACTACAAATGTAAGGTGTATAATATAATCTATAATACATGTAATAAAACACATTTCTATATCTTTTGTCCATGGCTTTTATTACCATTAAAATTTTGCTGAAAATTGGGTAACAAGAAACCTATTTAATTACCCTTAATCTATTTTTGTTATATCAAAAATTATAATAGCACTGAAGAGTATACATTCTTTGTTGCTGCAAAGAAACAAATTTCATGGGAAGTACCACTTGCCCAATATAAATCATATTTACGATGTCATAAAATGATGATTAACAATGTAAACCATCTTTATATTTCCATATTTTTCAGATTATTTGGTAGTAAGTACAAAGCATACTTAAATTAAAATAATGAATTTAAAAGAATTTATCAGTGCTGAAAGCATTAGAAGATATTTTGGCCAATATGTCCAAGTCTATTTACAGCATCTGCTGTTACAATGAAAATTAAACCAGCAAAACTACAAAATATTGTAACAACATCGAAAGAAGGTGTGGTTCTCGAAATTTCTAGTAGGATTCATTCATAAAAATAGTAAGAGTAGATAATAGAGCGAAAAAGGAACAATAGGACATAATGACAATAAATGTATATTTATTCATAAAAATTATTAATAGGACTACTATTGTGTAGGATAAAAGGTCGGGTATTGTAAAACTGTTATGAAAGGGACCCGTAACAACTTTTATTCTATTTAAAATAAGACCTATTGTTGACTTGTTTACAACGGATTTTTCTAGCACTCATTAATAAAGGGTTATTTTTTTGTTCTTTATTGTTTGCATGGTTTCTCTACTTTTTCTGGAATGATCTTTCTGAATGAGTATATAAAGAGACCCCCCAAGCGCGGTCCAGTCAGTATTCCTTTGATCTTCGACGAGCGATTATCGGGGTGTTATACAGGTTAACAATTCCGAGCATTGTGTTATACTGTATTTGTTTGTGTGTGTATTTGGAAAAGTTATTGTGTACCGGTATTAAATTCAGTTGTTGTGTATTCAGTTCATTTTGTATGTGTATTTTAAAATCGATTGAAAGTAGTTTTAAGTAAATGATTAAGTTATTTATGGTTTATTATTTATTTTAAGTAAATTATTAAGTTATTTATTGTAATAAGTCATTTTAATTAGTTATTTATTTATTTTGTAAACCTTTGAGTGTAATAAATATTTGTAATATTGTAAACTTTAGTGTATCAATTATTTAATAACCTAGATCCTAAACGGACCTTAGCGATAAGTGTCACAATATACTTGCATTTTGTTAATCTCATTGCACATGCATCTATTTATCATACCCACAATAGATGAGACTGCAAGAGCATTCCAATTCAATAGACGTTGATATCTATGTAGTATTCACTTACTGAAGTTATCACTAACTCAGGCGATTGAAAGGCACCCACAGATGTGGAGATAGTCTTGAAGAAACTTAGCAAATGGTCAATCAAAATGGTAACAGAGTACATGAAAGAGTTTTAAAAAAATCTATTCAAAAATGGTTTTAAGTTCACTCAGATATGATTCCTCACACTGCAACTCACAATATTTATCTGTATTAAGAATAGGAACACAAATTTTATCATACAAATCATTCCATCAGGGAAAGAATTTTAACACATTCAGTGCTGAGTAGTTATGTGACACTCATGAACGAGTCGCACAAAAGATCTAGCTCTTTTAACTGAGCGGTGAGCTACCAGCTCTTTTATTTTGAACGACCAGCACACCAGCACACCGAGCGTCTCTCCCCACGCAGCACGCTCTTCGCCAGAGCTGACTTGTACATCCCCTCCACGACTAAACCATTTTTCTCTAGTCGCATCATAGCAAGGGCTACCTATACCTAAACGCTGCATGAAAAGTATACATTTCCTATTAAACTCTGCCACTGTTTGTGAGGGTGCGGAGAGGGGGTCATTATTCTTTCATACTATACTACAACAACCCTGAGACAAGTGGTTGTAAAATACCATTGTACTGTACTGTAACAATTTTACCACGTGCATACGAAACAAAGATAGACACATGACAAAAATTTGTTTGTGGAAAGGGATGGATTGCGTTCAGGTTGACGCACACGCAAACACAACGTGCTGTGTGCGAAGGAGTAAGCGAAAGTCACCCTCGGCTCGACTCACTCTCTGTTTATTCACATAGCTCAGCTCAGTGCTGTTGTATTATAATCTAGAATCTACTAGCTCACTGCCACAGTTCAGCCCGTCTCATCGTTCAATTGTACGGCACGCTCTGTGCCGTTCACTCAAGTGTGCGGAGCGGGGTGTGCTAGCTCACCTATTTTACTGGGCCGTCCCATGACTAGTACTGAGAGCTGATTACTGGTGCAGCGTGTCTCTCCACTTGCTTTATTTTCAAATGTATGTTACTTATGTTTTTTGTAGAATTTTTACTTGAGACTTATTCATGGATTTATGTTTGCTAATGACGAAAAACTAAACAATTCAATGTCTTTTTAGATTTATTTTCACCTGTATAAATGTATTTCTTGTTTGAAAGTTTCCATTTACTGTTACGATATACGCATAAGCTATTTTGCATCAAAACCTGCAAATTATTAGATTTACAGGTATCACAGTATAAAATTAAATTATTAAATTCACAGCTTCAACTATATCCTGAAAACTCATTAAAAATATTGTACATGTATACTATACGAGGACGAAAGATCGTGTGATGAAAATTCAAAAAATAAACTGCATGGTTACAAAGAAAATATCTTTCTGAGGGCTGTACGATAGCAACAAATTGATATCCGACAGGTAGTGTCCCTTCAGATTTACTTAAAATGTTAACAAAACAGAAACGGTTAGGCGAGATGGCAGTCTAGCAGTAACACCTACCTATGACGCACTTGGTGGGTCCCTGCCACTGAATGTGTTAAAAGTTATGAATTCTTTTTCCAACCAGCCTTATATAACTTGTCATCAACATACATCATCGTTTATATCACCAAGACCTTTTCTGGCATCCACCACTTCCTTGGTCGACCAACATCTCTTCTTCCCACTGGTTCATATTGTCATGCTTGCAGTAGCAAATAAATTGCAGACATATGTAAGAAAGGGCTATCAAATCTCCCTTAACGGCTTAACCCTTACAGTGCCAGCGTCCTATTATTAGGACGTCAGCAGTAGTACCAAAAAATGCCGGCGTTGTCCTTTTATTAATACATTGACTGAAAAATTCATAGAATTTTTATTTTTCACTCAATTTTTAAAAACAACGTATGAAAATAATTAGTAAGGAATATAAATTGAAAAAATACGTGTAGAGTTTTTTTATAAATTTAATGATTAATATTGATTAAAAAGTATTTTTATTTTTTACAATACATAAATGATTTTTTTGTAATTTTTGCATAAATTCAATTGTCTTTAAAGTAATATAAGTGAAATTGAGTAACATAATTTTTAGGGTGATTTTTCAAAAAAAAATTTTTTAGGGTGTTTAGTTTTTTAGGGTTAGTTTTTTAGGGTTTTAATTTTTAGGGTGAAAATCAAAAAGGAAATTTCCACAAAAAATGACTACATATCACTTTATTTTTATATTGTAAGAAATGTGTTCCAAGCTGAATTGTCATACTAGATCAATTCATTATGAACAAAACAAAAAAGTCATTAAAATTCCTTGAAAATAGCCATGTTATGGGTAGATTAAATAAAATGGTACAAATTGCACAAAAGTAGGCTGGCACTTTTCGGTAGGAACTCCCAACATTCTCTTGGCACTGTAAGGGTTAATGACCCTATTCAAAAGTCTTACATTGAGCTGTTCTTGTATCATCATTCCACAAAGAGTCCCTTCTTCTACAACCTTTTACATGCCCCTAAAACCTCATCTCAACTGTTTAAATGTAAGACACCTGCTCTCTATTGTGGATTCATACCTCACAACTAACTGTGTGTTATAACAGGCACTGCTGATACTTGATAGAATTTTAATTGCATGGCTTTTCAAGTGTTGTTTCTTAAAGAACAATGTGGAGCACCACAGAGTTGAAATTTAGTGGTTTCTGTTGAAAAACAAAATCCTGTCGCACAATGCATTACATCTTAAGTAACAAAAATGTTGCACGTGCTCCTTAGGTACTGGGTTCAATTCCTGATCAAAATGGCATCTGTTCATTACTCTTAATTATCTAATAACCTTCAATGCCTGCATTAGCTTAAATATGCAAAACAGTCGGATGTAAAACAAGGAAAACCTGTCCCAGGATCTAACCTTGCAACACAGTTTTGGAACAGGCATTCCACTTAAATTGTAAAATCAAAACTTTAATGACTTCTACACTGACTGATGAAAAATGAAATAGTACTTCTATAAATTACTTAATAATTTTAGGGTAGTGTTGCAAAATGCTACTGCAAAGTAAAAGGAAGATTGAGATTCAACTTCCGTCTGGAGCTAGAAAATTTACCAGTTGGTTAAACCTAAAATTATTGTTCACTACACACAATGTTCTTTAATAACCAAGGAATCGATGTGCCATAAAACACAAGAAAAAAGATTATAGGGAAAAATAAAACAATAATAATAATAATAATGTTTTAATAATTTTGTATTGTTTATTTTGAATAAATATTTACAAAAATATTGATAACATTAATATCTGACATAAAAATTAATAACAATGTTTCTTTTCCAAGTTAAACTTATTTATTATTATTTATATACATCTAACTTAAAAATATCACTTAAACCTGCATAGGTAATTAACATTTAAAATATTATATTTTAGACCTACATAACAAAAATCGACCTTTGTCAATTTTTGATATATAAATTAAAAATAAAATAAATAATAAAATTATAGTCATAAAAAATATTTAAATTTATTTTTAATATAGACTGAATTCAAAAAATGTTAAGTTCATAAAAAATTTTTATCATAATTTAAAGTTTTTACTAATTTTTTATTAATCTTTTGAACTACAGTAAGAAATGATATCAAATAATTTTAGCCCTTACTGATTCACTGTTGTTAAGTTATAATCTAATTTTTGCTAAATAGGAACATTTATTAAAAAAAATAAAAGAAACTCAACATGAATATTAATGAAGTCATTATTATGTTATGGTATTATATTCATATTATGCGGTTCTTAACAATGAAAGGTTTAAAAAAGTTTTAGTCATTATCAATAGAAAAAAAACCATGTATTTAATGTACAGGCAGCATTCTTCACTATTAGGTATTACAATCATTGTGTTATTTCTCGATACTTAAGACAAAATTAAATGTTACTCATTATTATTCGTGTATCTCCCGTACTTATGTAGTTTTCTATGTCTTTTTTAACCACAATTTTTATTCTGATTTGTTATATACAGATAAAAATCAACAAAACACAAGAACCCTGTAAAAAAATCACAATGTCATAGATGAAATTAAAATTTTCAGTTTTTATAGTTTCATAACTTCTTCGTTTAATTACCATGAGAATCTTTTCTATGACAAACATTTAAAGTTACGATAATGTGCAGAAGCTTTATAAAATATTATTATTAATGTACTACATTGAAAAGTTCATAGAAAAAAGTTAAAATCTGAAATCATAAAATCTTATAAAATATAGAGTAATAATATTACTAAAAATTATATAAATTGGAAAGTAATAAACAGAAACACACAAGATACAGTCAATCAAGATGTGTAATCAAAAGTGGATTATACACATGGGAACCTGGTTAACCAGTCTTGGTTCGGACAAACCAAGTTCACAGTTGTTTGCTTGCATGTGGAGGTTAATAAACCAAGTTTGTGATGAACTTGGTCTTCCATCAGGTTGGAAAATATTTGTTCAGTTTGGTAGCAGGGCTCACGAAATTCACCTACCAGTAGAAGATACAAACCTAGTTTGCCAATTTTTCAGTTGAGATACCAAAGCTTGAAATTACTCAATTTTCAATGTCTAAATATGTATTTTTCACTTGCAGCTAATATGTCAGATAAGGATAGTTCTTAATTTATGAACCATTATTTTCTGAACGATTTTCAGCGATACATTTGTTTAAGGAAAATCAAAAGTGATGAACAAGGACAGAAAAAAGTATGAAGAAGTTTTAAATAACATACCTCTGAACATTAAGTCTTTCACAAACAGAATTGAAGCAGAGTTTTCAAATACAGTTAAGAAAGGAAAAAAATCTTGAAATCTGATTCAATTGAGGAGAGCATGTATAAACCTGGATTGTGGTTCTACGAAATCATTTATCACCGATCAGAAGGTACATAATTTAAACATGAACGAAAGTTAAAAAACTCACGAGCCTTTTCAGAGGTGATTTAAAATATTAATGTGAGACCAGTTTTATCTTTCATGCAACCATATTGGTCCATTCAAGCAAATCATTTTTGGCATTTCCCTTTACTGTATGTAGAGAGCAACACCCAGAAACTTGGCCCATCAAACAGAGATCTGCATACCAGGTTCCCTTGTAAATTGGCTGTTTAAATCATAAAATCTGATCTATTTTTTTTTAAGTTCCATACATCACAAATAATATAATTATATTTTCGTTAAACCACAAATTAATATCTAAAAATACTGTATGTTACACATACAGTATTCTAGCAATATTTGAATTATGTTAAAAGATCCCTATAATTATATTGAGTATATTATAAAAAATTCCATCCTATTAAATCACTAAATTATTTCTATAATGTAATTCATACATATAAATTACATAAACAATTATATTATGCATATTATTTAATAAAAATATATAATTCGTGGTGGGGGTAAGTCACTTTAACACACACTAAACAATACTTATTCATCTAATAAATTGATGTTACATTCTTCATTTACCTATCAATAATTTTAGTTAAAAAAGAATAAAACCATAATTTAATGACCAAATTTTTGTAACTTTACTCAATTAATAAATTATTAGTGATAAATTATTTACTTATAGATATAAAAATATATGTTTGAATCCTAATCATAAAAACTGTGCATAAATAATAATAGTAATAATAATAATAATAATAATAATAATAATAATTCAATGGCAAGAATGTGATTATTCTACTTTTAAACTTGACAAATGTATTCTAGTGATGCTTAACTAACGATTAAACTATACATGGTAATGTACAAAATTATGCGCCAATTAATGAAATAGTAGTTTTGCAAGGTTATTTTGATGTGATGTCGATTTTTCAGTCATGTGATTCAACTCCACTGTCTAAGAAATCTTTTACCATACGGCATACTTTCACTGGAAATAATCTGAAAAAACAAAAACAGAAGAAAATGACACTTTTCTGCTACTGCCATACTATATATAATTTATCTATGATGGAGGATAATTGAAATAAGTTAGAGTTGTCTTTGCTGCAAGGGAGTTGAAATGCAGAATCCCTTTTATGTTTTCATAATACTCTTAACAAATAATCTTAAAAAGGCATTTCAAGAACTTTAAATTACAGCTGATGAAACCACCAATAATTAGACTAAGCAACTTGTAAAGTGGGTAGATTTGGGGTGGGATGGGTTATAAATAAATGTGACTGTCGTTCAAGAACTGATTAACATGCAGTACAAAAGGTGCGTTATATGTAGATGGTTTTGTAACGTATAGTGATGCAACTGATAGATTAACTATATTATAAGCAAAAAATTATAGTTTGGAATTCTGTGAGGCAAAAGGTGGATCGCTGGTATACAAGATATATGAAGAAGGACAGGGACCAGGAATAAGGCTCAAAAGTAGAGTGCTAGAGAAAGTTAAGTAAAAGGATGCAGAAAACAAGTGGTTTTTCTTTCAAAGTGAGAGATGCTTAAGTCTCGGATCAAGAAGTTTCTTTGTACTGTAAGAAATTTATGTGTAATGCATATTTAAATTATGTGACAATACTGACTTGCGCAGCAGAAATGTGGACAGAGGAACGAATGTGGCAAAAATGAAGTTCAACAGGAGCATGCTTGGAAAGACAAGAAGAGATAGAATGGGAAATAATGTAACTAGGGAACAATGAGAATGGATAACTGGAAAAAGAGAGTTGGACCGACAAAGCTAGAATAATTTGGTAATTTCTAAACACAAAATAATTATATATAATAGTGTTCTACATCCTATGGATGGAGAAGGGTAGAATGCCTATTAGGATGCTGTATTTGGAGATGGAGGGAGAAGACAGAGCGAAGTGAATGGGTTCAGTTATGAATTGTTAGAAATAATTTTTACTGTATTATGTAATTAATTATAATTCTGTAAATTCCTTAAGTTGGTAGTATGTGGGGTTGTTAAGTGAGTAACGGAGGGAAAGGAGGAGGGCATCTCGAGTTTGCGAAATGTTTAAATGTGTGTATGCGTAGCTCAAATTTATTAAGTATTTGTGGTTATTAATAAATATAGTTAATATAGATACCAGTGTTTTATCGCTTTTGATCTCCGTCGCCCTTGAGAAGTAATTAATTGTAGGTGTTTGTGTAGTGTTGTGGTGTATAAGAAAAAACACCCCGTATAGGATGAACTAGGAAAAAGATGGAGCCAAGAAAGAAACAGAAGAAAGATAGTTTAGCGATAGAGATAGAAGAAAAGGAGTTGTGTTGGACCCAATCCGAGGAAACTTGGAAGAGCTATAAAGAGGATGATAATATCCCACAAGACAAAGAAGTGAAAATAAATAACTTCGTTAAAAAATCTTGATTCTGAACAATATTATTCAAGATCTTTCCCCAAATCACTGAACTTAATGATCCACATAAACAGTAAATCTTAAGTTTAGATCAACTGAAGCATTTATTAGTTATGGAACATTTTATACAATGTTTAAACAGTCACAACTTTATGTGTGGTATTGCTACATCCATATTTAACCATTTGCCTTGAAATTACACTCACAACAGTACTAACCAACCTGACTATAAGCTGTGTATAATTTCTCATTATAACTCTAGGTGCTCCTTGTTGATTTACTTAAAGGAGCTCTTGGCATGTATGGACAGCACTACTGGCCTCCAATATTCATTAAGCCAAGCAGGACTTTTCTCTAGTCTGTAATAAATTGCGGGTCTTTGGGCTGCTTTTAGAGTTAAAGGAAATGTAGGTTAAATCGGTCAGACGTCACTCTGTGATTCCACATTGGCAGCACTGTGATTCCACATTGCCAGGAGAGCATAAAGGGTTCATATTTTTATTATGTTTAGTTGTTGTTTCAAGTAATGTGCTGTACAAAATTAATAATAATAATAATAATGAAATATTCAGATCTTTTGTATTAGAAATAATAATTATTTTTTTAAAACCTGAACATTTATTTAAAAGTAAATGGGAAAGCCCTCACTGACTGACTGACTCACTCATCACTAATTCTCCTTATTGCATAGTAGTTATCAAGCTGAAATTTGGAGGAAATATTCCATTTAAAGTAAAAAGACAAATTACACATAAATTATTTCAAAATTCCACGGGTGTTCAACCCTTAAACCAATATTTTCCATTTAGTAAGTTCCGGACAATCTGATGGACAAGTGGATGGCTAAAACTTGGTGGAAATGTTATTAATAGTTGAACTACATAAATTATCCCATAACTATTTCCAAATTGTACCCCTAATTGGATGAAAATGGTGTCCAACCCTTAAACCAAAATCTATTATGCATAACTCTTAATTAGAAAATAAATGTTTGTTAATACTTACCTAAACACATTATTAACTGTCAATAAATGGCTTGGAATAGACACTTCCGTGTAATTTCTTCTTACAGCCGATACTATTTGTCGGGCAGCTTCTTGTGGACTGACAACACCCATTAACGTTGGAAATCTGAAAAGTTTAAGTTGTTTATTATTAAATATTTCAATACTCAGTAATTTTACAAAAAGAAAAAAAATGATTTTATTAAATTAATTTACTTTTTTCAAGAAACATTAAAATTACTTCAGCAAGAGAAATTTATGTGAAACATTCATAAAGCCTCTATGAACATGTGCTGATACTAAAATTAATAGATGTTACATTTAAACTGGTTAATATCACTTTAAATTGACAAAAACATCATAAAAACATTACTGTTGGTGTTATTCTCAAGCATTGACCTGAAATAATGTTCTTCGCAATATTATTCTAATGTTAAAAGGATAATAAATTCTTTTCTAAAACTGACAAAGAAAGTGTATTAGATTTTTCATCACTTTTTGTCCAATCTACTTTAAACATTATACAAAAAAACAAAATAAACAAATATATTACATATTTTTTACTCTTTCTAGCCCTATAATATGAATATGTTGGGGAGGAAATTCTTCACATTGATTTTTTGAAATCATCAATTTTGAGTTTCACAGGTAATACAGTTTTCAGGTCCCATGAACCCCAAAAAAAACTTGTTCTTACTAACTGATCTGTGAGTGAGTGAACAAAATATCTCAAGAATAGAATAGCATACAAAATTGAAACTTTAAATTTAAGTTAGGTACCACAAATCAACCC
Source organism: Catonia carolina (assembly GCA_035578175.1). Lineage (NCBI taxonomy): Eukaryota > Metazoa > Arthropoda > Insecta > Hemiptera > Achilidae > Catonia > Catonia carolina. The sequence continues at coordinate 304,124,048 of JAQMRL010000001.1, read as the reverse complement.
AACAAGAACTTTTTCATCAAAATCGATCAACCGGAAGTAGTAGTTTATTCATGGAATTTTTCACTTTTTTGCAATGTGTTCAAAAACAGGTCTTATGATTTTTATAAAAATTCGTCTGAATTTTTTATGCTCTACAAGATAGAGCAAGTAACATGTCTGTTGAAATTCTTGGGAGGTTGTGCTCTCATGGTAAAAACTGTTGTTTTAAGAAAGATTGTGGCTTAATTATGCATTTTAGGGCAAAAGCGTATACAACCAAAATTGTATGAACACCTGAATGATTGAATTGTGAAATAGGTCAACTCAGAAATGCAGTTTCCCAGTTTTTGTTTAAAACTAATTGGTGTATTTACAGCCTGTTCAATACATTTTTTAGCTGTAAACTACTTTCTTACCCATACTGATAACTATTTTAAGAATCAGAAATCTGGAGTCACATCCAGACTAATAACAATATTATTAAAAATTATTTTAACCCTTTCAGTAACAACATCCAGAAAACAGGACGACGATATCTTTTAGGTATAGTGACAACATCCAGATTTGCCCATAACAGACAGGTGGAGTGTCAAATTATTTACACTCAATCTGTTAGTTGCAGGGCTAAAATAAATAGTTCTGTTTCTTGTCACATGGTCAGCCAATTAAATGACTGAATCATTTAAGAACAGAAGAGGTAGAGGTGTAAAAGACACTAATCAGAGTTATCTTCTTTGAAAGTAATGAATTTCATTATACAGCCAGACCCTGTGGTGAATGAAGTGAAAGTGTCATTTGCAGAGTGGAAAATATGTGCTTTTCAGAGGGCCCGGCATGCTGATAAGTGAACTTTTCCATTCAGTGAGGAAGGCAATGGTAAACCACCTCACTCCTCGTTTTACTTAGTAAAACCTCTACAGGTTCAAACCAGCCTTTCGGCTGATGACCTAAACAACAACAACAACATCCAGATTACCGGACGTCGGTAAGTTATTAATAAAGTGCCAACATCCGGATAACCGAACATTTACAAAAAACATTTTTAACAAAAATTAATGAAATTTTGAAACCCCTCCGTGGCGTAGTGACTAGCGTGCTAGCCTGCAAAGCGAAAAGTCCTCGGTTCGATTCCCATTTTGGGTCTGGAAATTTTAACCCGTTAAAACAACCATTAAGATATCAAAACTCATTGGAATTGCTAATGACCAAGCTGTCGATGCGACTTTAAATAAACTAAAAAAAATTTTGAATATTTTTTTGTTGTTTTTTCTTTTTTTATGAACAAAATAAAAATTAATTTTTAACAGGAAATTTTATTTTTCTGTAACATTGAATTTTTGGTCGGCAATGGCAGGATTGCGCCTACAAGTTTTCAAAATAAGGGCTGGCACTTTTTGTACACCCTTATTCCAATTCTGCTTTAGATCAAACTTTTAAATATTGTTTCGGCACTGAAAGGGTTAACACAGCAAGAAATTTTTGAATTTCTACTACCACAAAAACAATTATTTATATATCTCCAAAAACTTTAAAAAAAAAAATCACAAAAAGTTCTTAATTTTCAAAAGCACTTAAATTTATTAATTTAACTAGAAACTACGCAAAATACCGACCAACAGAAAATTATTTTTTTGAAAGCAAACAAATCTTACACATTACAATATCAGTAAACAATGAAATATTATTATAATTCTTTTAACAAACCTAATCTTTGGCTTTTTACAGAGTCCTGTATCAACAATGTATGGGAAGATAGAAGTAAAATTAATTCCTTCATACTTTTTAGGATCTTCTCTAAGTTCTTCTGCCAAGGCTTCCATGAATCCTACAAAAGAAACACATTATAATAAGTATTTAATATTTACTGGATAATTTAATTTAAACAGACACTACTGTAATATAAACATTTGCAATGGATGAATGAGGAAGGTGACCAAGCAGGATGGAACTGAATCCTAGGAGTGAGAAGGAAAGAGGACACCCAATAAAGCACTTTGTAAGTGAAGTAATGGAAGTGATAACCAACCGAGGTCTGCAGGAGGGATTGATTGGATGGATAGAGAGGCTTGATGTTTGGGAAGCAAAAAATACCAATAAAAGCTGTAAAAAGTCATAAAAACAAACTTTTATTCTTATTCTCTGAAAATTTGTAAAATTTTCAATTCTAAAAATTGAAAACCTTAGTGGATGCATGTAACAATTTTTTCCCAAAAACATAGTTTTTGTGAGTGATGAAGGTGTTAAAGTGCATAATTTTGTTACGTAGATGATATAAAATGCTTTATCTACAATTTCAGGAAATGTGAGTGGATAAAGGAGATCGTTTAATTTTACGTTTTGTCATGTACAAAGGTGTTAAGATGATTTCCACCAGAATGCACTACAATCTCATAGACACAATCTTTTTAGAATAATAAATCAATTTAACTGCGGGGTTGAACGTTTATTTTCACCAGTAAAACGTATTCTTAAGTATTTCATTAAACAAATTATTTTAAGAAAATTTTATCTTGTATTAAATAAATATCGTTCATCCATTCTCAGAGGATACAGTGTACAGTAACATAAATTTTTAGCTGATTATGGTGACATATATAAGAAAAGTGATATTGAAACATAAAGTTTAAAGAACTTTAATTGTACGAGGTGTGTCTATAAAGTAAGTACTGTTTTTAAACAAAAAAGAAAACATGTGTACTTTTCTTAACAATGTTATTTTTGCATGAAAGCCTGTATATTAATCTACTTTTCTACATAAGTTCCACTAATATTAAGACACTTATCGTATTGTACAACGAGGTTTTGAATTCCATTCTCATACAAGTCTACTGCCTGCTTTGAAAATCCAGCTTGAACACAACTTTCAATAGTTTAAATGTTTTGTCCCAATTTCGTACAGAACACTTTTTGACACTTGAGGAAACTCATCAGATAATGATGAAATCGTAAAGCACCTCTGCTTTTTCACTTTTTTGTCAACTTTCTGCACCAAATCTTCAGTAATAATGAAGGTCCCCTACTTTGTTCCTCATCATGACCATTTGTGTGACCATCTTTAAAAGCTCTAACCCATTTCCATACCATTCTGTCGCTCACCATGTTTTTTCCCATAAACTTTGCTGATCTCATGATGAATTTTAGCCGCTTTTATGCCTTTAGCACCAAGATAACAAATTGCTGTGTGCATTTCACAGACAGTGGGATTTTCAATTAGTGTAGGCATTTTAAATCTTACAAACAAACGTAAACACAGTTAAAATGTTATCATAATAGCGTGTGTGGCTTCCTAACAGATGTGGGAAGAATGTACACAGCGTGTATGCGCCAAATGCTGACTGCAGCAGCCAAATTTCAAACGGTATTTAGATCAAAAACATGTCTAGTATAAAATAAACTTTCATGAAGGGATACATTTGATATAGGTATCAAAATGAAAAAATTAAGACAATACACAAAAATATGTGGGAGCTTTAACACACTTAGATTCTTGTATTTTTCTCAAAACTACATTTATATTTTTCTTACTTAATAGAACTTTCATCCTATAAGCTCTTCAATTTTATTTTTAATGTAGATATAGTGGTTTTTATCAGTTCCGTGAATTGTGTACCAATACTGGTACATTTTTGATAATGTAATAAAATGTATACACATGCAGGGTTTTTCTAATAATGTTCATGCATACTTAAAGAGATTAATTAACAAATTATGGATAGTAGGTGAGAACTATTTTGGTTACACTACTTAAAAGTATTACAAAATATTTGTCAGATCGATGCTGGTCACCTATACTGATTGAAAGTACCAAGGGTTAACACCTGAAGTGGGTAGCTACATCTCTTGTAAAAAACAACAATAGATTCACAAACACATGAACTTATTATTTATAATTAAAAGACGGATAAAAGAAAATATTACAAACCTCTGACAGCAAATTTGGATGCACAATATGGTACAAGATTTGTTAAACCAACAACTCCAGCCATTGATGAAAGAGCCACAATATGACCATAATTTCTTTCCATCATTGTAGGTAAGAATGCTTCCAACATCTAACAAAAACATTAAAAATAAATTACAGTCAGAACAAAACATTAAGAGATTTGTTAGGCTTCTGCTTATTGTACTGATATGTAATAACGAGATGAACCTGGGACTCAGTGTGGGCAATGCGCTGCTGCTAGCGTTGTACTTACATTTCTGAAAACATGCAACTGTGTAGTATATAGGCCTACTTACCTTATTCTAGAGGTGCAAACTCGTAACATTTAAAATAACATTCTATCCGCACTCTGAATTGTTTTACTCTGCTTTCAAACGGTTGACATGATAAACTTATAATACACAGATTGATAACTAATTTATAACAATACTACAGAATAATGAATAAAATGTGAAGAATTAAAATGAAAAGAAACGGAATGAGTTTTAACAAATTAAAATACTTTTATTTGTATAAATGTAGCCTAAAACGTAAAAACAGATTTACCAAATCAAAACAATATTTCCTGTACTACTCGTTGCCTAATAAAATAAGGACTGTGTTCAATTCCAATGAACTATGAGTGTCAGTATGTTTTTGGGATTGTAATAGAGAAACTAGGCATGCGCAGTAGATTGTTCCCTCTTACACTTCATCTCAAACAAAGTTCATTTCGTGACTAACCATCAGTATCATTACTTTGACTTGCCCATCTCACAGCATCAGTTATACAGATTTGTTGACTTCAAACCTCTTCTTAAGCCTAGGAACCCACTAGCAATTATGTCACGCAATAAAAAAATCACAATAAATGAAACATTCAGTTCATCATAATATGTGGCCACTTTAATTTAAAACTGCAAGTTTCATTTTCTGTGATCTATGTGCATACAAAACTACCACTGAGCACCTAGCCTAATACCCTTGCACAAAAAGTAATACATACTTGCATTGATAAAATACACACATTGAAACATTGATACATATTACATATTTTAATACATACAGAGCAGAATGTTGTTTACAATTTATCCCAAAACCAAAATAATTTATTTAATTTTTTTTTTTATTAGCAAGTTTGTTTTACAGCTGTCGCCGTCTCTCGCATCCTAATAAGCTCCACATTTGTCTGTCCAAGCAGTCACTGTCTGTCAGCCCTCTCGCCTGCATCGCCACCTCCATGCCATACTGCCAGGAGTGCTTCGGCCTTCCTCTTTTCCGGCTTGACTCAGGGACCCAGTCCAATAATATCTTTGGCCATCTCTCAGGAGGCATTCTCTTCACATGCCCATACCACTTCAAACTCTTTGCCTCTATCCAATCGGCAATATTCTCAGTCAGACCCATCTTCCTTCGAATATCATCATTTCTCAAATTTCTCAAAGAGAAATTTGTTTAATGATTTATTAAATAATATGAGAATGTGGACATGTGTGACACCGGAGGGGAGCAATTCATGTATGGCTAGTGGAGAATGGGGATATACACTGGTATACCAAAAAGTATCTATAGACTTGGTGCTTGTTATAGTTTACATATTTGCATAAAAACACAATTTAGAGATAGCTTCAAATTTTTTTTAGATTAATTTAGATCTAAAGCACACCACAAATCCATACGCCAAATTACAACAAAAACTCTTTCTAACCGGTTTGCTTAGTTTTTAAGTGACGTCAAGAATAGAAAGTTCTCAATTTGAAGAGGATATATGCTTTCTTGATTACACTTAGTTTACACATAGAATATCACAAATCCACTTTATATTAAAGCTGGCTGGGACCAAAAGCAAACAAACAGCAATAAAAAATGACTAGAAAAAACCCAGCTGTATTAATAATTCTATTCAATGCATGACAAAATAAAACAATGCTTTTATTATATTGTATTATTCTGTTTAAAAAGAACTACATTAAAGTCTAACATCTAATTTTAATGTGAAAATTTAAATTATTAAGACTGATTAAAAAATATAAATTTTACCCAGAAGTGAGCGAATACGTTGATATCAAACATCTTCCTAATTTCAGACTCTTCATGGGATAAGAACGGATGGCATGGCATGATTCCTGCATTATTAATAAGCATAGTAACATCGCCAACTTTCTCCTTAATATTTTTGGCCACATTTAAAACATCGTCTCTTTTTGATACATCACACCTGAAAAAAAGGTAACAAATAAATTACTTATCTTTATTCCACTTAACTTTGGAACTGATGTAAACAAATCATCTAACGGTACAGTTAAAAGAATGAGACTAATGTGATCGATGGTCAATATCAGACAACTGCAGAATATTCGGGTTTGCCAGAGCAAAATTTAAAAAAGCAACATACCGAACATACATACGACATACCGAAGCAATTAAAGAAAGAAACCACAAACTCCAAAATAAAAATTCAACTACGAAAATTAAAACACGTAAGATTATTATATATAGTCTTGTTAGCTGAAAAAAATGTACTTAATGTAATCATTCTTGGTAGGTACTACTTTCTAAATATAAACTACTTTGAGAAAATGTAAGAACTTACTGAAACTGATGTGCTACATGACCACGATCGGTTATCTTTTTTACAGTCTCTGCATTACTTTGCTGATTTATATCAACACATACAACAGTTGCACCAAGTTTAGAAAACTGCAACGCTAATTCTTGTCCAATGCCATGTCCTGTTCCAGTAATCTGAAAATTACAAAACCAAAATGTAATAAATAATAAAATTTAATGTTTCTTTTAGAAATCGTGTTCTTTAATACAATAAACAGCTAACTGACTATAAAAATTGATTTACAGATTAGAAAAAATTTCTTAAACCATTATGTTTGGAGTGTAGCATTACATGGGAACGAAACATGGGTGATAGAGGGGGGCATAGAAAGGCAGAGGATAAGATAGAAGTTTTTGAAATGTGGTGTTATAGAAAAATGTTAAAGATTAGGTGGGTGGACAAAATAAGTAATTCAGAGGTTCTTAGATTAGTGGATGAAAAACGAAGTATGTAGAAACATCTTACTAAGAAAAGGGGAAGGCTAGTGGGGCATATCTTAAGATATCCAGGTATTGGTGTATCAATAATGGAGGGTAATATTTAGGGAGTAAATAATTGTAGGGGGAGGGGCAAAGATTAGAATATTTAAAGCAAATTACAAAAGATGTAGCGTCTTGCAGGTTGGTAGATATGTAACGATTTGCACAAGAACTTGACACAGCTTGGAGAACTGCATCAAACCAGTAGACTGATGAAAAAAATATATATAAAATAAAAAAAACTATTGTATTTTAAGCTTTCTAAAACCTGGAAACAACACCAAAATACTGCGATTGTTTGCCTGTCTGCACACACAAAACACCATGAAACAATGAAAGTCGCTAAGCAATGTTGATAATATCGGTAATCTGAGCAACAGGGCAACTGTACACATAAGGATTTTAGGTGGTCAACTAATGCATCCCAAGAACAGAATATCTATGTAAAATGTGTTGCATGTTTTTTGTACATTTTTTTCTTTGTTTATTTAACATCGCATCAACTGAGTGGTCATTAACGATGACGTTGGGTTGTAACAGTGAAGGATGAAATTATTTTTTGTAACGTATGAAAATATGCCGTGCCTGAGTGAGATTCGAACCCAAGATCGCATGATGAGAGGTGAGCATGTTTGTAGTAGTTAATTTTTGTTTATAGTTAATTTATTAACTTTTTTGTCAAAGGTATTCTATAGTAAAGCATAAAAGTGACTAATAATTATTTTAAATATTATCAGTACTATAGCTATTTAACTAATAATGCTTATAAATTATTTTGATACGAATAGAATAACTTAGGCCTAACAGAAACTGGAAATGCATTTTAATTATCAACGAATTTATAATTATTTAAATGTTTTTAATATCAGACAAATCATAGCCTACATACATTAGTAACCCATGAGAAGAACAATAATAAATGTTTATGAAGTCTTGAAAAGATACAATTATTGGTATTTTAATTTTTTATTGTGTAGTGCTAACAATTATTACCTAATTTTACCTTTTACCAGCAAAAAGTATGAAAATTTATTAATGGTAGTTTTTATCTGTTTGTATATTGTTAGATGGTAATTTATACAAATTTCTTTTTGTTTGTAGTTATTTTTCCTGTATTCATTTGTATGAATTAAGTAGTAATTTTATGGCTATATACAACTCTTCATATGGAGCGAAGCCTCCAACACAAATAAAAATAAATTAAAAAAACCAATATTAAATGTTAATTATTATATAAAATACCACAACATAACTGTTAAACTGACTTTTGACTGTTACGTCATTTCAGCAATACTCCATGAGAGTAAAATCATACAAAACATACACTTTCCTAGAGCAACCATGAATTTAAAATTGAATGCTCCCATATCAACAGGCAATAAATCCAATTCAATGTGAAAGCGACCTGCACTGCATGTCGCAGGGACTGCATATATCACGTGAGTTGAGTGGCCCCATGATAAATCGCTTAAATGCCTCACATACATATCACGTGGAGTGTGCAGATGGCCTAAATTGATGTCTGGGTTTATTAATCTACGAATTAGTCTTAAAGCAGTAATTTTAAAGTCAATTTTAGTTTTACATTGTACATCCAATACTAAGGCGCATGAGTTATTTAATAATATATTAAATGAGACTGTAAGTTAACTTCTTATTAAACTAGGCAGTTAAATATCATTAATGAGTTTCAGTTTCAAAATAATCTGTATGACTTAATCACATTTTTGACCGCCTTAAGTTAAATTGATTTATACTGAAAACCAATAGTGCAGCACAGTAATGGAAAAACTTGAATATTCCAACCCTATACTATATAGTACAAGGGGTGTTCAATAATTAATGAATTAAATTAATGTACTGAAATGTTGAATCTTTTCCTTAGTTCAGGCAGTGGTGGAAGGACAAGCATTGTCATGGAGAAGAACTATTCCAAATGATAGTTTTTCATATTGTCGAATTTGGATTACACGTCTCAGTTTGGTGAGCATTTCCCTAAACATGTTACCTGTCATTATTGCCCCACGTTCTACAAAATTAACAAAAAGAATGCCCTTTTCACCCCAGAAAAGAAGAGCAGCTATCATTTTTTGACTCCGGTTAGAAGATTGCTTGAATCTTTTTGGTTTTGGTAAAGTCGAATATCAACTAATATAATAATTTCACTAACCTTCTTTTTAAACTGCGTCACCTTTATTGTAATTTCTACTTACACGTGTTTCGGTGGATCCACCATCATCAGAGTTTGGTAAAATAGATGAACATTTCAATGTAATATAGAGAATAAAAATAAAATTGAGAAATATGAGATGTTCCATATTTATAAATATTTGAAAGAGCAAAAGCAGGACATTTTGAATGAACAAATAAAATTTAGGAATGATGAAGTGATATTGACTGCTGCTGCTATCTACAGTAAATATGAGAAGGGATAAATTAAAATAAATTAATTTTAAATCAGTTTTATACAAGTGACTGAAGATGTACCATCTTCTGTAAATTTTAAATAAATGTGAAAAAATTTTTTAGTTTCAATTTTTCATTTACTCTGATGATGGTGGATCCACTGAAACACGTGTAAGTAGAAATTACAATAAAGGTGACGCAGTTTAAAAAGAAGGTTAGTGAAATTATTATATTAATTCATTATATGAAATAGAAATAATTTCAAACTGCAGGATGCATTATAAAGATTTATTTTCGAATATCAACATTGCATTCATTCCTTTACTCATTAACGTACATCTATAAACTTTTATAATGTGGGCAGCTGATAAAACTTTTGCACACAGAAATTTAATAACAGCATGTACATTTGCAACTTTGGGAGCAACATTTTTGCAGACACTGTTGACTGCATTCACTGGCAGGCAAACGGCTGCTGAATCGAAACAATAACCTTATATGGCTCTAGAAACAATCAATAGATGGTGCTGCATGAGAGAACTTTACACTGAACCGTCTGCATTTAAGCATAAGCAAATGGTACTTACTTTACGAATACACATCGTGTATTAAAGTTATTTTATTCAGCCTACAATAAAAATTATCTCAGAATACATTCATTTCCTGTATAAAATAGAATAATTTGAAGTTTATTTACTACGAATAGGAAAATATGTTCATCACTAGTTCTGCTATTTTTAAGACATAGTAACTCGCTTCAATAATTTAAATAAGAAATATAACAGATTTACTGTAAATATAATTATTAATAAACTTGATATAAAAAAATAAATAACACTTACCACAACAATTTCATTTTTGACACTCTTTTCAGAGGGTGATACAAATTTTAAGTAAAAAGATTCAAAAATACTGATCAATACTTTAATTTGTAAACACACAAAATCTAGCAGAAGAACAGCGACAGAGTAAAACTTCACCATTGTTACTGCGTTGTTCTGCCTGCAACAGAAAACATACAATTTATAACATTTTTAATAAGTTGTTTAAAATTCACAAAATATTCACACTTATTATCTAACAAGCTAAATAAATACTCCAAATACTGATGGGTTGATGTAAAAATGGATTTCAGTGAGATCTAGAGAGAAACAACAGATCTAGAGCGAGGAACAAGAAAACACTAAACTCTCGTTTTGTTTGAAACTACAATTAACTTTTCCTGATACTTTTTAGTTGATTTGAAGTGTGCAAATTCAAAAATTAATTTTCTTCCACAATTTGTAATACATTTGAATGTGAAAGCCACTATTTAATTTAACAAGGTTTAATTTAATGCTTTAATAGTCCATAAAACAGTAACTGATTAATGATTTTTAATAAAAAAAGTTATTAACCGAATAATAGCACTTATTTCTCAACATTAAGTTAGAATCTAGTGCCTTAATTATTAATTAATTGTTAGTTAATAATGCAGCATAATAGTGTGAAAATATGGGCTTTGACTATATAGTTCATGAAATGTTTAGAAGCTTTTGAGATGAGGGTATTAGGAGAATGCTTAGGATTTCAAGAACCAGTCATGTTACTAATGTTGATGTTTTGAGATGCATGGGTGTGAACCATGAGTTAAAGAGCAAATCAAAATAAGGATAACTGTAATCCTAGGTCACTTATACAGGGGTGATAAGTAGGAGCTTCTCGAACTTATTCTTGAGGGCCAAGTTGCGGTGAAGCACAGACGTGGACAAAGGGAATTCTTATGTAAGAAAAATAATGAAGACTTGGAAAACACAGTCTTTTAGGAAGTTCATGATAAGAGAGCGATTAACAGTAGTTGTAGGTAACCTTTATTGAAGGAGTTGGCAATCTAAGAAAAGAAATTGATACTGCATGTCAACGATCAGACACCAAGAAAATCAATAAAAATAGTAAAATTGTTCTTAATGCAAGAACTAATAAATGTAATAGGTACATGAAAAACTATGAAAAACATGAATTCTGTAAAGTAATTGATAAAGGAGTTGACCTTAAAACGAGCACATAAGGATATTAAATTCATCTCTCTAAATAATCTGAAGATTTACAGAATGTTAAACTGAAAGTTGTACTCTTTTCAATTATATAAATAATCCACAAACACTAGTTTAAAAATAAACTAACTAATGATAAATAGTACTTTATAACAAGCCAAATTATCAAACCGAAACAGTTTACTTGTTTTTAAAAAATATATTAAAAAAAACAATGTTTATAACAGAAATACTGAATGGTTAATAAATACATGAATTATCTTTACATTCACGTCACAGTTGATAATAAAAATTAATTACGAAAGAGGAAACATCATTGTGAAATAACAATAATTAAAATTTTAAATAAAAATATTATTCGTAATATATTTAGTAAACATGAAGAAAAAAATTAATCAAATACTACAAAAAACAGACCTGTAAAATTATTAGGAATTTTAATTAATAATTTTAGGTAATCAGTCCACATCATTCATTCAATATTCAGTTTCAATAAAGATTAAATTCCCAAATAAATTGAGAGTGTAATCCAAGGAGGAGATGGAAGGAGCAATAATTTTGTGATCTGGAAGGTGTTGCAGGTAGTGTGCTTAGTAACAGCATTAATGCGCAAAGAAGTTAACAAAAAATCTTTAAAATAAATGGTTGAGGAGAATTGAACAGACTTCCTTTCAAATCTTTAAGTGGTATAACATTTTTGATAAAGTATCCACATCAGTAATAACTTTTGCGCGCAACATAGTGGTAGCGCGCTGGCCTACCATGCGGAGGTCCTGGGTTCGATTCTCGCCCAGGGTCTGGAAATTATAACAAGTCACAACCCAACGTTCCATAACCAACTGTAGTCGCTAATAACCAAGCTGTTGATGAGACTTTAAATAAATAAATTTTAAAATAAATGTAAATTTTTGCAGAAAATCGCTAATTGCCATCAAACTAAGCAGATTGATCTAAACTAAGCAGATTGATTCTCTTAATTCATGTATATATTTTTGTTGTAGGAATATTGCATTTTAAGACTGCATTTTAAAATACACCCATTTTGTTTTAGTTTTTCTAATCCTTGATTACTATCTATTGACTTATAACTTGTAACTATGCACATGATATTACACATACTTCAAAATCATTAGTCGTTGTTATGGTATTACTTATATCATTCAATTTTTTTTTTAAAAACGCAATTTTTTATTTTTTTACCATTATATTATTTATTATATATTCATATCATTATTTTATGTAATTTTAAACATTTATTATTTTCCACGCATCGATATTTTATTTATAAACTAGCAAAATGAGTGTGTTACATATGGATTCAACCTTAGAGCCCATGGAAGAGGTGCGAGTACGATGTAAAATGAGAGAAGTAATCAATAAACTTAAAGGTAATACAGAACTTACAAACAAATAAATATATTTAACAAAAAAGAATCTATAATCTTTTAGTATAATAAATTTACAATACATACATAATCCTATAAACATCAATTTTCGACCCAACCTAACAACGAATGTAAATATTTTTTCATATCAACAATAAATACTGAATATCTACAGTAGAGAAATGGACAGATAGAAAGAAGGCAGAGAGTAGAACACAGATGCCAAAATTAAAGTTCAAGGGGAGTAAGCTAGGAAAGACAAGAAATGAAAGAATAAGAAATGATATAATTAAGGAATAACTGGGGATAAACAGCCTGATACAGTAAGTTAAACAGACAAAGCTATAATGGTTTGTCATATCAGTAGGATTTAGGAAGGTAAGACTGCCTAAAAAAATGCTGTCCTTGGATATAGAGGAAAAAAGACATGACGCCAAGAGAGAATGTAGGAGAGATGGTCCAGTTAATTTAATTTTCTGGCGAAACCCATATTTTTTACCTAGACTTTCGATTAAGTAGCATTACTGCATGGTTAGTTTTTGTTGTAACTGACTGGCAAAATAATAATAGGCACAACAAAACAAACATAACAGTTTGAATTCTGATTCTTGTCAATTTCTTGCTTTATCATATCGGTTTATTAATAGCCATGATACTGTTGCCAACTGCCATAAGATTAATCTGTATATCAGTTTCACAGTACATGAGTTATACAGTAGATACTCAGTTATCATAGATGCTAATCTGGCCAAACAAAAGATCTTATCAATTTTATTTTATCCTGTAAGGTATCAATGCTATTTAAATTTCCTACTTCATTAGTAATTTACAAATCGGTATCAAACAAAATGGTGCATTTAGTAACTGGCCAAATCTATCTTTCATTTGTGATGTAGTTGTGTAGAGGAGACCAAAACGAGCACATGTAACCAATCTTTTTACCTTAAGCCTGAGCTATGCCAGATTATAGAACATACCAAACTGTGGACAGCTGGGAACTAAGAGCGTTTACTGTACCGGCAAACTAATATGAAAAACACAACTCTATTATTATAGTCCATTCCTAGTAAAGCACAAAAGTAGTTCCTACAACTCCTTACTAAAATTTATAATACATGCAGAAAATAATTTCGAAATTCGTGAATTTTCTCTTATTTGCAAATTTTCGCTTAACATATAACAGCGGGGCGTCAATTATTCAAACTAATTTGGACCAGAGCGGTTCTGATAATCAAATACACTAAATTCTGTAATTTGATATTCTGTACCGAAACAATGTAGTAAATAACTTAAACAGTATGTAATATAACCTAAATTTTTAATAGGTTAAGAAAGGCTAACATAAACTTTAATTAGAAAACAACACTAATGTTATCGCATTTATTGTAAATGTAGAGTCCTAAAGATTATAATAACCAATGAAAAATACAGAATTTCAAAACTTAATAAATTAATGAAATAAACTACAGTAAAAATCCCTTATGAAATATTTTTTAATGCACTTGTACATCATATACAGTAATTTATAAAAATCTTGAATTTTTTTCTTTGAATTAGACTGAAATTCTTTCTACAGCAGAAACATCTCATTTTCTTTTTTAGTAACAATGCTTCAGCAGTACTTAATTTAGGCTGTTGTTCGCATCATAGCATTGCAGTTTCTAGGGCAGAAAAGGCCTCTGCATGAATAAATATGTATTTTATTTTCACTGATGGTAGTTCGGATAATAATGTTCGTGTGTTGTTCCTATGGATTACTTTTTAGTGAGTTCTTAACAAAATCACCAGTAAAAATCAGAATATTTGGTTTTCTAATGACAAAATTTAACAGACATGCTGAACGAATTATACGTAAGTACATAAACATAAATCATAGCATCTTCAAAAAAAGACAGGATTACAACAGACCATCGAACCAAATTGAAATAAATAACCGATTTAAAATATTCTATACTTAATTGTAGGTTTGTTTCATCAAGTTAATCTGTAAATACTACATAAGAAAAATATTAATGATTCAATGTCATCAATGACTCCCCAGAATAAAAAAACCTAAAGTATTAAACAATTCATAATACCCATTTAACAGTCTTGTCACACCCTATCTAACTGGTTAATTTGGAGCCTACTGAGAAGGAATTGTTGAAGCAAATAATCACTAAGCAGTCATAGATTTTGAAGCAATGCCCAAATAATTTCATATTATTGAACATTATTCTATACTAATTTATATAATATTAATTTTTATTTTATAGCCTACTATTTTATACTACAACTACTGATTTCTTATTTCATAACTAATATGATGAGACCCAATTTGGAAGGTAGATATTCATACAATGAAAAAAGCTAAACTTGATAATATACTTTATATATTCTTGCTATTTTGTTATATAATTCTGAATTTTTTACATGTATTAGGTAAAACACACTTTTCTAAACAAGAATTGGATGCACTCTTGATTATTTATTACAAGCTAACGAAACATCGTCCAATGGACAGGCGTCGTTTTAGAGAAGTTATGCATCAGATGTTTAACATACAATCTGAAATTTTAATGGATCGTATTTTCTCAGCTTTTGATATAACAAATTCATTAAGAGTGACAGCAGAATCGTGGGCATTAGGAATGTCGATATATCTTCGAGGAACACTCTCTGAAAAGATTAAATTCTGTTTTCAAGTAAGAAAAACAAAACAAAGTTTCATTGTAAAAATATAAATGTATAATTTGTCATATCCATAATCCAATGGTTTGGTCTCGGGCTCGAATCCCATTCAAGCATGGCATATTTTCATACATTACAATAAATCATTTCATCCTTCACCATCTGCATTAGCAGTAATTGCAGAACAGTCTGACATTAAACCAAAAAAAAAAAAAAAAAAAAAAAAAAAATATGGTTTGCATAAACTGTAAACATGTCTATAAAGTCTGAAAACAGCTAATAGATTCTGAGCATTGCATTATAAAATTTTGTAATAATATCTTACAATTAACTAAATAACTAGAAAAGTTTTGGAAAACAATTTGTAGAATCATTTTCAGCATAAGAATGTAATGTCAATAGACATGTCACTATGACGCTCGCTGTGGCAAACATTAATTTAAAGCCAAAGTAGGAGATTGCCATTTTATCCTGATCTTAAAAGTGGACAATATCTAGTGAAAAGCAGATAAAATTTAGAAAACAGAATAAGATATTGTTACAAAATTTTTGCTTTTGGTTATTTTCACCAAATTTCACATCAAAATTATATGTCCACAATGTCACAAGACATAAGAAAGTTGACAGAATTTGAAAGAGAATCAAATATGAAACAGGAATAAATTATTTGGAACCTTAACTGGGAATTTGATCTGACTAACATTTAGCAGTTTGACACACAAAAGTAGGCCATGTTACATTAAATAATTAGTTAATAAAGAATCACAAACAGTTTTAATGCATGTAAGATGGCTTATGTCGCCAGAAAACCTGAAATTCAATGCCTCTTAACCACAATTTTTGGTTCAATATATAAGCCAAATCTACTTCTAAATGTTTTTCTAAATGTAAAAAAATAATATAAATTATTTACAAAGTCTTAATAAAGAAACTAATTGATTAATAACTTCAGGTGTATGATATGATAGGGGATGGACTAATAAAAAAAGAATTAATGTTCCTCTCGATGAAAAACTGCCTGATTTCAAGACCGCAAGAGGATGATTCTGAAGAAACTGTTAGAGTAAGTATTAGTTTAATCTCCTACTGTTTAAAATTTTAAGAACAAATGTATTTCTCACAAGAATATTGAAACTCCTGATGTAAAGTACGACCATGATAATCTGGCACCTGGCAAAAATTGTAATTTTGCATATATTCATGAGATTAAGTGTTTAGTACAGTAAGTAGTGGCGGTAAAGTTGGAAGCATTCAGGAGAAATCTGAACGATTTCGGCTCCTGCTCTCATCTGCGCCAATACACTACATGTGTTTGACTGTGTTGGCAGTTCAGTTTTCAGCCACCACTGCTTTGTGTCAACCACATATCGATTTGTTTGCCTAGGCAGTCGAGAAGAGCTGGATAACAAGACAATTACAAAATTGTGTCAGTAAACACAAGAAACCAAGAGTTAACATAGGATGAAGGGACATCAACAACCCACATCAAATAGGCAGAGGCTTTGGAAGTATTAAATACATTAATAAAATTTGCAGACTAATAAGCTTTACGATATTGTAGAAGTAAAGAATCTTCACATTCTCCAGAACAATTTTTGCAAAAAAAGGAGGGCTTAGTCAAACATAGAAGTTGACATTTACAATATTCTAAAGAGCTCAGTACAAAATATACAATCTTTTGGCAGTTCAGTTGTCAGGCACCATTATTGATTTGAGTCAACCACATAGTAATTAGTTTGCTCAGGCGGTTGAAAAGAGCTGGATGACAAAATCATAGTAAAAAAGTGTGAAAAGTGTAGCCACAAGAAACCGAGAGAAACATAAGACGAAGGGACATCAACAACCCACATCAAATGGGCAGAGGCTGTGTAAATGTTAAATACATTTATTATATACATTTGCAGACTAACAAGCTTTACGACAGTAGAAGTAAATAATCTTCACATTCCACTGAACAATTTTTGTCAAAAGAGAGCTAAGTTAAACAAACAAGTTGACATTTACTCGTTCAATGTTCCAAAGAGCTGCAAGACAGAAGCTGCTCCATCATTGGCATTTTCCACTTTCACACCATTATCTTTTTTATGTTCATTTATTTTGCACATTAATGCAAATGAACATAATGAAGGGGTGATAAAATTGAGTCATGTAAACTGCCAGACCTGCCCTGGAATTGAACCAGGGACTTCTGGTGTAGAAGCAGCTAACACTGGATAAATACACCATGAACCGACCAAGAGGAAAGATGGAAAATTAAATATAAATTGAAAAATAATGTTATTTGAACGTTCCTAGTGAATCTAGTAGAGATTCAGACCAATCCATAAACTATAAAAAAAATTCAATACCAAATTTTTATAGAGTTATACAATTTATTAAACATTATTTTAATGCAAAAAGATTCAAAACATTTTGTTTTA
The DNA here is from genome assembly GCA_035578175.1 of Catonia carolina. Lineage (NCBI taxonomy): Eukaryota > Metazoa > Arthropoda > Insecta > Hemiptera > Achilidae > Catonia > Catonia carolina. Next base: position 304,106,143 of record JAQMRL010000001.1, on the reverse strand, counting down.
AATTATAAGGCATTTACATACAATACCATAACTTATAATAGAAAATTTGGTAGAAAAATAACCATTGAATTAAATATCTCCCTTTTTCTCAACAATACAATAGATTTAGGAAGAGTGAGAATAAATATGTAGTTAAACTTATTAAAAAAATGTAAGTGAGTTGCATAATAATGAACTGAAAAAGATGTGACTGAAATAGTTAAAATGTCTGCTAGTACATTTTATTCATTACTACTCCATATAACGAGTAACGTGAGAGATTTGTTATTTTTAACTGCTTGCTAAGTGCTTAATATCATTTTGATGATGAGAAAACATTTCAATAGAATTGTTAGTCACATCATAGGAACAATGATACAATTCATTCAGTCAATGTGAGATACCTCGCAACTTAGACATTAAAACAAATTTAATGCACCATCATTGCACGGAAAACTTACGTACAGTAAACTAGAGGTTTCAACAAAAATTTCAGTGTCTTATGGAAATTGTATTAAGTAATTATTGTTCTCCTGAACAATTTTTGTCAAAAGAGGGCATAGATAAACACACAAATTGAAATTTACTTATTCAATGTTCCAAACTAAGCAAATTTTTATAATTTTAAAAAATATGGGTAAAAATTTAAAACAAGAATCAAGGGGTAACAAGAGATTGTAGTTCAAAGTTTCTCTTTTATGACATACTCATACTGAACCAAGGGGATGTTTTGGTGCTGTTTGCAGAGTCTGAGGATGATTTACAGATGTCATCGTAAAATTTAGAGAAGACAAAGGGGTGATGGGTTTGAGGAGTAATCTCAGAAGTGACATAGTTTGTAAACAACAAAACCTCAGAACATTATACTCATTTATTCATTTGGGAATAATTATTTTGTTAACCAATCACAAGATGCAGATGTTGTTTACATCAACAGCCAAAAGGCTGGTTTGAACCTCTAAAGGTTTTACTCAATAAAAATGAGGAGTGAGGTGGTTTACAAATTGCCTTCCTCACTGAGTTGAAAGAGTATGCATATCAGCATGCCAAGCCCTCCGACAAGCACCCACTTTCCTGCAAATGACACCTTCACTTCATTCACCACGAGGTCTGGCTGTATAGTGAAATTCATTACTCTCAGAGGAGATAACTCTGACTAGTGTCCTTTACACCTCTACCTCTTCTATTCTTAAATAGTTGTCATAATTGGGTGACTATATGATGAGAAACAGAATTATTTTTTGTAGCCCTGGAACCAACAGATCGAATGCAATTAATTTAACACTCCACCTGCCCGTAATGGGCAGGAGATGCAAGTATTAAAGTGGAAAGTTTCAAATATTTATATACACTTTGAAAAAATGCTGGTCAATAAAATATGGTAGGAGACCGTTTTAAAAAATGGTATCACACCTTGGTTCTGCCAGTTTTAATGCTTGGTTCAGAATGTTGGACTGTACGAACTACTACTACCTAATAGTCGGTTGATTCAAGACCTTTGGCAAGGTATTTATTACTGGATCATAAAAGAAAATATATTAGGCATGAACTTTATATGGCAGAAGTAATATAAACCTTTTAGAGATAATTGGTCAGATGACCAAACACTCAAATTAATTAATTTCTGATTTTTCACAAATTAATACTAATGAATTATATATGTAAATTTAATATAGGAGCTTGTAGATTTATTGTTGAAGAAAATGGATCTAGATCGTGATGGCAACATTTCGTTCGCAGATTATGAAGCATCTGTTGTAAAGAACCCAGGTTTATTGGAGGTATTAGGACAATGTCTTCCAAGTAGACCAGTCATTTACAAATTTATGGCTACTTTTACAGCAAATCCTGTAATTGTCACCAAGTAAGAGAATAATTAAATTTTTTTATAAGTATCTTACGTAATATGAAGGACATTCAATGAATAATAAAACAAATATCGTTGTAGAGGAAAACTACTTATTCAAGACAATGAAACCATTATACAATACTATTAATTCTTTTCAACGTAATTTCCAGAAATGTTTAGACACCTAGCCAACCGCTCTGTAATCTTTCTGATTTTTGCAGCGTAGAATTTTTACGTTGCTGTTTGAACTACTGGTGTACTGCTTCATTGTTATCGTACTTCTTGCCACACAAAACATCTTTAAGCGAGCCAAACAAATAGTAATTGAACACAAAGTCTGGGGTGTAAAGAGAATGTAGCAATACCTCCCAACCCAAGAGATTTTTTCTTGTTCTTTAAGCAGTGAGGAGGCACAACTTGTCATGCAAGAGAATTACACCTTTTGAGAGAGCACCCTTACGTTTTCACTATTTTGCCAGTATTCACAGTACATTGTACTTCTTAATAGCCATAAAAATTGGGTCTTGATAAAAAAAAAAGATGAGTGTGCATAAAAAGGAGGGTTCTGAAAGGTAAAGATAAATATTTAAGAAAAAATTTTATCAAGATTTAGCCAGAACTCCTTGTAGGTTAGTGATGAAATAAGATAGGTTCGAATAGCGTTGCAACTAATTATAGCGTTTTCATATGTTCAAATAAAAACATTTTTTAATAAAAAAACTTACGTCTTATTTCCCCCCCCCCCCCGGAGAAAATTCTGACTACGCCTATGAATGATACCAAAAGAAAAGAAAAAATTAGTCACGCAGTGTATTTTTGTTAGAGAAAGATAAAAACAAAATTAATTACTTATAAATAACTTCAAACAATTTACTGTTGCAGACAAATGGAACAACAACAACGCCAATAATCTCATGTGAATCGCTCTACATAATGATTACTACCTGGGCTGTAGTTAGAGGATCAAGACACTTACCTTCTGTTTTAATAAGTGGTAAATTATAAAAAATGTTCATGTATTATAAATTGTAAACTGATAATATACAATCAGTATTTGAACAAAATAATATTTTCCTGTTTTGTCAATTTTTTATTCATTCCAAACCGAAGTTTAATCAAGAGGAATCGGACAAGAGAACATCCAGTCAATTTTTTTTTTCTTACAATCATGTTATTCATACTTTTCCGATTAATTTGGTATATTGCACGAATATGTATAGTAGAATTATTCTATATGTTGGATGATTCACTATTCTAAAAGTTTTGTATGGTTTTAAAAATTTTTAAATCTTTTAATGTGAACAGTGCGGAAATAAGTCTGTTAAAAACTGTTTTGTGCATAACACGTCGCATATTGAAGCAGTTTCTATGTGACAATATATTAAAATTATGAGACATGCTGTAAAATCTGCTTGTCAAGATGAATTCTTTTCAAAGCTGTAGATAATGCAGTTCAGGTGAATGAAGGATACAGAGATTTACGCGAGTAGCACTCTTGACGGAACATGGCTCAAAGACAACAATAACTCATTTAGCATCATAATTTGGACACGACTGCCAAAAACACTCCTTGTAGGGTAGCAAACTTATGCAACCCCCCCCCTCTAACGCTAACAAAAATCTTGTGCCTAGCATTCATTTATTTACTGTGGCCTATTATGTTATAGCAATCCCAAAATGCAGAAATCAAACAAAGAAGTTTCAAAGGTTTGTATATACACTTTGAGGAAACTGCAGGTCGATGAAAGTGGTGAAGACGATCTTTTTAATGTTTTATCATACCTTGGCTCTGACATTTTTAATGTCAGAGTGGCCCTGACTGACAGTAATGTCAAGAATAGAGGCTACTACGATGACATTGTCAGACTTCTACTAGGTTTCTTGTAGACTTCTCCTAGAACAGACTAGGAGGCCTTATCATTTATGATTGATAATTATTAAGAATTATGTTATAATATAACATTCAATATTATACATATTTAATATAATATAAAAATAAAGTATTAGCCTATTTTTATAAACAACTAGTGAGGTTTCTGGTCTTTTTAGGGGAGGAGGGTCTTCCTTCAAAACAGTGGCGGAGATAAAAATTTTGTTCTGGGGTTGTCGGTTTTGACTAATGTACCTACTAATAATACCTCTATTTCCTCAAAGTGCTTAAAAAATTAAAATGGTTCATTTTTTCAAAATTAAAACCCTACAAGGGAAATTTCAACTTATTTTCACGCAGTATTTTTCTTCTTGTATAGGGCCAATTTTAGACCACGTGGGTGACTTTAGATTTTGTGGAAGCTCTTTCTGCAGCTCATTCTTAGCATTTGCTCACAGTGGACTATTCTCCTTTCTTCTGTCCACCCGGTTCCATTTTTACTCTTTATGGAAGCCCTTTTAAGTCTGTAAATAGCTGCCTGAGTTTGGTTCGGTTCATTAAGTTTTCTCAGTTTTGTGCATTGTGCATAGTGCAACACTGTTTAGTGCATTAAAAATTTATTTTGTGAACCCGGTATTCATTTATTTTCTGTCAGACCTTACCGACCATTCTTGGCAGAAGCATTTGCGGTTTTGTTCGCTCCAAACTCTTTTCGGTGCAGGAGAACGAACCCCTTACACTCAGTACACAATGGTGAGTGTTTTATAAATATTTAATTATTATTTTTTATAAAAATTTAGGACCAAGCGCATCCGAAACCAAACGACCTTAAAACAAGGGGTGATTTCACAATGATCAGAATCAAAAACTAATATTAAAGAAGTTCGTTGAGCGATGCTAGTTTAAATTATTTTAGCTAGTTATTTAACTTAACTTTGTAGATTTCCTGCTATTGGTAAAATTTAATAATCTTTAAAATATTTTTTCTTTTTTTTACATTTCGGGAAGGGGTCTGGCACGCTGGACCCCCCACCTACACCTCTGGTTCAAAATAAAAGAATTAAAATTTTTAAGAAATCGTACGCAGGATGTTCGATCCCTCTTACCGAGTTTTGAAGATAAGCACCTACTAATAAGTTCGTCGCCTAATAATACGGTGTACATAGTTCAGAAAGTCAGATTAAGCGTTAATTTTATATTTATAAATAAACGAGTGGTGTTATACGGTTTATAAATTCTATTTCATTTTAATATGATTTTCGGTGCCAATAAAAAAATCGTAGCGCATGGATAAGTAACAGAAATTACACGAATGATCATTAAACACACAAAAACCGAGATGTAGTATGTATAATCCGCAGCGGACCAGAACTTTCTCTTTAGAAATGGAAAGTAAATACTGAAACAGATACATAAGGAATACAACCAGTGCAGCTACCTTGAACAAGTACGAGCGGCATTGACTCGCGACCACAAGCCGCATCGCGTGTAGGCCTAAATGACATTTATGAGTAACTTCCTCTTACAGTTCTCCAAGTACTCCTTCCTAATTGCAGATAATGTAGAAATATTTCTATTGCAAGGTGTACGAGTATAAAAATGCAAATAAATATTCCCTGAGTTGTTTACTTACTATACTAACATAACAAAGTATTAAAGAACTACGAGAAAAATATAAATTTTCATTATCAATTAATTAAATGAAAGATAATACTTAAAAACTTGAAACATTTTTAAACGTGGCAATTAAATTACGAATGCACGAGTTGAATACTGACAAACCGATTCACAAATTTTAAAGTTTGATGACCTTTATCTCCCACACAATATTGGCAACTTTCCAATTATTATTATTAAAAATACATTAATCCAAATACAGGAAGCCGGACTATCAAAAAAAAAGTCCAGATTTCGGGTCGTTACACATGCCGAAAAATTCGGAAAGAAAGAAAAATATTACTTATTTAATTCACACATAAATTTATAACACGATTTAATTCAGTTCAGTGAACAATATTAAATAACTATTCACTTCCTGTAATAACCACTCAAAACAAAACCAAAAGTAATGTTGTATTATCGTATAACAAACTGATTTTCTGTCACGTTTAGGTTACCAACTCAAGCGAAGTAATAAAAAGTATGTAATCAGTTAGCAGGATTGTTTTGTTTAGATGGGTGGACGATAGAAAGAGATGGTATAATACAGTAACAGCAGTGTACACACTCGGCAGTTATTGATATTGTAAAGTATGTACTTAACTAAAATCAGACGCAGTAGCTGTCAATAGTATCGTTTTACCTAACTGTACACGGAGTTGTGTCGCAAATCCTTAGTTTGGTTTATTTATAATAAATTTACTTTCATCTATACATTAAATAAAACTGGCACATTTTGTAAATGCACAAATATTTATGGGCTCTACTTTTAAGCTTCTTTTACAGATAACATTTCTGAGGACTTAAAATTGGCAAGTATTTAATCAACAGTAATATATTTAATCAACACTTTAGAAATTAAATATCCGTACAAGTATCCAGCCCGTCAAATATTTTGGTATGATTCTAATAAACATACAATACAATACAAACAGAATGAAGTACGTATTATAAAATTATGATAGTAATGGTTTTTATAATAATCCGTTTTATTTATTGTTTATGATTTATTACATTTGTGTGCACGCGCAAGAGCTGTGTGTGCTGCTTAAGAAGTAAGTCTGCATATGATCCCAAAGGGTTTAACGTGTGCATTGAGGATATAATAGTAATTACGCATATTTTAGCATTCGTTCAGTACTAAGTAGATACGTTGTATTTAGGAAGATTTATTTTGACTGATTTCTTTTTGTTTCACTGCAAGAAATGTACGTTTAGTTTTATTGATATTATTAAATTTTTAATTATGTTACACAATATTAGCAGTGAACAGCATGTAATATTTTTACGAGTACAGTATTTCAAGACAATCTTGAAATTTATTCAGTTCTCTACATTTTCTATTTTCAGCTGTTTCCATGTAGATTTTTCGAAATCGAGTTTTCACCGAATCTACACCGAATCTAGGGGGTTTTCAGACTCCCTGAACTCAAAAAACATGTTTTTACCGATTGCTCTGTGTGTGTCTGTGTATGTGTGTGTGTGTGTGTGAACAGATTATCTCAAGAACGAAATATCGTACGAACTTGAAACTTAAGTTAGACACAACTACCGGATCCGACACGAACATTTTCATCAAAATCGATCAACCGGAAGTAGTAGTTTATTCGTGTAATTTTTCACGTTTTTGCGATTTTCTCAAAAACTGGTCCTACGATTTCTTTAAATCGCCTGGTTTACTAAATTGTTTATGCTCTACAAGATAGGGTAGGCGCCTTGTTTGCTGAAATTCTTGGTAGACTGTTTTCACGTAAGAAAATTGTTTTTTTAAGATTTCGGCTTTAATATGCATTTTAGAGCAAAAATTTATATAATAAAAGATGTAGAGAATTTAAAATCCTACAACCTTTATTCCAAACTTTTTTTTATAACGCTTAGTTTAGCGGGTAATTAGCGATTTTCTGTTTTTTTCTCACGAAAACGTGTAAAAAATCATTTTTTTAAAGATTTCGGCCTTAGTATGCATTTTACGACAAAAGTGTACATAATCAAATTTATAGGAAATTAAAAGATCTACAACTTTTATTTAAAACATTTTTCTCTACAGAGCCTAGTTTAGCGTGAAAGAGTGATTTTCCGTATTTTTAAGCCAAACTGAGGTTAATTTTCATTTTGCGTCTTTCACTCATGATTAAAATTAGGTTATGTTTATTGAGGTTAGTTTTTTGTTTATTTCTAATGTATAGTTTATACACCAGATTTTTTTACTTCAAATCTCAGCTTAACTGCCTCGGCCAAACTTACTGAATGATAAGTAGTGATATTTTTGGGACAGTTGTAAATTTGTTTCTTTATATAAAGTTGTAATACTGTTAATTATTTTTGCAAAGTTATTATAAAAAGGAGATTTTAATATTACGTTTCCAATCAAACAATACAAAAAACTGAAAAATACAATCAAAGAAATTAGTCCACTTTTATTTGTAGTATAGGTTATAATTTTATAACAACATACTGTAGTTAATAAGAGAATTTGCAGTACTTCAATAATATTCAAATTAAGCATATTCACTAAAAGACGTAGTAGGCTATATTCGGAAAGGCCTGAAACACATGTTCATGTTATATAGATTCCTGTAGGCCTACTAATTACTGCATATACTTAACGACTTCCTTCCGTTCTATTAAATACAAATAATAGAGTAATTTAATATAACAATAGAATAAAATAATTACACTTATCATTCATCAAATAGAGACTTCTCTAACAAAAAGGTACACTCTTTTTACTTTATTTAGTTCACTTACAATCTGTTTTATTAACAATTATAACAATTATCATTTGAAATTGTAAATTATTTATTTGTATGTAGGCCTACACGTATGGTTTTCTAGTTTCTTTGGAGAAATCTATTTTTTATGCGTCCTGGAGACTCCAGGAGAAGTATAGGATATGTCAGTTATAACACCTAAAATATATAAGAATCACACAATTTATCACTACTATCAATAAAGAAATTCTTGTACGCAATAAAAAGTTTCACCAATCAAGTAATTTTTCAGAATTTTTTTTTAAGGAACGCAAATTATCTGGCTGTCGATGCTTGAGCATTCTCTATGGATTTACCTAGTATGTGTTGCGATTACATCTGCTGTATCTACTGATTTGTGTGTTTGAAATTGAATGTTAAATTAATTATAAAATTATTTCGCTAGGCCTGTGAGATATAGTAATAAGTTTTGACATGGTATAAACATTGTGTTATCGTACGAAGTATTTTGTTCCGAATCGAATGTACTGACTGGTATAGTACATTCGTACATTCATTTTTAGCGTAAATCTTATAATCGTTTCAGTAAACAAATGAATTTTTAATGAGTGTACGCCACATCAGCCATTTGTCAAGACGTAAGCTTAAGAATCTAACGTCATTATTGTGGAATCTGAGCGTTAGTGATAATAGTGACAGGTGAACAATCGTTTCGTCTAAGCGTAAAGGTGACTTGTGAAGACTCTTTAGTTTATACTTAAGTATTTTTACATACTTTTAGTTCGTTTATTTTGATTTTCCATTATTTAAGTCTACTCTCTACAAATATTTTCTTTTTTTTTCCTCCTCGTTGGCGTACGTTGCAATCTGTTCAATTCAGAACAATAAGCAACCCCATGACCCAATGAGATGAGGATAAAGAGTAAATGAGGTGTAGTCTTGTACAGACCCAGGCCGACCATTCCTGAGAGAGTATGGTTAATTGAACCCCAACCATCAAAGTACACCGGTAACCACTGTCTAGTATTCAAATCCGTATAAAAGTAACTACCTTTACTAGGATTTGAACCAGGAACCTTCGTCTCCGGAAATCAGCTGTTGAACAGCTGACTCGCGGCGACTACTTTACCTCTAGACCAACCCGGTGGCTCACTCTCAACAAATGGAATAAATTTTATTAATCTGATTAAATGGATTTGAATTTTATGCAAAGCTACAGTAACTATTGACATTATAGCTATATCATCAGCAGACATTGCCATGACTGTGTCATGTAAGAACATCGCATGTGCTAACAGCGTATTTACATAAGACCAAGGGATGATACCCTGGGGTACACCAGCTCTCACAAAATACAGATAAGTCATTACCTTGTTTACATTAAAATACATACACTGAAGTTACGATTTTATAACTCTTTACAACCGGTAGCACATGTTAATTTTGCTGTACACTATTGTAGAGGACAGTAAATATAAAAAAAAAAAATACTCACGAACAGTAGACAAGTTTTTTGTACAATATAATTCCGAACAGAATTCTCGTTTGTTTACAACTCTTAATCTTTTTACTTATTTCACAATGAACTGGACTAATCATGAACTTTCGGGAGCAAAATCATCTTGAGTAGCATACAACTAATTACTGTAAAAACAGCAATAGAAAGAGATGTGTAACCACGTCATAACAATTTATAAGTTTCATTTTAATAGCTCATTCCATAAAAGAAAGAGCCAGCAGTGTAAATGGTTTTACAAATAAAATATAAAACTTTAATAATAAAATTTCCGACATTAATACACCAGTATTGAATGCAATTACGTATTAGTTGTAAGTTACTGCTTGCACGGACGTGCAAAAAAAGATAATCATAAAAAATATCTTAAGAGGATTAAAAACTTTTTAGAGCTTCACATTTCATACTACCTGTAATTCCGACTTTAAAATCTGACAAACCTACTTAACTCATTTCACTTCACATCATTTGTTTTTATTTTGTATTAGTACAGTATTAGCAATGCTATCAGGTAGAAAAGTGACAAACAATCATGATAAACAATTTTATACAACATAAATAACTTGCTTTACACATCAGCTACTGTCCATGTACACGTCTTTTGCAATATTATTCAGTTTCTTTCTATTTTTCATACTGATTATTTTGCGAAGCTGTGATTTTATCAACACAATAAATTGAAATATCTTTCGAATCAATGATTGAAATAGATTAAAAATTGCATAACAAAAACACTGTGGTTAAAGTAGTACTGTTGCGGAGGAAACTAATCAACGAAACTGGACTTCTTGTAACTTACACGTAATAGCCTGAACAGGAACATCGATTTTCCGTACGTCAGTCATTCGAACCGTCAATTATCCGAACAACCATCAATAGAAAAAATACATATTTAATACCTAAATACGGACGTACAGTTTAATGAAAAATTTATACTACAGTTTAGTTTCCTTGTTCAACTTGGCAACAGTGGAGACTGTTTAAATTACTCTATAGTATGGATAAGTGCGTTAAAAAATATTTTATAAAGGATTTACCTATTTCGTTAATTTATTCAGTTTTGAAATTCTGTATTTTCCGTTTGTTTTGTAATCTTTAATACAACTCTACATTTGCAATTCATCCAATAAATTAGTGATTTTCTTAACTTAAGTTTATGTTGGTCTCCGGGCCAGCCCAGTCAGTCAGCTGGTAGTAAGTCGCTATTATTCGTTAAGTAACACCGGTTGTACGTAAGTAACACTTTGTATGGTGACCAGCTGACAGCCATCCGTGAACAAACTCTATTGGGGGTTCCTGTTCAAATTCATGCCTAATTCACGTCAAATAATGCAGCAAAGCAGCGATCAAATTGGGTAGTTGTCAATAATGTACAGTTCCCGATAACAAATAAAAGCTAAAAAAAAGTTTGTTAGCCTTTAATAAACAATTAAACATTTAGGTTATATTACCTAAATTGTTACGGTACAGGATCAAATTACAGTATTTAGCTTATCTGACTTTCCGAAGTAGTGATTATCAGAACCGCTACGGTCAATCAGTTATGATAACTGACGCTGCAACGTAGATAATTTAATGAGGCAACGATGATCGACCAGAGTTGCAATTTGACGTGAGTAATCAATTTGCAATTTGACCGTGGTTAGTCTAATGGGGATCTGATGAAGTGATAAATCTGACAAACCCACAATCGCAGGTAGCTCGTATTTCCGTAATTCTACTACATCAGAATTTTATATAAGGTTTATTCCAAGAGAATTTTAATACAGTAAACGCCCGCTTAACCGAACTATAGGGAGCGGACCCGATGTCGTATAACATGCAAAGACATATTTTTTGAGTTTAAAAAAAGCAGAAGTGGATATACAGTATTTTTACGATTATTTTATACTGTACGTACATGTACAGCAAAACGAAAGTACAACAATATTATTTTAATTACAGTAGGCCTACAATATTTACTGTTTATTTAAAATCTGAGGTTTCAATGAAAACTTTTGTGCGGCAATATTACGCCATCGTTTTATTATGCAAAAAAACTTATCCAAACTGGCTGGGGGAAAAAGTCTGTAATATTTAAAAAGTTTAATACTCATAACCTTCTCAAATATTTTGGAAAATTTTGACAGTAATGAAACTGGCCTATATTGCTCGACCACGTTTTATTATGCCAGTTTAATTAAAAACTTATTTATTTTTAAAGTTTTAAAACTATTTTATAAAAAAAGTGGCAACAGAGGTACTGAAAACTTATATCACAGAACTAGAGGTTCAAGCCAACAACGATTTGTTAGACCGAAAGTTAATAAATCCTTTTTTGCTAAAACTTTTGTTTATTTAGGTCCGAAGTGTTTTAATCTGTTGCCTATTGAAATTAAAAATAGCTTAAACATGTTAATATTTTCAAGAAAGGTTAAAGATTGGCTCAATGACATAACTAATATCGATTCACTTGTAACAATTGTTGGTTAGCGTTGGTGTTTTACCGTTGGTGACTTGCAGTGCTTGCTATTCAGTCCTTGTAGGAATTTACTGATCTTGGTAAATAATATAACAATAATAACTGATTTTAGTGTTAGTCATGTACAGGAGAATATCTGCTCTGAAGACTGACGGCTTGGTTAATATTGTTTAAAAAAATATAGTTAACATGCACTGTAGCTACCGCTACAATTTGAATTTTCATTTGTAGTGGATAACGACATTTGATTTGTAATTCATTTGTAAACTTGTTTTTATGTATTTTTTTATATATATAACCACTGTTTACTTGAGTTTGTGGTTATTTATTCCTAGTAGAGAAGATATAATTTTGTATTTGTATAAAGTGGAATAAATAAATAAATATTATTATTATTATTATTATTATTATTATTATTATTATTATTATTATTATTATTATTAGAAGTATGTCTGATGGTGAAGATTCCTCACACTGTTTAACAAAATGTTAAGTAACCTTAAACGAAATTCCAAAAACGAATTTCACGAACATTGAAAATTATTCGTAATTTATTTCATTGGACATACGTTTGTACCTTAAAAAAAATATGTTCTATGTTTCCTTAATAACAACAATTCTACTATTTAAAAATAACAATTCTACGTATTTACATTTAGTAGTTTGCATTAATACAGTATTGAAATACATTACAGTAATAAGCAGATTTTTAAAAAAAATCGGATCCGTTTCGGTTAACCCGGATTACGGTTGACGGGGTTTTACTGTGTAATATCTATTATTACGTACTGGCGGAATAGATAATGAACTCAACTATCGGTCCCGAGTTCGTTTACCGACCAAGTGTGACAATTATTTTTTAAACAGTTTTTACAGCTATTATAACTGAAATTTCCAGCAATTAAAACTACTTAATAATTTCAGCAATAAAAAAGTATATGACTAAATAAAAAAAACAACAATTGCTAATAATCATAGTAAAACTAATACGAGATTTGCATATAGTGCATAGAATTTACAAAGAACATTTTATAACGTAATAAAATACAAAGAAAAATTTGCTACAATGAACTTAAAAACTTAATTACTCCTACTTAAGGAAAAGTAATAATAATAAGACAAAATCTACATAAAAACAAAACAAAACTGTAAGAAAAAAAATTATGGGAATATTAACGATCAATTATGACTAAGAAATATTTTAGCAAAACAAAAAATGTAAGAAAATAACAATAGTTTGAATCATGGTCAAGGTTTTTTTTTTAAATAAATATATATTTCATAAAACCTTATATAAATACATAAATAATTAAAAGGAGGTTATAAGTTTACAAAAGGTTAACTTGTAATCACGGAAATATAACTTGAAATCATGTTTTAATCCTAAATCTGCAAAAGAATTGCAACTATCCTTATTACATTATATGAAGTAGTTTAGAAATAAGTCATTTAATTTATAGATCGTCAAGTAATTTCATTAAGATTATACACGCTGGTTCATGCGCACTATAAGCTAAACATATCCCGGTATACTTGTGCATCTTGAATGACAATCAAGATTAAGATAAAAAGTGCAAAGAAACTGGATTTATAATAGTCATGTAGGCCTATTCTATAAAACTGCTCGTTATTATATACTTGGTGTTTCAGGTAATCACTAATAAGTACTGTAATTAATCTAAAGAAGAGTTATCTTTAAAACAAAGAAAAAAATTCGTGAGACTTTCACACGACTTTTTCTTATCATTTTAAATAATGAAAAATATAACCTATGAATAAATTATTAAATTTAATTAATTCCTGGTATGTGTACGTTACAATCTGTTCAATTCAGAACAATAAGCAACCACATGATCCAACGAGATGAGGATGATATGAATGACGTGTAAATGAGGTGTAGTCTTGTACAGACTCAGGCCGACCATTCCTGAGAGAGTATGGTTAATTGAACCTCAACCATCAAAGTACACCGAGAACCACTGTCTAGCATTCAAATCCGTATAAAAGTAACTATCTTTACTAGGATTTGAACCAGGAATCTTCGTCTCCGAAAATCAGCTGAACAGCTGATTTTTGCGACGACTTTACCTCTAGACCAACCCGGTGGGTCATTCGTAAATAATGTAAATAGAAAAACAGCTTAATTTTAATCATGAGTGAATGACGCTTAATGAAAATCAACCTCTGTAGAACTTAAAAATATGGAAAACAACTAATTGAGGCAAAATCAAAGTTGTAGATTTTTTTATTTACTGTAATTTTGATTATATTTTGTACACTTTTTTCGTAAATGACCGTTATCTTAAAAATCCCATTTTCACCAAATTGTATAAGCAAAATACAGAAGCTAAATTAAGCGTTGTAGAAAATATTCCTTAAAAGTTCGTTGGTTTGTTCAGTTCGGTTCCGTTGATCGTTGACTGCTACCGATATACACAACTTAAATTGACATAAATATGGCAGAAACCAATAGTAATTTCTGTATGTACTATCAAGAAAGAAACACTTGTACCATATAAAAAGTTTCACCGATCAAGTAATTTTTCAGATTTTTTTCAAAGGAATGTAAATTATCACATTTTAAAAATTAGGATAATTTATTCATGAATTTTCTCCCTGCATAAGTAGGTTTTTATTCAAACAATTTTTTGGAGTGATTAGCCACATAATAATCATTTCTGTTTCTCGTGTTATGATTGTGAACATTGAAATTCTGCATAAAATTATTTTGCCTAACATACATAATCACCTCAAAAATAAAAATGTAAAGAACTGTAAGCAATTTAAGCTCCTTAAATAGTGGCCTGCATGAGGTTAGCTGGTTAGCTCCCACCATACACCTAATACCTTTCTTTTGAATGTTAAAAACACTATTCATATTACCCATGCTAGAATTACTCCGTACTAAGATACCATAACGGATATGAGACAGAATGAGGCCATGATAAGCTGCCATTAGTAATTTTTTATCATTTAATCTGGCAATTTATTTTAGTGCCAATACCCCACCTCCATATGGAGATAAACGCGTTCGCTTTAACTGAAATCAATTTGTTTTCAACATACTTAAACGAAAATAATAATAGTTAAGAGAATAGAATTGATTATTATGAAAAGTGTTTGTTACCTGGCCGGTATTGTTACCTAAAGAGTTATAACGCATTAGGCTATTGATTTTTTTTGTTATTCATATTATTTATTTATTTATTCTTTGTATTCCTTTTATTATTCAGCTTTATATATATTTTCTACGAATTCTACCTTTTGCGTTTGCACATTCCGTTTTTAATTAGTTTCGAGATTTCTCATCAATCTTTTTATATAAAAATACCTGCCTGTTAACAAGTCAGTTAGTTTTTGGACAACGTAAAGCAAATATGATTAGGGCGTGTTATTTACTGAACCTTGTTTAATACTTTTACAAGTGAACAGTTCCCCGTAATACACAGCTGATAATACACAGCAGAAAAATTCTTTGGTTTTGTAAGGAACAGTTAATTAATCATTTAATTAGAAAGTCATATTTTGTTTATAGTTAAGTAAGGTTAAACTTTAAGTTTGTCATAACATTTTGTGTTCAATCTCGCCTACATAATTGTGATTTATTTTGTTAAAAAAATAGTTTTCATAAGTTGAAGACGTTTGTTTATCATTCATTATAACCAGATCCCGGACACACCTCGATTAAATGTCACAATATATTGAAAGTTGTTAACGTATTTCTTTTAGAAAAATGGTTGTCATGTATAAATAAATTCCTGTAAATCGAAAGCGCATTGTTATCCTTTGTAATATTAAAATAATATCGCCCACATGATTTAAAAAAAAAAATTCTGAACTAATTAAATGACTGACAATACAAAGGAAATTGACTTTTTGTACCCAATTCTTAAAAATTTACGGAAATCAACCTTGGGATGAATTATATCCTTACTAAATCTCCAGGAATGAAAACAATTTAATACGATATTATTTTTCAATAATAATAAGCTGATAATAAAGATATTACAGAATAAGTTTTTTTAACACCTATATTGATTATGCAATTAATCAATTGCGTACAATACCTGATTCCATCACGGATATTAAAACCAATCTATACAGAAACTTATAATTGTTGTTTACACGAAAATGACAGCAATTGAATTACAATTACTATAATTATCAACGTTACTTTGCACAAAATCTAATGGTTAGATTACACATAACTTATAATTTGTCACTGCTTTATACAAATGTCCTTGTTTAACTCGATTAAGAATATTAGACCTATCAACTTGATTGATTGATGGGATGACACTACAAGAAATACACACTTAGCAATTTCGTTACCTATTAGTAATTAGAAAAGTAACCTTTTATAAACACGTTGTTAACCTAGTGATAGATCTTTGAATTGTTATTTAACTACGGTGTGGCCTAATACAACAATTTGTATAATAATACTGGCTTGATCATCAGCAGTCAACATATGCCGCTGCCTTCTGTTTCAGCTGAGAAACATCAGTAAAACAAAATCGCCGCGAGTCAACTGATTTTGGGAGACGAAGGTTCCTGGTTCAAATCCTAGTAAAGGTATTTATTAAAGTAAAGGATTGATATCCAGACAGGCCTACTTTATTATTTGCAGACGAAGAAAAGTTCATTACTCCTGGACAGGTGTGAACTTTTAAATTATCAAATTCGGGTAGTATTTCGGCTACCGCAGGAAAAGGAAAGAAAATATGTTTTTTTGACAATTTAATGTTAAAAAATTTGAATTAAGCCATTTCTTTACAATACTGACCCCCATTCGGGCTTATATTTTGTATCCTCCCAGTTAGACCCCATGAACAGCGTATCAGTATCATCCGGAAACTGACAATCCGTTTTTCAATATTGAAGTCACAAAACTGGTTAATATACATCAGAAATAGTATTCGACCAAGTACTGTCCCTTTTGGGACCCCATATTCAATTATTAAATTTTCCCTTTGTTGTCCGCTGACCCTTGCACGTTGAGAACGGTTTGATAAGCAGCTTAAAAGTGCGAAAGTTAGTCCTCTTATGACGCAATTTTGTAATCTATATGAAAACATGGGGGAAATATATCAGTTATTTTAATTATCTTAAATACTTTCCTGTGCTCTATGTTACTAGTATAACACAATTCGAATAAATATTAATACTTTTAACCTACCACAGATATTATGCTAATGAATTTATACACTTATTATTTCGCAAATTAAATTTCAAAAAATTATGCAAACAAGGAAGTATTTTTTTAATATCAACATTACCGACACAGTTTCTCAGAGACATATTTACTTTCAAGAATAAACGTACTATATTATCAACTGATACGACCTTACACGCATTTCTCAACAGAATATAACTAATTATTTAATACAGTAATAAAATTAAGTACTTACGTACAGTGATATATATATCATAGGTAACTCAGTATGATGACGTGCTCACACTTACCTGTAAGAAAAGAAATCATAACTTTTAATACATGAAAATCACATTCACTTATAAATAGATTTAAAATCTTTCAAGGTGTATTTACAAAGTACGGTGGCGATAATTTATTGCAAAATTACTTGTGTAAGAATCCGAAGTGTATCAGCTTCTGCAGGTCAATAAGTTTTTCTTAAGGAAATATAGAAACACAATTTATTAAAATTTTCATCTCGTCAAGTACATATCCTTGATAAGGTTTATAAACTCAAACAGGTTGATAACCATAAAAAGAAGGTTGTTCATCGGGATTCTGTAAATACACTTATTAACCGTTTTTATAATCGTAAATACAGCAATAAACATAGAATAATAAAATTAATATAAATTTGCGTTACACAAGTAAGAGATATTTTCACATAAAGTAATAACACAGATCTATACGTGTGTCTGTTAAAATTACCGATTAAAACTGTTAATTAAATTTAACACGTTCTAGTTAAAAAATAATTTTTAAATTCTGCTTAAATAATAACAAAAACAGACAGAACTATTACGCCAACTACTACGTAGGCCTACTGACGGACGTGATCTTTTAATAAAATTACTTCAATCAGAAAAATTCAGTTTGAGAACCTTGCGCGAGTCCTAAAATCCGTCTAAAATAACGTCTGCTATATTCCGTTAATATTTAAAAAAAATTATTTTTAAAATTTAAAAATGAATACATTTACAAATAACGTAATCTCTACTATTAAATTCATACACGAGGTGAGAAATTAACCTATTCAAGTATGGTTTCCTATGTCCTAGAATAGACAATTTTAGTGCCTCTTTTTCAAACCAGCTCGTCCATAATCAAAATATCAGGATAATAACAGACTTAAGGATGTAATTAGTTCCTCTGTGTAGGTACTGCCTACCAATGCTACAGAACCATTTCAGTAATTCAGCTTTAAACTTTATGATGTTCCGTAAACTTTTATAAATTTTGGAGAAGCACGTGGTACCGTTTGGGGACCAGGTAAATAAAATGTCTTTTGAATATCATTTTTGTCATTGCATTAACAAGAATCAAATGGTCGTTTCTTGTATGCCTACTATAGTAGTGGATTCGTTTCAGAAAGTTCGGTTTCTGGACTTTCCAAAAACCGAACGTAGAACGTGTAGAAAGTTTAAATACCTTAAAACCGCAAAAACAGTGCTGTTACTGTTTTCTAATCCACAATCTATTTCTAAGAACCGATTTGTTGATGCAATTTTGAATAGATAAATTAAAAACAAAGATCAGAAAACTGTACACCATTAGTATTATGTAAATATACTTTATTCTCTCATCTGATGTTACTCTCATTCTGGTGTAACTGCAGAAATGCGGAAATCCCGAGTTTGGTTTCCGGAAAGGGTCGAGAAAAATTAAATACCTTAAAACCGCAAAAACAGTGCCGTTCTCTACGCATAGTCTATTTCTAAGGACCCATCTGTTGATAAAATTTTAAAATAGATAATCTAAAAACAAAGATCAGAAAACTGTACAACATTAGTATTATGTAATATAATCTACTTTAAACCTTACTTACAAAATGTTTTTGTGACAAAACAGTGACAAGAGAAACTCTTAGCCGTTAATCGATTATAACTTCACATAAAATAACACAAACCACAGTTAACAGATTATGTCGCACCACTTCTCATAAACGTTAAGACTTGACTGTAAACTAACTTTAATTAAGTACTATCCTTAAAACTAGATTTATCTGAAGGTAAATAAGAAAAGTGAAGGTTGCATTAAACAGCCTATGTATAAAACTATTTAAACATAATAATATAGATTTTCACAACTTATATAACATTATAAATGTGATGTTTAATTGCAAAGTACCACATATGTATCAAATACATTATACTACTTTCATTTCTTCTCGAATATTGTCAAATATTTATTACTACAATTTTGTTTACTAATTTTGAAGTCGCATCAACATTCTCGTCATTAGCAACTATAGTGGGTTATGAAACTGGAACGGCCACATTTGACTTAGAATAATAATTTCCCGACACTAACCGGGAATCGAAACCGGGACCTTCTGTTGTAGGTTACAGAGACATTCGATATTTAAAACTTTATTTTTAAACATTTAAGATCTAAAATTTATACATGTTATAAGAAAATTTATTAACTGATGACTGTTAAATTGTACAAACGTAACATTTTGTAACCAATGTAAAAGAAAAAATTCTGGTGTTAAACACTCACATGACTTTCTTTTGTCAATGTAAATAATTAAAAATATAATTTATGTTTAATCATAAGTAAACAATGTAAAATTAAAAATATAACCTAATTTTAATCATGAGTGAATGATGAAAAATTAAAATCAACCTCCATAAGACTTGATACTACGGAACATCACTAATTTAGCTAAATTAGGCTTTGTAGCACCTACAAAAACGCTTGAAAAAAAAAGGTGTACATTTTTAATTTTCGTTGACTTTTAATTATATACACTTTTGTTGTAAAATACATACTAAGGCCGCAATCTTAAAAAATCCCATTCTTAAACCTATTTTGACGAGAAAAATACAGTAGGCCTACAGTAAATCACTAATTGACACTAAACTAAGCATTGTAGAGAAAAATGTATTGTTTAAATAAAAGTTTTAGGTCTTTTAATTTTCTACATTAATTATACACTACTACAATTTTGTCCTGAAACGCAAATTAAGGCCACAATTAAAAAAAAAAAAATCTGGTGTGAAACACTCACACAACTTTCTCTTGCCAATGCAAATGATTAATAATAAACCTAACATTATTAATAAAATATTAGAAATAAACAAAAACTAACCTCAAAAACATAACCTTATTTTAATCATGAGTGAATGACGCAAAATGACAATCGAACTCAGTTTGGCTTAAAAATACGGAAAATCACGCTTTCACGCTAAACTAGGCTCTGTAGAGAAAAATGCTCTAAACAAAAGTTGTAGATCTTTTAATTTTCTATAACTTTTATTATATACACTTTTGTCGTAAAATGCATACTAAGACCGAAATGTTAAAAAAATCGATTTTTCTCACGTTTTCGTGAGAAAAAAAACAGAAAATCGCAAATTACCGCTAAACTAAGCGTTATACAAAAAAATGTTTGAAACAGAAGTTGTAGGTTTTTAAATTCTCTACAACTTTTATTATATAAGTTTTTGCGCTAAAATTTATATTAAAGCCGTAATCTTAAAAAAAACAACGTTTTTACGTGAAAACAGCCTCACCAAGAATTTCAGCAAACATGGCGCCTACCCTATCTTGTAGAGAATAAAAAATTGAGTAAAATAGGCGATTTTAAAAAAAATCGTAGGACCAGTTTTTGAGAAAATCGCAAAAAACTGAAAAATTATACGAATAAACTACTACTTCCGGTTGACCGATTTTGATGAAAATGTTCGTGTCGCGTCCGGTAGTGGTATGTAACTTAAGTTTCAAGTTTCAAGTTCGTACGATGTTCCGTTCTTGAGATATTCTGTTCACACACAGACACACACACAGACCAATCGCTAAAAACATGTTTTTTGGGTTCAGGGGGTCTGAAAACGTATAGATCCGGTGAAAACTCGATTTCGAAAAATCGACATGAAAACAATACTTTCCTTCCTATATATTCATATAGGCAAGAGAAAGTAAAAAATACCACGTGAGCACAGTCGCCACGAATTTCAGCAGACACGGCAATTACCCTATATTGTTTGGGCATAAAAAAGGTAGCAAATAAGGAAATCTTTAAAAACTCGGAGCTTTGTTTGTTAAAATCGTAAAGAAACATCACACGAATAAACTACTACTTTCGGTTGACCGATTTTGATGAAAATGTTGGATTTGGACCTAGAGGTAAGTACCTAACTTAAGTTCAAAGTTTCAACTTCAACCTATATTTCGAACGAGACATTTTTGTCTCTCTTTCTCTCTCTCTCTCTCTCTCCCGTGCACTCACTCACACAAACAAACAAACAAACATCAATCGCTAATACAAGTTTTTGGGTTCAGTGGCCCTGAAAGTATATTATTTCCGATGAAAACTCGATTCCGAAAAAATTGACATGAAAACAATACTCTCTTTCTCTATATATTCATATAGAGTAAGAGAAAGTAATAAAGTAATGAAATACATTTGAATTTGGGTAAGTTATCAATTAATTAATAGTAACTGTTCAATTAGAATAAAATACTAATATTAAAATTTGTGTACAGTTTTACTGATTGTACTAATTCTGGTCATGAAAAGTCGATTGGTTCTTAAGAAATATTTATATTTTATCAAAAAATTATCATAATATAATTATGAAAAACAGGAAATTCATTAAAATTATTTGAATATTGTGGTTAAACAAAATATCGCTAAAGATAAAACATATCAGAGTCAATTCACATCTTCCGGGGTCTTCAATTTAAACAAAACCTGTCCATCGAATAACAAAGAAAAACAATTCGGAGCAACGCAGGTACATCAATAGAAATAGGATCTCTAACCTAAATGCTTCTAAATCTACATGCTTCTTTAAGTTTTATGTTGAAAAGTAAAACGGATCTATTTAAAATGAAATTTGTTTAATTATTCAGGCAATAAATAATATTTAATCAAAAGTTACAAGCGACGCATCCGTGGCGTAATGGTTAGCGTGCTAGGCTGCATAATGTCAGGTCCCGAGTTCGATTCCCGACCAGGATCTGGAAATTACACGTAAAACCCACCGAGAGTGTATCCTAACCCACCTTGGTCGTTAATGATCAAGCAGTGGATATGACTTTGAATAAATTAAAATACAGTTTTATTGTACATCGCTTATTTAAATATTAAAACCCATCACATAAATTTACCCCGGTTGTTTACGAGTAAGAATACTGAAAACAATACAAGGTCTTTCATGTCGACAAGGTTATTTAGCGTCAATTTTCAGTTTGACTCACGAAGATCTAACAGAAAAATCACCCAAATACAAACAGGTCATCAAGGACCACAACCATCGGCTTACGACACAGAAAAGAGAATATAAAAAGAGGGAATTTTCAGAAGCAGCCAAACAGGAGCGTGCTCAGAACATGAGAGAATATCACGCCAAAAAGATAGGCTACTGAAAGCTTCCAAAATGACTAAAGTGGTCATTGTGACTAAACAAGCACTAAAAAAAAAAAAAAAACAAATATAGATACTGAAGTCACAAGATTGCCTTTTGCGTATTTATGAGCTGTGAGAAAGGGCAGTGAAATATTTGCAGGGCTGCCAACCTCAACAGTGAGACACTACTCGTACATTTCACTACCGTGCAGTTTCTAGATATATTTTGTAAGCTGTGGTTTATTCCGAGAAAATGATTTCTTTATACACCTTATAAGAAATAAATATGACCTGTAATAATTGCCTATAACTTAAATAAATGACTAGAAATATTTGATTTACTGTAATTACGAATGAATCGCCTTCTTTACTATTGCTGTCATCGGCGTTTTCATTATCAGTCTCTCTAGTGTCTACCTAACCGTTTTCTTTTTTTACCAGGTGTCAAAACAACTATTAAAGAATAGCTTCTTCACGTCCTTAATTTCTTTATTTATTTTTCGAATTGTGGAAAGAGAAATATCACAGTAGTTAGCCGCTCGCTTATGGCTTTTGTTAAGAGACACGGATAGGCATTTTGTTTAGCTTCAACTTCACAACATTTTATTACATTGCGTTCAGCACTGTGGATATTTTGACCACGTTTTAGAGAAACCGACATTTGTGTTTACGGTAACAAACAGTTATATTCGTACAGTTAACCTACAAAAGGTTCCGCGATTTACTGTATATGCTCTGGGTATAGTATAAGTTGTTATGTTTGTCGTTGTTGTTGTTTAGGTCATCAGCCGAAAGGCTGGTTTGAACCTCTAGAGGTTTTACTAAGTAAAACGAGGAGTGAGGTGGTTTACAATTGCCTTCCTCACTGAGTGAAAAATTACGCTTATCAGCATGCCAGGCCCTCTGAAAAGCACATATTTTCCACTCTGCAAATGACACCTTCATTTCATTCACCACAGGGTCTGGCTATATAATGAAATTCATTACTTTCAGAGGAGATAACTCTGATTAGTGTCAAAGTACACCTCTGCCTCTTCTGTTCTTAAATGATTCAGTCATTTAATTGGCTGACCATGTGATAAGAAACAGAACTATTTATTTTAGCCCTGTAATGGACAGATTGAGTGTAAATAAATTGACACGCCACCTGTCTGTTATGGGCAAAACATATTAAAACATATATTATGTTTGTCGTACTGAAATTAAAGCAGTCGCGCATGCGCACTGATGCTTTCCCCCTTTACCCCTTGTTGCCAACAAGGGCAAACTCGTGACTCAAGTGACTATACTTTGCCGGGCTTGAAATACGAAGTGATATATAATATACATAAGTTCAAACAGAAAGTTTTCGACCGTTTTAGAAATTTTGTTTTTCAAATTCTGGATTGGAGTCTAAAGTGTTTACCTCAAATTTAAGGGTTACATAACTGTGATTACAAACATACTCGGGGATTGAATAAAGAAAGCATAACTGGTGAATCTGAGCCTGTTTAGGAAACTTTTTTAAGGCAAATATAGTAAATTTCCAAATATACTCGTTGACTACTGTTCTTCCGATTTTTTTCTTTATTCAAAAGGGCTCGTTCATTCAATTCATTATTAAAACAGGCTAATACTTTGCTTCTACAATTGATATTTTTATTTGTTTGATTGAAATAATGTACACAGCTGTTAGCATTACAGTAATTTTTATTATTTTACAATAAAAACTTTGTAGTTTAAATAGTATGCTACTATTATTTGCCGTTTAAAAGACTGTTTACACATACTATAATATTTATACGTACATCAATTCATCATCAAATAAATCTGTATTTTTAATGAAAGCTACACACAATAAAATAATGACAGCCAAAACGTTATTTTATTCAGAATATTTATATTAATAGCGACATTATTATTTCTTAAGTTCAGTGACTTTTAACAATGTAATATAGTAAATACGAGTTAAAACGCGATCCCATTTTGTTATTACGATAGATATTTCCTAATGAAGCTTATCTGAAACGGTTCATTTACATTCACATGCGTTACATTATCGAACAGTTTGTTAACTAACACAACGCTAAAAATTAATAGTATTTTTACTACCTAAACAAGACACAAATAGTTTTATTATCAATAAAAAAATATGGTTTTTTGTAAAAAATATATTTATTTTTATTTTATTCTTTAATCAACGGATTATTTTTATAATAATTTTTTTAAAAAAATCAATACGCATGTAGAAACAGGCTTCAAAATACTTTTAGTAGGTTTGACGAGGTGATATTGTTCAATATTCACTCCACCATAAAGTACTTCGGAAAATTACAAATACTACAACCAACTGACATGTAGCTATCAATTCAATAACGTTTTCACGGTAAAAATACAAATAATTGAATTCGTGTTTGGAATTGGGGAAAAACTCTCCTTAAAAATAACTTAAAAATGTACAAAATGTGATCAGGTTTGAATAGTAAAAGAATAGTTGTCATACTTTTATTTGAACAGTCAGGAGGTTTACACAGAATATACACTAATTCCTATACGCAACCTCCTCTAAACAAAGGAAAATTTTATTTACTGACATGATGACTTATTATCCATACACACATTACAAGAAACAGTGATGGCATACTTATCGTTTTTAAGCAACTCTATTTGTAGAAGGAAAATCCTTGAAACAAATTATTGTTACATAACTGAATGAACAAATATACTCCACCATTATTCACGACAAAGAATATATTTCCACAAGATTATACCAAAGCACTGAAAAATTAGCAAGTAGAATTCACCAGGCCAGGAATACTTCGAAAGAAAAGAAAAACGTGTGAATTTTTTAAAATCAAAGATATAAGGTTGAAAGGAAAGAAAATTTTGATGAATACAAAGTGCTAAGTACCGCTTTGTACGGAAATAAACATGGACGAAAGGGAGGGATTTGTGGTTTTTTTCAGTTTAAAGTCCAACTATTCTGTTCATTTATTCTAACACAAACGATGAAGAGCGATATAGAAAATTGATAATAAAAAATTGACAGGAATGACTGGCAATCGAACCCCTGGCCAGAACCTATTGCATTCCGAACTACATAAAATAGGAAAGAGGCAAAAGGATAAGGATAAGGATAAGGAGGCCAGGAATACTTCGAAAGAAAAGAAAAACGTGTGCATTTTTTAAAATCAAAGATATAAGGTTGAAAGGAAAGAAAATTTTGATGAATACAAAGTGTTCTAAGTACCGCTTTGTACGGAAATAAACATGGACAAAAGGGAGGGATTTGTGGTTTATGTTTCAGTTTAAAGTCCGACTATTCTGTTCATTCATGCTAACACAAACGATGAAGAGCGATATAGAAAATTGATAATAAAAAGTTGACACGAATGACTGGCAATCGAACCCCTGGCCAGAACCTATTGCACTCCGAACTATAGGAATAGGAAGGAGCCAGAAGGATAAGATTATTAGTTTTTGAAACCCGGTATTGCCAAAGGTAAGGTGATAAACGATGATTTCGAACAGGTAAAGGGACAAGAAGCTTTATAAAACAGCCAAAAAGAAAATAATTCAGCTCACTGGGGGACAAAATCAGTATGATTGACTGTTGAAAATAATGATGAACTGTATAATATACATGGGAGAAACTAGAGAGGAATATCGCAATTACAATTATATTGTTTTTAAAGACATGAAATGCGATTCATGAGAAAGGGAAAAACAGAGAAGTACAAAAGAATGGAGCGTGGCTGTCAAACAACCGAGTTTCTTATAAAGCTTCTAGATGAACTAATAATAATAATATAATTTATTTTTAATAGGATTTTGTCCCATACAAAAGAGTTACATGAAAATAATATTAAATTTACAAGAAAAATCAATACAAAAAATTCAGCCAACTAAAACTAAACAGAAAAGTGGATACTTAACAATTGCATAGTTAATTTGAGTACAGATAATAAAAGTCCATAATCGGAAGCACAAAACCACGACTTTATTATAAAAACAATTTAGTCTTGAATAACAAATAATCGAATTAAAGTCCAAATTTAATTATTACTTTTTAAGTCTAAAATAATAATAATAATAATAATAATAATAATAATAATAATAATAATAATAAACATATACGCATTCTAAAATATACATAAATAGCAGTAACAATATGATTAAGTCAATAATAGTAGGAACAAGTCTTTTATCATTTTATTTTTTATTTTCCTCATTTTATTTCTTAAAAGTTACCATTGATAAATACACTGCTTCTATATATAACTCAAGATTCTGAACCTATTTACAAACGATATCATTTCACTACATTACTTACCAGTACGTATCTCACAAACCAGTAAAAAATTTTTAAATTCTGTTCAACACTGAAATAGACCTCAAACAATAAGTACAATATTTTGTACACAACATAACTAAGACAATTTAATTTACAAATTACACTATTTATATACCACATCTTAGACATATATAATAATTTTAAAATTAAAAGTATATTATTTTTTCATTTTTGCAATGAATACCTTATTGTTAACAACCTTAATACATAACCCAAACATACCAAACACCATCTAACCGACACTCAAAATAATCTTCCAGATTTCCAAATCCTTTAGCAAAAACATGTAAGTATTATTTATCTTACAAATATTGAAATTTTATAATAGGACAATCAACTTATCCTGGTCTAAAATTACATTCGCAAAGTATTTTCTTCCATGACAACTTCGAGTCTTTGCATACATTGGGAATTTCAATAGAAAGTGTTGAACTGTTTCTTCTGAATTTAAATTAAAAACCGGGCATTTCTTAATGCAGTCTATATGAAACCTCTCCCCATTAACAAAAAAAGTACATAGATCTATTGGTTACTTCTAGATGAACTAATTACGACATTTAATAAAATAAGAAAAATATATGACCGTCACGATTACAAAGTAGTTCCGAACTACAAAGCGCAAGGTCCTGGGTTTGATTTCAGAAGTCTGAAAATTATTACAAGTTAAAACCCATCAGTCCATAACCCATACCAGTCACTAATAACCAAGATTTTGATAGGACTTACACTAAGAAAAGATAGACTAATAAATAATTATTGTTAATTTATTAAACATAGTAGGCCTACAATACGTGTAGGCCCATCCACCGTTAAATGAATTTTTATTTTATTAAAATAAAAACTATACAATAAATCTTTAATAGCTTACATTCTGGAACGAATAATGCTGAAGGTCGTATGCAAACATTTTATTTTCCTCAGTAAAATGCTTAAGTACCACAACATATTATTATAGGTACTACATAATATTTAAATAATGTTTTTTTCAGTTTTTAACTCCGGCGCCTTCTCTTCTGGATAAAATAAAAAATTATGCTTTCTAAAGTAAAAACTAAAGCTCTAAACGTTTAAATAAAAACTTAAGCTCTCTTTTCGTATTTTTAATTCATCTGAATTATAGGAAAAATTACAACTAAATTGTCTATTGTCCAGGTGTCACATAAAACAAACCACACCCACAGTTTTTAATTTACAGTAATTAACACTTGCCCACAACGGGCAGGTGGAGTGTTAAATTAATTGCACTCGATCTGTAGGTTCCAGGGCTACAAAAAATAGTTCTGTTTCTTATCACATAGTCAGCCAATTATAGACCGAACTATTTAAAAACACAAGAGGTAGAGGTGTAAAAGACACTAGTCAGAGTTATCTCCTTTGAGAGTAATAAATTTCACTTTACAGCCAGACCCTGTGGTGAATGAAGTGAAGGTGTCATTTGCAGGGTGGAAACAGGGTGCTTTTCGGAGAGGCCAGGCATGCTGATAAGCATAATTTTCCACTCAGTGAGGAAGGCAATTGTAAACCACCTCACTCCTCGTTTTTACATAGTAAAACCTCTAGAGGTTCAAACCAGTCTTTCATCTGTTGACCTACACAACAACAACAATGACTAACACATGGTCGAAAAACTATTTTTGGTTAGCAACTGTTTAGTTTTAGATGAAAGCATCATAATTTGGAAAATCGGAGAATCTGCAGTTCTTTCAAGATATTTTAGATTTCAGCACAAATTGTAAAATATATTAATGGGTTCATTTCATACGCTTCACTACTTGATATTTAAACTCTTTAAACAACTTCATGTAAAATATTCAGTTAGAGAAAAAAGTTAAACATTATAATCATATTCAAACATTTACACTTATAATATTTTTTCTAAAACGGCCAATAACAAGTGAGATTTTGATGGGTTTTTTATATGTTTACTGTAAATTGTGTATACTCTTTATTTAGATATTTTATTCGTAAAGTTGTAAATTTATTTATTTAAATTATACGTCATTTAATTATTCTATTATTTTCAAACTATTAATTAGTACCAATAAAAAAATAGTTAAGATGACTTGTGAAAATAAACATTCGTGAAGAAAATCACTGATAACAAATAAATCAGACATTTAGTTGTATTTATTATAATATTTGGCTGTCCTGGTCAAGGTTTTTGCATTCCTTTAACCAATCCAAGCGAATGTCTGGCCAGGCAACATTTTGGGTTCTGTCCAGTAGTATAACTTTCCCAACCTCTATCCCGAACGTTGAAAAATTTAATCTTTTAATTATTTTATTATTTAATTAGTTTTGTTTTGGCTGTTCATTATATATCATATATGTAGTGGTGCAAACAAACGAAAAACAATGTTTAATAAAATAAATCTAATCTCATTTAATGTATATTTTTATTATTTTATGCGACAATAGAAGTTTATTTCTTTCGTAGAAAATAAAATAAGTACAGTGATCTTAATTTTTCTGCTTATTTTTGTTTTCATAGCATTTAAAATTACATTAATTCACTTAAAACATTATCGGGTATTATCATTACTCATTAAATTACTTATATTAACGTCTACATAATTATTATTTTATAGTTTTATGCAAAACAAATGTGATATGGATATTTATGTTTTATTATTGCAATGATGACTGTTAACAATAAGCGTCTGTCAATAAATCTTCCAACATAATATTTTTATAAGAGATTAATTTTACACGTAACCTTCATCCGACTTTTTCTTTCAGGATGTAATATAATAATTACACGAGCAATTTAATTTCCGTCTTTTATAGACACAGTTAATGGAATACTTACCTTATGAGCTGACTGGTGAATTTAAGATAAGCCTGTCACAAATTAACATCAAAATAAGTTAGTCTACGTTAATTCAAGGAACAAATATATTACAGACATATTAACCGAATCCAATTTTAATTTTCTAAGTAATAAAAAATGGCTTAAAGGACTTGTACGCCTGTCCTTTTCTAATATACTTACATGTCTACACAAACAATATAATTATTTACTAAAATATTTACGCAGATGCATTGGGAATACGCTAATTAACAGTTGAACAACGGCCCTCTTAAAACACTCGACGAAAATATTGGTAAATTTTTCACTAATTTTTAACTTTTCTTATTTAAATATTTGAAAAATTTACCCAATGATAAACATTCTTGATCTACTTAATCCATAAACTGCAAAACTAATTCAATAATTTTAAACGACTGAGTTAAAATTTGTTTAAAGTACGCTTATGCCCAACGAAGCCAACTAATACTGCGTTCCATGCGGTCTTGGGTTCGAATCCCACTCAGGCCCGGGATATTTTCAAAAAACAAAAATACAGCGTTCAGAATCGGCATATCCTAACGTGGCGGTTTAGTAATCGAGGAATGATATAGTCTACCAATGTCTTACCGAAATAATTGTAAGCTATATTTGAAGGCCCGAAAAGTACTTCTTAACAGCCGAAACCAAAATTTTGCCATATATTTTTTCTGAACAATTAATTAGTATCAATAACACGATGTATCGACTATATAAACTTTCTGTACGACAGAAAATATCTCATAATTATCATATCAGAGCTGTAACCCGTATTGAATATCAAGCCCCTAGATTGCATAAAACCATTAAACAGCACTGCAGCACATTATATAGCCTCAATCACATACCTTAATTTACCAGAGGCTATCCAAAATACTGATGTAATTCCTCAAATATACCAAAGAAAAGTAACCAAATGGTTAATTTAGGGCTGATTAATTTAGGGAAAGGCAGTCTGAGGATTTAATTAGTTCTATATATTCTAACTAATTGCTCTTCCTCTTGTTACAGCTAAAGATTTTTTGTTAACATTGTCATCGAAAGTCTGCTTCATCCTTTGCCACTATATGACATTTTAATTTATATTTTATTTTTTTTTTATACTATTATTTTGTTTGGTAAAATTACGTTTGGAAATTTTGTTGTATGTTTATTTTTTTGCAAATTTTTGTTTCTTTTCTTTTATGTAAATTTAGTGTAGATATAAAAAGCTATTATTGCAATAGAATAAAATCAAAATAAACCAACTCATACCCGCCCACAGGCTAGACCTATGTGGGCATTAGGAAATAAGATAGGATAAGATTCACTGTACTTGTTATTAGCAATAATAAAATAATAAGAACAGTCTTAACTGCAAAAATTTCTATCAGTGTAAAGTAGTAAGAATTTTTGTTCTCGGTAATTACTAGAAAAATTTAAATTTTTGTAAACAATAATTTCTATAATTTGTAAACAAACTGATCTCAATTAGTATTGTACACAATGTAACCTTATGCTGTCACTCAAAATGGTTTCATACAAATTAAAATTTTATTTAATATTCAATAGAAGTAAACGAGTATAAATTCTATGGGATAATATATCATACCTTCTCACATGTAACTGATTAATTTTCCATACTTATTACTGCCCGTTATTAATTTGCTAATTTTTTTTTTTTTGTATAACGTCCGACTGTTTCGCAATTACTGCAAATCCAGACGGTGAAGGGTATAAAATATGCCGTGCCTGAGTGGGATTCGAACCCATGTGGTCTTGGGTTCGAATGCCACTCAGGCACGGCATCAATTACACGTGAGAAGGTATGATGTATTATCCCTTAGAAATTGTACTCGTTTACTTCTATTGAATATTAAATAAAATTTTAATCTTAATAAATTTAATGAGGTATACATTTGCCAATTTATATATACCTCATTTAAATCATAAGAATTAAGACAGCCTATTCCGAGGCAAGTTTACTTAGAAAGAGAAAATCAATTACGAAACAGTTTATAACGATTTTACTCAGTAACCTATAGAAAAATATGGTAAACAAAATTATTTTTCAATTACTTAAATAACAAAATAAGATATAATGAATAAAAGGGTAGTTCCACAAAGAACGAACAATTTCAATATATGGCTAGCAGTGAAAATTTAAAACGTTCGCGTAAACATAGGATCGCAAAAAATAACTTAGTTATCGAGTTACGGCTAGAAAAGATATTGCCCTAATTTTAACTTCTCCGATGAAATGAAACTGTATTGGAATTGGTACAATAATTTACAAGACACATTTAGTGGTTTTAAGTTTTTTGTTTAAGTTTTTAACGGGTCCCAAAGCACAGAACCTCCCGTAGTTTTTGGAAAACCATAGCGAAACACTGAACGATTAGTCGAAAACATACTATTCAGGTATTTACGTAAATTTACTTGTTTTAGCGGCAAAATAAACAAATAATATTTAATATTGTATAATTTTTTATGTAGGCCTATTAAGATCATAAAAAACCATGAACTAACCATAGAATTTCGATTTTCATTAAAAAAACACACTGAACAGGCAAAAGATGGTATAAGTTCAACTTTCTTTGTTGGACAACCCGTACATAAACCCAGAAAATTAGGAATAAATTAAACGTTTAAAAACATAAAAGTTTAGAAAATATAAATTTTTACAAAAAAACAAATGGAGGGATTTGTAAACGTTTGAACGCAAACAATAAGAAGAAAACAAAAACAAACAACAATTTTACAAAAAAAAAATACTCCTATTTACCAAATGAAACAATAGTTCATGGTCACCGAAATTAAACTGTACTAATTTGTAAATATGTTGATTTACACGGAACGTAAAATTCAATTATATGACATCCTGTTGCAAAAATTCTACAATGTACGTAAAAAAAAACACTAATAAATATTTGTGTATTTCTAAAAGAAAGACTGAAATTTATTAAATAGCGTTTTATATTCTATTACATTTCTTTGATATAAATATTATTTAAATGACTGTCATACAACCAAGGCCGTCTTATTTGAACTAAATAATGCTATTAAGATTAGGCCTACAGCAACACAAAATGAATCATTTATTACAATATGCAGTCCTATCTTACTTCGCGTAAGAGCTTTAAGTAAACCAAAAAAAATAACAAAATGAAATGATTTCAATTGAATACGTGATGTCAAAAGTTTCTGAGAACATGTCTTACAGTCGTCCTTCGTAAAACACTATGAGTTCTTAAACGAACCAATAATATTTATTTTTGTGCATGATTATAAAATCACCGATTAAATTTTCAGTAGTAACTTCTTAATATTTTATTGAATTCTCTACACAGTCAGAATCAAATTTAAAAAAATAAAATAAAAACTAAGATTGTTAATTCTAAGAAAGATTTAGTAACAATGATTAAAATTCGATAAAAATGATTGAAATGATAAAAATTCGAATTTTATAATTCGATACACAAATGATGAACTTGTAGAACTGAACTATTGCCACGAAGGCATTACAAATACTTTAAGGAACTAAGGTAGTTTAGTAACCTTCATTACACTAAATGTATTGTTTACAATAAAACTTAAGAATAACAATAACATGGTTAATATCATGAGATATGTAACAAAATAACACATAATTTTACAGAACTGTTTTCATCACACAGCATACAATGGCATGTGACGCATCGTGCGTCGTTTATGGCAGGCCTACTAATAAATGCATGGACAACCGATGACTTTTACTAGCCTGCCCCGGATAAATTACCTTAATACAAATTAATATTTTTTTATTATTTAATTACGTTCTCGCGACAGTACAGCAGAGTGACAAAGAATCTCAATCGAGAAAAATCCTTAAGTCAGGCTAACTAATATTGGTCAGTTCGTAATACCTCAACTTCGGTTAATGGTACAAAAAGCTAAAACTGTACGATTTGTAGCTACCTCACGAAGGATTTAAGGGGACCCGGAATATCTGTAATGTTTATCTCTGTAACGTTAATGTAAGGAACATTTTCTCAAAAACTATTATAGTTATTCTGTCCAATTTTCTTGTGGTTACTTTTCACTCACTGTTCTACACTCACTGATTTAGACTCATTGATTTTTTTTTATCTTGATATATTGTTAGCAAGATAAGAAATTTTTTTTTGAAATTTCCACTTTTAAAATCATACCTTTTTGCCTATTGAAGTGGAAAATAAAATATTGAAACACATTGTTTTACTGTATTATTAAATTAGTAAATTGAAATTATGGTATGAAAAGCTGTGCAAAAATTTCATTAAAATCCATTCACAGTTAGCTGGGGAAATGTTCCTTATGCGTCAAAAATTACTATTTACGGGAAACAAGAAAAAACTAAAAGAGAACACATTTTGCGTTAAATAATTCAATTATGTTATTTTTACAGTTCAGAGGTTAATATATTACATCCACAGGTGGTCTGGTACTAACTTAAAGTTTTAAAACAAAAATATCCCACAAAATAAAAAAAAATTATGAATTTATTTGTTGTCATTCAAGAAAACATGGATAACGTTTAAAAAATAACGTAAGGATTCAACATATTTTTAAGCTGCAAAACCCACAAAAATGTATACATATATCATTGGATGCAGAAAACTCTGAAAATTTTAAGAATTTGCAAAAATCGGTAAATGTAAAATTTTCAATTTCTTTCGTTCCGGGTGCCCTTAAAACTTACGGGTTTTACTACAATTCTACCAAATTCTAACCTTGTATTTTAAAACAACGAAATTTGAAAAATTGTAAAATCATTAACTCACAAGATAAGAACCTAGTTACAATATAAGAAGCCTAATGTTAATTATGACTGAATGACACTGAATTATAACTTTGACACTAAAATCAACCTTTAGAGCCTAAAAATAGAAAAATCACTAATTGACGCTACAATACGCTCTATAGAAAAAAAATGCTTGAAATTAAAGTTATATGTTTTCTAATTTTCTACAATTTCAATCATGCATACTTTTGCCCTGAAATGCATATCAAGGCCGCAATCTAAAAAAAAATTTCCACGAGATTTTTTACCATAACTCCCCAAGAATTCCAGTAGATATAGCGCTTACCTTATCTTGTAGAATGTGGAGTAAAAAAAGTAGTAAGAGTATATACGACATTTAAAACAATCGTAAGAGCCGTTGTTGAGAAAATCGCAAAAAAATGAAAAATTTCACTAATTAACTACTTCAGGTTGACAGATTGTTAAAAATTTTTGTGTCGGGTCCCCTAGTGGTACGCATGCACACAACCAATCGCTAAACATATTTTTTTTTAGTTTAGGGTCCTGAAAAAGCGTATTTCTGGAGAAAACTCTATTTCAAAAAAATTTACAAGAAAACAACACTTTCTTTCCCTGTATATTAATACAGGACACGAGAAAGTAAAGAAGCTGTGGGTTTTATTTTTTTAAACTTTCGTTATGTAAATTGTTACCCTAATATGCAAAATAAGGTGTTAATGATTAATATTAAAATACGTATATTAAGGTACGTAGTAACACACCTCCAAAACCGACTACCACTGAAGGACTTAAACCAATTAAATTGATTTAAGGCGAGACTGCATGATGGTTTTAACTGAAAATTTTGATTTTCGGTTCTTTATGTTTTTCAATAGTTCAGACGCAGATCAACCACAAAAACATTAAATTACGTGAAAAAAATTATTTTATTGAAAAAAATTAAGTTTTTAGGAAGTTTACCCAGAAAAATTATCGTGTCACCAAGAACGAATATTTTTAAACCAATCGTTTTAGAGAAAAGGGAATTTTAGTTTTTTTTATCTGCATTACTGTTTTTAATACTCTCAGCTGTTGGTTCAGCTTTCTAACCACTTGTTGATAGGAAATTTACTTGTTTGTGAACATTTTGTTTTTGATTTGTGCCTTTTTGTGTTTTTGCCCGTTCCCGTAAATTTAGATTTTTAACATTTAGGTACAGTTTTCTCGGAAACCATTAAAAATACCAGGCTGAAATTATTACCAGTTATTTATCTTGTACATTCCCAAACTCCGGCACTTTTATGACTTCCTCAAAAGCTACAAAAATTATTAATATGTAAAATACCGTACAAATAAATTGTAAAAATTTTATGTTATTTATTATTCTGTTTTTATGGTTTATGGTTTAACGGATTAAGTTTCGAAAATATCAGTAGCTCGAGCAACCCGACAACTACAAGTAAGTAAAGTTTCATTTCCCTAACGTTTACCAATCTTGCGAAAAATGTACCTAAAAATAGCAAATTTAACATTGACGGGATACAAAGTACAGTCTTCCCTTAAAGGAAGTTGTATTCCAAATATGTATCAGTATTGAGCATCATAAAAACATAATTTTTACTTTCTCTTGCCTATATGAATATAAAGGAAGGAAAGTATTGTTTTCATGTCGATTTTTCGAAATCGAATTTTCACCGGATCTACACGTTTTCCGACCCCCTGAAACCAAAAAACATGTTTGTAGCGATTGGTCTGTGTGTGTGTGTGTGTGTGTGTGTGTGTCTGTGAGTGTGTGAACCGAATATCTCAAGAACGGAACGTCGTACGAACTTGAAACTTAAGTTACATACCAATACCGAACCCGACACGAACATTTTCATCAAATCGGTCAACCGAAATTAGTAGTTTATTCGTGTAATTTTCAATTTTTGCGATTTTCTCAAAAACTGGTCCTACGATTTTTTTAAAAATCGCCTCATTTACTTAATTTTTTATGCTCTACAAGATAGGGTAGGCGCCATGTTTGCTGAAATTCTCGGTGAGGCTGTTTTTCTCGTAAAGAAATTGTTTTTTTAAGATTACGACTTTAATATGCATTTTAGCGCAAAATGTTACATAATAAAAAATGTAGAGAATTTACAATCCTACAACTTTTATTTCAAACATTTTTTTATACGCTTAGTTTAGCGGTAATTAGCGATTTTCTGTTTTTTCTCACGAAAACGTGTGAAAAAACGATTTTTTTAAGAATTTAGCATTAGTTTGCATTTTACGACAAAAATGTATATAGTAAAATTTATAGGAAATTAAAACATCTACGACTTTTATTTAGAGCATTTTTCTCTACAGAGCCTAGTTTAGCGTGAAAGAGTGATTTTCCGTATTTTGTAGCCAAACTGAGTTCGATTTTCATTTTGAGTGTTTCACTCATGATTAAAATAAGGTTATGTTTTTGAGGTTAGTTTTTTGTTTATTTCTAATGATGTATTACTAATGTTAGGTTATATTGGTCATTATTTGGATTGGCAAGAGAAAGTTGTGTGAGTGTTTCACACCAGATTTTTAAATGTAAATACGGTAGTTCAGTTGATCTAATAACTCCATTCTGTAGCAGAAGTAATGTACCTGTATAAAAAATAAACTAGTTGTATTTGATGCAAGTAGTATTTTAATGTTAATAAATTGTAATCAGACAAACCAGTTATTGAGTTAATTGATCATCAGCTTCTTCCTTACTTTCTTAAACGACATTTCTTATTTTTGGTCGGAATACAAAAACAAGTTTTTAAAGTGCAATATAGTAAGCGAGCTAAAGCTTTGTCCTTGTAAACTGGACATCTGAATACTCCATATCGCTCAAAAGTTCCGTATTCGATCACGTCCTCTTTTTAATTACAACAGGTACGCCTACCTTTGTGTTAGTCAAATCATATCCACCCTACAACATTAATCCCGCAGAAATAATAAAATTAATTTAATTCAAAAAAAAACTTTTTACAAACTAACATAACCTTAATTTACATGTGACACGCCGGCTGTAATAGCCTATTGCGTTTTGCCTCTGCGGCGTTAAGTGTGTGAATGACCTTCTCGTTTTGACACTGTAATTACTTTCCCAGCACCGCAAGCAAAACTTCCACTTATTATTTTCTAGAATAGTGTAAAATGGTTCTTTTAGTTTTATTTAAAGTCGCATCAAAAGCTCGGTTATTAGTGACTACGATGAGTTATGTAACGGCGGATATCCACTAGTGAAAATTTTCAGACCCTAGCCGGAAATCGAACTCGGGACCTCCACGTTATAGGCTAGCGCGATACCTCACGCTACGGAAGCGCCCGTGATTTATTTTACTAATATGAATTTTTGAACTCCGATAACTCAGATTTCTGCCCAGAGCAGACAGGTGGAGTGTCAAATTATTTACACCCAATCTGTTCGTTGCAGGGCTAAAATAAATAGTTCTGTTTCTTATCACATGTTCAGCCAATTAAATGACTGAATCATTTAAGGACAGAAGAGGTAGAGGTGTAAAAGACACTAATCAGAGTTATCTCCTCTGAAAGTAATGGATTTCATTATACAGCCAGACCCTGTGGTGAATGAAGGTGTCATTTACAGAGTGGAAAATATGTGCTTTTCAGAGGGCTCGGCATGCTGATGAGCGTACTTTTCCACTCAGTGAGGAAGGCAATGGTAAACCACCTCACTCCTCGTTTTACTTAGTAAAACCTCTGCAGGTTCAAACCAGCCTTTCGGCTGTTGACCTAAACAACAACAACAACTCAGATTTAAGGGTGTAATTATTTCCTTTGTGTACTGCTTACCGATACTAAAGAGCTATTTCTGTAACTCAGCGTTAAACTTTATTATGTCCCGCTTTTTTTTTGTCAACAGTCTCTCGACTGGTTGGATGCAGTTCTCCAAGCTGTTCTATCCTGCGCAAGTCGTTTTATATCTACATACTTGTAACACCCTACATCTTTTGCAATTTGCTTTAAATATTCTAACCTTTGCCTTCCCCTAATATTCACTCCCTCAATACCCTCCATTATTGATACACCAATACCTGGATGTCTTAAGATATGCCCAAATAGCCTATCCTTTCCTAAGATGCTTCCATATACTTCTTTTTTCATCCACTTACCTAAGGACCTCTAAATTATTTATTAGTTCACCCACCTAATCTTTAACATCTTCCTATAACACCACATTTCAAAAGCTTCTATCCTCTTCCTTTCTACACCCCTATCACCCACGTTTCACTCGTATAATTATACACTCCAAACATAGGGTTTAAAGAAATTTTTCCTAATCTGTAAGTCAACGTTTGTAGTCAGTAAGCTGTTTTTCATTTCGAAGGCTTTTCTGGCTTGAGCTTTTCTACTTTGATATCACTTGTGCTTCAACCATCCTTTGTTATTTTACTCCCTAGATAGCAGAATTCCCCAACTTCCTGTACGTTTTCGTTGCCTACTTTTAAATTTTCCATCTCATCTAAACCACTCTTGCTGCTGCACAACACTTTCGTTTTGTTCTTATTAATTTAATTTATCTCCCGTATACTTTAATAATTTTTTGGGAAGCAGTTTGTACAGTTTGGTGACCAGGCAACAAAAATGTTGTTGAAATAGCGTTTTTGTAGCTTCCGAAAAGTTCGCTGTGTTTTGTGCGTCTGTATAATTAGTTCCCGGGCATAAAGTTTCAAGTCTATTACTTGAAAGCCCTTGAACAATTTCTTAGAAGGATACAGAGACTGTTTTTATTGATTATATTCGTAATAAGCTTTTGTACATCCTCCAGAGAGTCTAATTAAGACTGACAAATAAGTTACCGCCGCACCTCAGTATTCCGTAACTGTTTACAGATTGGACAGTAAAAAAATTTAACGTTATTTGATTTAGTAGGTACGTCTCGAAACTTCTTAAAAAATTAATGCTCCTCGTACACGCGTATCTATTTTCGTTTTTTTAATTGACGCAATTCAAATAGTTGTATGTTTTTTATTGTATGAAGTAGCCCAACGTTAGCTCACTAGGGGCAAGTCTTTATGTCGTCTGATACACACAAAGTGATTCAAAGAAAAATGGAACTTTACCTTGGATTGTGTAATCACAATTCTATAACAATATAAAATATTTCTAGGTAGGGTATTTATTACGAGAGTTCGTTCCGTGCAGAATTTCTGCAATAACAAACTTATATGAATTAGAAACAATAGAAGAAACTATTTTATCTCGATTACTACTTATTTAAAAACTATGATTGTAATGCCGAAGCATTGAGGACTTCAGTTGAAGCCGCCCAGGTACCTACTTGATAGAAATTATTATTTTTTTAACAATAGGCTAGGATATACAGTAAACTATCATTTTTAAATAATAAAAAAATTACGATTTTTACTTTTAATCCTCATGCTTTCAAACATAAAAAATTAAGGAATTTATCCAATAATTTAAAAAAAAATTCGACTTTATTACAGTTTTGCTTTGATTTAGCCAACTAAAAATGTCATCAAAGCAGACGTAAGTGAAATCTGTAGATGAACCGAGGTGAGCACGCCGCTTAACAAATATCAAAAATTCCGGGTACATTATAAATCTAGAATGTATTATTTTCAATACTCTTTACACTTAAAAATTAAACTAAAATACGACTCTACAACGTACAAGATCAGCTTTATAGCTGGAATCTCAGAAGATATATAAAAGTTAAGTTCAAATTATTTTTATTTTTTCATTTTATTTTTACGGAAAATACTATCAATGTTAAACGCAGTATTCATACACTAAACGTTGTTTATACCCACTCACTTTATGTTAACCCTAAAATATTGGGACTGTAGTTTTGATTTTTGACATTTTGAAAATTTAAAATACGTTTTTCACTTGTACAATATTCCGAATTTGATACAAACGAACTCATTAGATTAATTTAATCGTTTAGCCTATAATAAATTTAAAACAGCCTACGTAAACATATAAATTAAGAAAACACAGTTGAAATTTAAGATGGTGTCGTGGTCAACGCAACTGGCAGAATGGCTGGGGTCCCAGGATCGATTTCCGGTTAGGTCTGGCATTTTTCATCACTATATCATGTCACACATAACCTACTACGCATAATACAAGACTTACGTAGAGATCATTACCCAATAAAAAAAACCGTTAATGCCTGTGGCCAAGGGGTGTCCTTGAGAAAGGCAATAAGACTGCATTAATGATTGCAAAGCTCTAAAGTAAATTAAGTTTTGAGAACCAAATAACATTTTAAAATAATTTATAAAAATACTTGATTCAACAGATATTAAACAAATAATAAAATATTACAGGATAAGTGTAGTTTGTTACAGAATAATTCATCTACCTCACTTCGAATATTCATTCGTAGTAAAACAAGAAATCATGATGAGTTGTTGATAACGGGGTTCAACACCTTAACTATCTATACAAAAACATTTTTCTTAAATTTTATCGAAACTATTAAAGGGATTAATTAATAAATTGATTAAATGAGAACATTTTATATGTCACAAAAAGTATGTTGCAAAATAACAGTAGAAGTACGATAAGACAGACCTAACGTAATATTTAAATATTTGAAATATTTATTACAGTAAAAAGGTACCTACTGAAAGTGAAAAGAAAATTGCATACACTACACTAATTTAATAAATTACTACATACTATATTTACCTACGCATTGCAATAAGTTCCGCCGACCACTAAAAGAAAGAAACGGGAAGAGTGTGTGAAAGTGAAATTGAAACGTAGGGGGAGAAACTCGCTTCTTCAAGATATAGTAAGCGAGTGTCTGTCTTGTCAGGAATTGACAATTACCGGCTAGTCCGTCAGAATATAACAATAATGGTAACAACACATAATCCTTTAAATCTATGTACTCGTACGTAAAAATGAAAGTATATCCATCAAACCCGGCATCACGTCTGTACAGCCGAACCGACTTTATGAAATTCGCAAGAGACTTTGTTTTCATCTTACGCTGACACATTATAGGTAAAAATGTAAAATAAATTTCCGGAAAAGCGCACTTACTTTCTAGTACTCTCAATGTCTGATAAAGCCGCCTTTTTGGCAGTAAAAAAGAAAAAGTTATTTGTTGTTGTTTAGGTCATCAGCCAAAAGGCTGGTGTGAACCCATAGAGGTTTTACTAAGTAAATCGAGGAGTGAGGTGGTTTACCATTGCCTTCCTCACTGAGTAGAAAAGTACACTTATCAGCATGCTAGGCCCTCTGAAAAGCATATATTTTCCACTCTGCAAATGACACTTTCACTTTATTCACCATAGGGTCTGGCTGTATAATGAAATTCATTACTTTCAGAGGAGATAGCTCTGATTAGTGTCTTTAACACCGCTACCTCTTCTGTTCTTAAATGATTCAGTCATTTAATTGGCTGACCATGTGATAAGAAACAGAACTATTTATTTAACCCTGCAACTAACAGATTGAGTGTAAATAATTTGACACTCCACCTGTCTGTTATGGGCTGAAAGTTATTTGATAAGATAATAAATACAAAAAACCTACAAGATTTTTAAAATAACAGAATAAGATTCTCATTTTTAAATTTTTGAAACTTTTTAAAAGGGCTTTGCTGTTGTCCGTGGCATCGTTAATAAACAACCTACGGATGCTGAAAATATGCCCGAACTCCACGTGGTTGCAGTATATACAGACATGTACATGTGCTCGACATTAAAATATAAAAATTCAAGTAATCAATCTTTCAATAAAAAAAAAAATACTATTAAAACTGATTGTCTAAACTTTAAAATAACAACAATTTAACTTTTTATTGTTAGTTGGCGGTGAATAAGCTATTAACCCACAATGGCATTGTGTAATATTGTAATAAACATCTACTTCGGTATTCCTCCTGAATTGAAAGAACTTATTATTTTCATGTAAGGTAACTGTTATTTTTAGTTTTGT
The DNA here is from genome assembly GCA_035578175.1 of Catonia carolina. Taxonomy (NCBI): domain Eukaryota; kingdom Metazoa; phylum Arthropoda; class Insecta; order Hemiptera; family Achilidae; genus Catonia; species Catonia carolina. The sequence goes on along the minus strand of JAQMRL010000001.1, from coordinate 304,063,691 downwards.
AATTTCTCACCTTTATTGCTCAACTAAGATTTTTAAATGAACGTTAAATTAGGAACGCACAATAAATATGACGTGGAATTATACTACAACGATATATTAAATATATTTCAAATTTGGCTAGCAAGTCACAAGTAGGTCAAATTTACACTATTAAGATTTTTTAAATGAGTGTATTAAAATAAATAAGAAAATTCGGTCATAATGACAGCAATTCTGAAATAAGTTTGATTTTTGTACTACATTTTAATACGTTGTTAGCTTACGATCTTTTAGAAACGTCGACAACGCTAATAGGATTCAGAAAAATAGACACAGGCTTTTGACACATAATAGCCTTAGACTAAATCTCTTAATTCGGTAAAATTTCCAGAAGTGTTTGTTCTATTATAAATCAATTTATAAAAGGAAAATAACTATAATTTCGTTACATCAGTTCTAGTTCCATGAATCATCAGATTATAACATATTAGTAAGACTATTTTAATGAAGAAAAAATAAAAAGGAAACTTATTTTTAATAATAAAACTGTTAAAGATAACTTTGAATACTTAAAGAAATTACCGGGAGGAGGGGTTTGCAGATTTCCTTCGTAAATACAGTCCTCACGGCAATAACCAATAAAAACGACGAAAGAAAAATCAATATTAACAAATTTTAAGAGAATTAGAATGTGAATAAGTTCAAATATCTACGCGGGATAATTTAAAAAAAAGAATAACAACAGCAGCAATGTAGCGGAGAAGAGCAAGCTCCAGAATCTTTTCAACCTGACGACAGTTTTATTGTAATGAAACAAATTACCCAGAAGGACTGAAATTCAACATCATAAAATGATAATTCCACCAGCCAGCCAGGAATTGAAATGGTAAACTATACTAGAACATAAAACTATAAAACATAAAACTATACTATACTAAAACATAAAACACAGTAAATTGAACAGGTTAATTGTTTTTCCCGGTTTAACTTTACACCTTATTTTTTCGAAGCACCACTTAGCGAATACTAATACCGATTTTCAAAATCAAAGCTCATTGGGTAGGGTAGTTACTCTGTTTCTGCCATTTAGTGGTCAAAATTTAAATGTTTAACTTTTCCTAAGTATTACTTACAGAAAACGTATGCCAATTTTTAGAACTTCAGTTTTTCAGGAATGTGTAGAAAACAATAGTACAGTTGATTCCGGTTACTATAAACCTCTGAGGACTGGCGTATTTGATTCACTATTACCGACAATCTACAAGAAATCTAACAAGAAATATTACATAACAGGAAATGCAGACCTTAGTTTCAAATTTTCGTTTAAAAAATATGTGTCCAATAGCAAAGCGAAAATTAAATTAATATAAAAACATTTATAATTAACCAATTATAATTTTATTATAATTCTTATAAATACCAACATACATTGCACGGACTATAGGCTACTAAATAAAAACCCCATTCACCCCCGCATGTTACAGTTTACAAAAACAGTATGTCGCCTCTGTCCAGTTTTAAAACTCTTCAAACGTATAACAGAAAATTATTTAGTTAACTAACTTTTTACTTTATTCTATTAAATCGGTTTTACTAATTGAACATTGTTTTTATCTATTATTCACATCAGTGATTAAGTCTAGATGTTCATTATAACCGGAGTTAATGGTTCGCATCAAAAGTAATTTCAATGTATTATTTATAAATGCGGTGCAGGACTTACGAATTCCGGTAACTATAACACGGGAGTTGACTAAATTTATCAAGCAGTCAACCCATTGATAATAGAATATCAGAGGATTAGTGATAAGTGGGTGAATCAGTCTGTACGGGCTTACGCACTTAGAAATACAGAAAAAAGAAGACTAGAAATTATGATAAGATTATAAATTACTGTGGAATAATTAATTCTGTAGTGATAGGTATAAAGGTCTTAAGTCAAAAATTGACGATTTTGAGTTAAGTGTAATACCCAGTTTAGAAAAGTTTTCTCTTTCAATTGGTGCAAAGGGCTTAAGTGTAGCTAACTCCTGAAGTGAATTATGTTGACTGGCTTTGTAAAAGTTTTCTATTCACGTTACGGTATAAAAGTCTTAATTGTAAATGATACCTTTAAATTTAGTTTCTCAGTCTTTTTTAGTAGTACAAAAGGTCTTAAGTTGAGTTAAGACCTTTACACCAATAGAAGTTTATTTAGTTTAGATTTAGTTTCTCAGTCTTTGTACAAAAGGTCTTAAGTTGAGTTAACCTTTATACCAATAGTAGTTTATTATTTCATCAATATCAATGCTGAGATGAACTGGAAACAAAATCGAATTGAAATGGTCAAAATGACAAGAAACCAAAGGCAAACTCGTGACTTAAGTAACTGTAGTAAGAATTTACCAGGTCAAAAGGTATTAAGTTACACTGTAAACGATAAAGATCTTAAGTCGTGAATTGCCCTCCGAAAAAAGGGCCATAGCGTAGACGTAAACGGAATTTTTATTTTCGTTGTTAAGTAGACAACAAAAGAAATGTATAACAAATTATAAAAACAATTTTTGAAAGAGATAATTGCAAAAACTACCCTTAAATAATAAAAAATATATAAATTATACTGTCTCAAATTTTCATTTGCTTTTCCTGAAAAATAACTATTTTCAAGTTAAAACCTTTATATCTATCACTACAGAATTGGTCACATAGAAAACAATAGTTGTCGCGTTACTGCATTTAAGTACTACCTGCACGTCACGGCACTTTGTATCTTAAAGCCTCATAAAAGAATCATACAATAATCATAAATAATCATGCATACATATCTTAATTACATAGTACAATAAATTACATATCAACCAGAAAGGCGGGTGTGGTTTTATAAAGTCACTTTTCAAGACTATCAAGTTTAAAACGAATCAAAAGTACACGTGAGAATTAATTAACGATACAGTAATATCCTATGACCGGAAATCTCTGGTAATTCATTCAAAATCAACAGTAATTAATGTCGTTACGATTCTCCTTAATTTTCTTTTACCTATACAAGAGTCCTTAAAACGGTTCAAAAAGTTTGTAAGTTTATTACATACTTACCGATACCAATTTATTACTGTGTGGCAAAGATTTGATTTTCCCTTCGCGGATAGGAGCAGAATCGGCCCACTACTAGCCTTCTCAATAACACTTCATTATGTACCAAGTCCAGTGTAATAGTAGTAGTACATCATGAAATGTTATTGAAAAGGCTAGTAGCGGGCCGAATCTGCTCCTCTCGGCAAAGGGCAATCAAATCTTTGCCACACAATAAGTACTGGTAACGCAATTTAAGTTGACAATCGTCAGCGAGAGTAAGACTGAACTATGCGGCGGGTGGAAATGCTACTATATCATGTGCTTTTCTAATACATCATAGCGACAGCTCAAACCATGACATCATAGTTTTACTCTTAAATTTATTTATTATGTTTACAACTATGTCGTTTTATAAACATCCCATTGTATTATTTATTGAGTCTTAACAATTATCCTAAATAATAAAACATTCATTCTAAATAAGCCATAATACTAGGTCTAAGCTATATATAGTATCCTTTTTGGTCATCAGCAGTAAACTGAATTACAGCACTCTGACATTTTTAGTGATAAGACTAGTAAGTCCGTGAGTTCCGTCGATGCGAGCTTATTATCGTGAGTAATACTAATTTTACGGTAATTTCAAAATGTTATTGTATTTTTAGATTTTATTGTTATTGTTTTTAATGTTATTGTTATTATTTTCAGTAAAGTTATGTTAAATTGCAATTGAATTTTAAACAATTCACTTTCTTTAAATATTTACATTATTTTTACTTATTTATAGTGACGGGTCATGAACTCAATTTTATTACTTAAGTGATTGTGGTGGTTACATTTTGAGTTACACCCTTGATACATACTTATCCTTTCGGGTTGGCCGATGTAAGTAGGATAGATAGTATACTGTCCTCTGCATGGTAGGCGCAATCGTCAACTTATGGCGCGTTACCAGTAGATACTAGTGAAACTGACAGTGAAGACGCCGGTGACAGTGACAGTAGTAAGTTATCAGGCAATAACTTTAATTTGATATCCGAGTACGTTTAAGAAACTTAACCTGCGTTAAAATTTGGATGAATGTGGCAAAATATTTTACTAGGTAATAGATAAGAAGTTAATTGCTAAAAAATCATTTAAATTTTTTAATGTATCGAGATCTTATAATACGAGTAGCCAACTTATGATCATTAAGACACCCAAAAAATAAATTTTAATTTGCAATTAAATATGTAATCTTAATTTATATTTTAATTGATTATTCCATTACAAATGAAAAAAATAATTTGACTAATCTATTTTCTTGCATTACTTGTAGTTAAAAACCAAATGCAGTTTTGATAACTTAATTTAAATTAATTTATTAATTACACCAAAATTAATATTCTAATTATCAGATTTTTTGGCAATTTGTTTAATTTTCTTTTTTTCATTCGAAACTGAATACTGAATAAATTCGTCACGCTTGCCGTACAATATAATTGAAATCACGTAGGTAGGATTTACATTACAACAGTTAATTATCAATTTACGGAATAGCGTATAATTATTTAAATTAAAGATGTTTTTATTAACGGGTCAGGAATAATCATGCCTGTAATACGTTCTTCACACATGAGTCAATAAATGATTTTGGTTAATTGAAAAATAGAAAGTTGATGATACTTGTTTCTATTTCAGTAGATCTTATTGTACCGGAGTTAAGGTAAGTAACGGTTGCACACACTGCAATGGAAGGCATGTGAGTCAGCAAGTGTTTTATCAAATCATAACACCCCACAATGCACGTATTTATTAGAACAGCTCACGTAATATCTGACAATAATTAGTTTTAACGTTCGGAAGATATCTCAAACAGTTATGTTTCCTAAATCAGGAAAGGATCCATCTAATACTCAGTCACGCAGACCGATTAGTCTCATACCTGATATCTAATAAATCCAAAGACATGACTATCGACACTAGAAACAGCTTAAGTGCATTCTATACTCACGCCAATACGTAAAATTAAGGGAAGTGTGTTGGACTTGAAAAGTCGAAACGCTACATCAGCGTCTATCGTCGCTGTGATTTTCGTAATCTACATATTCAGATGAATTGTAAATAACGGAAGGTTTTTAAATACCACCTTCCAGGTTTAGTTACGCTAAACTGTCCCGATGGACTAGCAGCAGTAAAAACACGACATGACCGAGTGAAGCTGGACTGGCGTGCGAGAGTCGCCTTAGGCCAACACTCTTAAGCTCCTAGGCGAAACTTCCGCCACCCCATCCCCCTTTTTAAACATACTACAAATACTGATTCTTATAGTAAATCTAACTTCCTACAACTTTTACTAGTGCTTTTTTCAATAAATCCAGCAGTTTCATTGTTATTTTGGTTACAAAATAATTCCTTCGGAATTTTTTTAAAGCAATTGTAAATTTAGCAATTTCAACAGTATTTTCATAAATTGTGTAACAGTTTTCTTAAGTTGAAAATATTTCCTGCTTATTTCCCTTAATTTTATATAGTATTTTAAAAGTCTGCAGGTTGATTGTATGCCTAGTAATAAGGAATTAATTAACTTGTACAAAAATGGCACCTTTGATCGCCATTTCGCTTGAGTGTTTTTTTTTGTGAAAATTAGATATGCTCGTTTAGGAGGATGGCAAGGCGAACACATTGATATAAGATAATCTGGGATGTGGGGGCTACACTGTAACCCTTCCTGGCCCGCAGGCTATAAATATAGGACGTGGTGAGATAATAAGCAGGGAATCGAAAGGGACCAACGAAGCTGCCAATAACATGGATTTTTTTATTATTTAGGGTCTCAGCTACAAGATTTCAAGAATAATTCCCGATCCTCATGTGCCTTTGGGCCCGGTCTATAGATTCTAACGAACATCGTTATTGTTTTAAATCTATCCTCATTATTTTTGAAATAACTATGTTATATGACATTTAAATAAACTACGCCAATACGATTGTTTCATATTCCTAGAAGGATTATTTATGAAACAGACATGACATTATTGTTTTAAAACTGGATGAACTAGATGAAATCCTAAACTATTTAAACAAAACAAGCAGCATACTTAAAGAAAAATGTATCACGTACATCTTATCTTATATTTGTGTAATATTACACCAGAAACTGTTTACAATATGCGGTCGATTTTGTTTTCTAGTAATTTTGTCAGTAATACCTTACTCATGACAGGTGATAGACTCACTGTGAACCATAGCATGTATTATTTTACCACGTTCGTCCTTGGTTAAACATGTATGTAATATTAAACGTGTGGTTTTAGTAAAACAAAATAAAACACAAAAATATAGAAATATAATATTAAAATAACTTACATTACCTATCTAAGTAATAATAAAATAATGTAATGTTTAACACGTTTTTATTTAAGCATTTAAAATGGATGTAATTAAACGTAGTACTAATGACCATTATTTAACAGCAATAATTTCTCACGATTACTCATACGGAACATAAATACTAAGTATTAATAGATTAATAAACATTATTCGCTATTGTGCAGCCTATCTTCAGCAATAACCGTGTGTTTTAACTTGAAAAAAAATCAGTCTAATGCGTCCTGTTACGCATTATATATTAAAATTATAACACAATATAATATTGTATTGGTGAATTATACAATCAGTAGTTCTTTTGACTCTGCATGAATGGAGATACAAGGGATGCAAAGAAAGTACTCCCACATATTGGACTGCAATATCATGAGAATGGCTTGCAACTAGAAGCTCAAAATAGCAAAGAGCGGATGACAATGAATAAGACATTAGATGAAGTAGTCATGTTGTTTTATGTATAGGCTTAACCGCATTCTCACACTTTAATGTTTATGTTGTGTAAACTGTTTAGAAGGTTCTGGAACATTCATTTTTGAACCTTCTAGAAAATTAGCTTGGCAATTAATATAAATAAAGAGTCCACTTCATAGTCAATTTTTGTTGAGTATGGCTTTAGATTTTGTGCTATTAAGTTGAATACAAATTTTTATTTCAGAGTTTGATATCTTATTATTTTATTGTAATGAATCCAATTTTTCGGACAATAATGTCAAGCAGTAGATGCCAAGGGCTGATTGATGATTGATAAGTTTCTTCGATACACACACAATCATCTTCAAAATATTCGTATTACAGAGAAACCTGTAATTATTATTAACGTGAACGGAGATTTTTTTTAAAAATTCAAACTGGACGAAGTTTCATACGTTTAAAAACTCATTACTGAAAACTGCTAAAAATTGGGTATTTTATATGTTCTGTATCTCCTACTAATTTTTACACTGAAAAAAATCGGTCACACGAATCAAAGCAAAAAAGACACGATTTTATTTAGTGTATTGTTCATTTTCCTATTCAGTAGTTTCTACTGACTTCTTTCGTGCCGAAGACTGAATAGAAATACAGTATTCAACCCAGACAGATGCAAAATGCCATATATAGACACTCAATTATCACAAAATCTTCTGAACTTTAAAGTGTAAAAACTTGAAATTTGTGAGGCACATTCAATTTGAATCGTAGTTACTCGCTCAGGAAGAATTTTCAAAAAAATCTTCTTCTAAAGGAATAAAATAGAAAAACTATTAAAAATAATCGATTGTGATTAGAATTACAATCCTGTATTTTAGGCCGAAAAGGGATTATATATAAGGATTATATTAAGGGATTATTATAAGGAAAATATTTTTCATCCAGTACTAACATTATCAAAAATTTACAGTATTCTACGAAAGAAACGGGTTTTCAAAGATTCTAGTCAAAAATGTTTAAAATAAACCAAAAGAAAATAACTGAATTTTATACTCAACGTTTAGTTAAGCAAAATTTATAAATTATTTTTTAAACTGTATCAAAATTAGTCGAATCACTGAATCGATTAAATATTGCTGGTACTGCTGATTCAAGAGGTTTGTAGGAGTAATTTACCTGTAATGTTGGCTAATGAACACTGTGAACCTTTATATTAACAGTAAAGGAGTTACTAGTTTAGCAATGCATTGTTCACATGACAATAAATGCAATAATTAACTAATACACCCACCCGACCAACTGAACGCAACAATTTATCTACTCTGAAGTTTTGTTGCTGGACATGTTTTTATTTTAATATACCTCAGGTTAGTTAACCAAAAATGATTGCGTGATACTTACAAAAACTTCCTTATTTTGCAAAGCATAAAAAAGAGAATCTTAGTTTCTGGGAAAACACACCATAACATACCACTGTGTTCTTAGCTTCAGTAAAATAAATAATTATGACAAGAAAATTTTCCCAACAATTTTCATAAACTTAACAAATGAACTCAAAATGAACAAAATTGTAAACTTAAGACAACAAACAAGGAAAAATACAACTAAATAAGACTTAACGCAGCATAATTATCAGCAGAAAGCCGGGGGAATGAAATACAGCAAAAAATATACACTCAAATAGTGTTTATAATCCAAACAAGTACGGTAAAATAACTGCCAGAATTAATAAGAAAATGTAATATTTAATTACATGTTATAATTTTATTCATTGAGAATAGAATATTTTCTTTATTACAATAATTAAATAAGAAAAAAAACTTCACGGAAACAAAAGTACAGGATAACGCTGACAGTTAAGAATTAATAATTAACATTGACCTGTCTAGATGATACAATGTTTAAAAAAATAAATAAACTGAAAACCAGTTAGTAATACTCTATTTATTTTTTTTTTTTAATATAAATAAGAACTACACGGTTTAAGTTATTGTCCTTCAATGAAAGCTTCTTAAGACAGTAAATTTGCATTAAGTAAAAAAAAAACAAATCTCGACAAAAACACACTATTATTAGTTAACGCTAAATTTAACATTATTAAATGTATTAGGAAATGTACATCCATTTGTTAAAGCAATTAATGAAATTTTGTTAGTATTAACACTAACAATTAGATTTAGCGTTACAAAACAGTTTTAATAAATGATGATCAAAATACAGTTTCAAAATTAATAAGCACAGTTTGGAAAATATTGTAAAAAATAGAAATAGGAAGAAGGAACGGAATAGTCAGGAATGATGAACCCAAAAGATCTATTTGAAAAACTTGGAAGAATATGTAATTTAGGAAAATAATAGTCTTATAAGACTATAGATTATATTTATGTCAATAGAATTTCACATTAGAGATAACAGTCAAAAGGATTTTGGAATTCATCGTGACAAAGAAGAAAAAACGAGAAGGATGAAAGAAACCAAAGAAAATAAAATAAAGTACACATAATTCTGGATCGAAACAAATAAGAACGTAGAAAATACATGTATATCCTCCTAATTATAGGAACAGAAGAAATCCTACTCCGAAAGAAGGAGAAATACCAAGCAAACCGAAAGGAAAAGAGATGATACTCAACTGGATCTACAGATGATCTGAAAAAGAAACCAAAAAAGATACACCAACATCGTCTAAGTGGTACCGTAGTCGAATGTTAAACTAAACAGCTAAAACACAACGGTTCGATTCCTCAGATACCCTAGATTAACTCTAAGTTATTACAATACAAAATTTTTCAAACAGAAAATTATCTCTACAGTGAACTAGCAATACTCCGTTGGATACGCTTTATCCAGCAAACTAAATTTAAATCGTTTAACTTGTCACACAAACTTACACGTTAAAAGCCAAATTACGATGGTACAAATAAAACTAATTGGTACTGGAAACAGTAATTTTGTAGGTATTAATCACCATTAAAAGAGGGGAAATACGAACTAAAATAATAGTTTTTTAAAGATTGCTGCTTTAATATGCATTTAGCGCAAAAATGTATTAAATAAAAATTGTAGAGAATTTAAATTCCTACAACTTTTATTTCAAACATTTTTTTGTGTAACGCTTAGTTTAGCGGTAATTAGCGATTTTGTTTTATTCTCTCACGAAAACGCGTAAAAAATCGATTTTTTACGATATCGGCCTTAGTCACTTTTACATCTTATTGAATTTAAATCTTACAACAAAAGTGTTTATAATCAAATTTATAGGAAATTGAAAGATCTACAACTTTCATTTAAAGCATTTTTCTCTACAGAATCTAGTTTAACATGAAAGAGTGATTTTCTGTATTTATAAGCCTAACTGAGGTTGATTTTCATTTTGCGTCTTCCACTCATGATTAAAATTAGGTCATGTTTATTGAGGTTGTTTTTTTTTTGTTTATTCCTAATGTTTTATTACTAATGTATATTAATTAAATATATAAATTATAAAATTATAAAAATTTTAAGTTTTAAAATTATAAAATATATAAATTATACTAATGTATGTTATATTGTTCAATATTTGCATTTGCAAGAAAAAGTTGTGAGTGTTTCACACCAGATTTTTCATATTAGTACATAAAAGATGAACGTTATCAGTCATTGCGAAATTAATTTCAAAAACGATTAAAGCATCAATAGATAAATCGGAAAATATTGTTTTAAATTGAAAGGAATACAATACACGGATTACTCAATCCATAAATTTAATCGATTACATTTAATTACAGACTATACTGTCTATAGTTAATTACAATCTGTATTAATATACTACAGGAAACTTTTCTAACAGCATAATAATAGAAAATAATTTTTAATTTATGAACCCACGAACGATTTTCTATAAACATCATTGAGAAAATGATGATGGGATTACAAAGTTTATACTTATTTCTCAATAAGTCGGCATTAAAATTATTGCTGCTATTAATGTAATTACGGAACTTTTATTCTAGGAATACTTGGAACGAAATTCATTTAACCAGTAATTAAGTTTATTTCATTTGCTTCAATGTCAAGAATAACATTGATTAGGTGTTTAATATGACACCTATTAACACAGGCTTGCTTAATTATCCTTGCTAATATTTATTTATGTAAATGTATCGTAGATACAAAATAGGAACTAAGATGACCCAACAAAACATTTGGTTTTCTAATTATAAAAATGTGATTCATTATTTTTTTCAGGTTTTTATAATTCTAGAATCAAATTCAAAAGAAATACTGATAGAATAGCAATGTTCTATTCATTGAATTGCATTGTGTAAAATAAATAAAATCAAAAAAGGATTAAAGAAGTTTAGAAGTCAGTGAACGTATTTTATACAGTGAACAATTTAATATAGTTTTGAAATCATGACAATTGGCGTATGCGGTGCGTAACTAATTCTTTCTTGTAACAGCAGTAATTGAGTATATATGTTGATTTACTTATTTTCTTATTCTATAAGAAAAACTATAGTGATCTTACAAAATTTTGAAAAATATTAATTTTTTACGTATTTTAATGTTTTATAGCCCTTTAAGGTTAACGATTTATAATTCTACTAATCTGTTCGTCGATTTGGTGTCTCACTGTTTAAATCGGAGAAGATGCCTTGATAAAATTTACAATCTGAGGTTCATACAAGCTTCTACTAAAGGCATTTTGATACAAAAGTAAGCGTCCTTTAAAAATTAATTACTTTTGAAATTTATTTGATTTAATTTTACGACTGTGCAGAGTACTAAGGTAACGCAATATAAGTTGACGATCGTCAACGAGAGTAAGACTGAACTATGCGGGAACTAGGGTGGAAAGCGCTACTATATGTGCTTTTCTAAAATATCGTACATCATAGCGACAGCTCTAACCATATCATGTTGTAGTTTACTCTTGCATCGATTTATTATGTTTACAACTATGCCATTTTATAAACATCCCATTGTATTATTTATTTTTTCTTAATAATTATCCTAAATAATAAACATTCATTCTAAGTAAGCCATAATACTAGGGCCTAAGCTATATTTAGTATTCGTTTTGGTCTTCAGCAGTAAACTGAATTACTAAACTCTGACATTTGTAGTGGTAGACTAGTTAGTCCGAGAGTTCCGTCGATCCGAGCTTATTATCGTGAGTAATACTAGTTTTACGGTAATTTCAAAATGTTACCTATTGTACTCGTATTTTTAGGGTTTTCATATTTCATTATTTTCAGTAAAGTTATGTTAAATTGCAATTGAATTTTAAAAAATTCACTTTCTTTAAATAATTACAGTACTCCTTACTTATTTAGTGTGACGGGTAATGAACTGAATTTTATTACTTAAGTGATTGTGGTGGTTACATTTTGAATTACACCCCTTGATACATGTTTTATGCTTTCGGATTGGCCGATGTAAGTAGGATAGATAGTATACTGTCCACCGCATGATAGGCGCAATCGTCAACTTACAGCGCGTTACCAGTACAACTAGCATAAATAATGACAATAAGTATATTAAATTTAAAAAAAAATTGCGTTAATGGCTTAAAGATGGACATCAACCAGCGATGTTACTCTAGATATTTAAGGTGTGTTAAATTTTGAATTCAATATTTCAATTCTGGAATAAAGTTTTTGTATTATATCTCTACTCCATTATTCAAGTCGCCGCGGTGGGATTCTGGTAAATCAGCAGAACTTATGATTTTTTTTACGACCAGCTGTTGTACAAATTACGGGTAATGCCGACAGTGAGCATAAATAAATTAAATGACTGATGAAATAACCTATGGTACAATTTTTAAAATGTGTCATTTAAGTAACGGACACGTAAGTCATGATTTATAATGTTTTACGGGAAACTTAAACGTTGGGAATTAGTTACAAGAATTTACTCTGTATTCGTGAAATTACTAATAATATCAACAATTTGTTACACTATAAATGTGGCTACCATAAAGTTACATCCACATCGGTTGGAGCATTCCCTTGTACGTTTATGAGTTTTGGAATTATGGATAAATTAGATCACATGGTGTAATTTCTGTCCTTGTCATGTCTGTCTTTTACAAATGAATAAAATAATATAAACGCCCATAACAGACAAGTGGAGTGCTAAATTATTTTTACCTTAATCTGTTCTTTCCAGGGTGACAAAAAATAGTTTTTTCGTATCACATGATGAGCCAATTAAATGACAGAATCATTAAAAAAAACAGAAGTGGTAGAGGTGTAAAAGACATTAATCAGAGTTATCTCCTCTGAAAGTAATGAATTTTATCATACAGCCAGACCCTACAATGAATGAAGCGAAGGTGTCATTTGCAGGGTGGAAAGTAGATGCTTTTCAGAGGGTCTGGCATGCTGATAAGCATACTTTTCCACTCAGTGAGAAAGGCATTGGTAAACCACCTCACTCCTCGTTTTACTAAGTAAAACCTCTAGAGGTTCAAAACCAACCTTTCAACTGATGATCTGGACGACAACAACAAATAGCCTAATATAAAATCCTGAATTCAGATTTTTCAACGAAACACATTATTTTTTTCTTAACTATTAAATTCAATTACAAGGAAAAGAAGCACTTTCCTTTTATTCCCGTTCAATTACAAAGACTAAAATTTCCACAATGTACAGAAAAATTGCAGTATCTACGTTTTACATTGTACACGACTTTCTTGTTTTATTTCAAGTTTGACTGCTATCCATACTACGGCTAATGGAGACTGTGAAGGGTAACAGATAAAATATTAGTGATGAAAAATATATCAAACCTAACTGGAAATCGAACCCCGGGCTCTCTAGCATAAAAGTTAGTTGCGCTGACCACTACAACGACGGGCCAGCATTGCGCACATCTAGTTATTAGTTTATTTTTAAGTCTATCTGAAGATTTAATTTCAAAATCTATAATTTTCAGATAGTGAACTTCATAAAATTACACCCTTCTATTAGATCAAATTATCTGTAGACCTAAAGCACTTAATTTACCTTATTTGGAAGATAATTTAACAGGTTTATTGTACCAAGTAATGGTTTTTTTATTTCTTATTCGGAAACATATATCACAACAGTTAGGCCTAATGTTATCGAATTTTGTTTTAGAAATTTCTAGCCGACATTCACCCACATTGGTTTTATTTTGTTAAATTAAACATCAATACGCATACCTGTTTTTAATTAAGATACATTTTAAATAAACATTATGGCTGACATTCGTAAAGCGGAAATATTTATTTATGAAAAATTTAAATTAATTTAATAATCCACAAATTTGTACAAGGTTAACTTGAAAGGTAACTACTCATGCAGGTTATTTTATAACGCATTAATAAATTTTAAATTACTTGCATTTTCATGATTTTATGGTAAATTATACAAAATTTAAATAAACATTTCCTAAACATATTTATTATCATCACAGTAGTTTATTAATTCAGTCGGTGAAATAATATTTTATATTATGATTACTTGTAATAATCAATTTAAATTTACTTAAGATATAAAATATATTTTCCTTAAAATTATGAGCACTTGAAAAAATTTACCTTCCGAGATAAAAATGATATTACACCTTAAGTCATTACAAAACCTCGAATTTTAAATAACCTTATAATTTCTTAATAAAGTAGTTTTGAAAAGATAACTTTTAATCTAGTCCTTGGCCCTATGAAGTCCCCATAAATAGTAGGCTATTCATTTAAATATTATTTTTTAATTTGCTGAGAAATATGTTTCATAAAATTTTATTCAAAACAGAACAAGGTAATTATGATGGATAAGTTGATGGAATAAAGTTATTAATAAGAAATTAACATTTTTAGTACGTCTACACCAAAGATTTGTAGCTTACTCAAGAATCTGTTTCATATTTTTCATAACTCCCCAAATTTTGTTTCTTCATTGGATCTAACTATTTAACACTTAAAATAAAGTTCATCTGAATATTTTTCCGTAGGTTGGCTGTTGTTTGCCTACTATAGCATCACGCAAATAACACTGAATGAATGAACAACGCAGATTGAATGAATTTTAGTATTTAGGTTACGGAAATAATCAGGTTGAATTAAGGTTACTAATATTTTTTCATTACCCAAAATTGGGAGCGTTCAAAAGAGAAAGGAAAACAAAAAAAACTATTAACATATCCTTTGTTTGCCGTCGTAACAAAAAAAAAAAATCAAAACCAAAATTATGAAACATGTTTAAAAGTAAATAAATTTCGTTACAAAACGTTTTCATTTTCATACACAATAACCGAGACATTACCAATTCTAATAGCGTATATTTTGTTAAAGGAAACAGTGTATGTATAATTTGTAACATATTGTAACACTGAACAGTGATATTATAAAATGGTTGATGGAATATACTGTTTATTGTAAGAAATTGTGTATTGTATGGGGGTGGAAAATATTGAACAAGAATGAAATGTTTTGAATAGGAATTATTGGAAATCGAAACTAGTAAAAGCGTTTGTTTCTATTTTGATTCCTTCTACCATGTTCCAGTAAAGAGAAAGTGTTCGAACGATCTCGATTAACTATCAGACCGCAGGTATAAAAACACTTACGGCCTTTGAAGTGAGTAAGTCGTTAATTGAACTGTGAATGAAATTAGTTGTCAGGCAGTTTCGAAATATTGTCCTTCCGGGACCGGTTATGAATTACGTTAATAATGCGAATGCGTACGTGTTGTTAGCAAAAGGTTATGAATAGGTAAATAATTTGATTCAATTTTTAAGTGATTATCTTACTTACAATCAAGTTCAGTTTAAGCTTAAGTTTTGTAATTAATTTAACTGAAGTAATCTATTAAGTAGTATTTATTAGTAGTCTAAGCTTCATAATAATTTGTAATTATTAACTGAGTAAACAATAGCCTAATTGTTATTAGTTTAAGAAAGTTTGTTACTTATTATACCCAGATCCTGAACGAACCTAGGCTTAGGTGTTACAATACATAATAACAAATATAAATAAATAGATATCTCTCTGTAACTTCCTAAAGAGCTGTAATTCTAAACTTCAAATTAATATTATTTAAGTGCAGCCATCTGAGGCCAGCAATACGCCCGCGTGTAGCGCAGGCGCAATTGATAGTTAAAAATAAATTGATAATTTTCAAGTACTTATAGTACTCGTAGCCTACATATTCTAAATATATGAGTTACAAAGACCTCTTATACAATCTTATCTTTCAAAAACAAATAAACAATAAATAATTTACCAACAAAAATTGAGCATGATAAAATGCAACAGATTTTCTATCAATATTAGCATTTACAATGCTATATAATTATATTGTTATATAAGAGTCAAACTGATTTATATTTCAAGCTGAAAGCAAATAGTTATAACAGTAAAGTTTCTCCATTTCACTTCGATGGAATTTTACTAACTTGCTAACAAATATGTAAACCTCTTACATCACAGGGTATCGAAATCAGCAAGAACAATCAAAGTTAAACGTACCGATGTGCCTGTCAGACGAATAACCGACCTCCAAGTTCAGTCGTACGATAAATTAGCCAATAATGAATTCATTACGACTGAAGAGTAATTTTTATACATGACAAGACGAATATGAATAGTAAATATTGAATAGTACTACAGAGAGTGTTGCGTTGTTTAGGTCATCAGCCGAAGAATGGTTTCAACCTCTAGAGGCTTTACTAAGTAAAAGGAGGAGTGAGGTGGTTTACCATTGCCTTCTTCCTCACTGAGAGGAAACTTATGCTTATCAGCAAGCCAAGGTCCTCTGAAAAGCATCCACTTTCCACCCTGCAAATGACACCAACACTTCATTCACCACATGCTCTGGCTGTATAATGAAATTCATTACTCTCAGAGGAGATAACTCTGACTAGGGTCTTTTACATATCTCCCTCTTCTGTTTTTAAATGCTTTAGTCTTAAAATTGGCTATGTGAAAAGAAACAGAACTATTTTTTGTAGACCTGGAACTAGCAGATTAAGTGCAAATAATTGAACACTCCACCTGCCTGTTATGGGCATTCAGAGAGTACTGAAGATACAACGTTAGTACGAATGTTTTATCGAGATGTTTAATCATACGTGCAGCTAAGAAGAAGTTTTAATAGAATTAATCATATACATGCCATAGATAAAAAAATAAACCAGAAGAGTTTCACAAGGAAAACATTTGAAGAGTACGAAAACATTTCCTTAAAGGAAGTTAAAGAAATGGAATTCTTTCGTTAAATTAAATGCGTAACGAAAAATTTCCAAAATTCCGTACCATGTTATGGAAAATCTGTATAAAAAAAAACAATAAGGAAAATACAAACACATTGAAAAATAAAGTTAAAATAGTAAATTAATTCCTCGTGTTTATCTATTCCAGATACATCCAGTGTTGATGTTACACATTTCCGTATCACGAACTTATGTAAAACATCTTTTTAATGATAGTGAGGTACTTTATAACACTATCACGTACAACAAAAAAGTTCTTAGAATTTCAAGAACAAAACCCAAATAACAAGGATAAAATACATCAGAATTCGGAGAGAGAAATTCACACGGCAGGCTACACTACATCAGTCAGACGGTGAATACTATTTTAGTGAAATAGCGGTAAGTGACAGTTTCAACTGTATTATTGATTAATTAGTATACTGCGTGACGTCATCATCCTCATCATCATTACTGGCCTTAATTGGTGGAATAAATTATGATATTTCAATGTAAATGAAGTAGGCCTACATGTACGTAAATAATAACAATATTACGGAAACTACAATGTAGTTACGTTGGAAGGAAATTTACAGTTTTAGCACTACATAAACATTTTTAGTAGGTTTGCTTTATAAAGTAAACATTGAAGAGTCGAGCCGAAAAAGGATAGTGTAATATCAGGGGTCACATTAAACGAAAAAGCGAATACGGACTGAATAAAAAAAACAACTGGAACTTCATTTTGAAGTTCCAAAACCTCAACAACTTCTAGTCCAAAAATCTGGTGTGAAACACTCACACGAATTTCTCTTGCCAATGCAAATAATGAACAATATAACCTAATATTAGCAATAAACAAAAAACTAACCTCAAAAAACATAACCTAATTTTAATCTTGAGTGAGACGCAAAATGAAAATTAACCTCAGTTCGGCTTAAAAATACGGAAAATCACTTTCACGCTAAACTAGGCTCTGTAGAGGAAAATGCTCTAAATAAAAGTCGTAGATCTTCTAATTTCCTATAAGTTTGATTATTACACTTTTATCGTAAAATGCATACTAAGGCCGAAATCTTTAAAAAAATCGATTTTTCACACGTTTTCGTGTGAGCAAAACCGAAAATCGCAAATTACCGCTAAAGTAAGTGTTATACAAAAAATGTTTGAAATAAAAGTTTTAGGATTTTAAATTCTCTACAACTTTTATTACATAATTTATATTTTTGAGCTAAAATGCATATTAAAGCCGCATTCTTAGAAAAAACAATTTTTTACGTGAAAACAGCCTCTCTAAGAATTTCAGCAGACATGGCGCCTACCAGGCTAACCAGGCGATTTTTAAAAAAATAGTAGGACCCGTTTTTGAGAAAATCGCAAAAAAGTGAAAAATTACACGAATAAACTAATTCTTCCGGTTAACCGATTTTGATGAAAATGTTCGTGTCGGATCCGGTAATGGTATGTAACTTAAGTTTCAAGTTCGTACGAGGTTCCTTCTTGAGATATTCTGTTCACACACACGCACACGCACACACACACACACACAGCCAATCGCTAAAAACATGTTTTTGGGTTCAGGGGTTCTGGGAACGTGTGTAGATCCTGTGAAAAATCGACATGAAAACAATACTTTCCTTCCTATATATTCATATAGGCAAAAGAAAGTAAAAATATAAAATACTTCGTATATTTACAAGAAGAGTGAGACATATTTTACAGAAATATGAAGAGGATAGACTTCAAAGAACCATACTAAAAAAAATTAAAAAATGATGAAAAAGAAAATATTTGAGTGAGTGGAGACGCTTTTGGAAAAATCGGTAAGAAAAATACTTTAAATATGTCCTTGTTTGAATGCCGAGATTGAGCGCTAAAAAATTTAAAACAATTTTAATTCAATCGGTAAGTATTAAATTTATTCCGCAAGACGATAAAGTGAAGTACCTACACCCATGGCTAGATAAACGATTAAAGTAGAGCAATCACATTAAAATGCTAACGTTTGTAACTGAATAATCTTCTGAAAATGTTAAATCTTTTATTATTGCGAAATACCAAAATAATTTAAACGTTAAAATAAAAATTTATTATATTACAAGAATAAAACCTCGTAGATTGGAAATTATACATGTGTCAATACGAAATCGAACTTCTCGGTGCAGCTGCAAAAAGTACTAACGTTTCAAAAACTGAACTTTTAAATCTAAATTCTTAAGAACATGTTCTTTGGGAATGAAGTAGGTCAATCGATATTTAATAATCCTTAGCCGATTTAACTGCCACATTAAGTTCTTCGTACAAGAAATTCTAGAAGCTAGAAAGAAACACTACAAAGAAAAAGACTAAAAAGAAGATAAGAGTCATGATTTACAAAATTAGGAGTAAACCTCAGCTTGAATTGGAAACGTTAATGCCAATAAATATTTTACTTTTTTCAAATTACAATGCTATTTTTGTTTGATTCATTATCCAACTTATTAGTTATACAGTGTACGTATAAAATGAAGTTAAGTGACAAATAAACGTGAAAAAAATTCTAAGTATACGAGTATGACATGTTCCTAAATTTATCAGAAAATATTACAAAAGCACAACACAAAATTGTCTTGTTGATACACAATTTAATGATCAAAACCCACAATATTGCAAAATATTCAATTAATATAACTTTTAAATTGGCCTAATATTATTATAGAAGTTTGTACATATTGTTATTAAAAATTATAACAATACAAGTTTTTAATAATTACCGAGGAGAAAATTGGAAATTGAACCCACGCTTACCTGTTTAAAAATGTTACTCGCAATAAATAAAACGAAAGTTATTGGCATTCATGTGCACTCTAAAATAAGAAATGAATAGTCTTGACTACAAGAATAAATATTGCGAGCAATTTCGAAATATAAGTATTACTCAAATTAATTAACTAATTGCTTTAAATTTTTCCATTATTCAAAGAAGGGACTTAATTTACTCGAAACCCCCACACAAAACAAATATTACTTGTTTCCACGAAATTTATAATTTTTACGTCTAGATTTAATTTCGTTTATCATACTGTATTTGGTTCACATTTTAAAAATTGTTTCCATTATTCAAAGGGAGGACTTAATTTACTCGAAACCCTTACACAAAACCCATATTACTTGTTTCTACGCAATAAAGAATTTTTACATTTATATTTAATTTTGTTTATCATACGTATTTTGTTCAAATTTTAAAAATTGTATCTGCTTGTAACCTACTTAATATTCTTGTTAAATGTACAATTATATCGATTGTTCAATAACAGTTTTTCATGTTCGTTCTGCGTTCTGCTGCATGTTCTTATGTTTCACTATTTTTACCTTTTTTTGTATAGCCCTACACCTAAATATTTTTCTTTATGTTTAACATCACTAACTTATTTTATACATTTTTTATACATTTATACATTTTTATACGTTAACTCTTGTTATTAATATTTTTTTAATACTTATATTATTTTGACATATCATAAAGAATGTATATTATTTTACGTGACAATAAAGATTTATTTATTTATTAATTATTTATTTTCTTACATACTTGAAGGCCATTACCTTATTTAGAAAAAAATATTTTATCACACCTACCGTTTAAAACATTGTCATTTCATTACATTGTTATACCATGCATACATGCGGATTAAATAACGCCATCAACATCAAAGATGGCTATTTCAGACGAGTTGGTTATCGTTTCTATGACATGGAAACTATTATAGAATGAATCAATTTGTTAAAAGGGCAATAAGAAAATGGGGAACAACAGATTTCTTTTGAAAAAACTACATAACAAACATCAAAACAGCCACTCGTCATTTGAAGACAAAATGAAGAAAAACTGAAAAAGTTGCCAGCTTCAAGTAGGTCTATGTTAGAAAGATAACACAGCGGAAGACTAGTTGAAAGGAAGAGACTCGTACAAGAAGAAAATACTCTGGAAGCAAACCAAGATCGGACATTAAAATACTATAATTAAACCGGCGTCAGTACGTTAATAAAATTACTTAGAATGACCAGAAGGCTGGTCTAAAAGATGGAGAGAAATTTGAGAAGAAGATCATCCGCAAAATAATAAGTCCGGAAATCGTAGACGGGCAGGAAGAAAAAAACAGTTCAAGAAAAACGACTATGAATGTAAACGATCAGAAAACAAACACTAAAATTTTACAAGAAACTATATAGAATGGATGACAAACGGTTGTCAGAATACATTTTTAGGACATTTAGGCCTATCAGTATACACCTAAGGTGTCGGATAAACGAAGTAAGAAAGAGTATTGAGACAATTGGTATAACTGATTAACGGATCAAAATAGGTTCAGACCACTGATCTATTGACATCACGGGCTTCCACTACGAACAATGAAGAACAGCAGAACAACATATAGGCGGAAGAAAGGAGAAAAACCAGCAAAGCTGAGAATCGCGGGTAGCAAAAACGAACTTCAGAAATGACAAAAGTTATTGTACGTGGTCTAAAATGGCCTTAACGAAAAAATTTACACAAATAATCGATTACAAAACGTGTAAAAAATATTTCAAACAATAATTTAAGTAGGTTACCATATTAATATAAACATGAACTACTTCAATTAGTTCAATAACTTAATGCATTTATTTACTTAAATAAGTAAACATTTATTTTATTTTTGCACGTAAGCCTACAGAGATGAATAATATTAACGTTATGATTTTTAAATGTTAATGATTTTATTTATTATTTATTTTAATTATTTTTTATTTTTTTATTAGTTATTTTTTAAACGTTATGATTTTCATAGTAACGTTATGATTATTCTTACCAGAAGAAGGGATAGGCTAGTGGGGCATCTTCACACATCCAGGTATTGGGTTAATAATGGAGGGTAATATTGAGGGAGTAAATTGTAGGGGGAGGCAAAGATTAGAATATATAAAGCAAATTACAAAAAATGTTGGGGATATGAAACGACTTGCGCAAGATGAAACAGCTTGGAGAACTGGATCAAACCAGTCGAAAGACTGATGACAAAAAAATGATAAAAATATTAACACGTCATTATAGAATTAACGAACAAAATACAATTTTAGTGATAAATATATTTATGAATTATGAATTTCGTATAGGTACGCTAAACATTAAAAGCCTTGATTTTTTAAATTATAAATTTAATAAAAGAATTTTATAATGAAGGTTACAAATACAAGTGATATGATATTATGGAATCCGTCCAAAATATTTTATTGCACGTCAATTTCCTTATTAATAAGGAATACAATGATCACAAAGGTATTACGTACTTTTTGTTTATATAATGTATGCATCTTTTAACAGTAAGCGAGGCAACAGATAAGAATTGAGTTTACGTCACAAAATAAAGAATGCGTACAGACACACAATATGTATTAAGCGAAATTCAGTATTGAATTTCATTACATTTGTATGTGTAAATGCATAAAACTTAAGTATACAAGATTAAAAAGAGTTGGAGTAAAATATTTTAAAAAAAAACCAAGCTATTCATTATCAAATTCAATTTGGCTGGTTGGTGTAGTGGTCAACGGAACTATACCAGGGGTCCCAAGTTTGATTTCCGGTCAGATCTGGTATTTTTTCATCGTATTTTCATCTATCACCCTTTACCAGATGAATTTTCCTAATTACCCTTAATGAGCGTAACACATTAACGCACACGCATGAAAATTAACACAATACTTTCACGCATGGAACCATCCAGCGATACATATTAAATCACGTCGTGTAAATTAAACAGAATGTTAATTACAATTTATTCTAAAACAAAAATTGTTAAATACCTAATTCATTACTTTATTAAATAAATATTTGGGTATTTTCTGTTATTCCCCCCCTCCAGCATATTTTTTCACATTTTGTGAATATTTCGTACGCAACCTTACCGTATCGGGAAAAATATTTAAAAAAATTCTACACCAATATTCTTTAAGTTGAGGTTAAATATATGTAGGGTAAATACACTGTTTTTCCTCAATATTGTTACTGTATGTAATAATAAAATATAAATTAATCATTAAATTAATTTAACATAATAAAATTAAATATTATTAAATAACTTAATAATTGTCAATAAATAGATTAAAGTTAACTTGAAAAAGGAAAAAACTTCAACGTTAACTTGAAAAATATAACGTTAAATTACTGTAAGAATATCTACATACGAAATATCCACAAAATGTGAAAAATTATGCTGGGGGAGGGGGGGAATAACAGAAAAGACCCAAATATTTTTAAGCGTTATATTTCATTTAGATAATTTATTTATTTAGTGATACAGCTGCGGTTTTTTAGAATGTGACCGTGTGTATTGCGTGCGCGCAAGACGAGAGGAACCAGATACTGGAGGGTGAGGATGTACGTTTATACACCAAAATTTTCAAATGACCTCTTTTTTTTGAGTTTTTTTTACCTCTTAATATAACAATTATTGCAAACTATTTTTATCCTACACTTATCTTCAATTCTGTTAAGAATTTTATGTCGTTTGGACTGCCAATCGTGTAGAGTATTCTTGAAAAGATAAAAACCATTTAATGTGTACAACTGGTCACTACGTGCAACAACTAAGCTAATAAAATAATACAGTGGGGGAAAAATTTTGGGTTAGGGCTACTTTAATTTATTTAATCATTTGAGGAGCCTAGCAATGTCAGCTGATCCCTGAGGCTTCTTTGATTAACCCACCGGTAGGAGGAGTATTGGACGCTGAAGAAGGAGATGGTTTCCAGAACAGGCCGAGCTGCCTAATCCATGAAGTGAAGAAGAAGATAATATCAGCGATGAACTCGAGTGCAATTCTCAAATTTCTTAAAGTTAAACTTTAAATAATATATTATTAACGTATCTCTAATAAAATATAGACAATAAGATACTGAAATGTTTAACAGAATGTTTTAACAATGAATTACGTTAATAGAGAATAACATTATTTTCGAAATAATACATACAGTAGGCCTATAAAAGGTCAATTAAATATAGCATAATAAAAGTTTATTGAGATGAATCACTTTCATTATAATGAATAAAGTAATAAAATATAAATTGCAATATATTGAAAAAACTGCAGTTTTTATTGCTGAATCTATTTACTTAATTAAATACTATCAACATAAAAATAATAATCAATCAGATTAATTAATCAGATACGTCACTTGATAGTTCTACATTAAATCATAATGAATAACCAATTACAAAAAATTCCACATTAATAAATTATTTAATTGGTAACTTTGTGAAATAAATGAATAAATATTAGATACTACTTAATACTACTGATTACAATTTATATTCATGAACAAATGTAATAGAGATGAAATATCTAGTCAAATTCAAGAATTTCAAATGGCGCTCTTAATTTAATAACTATTCTCATAATTATATTTTTACCGTTTCAAGATTGTATAATAATTTTTTTTAAAGAAAAAACTAGAGTATACGTCATATCATTGTGAGCTTGAAGGTCGATTGAGTTAGCAACAGGTTGCCAGATCGCATTTTCCACGTGCTACTTCTGCGATTACCTCACTCATACAAGCACACGAACACATTAAAACGAGTATATATAAATCTCGATAAATACGATTCTTTACTGATGTATTATGGTTCTATTTTGATTTTAAGTTCATTAAAAAGTTAAATTTTTTAATATACTGTATCACATAACCTTACATTATTTCTCATTTTTAAACGAACACTGAAAGGCGAAATGCGAAGTGGGGCTGTCAGTAAATGCCAGTCATTGAAGCTCACACTGACGTGACGCACACTAGAGTGTTTTATATTCTAGAACTTATAAAAAATGAACCCAGGATATCAAGTTCGTTCCCAGTCAGGTCAGGAATATTTTTATCAGCCATTCTTCACTTTTTTCATGTCCAAAACAGTCGGATGCAAAAACAAAACAAAAAATAACACTAAAATTTATAACGTTAGTTCTACTTAGCCTAAATCCTCCCCCGGTTTATAACAAGCTTATCACAAACCCCCTTCTTTCAATCACAAGAAGCCGATGTATTTGAAATAAGACTGATTCAAATTTTTTAAAACCGGTATACTTACGTTTTCTTTTTGAATCACAAAAAGAATGCAGTGGAAAAAACAAAATTAATTTTAACTTGTAGCCTACGTATTTTAAACGATCCAAAAAAATACTTTGTTTTTTTTTTAGTAATAAATTACATCTAGATAATACGTTAAGAGATCGCAATTTGCTGACTATAATGTAAGGATGAATAAATGAATGTTCTGTAATAAGAAAAATAATTATTGTGGTACAATCGTCTTCCTTAAACTTGAGTCTGTATTCATTTTCGTGAAATATTTCTTAGTTGCTGCATTCAAATGAACGTAAATTGTATTTTAGTAAGATACAAATAAACACAAATAAATTAAAAATAATAGTTCACTATAATGTTATTGCGTACCAGCAAAAACTAAATACCTTTTTATTTTTTATTTTTTTGAATAAGTGTTCTTAAAGTCGAATGATTAGACTGCGTCACGTTTTACTGACTGTTATTTTAGATTAATGTTTATTATAACCTTCTTTAAAAACAAATAGCATTTTCTTTTTCATTATAAAAGTACAGAATTCTCATTTTCTGCAGATGGAAAACGTTCCAGTACTTGTGATTTATACAACTTGAAAATCTGTCAGACAAACACTTACTTTTATAATGTAATTATGCTATTTAACAATTCAAAATAAACAATAGTTTATTTGGTTTTATTAATAAATACATGTACATACATGCATGGTTTTATTAATACATACATGTTGCAGGGCTAAAATAAATAGTTCTGTTTCTTGTCACATGGTCAGCCAATTAAATGACTGAATCATTTAAGAACAGAAGAGGTAGAGGTGTAAAAGACACTAATCAGAGTTATCTCCTCTGAAAGTAATGAATTTCTTTATACAGCCAGACCCTGTGGTGAATGAAGTGAAGGTGTCATTTGCAGAGTGGAAAATATGTGCTTTTCAGACGGCCCGGCATGCTGATAAGCGTAGTTTTCCACTCAGTGAGGATAGCAATGGTAAACCACCTCACTCCTCGTTTTACTTAGTAAAACCTCTACAGGTTCAAACCAGCCTTTCAGCTGATGACCTAAACAACAACACAATAAATGCAGGCTCAGAAGAAAAAAAATAGGTGATAATGACTTACTTCTATCCCTAAATTTAGAAGAGTCCCGAATCAATAAAAAAAATTAATACAAAAGTGTTCAATGGGTTATCTCTAATGTAAAAGACTTAATCCCTCTTGTTTTAAAACATTGTATTTAAAAAATTACTCCCATATGTAAATTCTCTTGGGAACGCAACTACAGTATTCTCCACAAGTAACGGTTTCACAATACTAATAACAGTCAATCAAAACATTAAAACAAGAAAAAGGTTTGTTATCAATTCTATTCCAAAAAGCTGTCAAATAATAGCACTCCAGAATTAAAAACGTCAGAAAGGATATTGAGAAAACCGAAATAAACCGAGAAAACATAATGAAACTAACTAAATTCGGACAACTATAATTACAGGCTTAATGGGCTTTCATGAAGAGCAAAAACAGAACACGGGTTGGGCAAAAGAAAGAAGAAAAGCCTACAGTGCTGAGAATGTGGGCTCAAAAAGAGCTTCCAGAAACGTCTACAGACTGTCTATAACTTGATGACCTCCCGCAGAGAGGAGCAGAATCGGCCCGCTACTAGCCTTCTCAATAACATTTCATTACGTACTACTACTAACTAGTACACTGGACTTGGTACATAATAAAGTGTAATTGAGAAGGCTAGTAGCAGGCCGATTCTGCTCCTCTCTGCGGGAGGTCATGAAGTTATAGACTGACAGTTATAGACTGAACACGGGTTGGGCAAAAGAAAGAAGAAAAGCCTACAGTGCTGAGAATGTGGGCTCAAAAAGAGCTTCCAGAAACGTCTACAGACTGTCTATAACTTGATGACCTCCCGCAGAGAGGAGCAGAATCGGCCCGCTACTAGCCTTCTCAATAACATTTCATTACGTACTACTACTAACTAGTACACTGGACTTGGTACATAATAAAGTGTAATTGAGAAGGCTAGTAGCAGGCCGATTCTGCTCCTCTCTGCGGGAGGTCATGAAGTTATAGACTGACAATAGTCACCTTACGTGGTCTATAATTGGCCCTAAACAGAAAAAAAATATTTAACTGAAAGTGTAAAGTTCTCAGATTGTATAGTACCAGATTGACTTCCTCTTCTGAACACGGGCTTTAGCCGTTTTAGAAAAGTATTTTCATTTCAGGTTAATCGTATTAAAAAGTAGAACAAAAAATTTTTTTGCAGCCTATATTAAATTTTTAAGTTAGCTGTAACCAGCTTAATTATAATAAGATTAATACATTTACTGTAATCTTTAAATGTACCCCACCAAATTAAATATTGAACATAAATTAATTAAATAACTACCAAGAGTAACTTATATAGTGCCCTTGATAACTTAAAAAATATATATTTGAGTTTCTACATAAGCTCTGTCAAACATCCAAAATAATAAGTCGGATGTAAAAACCCGCCGCACTTGCATTTTGTTTGATTAACGTTTCACGAAAATATGGTGCAAGCTATTATCGTACTTTAAATACTATTAAGAATTTTCTTTTAACTTTTTTATACAAAATGTGATTCATAATAAAGAATGTAGTTACAAATAACACTGATATCCATTCGATTCTCCTTAAATAGTAGACCAACTGACAAATAAACATGGCAAAAGTAGTATTACACAATTAAAAAAGTTACATTTAACACAATAAAAATAAACAAACCTTACCAAGCCTCTTTAATTAATAAATTCCAATGCTAATTTTAACTGACAATCCAGCCACTAAATTTTTTATCAACACGCAATTACGAATACAAATTCTATCCGTATTGTAAATAGAATAAAATTTGAAGAACTTAAATGTATACAGTATAATTCCGAATAAGACGAACAAAGATTTTTTACAAATTTAAATTGATGGATATGTTAATTAACGAATAATTTTTTTTTTTAATTAAGACGGATTTCCCACAAGTAAAAAGTAAACAAAATATAACTTAAATAAATCAATTTATAAATTAAGCTTTTTATATACAAATTATATTTCAAATATAATTAAATTACCAATCAAACGCGCATATTTTAAATACTTGGTTCTTATATGAATAAATGTTAATTACTTCGCATAAACTTTTTTATTATATTTCATTAAAAAACACTTGAAACTGTTAATTCTTAATTGTAAATTGAATAAAACATTTTTTAATATTAATTAATAATAAAATCAGTTAAATAAGGTCACCTGTAAGATAACTATATACAGTAAAATCTCTCTATAGCGGAATTGAAGGGACCATGAGGTACCGCCGCTATAAAGAGAGTTCCGTTATAGAGAGAGCGAATAATTAACGCAGGGAGGGAAGTTGGAGTACTAATTTTTCTGTACAAAATAACTTATATACGTTTGTAAATGGTGCATGGAATAAGTTTTTGAAAAACTACTGAATAGATAATTTTATGACGAATGTTTAATACAGTAGATTACTTCAATACAGTGAGATATTTAAATTAATTACCTAAAGTGTAGGTTATTAACTTAACAAGAAATTTGGATACAAACTGGTTTTATTAGATGTTGTGTTACTAATGTTTAACAATAGAATTTCACTTTTCGTATTGAACTTTTTTCAATAAACATTCATACAGTACATACCGTAATAGATAGCCTAAATTAATTAGCACTGAAACTCGTTTTTCACTGAACAGTAATAAACATAGGATACAAACATACAATTAAAATCTCCTAAAACTTAGGCTACACAAACACAAAAAAATACACAGTACAGTATATAAATTTTTTATTAAGGAAGCAATGACTGTGAAGTACATTTCATTTCGTAAAATAAGTTGTAAATTTTGTTTCGTTTTCAATTCATAAAACGTGTCTTTAATCTCATTTTCAATGTTTAAAACTTGTAAATTTCCATTTACATATTGGCAATGACAGTACGTGGAAACAACAAGAATAACGTCTAGTGCCTGTTTACTTGAAGGGACAACATTTCTGTTTCCATTTCATGGTCATCTTCACTTTCTTCCTCGTTGTTTTGGGCTAAGACATTTTCGATTATTGCATCATCGCCAACATCTGCTGAAGTGGCTAAGTCATTGTCTGTCCCTACATAGGCGTCTAAATCCATATCCTGAAGATATTGTTTTGCCGCTATAGAGAGATTTTTTGCCGCTATAACGAGAGTAAAATATATTATCGTAGTATACGAAAGGGTCGGGGTCGGCAAATAATGCCGCTAAAGAGAGATTTCCGCTATATAGAGTTCCGCAATAGAGAGATTTTACTGTAAATAAAAATGAAATTCCCTCTCTATGCAAACTATTTTTCTTTGAATATAAATGAAATAATCAATTATGAAATACAATTTTTTCGACAGGATATTAATAATACCTTCATTAATTCGATTTTTTAAAATTGTTACCAAGATTTTTAAGAGTTTGGAATTAAAACAGGCGTTAGGCAGGGTGACAGGACTGTCGCCTGTTCTTTTTGACTGTGTGCTGGAAAAAGTTATTCAGAAATGGAAAATAGAACAACCGATAAAGGATTTTTACCAAGTGCATATTCGAGGATCAGAAAAAGGTAATAAGATAAACAGTCTTGTTTTTGAAAAAAAAACCTAGCAATCGTTTCTAAGAACAAGGAACAACAATAGAACAAATCAATATGTAAAACACAAAACTATAGATTCCCTTCGAGAAAACTAAAATTTGCGTCACCTGAAGACACAATACGGAAAAAAATTGGGAAAGCTGTTAGTTTCAACTACCTCGGGGATATGTTGTTGTTTAGGTCATCAGCCAAAAGGCTGGTTTCAACCTGTACAGGTTTTACTAAGTAAATCGAGGAGTGAGGTGGTTTACATATGCCTTCCTCACTGAATGGAAAAGTATGCTTATCAGCATTCCGGGCCCTTTGAAAAGCACAAATTTTCCACTCTCCAAATGACATCTTCACTTCATTCACCACAGGGTCTGGCTGTATAATGAAATTCATTACTTTCAGAGAAGACAACTCCGATTAGTGTCTTTTGCACCTCTACCTCTTCTGTTCTTAAACGATTCAGTCATTTAATTGTCTGACCATGTGATAAGAAACAGAACTATTTATTTTAGCCCTGCAACAAACTGATTGAGTTTAAATAATTTGACATTCCACCTGTCCGTTATGGGCATCTCGGGGATATAATACAACCAAAAACCAGCGAAATAAAAGCGAACAACAACAGACGAGGAAAGATGGCCGGTGCACTCTGAGGAACTCATCTCTTGTATAAGAAGAAAGCATTTTCAAGACAAGCCAAGATTATACATAATAATACTGTGATTAAATCTGTGTGCCTGTATACGAGTAAGTGCCTTAGAGTGACCGGGGAGAATAATTAATTTTATCATACAGCTAGACCCTATGGTGAATGAAGTGAAGGTGTTATTTGCAAGATGGAAAGTAGATGCTTTTCAGAGGGCCTGGCATGCTGATAAGCATACTTTTCCACTCAGTGAGGAAGGCAAGTGTAAACCACCTCACTCCTCGTTTTAATTAGTAAAGCCTCTAGAGGTTTAATCCAGCCTTTCGGCTGATGACCTAAACAACAAATTTTTGAAAACGTGTGTGATGAGAGAAATATATCACTGGATCACGAGCGCAATTTAAAAACTTTAAAACGCCGGTAGTATTGTGTAGGTCAGTAATAATAATGTAACAGCAGCTTAATATACAAATTTAAACAAAGAAAGAAAACCTTCAGGTTAAAACAGAACAATAAACGTGTTTTAATGTTGTATTTTATTTTTAGTTGTGTTAATAAAATTATATTAATATTTTATCGAAAACAGGTTCTTTTGGAATTGTGCGGAACGTTTAATGAATTTTCCAGACTCTAGCCCGAAATCAAACGCCACAACATTGCAGTTGACAACCTAGTTACTTCTTTGTACGCTATAAATTAGTCTTTCTGACGTAATAGTACCGAGAGTATCTCGGATATTTCCATAATTTTAAGTCGTAAAGAAGTTGAATTTCATTTTGCGTCATTCATTCATGATTAAAATTAGATTATGTTTTTCATATTACATTGTTTATGCCTACTTATGATTAAACATAGGTTATATTGTTCAATGTGAGGAAATGGAAAGGTTACAAGTCCTAAACGACTCTCATAACATGCACAAGAAAATAAGAGAATTTACTGGCAAGCAAAGTAACAGAAGCTATTTCATGACTGATGATAATGGGAGAATAATTCTTGATACAGGGGAACAGTTGAAGCTGTGGGAAGATTACATCCAGGAGCTTTTTGATGACGAAAGGAAAGTTCTTTGTTGCAATAGTAATGACAACTCTGGTCCAGACATATTGACAAGTGAGGTAGAATTTGCCATTAAAAACATTAAAAGTGGGAAAGCTGTAGGCCCAGACGAACTCCCTGGAGATATTCTCAAACTCATTGACGAAGATTATGTGAGAATACTTACTCACTTATATAATCAGATATATAAGACTGGTGTGATCCCTGCTGAATGGCTGAAGTCAATATTTATAACGCTTCCAAAGAAAGCGAATGCTAAGAAGTGTCAAGATTACCGAACCATAAGCCTCATGAGCCATACACTGAAGACATTTCTCAAAATAATACACAGGAGAATACACAGAAAACTGGAAGAAAACCTGTCAGATACTCAATTCGGCTTCAGAAATGGCTTAGGCACACGAGAAGCTCTGTTTGCTTTCAATATTCTTTCTCAGCGTTGCCTGGATGTAAATCAGCCAATATTTGCCTGTTTTATTGACTACCATAAGGCTTTTGATAAGGTGCAACATACAAAATTATTTGATATTTTAAAAGAAGTTCAAATAGATGCACGCGATTTTCGTCTGATAAGTAATCTATATTTCCACCAAAAGGCCACAGTACGGGTGCAGTCAGAGTACAGTAAAGAGCTAAATATCAAGCGTGGGGTACGTCAGGGATGTGTGCTTTCGCCGCTCCTGTTCAATATCTATTCCGAGAGAGTGATAAGCAAAGCGCTAGAAGAGGAGACAGGAGGAATAAAAATAAATGGCATATCCATCAACAATCTGAGGTATGCAGATGATACTGTCCTTCTGGCAGAAAACATGGAAGATCTCCAGAGAATGCTCAGCCATGTCATTGCTGAGAGTGAATTGAGTGGTTTGAGTCTTAATACGAGAAAGACCAAGTACATGGTAATTACCAAAGACACACCACCTCCTGTGGGGGATCTTCTGGCGGGAAGTGATGTGCTAGAGCGAGTGGATGCATACACGTACCTTGGAGCTCGAGTGTGTTGCAGTGGTGATCACTGTGCTGAAATAAAAATTAGAATTGAGAAAGCACGCGCTACTTTTATCAGAATGAAGAAGGTACTAACATCACGAGATATAAATCTCGAATTACGAATGCGTCTCCTTAAATGTTTCGTGTTCCCTGTCCTGTTGTACGGTGTGGAAGCTTGGACTCTCAATAGATTCAGTGAGAAGAAACTACAGGCTTTTGAGCTGTGGACCTACCGTAGAATGTTGAGGATCTCATATACTGAGCATGTCACGAATGAAGAGGTCCTCAGTAGAATGGGAAAGCAGCTGGAACTCATGGTGGAAGTTAAGGCACGAAAATTAAGGTACCTTGGTCATGTTATGAGGGGACCAAAGTATCAAATATTGCATCTCATCATTCAAGGCAAAATATTAGGAAAAAGATCGGTGGGCAGGAGAAGGATATCCTGGCTGTGTAATTTGAGAAGGTGGTTCAGGTGTTCCTCAAACGAACTTTTTAAAGCAGCGGTCAACAAAATTCGTATCGCCATTATGATAGCCGACCTCCGTCATGGAGATGGCACGTGAAGAAGAAGATATTGTTCAATACCATATTGGAAAGAGAAAGTCCTGTGAGTGTTTCACATAATACTTGCACTTTATTTTAAACAGTATTTAAAAATGACAAATTATGAAAAATACGCATATACATATAGCCTACAGTTAAACTAATGAGAATCATAAATAATTCTTTTTTAATACTTAACAAAAAAAAGATAAGCAAAAATTTTCAGAATTCTTTGCACTAAAATGTCATGGTTTTAAACGAAAAATAAGCAGTTAATAATAATTATATACTAGCTAGCCTTCAAATGTAAATCTTTCAATAACTGCCTAAAAACGAAATCTATTAATAAATTTTTTCAGTATTTTTTAACTATAAATAATCTTCATAGGCTAAAAAACCACTAAATTTTGTCTAATAAAAGCACTTCCTAAAAACATATTAAAAAATCATATCTGATATAGTTTAGCAGATGAAATAAATTGAACGCCCAAATGAATCTCGTTATAACTACCGAACAATTTTTTAGAATACTATTACATAAGATATTTGTACAAAAAATGATTGAATTTTTTCTCTTTGTCATTTTTTCAATTCTGTAGCCTAAGTCTTGGTAACAAAATTATGTTAACATCTTAATCGCTATTGACCGGTAACAGAAATATCTGTGACAGAATTTATCATATTGAAGCCGAAAATCAAACCCGGTACCTAATTCGGCTTAGCGATCGGTTAGATATGTCACAACAAGACGGTCAATTAAGAGTCCATTCAAGATGTAATTTCTCATGGCGTTGTTTTTTTTTTTTTTGGTTTTATTTGTTATCGGGAACTGTACATTATTGATAACTACCCAATTTGATTGCTGCTTTGCTGTATTATTTTACGTGAATTAGGCATAAGTTTGAACAGGGACCCCCAGTAGAGTTTGTTCACGGATGGCTGTCAGCTAGTCACCACACAAAGTCGCTTACCCAACCGGTGTTACTTAACAAATAATAGCGACTAACTACCAGCTGACTGACTGGGCTGGCCCGGAGGCCATGGCGTTGTTAAAGAGATTTTAAAATTTAATTAACTTTTTGGTTACGAATTCACTGACGAGGATATTCCCGAACAACACGGGTTAAGGATTTTGTGAAGATATTGACAAAAAAATGATGTCTGGTAACAGATTCCTGCACATAGCATTTTTTTTTTTTTTTTTGATGCTACTAGGATACAAAGACTGAAAAGAACTTTTTTTGGAGTTCCTTCTCCTAACAGAGGTTGAATATCATAATGGTGATTTCTGCCTTTGCCACCACTGTACAGAATAGATCTCGTATACAGGAGCAGCTGTACCACTCTCGTTCTTCAGATATGAATGAAGCTCGTAGTCTTCCTGTACTTTTCTTTCCCGATATCCTAGTCTCTTTATAAGCAATTGGAACCGGTATAATTCATCTCGCATAAAATGACCAA
This sequence comes from Catonia carolina, assembly GCA_035578175.1. Lineage (NCBI taxonomy): Eukaryota > Metazoa > Arthropoda > Insecta > Hemiptera > Achilidae > Catonia > Catonia carolina. Next base: position 304,029,229 of record JAQMRL010000001.1, on the reverse strand, counting down.
AATATTGCAGTTTTCTTGATTTTGTAGTCTTAATCATATCTCTTTCTTTATTCAAGAGATGCAAGTAGTTCTCATTTATTTTCTACTCTTACTATTCTGCCCATAACAGGCAGGTGGAGTGTCAAATTATTTACACTCAATCTGTTAGTTGCAGGGCTAAAATAAATAGTTCTGTTTCTTGTCACATGGTCAGCCAATTAAATGACTGAATCATTAAAGAACAGAAGAGGTAGAGGTGTAAAAGACACTAATCAGAGTTATCTTCTCTGAAAGTAATGAATTTTATTATACAGCCAGACCCTGTGGTGAATGAAATGAAGGTGTCATTTGCAGAGTGGAAAATATGTGCTTTTGAGAGGGCCCGGCATGCTGGTAAGTGTATTTTTCCATTCAGTGAGGAAGGCAATGGTAAACCACCTCACTCCTCGTTTTACTTAGTAAAACCTCTACAGGTTCAAACCAGCCTTTCGGCTGATGACCTAAACAACAATAACTCTTACTATACACCAAAACTTCCAGGGCTTGATTTTTGTCAATATCTCATTTTTTGAGCGTCCACAACGTACCTATACGCCACACAAGTCTGGTTCGTTATTTCCAAATTTAAATTTTTGTTGGTAACTAAATATTTCATTTTCATAAAAGCAGTCCTTTCTATTTCTATTCGTTGTTATTTTTTGTACTTGGTCTTCATTCTATTTAACTACGGTTCCCAAGTATTAGCACGAGGTGACTCTTTCTTTAAAAAAAATATTCTTATACAAGCTTTATTACCTAATAACTACTTCATCGGCTACAAAAAATAGTTCTGTTTCTTATAAGAAGCATTTAAGAACAAAAGAAAACAGAACAGTAGAGGTGTTTTTACACCTCTACTAGTCACTAGTCACAGTTATCTCCTTTCAGAGAAATGAACGTCATTATACAGCCAGCCACATCCTGTGGTAAGTTAAGTGAAGGTGTCATTGGGTGGAGGGTAGTTGCTTTTTAGACGGTCTGGGGCATGCTGATGAGCATACTTTACCATTCAGTGAGAAAGGCATGGTAAACCTCACTTTTCGGTTCAGTTATTAAAGCCTCTAGAGGTTCAAACCAGCCTTTTGGCTGATGACCTATACAATAACTACTTCGGACTAACAATTTTTAATTATTATACCATGCCATGTTTTGCAGTAATTTTCAAAGCAGGATGAATTTAACAAATCTATGAATCCATATTTTTCTACATTTAACAATGTTTTTTTATTAACAAGGGTAATTAAATGGGTTTATTGAAAAACTTCGACAGAAATAATAAATATAAGATACAATCAATCCGTTAGAATTCGGCTAGAAAGAGAAAGCTAATGCAAGGTCGCATAATTAATCACGCCGAAAACTGTGCGATACTGCAACCGGTTACCGAAAAACAAAAACCAACTGTTACATGTTACCAAACAAATTTTACTTGAAAATCAGTAATGCAATACATATCCACCTACATAGTACCTTTGTAGCTTTTCTAGTCCCGAGTCCATAAGCAGCAAACGATTTTGTAAATAGTTTACTAAACAACTTAATATAAATAACAGGTTCAACTAAAATTACCGGTAGGTATTAGATAACAAAGTTCGTTGCTCAGTTAAATTATAAAAACACGTTTACTTTTTATGAGTCTACGACCACTTTCAGTTACAGTAATAAAGTAGTTAAATTTGAACTGTTATTATGTCATAATTAGACACACTTTACGCATAGATCACTACTTTTATGAATTACCAAGTGTATATTTAATTTTTGTTCAACAAAACTGAAGATTATTCTTTGCCATTGTAATTACTGTATTTAAACATAGTTAAATACAATTAAAACGTTTCAAAATTTTGGACTTCCGTACAGCAAGAATTAGAGATTGATAATGACATTCTAAATTTTTATTTAAGTTAATTGGTCGAAAAAAATGTTCTAAATTTTGCACTTACCATAACAGCAAAATTGAAAATCAACCTGATCGACAACGAAAGCCGATAATTAATTATTTCGTGGAGTTTCGGTAGTGGACGTAATTCTCCATCAAGATTTATTTTTACATGTTAAACCATTCACTAACTAATTTATCTAATAGTAAATCGTTTATCTAAAAGGAAAACAGTATATTTAAAAGTCTAAATTATTAAAATATATTTTACAGTGACAAAGTCTCCGAGTAACGTCTCCGAAAGATAACAATCTTTCTAAAAACTCGAAAAGTTCCAGAATACCATTTACAGCTAAAGGTTATGAAAGGATTTTACCCAGTTCGGTCTTAGCTCCTTCCAAACTGATGATTCCGCTCAACCTTTTTTAAAAAATACAGCTCTCCGCGTGAAGATTTGCTATCACCTATCGTTATTAATTCCACATTCCCGGTGAATGCAGAAAGTGGAAAATTAACTTATTTTTTGGCGATTAAACTAAGGTTTGATAGCTCCGTGGCCTACACGAAAAAAGGTGCTGTTTTTCGAAAAAAATTTTTGGTTAAGATGAAATTACACCGTTATGAAAGATCTGGAAATTTTCAGCTATTCGCTGACCCCTTCTGAGATTCGGAGTTTTTTATAATTTTAAGGTGTCGAATTTTAAAACGTCCCTACTGAGTTATGTTTCGAGTCTAACCGTAAAAAAATCTACAAAAATTGTCAGATCGCTGTAATTATTAATGGGTTGTATCGGTTCGGCGAACTCATTTCCAATTGGAAGTGGCAGAAAGTAGAAACTTTTATTAACATTTATTTGGGTGATGTTGGTTCTGCTCCTCGTCTTGTTATATGTATTTGATAATTAAATTTTTTCCTCAAACATGAATTTACCTGGCTTTTGAGTTACTGACAAGCGCCCTTTTCATTACTAGTAATAGTTTGGTTAATTACTGCTACAATGATTAGACCTACAGCTGCATTATTTATAACAATATAGTAAAAAACCTACAATGGAGTAAAAAATTTTCATTCCTGTAGAGCTAGAAATTGGTAGTAAATAATTATAAGGGAATTACCAAAATTATTTTAAGAGATTACATTCAAAGTAGATTTGCCTCCCCCTTGATACTGCAACACCCAAAAAATTTTTAAACGCTTTTTCGGGCAGTTGTGTCATTGCAAAAACATCAATTTACAAAATAATTAAGCCATTGTACACGGCAAAACTTAAAAATCGGAGTAAAAAAAAACACCGTTTTAGAACAATTTTATAACAAAAAAAAGCGGTGACGCTTTCACAACTTTTCTGTGGCATTCCAACAAAATTTGCAAGAATTATCTAGTAAGTAAAAAATTGTATTTTAAAATAACTTACAAAGCTCAGAAAAAAAGAAAAGAAAAAAGTAAACCTGACAAAAATCGTCCGTGCCTTCCTTAAATAACTTCAGTTTTCCTTTCACAGAATTCTTGAGAATCAAAATGTAACAACTTCAAAAAGCGAACCAACCGCCAGATGTACGGAAGATGCACTCAATTATTTACTCTGATCTAAGTCTACTGTCAGTTTCACTGTTCCATAATCAATTTTATTCTTAAACAGTTGAGACAACGCGCACGTACGAAGACTAAAAATTGCACAACAATTTTACTGCGTATAAATAAATATAAAAGTTTTAAAAAATTCAATTTTTTCGCTACCAATTTAAATGGAAATCGTACTTTAATTACATGAAAAAGACGCTTATCAGAAGCCTTTACTAATAACTTTTATACTTCTCTTAATCGAATCTTTTTAACGCAAACATAAATAGCTAGCCTGCAATAACTACAAACTGATCAGATTAGATTACGTGTTTATTTAATCAAACTAGACATTTTATTTGCAACACACGTGATTAATGAACGTACTTTTTAAAAACTGCTAAAAACTTAATAGGCTATGTCTTAAAAAAGTGAAGTGTTCTTTTATTGAAATCATAATTCAGTCGTTAATTAAGAAATGCCACTTATAAATTTTTTCTTAAAAGAACTAAACGCGATAGTGCAAATAATTAATTCTTAAGTACAAGTTAACAATACATAAGAGTTAGAGTAGATAGGCTAGCTATTAATCACCGATTTTTAATGAATTCAAGCCCATTTGTAATTCTTAATTGGCACAATTTATTTGTCATGGTAACATAAGTAACCACAATAATTTGCTGATAGAAATTTACTACTTATAAGTTTCAACATACGAGGGTAGGCTGATAAGTAATGCACACATGCTTGTAGAAGACAACTAAATAAACTTCAGTAGCGCGCCTGGTGGCATGTGGAAGTACTATTTCTCCTCTACAAGTCTGCGCAGTTTGAAGGCGTTGCTTTCATTCAGTTTGTTTTGAGTAGTGGAAGTATGGCGTCGTGTTCTGGTGCTATGTCAACGAGAATTAAACAACGCGAATTGAACAACTTTTGAAGCGCTACCGTGACGAAGGAGACGACTTTCTTTTGAATATTGTGACGGGGGACGAGTCATGGGTTCATCATTACGATCCCGAAGAAAAAAGGCAGAGCGCTGAATATCGTCATCCACATTCTCCTGTTGTGAAAAAGTTCAAAACACAACCGTCCGCAAAAAAAATTCTTTTGACTGTGTTTTGGGATGCTCGCCGAGTTTATGTGACTGATTATCTGGAACGAGGGGCAACGGTAAATTCTGCTCAGTATATACAGACTCTGAAACACCTCCGACGTCGAGTTTGTCGTGTTAGAGGCAACCTGGCGCCAATAATTTTGCAACACGACAATGCTCGTCCACACACTTCGCGTGCAACTGGAGAGGCTCTGAGAAACCTGAAGTTTCAACCAATTTTACACCCTCCGTATTCTCCCGACCTTGCGCCTTGCGATTTTTATTTTTTTCCTCTACTGAAGAGAGACCTTAAGGGTAATCATTACAGCTCGGACAATGAGGTGAAGGCAGCTATTGCGTCCTGGGTTCGAGGAAAGTCGGAAGAATTTTTCAGTGACGGAATGAAAAAACTTGTTAAACGTTGGGAGAAATGTGTAATGCTTAACGGTGACTATATTGAAAAATAAATAGATAATTTGGTAGGTTAAGATTTGTACTTTAATTTGTTATTTACCCCATCTTGCTATTTCTTTTTGTTCGTCTTCTACAAGCATGTGTGCATTACTTATCAGCCTACCCTCGTAAAACAGGAAAAATATACGACCGGGAAAATAATGTTGATTTAATCTTCATTTAAATCTTCTAGTAAATTCATGACAGGAAAGAGATCCGTATACCGGCTACTTTATAACTCCAATAGTTTTAAAGATAGTTTTTAGAATAAAGAATGTTTACGCGGCTCTCAGTAACCACGAGTAAATAAAAGTTTAAAAGGGTCATTTACCTGCTTTATCTGAGCATTGGGTCATCGGTCTTTTAATAATTTAACTTTATTATTAGTCCTATAATACTGTATAAAATATCCTTTAATTATTATTCTTATATGCACAAAATAAACCTTTCTTTTTAACAAAAACACAAACTTTCTAAGAAATCGCACGCATTTAATTAGCGTAGTAAGTATTCCACACGCATTGCGTGACAAGTGTTTTTAAAATGAACGTTTTACTTCCGCCCGAGCTTACAGGAACAAAACGAATACCATCGAATATTTTTCTTTTTCCCAGTGAAAAAAATCATATCAAGTTACTATACTAGATTTTAAAATGCGCAATTAATACATAATTAACATTTTCAGCGACCCGTTTCTTCTATGAAGTCGGAAGAAGTTATCAATAAGATATTCAAACAAAACGGATACAGTGAAACCGAGATAATCGTACAATATATAAAATCAATAACAATTAGTTGCATTAGGCCTAAAATAACAGATTATTGATTATGAATAGCATAGTCTAGTATACTAACTTGTTTACGTTTATTTTGAAAACGCTACGCACTGCAGAAATCAATTTATCTAAATAAAGTAACAAAAAGTAACTCATGCTTTAGTCCATAAATGTGAAGAAAACATTTACCGGCTTTCTGAAGTGCAAATGGAAACATTATTCGCTAACTACCAAGAACAGTATGATGTATTTATTGTATTCTATTTTTAAATACTAAGCAGAGAAAAACAACATGGTAGTATAAAACAGGAGCTTAATTCTCGGTTCTATTAAGAGTTGTAACAAATTCATCTTTGTAATAAATACTGCGTTTAATTTGATAAAGTTCGATTGATTTGTTTACCTCGTGTCGTTGTTCTGCTTGCTCTCACCCATTATGTATGACCACGGAACACTGACTACAACAACGTACTGAACTGATCTGTCTATTCTAGAGCAAACAACGTTACTCTCCCTCTTTAAAACGTGATACCAACAGCGGCACAATAAAATTCCCTATTTCTCCCCGGACTAAATCAAAACCAATACAGTAGCAGCAATGTTGCGTACAGTATTGTCAGTTAATCCGACAAAATACCTTTAAGGTACTAGTACAAATAAAATGACAATCGAGCGAAACAACCTTGCTTGAAATTTACATGAATTTTACAAACTTTAAATTTACATAAATGTTTTATACAATTTTACTTAAATTTACAAAATAATATAAATTTTCTATTTAATTATTATTTTATTTTATTATATATTTATTTAATTAGTATATTATAAATTATGTATTAAATTTACTTGAATTTTACAAACTTTAAATTTACGTAAATCTCAGACGAATCTCACTAAACAATGGGAAATTCAACAGGATGTATTCTGTGCTCAATTTCAATTTTTATTACTTTTTTTATTTTAGGTGGGTGGGCTATCTTTCCCAATGTGGAATAGGTAACTTTGCCCATGAACTTCTTGGTTTAATAAAACAATGCATTTTTATTTCAGAAATATTTTTATGGTAACTTACCTACAGTTACTTTAATATGGATTTGAATACTAGGCAGTGGTTACTGGTTTACTTTGATGGTTTGGGTTCAATTAACCATACCTCTCAGGAATGGTCGGCCTGGGTCTGTACAAGACTATACCTCATTTATATGTCATACACTACACTTCATCCTCATCTCATTGGGTCATGGGGATGCTTACTGTTTTGAATTGAACAGGTTACAACATACACACATTAGTGATAAACAAAAAAAACTTACCTACACGATTTACACTACAGTCCAGACTTTGGTGTAAACTAATATTAATGTGTATTTAAAAAAATAGAAAATTGTATTTCAGTATTCATGAAAGGATATTCTGCCAGTATTTTAAAGTTTTAAAGCCAACAGCTTCCTGCAAAAATGTTTTTCTTAAATTTTACTTCTTTGATACAATTTAATTAAATTGTTTTGATAGATAGTTTCTTATGAATTTAACTTAGTAGAAATCTAATTTTCTGAACTTAAGTTACTACACTTATTTTTCAAAACCTTACTTTCGTTTTATAAATGAAAAATTAGATGTAAAGAATCCTTTCATACTCAACCTGATTAATCTCTGATTATTAATACAATGATATGTAATTAAACTATGTACATGTGTTGAACATTCTTTTATATGCTGCATTTCTTTTAATCTAATTCTAGTTCCAAGCTGGTGATGAACACATATTTTATGATATATTCTATTGACACATGTTTTATGATCACCTAAGGTGATGTTACTATCTTTTTTAACCACAAGTCTGTTTGCTGGAAAGGGTTGAAAAATGTATACAATTTTTAGTAATTTAAGGTGAGAAACAACCCCAACAATGCTCATATTTTTTTTAATATTAATATTTTTTAATATTATTTTTAATTGAGAAGAAATATTGTAAACACAAAAATGTGGCATTATTTAATAATTCAACTTGGATAATATTTGTATCATTAGTAAATATCAATCCACCGGGTTGGTCTAGAGGTAAAGTCGTCACCAAAATTAGCTGTTTAACAGCTGATTTTTGGAGACGAAGGTTCCTGGTTCAAATCCTAGTAAGGGTAGTTACTTTTATACGGATTTGAATACCAGACAGTGGCTGCCGGTGTACTTTGATGGTTGGGGTTCAATTAACCATACTCTCTCAGGAGTGGTCGACCTGGGTTAGTACAAGACTACACCTCATTTACGTGTCATACACATCATCCTCATCTCATTGGGTCATGGGGTTGCTTATTGTTCTCAATTGAACAGATTGCAACGTACACATATTAGGAATAAATGATTAGTAAATAAAATTATGTATACTCTGTCATTAAACAACATACTAGAAAGATAAAAAGCTTTTATGTTCATTGCTGAAAATACAACCACAAAACCTCCTATATTCGGCAAAGCCAATAGCACTTGTATGGATTGTAGACCTTCTTTTAAGAAATAAATCAATTTACCCTTAAAATTAAGTCCATACCCATGCAAAAAAAACCCAGATGGTCCAGGATAGATCCAAAAATGTGGTAACAATCTAAGACAGTAAACAAAGATTTCTTATAGACAAACAAATTCTTGTAATGCATCCTGCCAACGATTTAATTTCTAAATGACAATATAAATGATTATTTCTTATCTCTCTTTTGGTTGATATTTAGTTTTTATATTTAAAAACTTATGATTGTTTCAGTGGTACCACCTTCCTTAGAGTATTTAAAAAAATTAAATTAAAATTCAAAAATTTAGAATTCAGAAGAGACATGACTGAATGAAACGACCAATCTGAATTTTAATTTTTTTTTAAATATCCTGAAGAAGATGGTACCACCAAAACAATCAGAAATTTTTAAACATAAAAACTGAATAGCATTCAAAAGAGAGATAAGAAATAATTGTTTATATTGTAATTTAGAAAGGTTTATTAGCATAAAAACAATATTTTTTTCAATAGAGTAAATACAAAATACTGATTTTTGGTTTTTTTTACAACAAAGCTAGTGAATTTATTTTTAAATGACACATTGTTTATTAGAATCAATTGTAATCGATTTCAGTTTAATGTTTTATACCCTGGTCGCTTATTTTCGGACCTTTGCTGAAAGATACGAGGTAAACTGTGACCTCTGTTCAAGGCTAAAAGTACGAGGCTAGATTCTACACAACATTGTGGAAGAAACAAACACATAATAAAGTTGTGAGGGTAATTTAGAATTCTTTTTATGCATCTCAGGGCTCAGGAACCCTTGTGAGATGTCTAGAACATTATTATTTTTAATATTTTAGAATGTTTCCTTATTGCAGTGATTCGATACTCTATTTCAAAAGATTTTTAAATAGTAATGGTTGATACCAGCAGATTTGTAATAGTCTCCTATGATATCCTTATTAGGAGGTTTAAGGTTATTTCCTTATCTTATTCCTTTCCAGTACATATTTACACTTAATTAATTTTGCAAAATCCTACATTTAATACATACTTTGCTTAACTCTATAGAAAAAAACGTGTTATAATTGTTTTGATTCTCCTTTAATAATGTTACAGTAGAATACAAATACTAACAATTTTTTAAGCATTTTCAAGTTATTTTCAGAAAAATTCAGTAATTGTAAACAGAAATTAGAAGTTCTAAAGTTAAGATGATAACAGTACTGGTTTATCACCTAACCTAATTTTTAAATTTTATAAGTTTTGAACATAATTATGTTGATGCATAAAAATACAAATGAGTGACAATTGTTGTGTGCAACATTCCACCTGCTGTAACTCCTTCTTATCATGAAGTATTAAACTATTGGACCAACCGACTTCCAAGATCATTGATCCTTCCTTCATTTTCTTGATCTTCCCAAGTTCTGTCACCCCTTGTTTTATTTCCTTATTTCAACAAACATTTTAGAAAAGCCAGTTTAAAGCATTAATTTTTTGAGATTCCCACTGATAGTTTTAATGTTTTGATCAATACAAGTTATTAAAAACCAGTCTTCTAATTTGGCTTAAATAATGCTTTATTCTTCTTTTAACTCATGTTTACAACGCTGAAAACAACTTATGCATATAAAAATCGAACATAAAAGCCAAATAAAGTCTTGAAGGCATTATACAAAGGGGTACCCAAAAGAAACAGGAATTATTTTTTAAAAGCTATTTATTTTCAAATGTTTTACGAAACAACCTTATTCACTTCAAAATACTCTCGATTACAACTAATACATTTGTCTTTTTTTATTATTTATTTATTTAACGTTGCATCAACTGCAAGGTCATTAGCGACGACGCTGGGGTGCAACTGTATGAGGATGAAATGATTTTTTGTAACGTATGAAAATATGCTGCGCCTAAGTGGGATTCGAACCCAGGATCGCATGATGAGAGGTGAGCACATTACCAACTATGCCAATGCAGCCAGCAAAATACATTTGTTCCACCGGTGCTTCCACCATTTGAAACATTTTTTGTAGTCATCTTTAGAAATGGCTAACAGCTCCTCCCTCGTTTTTTTCTTGACCTCTTAAGTGTTGTCAAATTGGTGTCCTTTCAAGACCCTTTTAATGCATGGAAATAAGAAAAAGTCGCACGGAGCAAGGTCTGGCGAATAAGGTGCGTGGTGCAGCGGAACCATGCCATTTTTAGCCATAAACTGTTTAACAGAAATGGCTGTGTGTGCAGGTGCATTGTCATGGTGGAAGAACCGATCTACTGTCTACCAAAAATCGGGTCTTTGACGAGCACTATTGTGCAATCTTCTTAAAACTTCCAAATTGTCAGTCAATGGTCTGAGAGCACAACATTTTTCAACATTTTCGTCGATTCGGGCATTTGATGGACGTACAGACCAGGTTTGTCATATCTCGCCATTGTTAAACCAAGCAAACCACTCGTCCACTAGATTTTTTCCAATACACAGCTGCACGTTGTTCACTTAAAATTGCCATCATAAAAACGAAACAAGAACAAAACAGCGCTTGCAAAAAAATCACTGCAGGTGAACACTTAACTTGCAATGAGTTGCGCTATACACGTCTATACCGCAGAAATGCGTACTCATACTACACAAGCACCGCCCACGACAATGCTATTCCAGTTACTTTTGGGTACCCTTCGTACATATAATTTTTTCTTCCCTGTTTGGAATCTTTTTCTTAAAACTTTTGTTTGAAACTTATATAACTAGCTAATAGTTACATTCCAAAATAACTATACTCAGTTATTTTTTATAATTATTAGTTCTTGTAATAATAAATTATTAAACTGGTGGAAAATTTTGATTAATTTTTTTTTAATAACTTAAATAGTATTGGTATTTTTAGTGAAGACTAAAAGTCCCTTGATTTTTCATGTAGTCTATAAACAGTCAACCTTGAATAATACAAACTTCTAACATTTGAAATTTTAGACAATTCAGATTTTTGCCCAGTCCCTAGAATTCTTTATAATAACAATAGTAAAAAATCATGGATAATTTAAATTATTTTCCTTTGAATGATTCAAATGTTTTGCATGACAGCTTTTATAACACTTCAGTAAAAATATGTCGTGAAACATTTCAGCTGAAAACATACTCATAGAAGATTTTATACATACTCATAGAAGTAATTCATGCTTCACAAATGTGTAATCATGCATGGGACAGAGTTACTGAGAGAACCGTTACAATCACATCGTTTCTAATTTGGGATTTGTAAAGCAAGAAACTGAAGGAGTACAGGAGACAACTAGGATAAAATTGATCCTGTGTAACTTCTGATCCATCAATCTCATATTAGGGCTATGTTAACATAAAACAAGATATCGCTTTGTGTGGTGAGACAACTAATGCAGATATCATTGTTTAAGTGACAGAAAAGAACCACGCTGAGGATGATGTGTCAACCCTATCCTAGCCTCCTTTCTGGAGTCTCCTGGATGCAGTTATATATATAAAAAAAAGAAGTATCTGAGGATGTAAAGAACAAAGAAATACAGGAAAACCTCCTACCTAGTGCAGCTAAAGCTATTACATACTATTTGCAAACTTTGCTGATTTTTTGAAGGTCAGTCTAATGTAAAAATTTTTTTATGAATTGATAGCTAGGAATTACATGCAAATACATATGACTCAAACATCGCATTCAAAGAAGCAAATGAAAAAACACCTAACTTTTTTACACAGTAAAATATACTAGAGCATCACATACAATAAAGCATGTGTATTAAATCTTTAATAGTGAAGTTAACTTTTTTTTAGTTTTTAAAGTCGCATCAACAGCTTAGTTGTTAGCAACTATGGTGGGTTATGTAAATGGAATGTTAGGTGTGACTTGCTATAATTTCCAGACCCTAGCTGAGAATCAAACCCGGGACCTCCACGTTGTAGGCCAGCGCACACCACTATGCTATGGAGGCAGCCTAATTTTTTTCTCATTATTCTTTGAGGGAACATGTGTAATTCAAGTTTTTTCTCTGGTGGTGCCTTCTAAGTTTGAAATTATCCAAGTTTGATCGTATCATGAATTGGTTACATTAAAAATACTCATCACTATTTGTTTGGATTGTCAATAAAGAAACCACCAATTATAATAAAACAATTTTATTAATATTATACATTTATTAAAAAAAATTTAACAATTAGCATTATAACATACATAATTTAATTTGTAATTTAATACTATAATGATTTTTACAACAAAAAATACAACACAGAAATGTAATAAAATAACAATTTGTAATGTATACATGTAATTAAATTAAAATTTTCACGTGAATTTTAAAATAACTGGTGTAATATTTACTAAAATTTAAAATAATACGAATTGATATGATTTACTTAAATTACTACAACCATAATTACAAATTAAAAATTATCACATAATAATTAATGCTACCAAGTAATGTGTTGAAAAAGTATAATTTTCTTAATACATTAATTGAGTAGAAAATACTATATCCAATTAAATTAAAAAATCTTATTGTTACTTAATACTATACAAAATAATAAAAACAACAAGTAGTGTTAGATACTCCTTGGTTAAAAGGGTAAAAATAATTTTATGGTCTCTTGATCTTTTTATATTTATACATGATGTTAATTTTTAATAAAACCATGAAACATTGTTGATGGAGACTACAACCACACCGATTATGAACTAAATACCATTTTAACTGGTTTTGACTGGCTGTAATCATGGTATTACATGTGGATTGGACAATACATTAATTCCTGCAAATAGTTATTATAAATAAAAAAATTATTACTTTGAAATTTGAGAGGTATGGGCCTGATATACCAGTACCATACAAGCTGGATTGTAGTAGAGGATGGGGCATTTTAATTATTTTAAGAAAGCAGCTGAAGAAGAATATCATTTACCTCCAAGAGGTTACTCTCAGGGTTGCCTGTTAGCAGTGGAGAGCTGGATTCTAGTCCAGGTGGACTTCTTTTTGCACATGATGGACATCCCCAAACATCCCACTAAGCTAAGGGTAATCGCATGGTGAAGAGGGAGAGGTCAAGGTAGAGATGGAGGTGGAGGTGGAGGTCACGGTACCTCTAGGTAACATAAATACATTATGTGTTATGAGCGCGCGCATAGTGAAGAGGTCGAGGTAGAGGTGTAGCTCGCGGCCCTCCAGGAGGTCTTGCCCGCCCGCTTTTGAAGACAAAATAGTTTGTCTTTTGGAGCGGTGTGCAGCGCGGTGTATCAAGCGGCTTCTCTGTGATTGGTCCGTTCAAGGCCATAGGTGACATGAAGGTTACAGTATTTTGTACAGTTTTCCAACTTTGGTGATATGTTGTCGGAAATGTATGAAAATGTTTCAGGAGTCATCCTCATGTATTCTTGGAATTTGTCGTGTATTCCCAAGTTGCAAAAAAAGGTGGTGATGTTCTCCCAGATCTTGTTGCACTTGATTTATGGGATGAACACTAAACTCACGATTACTTAAAGTGCTAATCAGCCACCATTTACACGCTGTTGACATGTCATCACTATCTTCACTACTGTTGCTTAACATTGTAAAAAGATAAACTATCCTAACAACCTCTCTCCTTGCAACACAGTGAGTGAAGTGCGTCTAGAATGTATGCAGGTCGTAATGAGAAGTTACGCTAGACGGAGAAAGACTGCCCTCAAATCGTGTGAGAAAGCAGCGCGGTAACCCTCTTCACTATGTGACACTCCCTCTGCCTATACCTCTACCTCCACCTCCACCTCTATCTCTACCTCAACCTCTCCCTCTTCACCATGCGATTACCTAAGACATCATGGTTGAGTAGATCCATTTAACCCTGCCTGAATATGTCGGGATTTACTTATTTAAATTGGGTTTCTTTCTACTTGTGGTACTTGCAGGAGCCTTCAATGAATATATTTTTTACAGAGACTGGTGTTTATTCAATTGCTGCAAAAGTGACTGAACAACCTCATCACTTATATCTTCAGGTGACAGAACAGCCATGAGGTAGTAGCTTATATTGCCCCTAAGGTGATTGTATATACTGTAAACATCTCAGTTATGTATGGAAAAAGAGTTAAAGGGGTTTTTTCTCAAAATATCTTGTCACGTCGCAATGAAGAGGTGCTGTTTACCTTAACCCCTTTTTAGTACCCTACAATACAATAAAAAAACTATACCTACTTTTCTTGCAGATTTACTGTGTCTAGTGAACTTACAAGTTGGAAGACAACTAAAATTCTTCAATGAAAATTTTAATATAGAGTTATTTGTTATTAGCTTTTTTTTTGGATAAATCAAGGAGTATCAGTCTACATTCATTCATTACTTCTTTCATACATTCAATTATTGCACTCTCATTTGTTCATTTTATTATTCTTAACTTAATTACTGTCATTTCTTTGATTTGTTAAATACTTTGTTCTAAATTAGCCTTCATTTTTTTTTTTTAATGATAGACAACTTCCTCATCTGGATCAAGACCAGTGTCCACGAAATCTTTTGCATGTTGTATGAATTTTCCTGGAAGCAATCTGAAACATTCCATGTTCATTAAATAATATTAATATCATAAGAAATATAATTTGTATCTATTAAACAAAAAAATGTAGGTACATAAGCTTTTGAATATTATATATAGCTGAGGGGGATGTCTTATAAATGTTTCTACACAAGTGATCAAGTATTATGAATGATGATTAATTTATGAAATGTAAGTTTGAAGATGCCTCTTCTTCAAAGAGGACTGAAAATGGTGAACGATGAATGTGCCAGAAACCGAATTTGTAGGCAATTGAGAAAAACAGTAAAACTGGGCACTTTCATTGTTCACCATTACCATGATGTTTTGTGGCACATTCATCATTTACTCAAACAAAAATATACACATATATTCTATGTAATATTCTAAAAAATCAGAAGGTGGCAGAGGAGATGGAGCGAAGCTAGGGTCGGGGAGTGGACAAGGAGGTTCATTCCAAATGTTGAGGTGTGGATAAGAAGGACATTTGGTAATAACACCCACGAGCTGACGCAGATGCTAACAGAGCATGGTTGCTTTGGGGCATATTTGACTAGGTTCAAACTTCGTGAAGTACCGAAATGTTGACTGTGCGATAGTGAAGAGGAAGAGTCCATTTCGCATATTTTTGAAAGGTGTCCCTATTTTGGCCTTGACAGAATGGAGACATCAGAGAAGATAGGTGTTGCACAGTGGATCCCAGAGAGAGTAGGGGCAGCAATGCTGCAGGATGAGGAGAGCTGGAAGTTGGTCGCTCAGTTTGCGGAGAGGGTGGTCGGGAGACTGCAGAGGGAGGAGACATATAGAGATCAGCGGGATCGCCCTCTCCCACAGTGAATCAATCCTGTCCCGATCTCAGTAGGTAAGGTAGGCACACTAATTTCCTGAGCTGGTGATGAAAGAGATGAATGAAAGTAAGAGAGTGAGTGCTGGTCAGTGACAGTGAGAGGGAATTAGGCTACAGTTCCCTTCCATGCTCCACTGAGAGTATGTAAATTTTTTTTTTAACCTGACATTTCCCTTGTAGTATTATACAAACAGTTCCGAGGGAGGTGGAGGGTTCTTTGTTGATGCCGTATCAAGTGGCCAGGCGGCGGAATTTTGGTTGGTAGGCGGTTGCGGCCTCCTTGGGACTAGATGAGTACGCCTCAATTGAGTCCAACACTACTTCCCCCATGGCGAGGAAGTGAACATGAGTTTTTTTCGCCGCCTCGGATAAAAAAAAAGTTCTAAACATTCTACTAAGCAATATTATAATTTTTAATATTGGGTTTTTATAACAACATCTACAAGAAATTCTTCCAAAATTTATAAATTCCTTACTTAGATAATTTTCCGATTATGTAAATTTTATGAGAGCAATAACATAAGCAACTGCAAGTGAATAACTAAAACAAAACAATAACAATAACAAAACAATAACTGCGCCGGCCGCATTGGCGCAGTTGGTAACGTGCTCGCCTCTCATCATGCAGTCCTGGGTTCGAATCCCACTCAGGCACGGCATATTTTCATACGTTACAAAAATTCATTTCATCCTCATTACACACAGTTACACCCCAACGTCGTCGCTAATGACCACAGCAGTTGATGCGACGTTAAATAAATAAATAAAAAAAAAACAATATCATGGTGTTAGACTCAACAGTGGCACTTTCATCATTCTCCAAGTCACTCAATTGGTTGTTACACCACTAGCTAAATATGTACTTCATTTTTATAACTAAACTATATTTTCTGGCATTTAAAACTTAAACCATGTTACAAACCATGGCACATTCATGTTATGAATAAAAATTAATTTTGAATTTTTCGGCGAATTCATCATTCACCATTTTATCTTAGTAAATTAACTCTTAATAAAATTTAGTTAATTCTTATGAAATTGGGGATTCATATAAATACAAAAAATTCTGGTGTGAAACACTCATACAACTTTCTCTTGCCAGTGCAAATAATTAACAATAAACCTAACATTAGTAATAAAAAATTAGAAATAAACAAAAAACTAACCTCAATAAACATAACCTAATTTTAATCATATATGAAAGACGCAAAATGAATATCGATCTCAGTTTGCCTTAAAAATACGGAAAATCACTCTTTCACGCTAAACTAGGCTCTGTACAGAAAAATGCTCCAAATAAAAGTTGTAGATCTTTTAATTTTCTATAAATTCGATTATACACTTTTGTCAAAAAATGCATACTAAGGCCGAAATCTTGAAAAATCGATTTTTCACGCGTTTTCGTGAGAAAAAATAGAAAATCGCTATTTACCGCTAAACTAAGCGTTAAACAAAAAAATTTTTGGAATAAAAGTTGTAGAATTTTAAATTCTCTACATGTTTTAATATATAAATTTTTGCGCTATAATACATATTAAACCCGTAATTTAAAAAAAAAACACTTTTTTACGTAAAAACAGCCTCACCAAGAATTTCAGCAAACATGGCGCCTACCCTATCTTGTAGAGAATAAAACATTGAGTAAACCAGGCGATTTTTAAAAAAATCGTAGGACCGGTTTGTGAGAAAATTGCAAAAAAGTGAAAAATTACACGAATAAACTACTACTTCCGGTTGACCGATTTTGATGAAAATGTTCGTGTCGGGTCCGGTAGTGGTATGTAGCTTAAGTTTCAAGTTTCAAGTCCGTACGATGTTCCGTTCTTGAGATATTTTGTGTGTACACACACACACACACACACACACGCGCGCGCGCGCACATACACACACACACACACACACAAGCACACACGCATACGCACACACACACACACAAACACACACACACACACACACACACACTCACGCGCACGCGCGCGCGCGCGCGCGCACACACACACACACACACAGACAGAGAGAGAGAGAGAGAGAGAGAGAGAGAGAGAGAGAGAGAGAGAGAGAGAGAGAGAGGGGGGGGGGGAGACAGACCAATCGCTAAAAACTAGTTTTTTGGGTTCAGGAGGTCTGAAAACGTGTAGATGCGGTGAAAAATCGACATGAAAACAATACACTGCACCCTCAATGTTTGAGATTAATTGGGCCCATGAAAACCATCTTGAAATTCGAAATCATGAACATCGAGATCCATTTTCAATGTAAAATTTCTAATCGGTTCCATGCGAGTGATAAGTGCCTATTTTTTAAAAGAGATAAACAAGGCGTTTCGGCTTATTTTAAATAAAAAAATCTGGTGTGAAACACTCACACAACTTTCTCTTGCCAATGCAAATAATTAACAATATAACCTAACATTAGTAATAAAATATTAGAAATAAAAAAAAACTAACCTCAAAAACATAACCTTATTTTAATCATGAGTGAAAGACGCAAAATGAAAATCGAACTCAGTTTGGCTTAAAAATACGGAAAATCACTCTTTCACGCTAAACTAGGCTCTGTAGAGAAAAATGCTTTAAATAAAAGTTGTAGATCTTTTAATTTCCTATAAATTTGATTATATACACTTTTGTCGTGAAATGCGTACTAAAGCCGAAATCTTAAAAAAATCGATTTTTCACACGTTTTCGTGAGAAAAAATCAGAAAATTGCTAATTAATGCTAAACTTAGCGTTATACAAAAAAAATTTTGAAATAAAAATTGTAGAATTTTAAATTCTCTACAACTTTTGTTATATAAAGTTTTGCGCTAAAATGCATATTAAAGCCGTAATCTTAAAAAAAAACAACGTTTTTACGTAAAAACAGCCTCACCAAGAATTTTAGCAAAAATGGCGCCTACCCTATCTTTTAGAGAATAAAAAACTGAATAAACCAGGCGATTTTAAAAAAAATCGTAGGACCAGTTTTTGAGAAAATCACAAAAAAGTTAAAAATTACATGAATAAACTACTACTTCCGGTTGACCGATTTTGATGAAAATGTTCGTGTCGGGTCCGGTAGTGGTATGCAACTTAAGTTTTAAGTTTCAAGTTCGTACGATGTTCCGTTCTTGAGATATTTTGTATACACACACACACACAGACCAATCGCTAAAAACATGTTTTTTGGGTTCAGGGGGTCTGAAAACGTATAGATCCGGTGAAAACTTGATATCGAAAAATCGACATGAAAACAATACTTTCCTTCCTATATATTCAAATAGGCAAGAGAAAGTAAAAAAAAATAGAATATCTTTGTGTGAGTGAAATTCTTGAAAATCTCTTGCAATAGAATGGCGAGATCAAATATTGCGACAATAGGATAGGTGTTGTAATATTGTCATTTTTTCATCTAAGGGAAAGAGTGACCAGGATATCAGGAACCATATGAATCAAAGTAGAGCTGCACTTCAAAGAAAAAATGCTATGCTTTGTCAACTAACAGATTACCACAAACGATAGGAATGATGCATTCTATAACTTAATACAAAATAATTCATTGATGATGAAACTAATATTTGTAAGAAGAATAAAAAATTATTCACATAAACCAGTATTTTTAATAGTAATTGCAATTTAAACAAGCCAGTTTTTATTGAATTCCATTGCAGTTAAATTACAAATAAGGATCTTTAATTTAATGCTTACTGCTGTTAAAAAAAAATTATACATGAACACTAATTGAATCGCATTTATCATCAATCAACAGTTCAAAATTAGAATGTTATAAATATTTAAATTTTCATCCCCTTTGGAAGACAAAACTTCCTTTACTATAAAAAATTACAGTGAGTTAAAGGGTCCATGCTACATAACTATTGGAATTATTTTACTGTGGTTTTTTAAGATTGGTCTATTTTTTCATATAGCCCTTTTAAAGAGAGCACGCAAAATCAATATTTTAATTACTTCTTCATGTTTTATTCTCATTTCCTTTTTTCCTATAATCTTTCCTTTTTAGTTGTTTAGTGTTGTGGGATTCACATCTCTTCTTTTCAATCTCTCCCAAGAATATCACTGACATTTTTTTTTAAATTTCCCTATTCTGTATTTGTGTTGTGTGTTGATTTTTGCATCTGTAGGGTCATTCAATGTTACTATGAACCTTGCTGGCTTGGTTATGAGATTTATTATATTTGTTATATTTATTAAATTTATTTTGTTAATCTGGAATCGTTCAGTCTTGCCACTTGTCTGAAAAATACAAGTCTCCTTCTCATTGCGTTCGTGGGTAATGTTTTCAGTTTTTCGCATATATCTTTGTTCAAATAGAGTCTTTGTCTTCTTCCTTCTTAGGTCCTATGATGTTCTGAACTATTTTTCTTTCTATGCTTATTATACCACCTTTAACATAGTTTTAAATGTTTCTGCTCCATTACAGTGCTTTCAGTCTTACCACCATCTGATTGTGCTTGATTTTTGTATCCCATGGCAAGGCTTTTTTGTTATACAGGTTTTGGTATTCATGAATGCAGTTTTATTTACCATATTTATTATACATTCTTTTTTATAATTTACCATGCAGTTTTTATTTTTATAATTTTTATTATAATGTGAAAAAAATTTAGGAATTTTTCATTAATCTTAATTCCAGTGCAGAAAATGTTAGCATAATATTAATAGTATTTTACTATGATCATCAAACAAAGGAATGTGAGTATAATGATGTACTTTCATTTTGCATAACGCTATCTTAATGATCATGCCATCTTAATTTAACACTATCTTCACTAATAAAACAATAGTGAAACTTTTATTCAGTTTTGCTTGTAGTCTGATTACTTAATGATCATAACATTATGCAATCTTAGTTATAATCTTGTTGTAATTAGTTCCAAAGGTTCTTAGTCACTCAGAAAATTTCAGGTGAAATTTACATCCATATTTCACAATTACTAACCTTCCAGTAAGTATGCTAAATCTGTATTGTTCTCGTACATGCATGGGCAGTAGGGTATTTATCTTTGTTTTTCTTTTATAAAGATTTTCTATAAAGTGCGAATTCATTTTAATTTTAAAATATTTATTTGATTTTAAGTTTCACTGTTGACACTTCAGAAATGATATGACTTTTTTAGTTCTGTTGTAATTTTCATTGTATCTTGACATTGATAGTGTCTAATTATAATTTATCTTCTTGCAGCACTCTGATTATGACAACATTAAGCAGACTGTCATCGTATGTAAATTAATACAAAAGAAAATGAAGGCTCAAATTATGCTACTATAAATATATTAGGATTAACTGAAAAACAATCTTATGCAGCCTGTACAAAAACTTGAAGATAATGAAGAGAAATCAATTTAAAAAATGCCTTGATAAAATGTTAAAATTTTCTTCTATTTTATGAAATAAAAAAATACTCCCGGCTGCCTTCGTGGCAAAGTGGTTAGCACGCTAGCTTACTAAGTGGAGGTCCTGGGTTCGATTCCCAGTTAGGGTCTGGAAATGATTATGTGTCAAAATCCACTGTTACAGTTTCTTAACCCACCATAGTTGCTAATGACCAAGCAGTTAATGCAACTTTAAATACCGGTAAGTAAAAAAAGCTCCTGATTTTTTAAAAATCCCTATTGTTTACATTGCAATCTGTTCAATTTAAGAACAATAAGCAATCCCATGATACAATAAGCTGATTTGTATGACATGTAAATGAGGTGTAGTCATGTACAGACTCAGGCCGATTATTCCTAACCATCAAAGTATTTCAGTAACCACTGTTTTGTATTCATATCTGTATCAAAGTAACAACTACCTCTTTACTAGGATTTGAACCAGGAACCTTTGCTTCCAAAAATCAGCTGTTTAACAGCTCCTAAATAATGAATTAGAAGTACTCTTATCTGAATTATTAGTCAATTATTATCAACAGAATAATGCAGACTCAGGAGTTTGAATATGATGGTCAAAACTGAAGGCATGGAGTGAAATCCGCACAAGTCTATTACACGGAGTCACCTGTGTAACAGAAGCTACCTGGCATCACGGTGTTCAAAATCCTTTTACTGGTGACAAATATACAGCCAACACATTTTTTTGTTTTACGCATGTCTGTTTTGCACATAAGTGCTGTTTTTTTTTTTTTTTTTCTTTTTTTTTGGTTTAACGTCCGACTGTTCTGCAATTACTGCAAATGCAGACGGTGAATGATGAAATGATTTTTTGTAACGTATGAAAATATGCCGGGCCTGAATGGGATTCGAACCCAAGACCGCATGATGAGAGGCAAGCATGTTACCAACTTCACCAATGCGGCCGGCCAATTGCCAATTGCTAATGTAGAATATGAAGGGTGATAGATGCAAATGAGGGATGAAAAAATGCCAAATCTGATCGGGAGTTGAAGCAGGGACTCCTGTAATAGAAGCCAGTTGTGTTAACCACTACACTACAGCCTGGCCTGCCAATCAAATGAACAGTGCCACAGTCAAAAGATGATAGTAATGCATGTTGTGTTAGAACAGGTGCATTAGTTCACAATAAGGTGGGTTTAATAAAGTCTGTTTGTAGCACATAATTTATGTACGAACTCCATCAACTAAATGCTGTGAATGAATAATGGAAGTGAACTCGTATGCTGCAGTCAGTCGGTCATGTTTCTTTTTCAATTTTTTAAAGACTGTTTTGCACATTTGTGCTAATGCAATTGATGAACGTTGCTAGATGAAATATACCAGACCTGACCAGGAATTGGAAGTGGGGCCCTTCACATAATGTGGTGATATTCCCCCCAAGAATGTCAAAATTTGTGCTGACAAATTGAAACTGTCACTACAGAGGAAATTTTATGATTTTATTGAAGTGAATGTATTTCTATTTAAATTTCCTTCTATTATAATTCTGTACATAAGTTTGTCAATATTAATAACATTCAACATGTAATATTGTAAATATTACATAACACATTCAACAATATTAAGTACAATGAGTTCTTTTATCTTTAGCATTCAGAATTTTCTATAAGTATTGATGATAAAACATGTTAATTTTGTTTCTTTTTTATAGATCTTTCGACCTTGAAACCTTTTTAAGATTTCCTTTTATTTAAAAAAATTTCAATTTTTATTTTTCTAAAATTTGTTTTATTTTAAAAAAACTATAAAATAAATACCTATTCAGGAGACATTTGCACAACCAAATCAAACAATACTGGAACCAAATCTGGTCTCGACATCCTCCAACGAAACTTCACCACATCAGAAAAAACATTTTTGAAAACCCTCAGCCTCACTTGGAGCTTCGAAGGCATCAAGTTCTACTTACGCGGCTACGTATTGGACACTCTACGCTTACGCACAAACACTTACTGAAGAAAGAAGAACCACAAATTTGTACACATTGCAACACCCCACTTACAATCAAACACATCATCACAGACTGCCAAACCACACAATTCACACGAACAGTATTCAAAATTAACAACATTTTAGCACTTAATTTAGTAGACAAAGTAGCGATTCAAAACACAATAAACTTTTTAAAATTTAACAAAATTTCAGATTTAATATAGTTGTAGAATCACATTCTCTTTTTTCATTGTATCATTCTATTTTTTAGTTATTATTTCTCTGTTTAAATTGAACTTAACTAATTTTTCATTATGTATTTATATAATGTATCATGTGTATAATATAATGTTATTATAATGTAACGTGGTCGCTAATGACCTCGTAGTCGATGTGACCTTAAATAAATATATATATAAAAAAAAATACCTATTTTAATAAATGATATTTAATTGTTTTATAAAATTAACACATTGCAAAGAACTTGAATAAGTAAAACAATCAACATGTAGTAACTTAATAACACATATAAACAATAAAACATCAATGAAAGCTAAAATTCTAAGATTAATTTAAGCTATAAAACAAAATTATCTTAAAACAGAACATCAATGAATAAACATGAATCAATATCAATAAGAGTAGGTAATTATATCAATGAAAGTGATTTTAGTTATAAAACTATTTGATGATGAATATGCATTGAATGGAAACTAATAAAATCAGGTTAGGCTGAAGTAGTTTAATAAGACTGACTTTGTATTGTTAATAAACAAAAACAACAACAAATTTAGGTTATAAAGTTTAGTTTGGAATATAAATGATATTTTGTTATTCCTAATTTGTGTAAATTGCAATCTATTCAATTTAGAAAAATAAGCAACCAATGACCCAATGAGATGAGGATGATATGTATGATGTGTAAATGAGGTGTAGTCTTGTACAGACCCAGGCTGGCCATTCCTGAGAGAGTATGGTTAATTGAACCCACCCATAAAAGTACACCGGTAACCACTGTCTAGTATTCAAATTCGTACAAAAGTAACTACCTGTAAAGTATTCAGATGAACTAAAGTCCCCTAGCCGTGGGAGTGAGAGAATGCATAACGCTCTCACTCGCACAAGCCATACACGCCGTTCCAATATCATTGTCTTTAATTTTACTCATTGTTGTGAGCAAGCGTTTATGCATGCAGTAAACTAACAAGCAAGATAACGACTGTAGTACGTTTTCAGATTTGGATTACAACGGTAAAGACCTTTAAGCGCATGCGTAGTTATGCCACATATCTCCCTCTCACTCGCTCGGCTACGGGACATTAGTTCGTCTGATACCTATACTAGGATTTGAACCAGGAAGCTTCAACAGCTGACTCATGGCGATGACTTTACCTCTAGGCCAAACCGGTGGGTGAAATATAAATGATAGATGGTTTTTTTTAATGAAATTATGTTTGTTGCAGTTGTTTGTTCAGCTGATCACTCATTACACCATAGGCTGGCCAAATATATGGCTTTGCAGACCTGCATTCCAGCATTCCACAGTGGATACAAGAGGGTTAAAAAGTTCATAATAGCTGTAACCATCTTTTGTGTTTCAGTTATCACTACTTTTATGCACTTTCCTCCTAACTGTGGGTTTTACATTAGTTTTCTGATTTGATATTTTTATTATTCAGATTTGATTATCTTTTATTCAGATTATTTATAATAGTAATTTTAAAAATTAACCACAAAATTAAAAAGTGTATATGCGTATAAGATTTACTAATGCCTTGCAAAGCAGTGATCATAATCATATATTTATTAAATCGTACACCATTTTTCAAGTTTTCTAAGCAAATTAGCACTTTTAGATTTGCCACTCTAATGTTTGGGTATAAAAATAGAGCTCACTAAATCTTTACCTTGTGCCAAGAATTTATTTTATGACGAACAATTTTCTAATATGCTAACATCTGGAAAATTGTTTATAAATTAGCTCTCATTATGTTTTTTTCTGTTACTTTTCTTACCTTGCTACACGATCCAATGTCAACATTGGTGATGGTATGCTTACTTCCTTGTAATTCCTACGAACTGCCTTAATAATTTTTCTTGCAACTTGATCTGGAGGTAATGTACCTAACAGTGATGGGAATCTGAAAATTAATTTTATAAAAATAAAGCATTTTTAATACAATGACAAAAAATTAACTAATATTATTTGTGTGAAGAATAAAAATGTTTAATTTTATTTTAGACTGGGATTTTATGAATTTTAACATAGTATTAGAAACACTGGAGTTTAATCAAGTACTGTACCTAAAAATATTTGCATATTGATAGATATTAAAATAGGAGATATTAATATTATTAAAATATTAGGAGTGAGATGGTAAACCACCTCACTCCTTGTTTTACTTAGTAAAACCTCTGTACAGGTTCAAATCAGCCTTTTGGCTGATGACCTAAACAACAACAGATATTAAAAATTAGTGTGATTGGTACCACTGCTCATCTGTGGATTTGTTTAGGGTGCAGTATCAAAGATCAAAATAGCCCGTGTGATTGCCAATCTCAGTTAGGAGACGGCACCCAAAGAAGAAAAAGAAAAAAAAAGAAAAATTAGTAATCCAGTCTCCCTTGTTCACTTTTCACTTCTTTTATTTATTTTTTCGCTCATACAGGGCCAATTTTTGACCACATGAGGTGACTAGACATTTTTGGAAGCTCTTTTTCAGTCCATATTCTCAGCCTCTGCTTACTGTAGGTTTTTCTCCTTTCTTTTGTCCACCCAGTGTTCTGTTTGTTTCTTCATGGAAGCCCTTAAAGTTCATAATTAGTTGTCTGAATTTGTTTCAGCTCATTAAGTTTTCTTGGTTTATTACGGTTTTCTCAATAGCCTTTATGACTTCTATAAACCATTTATTCGATACCTTAAGTCTATTGTTAAGAGCCTTAAAAATTTGTTTTGTCAACCATTTGTCATCCACAGAATGGATTTTCATTAATTGTTCATTTTCCTTGTACAGTTCTTCTTGACCTCATAACCGATATTGTCTGTCTACTATATCTTCGAACCCATTATCTTGTGAAGGACCTTTCTCTCAAATTTCTCTGCTTCCCTTAGCGCAGCCTTCCCAATCATTATAAGGCACTCACTTGCCTTCTTTATATTTCAATAACAAAAAGTTATATTAGGACTAAATAAATTTTGTGCCACTTGTTAAAAGAATATCCTTGTGGGACCCTTGTTGGGATATATATTTTGTATTTTAATTAATTTGAACTAATAATAATTGGTTTTTTTCATTAATTGTAGTGTTAACACAATGAATTTTACTTTATTATCTTTAATTTTATTATATGGTTAGAATGTTAATGATTATTATCAGTCTAAATCAGATTTGTGAGATGGTACATTTTCTCTGTTCTTCTGTATGGAATTGAGGCTTAGACTCTTTAAGAAACAAGAAATAGACAAAATTTAAGTCGTAGAGTTATGGATGTATTAAACATATGTCAAGGGTATCATGGACAGAGAAAAAAGTGAATAAGGAAGTCTAGAAACATGAAGAACTGGAATTGATTTTCACAATAAACATACAAAAACTATAGTATTTCAGACATGTTGGGCAGGAGAGAAATATTATCTATTGAGAGAAATATTATCTATTACAGTTGATTATACAGGGAATAGGAGAGAGAAGCATAGGAAGTCCAAGAACATCTTCGTTAAAAAACCTGCAAAGGCAAGTACAATTGTACTCTTCTGAGGACTGTTTATGGTAGCAATGTCAAAATTAAGAATAGCTGTAATGATTTCCAAAATCTGATGTGAAAAGTCACCTAAAGAAAGACAAGTACTTCAAAGTATTTTCTGTTTTGTAGAGGTACAAACCAAAATTTAATTCCATGTGGAGCTTCAAGATTTAAAGCTCAACCTTTTAAATTAATGGAAATTAAAAGAATATTTTAGAAATTTTAATTTGATTTCAGTTTTCTAAATTCATAGAAAGTTACAATAAAGTAATTAAATCTTTGTTTACCTGTTTCTTGGATTCTTGACTAGACCAGTTCCAACCATTATTGGATAAACCGTTGTAAATTTAACTTGTGATTTTGGGTTAGGAATACCATTTGTTGGAATTGAATTTGTTCCAGCTCTTAATTCCTCATACAGTGATTCCATGAGACCTAGTATAAAAAATAACAGTCTTTCAAACAAAAATATAGAATTTAAAAAAGTAAAAACCTTTCTGCTTACAATTATATGGCTAATATCTGATGAAGTATTTTGTCCCATTTTAATAAATTACTTTAAAATAAATTGCTTTATACAGTGCACACAAGCCTTCTGATTCTGAAGAGCTTGTATGAAGAATTTGGAGCTCTTACACAGTCCAATGAACGTGAAAATAAATTACTCCAGACATTCACACAAATTACTTGTCAAATAATGAATTGTAGCCTACTAAGGCTACAGAGTGATAAACATATGGATACCTACAAACCAAAATACTAAAATAAAATATTACTGTTAGCTGGAGAAGCAATTCTCACACTACAAGAAATCAGTTTCAATCACTTGAAAAATCTGACTGTGAGAACTATGAGATGTTCAAAGGAAAACCTGACCAATGAAATTGTAAACAAACTCAAGTAATTCAGCGCAGCATTCTACATAAACAATTACAATCTTTCACAAATTTTGACTCAACCCCTCGCAAAATTTTCTCTTTAACAATAGAATCTGAGATAGCTCAATCAATCTGCCATAAAGAGAAACTCACCAAAAAATCTTGACCCTACCAGACTTTTCCAATAGAAGTTTTTTCTGTTTTTTCTTCTAAACCATTTGTGGTGCTAGGAAAGTCATTCCTGATTTTTGTGATTATTTTGTATATATTTCTAAGTTATTAAAAATTATTTCTGATGCAATGAAAACTTAGTTGCAATAACCTATAAGTAATTTGACAAGTAATAGTCTACAGCCAGTATATAATTGAATTACATTTCAAAGTTTAAAGTACAATAAGTCACTTATGTAAATTTTATATATTTTATATTATATATGCGGTATATTATGATGTTGCATCTTGTTTACATCAGTTGTTATATTTTTTAAGAATATTTTAAGGAAAATAGCTTTATAAGAACCTCCCCATTTATTCTACAATCCTTATCTTTTGCACAATTATTGCATGACATCAAAATACAACGTAAATAACTACTTTTTAAGATACGCAAGTTTAACTGAAATAGGGTTAGACTGTTGGTTAAAGTTAAAAATGCAAACATTACATCATGCACCTGACAAGTTTTTATACATTGATGATTTTGTGTAGAATGTTTTACATAGTTTCTTTAATATTTATAAGTTTTTATATTGTTTACGTTTACATTCATGGCTCCATTATTTTTAATGAATTTTTGTTGTGTTACAGTAAAAAATCTGTTTCTGTTATGTAGCCTTTGAGTACACTCAAAGTATGTAGCCTATACTTTAATCTGTAATAATATAATTAACCAAATAGCAACTAACTACTTTCACTCATTTATACATATACATATTTTTTTCACTAATATATACTTATATAATGTTCACTAAACAACTAAAATTACTACCTCAAAATTATTACTTCCTTTAAAAACAGAATTTTTTATGGGTAATCTATTCTTAAAAAGAACCTATGATCCAAATGGAACCTATATAATGTTTCAAAATTATAAGCCTTGTCAGGAGATTCCATGATGAGTACTGAGGTAATCAGTCAGTCAGTAAGTCAGTGGTGCTTCACGTTTGTAAACATAGATCAAAAAAGGATGTTTCACGGAATACAACATATATTATATTAAATATTTTTTCTTGTTGCCCATAACGGGCAGGTAGAGTGTCAAATTATTTACACTCAATCTGTTCGTTGCAGGGCTAAAATAAATAGTTCTGTTTCTTGTCACATGGTCAGCCAATTAAATGACTGAATCATTTAACAACAGAAGAGGTAGAGGTGTAAAAGACACTAATCAGAGTTATCTTCTCTGAAAGTAATGAATTTCATTATACAGCCAGGCCCTGTGGTGAATGAAATGAAGGTGTCATTTGCAGAGTGGAAAATATGTGCTTTTCAGAGGGCCCGGCATGCTGATAAGCATACTCTTTTTACGTCAGTGAGGAAGGCAGAGGTAAACCACCTCTTTCCTCGTTTTACTTAGTAAAACCTCTACAGGTTCAAACCAGCCTTTTGGCTGATGACCTAAACAACAACACATTTTTTCTTGACATTTTTAGGTTTTATTTTTTAATTTTTATAAATAATGCAAGACAATACTTTTTATATACATAAAATGAGTGTAAAACTATTAGAAAGAATTTTTTATCACATCTATTCTGTTAGTGTTATTACCAAAGATATTTTTTAATAGCAATAGGATCTGTAAATTTATATTAATCATCATCATCACGATGGGGTTATTTGCCCTTAGGTAAGTCCCTTGCACCTTGTTTGTCTCTAACTTGTTCTTCTTTCCAGCAGCATCTTTCTTCATAGCTCATAGCCTCTTTCATATCATTTACTATCATTATTATTCTTTAGCATCTTCATTTCTTTTTGCCTTCTACTCTCCCTTCAAACAGTTTTGATTAAACCTTCTCTAATAATTTGCCTAAATCAATTAACTTTCCTGTATTAATTGTTTGCTAGCAAAATTTTTTTGTTTTTTTAAATCCTAGCCTTCATCTTTCCTTTTACGTCAACAATCATGTTGCTCATTTGTAAAGTAGTAGCCTACACTCTAAATAATAAAATTTTACAAAACATTTCCTCAGGTTTAATGCCATCTTGCTACATACAAATAGTAAGTATTTTTTCTATTAAATGGTTATTTTGCCATTACTATTCCTGTTTTTATTTCATTATCATTTCTACAATCTTCAGACAGCATGCTTCGCTTCCTAAGTATAAGTATTGCTATATACAATTAATTTTCCTCTTTTGTGTAGATGTTTATAAATGTATTGTTCCCCACTCTAATTATCTTAGTTCTTTTCAATATTCATTTTATATGCATTACACATATTCTAATTATGACAGCTTGCATCAGATAACATACCTTGTAATATATTTCCAACCAACACTATAATTTCTGCAAATTGGGTACAAATAATAATTTTCCTTCCCCTTTTACTAATTCCTTCTTTTTCGTCTATGGCTTTACCAACAAATAAAAACAAACACTAATAAATCAAACATTCTCTCTCCCATACGTTTAATACCAAAACAATACAGTTTTGCTATTTAGTACTCACGATACCATATCTTCTTCTTCTCATGCATATCTACTAATGGATATCTGTGAACACACTTTTTCTATCCTATCTCTATCCTTGGTCATATGTACAAGCTCTTCTACAGAACGTAACCCAGCCCACTGACGAATGTTACGAAGCCAACCTTTGTCTCACACCTCTTCAACCCTCAGTCTTGCCTTCGAATAATCAACTGCAATAGTTGATACTTTACATATCCTTAATATGCTCCAAATATGAAATCTTTTTTTTTCTAAATTGTTGCAAGCAACTCTATCTCTAGCAAGTCTTCCAAGAACCTCGACATGTGTCTTCCTTGCCATCCACGGTACTTTTAGTGCCTTGCGGTAAATCCATACATCAATGACACTGCATTCATTTGTAAGAGGAAAATGGATTATCGGCCATCCTATACCTTGGTTAAAATGGTGATTATGGTAAAAATAAACCAAAATTTGTAAATTATGGTCTCATGATATAAAGCAGTAGCCAAATCTATTGGAAGCTAATGCTATTTTAGAATAATGACTATCACAAAAAATACTTTTTTACAATATATAAATTAAATGAAAAGAATAAATTTTAACAAACCTCTGACAGCAAATTTAGATGCACAATAAGGAACAACATTTGGGATTCCAACAACACCACACATTGAAGAAAGAGCTACTATGTGTCCATGATTTTTCTGCACCATGCTGGATAAAAATGCTTCAAGTGCCTGCAAACAAAAATAACTGAAGGTACTGAAATTTGTAATTATATTTTGGAGTTCATAGTCGTGTTAACTGAAGTGGTTGTTACTACAGGTGAGCTATCAGAATATTACACTACCTAAATTATCACAGAGAATGCTGGATTGTATCTTATATAGGAATAAAATCCAGGACCTTTGTTTATATACTTTGGGGATTATTTATCTGCATTTGGAGTGACATCTTTCAATTTCTCATTATTAAATACTATATTGCGTATTTGTTTGTTTGATTGATATATTTTGTTTGTGTTTTTGAGATTAGTCCTTCAAATTATTAATTTAATTTGACGATTTGGTACAATGTTATGTAAATTGGGACTTCTTTTTTAAACCCTCACTTGGAGGTGAAACAGGGATGTCTTAATGTATAAATAATTTAAACAATACAAATAAAATAATAATACAAATTAAAAAAATGGTGTGTAAATTAACCCAAAATATCAATAATTATTGTGCAATTCAAATTTCTATTCTAGTTTTCACTTCATACTATTTTCATATAATAGACATCAATTCTGGGGATTTATCTAACTTAAAATCTTGTTTGTTGAAGTATTTTTCACCAAGAAATTTAAACATCCTTTATATTTACATATTTAGAACAACTCTACATAAATATAACTCAATTTTCTTATGTCTTCTTTCTGCAAGGAATTATTCCAGAAAATATCAATACCAGAAAAGTGACATTTAATATATTATGATTACGGTATTCATGTAATAACCATTCCTGTCAAAATTCATGGGTTGAACTTTAATACAAAAATATTAAAGGCCGCCTCCATAGCGTAGTAGTAGCATGTTAGGATACAATACAGAAGCCCTGAGTTCAATTCCCCTAGGGTCTGGAAATTATAAAACGCACCGTTCCAGTTACATGATCCACTGTAGTTGTTAATATCCTAAAAACCAAGCTGTTCACGCTACTTAAAATAAATTAAAAAATATTAAATATGGCATATTAGAAAAAACCCTACTATATAAATTATTTTCTCTTTAAATTGTTATTAGTAAAATTTAATAAAATTTAAGTAATAGGTCTACACTTATGTTTTCATTGCTACTCAAAAAAATATATTGGTTTAAGGTCAAGTGATGGTTAATGTACTATAAAACAATGGGCTATGAGATTTAGGTAGTAATACTAGAAAACATTACCTGAAACATTAACTATCCCTACATTACCTGACATTATCTGAAAACTTTACCTGAACATTAACTGAAAGGGACTATTTGTATTAGATAATAAAATTGTTATTCTACAAATACCAAATAAGGCTTTTTGACAATATTTTTTACAGATAATGCATTGCAAGTTAAAATGTAATGCAGATTACAATTTCATTAGTCTCCGTTTCAGATGCATCAAGTGCTCTGGATTGCCTATCAGTTTAATTCTGCGTTCTGGCATAAGAGCTAGTGCAAGAAAATATGTCCAGCAACTTAAATTAACTTTTGTTAATTATATCTGAGAACTATCATATAGAATAGAATAAGAATATAATTTTTTGGATAAGAATCAAGAAAGATCCTTTTTCTATTCATTCAGTAAATAAATGTTTGTTCATGAAAGCGTATATCAAATATATCGTTAAGTCACAGAATGTAAATGTAACAACTGCTCAGAAAATAGTTCTGGATTTTTAAAAATGGAAAACAGCTTTATATGGGACTACTTCTTAAAATTGCAGCTTGTAAATGTAGTTTTAGGATTTCTATCTTTCGCATTACAAATTTAATCAGATTCAGCAATAAGTTCAAGTTAAACCACGGTCTTATACATTCAGTCATGAAGAATTTCTACACCTCTGAATTAAAAATTCAATTGGTTTTCCTGCTCAATACTAACAATTACCAAGAAATTAAGATTTCATATGTAAAACAAAAGTCAACATTTTAAAAATTGGTGTAATTTACTGATGTATTCCCCCCCCCTCGCATAAGTAGTTTTTTGTTCAAACAATTTAGTGTTGTGGTTAGCTACATAATGTGGTGACATTGAAATTTTGCATAAAGTATTTTGCATAACATTCATTATCACCTTAAAAATGTAGAGTGAGGGAACTGCAAGCAATTTAATAAGCTGCTTAAATAGTGACCTGCATGAGGTGAGCTAGTTAGCTCCCACTATACACCTTTTGAATTTTAAAAGCCTTATCCATGTTTACCATAGTAGAATTACTCTATACTAAAATACCATAATGGATATGAGACAGAATTAGACCATGATAAGCTGCCATTAGTAATTTTTTATCATTTAATCAGGCAATTTGTTTTATGTAAATACCTCAAATGATATTTTACTACAAACTTGATTGGTATATAAATCCTAAGACAAATATCTGTTTAGTGATCTATCTAGCAAGATCATATGTGAGCTTGCTGGCAGCTGGGATCACCGCAATCTCATTGAACGCAAAGAAGAGCCCAAAGTTTTTCTAGACTGTATGTATTAGGTGGCTACGTTATTGGAATGTTCAACAAGGCCTCAACTGTTACAACCATTTATTAATAAACTTAACAGTGGGATCTTGATAATTTCAAAGTTTAGCTTAACTGATTTTATATATTGCCTGATTAAAATAAATTTTATTTTTAAAGAAGTATAGTAAAAATTGTATTTACCCAAAAATGTGCTAAAACATTGACGTCAAATATACGTTGAATTTCACTTGGAGTATGGCTTGATAGAGGATGACATGGCATGATTCCGGCATTGTTTATCAACATTGTTACATCACCTACTTCCTTACGGACTTTTGCTGCTACTTCCAAGACATCTTCTCTTTTTGACACATCACACCTGCAGAAATACAAGATCTAATATAAGATAACTGTTACCATTGTCAAGATTGACGCTGATGTAAATAATTAAGGTTCCATATGGAAACTCCTGTGCACTTTTCAGTCAGCTTTCAAATAAATATTAAAATAACACTCTTAATTATATTTTATGCCCAAAACGGGCAGGTGGAGTGTTATTTTAATTGCACTCTATCTGTTTGGTCCAGGGCTAAAAAAATAGTTCTGTTTCTTATCACATAGTCAGCCACTTATATGACTGAACTATTTAAGAACAGAAGAGGTAGAGGTGTAAAAGACACTAGTCAGAGTTATCTCCTCTGAGAGTAATGAATTTCACTATGCAGCCAGACCCTGTGGTGAATGAAGTGAAGGTGTCATTTGCAGGGTGGAAAGTGAGTGCTTTTCGGAGGGCCTGGCATGCTGATAAGCATACTCTTTCAACTCAGTGAGGAAGGCAATAGTAAACCACCTCACTCCTTGTTTTTACTTAGTAAAACCTCTAGAGGTTCAAACCAGCCTTTCGGCTGTTGACCTAAACAACAACAATTATATTTTATTTACCCTTTCTACACTAATATCTTTAAAACTGATTTATGTAATTATATAATAATATGTAATAAATTAACCCTAATATGTTATAATTTAACCACAGGACTAACCCCCACGGAATGGAAGGAAGACTAATTCAATGGTTTAAAAAATTATATCTCATTTCATTTTTAATATATTTACACCTACTTTAATTTTTAATAAAGAAAAAATATGATCTATCAATTAATTGTAGAATTAATTTAAATGAATTCTTACTCTGGACATTTTTTTCAACTAAAAAACTGGGTTTTTCATTTTTATTAATGCAAAGAATTTAACTAAAAATTAAAACTAGAAACAAATTATACTGATTTCTGGTTCTCTTCTTCTTAGCGTGCCTGTCCGGTTCGAACGCTGGCTGTCATCATGGCTATCTTGGTCTTGTCATCTGCAATGCGGAACAGTTGGGCCGAGCTTTTCCCATACCAGTCTCTCAGGTTAGCAAGCCAGGATATTCTTCTTCGGCCTGGCTGTCTTCTACCATCCAATCTTCCCTGCAGGATGCGCTGCAACAGTTCGTATCTACCGTGGTTCCTCATAATATGACCGAGGTATTGCAACTTGCGACACTTAATGGTGTTTATTACCTCTGGTTCCTTGTTCATCCGACGCAGTACCTCAATGTTGGTCACCCTATCTGTCCATGGTATCCTCAGCATTCTTCTGTACACCCAAAGTTCGAAGGCTTCAAGTTTAGTAGTGGTCGCCCTCGTCAACGTCCAAGACTCTACTCCGTACAGAAGAACGGAAAACACGTAACACCGCAAGAGTCGCAACTTAGTGCCCATAGTGAGATCATGACTCTTAAACGCCGAACTCATTGCGTTGAAAACACTCCTTGCCTTACCAATACGGCACTTGATCTCTTGTGAGTTTTCCCAGGCTTCATTGATAATAGTGCCCAAATACGGATACCATGCTACACGCTCAATTCTTGCATGTTTTATATATAGGTCTACACCAGTTATCGGTCCCCTGCTAATTACCATTAATTTGGTTTTCACGATGTTGATGTCCAGGCCATACTTCTCGCTCACTTCTGTTATCCTGTTCATCAGTCTTTGCAGTCCCTCTATTGTATCAGCGAATACAATCGTGTCATCTGCATATCGTAGATTATTCAGTTTGACACCGTTCACTGAGATACCCTCTTCCACATCCTGCATGGCCTCCTTGAAGATGTGCTCTGAGTAGACGTTGAAAAGTATTGGCGAAAGAATACAGCCCTGTCTAACCCCACGTCGTATTTCGACCTGTTCTGTATGGTCTTCTTCCACTCTCAGCACTGCCGACTGATTCCAATACAAGTTGGCGATCAGCTTCAAATCCTTCCCATCCAGTCCAGTTTGTTTGAGGATCTCCATCATTTGATCATGTCTGACACGGTCAAACGCCTTTTGATAGTCGATAAGGCATGCAAAAACATTGCAACTTACATCTCTGCATCTTTGGAAAAGTACTTGCACACTAAAGAGTGCCTCTCTAGTACCCACTGCTCTTAAAAAACCAAACTGGTTCGGTGCTATATGTTCTTCACACACCTTGTAAATTCTTTTATGTATTATTCTCAGGAATAATTTTAGAAACTGGCTCATCAGACTTATTGTCCGGTAATCCCTGCATACTTTAGATCCAGGTTTTTTAGGTATGGTGATAAATTCAGACCTAAGCCATTCAACAGGCAGTTTGGCCGATGAATATATCTGGTTAAAAATACCCGTCAAGAGTCTTGTGTTCCCATAGTTGAGCAACTTGAAGAACTCTGCCTGCAAATTATCCGGGCCTGCTGCCTTCCCAGATTTCATACATTTTATGGCTTCTTCTACTTCAGCCTGAAGGATATCTGGCCCCGATGTCTCTGCCACGTCTGGTTCTTGTTCTACCCTTTGGTCATCAAACAGCTCTCTGAGGTATCTCTCCCACACTACTTTCCTCTCCTCTTTGCTAATGATGAGGTGACCATCATTGTCAGTGAGCTTGCTGCTGTTTCTCTTGCGAAACCTTCCTGTCATCTCTTTGACTTTTCGATGTATGTTAAAACTATCGTGTTTATTTTGGTACACCTCTATTTCATGGCAGAGGTCTGCCTTTTCCCTCTCTTTAGCCTCTCTGATTTTACTTCGTATGACCCTCTGTATAGTTTTGTATGCTTCCGGGTCTCCCCTTTTTAACCTTCTATCCTCCATGAGATCCAAAATTTCGTCCGTCATCCAAGCCTTCTTCTTCCTTTTATCCATCTGTAGATATTCCTCTTTCACATCCTCGACTGCTTTTTGGATTTCTGCAATTTCATCTCTCATGTCATTTGTAGTGTTGATGGTTTCTATCCTATTATTAAGGGTTGCAGTTACTGCCTGTTGTATGACTGGGTCTTTCAGCTTCCTCAAATCGTACCTCTTCGGTCTCTTGGATGTGACCCTCTTCATCTTAAGTCTGAATGTTCCCACTAGTGGGACGTGGTCTGATGCTATGTCTGCACCGGGATACGTTTTCATGGAAATGCAGCTGTTTCTGTAATGCTGACTTACAAGGATATAATCAATCTGGTTCCTGATAATCTTCCCTGGCTTATCATTAGGCGCTTTCCAGGTATACAGCTTGCGAGGTGGCTGTCTAAACCAGGTGTTCATTACCACCAGCCGGTTCATCTCCGCAAAAATCTCCAAGGCATCTCCTCGGGAGTTTCTATCTCCCAAACCAAAAAGACCCACAAAATCAGATGTTCTACCCTTTCCAAGTTTTGAGTTGAAATCACCCATGACAATAGTGACATCTTCTGTTTTGAGTTGTCTTATTATTTTATTTATATCTTCGTACAACTCTTCCACTTCTCTGTCCTCTTTATCTGCGGTCGGGGTGTAAACTTGCACTATGTTAAGATCCACTGGTCTCGCTCTTATCTGTATTAACAAGATTCTTTCTGAGACTGGGACGAAGTTATGTACACACTCGGCCATTTTCTGTGCCAGTGCTATGCCCACTCCGTTCTCGTGTTTTCCCTCGCTTGATCCAGAATAGTAAACTTTATGATTATCAATGTTTATCATTCCACTTCCCGGCCAGCGCATCTCACTTATGCCCAAAACTTCCAGCCTCATCCTCTCCATCTCTTTTATTGCATTATGGATTTTTCCAGCCTGACTCAAGGTCCTCACATTCCATGTACCGACTCTGATCCCGTCCCGATACTTCAAACGCTTAGTGTTACCAACTACTGTGCTTGAAACTGTCCCTCCCGGAGACCCGATTGAGGGACTAACTCCGGAAATAAATTTAGCTGCAAGCATAGCCATGTTGATTACGAGGACATATCCATTTTGGATATTTAATGAGGTGAGTGTCCAATCTGCTTCCACATCCTTATGCCGTTGACAGCGTTCCGCCGTTCCTCCGCCTTCCTGGATTTCTGGTTATTACAAAGAAATATTATAATGTTTTGTCTTTTGGAAGTTAGAATATGATTTTGCACATCACAAAACCATAAACTGTAAATTTGCAGAAAATGGCAAAAAAATAAATAGTCTCTATTTACATATCTCAGAATTTTCCAACTGTAACTAAAGTTTTCAGAATGGAAACAAACTGCATTATTTTGTATAGTTCTACACAATAATTTATGAGATATTAGGAGAGCTATTGCTCTCCTTATTTATGCATCACATGTGGAAGTTTAACAAAATGAATTCAATGAACATGTATTTAAAAAACGAATAATAACTCTGTTCTAGGCAAGCTATCAAAAAGTTTTTCCTTTTTCATCCATAATGTCTGTATGTTGTAATCTGTTCAATTTAGAACAATAAGCAACCCCATGACCCAATGAGATGAGGATGATATATATGACAATGTGAAAGAGGTGGAGTAACATCTACATGTAACTTCGTACATGGAAGGATCATGCAGCTAATTTAACAAAGCAGTTAGGAAATTTCTTTTTTGAAAGATCTTGGCTTAAACAATGTCTTAAAAATCCTATAATAGGCTTTTGTCCAGTCAAAATTGAGCTATGCTATTCAGTGCTGGGGTGGGGCTTATAGAAACACTATTGAAAGATTATCAATGGTACAAAAGCATATCGGCCCTGTTTCGTAAGAAGGGTCTAACTCACATTTATATAATTGTTCAGGAGAAACAAAAGAAGTAACCACTGCACATAATGTACGTAACTTATAACCTAAATAGTTCTTCAAGTGGAAAGCTAATTTTAGCACAAATTACTCATTTTATTATGGCCATTATTATGGTCAAATTAGATCTTACGTATTCCTTTTATTATTGTAACCCCTTTTTTGCTTACGCGAACTCCAAAGATTCGCTACCAAAAGCAAAAGTGGCACAGGGGACAAGAAAGAAAAAAAACACCCAAAAAAAGGGAGACTGCGGTGATGTGGTGCAAAGAAAAGAAATTAACAAAATAATTTTGATTAGTAGAAAAATTTAATAAAATTAAATTTATAGATTAGGTAACCTTAATAAATATAAATTACATTAAATTTT
The DNA here is from genome assembly GCA_035578175.1 of Catonia carolina. Taxonomy (NCBI): domain Eukaryota; kingdom Metazoa; phylum Arthropoda; class Insecta; order Hemiptera; family Achilidae; genus Catonia; species Catonia carolina. Next base: position 303,990,316 of record JAQMRL010000001.1, on the reverse strand, counting down.
AAGTTCAGTCATTAAGAAGAATTACAAAGTTACGCAAGCATTAAATAGAAATTATCATAATTAAATAACCAAAATTGAATATTAAATAATATGAGCTCAATAATTAATTTAGCATGCTTTGAACTGGATCCAGAAAATGCGATTTAAGAAAATCCTTAAGTAAAAAAATATATAAGACCATTTCGATATTACAATTATAATTTTTTAAAAAAATGATTCAATAAATATCAGAATTAATCAGATTGCCTTTTCATGAAAGAGATTCATAAAAATTTAAATAAATAAAAAAAATGATTAAACTTTTGCTTCAAAAGTTTTGATCTAAAATAAAAAAATTTAAAAAGAAAAATAATTAGTTTCATTAAACGAAACTCAAGTTAATTTTGTGTAACAGAATTTAATTTTACAAAAATAATCATTTATGCAATATTTTACCAAAATAATATCAAAAATTCTATTTTATAATATTAAAGAAACATATTTATAGAAAGCCAAAAAAATTAATACAATATTAAGATAATAAGGTAGGTGCAAAACATGTTTTGTCCAGATTATGCAAAATTGCATACTTTAGCAAACATGAGAAAAATTAGAGTCATTTTATGATTTACAAAATAAATAATAAAAAAATTTTATTTAATAAGTAATATTTAAAAATTAGTATTTTTTATTTTAAAAAAAAAACAGAAGAATGAAGAGTAGAATAAGAAGAAATAGGATGATCCCGAAAGAACTTGCTAGATAACTAGCTGGAGACAAGTTTAAGCAAAAGGCGACGTGTCCATTTTAAAATTTGAGAATCCAAATTAATGCTTGCCGAAAATTTGGGCGCAGGAAAATTTTATCTTGTCCAAAGAAATGGATTACAGATGAGCAGTATTAAAGTAATTAAATGCGATGCTTTCAGGTGAAGTTGGAAAACCCCAAAATTAACCTTTTGGGTTCCATGCCGCTCAAAGGATTAGTTAAACAAGTATAACATTGGAAAAATCTGCACCCCAAAGCTGGTCCCTGCAAAGAGCAGAAAACCAGGACTTAGAAAAATGAGGGCCTCCGCAAAAGACAAACAAAAGATAAAATAAAAGTAGGTAAACCCCACCAGCACAGCAAAAGATTAAAGAAAAAAATTAATAGCAAACTTTAAGAAAAGCATTAAGTTAAAATTTAGAAAATTTAAATTACCCAAAAGGGTTTACAAAATTTACAAAATTAAAAAAAAAACATTTTCGGCTTCAATGGGTTTTAACTACAAGCAAAAGAAAGAAAAAGAACTTACCGTAAAAACGGGATAGCAATTAGTCAAACAGCAGCATAACAACGCCCTGAAAAGAAACTTAAAAAAAATTTACGGCACATACTATTTTAAGAACCGAACATCTTCCTGACCAATTGCTAAGAGAGAGCGAGAAAATCAAATTACTCAAAAAGAAACCTCGGTTCTGACGTCACCGACCCCCTCCATCCCGCTAGACATGTACCAAAGAACATGAAAAGCAGGAAGAAACGGATCCGACACGACAGAATACAGATAACAGCAGTCGGCAGTACAAAGTCAGAATGAATGCAAATTGATAACGAGATAACGGATTACGGCGACATCAAAAGATAACGAAATTTAAATTCAACATAACAGAAAAAGGAAAAATTAATAATTAAATTAAGTAACATTAATTTAAAAATGTTACATTATTGACCCCTTCTAACGTATTTCATGTGACGGTTCTAGAAACTGTAAATAGCTAACTGGTAGTTAACTCCTTTTTATAGATCAGAATTTAAAAATTTTCACTAAAAACCTACATCTAACTTTGTAACAATTTTCTATACAGTTGTCTCTTTCTTACACATAAAAGTATACATCTTTAGGACGTTCATACTGCAGTTAACCCATTTTCGCCAAAAATGTCAGTTAGCACCTTCTTACAAAACAGGGTTGAATAGTAAAACTGATTACAAAAAATAAAGTTAATGCCTTCTTAAAATAACACCTTCTTAAAAATCACAGCTTGTTACCTATAAGACACTTATATGTTTATTTAAAGTTTTGGACTACTATTATTTGAAAAAGGGGAATTAGTTAGTCTCACTTTTCTTGTTAGTACTCAAAGGAGTAATAAAATAATAATTTTGCCTTTGCCCAAGTGTTTGGCCTTTCCAAGACAAGAGGCCGTTTTTAATTATATGGGACCCAAACTATATAATAATTACCTGATAAGATGTTAAATAACATGAATATTTAGTTAGAAACAAAGTCTTGTTAACTATGGTACAGATATCAGATGAATTAATGTACCATAGCCGAGCGAGTGAGAGGGAGATGTGTGGCGTAACTACACATGCGCCTAAAGGTCTTTACTGTTATAATCCAAATCTGAAAACATACTATAGTCGTTAGCTTGCTTGTTAGTTTACTGCGTGCATAAACGCTTGCTCACAACAATGAGTAAAATTATGCAATGTTATTGGAATGGTGCGTATGGCTTGTGCGATTGAGAACGTAACACATTCTCTCACTCCCACTGCTAGAGGACTTCAGTTCATCTGAATACTGTACTTTGGGTTGATAATGCTGCATTTTACCTCTGTTGTACAGTTTGCCAGTTGTCAGTTGCCTGAATTTATTATTTAATAATTTGAGTTTTTTAGTATGTTGCATTGATACTGCATTTTATTTTATTTTTACTCATCTATTAAATTACGATTTGTTTAAAAATATATTGTGCTGAAATTCTTGTAATATCCATTACAATCTTTATCCTTGAATGTCAGTCTGTTTTTATTTCATTAGATTTATTATGTTAGTATACAATCATGAAGTTCTAATGGTATTTGCCAAAACAGTTAGCCTAAGGAGATACCTAATTTCCACTTTAATAAGTTTGTCAATAGATATACAATATATCTTAAGTTATTTTTATAGTTTTAATCTCAAATGTGTGTGTTTTGCTATCTGTTCAATTTAGAACAATAAGCAACCCCAAAATCCAAAGAGATGAGGATGATGTGAACAATGTGTAAATGAGATGTAGTCTTGTACAGACTCAGGCCGAATATTCCAGAAATATCATGGTTAATTGAAACCCAACCACCTAATTACACTACACTGGTAACCACTGTATAATATTCAAATCCACATAAAAGTGGAGTTTACCCTACTTCCTTTAGGCTACAAGGATTTGAACCACGGAACCTTCAGCTCCAAAAATCAGCTGTTAATAGCTGATTCAGCTAATACACAGATAATTTTAGTTTTTAATAACGATAACTATCGTAATAACTTCAATATGATTATTTTAAATATAAGTAAATATGTTAAATACAAGTATACTTTACATATGTATACTTTTGTTCATTATTTTAAAATTTTCTGTATAACAGATGTAATTTTTTATTCCTAGTATGTGTACGTTGCAATCTGTTTAATTTAGAACAATAAGCAACCCCATGACCTAATGAGATGAGGATGATATGTATGATGTATAAATGAGGTGTAGTCTTGTACAGACTCATGCTGACCATTCCTGAGAGGTGTGGTTAATTGAACCCCAACCATCAAAGTACACCGGTAACTACTGTCTAGCATTCAAATCCGTAAAAAAGTAACTACCTTTACTAGGATTTGAACCAGGAACCTACGTCTCCGAAAATCAACTGTTAAACAGATGATTTTGGCGACAACTTTACCTCTAGACCAACCGATGTAATGGAATTAAAATAATTTATTATTATTATTATTATTATTATTATATTATTCTTGTACAGTCTCAAACCAGAATTATCTACAATAAATTTGAAAAATTTACCTCTATTTCATGGGTGAATAATTCTTTAAAATTGTTGGTGAAAGGGTAATCAGTTTTTCAATTGTTTAATATTAAATGGTTGAGCAACATAACCTTTGAAGAAATATTTAATCATATGATCGTAATGCAAATATATGATGACTGTAATACATATAAAATAAAAGAAAAGCTATTACAACAGAGTAGGCATACAGTAACTTGAAATTTGTTTTGAAATAAACAAGGATTTTGTTTTTACGTAAGAATTAAATATACTGACTTGTATGCATGAACATTTTTCTTATATCCTCTGTCTGACAGCATTTTAACGGTCTCTTGATTTCCATTTTCATCAATGTCCCAGCAAACAAGTGTACAACCTTGAGGTGCTAATTGAAGAGCAAGCTCTCGGCCAATCCCATGACCTGTTCCAGTGATCTGCACAAAAATAATTTATGTTTTTATTCAAAATTTTTTGATGTCATTCATACAAAATAATAATTACAATAATTCTTGAATGGAACTTTGTTAGACTCAATATCACTGGACTGTTACGATGCTTTCTTTCTGTACGTATTCCTACTTACGTAAGTAGCTTACTTGTATTTTCAGCTTTATTATTGGGTACTGTTTTATATTCACCCAATTTTGTTTCTGCTTTTTGCTGGATTTCTTCTTTTGGGCATGAATTTAAAGCTGTTTTTGTTCATTAATGACTGCCAGTTGGTTATCATACAAAGTTACTTACCTAACCAATGTTATTTAACAACTTAAAGAAACTTTTTACCAGCTGAATGACTGGGCTGACCAGAATACTATTTTAAATATTGATTTACTTTCAGTGGCTCATTTACACTTTTGGGGGGTCCAATGCAATGTGATTGTTAGAGGCCCCTTGTCTGCCGTTAAACTATTATAAGAATCCTTACCAATAATTTCAATTAATAACAATAATATATTGTAATATGTTGTGTTTATTAAGTTACAAACTATCAAACATAAAAAACTTTCAACTACCTTTATATGAAATATTACACACAGATAGAACAGACGGGAGAGCAAAAAAATGAAATAAGATCAAGGATAGAGATTGCAAGATTGTCATTTGAGTCGTTAAAGAAATTGCTGTGTAGTCGAGATCTTAACATTGAGCTCAGAACAAGAATGCTGCAATGTTATGTCTTCTCTGTTCTGTTGTATGGGTTGGAGACGTGGATACTCAAAAAAATTCATTTAAAGAAAATACCGGCCTTTAAAATTTGGTGCTACCACAGGATGTGGTGAATTCTGTGGACAGACAGAATAACAAATACAGATACGCTTGATAAATGGGCAAAGAATGTGAGTTTCTTGAAACAGTGAAGAAGAAAAAACTTCAATATCTTGGACATATGATAATTATGACATATCATAATCATGCAAGGGATATTAAAGGAAGAGAGGAACATTGGCAGATGTAGGGCATCCTAGCTGAAGAACCTGAGAGACTGGTTTGGCTGCAGTAATACAGTATTAATTATTCTGTGCAGAAGTGAATAAGGTCCACATAATTATGATGATTTCCGACCTCTGATAGGAGAAGGACTTTAAGAAGAAGTGAAATATTATTTTATAATTGTAATGTTCATTTTAGATAAACACTGTCCATGAACTAAAGAAATTTCTTTTGGCTTTCATAGTAGCAAATGTGTGTATTAATTTGTCTTAGCTGATATTCTTCAAGGCTACCAAAAGTTACCAAAGTTCTTTAAAGTCTTTAAAATACTATTAACAGTACTTTTGAGGCCCCTTGCAATTGCGACATGGTAAATCTGCCACTGCTTACTTTTCATTCACTAAGTGGCAATTTCCGTGAGTATTTTTTAAAACAATTTAAATCTCTCTGGTGTGATACTACATGTACTTATTTGGCAAGATATTTTCATGTATTTTACTTTCTCTTGCCTATTATGAATATGTTGTTGTTTAGGTCATCAGCCGAAAGGCTGGTTTGAACCTGTAGAGGGTTTACTAAGTAAAATGAGGAGTGAGGTGGTTTACCAGTTGCCTTCCTCACTGAGTGGAAAAGTACGCTTATCAGCATGCCGGGCCCTCTGAAAAGCACATATTTTCCACTCTGCAAAAATGACACCTTCACTTCATTCACCACAGGGTCTGGCTGTATAGTGAAATTCATTACTTTCAGAGGAGATAACTCTGACTAGTGTCTTTTACACCTCTACCTCTTCTGTTCTTAAATCATTTAATTGGCTGACCATGTGATAAGAAACAAAACTATTTATTTTAGCCCTGCAATGAACAGATTGAGCGTAAATAATTTGACACTCCACCTCTCTGTTATGGGCAAATTATGAATATATAGGAAGGAAGTATTGTTTTCATGTCAATTTTTTGAAATCGAGTTTTCACCAAATCGACACGTTTTCAGACCCCTGAACCCAAAAAACATGTTTTTAGCGATTGGTCTGTGTGTATCTGTGTCTGTGTGTGTGTGTGAACAGAATATCTCAAGAACGGAACATCGTACAAACTTGAAACTTGAAACTTAAATTACAAACACTACCGGACACGACACGAACATTTTCATCAAAATCGGTCAACCGGAAGTAGTAGTTTATTCATGTAATTTTTCACTTTTTTGCGATTTTCTCAAAAACTTGTCCTACGATTTTTTTAAAAATCGCCTCATTTACTACATTTTTTATGCTCTACAAGGTAGGGTAGGCGCCATGTCTGCTGAAATTCTTGGTAAGGCTGTTTTCACGTAAAAAAATTGTTTTTTTAAGATTGCAACGTTAATATGCATTTTAGGGCAAAATAGTATATGGCAGAAGTTGTAGAGAATTTAAAATCCTACAATATTTTTTAAACATTTTTTTGTGTAACACTTAGTTTAGCGGTAATTAGTGGTTTTTGGTTTTTTCTCATGAAAACGTGTGAAAAATCGATTTTTTAAAGATTTCGGCCTTATTATGCATTTTACGACAAAAGTATAATCAAATTTATAGGAATTAAACGATCTACAACGTTCATTTTGAGCATTTTTCTCTACAGAGCATAGTTTAGCGTGAAAGAGTGATTTTCCGTATTTTTAAGCCAAACTGAGGTCGATTTTCATTTTGCATCTTTCACTCATGATTAAAATAAGGTTATGTTTTTTTGAGGTTAGTTTTTTGTTTATTTCTTATGTTTTATTACTAATGTTAGGTTATATTGGGCATTTTTTGCATTGGCAAGAGAAAGTTGTGTGAGTGTTTCACACCAAATTTTTTTCTATTGTTTGGATATGGACTTTATTTCTGGGTCTACAAAATTTTGCAAGTGATTAATGCTTAGTAGATAAAATTTCTGGCCGGTTTGAAGTTCTGTGTACTTTTACTACTATCGTTATATTACTAACAACATTACGTGACGATAACATAAAAGGATTAATTCAACAAGTAAATTATAACTAAAATAATTATTTTCACTTGTACTAGCAGAGATAAGAATAATCTCTTATAAAAAATAATTTACACTTTCAGGTTTCTTGAAACACAGTGAGAAAAAATTAAATGTTATCTGATATTAGTTTTAAATAAAGTTATTTAAAATCTATGTGAATACATGTTTTGTTTACTTACTAATACAATTTCTCCATTTAGTGATTTTTCAACTGGAGGAAGAAATGTACGATAAAGTGACTCCAAAGCAGTTATTAGCAGTCTGAATCCTAAAACTAATAATTCAGCCAATAAAAAAGTCGCAGCTGCCAACCATTTTGCCCACTCTATACTGAAACACAAATAATTAAATACCTGTTTATTACATTGTCATAATTAATTAAAAATAATAAACACTTATTACATTAACTTTTTAATAGAATAGTGTGATAAGCTATTAATTCCTGAATGAATATTTCCAGAACAATTAATTTTGACTTTGTTTATTTTGACCCCACATTATAATTATGTTATGGGTTGTATGAACTATGTAACATTTTGACTATTTAAATCTAAAATGTGTCATCTTCAACCCTACATTTTTGTGTTTTATGTAAGATATCTTTAAACCAATTAGAGATACAGTTCTAGAACACATTTCACTCAATTTTTCAGGTTAAAAACCATAAGATGCCACCTTTGCCTTGTAATTGAAACCTTAAAATTTCAGTATGGCATCATTTCACTGGGATAACTGAGTTTCAGATGAAATCTTTTACCAGCTGGAAATCGCTATCGAAGTATTTCCAGACTTACGTTTTTATGAACATCTTTTCTTACTTTTAGCCATAGAGTAATAAACCTTTTTTGCTTTATTACTCTATGCTTTTAGCTAAAAAATCAACTCCCGAGAGATTGCCATTCAATTTTGAATCACCTGGTATATTTTTAATAATTTAAATAACTTTTGATTTATCAGAATATTTCTAATTACATTTACAAGATACATTCCATAATTAATAACCAAACATAAAATTCACGTAAAAAGATCAAAATTATTTTTTAATTAATTAATTACATCTGTTGGTATCAATTTGCAAATCACATTACTTTCACTTAATTAAAGTATCAATTACTTATCTAATAACAATATAGTCAATTACTAATCTGTTAACTATCTTAACCACTTATTTTCATCAATCAGCTTAAGGTGGTTAGAGACTTGATCAACTTGTTGATAGTTTCTAAAGCAAAAAAATGATAAAAACAAATAGTTTAGGCTTAACTTCAGAAATAAACGACTGTATCATGTTTATTTTTAAGTCACATGCATATTAATACAAGTTTTTATAAAATACTTTATATTTCTTACAATATTATTCCAGAAGGAAACTAGAATTAAACTAGTTTATAATTATAATCATCTAGGTTTATGCGGCGCTTTTAATGCTTCCATGTTTTAATATTGCAGTTTTATTTTTTAAATGATTTGAAAAAGTTTCACTGCAATTTATCATCTTTGATATTTTTTATCTTAATTTTTTTAAAGTGATGAAATTAATTTCGCTTAGATTAATTTAATAGGTTACTTTGAAATTTTTAATCTTGTATTTATGAGTAAAAGTGCTCATTAACACAGCTACTCACAGTTGTCACCAATTCTGTAACTTCGGATCACCTAAAGATCTGAAATCATTTGTTCCTTAGAGTAGGTACATACAGAAAAATTAAGGCATATACATTTCAACTACTCACACCTTCTTCTTCTTCTTCTTCTTCTTCACTTCATGACGTAAGCTTTCTCCGCGTGGTAGGTTAAAACTCTTTGTAGGGCCTATGTTTTATAAATTCTATAACATTTAAGAGGGTCGTTTATTTTCAACCTCCAATAGGACATAAATAAAAAATATGGTGTGAAACACTCACATGACTTTCTCTTGCCAATGAAAATAATGACCAATATAACCTAACATTAATAATAAAACATTAGAAATAAACAAAAAACTAACCTCAAAAACATAACCTTATTTTATTCATGAGAGAAAGACGCAAAATGAAAATCGACCTCAGTTTGGCTTAAAAATACGGAAAATCACTCTTTCACCCTAAACTAAGCTCTGTAAAGAAAAATGATCTAAATAAAATTGTAGATCTTTTAATTTCCTATAAATTTGATTTTACACGTTTGTCGTAAAATGTATACTAAGGCTGAAATCTTTAAAAAATCGATTTTTTACACCTTTTCGTGAGAAAAAACAGAAAATCGCTAATTACCGCTAAACTAAGCGGTATACAAAAAAATGTTTTATATAAAGTTATGGGATTTTAAATTTTCTACAACTTTTATTATATAAATTTTTGCGCTAAAATTCATATGCAAGCCCCAATCTTAAAAAAACTATTTGTTTACGTGAAAACAGCCTCACCAAAAATTTCAACAAACATGGCGTCTACCCTATCATGTAGAGCATAAAAAATTAAGTAAACCAGGCGATTTTTAAAAAAATCGTAAGATCCGTTTTTGAGAAAATCGCAAAAAAGTGAAAAATTACATGAATAACTACTACTTCCGGTTGACCGATTTTGATGAAAATGTTCGTGTCGGGTCCGGTAGTGGTGTCTAACTTAAGTTTCAAGTTTCAAGTTCGTACGATGTTCCATTCTGGAGATATTCTGTTCACACACGCGCGCGCGCGAACACACACACACAGACGCGCGCGCACACACAGGCCAATCGCTAAAAACATGTTTTTGGATTCAGGGGGTCTGAAAACGTGTAGATCCGGTGAAAACTCGGGTTCGAAAAATCGATATGAAAACAATACTTTCCTTCCTATATATTCATATAGGCAAAAGAAAGTAAAAATAATTGTAAAAAACATTATTACTATAATATAAAAGGTATGAACACCTATGGCTACTTTTCGACTTATTTGCCTTGAAGATGGAGGCATTTGTCATATTGTCCCTCCAATGGTAAACTTGCGAATGTGCAAATTTTGCGAATATGAGTTTGTTAGTGCATGCTGATGTATACAACCCAACGCATGTTGTAGTAAACTCGCGAATATGTATCTTGTTCGGGTAAGGAGATACACCCTTTGTAAAGTTACGAAAATACGCGAAGTGAGTTAAAGACGAAAGCATTGAATTTGTATTTTGCTCTCCTGTAAAACTGAGAATTTGCACATTCGCGAGTTTACCATTGGAGGGCGATATCTGTGGACAGCTTTCCAATATCCTCTTCATAAAATGTTGTCGCCAATGGAATTAAATGAGTCTTGAAGCTCCTCATTAGTTTGGAAGCACTGGCCTTCTAGCCACTTCTTCAGTTCAAGGAAAAGGTGGATGTTACTCAGTGCCAGGTCGAGACTGTATGATAGGTGATCAAAAATATGCTATTGAAATTTCTCAAGGAGTTTTTGGGTTGCATCAGCACTGTGAGGATAGGTAATGGCATGGATCAGAACTATTCTAGAGGTCAGCATGCCTCTTCTTTTATTTTGAATGGCTCTCCGCAAACTTCGTAAGGTTTCACTATAAACAGTTGCATTAAACGTGGTCCCCAGCTGCATGAAGTCCACGTGAAACACAACCAGGAGCTTCAAGACAACATCAAGACTGATTTTAATTCATTGATGGCAGTTTTTTGTTAATAGGGTTTTGGAAATCTTGTCCCAGGTACGACAAATTAATTTTAATAATAATTTTTCATTAAATCGGTCCATTTTCTTCGTTAAAATTACTTAAAATTTTTCTTTTAAAAGAATTTTTGTACGACTCGCCCAAGTATGTCGAATAGATATTTTAATTAAATCATTCTTCTAAATTTTGAGTTAGGATATTTAATTATTTACAAACATAATAACCTACTATACTGTCAATTTAAATTTTAAAAAATTATATATGTACGAGATAAAAGTTCTATATCACATCCATATAAATCTGAGAATCATGATGATAATTTAAAATGATTTAATAAATAAATGAACGGTGGAAGTTTAACCGGGGTGGCGAATCGAAACGGATGAAAAACAGTGATATACTGGACGTGGGTAGCGGAGTTACCACCACCGCCTAACGGTAATAAAGAATTCGACCAAATGACTCGCGGCAAACAGCGAAAAGAGATTGCTCTAAGCGCAAAGGGCCAAAAGGATTCTCCGTAGCAAATCCATCTCTTTTCTCTTCTTTCAAACAAACTGTAATATGAATCTTATCACGTGTAAACGGTTCGCAGAAGTTCTTCTTGAAAGGTATTTAAATCAACCAACGTTCACACTAAGTCACAGCAGTCAAAAACAATAAATCACAGGTTTAAGAGCGTACCATCACAACAGCAATGTATCAAAGCTAGCAGTAAAATGATTTATTTTATTTCGAAATTGTTTGTTCCTTAGCCATAATAAATTAAATTAATTTCATTTTTTAATATTTATTTAAATGTAAATTATCATATTTATTACTTTTTCTTGCCCTATGTAGAATATAGGAAAGGAAAGAATTCTTTTCATGTCAAATTTTCGAAATCGAGTTTTCAGGTTCCCTAGACCCAAAAATCATGTTTTTACCGATTGGTGTGTGCGTGTGTGTGTGTGTGCACGTACAAAATATCTCAAATCGGAATATCGTAAGAAGTTGATATTTGGAACTTAAATCGGGGGAACCGACAAAAATATTTTCATTAAAATCGGTCAACTGAAAGTAGTACCTAATTTATGCGTGATTTTATTTTACTTTTTGCAATTTTCTTAAAAACTTCTATTACGATTTTCGTTAAAAGCGTCTTATTTACTATATTCTTTGGGTACTACAAGATAGCGTAAGCGGCAATGTCTGCTAAAATTCGTGGTAGGGCTATGTAGCACTCTTGAAGTAAATTTTTTAACATTATAACCTTAATTATGCATTTTAAGGAAATGCGTACATTTTTTTTTAACGTCCGACTTTTTTTGCAATTACTGCTAATGGAGACGGTGAAGGACGAAATGATTTTTTGTAACGTGTGAAAATATGTCGTGCCTGAGTGGAATTCAAACCTAAGATTGCATGATGAGAGGCGAGCACGTTACCAACTACGCCAATGTGGCCGGTACATATAAAGAATGTTGTAGACAACTAAAAACTTGTAACTTCTTTTCAAAGTATTTTTTCTACAGCGCTTAGTTTAGCTTCAATTTATGATTTTCCTTATTTTTAACCAGTTGATTTGTCAAAGTATTCGAATTTCTGGCTACTCAAATCCAAGTTTGTTTACCTAGGTTAATTCAAATAATCGGCCTTCTATCTTGTGTAGCTACTTCTTGAAGATAAGCGAAAAGTTATTGCAGTATACCGTGCCATTAATTCATTATTTTACTTTCCCAAATGGTTTATATACCCGTAGCGCGTAGAGAATTTATTTATGTATTATTTACATACCTGTATTCAAGTGGATCTTTCGGCCCTGTATGCGTGTCACCTATTTTCTTTGCTAGTGACGTCATGCTCAGTAACCTGTAAATTGTAATAAAAAAACAGTTAGTTAATAATATTGAAAATTAGACAAAAGGTTTTCGGAACTACTTATTTATCAGGCTGTACATTATAATTTAGTACTTTTCTTCCCTATTTAAAAAAAAACAGGTTCAATATTAAAACAAAACTTATAAATTAAAACGGCTTTATCTCAGGAAAAATCACAGCTACGAACAAAAAAAACAACTAATATTCAGTTCTCAGTGTTACGTCAGTAAATTTGCATGCAATTAATTGATGGTATAGAGACATAATTAGTACTTTTTCAGCGATAATAAATTTTTTCATAAGTTGTATAATCCGAAAAACTACACACTGAGAATAAAAATACGAACTTTATTTTTTTTATTTATTTATTTTTTTAAAATTTATTTAACGTCGCATCAAAATCAAGGTCATTAGCGACGACGTTGGGGTGTAACTTTGTGTAATGAGGATGAAATGATTTTTTGTAACGTATGAAAAATGCCGTGCCTGAGTGGGATTCGAACCCAGGACCGCATGATGAGAGGCGAGCACGTTACCAACTGCGCCAATGCGGCCGAACTTTTTTGTTTCGTTTGTAAATAATTTACAATTAAGTACATTTCAATTATTGAAATGAAAGTAGGTTGAACACTGATGAGCTTATTGGAAAAAATTCACTGTACTATTTACATGAATTTTGAACACGAAAAAGAATATTTACAAGATTATTTATTAATTTCTCAGTATTTATTTATTTATATTTATTCAATCTCTAATGTGTGTACGTTGCAATATAATTCAATTAAAGAACGATAAGCAACCCCAAGACCCAATGAGATAAGGTATGATATGTATGATGTGTAAGCAAGGTGTAGTTTTGTACAGTCTCAGGCCAACCATTCCCGAGAAAGTATAGTTAATTGAACCCCAGCCGTCGAAGTATCTACTGTCTAGTACTCAAATCCGTGTAAAAGTAACTATCTTTACTACGATTTGAACCACGGAACCTTTGTCGTCAAATTAAAAACTAAGGAAACAAATTCAATTTTGTTAGTGCACTAGCCTACAACGCGGAGGTCCCAAGTTCGACTTCCGGCTAAGATCTGGAAATTTCCAAAAGTTAAAACCTACCGTATTCGCTGATAACCAAGCTGTTACGACTTCAAATAAGCTAAAAAAAATCAATTTAAAATAGTGGATCCAATAAACCTGACAAAAAATTAAAATTTACCATGGCAATATTTTTATAATTTTCCTCATATCTGTAGATTGCTTTTTTCCAGTTTCTTCAAAATGTACTAAAAAGTTTTCAGTATCTAAATTTATAGTTATATAGTGATCCTAGAAAGGTAGCCGATTAGTTTTACTAATTCTATTCATAGAAAAGAAATTGGTTACCAGAATGAAAAATCTTGTTTATTTTGAGTTAATTAGAAGCTAAAACCTTATATATTAATTATAATTTGTAATTTCTGATTACAAACTTTATTTGTATTGATAAAAATATTAATTAATATTAACAAATTACAAGACATATTACCAAATATGTTTTTAGGTGGATGAAATATTTATTCCTCACTTACTTACTTCGCTACTACTTTTTTAAAGAAAAGAAGTATCTCTCAAACGTTTATAATTTTAAGTGTATTATAAACTTAACTTACTAAACAACTGAACTTAAACAAACTTATTAAACAACTTAACTTACTAAAAAATTGTACCGTTCACGCAGGTAGGTGAGGCGTATTCTATTGTAATAGAATTTGATAACGTATACGAGATTTAATGAAGTGTAAATCAATAATAATAATCAACTATAAAACAACGAAATTTAATATAATAACTTAGTTATAGATAAATTTATAATTGGCTGTCTTTGTGGCCATTGGTCAAAGTCTGCCCTACATACTGCAAAGTGGATGGTTCCAGGTTGACTCGCGGCTAGGCCCTGGAAATTATTGAACTTTGAAACTCACTGATTACGAACCCAAGGAATTCACTCTTATACCCAAAGAATCTCATGAGACTTCAATAAAAAAAATGATAAAATAATTTATAATTTTGTTTATAGATTATTTTCAGTCTTATCAACAACTACGTCAGTAGCAACTATTTTTGGTTAAGGAACGATGGGTATACCTATACACATGGGTACATGGAATAATATTCCAGATCCTGTCCAGGAATTTAACCAGAGACCTTCCGCTCTGTGGCATAACACGCTAACTATCACAATACGGAGGCTGTCAGAACTCATAATTTTATTTCTTTATTCTTCTTAGAAGTAATTAATTTCGATTACATTTTTATGCAAATTAAATCATTGTATTTTCTTTTTTGTAGTTACTATAATTCACAAACAGATTTACATCAGTTAACTACTTTCTCTTTTATTTTAGAATAGAAAACTCGTAATTTATTGCAATGGTAAACAGACGTACATATAAAATAATAAAAATCTTAGAAAATATATTAATCTAGTCGTATAATTGGTCGGAATTTAAATTGTTTATTTACTATGTTAAATTTTTATATAAATTAAGAGAGTGATGGATAGAAAATAGCGGGCGAAATGGTGAAGGGGTAAATAAAGCGAGAATTCTAAATCAGATGTACTAGTAGGTAGTTATACCATTTATGTATGTAGACCTAGAGAACAATGAAAATTTTCGCCTAAAACTCTTGCCACTTTACTTGAGAAAAAGCGCGCTAAAAACCTTTCAGAATAATATCTCTTTTATGGAAAACCATATAATATTTTGAGTTAATTACAAAGAAATTGTTTATTGTAGTACTTCGATAAGAAAAATCGGATGTTGTCGAAAACTGAAAGCGAAAGTTACTGTAGCGGCCGGTAAATCTCAGAAATAAAGAATGTTAAACAACTAAAGAATATTCAATTACCAAAAGAAATTATTATTTTTAAAGTGTATTAAATAATAAACTTGTGAATACTTCCAAACAAAATTGTTTCATTTTTCAGAAAAGGTTTTTAACAGGCTTAACCTAATATTTACATAATATAATATATAAAATTAATAATCAATTTTGATTGACTCAGCCATATTAATGTGATGTAAAACGCACTCAAGGTATTCATTACAAATTTTCTTTATTAATAACAACAATGTAGTAGCTACTCTTACTTTCCCCGTAACGAGAATGAAGAGGAAGCGAAGGTAGAGATTGTGAAAGCAGAACCAAGAACTAAACTAGCTGATAGGCTATCCATCATTATCGGTAATAGTAGGTACTTATAGCAGTACAGTGCATTAAAATGACCACGTAGAATAATGTCGATAATCTCAACGCGGTAAATGATGACTGGAAGAAATCCCAACAAGACCATACCGAAGACAATACTTAAAAACTACTCTTAACTCGCGGGACCTAACTACAATTAATACATTAAATAATTTTTTATTATTGTACAGAGAACTTATTTTATTTTATGGTATACTCATTATTTATTTAATTTCATAATTTTCAACTTTAGTTCGTATAAATTCGCTTCAATATCTTGGTCATTAGTGACTTTGGTCCGTTATAGAACTAAATGGGTGGGTTTTGATTGTAAAAACGTCCAGACCCTTGCCAGGAATCCAGAATCTTTCACTTCGTATGCTAGTGCGCTGACCACGATGGCACCCATGAAGAACAATTTTTTTTAATTCCCTAACGTGGGTACGTTGCAATCTGTTCAATTAAGAACAATCAGCAATCCCATGACCCAATGAGATGAGAATAATGTGTATGACGTGTAAATGAGGTGTAGTCTTGTACAGACCCATGCCAACCATTCTGGGAGAGTATGGTTAATTGAACCCCAACCATCAAAGTACACCAGTAACCACTGTCTTGTATTCAACTCCGTATAAAAGTAACTACCTTTACTAGGATTTGAAACAGGAACCTTCGTCTTCAAAAATCACCTGTTAAACAGCTGATTTTGGCGACGACTTTACCTCTAGACCAACCCGGTTGGTTAGAATAATTTTAGTTTCTTTTTAAATTGTAGTCAGTGTATTATTTTGTAAATATTGTATTGTGGATATTTTTCGTTAATTTAGTAGCATATTTTATAAATATTTTTGACTAGGTATATTATTGAAAAGGGTCTCCGACTAACAAAAAATTATTTTTTTTGGTTATCTTTAAGAAAGCAATGATTGTTAATATAACAAATACTAAACGCGAATACAATTGACTGACTAACTCAATCATCTGTCACTCTAAACAAAATTGCGAGTATTATACTTGTTTTCCCAGAATTACTTTTATTTGCCTACTTATCATGGTAAGTTTATGTTAATAAAGAAATAAGGGTCTGCAAAATATTTTAATGTAGAATATTTTAAAATCAATAACATACTTATGAAATGAGAGACAAATTGAGCGAGGTTGGTAGTTTTTTCGTATTTTTAGACATTTTGGAAGCTCATTTTGCAGCTCACATTCTCAGCATTCGATCACTGTAGGCTTTCTCCTTTCTTCCGTCCACCCGGTGTTCTGCTTTTGTTATTTTTGGATGCCTTTAAAATCAGCAGTCAGAATAATTTGTCAGAATTTGGTAAAATCCATTACGTTTTCCCAATTTATTTTAATTATCGCTATATAATTTCTTACTTCTTTAAATCATTTATCCAACACCTTAGGTCTATTGTTTAGTGTCGTAAAAAATTTTTTTATTGACCGTTTGTTATCCATTCTATTCAGAGATCCGTAGAATTTTAGTCTTCATTGTTTGATATATCCCATTAAACCTTCGTTTTCCGCGTTCAGTTCTTCACGTCCTCGTAATCTGTACTGTCCGTCTACTATCTCCGGACCCATTGTCTTGAAGAGGATCTATTTGCTTCTCTTAGATCAGCCTTCCCGGTCATTTTAAGCGATTCACTTGCGTACATAGACTCATGTTTTATCACAGCTGGTTAATAGTTTTAAAATAAAGATAAATTATATACAATAGTGACAAAATTTCTGTAATAGACTTCCCGGAAATATTAATTATTTTACATACTGAACAAAGATAGTTATTACAAGCCTAATAAGGTATGTAGATTATTATTAAATTAGCTGAAAGAAATATGATAGGAAAAGTGTCCAGACATATTTGGCGTATAAATGAATGAAAATTATGTATTTAATTGTTTTCCATCTATTATTATATAGAATAAAGGACATTTGATCGCAAGTATCAATTACATTTATGTAATTAAAGTTAACGTAATATAATATTAACGAAGGATGTAATGATAGAATACACACAATAACGGTAATTATAATGTAGGCTAAGAAATTAATTTAGTAACAATAATAATAATAGTACTAATGTACCAAAAAGATAATGTACCATGTGTACCAAAAAGAATGACGCGATTTTATATAGATTATTTATTAAGAAGAATGGCTTAACACCAACAAATTACATACTAAATTACTCACAAAAGACATAAGTTTATGAAAATCTATCATAAATGTTCAATATGTCCTCCATTGGCTGCACGGACGACATCTAGCCGATAGCTGAATTCATCCCAAACTGAGCGTAAGGTGTCTTCTGTCACTGAAGCTGCAGCAGCTGATATTCTGTTTTTTAGTTCATCAATGTCACGAGGTAAAGTAGGAACGTAAACAAGTTGTTTAACATATCCCCACAGGAAAAAATCGCATGGTGTTATGTCAGGGGACCTAGGAGGCCAAGAGTGTAAAGCCTGGTCTCGCGGTCCAAAGCAAGGTTTATTGACCCTACTTTTTTGATGAACAAGCCGTAACAGGACAATCATAATCTTGCAATGCTACGGAACTGGTTATTCCCACAACTTATTGACTCAGACAATTTCATCTATCAGCAAGATGGAGCACCACCGCACTGGCACAACAACGTGCGCAGTTTCTTCAATGACAACTTGCCTCAACGTTGGATAGGGCGTACAGGACCGCGAGACCAGGCTTTACACTCTTGGCCTCCTAGGTCCCCTGACATAACACAATTCGATTTTTTCCTGTGGGGATATGTTAAACAACTTGTTTACGTTCCTCCCTTACCTCGTGACATTGATGAACTAAAAAACAGAATATCAGCTGCTGTAGCTTCAGTGACAGAAGACACCTTACGCTCAGTTTGGGATGAATTCAGCTATCGGCTAGATGTCGTCCGTGCAGCCAATGGAGGACATATTGAACATTTATGATAGATTTTCATAAACTTATGTCTTTTGTGAGTAATTTAGTATGTAATTTGTTGGTGTTAACCCATTCTTCTTAATAAATAATCTATATAAAATCGGGTCATTCTTTTTGGTACACATGGTATTGTTTTTCTTAAGTTTCTATGAAACGGGATTCATTTCAATAAGTTATTTTATTGAAGGAAATTAATGTAAGGATAGTTATTAATCGAGCCTCTTGCAATGAGAACAAGTTGCGCAATACTTTCTCTATTCATTTTTATAACATAATTAAGTATAATAAAGAATTTATATATTGTTTATAATGTAATTATGTAACGGCGTAGGTTTAATACGTTTTTGATAATATTACGGTGCATAATTAATTCTTAATGTAAAAATCTGGTGTGAAACACTCACACAACTTTCTCTTGCCAATGCAAATAATTAACAATAAACCTAACATTAGTATTAAAACATTAGAAATGAACAAAAACTAACCTCAAAAACATAACCTTATTTTAATCATGAGTGAATGACGCAAAATGACAATCGAACTCAGTTTGGCTTAAAAATACGGAAAATCACGCTTTCACGCTAAACTAGGCTCTGTAGAGAAAAATGCTCTAAACAAAAGTTGTAGATCTTTTAATTTTCTAAAAATTTAATTATATATACTTTTGTCGTAAAATGCATACTAAGACCGAAATGTTAAAAAAATCGATTTTTCTCACGTTTTCGTGAGAAAAAAAACAGAAAATCGCAAATTACCGCTAAACTAAGCGTTATAGAAAAAAATGTTTGAAACAGAAGTTGTAGGTTTTTAAATTCTCTACAACTTTTATTATATAAGTTTTTGCGCTAAAATTTATATTAAAGCCGTAATCTTAAAAAAACACCGTTTTTACGTGAAAACAGCCTCACCGAGAATTTCAGCAAACATGGCGCCTACCCTATATTGTAGAGAATAAAAAATTGAGTAAAATAGGCGATTTTAAAAAAAATCGTAGGACCAGTTTTTGAGAAAATCGCAAAAAACTGAAAAATTATACGAATAAACTACTACTTCCGGTTGACCGATTTTGATGAAAATGTTCGTGTCGCGTCCGGTAGTGTAACTTAAGTAACTTAAGTTTCAAGTTTCAAGTTCGTACGATGTTCCGTTCTTGAGATATTCTGTTCACACACACACACACACACACACACACAGACACAGACACACACACACAGACCAATCGCTAAAAACATGTTTTTTGGGTTCAGGGGGTCTGAAAACGTATAGATCCGGTGAAAACTCGATTTCGAAAAATCGACATGAAAACAATACTTTCCTTCCTATATATTCATATAGGCAAGAGAAAGTAAAAAATAGTAGATTAATATAATTTATTAAAGACATAAAACCCAAAATACAATATAAAATATATTGTAAATTTGAAAAAAAAATCTGTTTCCGAACGACAATACAGAGGAAGAGAGTTGATTGAATTTATATAAGTACATGAGGGACCGATATGCAATAAAATATATTTTGCTTGTAAATTTGAATGCGACTAGACTCCCAATAATCCACAACATAATAATTTATAACTTATATTTTTGTGGGGCTCCCAAAATTCCGTACATCACGCCTTATCCACCCTCGACGATAAATGGTTACGTTTAGTGACACCAGTAAACAGTCTGAAATATTTTAACTTCTACATCCTCAAAAATATCTTTGAAATAGCCGAAATTAGAATGTACAAATTTTTAAATTTCAGAAATTTCAATATTTTATTCCAGTATATTTATTTGATCGGTTTTACCTTGAAGTCAGATCGTAGTATGAAGTCTTCTTCTGTGACTAAATGGTGCTGTTTTGTCGGGAATGTATAGCCTACAGTTTTGAAAAACCTAGCAATATTTTGATGTTCGCTGACCCATTCGGGAATTGTGGTTATTTTATAAATGTTTAATCTTTTTGTCTGAAACTCTTAGTTTAGCGTCAATTAATGGTTTTTCTGTATTTTGCTCATTAATATCGGGAAAAATGGGATTTTTTAAGACTGCGGCCTTAGTATGCATTTTACGACAAGAGCGTAATAATCAAAGTTTTAAGAAACTAAAAGAAAATCTATATTTTTTTATTTTAAGGATGTTTATCTACAGACTAATTTCACGTCAATTAGTGATTTTACGTATTTTTAAATTCTACAGAAGTTGATTTTCATTTAGTGTCATTCACTCATGATTAAAATTAGGTTTTTATAAATAGTTTTTTTTAAATAGGTTTTTCATTTTTCTTTATTTACAATACATTAAACATAGGTTATATTTTTTCATTATTGACGTTGGTAAGAGAAAGTCGCGAGTGTTTCATGCATTTATTGCTTTAACACCACATTAACAACAAAAGTTTATTAGTGGCTACAAAAATTAATCCACAACAAATGTACAAAATGTATCGATGCATAATAATAAATTTCAATTTAAATAAAATGAGAGCGTGTTTATGTGACCATATGTTTTTCATTTTATTTAAGTTAACTTACTATTATTTTTTTTTAATAATATATTTGGCCTCCGGGCCAGCCCAGTCAGTCAGCTGGTAGTAAGTCGCTATTATTTGTTAAGTAACACCGGTTGGGCAAGCGACTTTGTGTTGTGACCAGCTGACAGCCATCCGTGAACAAACTCTACTGGGGGTCCCTGTTCAAACTCATGCCTAATTCACGTCAAATACACAAATACAACAGCAAAGCAGCGATCAAATTGGGTAGTTGTCAATAATGTACAGTTCCCGATAACAAATAAAAGCTAAAAAAATTTAAAAAAAAAATTTGTGAAGAATGTCAAGCTAAGTTGGATAATGTTTCTTCCCTGCCTGCGGTTAAGATTTTCTTCGTAGGTAAGGTAGATTTTTGTTCATAATAAACTGATATTTTGTATAATTTAATTTTCAGATATAACATTTTATATTAGTTCTTATAAACGAATATGTTAGTTATAAATATTTATGTAGTTATAGGAAAACATATGCTAAGTACATACAGTGTACAATTTAATTTATTTATATTTATATAAATTATTAAATATAAATTATAAATTTATATTTGTATTTATATTTTGTATTAATTATTCATTTATTTTGTATTGATATTTTATTGTAAGCAATGGGAAATAAATTAATTAATTAATTAATAAAATTAATAGACTACATTATTATTATTACAGAAAAATATATTATAGAACAAAATACGAAAAAAACACTAATTTTTAAAGTTCATGAATACAGTTAAGTTTTGTTAGTTATAGTTTTAAAAATCCAACAAAAATTAAACTGCGCATTGGCGCAGTTGGTAACGTGCTCGCCTCTCATCATGCGGTCCTGGGTTCGAATCCCACTCAGGCATGGCATATTTTCATACGTTACAAAAAATCATTTCATCCTACATCACATAAAGTTCCACCCCAACGTCGTCGCTAATGACCGTTGCAGTTGATGCGACGTTAAATAAAAAAATAAAAAATTAAAGAAAGATTCTTAAGGTTATTAGAATTCATGAAAGTAATTATTTCTTTCTTTTTCATTTAAAAAACAAAATTTTTTGAGACTCGGAAGTCCGTTCGTTTAGGCACTGTGCATATAATTAGGAATTTGCAATTCATATCTCAAAATTGTTAAAGCATTGGCATTAAAGTAAAAATTTGTAAAGCACTGGTAAATCTATTTACCGGTAGATAACTGTCAAAAAGTTATATTTTCAAACGTCTTTATTCGCTTTTGTAACTATAGTGGTGTAACCTACACCTACCCTAGAACATGGCTTTTAGCAGGGTGTACTTTAGTTACAGTAATTCAAATACGCCCTTCTTTTAGCCATAGTTGGGTAGGCCAATTATCTCCACCTCGTACATTGCGAGTTGTTATAAATGGATTATAGTTTTTGGAAAGAATGTGTATTGAAATAATTGTAAAAATATATGGAAATAAAGTTTTATTTGTGGCAATTTTTGAAAATTGTCATCTATTTTCCTTTGTCTGTCCGTCCAACCGCCACACCCAGATGTCAGAAACTGCAAGAGATAGCTACTAACGGTTTTCGGATTTGTAATGTGGCCTGAATTGGGTTTGATGTTCCGTTTCTACCGGAAGTATCCCAAAATCGGAAGTCAAGCAATCTAAGTCAGAAACTACAAGAGATAGGAACAAACGGTTTTCGGATTTGTAATCGACCAAAACATTTTGTTGGTCTGGATTGGGTTTGAAGTTCCGGTTTCGTACTGAAGTGGCCCAAAACCGGAAGTCAAGAAATCTAAGTTGGAATTTGGAAACAAAAATAGTGTGATTCGATTCCTCTTAAAGAGTAGATATAGAAATCACAAATGGTTTTGCCTTCAGCCAAAGGTAAGCCTTTTAAAAGTTGCCAACAGCCACGCGACGCGTCGTCTCATGAATGAGATTATTATTATTATTATTATTATTATTATTATTAGGCCTAACCATCCCCTCGAAAGATATTTGCAACCCCTCGAAAGTTATTAAGTAACCTAAGTTAAGGATAGAAAGAAATATATTAATTACTAGCAACCCCCGCTCTCTTCGCTTCACAGCAGCTAATGTAGGCCTCAATAAATTATTTTAAAACCTCTCTATATGCAATATTTGTGGTTTTGTTGCCCTGTGGCTGCAAAATAAATTATTTTTCTGCACTTGCAGCTCTAGAGAGTCCGACATAAAGTTGTCCATGAGTGAAGGAAGCACTCTTGTCTCAAATCGATGCCCACCGTTTTAAATGTTTGTCCCTGCGATTTAATAGAATTTAATAGTTTGTCCAGAATTGAAAAGAATGCATAGAAGAATACCGATGGAAAAGAAAGAGACAGTTAATATACGGCTGAGATAAGAGACAGTAATACGTGGGTGCGGTCCGCAGAGTAATTGGAAATATATGACTCATTCGCTACCTGTCGAATGAAAACAAATATATGAAATACAGTAAAAAAAAATACAATTTTTGAATATTTCCGAATTTTTAATGGTTTTGGAATCGAATGTTAATCTTTACGTTTTTCTATGAAATATAAAATTTATATTGAATCGTGCTTCTAGCACAAAAATACACCATCTAGAGGACTTAGATAAAATAAAAGTGCTATGCACCCGATAAACTAAAACATGCGACATCGTCGCAGTGTTTAAGTTGCTTAAATCAATTAAAGTTACTTAAAGTTGCAAAATAGCCTATATTGATCAGGAAGGTCTAAGCTATGCAACAATGAAAGATTTTTTAAAATCAGTTCAGTAGTTTCTGAGATTACCTCATACAAACAAACAAACTAACAAACAGACGTTTCTTCTTTATTATATTAGTATAGGAGTATAGATAAAAGATGAGATACTAATGAACTAAATGAAGTAATCGTGTGTAATCAGAATACATTAATGAATGAAAAAATTAATAAAACGTGACCAATAATCATCACTTCTACGGATGATTTAAATTGTTGAATAAATTACATTACGATGATTAAGTAAATTATAAACATAACTAAATGTAATTTATTTTCAATTAATATATTTTATGTATGTACGGTATTACACAATAAAATAAATGAGTACTGTAATTCAAAACAACGTATTACTTGTAAAATATCATAATTATAAGTTTGGATGAAGTTTAAATTAGGTATTATGCACCGTAATGTACGTAATAAGTTTCTAACCTGTAAGTACTTTTTTACTTAACAACAAACTGCGCTTATGTAATTCTGAAGTAGAATACAGATTTTTTTTACTCATACATTGTTGTGATTATCCTCATTTGACAGCTGGATAAGTTAAGATAATGTTACATGGAAACAACACTAAACTGTGAAGAAGTTATAAAACGTTAACTGTAAGTTGAAAATGAATAAACTTAGGTCTACAACAAAGAAACTATATTTATTTGTTTTTGTATTAATTTACACAATTTAAATTATTCATTTTAAACGCCTTAGTTACGTCTAGTGTAGGCTTAATTTTATTTTTATTTTTAACGACAGTCGTTATAAAATGTACGAGAAATTACCATATGAAACTAATTGTTTTATGTTGAAATACAATAAAAATATGTTTCAAAATGTATTTCTAAAGTTAAGATAGTCTTCTGGGTTTATTTTAATACATTTTCTTCGTAAAGCGGCAGTCTTCGTAAGTATTTGGTAGATTAATCTTCAGGTTGTAACATTATGAGAATTTTGTTAGAATTTTAATTTATTAATGTTGTGCATTATATTAGATATAGTGTCCATTCTGTGCTCGGGGTTCTAGCTTGAGAGGGGTGCATTAAATAAATTATTTTATTGCTTTTCCTGATTTAGTTGCTCACCTTAATTTTCTATATGTCCCTTTAAGAATGAATACTGACTAGATAGTTTCAGCCTTTAAACTACAAATGATTGAATTTAATCTTTAGTGAGGGGACTATGCCAACTCTTGCACTTTTCCTCGGTTTTCTAGAATTTTTCGGATAAGCAGAATTCGTATAATTGAAGGTACGTATGATCCAGGTTGACGTACGACATCATGGTTGAAGAATCATCGGGACTGGAGTGGTCTGAGTTTGGTATCCGTTATCGACGGGTAGTTGAAAAAACTCAAAAAATCAGCTTATGAAACTTGATTTCTTAAAATTCTTACGGTTAGGTTTTAAATTGTGACCTGAAATTTAAGGGTAGGCACCGCTTCGTTATGATCACCCAAAACACAAAGTTAAGAAATATGGATTACGTTAGACCAATAATAGTGTGAAAATAGTGCGTAAAATCTTAAAACACTTTTACCAATAATTTTATTGATTTCATATTGTTATTTATACTAAGAAGATCTAGTAGGTTTACATTTTTTAATATATTATTTTATTATTCTTAAACAATAAAATGTTTATTAAAAATATGAACAGAATAATAATAATAATAATAATAATAATAATTTATCGGAGGCAGTTTCGTGGTGTAGAGGTTAGCTCACTACCTTATGTAGAGGGAGGTACATGGTTCGATCGCCAGCTAGAGTCTTGGAATTATTATAAATCAATACTCACCTTTCCAGTTCCATAACAACGTAGTCGCTAATGATCAAGCTGTTGATGTGGCTTTTAATGAAAATTAAAAAATTATCGGAACGATCTCCCTGTGGAAGCTGTAAGCTAGTTTTATTTAAGTTTAAATCTATTTGGATTGATCCTTTTACTCCAGTATGATGTAAACGTTTACATACACACGAATATGTTTGCAAAAACCTATTTTGAAAAAAAACGAAAAGGTTGAAATCATCGTATGGAATTATTTTCAAGATTTCAACACCGTATTAAAGAATCTCACTTGAAGGTAAAACAATAAAATTAAACTTTTTGATGAGTTTTATGTGTTTAAACCAGTGAAAAGATTAACTAAAAATTTTGTTGTAACCTATAAAATTTTATGCGTAGATAGTTCATTTCATGATGAAAATAAAATAGAAAGTTATATATCCTTTATTTTGACGAGGAACATGTAGTATAAAATTAGTGAATAGTTAAAGCAATTTAAACAAAACAGCACAAGTAAAATTTGTTGCGTGTTTGCAAGAATACTGTCAAACAACTTCACTTGCGTGGAACTAGTAATCAATGCGTCTACTGCAATTACAGTACTTTACCGTGAAAAAGGCTACTATTTACTATTTTTGTTTTGTTTTCCTATTTTTTTTTTAATGCAATAAACTTTTTATTATTTTGGAGGATATTTCTATTTCGTGACGTCATTACTTGACACGGTCTCTGGTTACTACCGTTTAGTACAAACAAACGTATAAAAAAGTACGTTGGTGAAGATTAATTAAAACTTTTTAACTAGATCTAAAGTTTTGTAAATTATAAATGACTACAACAATAAATTATAGTACCGGTCTTGACAGTTCTAATTACAATTAGACATACCAACTGATGAACACTGGTACTAAGTACCACGGTTAAAAAAAATACATCTGATTTTAAATAGAAGAACCTAATTTATGTTAGTTAATTGAGAAAAATCTTGCAAAAATGTAAAAAAAGTGTTTATCAAAACATTAACAGTGAATATCAAAATTACTACTAAGCTTAATTTATAGTACCTATACGAAATTACATACATGTATCTAGATAATTATTAGTAGCCTTCATCATAAAAAACATTTTCTTTCGTAGGTTAAATATAGCTCAAATTTTATTCCCTTAAGGAGCAAGTTCACCTTGAAAAATAAATTATTTTAAATTTTTACTGTTTTTGTACAGAAAATTATTCTAAACAAAATAAATAAAATTAATAAAGTATTTATTAATTTATTAATTAATAAATAAAATTAATTAGGGCCCAAATACAAAGAAGGAGAATATAGACTCCGCAGCAATGAAGAAGTCTACCAACACACAGAAAAAATCATATCCATCATGAAGAAACGAAGAATTGCTTTCTACGCACACACAGTGAGAATGAACGAGCATAGGCTCTCAAAACAAATCCTGAACTACAAAGAAAAATTGAAAAATCCCGATGGATGGCTCAAAGAGTTAAAACAGACTGCAACAAACTCCAGATAACGGAGACGGACATCATACAAAGAACACCTCTCAGACATAAACTCAAACTAGTGCTCCAGGAAGAGGACAGTAAAAGATCAAGACCTAAATGGTCGGAAGAACGAAAACGTGACTTTTCCAAGAAAATGAAAGAATACTGGGCGAAGAGGAAAGCACAGAAGAAAAACTGAGAAATCGCGGTCCTTTGTAGGCCATAACGTAAATAATAATAATAATAATAATAAAATTAATAAAATATGCTTTACTTCAATAAAGAAATAAAAATGAAAGTGATCTCATATCAAAAACGACAATTTCATTCTTTTAAACTATCTTGTTTAAGAATTGAGATATATTACCTTTTTTTCAGAAATCATATTTTCGCCTATACAACCGACTTCCAAGATGTTTTAGAAAATCAATTTGAATTTTGTCATCTAGAGCCTCGTGTATTTAAAAAGTTGGACTGTGTTCAGAACATCTTTAAAATTTTTTCATTTGTGTGTTAATCAAAAGTTTTTCCTCTGTTACAGGAAATTAGAAGAAGAATGTAGAAGAAATACTTCACCTATACATAGATGCCCTACAATATAATTTTTTCTTTAATTTAACACCAATTTCAACTAAATTGGCCAAACTGGGTATACACCCAAGTTATAACCTCTAAAATTAGTGACTGATTTTTCAACCCCAACAATAGACAATTTAGACACAAAACAGTTTTTTACTAATTTGGAACATAACACAAATATTTTTGAAGGGAGACTCTTAGATTAAAGAAATCGGGCTTCTTTGAAAGAGTTTTTAACTCTTTCTTTCATTGTACTTAAAATATTATAGTATTGGAATTATGTATTTATAAATATTTTTATTTATTTATTATTATTACGAGTAAGAACAAATTATTATTTATTAATTATCTTATTATTAGTAATAACAAAACGAATTAGTGCAATAATACAGTAATCGTACATATTACAATGTAGAATGGCCGCATTGGCGCAGTTGGTAACGTGCTCACCTCTCATCATGCGGTCCTGGGTTCGAATCCCACTCATGCACGGCATATTTTCATACGCTACAAAAAATCATTTCATCCTCCATTGTACAATAGTTACACCCCAACGTCGTCGCTAATGACCGTTGTAGTTGATGCGACGTTAAATAAATAAATTTAAAAAAATATATGAATGGTTACTATCAAAATAAATTTTTTTTGGGTCACTCAGTTTTACACATATTTTTCTCGTTCAATAGATTACTATATTGTTTTTTTTAAAATCTATTATTCTAATTTTAAATTGTAGTTTTTAAAATAATTGAATAACTTTAGAAACATGGTAAATTTACTTTTTGGAAATTGTAATATATATTTAAAAAAAGAAATGTCTTTGTTTTAAACCAAGCGTAGTTTTTAAATAGCTCTTGCACTGTGTTACTAAATAAAAGAAGAAAACAACACTACCTTAGAACATGGTTTTTAGCCAAAATTCGGTGGGTCAATTACCTCTATTTCGTACATTATGAATTGTTGTAAATGCGCTATAGCTCTTTGAAAGAATGTCTAGTAAATAATTTTGTAAAAAATATGGAAATCTAATTTTATTATTATGATAATTAACCATACTTTCTCAGGAATGGTTGGCCTGAATCTATACAGAACGACACCACATTTACACGTCATTCATATCATCCTCATTTCAGTGGATCATGGGGTTGTTTATGGTTCTAAATTGAAGAGATAGCAACTTACACACGTTAGGGTTAAAAAGAAACAAAAAAACTTGTAATTAAGTTATATTTGGGATTTATTACACTGTTAAGGTTTTATTTTTTTACTTCGAACCGAAATTTAATTAACTGTAGGCTAAATATAATTACGATAGTTATCTGATTTTTTATTTAAAGTAGCAATAACTTAAATGAATAGCTTTAGTCATTAGCGAATACAATGGATTATAGATAGGTGGGTCTTGATGTGTTGAAATCTCAAGACTGTAGCCTGGAATCTAATTTAGGACTTTCCGCTTTGTATTACTTCATGAAAAATACTACGCCACGGAATAGATTTGTCTACTTTAATTTAAGTCAAGTCATCAATTTTGTCATTAGCAGACCCATGTAACTATATAGGATCGCCGGTATCTAAGTTTTGTCACAAAAAAATAACTGTTAAACTGAAACGGTAAAAGGCTTACTGTTCCAGACTGCACCCGAATTGTCTATAGAGCTTTACACGCAACAAAAAAGGGGTAATTTGGTAGTTAATGCTGTAGTAACTGTGATTGTAACATGTCGAACGTTTTCGGATATTGGCCGGTACTCAAACCCGGGACCTACCGCTTTGAAATTCAATGTAATCTATCATTTTAAACAACTACGCTATGGAAGCGGTTATTCTGAAAATACGTATTTATGTTTTTGACGATTTCTTTAATGTAAATTTTATCTAGTTAGAGATCACGGAATGGTAATTTAGTGAAAGTATTCTTCGAGCATAAATTAATTTTCGTGGTTCAATTTAATTAAACGTCTTCTCTTTTATTGCTTTTAAAGAATAATAAAACCACAAGCTTATTACTCCTGTTTTAAAATAATACATATTAAAGTAATCTTTGTCATTTAAGTTAAAAATGCTTCAATTAAAATTAAATTCACGAGTATACTTAAAAAGGAAATGATTGCTTCAGGGATTGCTTTACAGATTCCTTGATAAAAATTTTATAGGAAGTTAACGAAGTGTTTATAATTAAATCAATAGGGTTTTTTAAAAAGCGTTGAGAATGACTTTTACATAATCTTTGAATAAATTAATCATAATTCTACCTATACATTTAAGATTATCCGGTGTGTTTATAATTTTAAAAATTGGGTATAACATTATACAGCAGAGTTTTTGTCAATAACAAACATTTATTACCGCAAGTCCTTCCCGATAATGGCAATCCTTTTTTCGAACCTTTGCTTCACTATATTTGAAATAATAACATGAGCCCAAATTTTGTAAATAGTTTATAAAATTAGTAGGCCTTCTTATTTAAATTTTTTAGATAAGTTAGTAATAACACTCAATTAAAACCTAATAAGTTTTAGCCTTGAAAAACAATTTAATAAAAAAAAGTTAAAAATATGACTGGTGATTGAGATAAAATTAGTATTAGGCCTACAACTTTAATGGGAATGGCACAAACATAAATTTGAAACTTAGTTGTTGCGCGTCAAATAGTTGACGAACCTATCATATTTGAATTACTAGTTCGCTAGACATTATGGCTCGCTAGGATCCAACCTTCAACAGAAGTTGTGTACAACAGTCCCAAATAATTTTGAGCCAGAAGAATGGTAGTTCTTGGGGCTACATTCTCCTGAAATGTTCAAAACAACTGAAAACCCCTTCTTAGATTAATTCCACATTCTATACCGTAGCCTATTATTTTGGCGAAAATAATTGTTTGTATGTTTTTTTTTGTACATATTAATGTTTGGTCTTATTTCAGTGATTTCTCAACCAGGTTTGATACTCTGTTAAGTCTGAAATTTTTTTCATCACTCATTTCCATCCACTCCTATTCACTCTCTACATTGACCTTATTGTGCATACAATAAGTCGGACGTCAAACTAAAAAGAGAAATTCTTTTCATAATCATAAATTTCGTATTTTTTTAATCTTAATAAATTTTAGATGATGGTAAAACCTAACCTGGTACCTAATTTTGTCGCGATAATCTATTTCGTAAGATCTATATGCCAGTGTAGCTAGGTTTTTTTGGTTTAACGTCCGACTGTTCTGCAATTACTGCTAATGCAGACGGTGAAGGATGAAATGATTTTTTGTAACGTATGAAAATATGCCGTGCCTGAATGGGATTCGAACCCAAGATCGCATGATGAGAGGCGAGCACGTTACCAACTACGCCAATGCGGACGGCTAGTGTAGTAGTGTAGTGTAGTTAGGTTAGTTATTATTATTATTATTATTATTATTATTAGAGTAATTTATTTTAACTTTGGACATGTTAATTAATGAAAGTATTGAATGGTTATGATGCAAATTTCAGTGATGAAATAAGCCTAAAAACATTTTTTCTATTCGCTTATCTATGAAAACAAAAGAGTGTAAATAAGCAGTTGATTATTGTGGCAAGAAAAATAAACCAGAACTTGATAAGTACACGATTAAAACTTAATAAAAAAATGTGTAACTTTTTATTTATTTTTTTAGCTGTATTTTTTCTATAGAATTCAAATCAAATCAAATATAGGCCTAGTTTATTTTTTGGTGCAATGGTCAGCCCAATAGGGTGTTATTGCATTGATTAATATTCCAAGTTAGATTTGATATTTCTTTATCAATTTTTTTCATCGATCACTATGACTTAGCAATAATATGCAAAACTGTCGGATATGAAGCCAAAACGCTTTTTAGAAATGTGAACAACTCAGTAAAAAATTACCACCTATTTGAAGTACATTAAGCCCTATTGAAATAATGAGTATGTAGAATACAATAGCATGAATATTAAGTAGTAAGTCTACTGTAATACTGGTAAAATAATTTAAATATCTTGTAGGTCACACATGAAATTCAACACGAGATGTCATTTTTCAAAGCATCTGTAATAAATACTATTTTATTGTGTTGAATGTTAAACAGAAAGGCCATTGAATGAAATGATTTGAATAAGAATGCAAATACGGTTTTTCGCCAAGCACTTAGTTTATGGTAATTGACACATTTACTGAAGCATAATTGAGATGTTTGTAAATAAAATACAAGGAAGTAAAACGCTTAAATAAACATTAACAAGCCACTATTATTCAACTAGATAAGAGCCTTTTAAAAAAATACTATCTGCTACCGTTCACGTCTTTGAACTTTCTCTCTCAAGTGATTTAAACATCCTGCAACTAATATAAGTTAGAAATATATATTGAGTATGACTATTAGAAAATATATCATTCACTTCCTGAACATTTAATTGTTGATATGTATTATGATAGCAGACTAGGAGTTGAAGTTTTTTTGAGGAGATTTTATTTGTTTCGCCTTTACAATATTTGTGTTTTAATGGTAGGCACACGTTTAGTTCCAAAATCCATAGAAGAAATCGGTAAACTGAATCGAATGAGTTTATTTGCTCCAAGATTTTTAAGCTATCCTATTAAACAAACCAAAATAGTCATTTAGGAAAACATATTCAATTTTTAGTTACTTCTTTTCTGAAACTTGTAATATATATCCAAAGCCAACATGTGCGCTTTAACTAGCAGTTCGGGAATCGTAGGTAATTTAACAGAAATAGAAGAAGCAAGTAAGAAAGTCAAGTAAGAAAGAAAGTTAAGAAGCCAGTTTTCAAATTGAAATAAAGTAGTATATCCTTTACGATTTCAGATTCCTTTGAAGCATGGTACGGTACTGTAGTAAAACATTTACCTTCAGGTGCAACCCTTTAATTTTACTGATAAAAATTTGTTTTAAAAGACCGTTTTTCAACGCATCAGATTTTATTGTGAACGCTGTAAATAGCTCGTAATGGAGATGTAAACCCCAATAGTTTTAGGGTTTTTTTTAAAATAAAACTACTGATTGTAAGAAACTTTAATTAATATTGTTATTTATTTATTATCTAGTATTTAATTTTGTTAATTTAATCTTCACTCCTTAATAGACGTAACTGAAAATACGTAGGCTACTATTAAGATTTTCCCCGGTTAAATTTTGGTCTTCATGTTCCTCTTTCCTTCAGTTGTTGCATCCAGAACTGTCTTTGGCAACCTTCCATCATGCATTCGAGTAACATATTCATGTCATCTCAACTGCCTTCATTATATAGAGTTCTTGTTTTGAATCTCTTTTGACGCTGATATTTTTAAGAAGATAGTCCTTGGTTTTACCTACTGATATCCTCAAAATTCTAATTTTAGGATCAGTCAGCTTAATAGCAATTTTCTGGTTTACTGCTTAGCTTTCGGCGCCGTATACTAATATCTGTAGGTATACAGATTTACAAATTCGCATTTTACCATCCTACGATATTTTTTCCTCTACTATTGTACTACTGTTGTACACAGTAGTGTGCCAACAGTACACCAAAGATGCCACTCTATTATTACTTTCCCTCCGTCCTCTGATGACACATGCATAGTTCTACTCTCAGAGACATTTACTGTCATTGTACTGATGTTTAATGCATAAGTGCACTCTGTAATACTGAGCCTTAACCGTTGATTGAATATTATTGACATAAACACATTTTTGTAATACAGAACTACTTATTATGTTGTTTACGAAACTATAGTAACTACAAAATGCGAGCATGTAACGCATGCCAAACGATGGTTGCACGACAGGTAACATTTACCCAATAATGTTTATCGTTATTTAGTTTAGAATAGAAACATTATTCCAAAAAGTTTATTATACTGAACTTTAACTATTTTGGGGCTGGTATTGGGTATTGGTACATACGAGTGCTGCAGATAGAATAGAAATTGCTGTGATGATTACCAACGTTCTGAAAAGACACGGTACATGAAGAAGAAGAACTATAACATTCGAAATAATAAATTTCCTTCTTTCTTCAAATCATGCAGTCCATTATAACAAAAGTTTGGAAGATCAGACGAAAATGGAGTTCATATTTTTTTAATGTAAGAGGACCATTTACGGCGATTTTCTAATGCGTTCAGTAAAAGTTAAGCAATACTTTCGAACAAAGGCACGCTAGTTTATAATTACATATTACTCTCTAACAAAAGAAACATAGTGTATTTCTACCACACATAATCTTAAAAATTTATATTAGATATATTTTTCTATTACAAAATCTAAAACTTTATGACGCTTTCATAAATAGTGATGTAATATGGAATGGATGGTTGGCCACTGTGAAAGTTCAGTGAGCCAGCTTAAAGAATGTCGATAAAAAAGTTAAAAAACGCCGTTTGGAAGAACAACTTAATGTTATGACTTTAAAGTCATCACATTCATTTGCCCAAGTAAAAGTGTTAGTCGAGTGACCATAGTCAAACTGCTACATAAATGCATAAATTAGCAACTATAATTATTATTAGAGCAAACATTTAATTTTTGGCAAGCATTATTTTTATGAGAAATGACACAAAGGACTCCAGAAAGGCTTAAAAATTATAGGAAATGTATCAAACAGAGACAACCCGTTTCAGTTAACTGTACGCTTACCCACCTATTGAATTTACTAGGAATATAGGTGAAATCCATTTATGAAATCATACCGTTATTTAACATGAAAAATAAGTCAATTGTGTTCAGATTTATGGTGCAGCAAAGCCATCGGTCATTTCACGCATACAACGTTTCCAAAGTAAATTCTTGCGACTCATTACTAACTGCCCGAGTTACTATCCAACAGAACACTGCACGATGACCTACGCGTCCCTTACGTTAACGAAACATTTCTAAAATTATACCGCAGTTTCAGAGAAAAACTTCAAAATCATAATAATCCCTTAATATGCAACATGAATTCTCCAGACCTACCAGGAGTACCACAAAGACGACTGAAACGCCGATGGAGTAGAGACATGACACACTAACACGACTCTAATAGTGATTACGTGTACAAAAATATGAAATTAAAATTTAACACATTTTTCATTATCTGGAGAGCTACCACTGGGTGGTGTCCTCCTCAAAGCGATTAACGCGATTTTTTTTTGTAATTGACACAAGATGTAAACCTTTTTGCTGGTTGTATGCATACAGTTGCAAAATAAAACAAAATGAAAAAAAAATAGTGTTCAGTTCCCGATAATTAATTTTCTGTACTTTTAATAATGTTTTGACAAATATTTGTAGGTGTACAGACTTACGAATTCGCATTTTACTATTCTACAATATTTTCCCCTCTACTGTTGTACTGCTAACATTACCCATTACACATTACAAAACTGAACTAAGTTTATAAATATGCCTGCGTTGTAGATAAGTATGGATAGTAAGTTTATAAGTATGCCTGGTTTATAATTTAGGCCTACTCCAAAGAAAATTCGCTAATTTTTATCAATATTACAAAAGCAAAGAGGGTAATTTCTATTAGGCTATAGGTATTAATTTTTTTTAGAATAGAACTTTTTAGAACTACTACTTACTGCGATTGACTTGCTAAGGAAGTAACCTCGCGACTGATTTCACAATTCTTTAATAACTCAATTTATTTAATTAAATTGAGTTCAACCAGTTAATTTAACGAACCGGGTTGATCAAGCTTTTAACATATGAAGTAATTGTCTAGGTGATGATTCAGTGGCATACAAGATTCGAACAATAGTTGTTCACATATTAAGTAGACTAAAATTGATACATTACAAGGCAAAAATAAAACTCGGTCCCATTAAATTCATGGTAGACTATAAATTGCAATGAAATTAGTAATTTTATATTACAATAAATTTAATAGAATCAATGGTGAAATAAATCGAAATCCTGTTTCTTTCTTTTTTGTTCTAATAAAATTTCAAACTATTTTCCCAAGGAAAAATTTCCCTTTGATAAAGTAACAAGGGAATGAAGCAAAGAATTAGAAGATTTAAATATCCATGAAAAATTGAAACTAAAAATACTATTGTGTGTTATTTAGGGTCAATGCTATTGCAATTCTTGCAATAGATAAAGAAGGCCAAAACTAAAACTAAAAATTTGAAGAGTGTGCCAGTGAGATTGGATTAAGAATATCATATTAAGAAACAGAACAGTTCTCGAACAGTAAAAGTAATAAAATACTAAGTATTAAAATTTCAGAAAATTATCTTAAAAATTGTTGTTGTTTAAGTCTTATGCCGAAAGGCTGGTTTGAACCCCCATAGGCTTTACTAAGTAAAACGAGGAGTGAAGTGGTTTACAATTGCCTTCCTCTGAGTGGAAAAGCATACTTATCGGCATGCCAAGCCCTCTGAAAAGCACCTTCTTTCTTTCTTTACACCTTCTTTCACTACATTCACCTCAGTGTGTGGCTGTATAATGAAATTTATTACTCTCAGAGGCGATAACTTTGACTAGTGTCTTTTACACTTCTACCTCTTCTGTTCTCAGATGTTTCAGTCATATATTAATTGGCTGACCATGTGATAAGAAGCAAAACTATGTTTTGTAGCCCTAAAATTAACAGATCGAGTGCAAATAATTTAACACTTTATCTTCCTGTTATTGGCAACATAAAAATTAGAAACATAAAATCGATTGCAAAATTTATGTATTCTATGGTGCAGAATGTTTACAAATATTTTCAGAGAAAGGAGTAACCTATAGTAAGTAAAATAGAAAAGAAGGGTTCATGGCCGAAGTATGAAACTGTAATGTATATTCTTCTTAGAAGAAGAGTTTGGAAATTAAGAAAATCGAAAGAAGTTTATAAATATTGTGAAAATAAAAAATTAACCAGGAATAAAATTAAAATATTATGGGTGCATCTCTATCACATGAATTAAAGAAAATGAATGAGAATTAATAATAAAATATTAAATTTTAATGAAAGTAGAATAAAACCGAAGTGGTTTAGTTAATTGAATAGCACTTAAGAAATATTGAATATAATATATAACCTAATCAAAGATACAGAAAATTTATGAAAAAAATATTGATATGTCTAGATTACCACCGAAAAAGAAGAGTAACTATAATTCGCAAAAATGAACGGAAGAAAAAGAAATGCCAGAATGAAACAAAGGAGTGTTAGAAATAGAACAATTAAACTTGAAAAAACGTGAGATCTGTACGCAGAAAAATTTATACAAAGATTTAGTTGTAATTAAATCTAAATAAATATTTCTCAGATGTAAAATTAAAACTGCAAAAATAGTTTACGTTGAACTCAAACAAATGACATTCAGTGCAGATACATTCTCAATGTAGCGGCACACCTGGTTCTTATCACATGGTCCTTGAAGGAGAGGTGATATCGGCTGTCTTTAATCGAATTTTAAAACAAAGATGCACTTTATCCTATCGAAATTAATGTGGAAACTTGTAAAAACCTTCCACTTAACAGGTATGATTGTATCTGTTAATTAACGAAAAGGGTTAAGACAAAAGGTAAATAAAGAGAATATAGGTATTGTTCAAAAAATACTTTTAATTCGGCTTTTGCAGTTATACTGAGAATGTCGAAACCAAACGTCATTGAAAAGGAACCGATGAAAAATATAAACAACATAATCATTATTACAGATGAAAAAGTATTAAAACGTTTAACGAACTTAAAGCTGTTGGACAAAGTGACTAAGAAGATGAAGATACTGAAGATGGCGTAAAATTTCCTGCGGCACAGCCGATTTTTGAAATAAAAAATGTTTTCCATAAACTAGTCTGTATTCGAACGTAATTAAAATATTAAATAAATTAGAAACACGAATTGTAAATGAAAGTTTCATTAGTTCTTAATGTCCACAATAAAAATGACCTTGAATTACATTCACAGGAATACTCTTATTCTAACGATAAATTCAAAATAACCTTACCACCAATGTTTAAAAGATACCGGTATCTCGAAAGTAAACAGAATCAAATGAAGAAAAACTGAACATTTTCTGTTGGAGAGCATTAAATAAAAATTTATCAATTCAGAGCCTGCTATCCTGAATATGTCAGAATCCTGTAACTTTTGAAGGAATGGAACCTTCGGATGAGGTATTCCAGTTTCTTTTGACACTAAATAACCTCAAATAAACCTTCATTAATATCAAGGTATCCTTCTCGACACGCTTTTAAGTAAAACTACTCCCATACGTTATAATCTTGACGTAGGTCATTTCAATTTCATTTCACACTTTAACGAACATATTTTAACTTTAT
The DNA here is from genome assembly GCA_035578175.1 of Catonia carolina. Taxonomy (NCBI): domain Eukaryota; kingdom Metazoa; phylum Arthropoda; class Insecta; order Hemiptera; family Achilidae; genus Catonia; species Catonia carolina. The sequence continues at coordinate 303,952,062 of JAQMRL010000001.1, read as the reverse complement.
TATTACGTAACATAAACAGTTAATGAAAATGTAATATCACGTAGAGACGGAGCGAATGTTCTCTGTAACAATGGAGAATACAAATAAATTGAAAATAGTATGTGCCTCGACTTCATACCAGCTTATGAAAAGAAAACAACTTTTTTTAAGGTAAGATCAAACAACACATAAAAAGTTTTGTTTAATTATTTACGTTGTTTATTTGTCTAGTTTAAACTAATATTTGTTTAACAAACAAGAGATACGGAGAAGGTATACAGATCTCATAGCTGTATAACTTGTGTCTATATATTTTTTATAAATAATTCATACAAATTGTTTTAACACTACTATAATTTGTATACTCGTGTTTCCGTACAATACTACTACGTGTATACATACGGTTGTGAAAGAAAACATCTTTCCATGTTCCTACAAGCAAATTATTATTATTAATTGACTCAAAATACGAAATTAAAAGCAGACTTCTGTGTTTATTTTGAATTAGGAACACGTAAAGAAAAAGGTATAACTATCTGTTATATATAACATTTTTGTTGTTTAGGTCAACAGCCAAAAGGCTGGTTTGAACCTCTAGAGGTTTTACTAAGTAAAAACGAGGAGTGAGGTGGTTTACAATTGCCTTCCTCACTGAGTTGAAAGAGTATGCTTATCAGCATGCCAGGCCCTCCGAAAAGCACTCACTTTCCACCCTGCAAATGACACCTTCACTTCATTCACCACAGGGTCTGGCTGCATTGTGAAATTCATTACTCTCAGAGGAGATAACTCTGACTAGTGTCTTTTACACCTCTACCTCTTCTGTTCTTAAATAGTTCAGTCATATAAGTGGCTGACTATGTGATAAGAAACAGAACTATTTTTTTTAGCCCTGGACCAAACAGATAGAGTGCAATTAAAATAACACTCCACCTGCCTGCTTTGGGCATAATATAACATTTAGAAAAGTGTATTAACACCTCGATCGGACCTCCGAACTGTTCATCTTCAATAAATTTACTTCTTTACAAGCACGTAGTAAAACCGGCATGGACAAATTTCAAATCTATGGCTGCACCAAAGTAAGCAACTTATTGCCATCCAAAGATTCAAAACAAGGTATGTGCTCCATAGAATGCATATAACAGTGATACCCGCCTCGATTTGCTAAAAAGTGTGAAAGTATATCGAGGGGCATAAAGATCGTCTTCCTGACACGTCAACATTAATGAACTTCAACTGTTGAACGGTAGCGTGGTAATCAGGAAACTAAAAAGGACTGAGCCTATTGATTAAGTTTTTTTATTAAAAGAAATAATAAAATTCAAAAAAGCTATAAGTTATGAATAAAATTTAAGTCGTAGGTTAAATTAAAGTCATAAATATAAGCTGCTAAAATAATACATAATACATAGAGTATGTAAGGACGCTTACAGACTCTATGAGTGAATAAAAACGTCAGGGGCGATCGCCTGGAGTTCACATTTTGAGTGATGTGGAGTTACTGTAGATTAATAAAAATTTTATGAGCTGATAAAATTACTAAGAAAGAAGGATTACGATGATTAAACAGAGAAAAATAAGCTCTGAAGACTACCAAAAGATGAAAATTGAAGTACTTCAGATTAATCCTCACCGCTTTTCAAGACAATATAAGGTAATGTAAGGGGAAAACGCGACCCAAAATAATTGGATTCCTGGGCCACGTTTATGGAAGCCAAAAACCATCTTGACTCAGGAATATCTTTATCAGTGTCAGCAGCTGTAGACACAGTGAAAGCAAATGAAGAAGAAGGAGAAGGAGGAGAAGAAGTAGAAAAAAAATAAAGAGAAGGAGAAGGATAAGAAGATTGAGAAAAATTAAATATTATGGAAGACGTGAAAGGATTTGGTAAAAATTAAATATCAAATTTCGTAACCCGGAAACACAACTAAGAACAAAACGATCATAATTTTTTTAAAAAATACGTTTTGGCCTTACGTTTTTGTTCGTATTCTGTAATTATAACGCTTAATGTAGTCCTTGTAAATTATAATAGTCCTTGTAAATTATCCTTGCATAGGAAATTCAATGGCAAATAAGTGTACTGTTAACATGCTAGCTGCCTCTTTTTGGTATACAGAATTCCTTCACTTTTGAGATTTTTTGGACTACTTGTGTATAATTTTTTAGAAAAATAATGCTTTCCTTAAATTAAATGTAGCTTGCTAGTGGTTTTTTATAGGTCTATTTAAACATTTGGCAATGGTCACCCGCCCATTGATAGTATTATTACATAAATAAACAATACCGTTTATAATTTATATTACAGTACAAAAAAAATTAATTTTTAATGTATAAAATTATAGTACGCAATACATGTTGACGTAACATTTTTCTTTTAATTTACTATACAAAAAAGATCTTGTTTGAACTTGACATTGTGTGTTATAATTTTAAATACCGAATAAACAAAAATAAATACTGGTTCCGCAATATTTTTGTTTATAAAATACTGGTCCTGTCATTCACCTTAGTCGACCTTGAAAGGTAAATAGATTTTATCGTTACTTTTACTTTCTTAAATATATATATTGAAGAAACAATAATATATATTATGTATCTATTCTATTATGTTCACCTACATTCTACATTCCTCTTCTCAATGGTTTCTTTATGACAGTAATTATGTTTATTTACTCAGTCTTTTACTACATAGGAATGTAATTTACTTTCAGGTAATTGCTTATTAATTTTTTGATTATAATTTTTGTTTACATAATGCAAATTCCGTAATATTTTTAAACGTTCTACTATAATGTAAACCGTGAGACAGTAACGTCTGTACAGTAATTTATTTCATCGTTTTTTTAACTATTTGTGTTTATTTTAAAATAAATGCAACATTAAAATAATAAGCATGTACGATTATAATTTATTTTATCATCAGTTGATTTATAAGATAATATCTTTAAAAATAGATTTACAGTATCGGTTGCTTAATTATAGAGCATTAATCTATTAACTTGAATGTTCTGAATTCGACTAATAATTAATTAGGTTTAGAAAGAACTGTTGTTCCGTCGTTTTCTTCAAAACATTCCAAAAATAATTTAAACGATAGGTCATAGTCATCAGGATGACATAAATTTCTTTAATGCAATTTTTATTATACTTAAGGCGAGACTGTATGATGATTTTACTAAAAATTTCGATTTTCGGTTTTTTATATTTTTCAATAGTTCAGACCTAGATCTACCAGAAAACCATTAAATTACGTCAAAAAATTATTTTAATGAAAAAATTAAGTTTTCAGCAGATTTACCCAGAAAACTTAGCTATGCCACCAAGAATGAACATTTTTAATAATTTTATACTGAGCGTTTTAGAGCAAAGGGAATTTTAGTTTTTTTAAATATCTGCGTTATTTTTTTAATATTCTCAGCTTTTGGTTCAGCTTTCTAACCAACTGTTGATGGAAAATTTACTTGTTTGTGTAAACCTTGTTTTTGACTTGAGCCTTTTTGTTTTTGTCTGTTCTCACAAATTTAGATTTTAAAATTTAGGTACATTTTTCTCGGAAACCATTAAATTTACGAGGCTGAAATTTTTACCAGCTATTCATCTTATACATGCACATATACCCGAATTTTTATGACTTTCTCAGATGCTCCAAAAATTAGCAATACAGGCCTACAAAAATCGTAGAAAAGAATTTGTAAAACATTTATGTTATTCATTACTATTTTGTTTTTAATTTTCTGCTCCGACAGATTAAATTTAAAAACTGTAAGTAGCTAGAGACAATTGACTTCGATTAAGAGTGTAAAGGTTCATTTCCCTATATTTTACCAATCTTATGAAAAATGTACCTGGGAAGAGCAAGTTTAACACTGGCAGGATACAACGTACAGTCTCCCCTTAAGCCTCGTTTGTCCAAAGTTGATGGGACCAGACCCGTTTCGGATGAACCAAATTTTCAGGCTTTAACCATTGGTCTACATCGGAGTAAGAAATAATTCGTGAGTTTTTAAAGAAAACAGATAATCGTACTGTAATGAATTGTACTGTTTTTGGTTTTGCATTCAACATACAATACTTATGTACGATGTTACTGTATCGGCTAGTGCAGTAGGGTTACTGTATACAGCACTACAAAAACAAGGCATCAGTAAACAATCTATCTTAACAGTGTATGGGGGAGTTGTGGAAGACCAGTTCAGATTCAAGGAAACATCTTTTAAACAAGAAAATAAATTGTTGGTATTTTGGATAAACGAAGTTTTATTGTACTTATTTTTATAAGAGTTTTTTTAAAATAAAAGTTAGCAGTGATGAAAAAGGTCCCACCTTGGGTCTCGTACTTCGGGGGACTTCATAAATTTGTTGTTGTTTAGGTCAACAGCCGAAAGGCTGGTTTGAACCTCTAGAGGTTTTACTAAGTAAAAACAAGGAGTGAGGTGGTTTACTATTGTCTTCCTCACTGAGTTGAAAGAGTATGCTTATCAGCATGCCAGGCCCTCCGAAAAGCACTCACTTTCCACCCTGCAAATGACACCTTCACTTCATTCACCACAGGGTCTGGCTGCATAGTGAAATTCATTACTCTCAGAGGAGATAACTCTGACTAGTGTCTTTTACACCTCTACCTCTTCTGTTCTTAAATAGTTCAGTCATATAAGTGGCTGACTATGTGATAAGAAACAGAACTATTTTTTTTAGCCCTGGACCAAACAGATAGAGTGCAATTAAAATAACACTCCACCTGCCCGTTTTGGGCATTTCATAAATTTAATAAATGAAAATGAACAAGACTGTAAAGTCTATACGTTATTAAGTTGCACAAATCTACATAATACACTTTAAATTATGTGTAATAATAATTATAATAATTTAATAATAAAATATAATAATTTAATGACAAAAAAAATAATTTGATGGTAATAATAATAATAATGTAGCTAATAATAATTTTTAATTTTGAAAATTAATTTACAAAATAAATGCATTAGTAATTGGATATAATGGGAGAAATGAAACAATAAAGTGTTTCCTTCAAAGAGATGATGTTCCTAAACTGGACTTTCCTTTTAAAAAATGATGACATTAAGACCACATCAAAACTAGGAAAGCGTTTCTGTAGGATTTAATTAATTCTCAAACGTAATTTATCTGTTTTTGTGCCATAAAACAACTGTAAAATTTTTATTATGAATTGTTTATTTTTGTTGCTGTATCGACACTTTAAAATTATTATTGAGCTAAACTATTTAATCCAAATACTCGCCCATCAGAACAATAATTGCCTCATTTAAAAGCGGCCTGAGTCTCGCAAAGTAAAGGGCCACTATATCTATGTAGCCCCCTCGTTTTTGTAGATACGTAGCCCACTACTGTACAGGTTGATAATAAATGAAATAAACACTTTCGACAGCTTCTTAAGCATCAAACTGGTGTATGTGAGCATAGTAAATGATATAGGTTTGTTGGGGATTTTTTAAAGTTTATGTTGGTACAACTGCTGCTAGCATTTTGTTGTTGGCTGCTGTTACAACGACCAGTCTAGCAAAATGGCCGCTACTTAAGTGGTGAAAGCTTATTGTGTTCTTGAATTAGCCAAAACAAACTCGGTTACGTTTGTGCAACGTCATTTTAGAACAAGATACGGTAAAACACCACCTACAAGGAAATCAATCTATGACTGGTATAAACATTTTTAAAACAGTGGATGTCTGTGTAAAAGGAAGAGTACTGGAAGACCTTCTGTTACAGAAGAACAAATTGATAGTATTCGTGATGTTTATGTACGAAGTCCAGGAAAATCAACCAGATCAGCAAGTTTAGAATTGCAAATTCCTCAACCGACTGTGTGGAAAATTCTGCGGAAACGTTTAAAAATGACACCTTATAAATTGCAGTTAGTACAAAGTTTAAATACCAGTGATAATGTCGTACGTAACAATTTTTGCCTGGAAATGCAACATTGTGTTGAAAATGACGACGCATTCTTTAATCGCCTAATTTTCATTGATGAATGTAATTTTCACATTAGTGGAAAAGTTAATAAACATAATGTTAGAATATGGGGCACAGAAAACCCAAAAATAACTTCACAGCATACACGCGATTCCCCTAAAGTAAACGTCTTTTGCGCATTATCTCGTGAAAAGGTTTACGGGCCGTTCTTCTTTCACAAAGTGTCAGTAACCGGAGTAATTTATCTGGAGATGTTAAACGAATGGTTAATACCTCAACTCAAGGAAGATAGTGACAACTTCATTTCTGTACAAGATGGAGGTCTGCCTCACTGGCACTTACAGGTCAGAAATTATCTTGAAGAACGCCTTCCTAGACGATGGATCGGCCGTGCATGTGAGGAAAACATTGTGTTTACGCCGTTGCCACCTCGTAGTCCAGACTTAACGCCCTGCGACTTTTTCTTATGGGGTTACGTAAAAGACAAAGTTTTTGTACCACCGCTTCCTGTAGATATCGATGATCTAAAACAACGTATCGCAAATGCTCTTGCCACAGTTGACCGTCATATGCTTAATCGTGTATGGGAAGAATTCGACTATCATGTTGATATCTGTCGTGTTACAAATGGTGCACACATTGAGCATCTGTAAATATTTTCAATAAAAACTTAATGAATTCTTCTATATAATCGTGTAAGTAATTACCTTGACTTTTCAAAAATAAATTTCCTATAAGCTATCGAAACTGTCTATTTCATTTATAATCACCCTATATATTGAGCCACTATAACGCTGAAATATCTGACTATTCTTTAACTTACTTTATACTTACTTTATACTTTAACTATACTTTATAAGTAACTTTACGAAATTCATAACGACCGACCTTTTCAGTTCTTTAAAAAGGCGACTTTGATTACGACAATTGAATATTTACTGCAAAGTTTTTACAGCTGTATTATAGTACCAGATTATGTTGAAGTACTGAAGAAAACAAAATAAATCAATGAAAGAAAATCATAAAACTCAATTCTTACAGTTGTTTTGGTTGTACGGAACATGAGGGTAGATTACGTTAAATGTGTTACTTAACTTAAGAGAAGGGTTTCAAATAATAATAGCTAAATAACACTAAAAATTTTATAGCTGTAAAATATCTGTATTTTATATCTGTTAAATAAGGTACTTAAGCAGATCACTAACTGTCGTAAACTTCAATCGGATATTACATTCTTTACAAATAAAATTGTAAAAGTCTTTACAAAACGAAATTATGTATATTATCGCCTTGAAACACAAAACAAAATGCACGTGTTCGAGATTTAAAATTCAATACACAAAACATTTGACGCTTAACAATTCTACAATAGCTATGCTTTATTGAATGATTAATTAAGACGCTTCGATTATATGGAAGCTAACACACATTTTTGAGCAGTATCATTGACTTATTGTAAATAATCGTTCTAATTTTATTGTTTTCAATGACTTTTATAAAAAAAAATATATCTTCAATAATGATTTCGTTTTAACAATATTCCATTGACACAAACGCAAATTTAAGTTATCATTATCTTCTTTTTTTGTTTCATATCGCATTTGTCTAATTTAGGATAGCCAATAGAAAAAACTGTATTGCAATGTTGATTAATTGGTATTCTATGAGGGTTTCTAACTTGGAACCAACAAAGAATAATGAAAAGTTAAATGTTATTTCCGAAAACAATAAAAAAAATGGTTAAATAAGTATGAAGCAGATTTTATTGGAGTTAATCTTACTTTCGAATTCTACTTTATTTCATCTTGGCCTTCTTCTCTGCTGTTACGGAACAGATTTAGATGAGGTTTACAGATTCTTATAAAGTATATTTTAAATGTAGCTCTTAATAACATTAAAATTTCATCAGATAAGACTGTTATTGCCCATAACAGAAAGGTGGAGTGTTAAATAATTTACACTCTGTTAGTTCTAGGGCTGCAAAGGGATAGTTCTGTTTCTTATCACATGATCAGCCAATTATAAGACTGCAGCATTTAAAAACAGAAGAGGTAGAGGTGTAAAAGACACTAAGCCATACCAAAACTAGGTTCTGTAAGATTTAATTAATGCTTATATGTATGTAATCTATCTGCTTTTGTGCTATAAAGCAATTGTAAACATTTTATCATGAATTTTTTTATTTGTTGTTTCATTGACAATTTTAAAATTATTTTTGAGCTAAACCCTGATAGTTATATTATAACAGCCTTCAGAACAAAAGGATCAGAGTTATCTCCTCTGAGAGTAATGAATTTTATCATTATACAGCCAGACCCTATGGCCTAATGAAGCATATTTTATCATTCACTGAGGAAGGAAACCATCTCACTCCTCGTTTTACTTAGTAAAGCCTCTAGAGGTTCAAACCAGCCTTTCGACTGATCACCTAAGCAACGCAACGACAAGAATTATTAAGATAAGTAAATGAATAATGAATGACTGTAGGATTTTCATCTTGTCGAAAGTAACATAAAAATATGAACCTACTATAAACAGATTGGTAAATGGTTATTGAGAAAAACATATAAAATTATATTGTTTTTATTTAAAATAGCATAATCAGCAAGGTCATTATTTTTTTGTTTAGGTCTTAGAAAAACTACAGTCAAGATGTTCTCAACAGTTGAAATACAAAAAAAATAAATTTAACAGAATAAAACAGCTGATTTTAAATGAAGTAAAAAGTAAAGCAAAGCCTTTAGAAATAAAAAGAAGACCCATGTAAATGAAAAAAGCAAATACTTTTACTTCTACATTAACCTTTTGCTTCATGCTTATACTCACGAGCATATGCTTCGGTTTTTCTTACGCCCCCAACCCAGTAATAAGCTTTAAGCGGCAGGGCTCTCATTCGATGGACTACGTTTGTTCTCTGTTATTGTAGCGTTTTTCTTGTTTACGGCTTTCGCCACTGTTATAATATTGTTACTGTATTAAATTTCTGAAAGAATTGTCAACCGTTGTTAAACATTTGAAATACAATATTATCCAGATATTCTGTTTTACAGATTTTTCACGCTTTTACCCAACCGCCACTACTCTTGATCATGAACACGCTGATTATTCGAGTTCCAGTTAATCGAAACGCCAGTTAACCGAATCGAATTTTTCTCTAGATAATTTTAAATATGGTTACTGCACGCTTCAGTTTTATATAATAAATTTTTAAAGACTTTTGTAACAAAAATATCTTTGTTATAGCCTATCGTAGCCTACACAGGACGTCCAAGTATAAAAATATACTGTTACCTATTTTAGGTGGAAAGCAGATATTAATTTTTCAAATATTTACTAATCTATTGAGTTCTTTTCAGTCTAAAGTTAACTTAAGTTAAAAACTTAAGTTAGCTATCACTACGGAACCCGCCACGAACATTTTTATTAAAATCGGTCAACCGGAAGTAGTAGTTTATTCGTGCAACTTTTCACATTTTTAAAATTATCTCAAAAACAGCTTCTATGGTTTTTTAATCGCCTCATTTACTGCAATTTTTGTTCTACAAGATAGAGTAAGCGCAATATCTGTTGAAATTCTTGAAAGGCCTGTGCTTTCGTAGGAAAATGGTTTTTTAAAGATTATGGCCTTAATTTGCATTTTAGAATAAGTGTGTATCATTAAAATTGTAGAACACTTAAAAACGTAAAACTTTTTATTTTAAACATTTTTTGTACAATGTTTAGATTAGCGTCAATTAGTAATTTTCTGTATTTTTTTCATAAAAATCGGTAAAAAATGGCATTTCTTAATACTGCGGCCTTAGTAGGCTTATGCATCTTACGAAAAATGTGTAGGGCTTTAATTAAAGTTAAAGGAAATAAATAAAACTACAACTTTTTTTACAAGCATTTTCCTACTCAGCCAAGTTTAGCATAAATTAGTGATTTCCCATATTTTTTAAGTCGAACAGAGGTCGATTTTCATTTTGTATCATTCACTCGTGATTAAAATTAAATTATATATTTCATTTTACATTGTTTACTAATGATTCAACATAGGTTATATGTGGTTTATTTACATTGGCAAAAGAAAGTTGTGTGAGTGTTTCACAACAGATATGTAAAAATAAATTACTGTTTACAGATCATTTAAAACTTTGCTCAAACTTTATTACTTTCTTTCAAACAATAGAGTTTGAAATTTAAGTAAATCTAACCCAAAGCTTTCTGATTTCAAGAATTATACAGATTTATAAATTTTTTGTTTAGCATTACATTTTACACTTACGTCTGTAAACTAACGGAAGTTCCAGTAGCTCCATATTATATTTTATTGAAAGTTGTAAGGTCATTGCAGATTTCAATCAGTTTAATTTAAGAACTGGAATATAAAATTCTCCTCATAAAGAACCAGAATAAATGTATTTAAAGTAAAACAGGTACTATAAAAAAAGAAACTTTCAGTTCATACACTAGCTAAAACTATCCCAGTACTAAAACAACCTCTAAACATTCGTAAAACAACCTTATTATAAGAAAAAAAATTGTAAAAATAAAAAACACCACCATACCTGAGTACTGCTGATCGCCGCCATATTATCTTTTTTATTATTTCCTGTACCCAGGAGGATCCTGTATCCAAAAAGTTAGTATAGGATACGAAAATATAAAAATATCGGGTGTGAAACATTCACACCATGTTCTCTTGCTAATGTAGATAACGAACAATACGTTTAATCATGAGTAAAAAAATGTAAAATTAAAAACAGAACCTAATTTTAATCATGAGCCAATGACGCAAAATGAAAATCAACCTCTGTAAAAGTTAAAAATATGGAAAATCAGTAATTGCTCTAAACTCGACTCTGTAGAGAAAAATGCTTAAAATAAAAGTTGTAGGGTTTTTAATTTCCTATAACTTTCTCATACACTTTGTCGTAAAACGCGTACTAAGGCCGTAATCTTAAAATTCCCATTTTTACCGATTTTAATTTCAATTCAGAACAATAAGCAACCCCATAACCCAATGAGATAAGGATGATGTGTAGGACGTGTAAATGAGGAATAGTCTTGTACAGACCCAGGCCGACTATTACTAAGAGAGTATGGTTGAACCCCAACCATCAAAATACACCGGTAACTACTGTCTAGCATTAAAATCCGTATAAAAGTAACTACCTTTACTAGGATTTGAACCTTGAAAATCAGCTTTCAAACAGTTGACTCGTGGCGACGACTTTACCTCTAGACCAACCCGGTGGGTCACTATGAACACTATAAATAAAATTATAGAATTTTTTTTTGCTTCAACTTTATTTTTATTTACAACTGTACAGTTTTTTAAAGCACAACTAGTAAATGAGATGGAATGAATGAGGAATTGTGGGAATGTGACGTGAATGTGAATCGATTCGGTGTGAAATTATAGAAAATTTTAAAACATACAAATTTTGTTTTAATTATTTTTTCTACAGAGCTTGGTTTAGCGCCAATTAGGGATTTTTCGTATTTTTAAGTCCTACAGAGGTTGACTTTCATTTAACTTCATTCACTTATGGTTAAAATTAGGTTATGTTTTTCAATTTACATTGTTTACATATGGTTAATTATAGATTACGTTTTTAATGATTTACATTGATAAGAAATAGTCGTGTGTGTGGGTGTTTTACACCAAATTTTTATTTTTTAATTTGTGAGAAGATTTATTAAAGAAACCTACAAATAAGTAGTCAAATGGATGTATTTAATAGAAACAGATAATGTATTATATATGTTATAATAGCAGTAGGCTAGTATATTAAAAAGCCTATCAATGTAGATCTTAAATATGATTTTTCTTATATAAAGCGAAAAAGGAGACTAAGACATTTTATAGGTATCTCATGTAGACGTCATAAATTTGATGTGCCGAAGAGAAGATGCTAATAATTTGACTTTATTCTTTGACGGTATTTAGAAGAAGGAAAATAATAAAATATATTAAATTATTTTAAGTGGTTTTAATGATAATGTATTATTAAATTTATTTATGTGAAGCCATATCAACTCAAATCTCGGTCATCAGCGACTACAGTTGAATGCAGGTTGAACGACTACAGCGACTACAATTGAACGGAGAACAGAAACGGTGGATTATATCGTGTTCCAATTTCTAGACCCTACCCCGGAATCGAACCCGAGGTCTTCCAATGTGTAGTCTTACAGGTTTTCTCTACGCAAAAGACAAGACCAGTATATTTTTATTATTGAGAAAATTTGTTAAAGAAATCTTTCTACTGTAGGTAGTCAAATGTATGTATTGTATGTAATAATAGAAATGTACTATGTATTTTAGTATATTATGTACTAATAGAACGTATACATATATTTTTTTAACAGTATAATTTACACAAAACTACCTATTGCATGGAACAACTCTTTCGTACAACAAATTGATATTGCAATTCCAGTGAAATTTTATACGGTCTGTCTCATTTACTCTCGAGTGAAAGTGACTAAAAAAAGTGTCTTTATTACTACACATTACACGTGCGTTGTTATTCCAAATTCTTTTCATTTCACTCGTGGTTTATTTCTCTTAGTATAATTTATATTTAATGTACCTTGTAGAAACACATCTAAATAGTTTGTTTTAGTGTGGTCTATAAACATAATATAATACTCAAATATATTTAATAATAAATAAACCATTAAGTAGTATACCAAGCATTCTATCAACAAATATAAGCAAAATTCACTCAATGAGTCGCTGAGTTATCACGAAATCTTGAGAACTACAAGGCCTAAAAACTCGGAATCCGGTATGTGCGTTATATTTAGTTAAAAGTGCTCGTTAAAAAAATGATTTTAAAACGTTTTACTTCTAAAGAAACTAAATAGAAGAAACCTGAAAAATTATTTTTGGGCCAGTGAAGTACAACACGATTTTAATTAAGTAAAAATTTGACAAATTTGGTTTAAATTCATCCGTTGCGAAGTACAGCTGGAACAGAATTCTCTGCAAAAATCGTGTTTAAATAGGTTTAATGAGCATCACTTAGTTATCATGGAGACTAACGGTGATTAGGAACTGCATCAGTGCGATAAATCTTCATAAATCTTAATTGTAAGAAAATCGTTTATTTCCTTCTTTCTGAATTAAACGAGAATTTGGAAATAATATTTATACTGGTGAATATGGATGTGGAAAGGTTGATCGGAATCAGTCCAGTGGAAGCTAAGAACAAATAAACAAATAACTTACCATTCTCTTTTTAAATATCTAAATTTTAAAATTAAAACTAATATCGCGATGAAGAATTTAAATTTCTACATATTTAATAAGTCTGTACTTTAAACAAAGAATAAATTTTTATTTGTTTGTACGAGTAATCTCAAAAAGACCAACCGTTTTAAAAGATTCTTTCATAGGTAAAAAGCTTAGAGCTTTCTGAATAACATAGGCTGAATGGTATGACGTAATTTTTTTAATTTTGAGAAAAAATATTTGTGATTTTTATATGAAGTCACCTTTCATTTGTTTGGGGGGAGGGATATTGGTTAGTTATTTTATCTATTGTATACAATGTAATTGTATTATGCAGTCAGATACAGTACAGTCAGGTATCAGGTAAGGCCTACAGTACAGTAACCTACTACTATATGACATCGTCTTTACTCCATTCATTTAAAAAGCTTTTTGACAATTACATTTACGCTCAGATATAAAAAAATTAGCTGTTCTAAAACGATATTTAAGACCTAGGCAACCATTCTACATAGTAGCTTTATCATAATCAATGTTTAAGATAATCTATTGACTATTTTAAAATTTCAAGTCTATTTTAAAAGTCGAGACAAGTAAAAACTCAACTAATTACCTATTAGTGTGATTTAACTTTATTATTTTAGGCTTTAATTTTCAAGAAACCGCAGCAAAATAGTACTGGATAACACAGTCGTAGAACAAGAGTCACAATTTAACACTTAGGCTATGACGTAGTATTTTTCATAGATTTCGACATTGACATGAAATTTAATAAATTTTCGGCTATTTGCAGTGCAATGAGAAGATCTCTGCAGAGGAAAAATGAGCGGAAATGAAGATGAAATTATAAAATGAGATGGCAGTCCCAACTTTAATACATGAATCCGAAATACGGGGTACATCGGCAAGAGACATTAGTAAAATACAAGCTGAGGTTCCTACGTTACGTGAAAGGCTGCAGCAGAGAATAAATAATTTGTAATCATGATGTTAGATATGAACTAAATGTTAAAGACATTAAGTATCGAACATGGCAATATAAAGAGAACTGGAAATAACATATTGGAAGAATTGATAATGATAGACAACCCCGCATAGCATGAAGTACAGACCAAGAGAAAGACAATATGTGGGGCGGCCGAAGAAAAGATGGCAATGAATTTCTTTAAGACCAAAACAGGCGGTACTAAACCGTGTTAGGAGACGACGAAGATTGTTTGTATTTTGCTAAAGATTTAGTAAGTTGATTGTTTTAAACATGTGCATAATTCATATATATAGGTATATACAAATTAATGAAGTCATCTGTTAGTATTTATTTTCAAACCAAATACCACCTACTGCGTGTAGAAGGCAGGACACAAAATAACGAACTCATTGTTTAATACACTGTTATGCAATGACAATCTTATTAGTCACTAAGGTGGTCCGTACAAAAGAATTAAATTACTTATTCATAACTTAATCAGTCAGTGTCTCTTATTTCAAATAGATGTCAATGCCAAATAAATTTAGTCAACGAAGTCTAATTAAATCAGTCTAATTAAATTTATTTTTAGGCTTCTGATTACACAGGCTACTACATCCCGTGTATGGAGAAAGCAAAGAAAAAACAATATTCACATGTTGACCTTCCGTAACCTGAAGAATAGATAGCTAAGGACTTCCTATTAAGGAAGTGATTTTATCTATTACACTAATATTAAGTATATTTACAAAAAAAATTGATTACATTCATTTAATTAATTTAACATAAATATTGTTGCCCATAACAGGCAGGTGAAGTGTTAAATTATTTGCACTCAATCTGTTAGTTCCAGGGCTACAAAAATAATTCTGTTTCTTATCACAAATGGTGAGCCAGTTAAATAACTGAATCATTTAAGAGAAAAAGAGGTAGAGGAGTAAAAGACACTTATCAGAGTTATCTCATCTGAAAGTAATGAATTTCATTATACAGCCAGACCCTGTGGTGAATGACGTGAAGTGTCATTTGCAGGGTGGAAAATAAGTTCTTTTCAGAGAGCATACCGATAAGCATACTGATAATCATACTTTACAACTCAGTGAGGAAAGTAATTGGAAACCACCCCTCTTCGTTTTGCTTAGTAAAGCCTCTAGAGGTTCAAACCAGCCTTTCGGCTGATGCCTAAACAATAACATAAATATTGAGCTCTATTGCACAATCATTCAATTTTTCGAGGCGGTTGAAATGAACATGTAATTAAAATCTGGTTAAAAAACCATGTGCTAGTTATGTACTAATATTTTAAATTATTTACCACAAAATATGGCAAGTGAGCTCACGGTTAACCTTGCATTCTACTAACCATCATTTCCAAGATGTTCCTTCCGAAATTAATGACCATTTCTGCATTTTATCCTTAAATTTAATTCCAAATTGTCCTGGTGTTTATTTAGGTAGCAGGTTATATAATTTGGGGGTCAAGTGAGAGAAGTACCGCTCATAAAAAGGGTTTCTCATTTCGTTTGGAAAGAGCTGAAGTTCATGTCATGTGTCGTATTTACGGTCATATTTTTTACGGACAAGTTACTTTCTCAAAAAAATTGTCCTTTACAAAGTGCTGCCTGACATAAACACTTTAAGCTTTGCAAAAAGTAATTTGGATGAATAGCGGGCAAATTTTTCCTCATAACTTTTTTAATTAATTTCCGAACAACTAACAGGGGACTTAAGTAAAAATACGAAGCACTACCCCAACCCAAAACCTCGTAAGTTGAAAGTGATTGGACCGTAGAGAAGTTCACAGGTTTATAGAAATAAATATACAATTTTTCTTAGACGCTGAGATAATCCATTAATATGGTCCTCCCAGGAAAAAATCTATTCTTATGCCTATCAAATCTATAAATATATTTGTGTTTAGGTCATCTGTCATCAAGGCTGGTTTGAACCTCGAGGCCTTATTAAGTAAAATGAGGAGTGATTTGTGGTTTACACTTGCTTTCCTCACTGAGTGGAAAGTATGCGTATCAGCAATGCAAGCCCTCCGAAAAGCATCTACTTTCCACCCAGCAAATGACACCTTCACTTCATTCACCACAGGATCTGGCTGTACAATGAAATTATACAGTCAGAGGAGATAATTCTGACTAGTGGCTTTTCACTTCTATCTCTTCTGTTCTTAAATGTTTCTGTCATATAAATGGGTGGCAATGTGATAAGAAAAGAACTATTTTTCGTAGCCCTGGAACTAGCGGATAGAAAGCAAATAATTTAACACCCAACCTGCCTGTATGGGCAAAAATATAATTATAAATTTATATAAAATAATTTTTTTCAGGATTTTCGTTATGTATACTGCTTATGTCGTATAGGAACCAAATTCCTTTATTAGAATAAACAATTATTTTTTAAAAATAACTGACAAAAATTAAAAATTGCTTTAGATTGAATTTTTTCATGAAACATAAATTTCTTTATAATAAAATTGTCAAACTCCGAGTCAAAAATTATAATTTCCGAGTCAAACTCGGAAGAGAACTTGAGATCAACTGCTTCGCCTTTGCAGATGACCTGGCACTCCTGGCGAACTCAGAAGAGGAGGCAATCACACAAGTCGAAATTCTAAATGAACTGGCGGTCAAGATCGGGCTCCAAATATCGTACGAGAAAACGCAGTACATCTCCAACCAGAAAACGGATCGGACACATTTCAAGACCAAACATGGAAAATCCAGAGGATGACCAGGTTCAAATACCTTGGCGAATGGATTGAACCAAACAACAATGAAAAATATGCAATAGAAAACCGAGCCAACAAGTTTGAAGTAGCGTGCAGACTGACGTCTCAGATATACAATAAAAAATCCATCTCCAAAAATGCAAAAATAAGACATTATCATACAGTGATTCGACCGGAAGTTCTCTACGCATCAGAATGCCTCGCACTTAGACAGAAGGCCCCATTAGAAAAACTAATCCGTAAAGAAAGAAGGATCATCCGCAAGATTTTTGGGCCCAAATACAAAGAAGGAGAATATAGACTCCGCAGCAATGAAGAAGTCTACCAACACACAGAAAAAATCATATCCATCATGAAGAAACGAAGAATTGCTTTCTACGCACACACAGTGAGAATGAACGAGCATAGGCTCTCAAAACAAATCCTGAACTACAAAGAAAAATTGAAAAATCCCGATGGATGGCTCAAAGAGATAAAAACAGACTGCAACAAACTCCAGATAACGGAGACGGACATCATACAAAGAACACCTCTCAGACATAAACTCAAACTAGTGCTCCAGGAAGAGGACAGTAAAAGATCAAGACCTAAATGGTCGGAAGAACGAAAACGTGACTTTTCCAAGAAAATGAAAGAATACTGGGCGAAGAGGAAAGCACAGAAGAAAAACTGAGAAATCGCGGTCCTTTGTAGGCCATAACGTAAATAATAATAATAATAATAATAAAATTGGATGATTGAGGATTTAAGGAAGAGAGTAATTTTAAAATTAAATTACTGGGAAAAATTAAAGTAAAGTACAAAATTCAACGTGTTTTTTATTGTGTAATGATATTGTGTAGTCATCATCTCCCACCCTCTCAAAAAGCCCATAATTTATTTCACCTTCGGATTTAATAGTACCAGTTTTTATAAGAAATTGATGACTGTAATTAACAGCCACGTACAGAATTACCCATGTATGATACAATACATTTTGTTATTACGCTCAGAAATTGTAAGCTTAATAAACATTACTGTTTTTTACAATGTAGGCTTACGGATATATTTCCAATAATAATTGATGCATGCCTAAATCTATGGTAATTTTTGAAATTAATTTTCTCAAACATTAATTGCTAGTTATTTCTAACAATTGAAGTTTTCCTGTTTGCGTTCAAATGTCAATAACATCCTTATTATTTCAGAATTAAAAATTTAGGCCCAGAATTATATAAAGTAACCCATAAATAATTGATTTTAAGATTAATTGGGTTGATTACATTATCGTGGATAAATACATTTTGCCTTAACAAACAGAATTACAATTTTAGGTAGTTGACTTTCCTAAACCTTAAAACAATTTTAATTGACAGCATTGTTACGAATCGTTTACTTTATAAAAGGTTTTATTTTATTTATTTTTTTAAATTTTTAATGTGTGTACGTTGCAATCTGTTCAATTCAGAACTATTGTTCTGCAACCCATGACCCAATGAGATGAGAATGATGTGTATGACGTATAAATGAGGTGTAGTCTTGTAAATACAAACCCAGGCCGACCATGTCTGAGAGGTATGGTTAATACTGAACCCCAACCATCAAAGTACACCGATAACCACTGTCTAGCATTCAAATCCGTATAAAAGTAACTACCTTTACTAGGATTCGTAACTACCAGGAAAATTCGTCTCCGAAAATCAGCTGTTACACCGCTGACTCGCGGCGACGACTTTACTTCTAGACCAACCCCATGGTAGGTTTTATTTAAACATTATTTGACAGTATTTACCAAACATTTTCTGCCCAAGACTTTTTATTTGTTTTCCAGAACGCTTTGCGAAGTCTTGAAGGAAAAAATATTTCTTTTAACTTATTTCCTATATCGGGAACTATACATTACTGAAAAACTTTCTCATTTTTTCACTGGTAATCGACTTACTTTTGGTTTAGATTTGAACTGGGACAAACAGTGTGTATAATTACCAGTTATTTCTTAACATATTTTGAATTAAGAAAATTTAGACAAGAGCCCTCAAATTGTATTTTCAACAGTTCGTTGATCTCAGAATAGGTTAGTCAATATTCTTAGCCGAAAAGCTTTACCCTCTCTGTAAACTTCAATGTAAATAATAACTGACTATTACACAAAATCGTTTCAGTTTGATTCTCAGTAAGGTCCAAATATAAACTAAAGTAGCCTGCGTAACTGAAAAATTTAATGTAGTCGCTAATAGAATTTTTATGATGCTGAAATAATAAAAGAAAAATATTCAGAACAAATCTATTGGGTTACCACAAATTTCATTATCCACTCGTTGCATTGTTGTTAGCGAAGGGGGGGGAGAATATATGAGTGGTAAGAAAGGTGTTACTTTATGATAATAGCTGCAACCCACAATATGTATGTATGTATAAATACCAAGAAAATAACAAAGATGGAGAGCCCTAGACTGCATTGTACAGTACACAGCGTAAAGCCCCCGGTTTGATCCCTGACTAGGGTCTGAAATTTAATACCCTCCGACTCTATACGGTAAACCATAGTAGTTGGTAATAATCGAAGCTGTTGATGCAACTTTCAATAAATAAACTAAAGGAAATGTGGTAAATATAAAAGAAATTCTTATTAATACAATTTGTGTAACTGTTTGACATACGCATCAACTTTTATACTTTTAAGTAGGTAACAACTTTTAACTTTAACAAATAGAATAAAACTTACAGTTGATTCACCCTCAATTAACATTGTGTGTTGGGTTCCGGGGTGAGTTCTTCTCTGTTGGCTGCGTATTTTTCGGATGAGCTAATCTTTTTCGGAAACGACTTGTCTGTTTTAATATTTCAATTAAATTCTGTGCAGAATAAAAAAGAATTCTCTTTGATGGTGAGCAGCTCTTTTACAACTACTATGGATATTCCTCCATTCTCAACCATCCAAATGGATTTAATTATCGAAAAACTATACGAGGTGTGGCTATTAAATAACGAGACTGACGTTGTAAAAAATTTTATTTTTATTTTATACATAATCACTTATTGTCACCTTCAATATACACTCCTTCTCTATCCCTACAACGCTCCATGCGAATTTTCCACTGTTGGAAACAGTGCTGGAAGTCATTTTCTATCAGCTCCTTCAGGACACGTGCCGCTCAAAAATTTTTGAAATGAAGCTCGCAAAAATGTTTGTACTGACACTTTGTACGCGATTGAAAATGACCCAATCTTTTTGGAAACGATAATAACATGTGACGAAACGCGGTTTTTTACTTATGATCCGGAAACGAAGCGCCAATCCATGCACTGGAAGAACCGAACTTCACCGAGAGCCAAAAAAGCCCGAATGAGCAAGTCAAAATTTACAGCAATGATGATTTTTTTTTTTTTATATCCATGGGATTGTGTACCTTCACTGGGTTCCTAAAGGTCAAACAATTAGTCAATATTACTACCATGAGGTACTTTCTAAACTACGTCAAAGAGTAAGGAAAAAAACACCCCGAAATGTGGAAGGACAAATCATGGGTTCTCCACCAAGACAATGCACCAGCTCATTCCGCGTTATCTGTCAAGAAGTTCCTAGCCAAGTACAGCATCTCAGTGTTAGAACATCCACCTTATTCACCACATCTTGGACCTTGTGACTTCTACCTGTTCCCTAAGGTAAAATCTGCATTAAAAGGAACAAGATTTGAGTCTGTGGAAGCTGTAAAAAAGAAAGCGGCACGTGTCCTGAAGGAGCTGACAGAATATGACTTCCAGCACTGTTTCCAACAATGGAAAATTTGCATGGAGCGTTGTAGGGATAGAGAAGGAGTGTGTATTGAAGGTGACAATAAGTGATTATGTATAAAATTAAAAAAAAGTTTTTACAACGTCAGTCTCGTTATTTAAAAGCCACACCTCGTATTCAGCAGGAGCTGATGTGACGGACATTTTTCGCAGTACCATTCTACCTCTTTATCCAGATTTCCATTTTAATGCTTCGGGCAAGAAATCGGATGTAGGAATTCATCATCAGGACAATTTGTATGAATTGTAACCCTACATATTTAGAAAAAGAATAGTTGGGAAAACTACGCCTCTTGAAAATCTTGCATACTTTTTAACTTTTTTAAAAAAAATTGCCCCAAAAACAAGCTCTTAACACACTAACATTCAACAGAATTTTAACTTGAACGTACAAAAGATTTCATGCAAAAAATTTCTAAAATATGAAATCCACTTCAGACGCTGAAATTTTGTTTAATACCGTCTTAATTAAAATATTATGTAGACTTATTATTCATTCGAAGCCGCAGTAACAGTGTGATCTTAGTGACTACTTCGGATTATGAATTAAGTGGATTTTAACATGATAAAATTTTC
Organism: Catonia carolina; assembly: GCA_035578175.1. Taxonomy (NCBI): domain Eukaryota; kingdom Metazoa; phylum Arthropoda; class Insecta; order Hemiptera; family Achilidae; genus Catonia; species Catonia carolina. The sequence goes on along the minus strand of JAQMRL010000001.1, from coordinate 303,930,845 downwards.
AGACCCTAGCCGGTAACCGAACCCGGGATTTTCTGTTGGTCTAACAAGCTAACCATTACGCCAACGAACTGGCGTTTTATAAATTTGATATTTTACAAATTTAAGAATAACGAAATGTAATTTTGTTACAGAAAAAATATTTATTTATTGTACATTTTACCAGTAAACTATTTATTTATTTCATGTAGAAAGTTCTTCGACTCAATATATTCTACTTACATTTTAGTTCTACGTAATGATAACGAAAATGTAGAATAATTATTTTTTGGTATGAAGAGATAAAAATTAAAAATATTGTATTCAATGGTTTTGTTTAAATGGTATAATAATTAAATATTAAGAATATTTGTAAAACTTACCGTTAAGTTTATAGTTCAATGAAGAAAGTTCCGGCGTTAGCGATAGTCCAAGTTCACTAAAAGGAAAAACTAGTCTAGCCAGTCGATGGCTGTAAAGATCAACTGAGTAAAGAAGTATCCACTTGACAGGTGTAGTGGATTGCCCCTTCCTAAACTGCAACCGAGTGTCTTACATTCACAGATAATATAATTTGTTATACTAACGCATAGAAATGGTATAATGTTACCAGTTGGTTTGTTTTTTCAATCCTCCCACCTCGAGTGCAATCGGTACTTTCTTTTCCCACCATACCTATCAGCCTGTTTCTTTGGCTTTCGTGTACTTTTTTTATTATTCTGGCATGATCCACTTTCTTTACCATGAATCCTCCTTCGGTAAACATTTAAAACTGCCAATCCTAATTTTCAAATACTATAGTTAACTCTTATCTAAGACTAGAGGTCGTTTTTAATCATTTTGCATTAATCAAATGCAATTCAAGTTGTCAAGTAAATTAAAAAATATACTTTTACTGAAAAATTTACTTCCTATTTTAATTCTGATTAATAATTCTGGTATCTCTTTAAGATCTACTTCAGTATACTATATTATAAGAAGTCTTTCTTACAATAAATAATAGGAATTAATTTATTATTAATGTTTACTTTTAGTCCAGTCAACCTGTGTCGAAAAATACCCGATAGAGGAAAAAAATAGTATAAAGCTAATTTTTTTCCATCGATTACTATAGTTTAGACAAGTGTACTGCCAAAAGTCCCCACCCCTACCCCCCTTGCTTCCCCCCAGCAGCCCCCCAAAGTTACAAATTGCAAGGGTTTTGTAAATCGCGTTTATCTCAAAAACTAAACAAGGTATTGGATTAAATTTTTTTTTTGTTGTCTTTCTTATAATATTTCCTACAATTAATGTCCATATCTTTTTTATCGTATCTTTTACCGTTCGGTAGTTATTCATAAAAAAGCTGCTAAAACATTATAAATTTAATTATGTAATTTTACTTTTTGGTTTACAACTATTTACACTTACATTTTACACAAAAATGTTTCACACAAAACTTTATTTATATTACATCGATAAACATTACACAGGATAGTCCTAAATAAATTAACATCCTACAGATGTTTCACGAAATGTATTTTTAAGTTTCGAAAAAGCGTAAAAGATTACTTATTGAAATTATTAGAAGAATAAAATTATCTAAGTGACTGCAATATATTTTATTTTATTGAAAGTTATATAATTCAAGTGAATTAAATTACCGCAAACAGTAAGCGCATAAATTATCTCACCTCATTGTTATTTTCTATAGGCTCGATCAGCACTTAGGTCCTGCAAATATAATTATTTCTGGTTGTATAAATTATCCACTAATAATTTAAATAATTTTAAAGAAGTGTAAATAAATATTTGGCTTCATAATATAGATTTTATAAATTTAATTTATTGAAGATCGTATTGCACGTGAGTGGATTAAACCACCCCAAATAGTAAGTAAGCCTACATACTGTAATATATTTTACAACATGGTCATTTTTGAGAAGCTTAACCAGCAGTTTATCTACATATTACATAAAGTGTTCATTTCGACCTTTATTTAATAGATAGACAAAGTAAACTATAATTTTAATAAACTGAAAGTCAAAACAGAACCATAATACATCAGTACGCATCATATGTTTACTTTCTCTTGCATGCATATATAGAAAGGAAAGTATTGTTGTCATGTCGATTTTACGAAATCGAGTTTTCACCGGATACGTTTTCAGATCCCCGTTGCCAGATCCCGTTTTCAGATGCACGTTTTCAGATCCCCTGAACCCAAAAAAAATGTTTTTAGCGATTGGTCTGTGTGTGTGCCTGTTTGAGCGCGCGCGCGCGCGCGCGCGTGTATGTGTGTGTATGTATGGGTGAGTGGTTGGTTTGGTTGTGTATGTGTGTGAATAGAATATCTCAGGAACGGAACATTGTACGAGTTGAAACTTAAAACTTAAATTAGATACCACCAGAGAACCCGACACGAACATTTTCATCGAAATCGATCAACCGAAAGTAGTAGTTTATTCGTGTCATTTTTACTTTTTTGCAATTTTCTCAAAAACGGCTCCTACATTTTTTTAAAAAATCGCCTCATTACTACATGTTTTATGCTCTGCAAGATAGGGTAGACGCCATGTCTGCTGAAATTTTTGGGGAAGCTGTTCTCTTGTAGAGAAAAATGGTTTTAAAGGTTGCGGCCTTAATATGCATTTTAACGCAAAAGCTTGTATAATAAAAGTTGTAGACAATTTAAAAGCCTACAACTCTTATTTCAAATATTTCTTTTTATAACGCTTAGTTTAGCGGTAATAAGTAATTTTCTGTTGTTTTTCATGAAAATCTGTAAAAAATGAATTTTTTAAGAATTCAGCCGACAAAAGAATATTAAGAATATTTTACGACAAAAGTGTATATAATCAAATTTATGAGAAATTAAGAGATCTATAACTTTTATTTTAAGCATTGTTCTCTACAGAGCCTATTTTAGCATCAAAGAGTGGTTTTCCGTATTATTAAGCCAAACTAAGGTTGGTTTTCATTTTGCATCATTCACTCATGATTAAAATTAGGTTATGTTTATTGAGGTTAGTTTTTTATTTATTTCTAATATTTTATTACTAATATTAGGTTATATTGTTAATATTTGCATTAGCAAGAGAAAGTTGTGTGATTGTTTCACACCAGATTTTTTATAGATATATTATACAGTATATACACACTGCCGTCTTAATGTGTGCGTTTGCTTGTGGGATGTGAAAGTGTGATCTGGCAATACTGTGGCTAACTCCATCGACCTTCGAGCTCACAATGATATGACGCACACTCTAGTATTATAGTACGATATATTTTTAACACAATATTAATGGAATTATTGTGGTTACTCAGTTTTACAAAAGGCATTAAAATTGTTAAACCATTAGACATTAAAATTATTGGGAAACCCCATTTCGTATAAAATAAGTAAAAATGTTAAGTTCGATTTTTATGAGTAATACTCTAAAATGTTCATGATGATTTGCATTCTTGACGTACCTAGTCTTATTTTCAATGTTTTCCTAACAAGTAAAGGCAATTACCTTGTACTAGGCCCTAATATAAAAATTATAGGCCTACGTCAGTGCTTTGATTAGGCCGTATAATTAGCATTAAGAATTGACTTTAGTTACTCTAACAATGCGAGTATGAGAAAATTAGTGAATTATTGTACGCCAATATCAGCTAATGTGTAAATACGTAACAACTAAAAAAAACATAACGATTTTCAAGGTTAGAGTATAGCACCTTGTAGAAAATTACCTCAACATGTAAATCGCCGCGGTTGTGCATGAATGCTATTGGTTATTATGCATGTTTTACTCTTCTGAAAATTTCTATAGACTAGTATTTAATTAATTCAGTAACGAACGAAATAACAATTATTTGTAATTATGTTGAGTATACGGTAGCCTGTTTTATAGAATATACTCGTAGTAATTCAAAATCTTGAGTTTAAACGACTTTAACGGAATTAATGAAAATGAAATAATGATTATTTCACCACAACGCGGTAAATAAACTAAAGGTACGTCATGAAATTACTTTCTATATACAGAAGTAAATTTATCGTTAACCACATTATAATAATCTGTGGTCACTTCGGTTGTTTAGAGTAAAATATTCTCGATGGCTGAGATGGCAGTTAACAACTAAAATGGAGATTATACTCACACTTTTTGAATCTATCAGCTGTTGCTTCTAAAGACTACGCCCTATTCATTTCTTCTGTAGACTGTGCAACTTATCTAGGTACCAATGGATTTGTCCAAAACGGATAATTAGATATTACATAGAATAATTGAAAAATTGGGTAGTCTAAGAAATTATAACTTCGTAAACTCACGGTTAATAATCTGTGGCTGAGACAAAGATCTCGAGATGGGATTGATTATTAACACAGAAGGGATGAGGCGGTATTTTCAGTCCCGTAATAGTTCAGTTCTAAACAACTTATGCTATTATCGATAAATAGGCTATTCCAAAGTCTGTGGAAAATTTCCCTCTATGTGTATAGTTGCCTGAAGATTAAGAATTTACTTCTATTAGTTAATCTTTCGCATTCGAAGATAATTTGAAGCTTGACCTGCCCTATACTCTTTTGTTGGGTCTCCTAGATGCGATTATAAAAAATATCGGAGGCAGATTTCTCCTTCTTTCCAGATAATCTACAAATTGGGTCACCACTAAAGATCCTCATTTTATATAGAATTTTCCTGAAGTGATAAAAAAATTGTCAACAGGCTCACAGCCACATGAGACTGGTTCCTGCCAAGACAAAGTACTTCATAAGTAAGAATATGCTATTTTATGGCGAACATTATTCTGTGCCTCAGTCCAGCTGTTTGCTTCCAATACCAATTTATCTCTGGTGTATGGCACTGATTCTGTAGAATAGGAATTGAAACAGTGTAATGCAACATTAAGATGTTCCTAACACAAAGTAGAGGATCAATTTCTACCTATAAGCCAGAAAGTAAAATTTATTTCCTTTGTAGACGTTAAATAATAATCATGAGAAATTTCATCTTTCTAGATCATTGTGAAGTAGAAGGAATTTAGTACCTAATGTAGAAGTATTTGTTAATGAATTAGGGCGATTTCAAAGAGGGCAGATCTTGATTCCTTGCAATTATCTGTGACAAATTTTGAATAATCTTCAATTGAGAAGATCAGTAACTTTCTGTTCAAAAATCTAGGTAATCTTCAGGAATGGATATGAGAAGCCTTTTGAACGGTGCACTTTACAATTACAGATGCATGAAGTATACATTATTATAAACATTTCGAAACTGGGAGAGGTACACGTTTGAATGATTCCATCTAAATTACAAACAAGTGAAGGTATTTGGCCTTTCATGACATGTATTCAGGTAAGTGAAGTGATTAAATCTTATGCTCAATTTCATTTCAAACATAAAAAGTTAGTATTATGCATTGTGTAATTCATAAAAGCTGATTTTATTTTATTTTTCATTTCAAGCCGGATGATATTATAGCAGGTATTCATAAAATATTTGCAACAATTACTTCTTTAAAATAGGTAACATTTTATTTTGTTTTAAGAAGTTTATGGCTTTTCAGGTTTTATTACCACTAATACATTTTAAAACAATCTATCTGTTGTTCATATTCCTGCAGTTACATTGTTTTATGATCATGTACTTGACCTGCTTTGTTTACTGTATTATTACAGACCAAAGTAAACTTAATATTGCAAAACTGCTTTTAAATGTAAGATATACCAGGCGTATTCCTAAAGTAAGAACCATCAGCTTATATTTAAATATTAATAGGTTTGAACACCATTTCAGACATGTTCCACCACCTATTATTGACTATTGACTATTTACAAAGCTAACGCAGTTGTTCTGATTCAGTAGTCGCTTGCCAGCCGGTGAATCCAGATCGCTATGTCCACGAAAATCATTCTCGTGCCAGTTGCGAAATGAGCGTTGTGATTAGATTTTTGGTGGCAAAAGGATCTTCAGCTGCTGAAATCCATCGGGAGTAATGACTAGTGTATAGACCTACAGTATGGGTAAAAAGGAAAGGTTCGACAATGGTGTCGAGACTTTCAAAATGGCCGAAAAAATGTGCTGGAAGAAGAGCGAAGAGCCAGGCCCAGTTTTCAGACCTACATCGTTGATCAAGTGAACCGAAAACTCCGATCTGATCGACGATTGACGATGCCCCGACTAACGAATTTCTGTATGTTGCACGAACCTCTGTCAACAGGATTGTCTCAGAAAAGCTTAGACATCACAAATTGTGTACTAGGTGGGTTTCGGAAATGCTCACTGATCCGCACAAAGAGCAAAGAACGTGCAGTGGCCAAGAGTTTTTGGATCGCTATCGACAAGATGGAGATGATTTGTTTTCCCTCATTGTTACTGGTGAAGAGACGTGAGCACCGTAAACTAACGCAGAATCGAAACAACAGCAATGCGCAGTGGCGCCATTCAAGTTCACCCAAACTGAAAAAGTTTAACCAATCTCCGTACTCAATTGGAAAAATGATGGCTACTACCGTTTTTGGGGACGCCTCTTCCCAAAATTTTTTCATCTTTTCTGATCTGGACTTCTTCGCATCATCTCAAAGTGGTCTTTTGTCTTTATTAGTTTCCTTAACCTTCGCAGGAATTATCAATCCATACCGTTTACTTTTGAGCTCAGCTTTCCCAGAAATTGAGCTTCATCTATTTCTAGTTATTCCATTTTTAGTTGTTTGTAAAGCTGTATTTATTCCTGTCATTGCAAATATTAAAATTTTGTTTATTTAAACGGTTTTTGTTCATAAGTTTCTATGCTTAAACTATCTTGCTTTATTTTTACAGTAGTATCTTCTAATGTCTCGACGTCTTTGTAAAGTTCCTTGTTTGTTTCATTCCATCATTCTCCAGTTCCTGTAATGTTTCCACCATAAATGCTATGAAGGATTTTCCTTTCCATCATTTCTAGATTTTGCATTTGTGTTATATTGGCGGTTATTGTTTCCATTATTCATAACCATTTTCAGATTGTAAATTATTAAATTATTTTTTTATTATTAAATTAGTAAATTATTAAATGACATAAAGATTTGATCATACAGAAGCTACCTACTGTTAAATTGTTTCCATCCCCACGGAAAATTCTTAGTCATGTGCAATTTTTTAATCTCACTTTCATTTCACTAAATAATATTGGAGCTTTCCCATCACAAGTTATTTCTCTGCTTTTCTTCATTTTAATACCTATACGCTGTCAAGTTCTGTTTGTATTATTAAAATTATTAAAAATATTTTTTTTGGTGGATTAGTAAATAAAAATGAGAAAGAAATGAGTATTCAAAGTTAGTAAAGTATTGTAAGAGTGTTTATATTAAATTTTAGCTGATATGTTGGCTGAAAAATTCTTCTAAATTACAAAAAATAGCTACTAGAGAGACAAAATGGATTAATAAATTTATGGTAGTGAAAGTTGTATTAAAATCTCCAGGGAATGCATTTGGCACAGAATAGAAAGAAAATTATAATTGCATTTGCTAATCAAAAACAAAATTTAATTCAAACATTCAATAAAATAATTTAACATACAATCTATTTTTAAATAAATTTAATGAATAAATTATAAAATATAATTATAATCTGGAACAAAAATATTTTATGATAAAGTAGGCTTAAAATAATTTATAAACTCAAGTATACATTAATATACTCTGTAAAAATAACAATAACAAATCAACTACTTAAAAAGTAATAAGTTCAAAAAAACATATATTTGCATGTACAAAGTTATTTCTATAGAATTAGTACACAACCCAGAACTAGTACATGGAACTGTAAATTCTATTAACTTTTTTTAATCTGTGAACTTTATTAATTTGTTTAAAGTTCTTTTTTATAGGCCTCCTAATATCAGCTGGTAGAAAGTCACTTTGGTTTGTCAAGTAACAATACTTACCTGAGTGATTTGGTTACCAGCTGACATTTATATAAGAACAACATGGATGTCCCAATTCAGATGCATGCCAAAAATTCAACAAAATCCAGCAAATAAATATTTAAAATAAAACAGCTCCATTAATAACAAAGTTAGGTAAACAAAGTCATAAATTGCATTGCTGTATCGTTATGGATGAACAGTCGATTGGAGTTGTGTGTTAATTATAGCAGAGGAAGGATGATAGAGAGTAGAATGCAGATCGTAGAAATGACATTCTAGAAGAGTATGCTAGGAAAGAAAAAAGGAGAAATTATACAATTAGGGATAGGCCTGGCGAGGAGAGTTGATCAGGCAATAGTATTAATACAAAACAATTCTACATTAAAAAAATACTACAATGGTTTGGTAATGCTTGGAGATGGAAGGAAATAAACCAAGAAAAATAAAGAGTGAATTTATAGGTTCAGTTATGGATGAATTGAGAAAAAGATGTGCAGAAACTTCCGCTAATCCAGCGTCCGACGGTCCGGCACGACTTCAGAAAAAATATACTTTTTTATATCGATCACAAAACATAAAACATCAATCATGCCTTGTTCAAGTTTGTTTCGATCGGAAGATGCGAGGGAAAACATTGTGCCTGATTTGGATGAAGGTGTTGTAGATGAGTTGAACAACATCACTTGGAATCAAGCAGCTGCTGGCTTGAATACATTTATCAAGTTTTCTGAACACAGCAGTGATGATGGTGAAATTATGAAACTCCACATCATACAAAATGGCTTCATAAAAAAACGAAGAAGTGGTCTAAAAACAAATCGATATTCAAGATTTTTTTAAGATGGCTTCTACCAAGAAGAACGAACTATCCCATGAGCTTAAATCAACCATCTTCAAACTCAACTTCGAATTAAATTTTTGTAAGCCAACAATGGTCTTTTTGTTTGATAGTCAGTTATTCAGTTATCTTACATTACACTATGTATGTTATTTTTTATTCTACTTAATCTGTTTAAATATATAAAAAAACCTGCTTTACGGTCATTCTAACCCACCGGGTTGGTCTAGAGGTAAAGTCGTCGCCAAAATCAGCTGATTAACAGCTGATTTTTGGACGAAGGTTCCTGGTTCAAATCCTAGTTACTTTTATATGGATTTGAATACTAGACAGTGGTTGCCGGTGTACTTTGATGGTTGGGGTTCAATTAACCATACTCTTTCAGGAGTGGTCGACCTGGGTCTGTACAAGACACAAGGTCTGTACACCTCATTTACATGTCATACACATTATCCTCATCACATTGGGTCATGGGGTTGCTTATTGTTCTGAATTGAACAGATTGCAATATACACATTTTTATTAGGAATTAAAAAAAAAGGTCATATATTTGTTTAATTAATTTTTTCCCGATATTCATCCTGTAATACTGAATATTTCATAATCTGACTTGCGTCAAGTCCCGCACGTGTCGGATTCCCGAAAGTTCACTGAAATACCAAGAGAGGAGAGAGGAGGAGAGATGGTTCAGAGATTCAGAAAAGTGGAGAGTAGCTGCGTTCGGCCCAACCCAAGAAAACTTGGAAGAGTGGTACAGAGGATGATGATGAACAATAATAATAATAATGATACATCATCAGTAAGTGAATGGAAAGTTCTTTCCATTCTTCAATAATATTTATCAAATTAATTTTCTGATTTCAGAACATTTTAATTTCTACTTTTCTACAATTTTGTTTTTAATTATGTCAGACACGAAAATTATTAATTTAGTACATATTATTAGAGAAAGTTTTGAAAAAACCATTCAATAAAAAGTGAGATGCAGTTCTAGGATAGATTTAAGCCAAAACAGTCTCCTGTAAGTTATACATACTAAATCAACAAAATGTTCAACCTAATACATACTCAACTTACATTTCAGGCAAATGCACATTACTCGACAATACATTGTGAAAAAATTTCACAAATAAATTTCATACTAAGTATACATAATAACAACAAATGACTGACTTCTATTTACAAAAATTGTTAACATAAGTATTTTTAACACTAACTCCCAAATCTAAAAAAATACAGTACCGGTATGTTAAAGTCAAAAATATTTATTCTAATTACTACCTTCACAAAATTCACAGCCATTGAGTGTATTACAATAATCAATTTATTCACATCCAACAAATTATACAAAAATATCATATATTTTTCTATCATTACATACTACATTAAAAATCTTATACAACAAACAATCATTTTACACCAATACTGTGGAAAAATGTTGAATATTTTAGTTTAATTTGCGAAAATTGATTGCTAAGAGTAAAGAAGATAATAAATTAACATAATAATACGTTCGTGTAATAACATTAACATAATTATTATTTTAGTCAAGAATGATTTGTCATCATTTGTTCAATGCAGTCTTATTTACAATGCTTAAGTGTCAATTATAATTCATCACTAACATTATAACAGTATGCCTTTCTTTTATATCCATAAGAATTAAACCTTATTATGAGGTTACTTACCTTTAAAGCCTTATAAAGTTACTTTGCACAATAATCTACACATTTTCAGTCAGTTGGATACGATTTCATTATTTATTAAAAATTCTTTATTACTATCTATTACTCAGTTACTTTTAGTCCTTTTAACCTCAAAATATTTTTACTTTCTTTAATAAACTTTATTGTTACATAGAATAATATGCATTACGTACAATAAGTCAAAATGTTTTGTACAAATAAATTCTTAATCGTGTTCGGTGTCCATTTTTACAATCTAAATTAATATTGTCTATTAAACAGTTAGAATTTTAATTAACAAAAATAACAGAAAAAATAGTTGTATAATATACAAAGGAAAACATTAGACAAAATTACAAAAAATAGTTATATGACAGAATAATTTGACACAATCTTAGGATACAGTAATCTTGTATTTTTTTTTTACAAAAGAACCTTTACTTTGAGCTGAGGTTACTTGAACAATTATTAACATTTTGTGTAACTAACAGATTTATATGATACACAATTATCTGCTCCATTAAAAGAATAATAGGCTGCCTCTGTAGTGTAGTGCTAGCTTGGTAGGCTAGCATGCTAGCCTACCAAACAAAGGTCCCAGGTTTGATTCCCGCCTTGGGTCTCAAAATTTTCACAAGTGGAACCCCACTCTTTTTGATGCATTACCCACTGTAGTCACTAATAACAAAGCAGTTGATGCGACTTTAAATAAAATAATAATAAATTTTTAACATACAGCTTGTAATCAGTTTAAATAACACACTATTGGTTTTTACAACCTGCCATCACTACTTTAATTTTCTTCTTATTTATATTTTTTACTACCACTTTTTTAAATCCACTGTCATCAGTGTGTATATACCTCTCAAACAAATTAATTGTCAAATGTTTTCAGAAGATTTTATCTCTTCAGTCACTTGTATAAAACTATTTTATTTTAAATTTTAATGGTGTATTACTCTGGTGATGGTGAATCCATTGAAACATATTAGTTAAATAAATATGATTTAATTTAAAAAAATTAAAGCAGTGTTAAGAAGAATATACGTTACTAGATAGAACCTAGACAAGCTATTTAAAAAATCATTAATTTTACTTGTTAAGTTACTTAACTAGACAATAATATTACATTGCCGTTTAGTACAAGTATTTTTTCAGTTGTAGTATAAGCATTTAAAGAATTTAAATTTTGAACATTGAGTAATCTTACTAAAACTAGGTAATTGCTTTTAAAAAGTACATGATTTTCTGCCATAAAACTAAAATGGTTGGCTATGTGTACATTGACAAAGTGTATCATCTACAAGGTGATACATTACATTAAGTTTTAGTACAGATTTTGGCCACCAAGTGGTAGCATAATCTGACAAGTGTCAAAAAAATGTGCAATGCTGTTCATATTGTGGAAAATAACTCTAATAGACTGAAACGTAAACTTCTATAAAATAAATTATTCACATAAGTGTTGAGAGGAATGTTCGACAAGAATTATCAGTAGGAAGACACTGCCCAAAAGCTTCCATTAGAAGAGGTTCAGCTGCAACTGCATCGTGAAAATCCTGAGCAGATATTTTTCCATCTTTATCACAATCCATTTTCCTTAAAGCTAATTCTACTAAATCACGAACTCCTTCATCTGGATCTTCTTCTTGAGGTGGCTTCACGAGACTGTTTCTGAAAATTACACAGTAAATTTATGTATGAGATATTGAAAGAAACTAACAGATCACCTAAATTATTGATCACTCAATCTACTTGAAAAAAGAGGAGCTTAATAAGACAAAAAAAAGTACTAGACCTGTCCAGATCTACTGAATAACTCACTATTAACACGTTGACTGCCGCATGAAATATTATGACACTTACAGCGGGGCCATCGCACTTTTTTTTATTTTTCACATTTTATTCCTTTTTTTCTTATTTTACTTCATTTATTAATTAAAATAACAACAGCTATTTTTTTTTTTTGTAAAATAAAGTTGTTACACACTTTTGGGTCACACGGCCTGCTGGAATGATTTTACATTTCAGAGCCATGTGACCCATTTTTGCGTTACAATAAAAAAAGTAATGAACATAATTGTGTTTAGTTGCAACATATTCTAGACTATTTCTTTCTACCAAAATAAGAAAAAGAAATAATAAAATTTAAAATAATAGCAACATTCTAGTACAGGACAACAAGGAAAACTACCTGTATACTAAATATCTTATTATTTGAAAAATACCAATTATTTAAACAGTCTTAAGTGTATAATGTCACTCTCTGAAGCTGTGGCTTTTGAAACCACAAAACACGGCTTAAAAATCAGTCATGTACTGTGACTCATTTTTGATACACATGGCCCATTTTTAAAGACAAGTGTGACACATATTTGGGTCACGTAGCAGTCAACGTGTTAATTTAATTTTGTACCTTTTTTTCTTTAATTTATTTAACGCCATATCAACATCTTGGTTATTAGCAACTACTGTGGGTTATGTAACTTGTTTATTTATAATAATTTCCAGACTTTGGCTGGGAATCAAACCTGCTTTGTAGGCTAATGCGCTAAGCACTGCGCCATGGAGGCACTCTTGTCACTGTCATCATCTAGTACACCTTTTGTTTTTTATATAAATTTTTGTTGCCACAAGTTAGTAGTTTAACAGTGAAGCGGAAGGTCCTGTGGTTCAATAAAGGTAGTTAATTTTATACAAATTTGAATAACAGCCAGTGGTTACCGGTGTACTTTGATGGTTGGGGTTCCATTAACCATACTGTCTCAGGAGTGGTTGGCCTGAGTCTGTATGAGGCTACGTGTCGTACAAATCATCCTTATCTCATTGGATCAAGGATTTGCTTATTGTTCTTAATATTAAACAGATTGGAATGTGCATAGATTAGAGATTAAAAAAAATATATAAATAATACATTCACCACGTCCTGAATTTATGATTTGTAAAACTTTATTGTATTAAAAATTTAAAAATTATTATCTTTTCTTCAGGAAGCCACCACACTGAATAACCACTGGATGTGTTGTTTAGGTCAACAGCCGAAAGGCTGGTTTGAACCTCTAGCGGTTTTACTAAGTAAAACAAGAAGTGAGGTGGTTTACCTTGCCTTCCTCACTGAGTTGAAAGAGTACGCTTATCAGCATGCCTGGCCCTTCGTAAAGCACATACTTTCCACTATGCAAATGATACCTTCACTTAATTTACCCCAGGGTCTGGCTGTATAGTGAAATTCATTACTCTCAGAGAAGATAACTCTGATTAGTGTCTTTTACACCTCTACCTTTTCTGTTCTTAAATGATTCAGTCATTTAATTGGCTGACCATGTGTTAATAAACAGAACTATTTTTTGTAGCCCAGGAACCTGCAGATTGAGTGCAAATAATTTAACACTCCACCTGCTTGTTACGGGTATCTTTATCAAAACATTATGATTTCATTACTAATAATAATTTATTTTTATATTGATTGTGAATAAACTCAGAAATGTACAAATTATCTTCTTTTCTTCAGGAACCTATACAACTGGATATATTTATCAAATAAATACATTATGATTTCATTACTAATTACTAATAATTAATAATAACTACCAATTACTAATAATTACTAATACTACTAATAGTAATAATAATAGTACTAATAGTAATAATTACTTATTACTAATATCATTACTAACTACTAATAATTAATTTTATATTGATTGTAAATAAACTCAGATGATGATACAAAAAATAAAGTTTATTATTCAGATATTTATTACTAACATTGTGCTACATTTTGAACATGTAATAATTGTATTGCAAATACAACTATTTTTATACAAGATTTTCAACGTTTTTTTTTTTTTGTTCAGATGTAATAAAGGTTGTGTTTGGAAACTATGACCATTGAATAAAAACTATTCAGAATTAAATCCGGCCTTTAAACTGTTTTCTTATTGTTTATATCATTACAGATGACTAGTAACTTAGATGTTCTAAATCATGAAAAAATTTTATTTCAGTTTATTTAAAGCAACGTCAACAGCTTGGTCAGTTTTAATTACCATGAATTATTGAAGGGTGAGTTTTAACTTTAATGTTTAGACCCTAGTTGGGAATTGAACCTTGGATTTTTCCACTTTGTAGTCTATCATGGAAACCACTATGCCAAGAAGGTGGTCTAAAGATAATTATATGACAGAAGTTATTAAGTGTTTGTTGCTCTTTTTATTAAGAAAAAATGTAACAAAACTTCTTAATAGGTGATGTATGCTGAAACTATATTACTAGTGTCAAAGATATTAAATTTCATAGTACAGAAGTTGAAGAATGTAATTAATTTAATCTCATAAATTACAACAATATAATTCAGCAATAATGAGAATGGTAAGCAGAAGTATTTCAAGGTAATTAATTAAGTAAAAAATGTTAAAAGATGAACTTCACATGGCTACATATAACCTACAATTAATTTATTTAAGGTAATTAAATTGTGTAAAACAGAATATTGTTTTTTATACCTACTTTTAAAGTTGTAAACAATTTCAGCAATTTGAAAATTTTATGTACAATACAATTTTAAATGATAACAATAAAATCACAACCTCTATAAAGTGGTCATTAATAACACGGTAATCAAGTCTTTCTTCTTTTACTGTATTAAATTTCTTGTTACTGGTTGTTAAAATGAGAACATATTTCTGCAACTATGATAAAATTAAAATACTGCAGTTTCAATAGTTTGTAATATTATTTACATATAGCTAAGAAGGAAAAAATTCAGTTTGTTATTTACATATACATTTTTACTTTCTCTTTCACTATAATGAAAATATGTATGGAAGGAAAGTGTTATTTCATGTAGATTTATCGATATTGAATTTTCATGGGAAATACACATTTTCAGGCCCCTGAAACTAAAAAAATGTGTTTTTAGCAATTGTTCTGTGTGTGTGTGTGTACAAAGTTGAAACTTGGAACCTTAAGTTAGGTATCACAAGCGGATCCAACACAACAAATATTTTCATCAAAATCTGTCAGTAACGAATAATAAATTTTTTTTAAATCACCTCATTTACTAAATTTTATAAACTCTACAAGGTAGGGTAAGCGCCAAGTCGACTGAAATTATTGAAGGGCTGTGCTCTCTTATAAAAAATTGATTTTTTAAGACTGTAAACTTAATATGTATTTTAGGCAATTATGTATAAATTGAAATTGTAGGAAATTAAACACCTACAACTTTTATTTCAACTAGTTTTTTCTACAATGTTTAGTTTTGCGTCAATTTTTCATATTTTCTAGTTCTATAGAGGTTGATTTTCATTTCGTGTCATTCACTCATAATTAAATTAGGTTATTTCTATCATTTTACATTGTGTACTAGTGATTAAATATTTTTAATGATTAAATTAGCTATAGTTTCATTAGTATGTTACATTAATTTTTTTAATTAATTGATTAAAATGAGTTAAGATGACATGTGAAAGTGATTCCATGAATGAAATTAGACATTTAGTTGCATTTGATTAGTAAATAATATGAATGTACTGGTCAAGGATTTTTACACAGTTTCTATTGACCATTCTGTAAATATCTGGTCACCACCTTTCTTGTGTTCTGTAAATAATAACCTTCCCTATCACTAACCCAATATTTAACATGCTATATAAATAATGTTTGCCCATAACAAACAGGCGGAGTGTTAAATTATTTGCACTTGATCTTAATCTGGTAGTTCCAGGGCTATAAAAATTGTTATGTTTCTTTATCACATGGTCAGCCAATTATATGACTGGAGCATTTAAGAACAGAAGAGGTAGAGGTGAAAAAAATGAATCAGAGTTATCTCCTGTGAAAGTAATGAATTTCATTATACAGCCAGACCCTATGCTCAATGAAGTGAAGGTGTCATTTGCAGGGTGAAAAGTAGATGCTTTTCAGAGCGCCTGACATACTGATAAACATACTTGTCCACTCAATGAGAAAGACAGTATTGTAACTACATCACTCCTCGTTTTACTTAGTAAAGCCTCTAGAGGTTCAAACTGGCCTTTCGGCTGATGACCTAAACTACAACATAAATAATATATAATATTTTACAGGACAATAAAATTTTATTTATTTATTGATAAAAAAATGTAGTTTTCTTAGAGCGACATCACTTTCGGTGAATAGTGTGCAGTAAATAAAAATTAAAGAAAAGAAAAATGTTACAAAGCTCTAAAATGTTTTCTTTCGAGTGAAGTTTCAAGTTCTAGGTTTCATAAAAACAAATGTTTTGGAAACAACAAAGTTCACAGATAACGATAATTTACAATTTTAGTCAATTCACGACAAAGGTAATAAATTTAATATCTTTTGTTGAAAATTTTAACTGACCTGAGTAAATGAAACATTTCTTCTCTGGTAATGAATCCATCATCATTGAGATCATAAACGAAAAATGCAAAGGTACACCTTTCCTCAAAAGTACCTCGGAGAAATGTTGATAATCCAGTGATCCAATTCTCTAGCCTAATGACACCAACATTATTTTTATCAAATGCGCAGAATATTCTGTCCATTAACACTTCTTCTGTTACTATATCAAATGTATTGTGTAACAATTCCCTGAAAATCATTCTGTCGACACCCTGAAATGAAACAAATCAATTTCATATATTGGTTTACCCATAATACATATTAAGATAATTCATTGTATTGTAAATTTCTATTATTCAAAATTATAAAACTAGGTAACTTAATCTGTAAAGAAATCAAACCTCCAGACATTTTTACAATAAAGCAAAAGATATCTTTGTTTACAAAATAATACTCTCACAACCTTGCTCATTGTTATTTCTACGATGAAACTCCTGTTGAAATCCTGGCTGAGGTAGGTCTAGAAAAAGCTAAATGTTTAAAATATTGCAAACATAGAGCGGTGAGGAAACATAAGCTTCAAAATAAAAAATTACAGATGATGTTAGTACCTATTGTAATATCTATGCATCTATAACTAATTTACAACCAATACCAGTTTCAATAAAATATATTACAGCGTTTTGTCCTTTATATGAAAACAATGATTCAATTTAATCATCTTGTAATTGAGATCTTCATAGCTACTGTAACTTTGAGACTGAAGATCCTGAATTCGATTCCTAACTAGGATGCAATTGGGGAGGGGTGAGATGGTAACCACCCCCTCATTTTTTTGGAAAAATATTGTATTCAGTTTTAGCAGCTTAAAACTAGATATATAAGACCAATTTATTTTCACCCTCTTGTAGTATCATCTAATTTTCTTTCCTTTAATTATTTCACTTATAAAAACATTACTTAGCAGGAATTTGTACAAAATGTCATGCGTTGTGGCAAACCAATTCACACAGTGCCATAAGAAGTAGTGGGACTCGCGCAGCAGTGTGTAGCTTAGCTTGTGCTGTGAGGAATCGTAGCAAGGTAAACTATTATTACTATAGTTGGTAAACTTTTACTTCAATTTTAAAAATTTGCTCAAAGAACATAAAAAACTTAATAAAAACTTAAAATCGAATAAAAAACTAAGGAAATGTTTTTAGTTTTTTGTCTAACCTGTGAACAAAGGTACTTCTTGTTGTCTATAAATGTTTTAGTGAACCAGCTTAAAATTTTGGCCTGTAGTGGTTAGCACAACTGGCTTCTATGCCAGGCGTCTTGGGTTCAATTCCTGGTCAGGTCTAGCATTTTTTATCTGTCCCCCTTCATCAACTACATTAGCAGTAATTGCAAAACAGTCAAATGAAAAAAAGTTACAGGAGGTAAGTGATAAGAATTTGGTCTGTTAAGGTTTCAACAATTTTTGTGGTTTTATTTAAAACTATTTAATATAAAACAATTAAAGAATTTTTTTAACTGTTGTGTAATGATTGTTGATTAAAAAATAGTTATTTAATTTGTTAAAGCTACCATAAGTGTTAATAGAAGGGGAGAAAAGGTTGGTTGGGATATCTTACTTTATTTAATAATATATAAAAATTAACAAGCATTTCGATTTATTTTTTTATTTGTACATGTTAACAAAATGGGTAATAGTTACAAGTAAAATTTTTGAAAATAGTCTAAAAAAAACTCATGTAACTTAAAATTATTGATAAAATTAAATGTTTTTTTTTTATTTATTTATTTAACGTCGCATCAACTACAACGGCCATTAGCGACGACGTTGGGGTGTAACTATTGTACAATGGAGGATGAAATGATTTTTTGTAACGTATGAAAATATGCCGTGCCTGAGTGGGATTCGAACCCAGGACCGCATGATGAAAGGCGAGCATGTTACTAACTGCGTCAATGCGGCCGGCAAAAAAATGATAAACGTTTTATCATTACCTTGACTGTAAATGTTTCTTGTAAATAAAAAATAAAAATCAAAAATCAAAATAAAAGTTTTATCATTACCTTGACTGTAAATATTTCTTGTAAATAAAAAATCAAATCCACAAAAAAATGTAAATCTATCCTGCAAAATTATCTTTACATATCTATCTATCATTACATCTATCTATCTTTACATCTATCATAATTATATTTACATTGTATATTACATGCTATATATGTATAGTAGCACAGCCTAACGTTCACTTCTTCCAAAGTAGTAACAGAGTGATTAAAAAGAAAATATTTCTACTCGCTGTAATAGTAATGTAAAATTCACATTCCCAGATAGAGGGAAAGTAGTTATCGTTGTATGGTTGTTTATTGTACAAAAATGTACATTTTAACATTTACAATACACACTTCCAGCCAGTGGCGGATCCAGACTTTGCGGGGCCCTGGGCCCAGGGCAATTGACTTTGGTGGGGCCCTACTTACCGGGGGGTCCCCCAGAATTTTTTATGATTAGCCCTAAAAATGCGTTTTTCATGCGTTTTTTTAACTAGTTAGCTGTGTTTGACCAACTTATAAAGCTGACCTTATTTGTGTATAGTGGTTTCTAATGTACTAAATTTACAGCCTGAAAATTTTATCCGACCTATCTTTCAATCGTTTACTTGAGTTGTGGAGGGGCCCCGCACTTATGAATCAGCTTTCTTTAGACCTCTGCGGCTCGAAATTTCTATAGATTAAAAATATTCCCTTCTCTATTCAATCCGAGCCACTTTAGGCCCCGGAGAGGTCTACAACCATTTGTCAACAAATGATAACAAGAAATATCTGATTTTGGTTTTATTTAAGTATTTCAAATTGATTCACTATTTGCTTGCTTCTGGGTCTGGTTTAAGGGGTCGCGATTGTAACTGACCTGCGTTTTATCGGTTAGGTCCGAATTGCAGGGCCCCGCTGACTCGCCCGGCCCATTTCTGCGGGCTTCTCTAAGTATTTCACACTGATGCAATAACTTCGGAGTGATAAATTTCAATATAAAAGATTTCTATCACTCTTTTACTCTTTACTCGCTTATGGGCTGGTTGAGCTTAAAAGAGCCTCGCGCTTCTAACCGACCGACCCGACCTGCGTTTTGTTAGGTCCAGGCCGCGCCGCGGGGCCCCGGGCGGTTGTCCAGCTCGCCCGGCCCTAGATCCGGCCCTGCTTCCAGCATTTTATTACTAAAGGGGGAGTTTACTTTTAAAAAATAATTTTTTTTTAATTAAAAAAAAGAGTTGCTGTACATATACTACTAAGCTGAACTAAACAATAATTTGTTGAACATAAATAACTTAAATATTTTTGAAGTTACTTTTTAAATTGCATTAACAATTTAAGAGTTGAGTGGATGAAGTTGTTATACAACAGTTGTTCTAACACTAAATTTCTCCGATTGATGATGGTCTTAAGTGTATATTTTATATATAATGTAGATGAATTTATGCTCTATGTGTACAGTTTAAGGAAGTATTAGTGGATGAAGGGGCAAAGCAATGCTTAATTTATACTTATTAGTGAATAAAAGTGTTAAGATCACTTGAAACTGGTCCGCCAGGATACATATTTTTACTTTCTCTTGCCTATGTGAATATAAAGGAAGGAAAGTATTGTTTTCATGTCGATTTTTCGAAATCGAGTTTTCACTGGATCTATGCGGTTTCAGATCCCCTGAACCCAAAAAACATGTTTTTAGCGATTGGTCTATGTGTGCGTGCGTGTGTGGGTGTGTGCGCGCGCCCGCGCGCGTGCGTGTGTGATCGTGCGTGCGTGCGTATGTTTGTGTGTGTGCGCGCGCGCGCGTGTGTGTGTACAAAATATCTCAAGAAGGGAAAATCGTATGAACTTGAAACTTGAAACTTAAGTTACATACCTTTACCGGACCCGACACGAACATTTTCATCAAAATCGGTCAACCGGAAGTAGTAGTTTATTCGTATAATTTTTCACTTTTTTGCGATTTTCTCAAAAACTGGTCCTACGATTTTTTTAAAAATCCCCTCATTTACTCAATTTTTTATTTTCTACAAGATAGGGTAGACGCCATGTTTGCTGAAATTCTTGGTGAAGGTGTTTTTACGTAAAAAAAGTGTTTTTTTAAGATTACGGCTTAAATATGTATTATAGCGCAAAAATTTATATAATAAAAAATGTAGAGAATTTAAAATTCTACAACTTTTATTTCTAACATTTTTTTTGTATAACGCTTAGTTTAGCGGTAATTAGCAATTTTCTGTTTTTCACACGAAAACGTGTGAAAAATCGATTTTTTTAAGATTTCGGCCTTAATATTCATTTTATGACAAAAGTGTTTATAACGAATTTATAGAAAATTAAAAGATCTACAACTTTTATTTATAGCATTTTTCTCTACAGAGAGTAGTTTAGTGTGAAAGTGTGATTTTCCGTATTTTTAAGCCAAACTGAGGTTGATTTTCATTTTGCGTCTTTCATATATGATTAAAATTAGGTTATGTTTTTAGAGGTTAGTTTTTTGTTTATTTCTAATGTTTTATTACTATTGTTAGGTTTATTGTTAATTACTTGCATTGGCAAGAGGAAGTCGTGTAAGTGTTTCACACCAGATTTTTTTTTAGAAAAATAACCAATTAAATTTCATGTTTCTGAGAACCATATATTTTTGTTACATAGCACCCTCATCCACTAAGCTCTTTAATTATAGTTACTGCAGTGGCTATAGAATCTTTGACATGTAAGGAAACGTGTTAACATTTTCTAGATCCTTGCTAGGAATCTAACTTGGGATGTACAACTTAATATTCAAGTACACTTTACCAACTGATCCAAGTAAGTAAATTTCCTTTTGGTCGGTTGCTCAGTTGTCGATAATACTGTTATTTAACATAACTCATCATTACGGAATGAATTCCATTTAACTTACCTCTCCTGAAGTTGTTGCAGGAGTTATTACAGGCACTGGAGCATTTGTAGTAGTGGCTGGAACAACAGTGTTAGTAGTGGTAACTAACCTTTTATATAATTTACAAAGAGCTTCTACCTCCTGCCTGTTTAAACAATAATATTTATTAGTAATTATTTTTTATACTTAAATGATTTACAAAGTTTCTGTGTTAAAATATTGTATGTTAGTACAGAAATTTAATCATAAGAGTTTCGAAGGCTTGTCTATACTTTGAGGAAAACATTGGTTAGTAAAGTGCCGAAAGATATTTTTTTAACGATGATAAATATTGGTTGTCAGTTTAAAAGTATGGTTCAGGCTATTGCAGGGTCCAGTACTCTACAATAAGCCTTGTGAAGATCACCAGCTCAATAAAATACACTTTCGCACAACCGAACAAAGTTGTACAAAGTTTGGAGTAAGTAGACACGGTTATGTTTCCAGTCGCGATGCAATAATGCGTTGGGTTAAAATTTGTAGAGAAACGGCTTCATCTTTAAAACGGAAACCTACAGGCCGTCCATGTAGCGTTCGTACTCTCGAAAACACAGATGCTTGGCGATTGTCAGTTTCCAGAAGTCCACGCCGCCTTGCTACACATCACTTAGCTGTGCTAGGAATATCAGATCGGAGTGTTCAAAGAATTTTGCGTTTGGATCTTCATTTTCATCCGTAATTGAAATATTGTATTTTGTTTTTTTTTATTTATATTGCAACTGTATTATGTTCAAGTGTAATCTTACATTTAATTGAAAGAATGTGTTTTTAATTTATATTGTAATTAATTGTAAATGAATTCAAAAATTTGTATTTTTTTTATGAGCCAACTCCGTGCTCTAAGTTTTATTCTTGTAGCAATAAAGTAATTCTATTCTAAACTTCAGAAATTACTGATCGGAAAAATTTGAATGCCAAATCAAAGCTTGTACTTTTCTGCTTTGATTAGTCTAAAACTGTTTATCTAAACATTATTAGACGATACGAAAGTTACGCATTAGAAGTATCCTACCCAGTTTTTAGCTGGTTTTCCGTTAATGAGCTTTTAAAACACCTGCTACTTCATCCAAGACGAAAATAAAAAGTTGGCATTCACGTTAATTACAGACCAAAATTATCTTTATAATGTGAATTTTTTGAAAGTATCCGTTTTTTGTTTCAGTATTGTGGTCATTTTTAAAAGAACTGCTATTTCGGCTCCACGTAAAGATAGGGAAATGATTTTTGGACTTAACCGTGCATTTTTAAAACATTAATTTGCCAAGCATAGCTTTTTCTATTTATAGTTAGACTACACATAAAAAAATTATATTTTTAGGAAAAATCAACAAAATTTTTGCCTACGTAGAAACTCTGTAATCTAAAATTTTGTAGCAGTTCGTTTCAGTTCGAATTACAAAGGTTTAACTGTACGTACTTACAAAATGAAAAAAATATGTCGTTTAGTTCCTTAAATAGTTTGAATTATTGTTGTTCATTAAATCTCTTGAAGAAGTTTACATAACTCATTACTTGCAAATAAGTTAAGTAATAAAGTAAAACTATTCACCGTAAAGTTTAAATGCATTTAGTAATTTGTTAGTTACTTTGCAATTCGATCTTACTTTCATGAAATTGTCGTGCCATTAAATTGTTATAATATTTATGATGACATTATTATAATTCTGTTCTTATTATCTAGATGAACATAAAGCATTAGTTTAAACATTATGCATATTTTATGTTAGTGAATTAAAATTATTCTAAAAAATAAGTTGACATATTTGAAAAATAAATCATAATTTAAGAAGGCCTATACTAGCACGAAATTGTATTATTTAGTTTCTAAAAAAATTAAATAAAATAGTAAAAGTTTAGAACTTTTTTTTACCGTAAAACGTAAATATAAACTAAAAGTTTTAATTGTAGTGGTATTATTTTACTTTGACCGAACTAGAACTTTTCGGGAGTTAATAAAAAGGATTTGATGAAAGTGGTTGTTTAACTGCCACCAGCCATCATTCAAATAAAAGTGTGAACTGAAAAACTGAACGTTTCGTGCTACCATTGTCACGATACAGTCATTATAGAAACTAAAGAATTGTAATGTTCCTCGTCAATTATTTGGAAGTTTCAAGGTGATCGATAAACAAAAGTGTTCAAAGTTTTTTAAAACTAAATTAATAACTAGGCTACACTTGTTTTGATTTAATAGGCTAAATTTCATCAGATATCTTAAATTTACTCACATTCATTTGTTAACTTAATATTTATATTGAGTTAATTTTGTTTTCAGTTTATTAAATTGAATGAATGAATTAAATGAAATTATTTTTAGTGGCAATTTCTAAAATTGTCATCTATAATTTTCCTTAGTCTGTTTGTTTGTCACACCCATATGTCAAAAACTACAAGCGATACCAACAACAAATGGTTTTCAGATTCGTAATCTGCACAAAAAGTTAGTGGTCCTAAATGGGGTTTGAAGTTCCGGTTTTGACCGGAAGTGACCCAAAACCGGAAGACAAGAAATCAAAGTCAGAAACTACATGAGATATCAATAAACGGTTTTCGGATTCGTAATCTACACAAAAAGTTAGTGGGCCTGGATTAATTGAAGTTCCGGTTTTGACCGAAAGTGACCCAAAACTGCAAGTCAAAAAATCGAAGTCGGAATTTAGAAACAAAAATAGTGTTATTCGATTCCTCTTAAAGAGTAGATACAGAAATCGTTGGATTTGAAGTCCCAGTTTCTATGAAGTAGCTCAAAACCGGAAGTCAAGAAATCAAAGTCGGAATTTGGAAACAAAAATAGTCAGTTGATTCCTCTTAAAGAGCAGATACAAAAATCACTAAAGTAAGCCTTTTTAAAAATTTCCACCAGCCGTGAAACGCGTCGTCTCATGAAATGGATTTTTATTATTGGATGAATTGTTATTAGTCACATCAGTAGCTAAGTCATTAGTGACTACTTCGGGTTAAGAAACGGTGTGTTCAAACATTTCCGGATGCTAAAATTCCAGGGTTCAGGAATTGAACCCACTGACCCACCACAAAGGCGGTCAGTAAGTGGGTTTCTTTAGGCCTGCATATCCTTGTTATAGAAGAGAAGAGTAAGTAAGTTACTGCTTTCTTCCATAAGATTTTTGAGCATTCTAAGCGGTACATAACAGGGTTTTACTAACTATTATTTTTGTATAATGTGATTATCATAATTTATCTGTAATTATAGGCTATCATCTGTACTTCTACACTAAAATACTGTTTAAAGAAGTAAGGTTTGTTTGTTTGCATGAGGTTATCTTAGAGACTACCAAACCGATTTCAAAAATGTTTTCACTGTTAGAAGCTTAGAGCTTTGTAATTATTATACGCTACATGGCATTAAATCATTTTAAAATTTTGAAACATGAAGCGAGACTTCATCAGCATGCTTAAAGCTATAAAACTTCCCGAAAATTCAGTTGTGCAACGGCTCAAGAGAAAGAAACCCTTTGAGTTGATATAGAATTAGCCCTATAATGAAAAATACTGTACTGTTTAGTAGCTATAGTTTGCGGCAGCTTGTTAATACACCACATAATATTCAGTTAGAATTAACACACTTTCTTATATTTTGAATAGGTAATTCTTTATTTATAATTAACTTTTTTTTAAATTATTTAACTTGAGTTGAGTTGGGTGATGACTTTATTCTATGAAGTTCAAACAACCACTGATTTAACAAAAACTTATAATGTTCTTCTCTCGTAATATTAATTAAAAATAAATTATTTATTATATTTTTACTTAAATTTCCTTTCAATGTTTTCTCATTATTTAAAATTTAAATGAGAATATTTTAGTTTATTTTAAGTCACATTAACATCTTGGTTATTAGCTTACGTTAGGGTGAGTAACGGTGGGTTTGAACTTGTTACAATTTTCTAGACTCCGGCCGGGAATTACCTTGGGCCCTCCGCTTTGCAGCGTAGCACGCTACGCTGTTTCTAGTACTAATTAATTGGTTTTATTTCTACTGTCGGGGTTTTTCTCGCAAGGTGTAAGGTTGTAAAGTTAAACGCTTTAAGTTTAATTGGCCGTTAAGCACAACATACGGAGGCTTGCTAGTATAAGTACATAGTAATTCTAATGAGCGAAAAAACTGTTGTTCTAAAACAAACATTGTTTTAATGGGCTGAAAGGATGGCATGCATCACGATTTATACTTACACAGTCCGCTTCTGCACTTAAAATTTCCACACAGCCTACTTGAAATAATTAGATCTACCACCAATAAATAATTTAAATACCCGTAAAGTACTTCACTCGTAATCTAATGAAGTATTTAAATTATTAATTCAGTTCTAAATTAAATAAATATAACAGGTATTACTTGTACCAAAGAAATTTAATAAAAATAGGAGACAGCGATTGCGTGCGTCTTTTTGAAAAGCTTAAAATTTGAGCAAATAGAAAACTAAACCACTTCAATCATATTTCGGAACATTAAATTTTTATGAGCGAACAGTCCATGTTATCATTCTCATATCTACTTATAACTTAATAGTTAAAGAAATTATTAATTACTGTCCCAGCCGTTAAAGCTGTTACATCTGAGGAGACTTTTACAATGAAATGAATAATTTAAATTTGTTTTAGCTAAATTATCAAATAATTTTATTTTCAATGACTATTTATCAAGATTTGTCATTATTATTTAGGATAAGGAATAACAAAAATATATTTCGTATGGAGCACATTTTGTTTCCTAAATATATTACGTTATATTGGGTACCTAGCAAAGAATCGATCTCGAGATTTAGCTTCATAGTGAAGTATGTCACTCAATTTTTACTTATTTGGTTGAATTGTTATACTAATTATAGTTGTTGTTTCTGATGAGAACATCTGAACAATTCCTGGTAGATTTAACACCCAGATTTATTAATTTATTTTGCATTTTTATACCGACTGATACTAAGACAGCCGTTTGGTGTAGTCAGTATAGCATCAATTATCTGAACGCCCTGAACATTAGAATTTAAAAACGAAAATTAATTCATAATTAAGATCCAAAAAAATTAAGGAATGCTCACTTGACTCGTATGATTTAGCTGAAACGAAAAGGCATTCAAATTAGGTTCAACGATATTCAAAATTCCGTTTCATAAAATTAACAGTTTTATGAGTTCACAAAGATTAATTCTTCATAAATTGTAATTTTGTTATAAGAAAACCATAGCAACCCGCTAATATGCGTTCTGAACTGTTCCTTTTTACAAAGTAACCCCAATCGTCGGCTTTGCAAAAGGTGGGGCAGAAATTCGGAATAAATTGACGGATCATCTGATTTTTTTCTCAGTAAACATAAATCATTAAACTAATTTAATCTGTAATTTAAAAAAAATATGTCATTACGTATCTATAAAGTTTTTATTTATTTTTACATCCAATCACGTTACATTAAAACGCACAGCCAAAACTTTTACGCAGCAATCAATGTTATGACAGTTAAAAGCGAGTGTCTGCTAACGAATGTTGTTCTCCTCAAAAATGTTAAAGTTATTAAAAAAACCCACAAAAATATTTATATAAATATTTATTGTAAATAATATTGTTATTATTAATATTTATTGTATTAAATATTTATTGATAGAAATAACGATACACTTTTAAATAGTGCCATCTAGAACATAAACGAGAGCGGGTTACTTTCTGAACGTTAACAGCAGTTTTGTAAATTTAAATAAAGTGGAAGAAAATTTCTACATTTTGTACTCTAAATAAACTTTTAAATTTTACGTATTAACTGTGTAGTTATTCTTCAAAAAGTTTTTAATGCCTTAAGATGTTATACTACAAATGAAAAATTTTCAAATCATTTGTAATTAAAATTCCGAGATTTAAAAAATGGATTATCTATTTAAAATATAGAAATACTTTAACAATTAATTTTGTTAACGTACCTCGAGAAGTGCGTTTGTTTTCTTAGCGATTCTATAAGTTTAGTATTCGATGTTTTAACTTGGGCACGTTTAGGAGCAGAACGTGTGACTGGTTTGCCGTCCTCAGTCATCCTGGCTGTTCCTTGAGTACGATTATCCACCCTTGTAGTAGAAGTAGTACCACGTCTTCTGTTTCGAGCCCGCGCATTGCCGATAGCGTTTGGTATAACCTCATCCACCCTCGCCTCTTCATTTTGCTTTCGTGCAATTGAAGCTCTTCGGCCGCTTGATAGAAATAACGATACACTTTTAATTAGTGCCATCTAGAACATAAACGAGAGCGGGTTACTTTCTGTACGTTAAAATTTTCATTTTTATTTTGTTAGTGTTCATTGCTACTTGTTTTTATAAACTATTCAAAAACTGTAATAAAAGTTTTTATTGTGATTAAGAAATACATTTATGAATAAATTGCAAGTAGGTAATTTAGCTAGAATCTAAGTTATATCTACTTACGAGTATATACAGAAACACTTTTAACGGTAACAAGTTGTAGATCATAAAACGTACCCATAATCAAAGTACATAAATTTTTACAATCTTCATATCCTCAAATATTAAGTACTGTATGCTTAGCTTTGAAACGCTTGCTTAAATGCATAACCAAATTTAAAATATTTTATGATATTTCTGTAGATATTTGAAACAAATTTTTTGTTAGCAATAATGTGTGAGTAATAAAAAATAATGATTTATTTTTTGGAAAAGGTACTAAAATCGAAAAAGTTTCATAAACTGTATTGTTCCGTTGATGAAATGACTACAGAAGAAAGTTTGTATTTTTATAAAATAGTTAACATCAGTTTAGATGAAATTTCTTTATATAATTCATTTTTTCATTAATGATTTACCGTTAATTATGGAGCTGTAATATTTAATTTAACAAATATTAAGATGATTATTTTTAGATTGTTATGATATTTTTATATGTATTGGGGAAAATAAATTTGTTATAACAAAGTAAATTTTATAGGCCTACTCTTCATTGTTGTTGTTTAGGTCAACAGCCGAAAGGCTGGTTTGAACCTCTAGAGGTTTTACTAAGTAAAACGAGGAGTGAGGTCGTTTACCATTGCCTTCCTCACTGAGTGGAAAAGTACGCTTATCAGCATGCCGGGCCCTCTGAAAAGCACATATTTTCCACTCTGTAAATGACACCTTCATTTCATTCACCACAGGGTCTGGCTGTACAATGAAATTCATTACTTTCAGAGGAGATAACTCTGATTAGTGTCTTTTACACCTCTACCTCTTCTGTTCTTAAATGATTCAGTCATTTAATTGGGTGACCATGTGATAAGAAACAGAACTATTTATTTTAGCCCTGCAACTAACAGATTGAGTGTAAATAATTTGACACTCCACCTGTCTGTTATGGGCAGACTCTTCATTACGGCAACTTAATTGTTTGAAAAATTCACATAGAATAAAAATAAATAAAAATATTTTTTCTTTGTATTAAACTATTTTTGTGTTTTATGACTCCAAACTGTATGTTTTACAAATATACGTAACTTTCATAGGCCTAGTCGTATGAAATTGGTAATGAATATACAAAATTATACAAAATACATTAATTTATGCAAATAGAAATTCTTAGAATATAAAGTTATATTAGATAAAGATATTTCTAGGGTCATAAAATTATTGTATAGACATTTATGTATGACTATTCTTCTTGTATAAATTATATGAATGTGCAAAAAAGTTATTCCTTATTTTTACTCTGATCATTCTAACGAATTTACGTTAATGAATTTTTCAAAACCCTTTAATCGAGTGAAGATATTTCATTCATTGAAATCAACCTAACCAACGATATTTTGTAAGTTTTACATTAGGTATACGTATTTTTTTTATAAATTTAATCTGGTTAAATTAATAACTTTATTCATCTAGTAGAATTTCCCGTGTAGTCTATCACACTTTTGTGTATTTAGGATTCCAGTTACAGCTTTTGAGAAGGTAAGTTCTAAAAGTTCATTTTAAAAGTTGTGTTGTCCATCATTGGAGAGGCACTATTGAAAGGCGGTCTCCATAATGTCACAACGCCATTTCTATAATAATTCACAAATTGTATTTTAACAGATGTGGATAAGAGTAAACAAGTTAAAAAAAGAGTTATATTAAACCATGATGAACTGGCTAAAAAACTATATTTTAACATGTACGTAGCTTACAAAATATTTTCGTTTAGTTATAACTATAATTATTTTAGCAAATTTCTGTGAGAAATTAGTTCTTATACATTCTAAGTTTACAACTATGACATAATTTATTAAATATCTCATTAAAATGTCCACCAATCTTTCTTAACATGTAGCAAACGTAATTCCGCTAAAATAATTTACAGTCGTATTTATTATACATTAAAATCTGTAATTTATAAAAATTTACTAAAATATTTCATAAACATGGTAAAGATATCTTTATATATTAATTTAGAAACTTCACAATATTATTTTTTTATGTGAGGTAAAGTTGGCTAAGCTATTATTTTCTTTATTTTTCCCGGCCCATTGGTGTAGTGGTCAGCGCAACCGGCGTATATGTCAGGGGTCCCGGTTGTAAATCCCGACCAGACTTGGCATATTTTAATAATTTATCACTTCATATCTTTACTTATGCACAAGTCAAGGCTTATGTAATTTTTTTCAATCAATTTTTTTTAATACTACTGCAATCTAATCTGTGATCAATAAGGAATATTTTTCTAACCTAAGTTACTAAAACAATATTCTTAAAGTTTTTAATCTGAACTATTGTTTTTTTTTACCAATAGGTACACTTTTATATTGTGGACTGCACTATACACATAATACTATTTTTCACTATAACTACACTAACTCAAAAGACTTCTTTCTCTTGAGTCGGCTCACTACATCGAGTTGTTGAGAAGTTGTACAGCTTCGATGTTCACATAGTAATGGAGACTTTCTTTATCATCATTATCTGGGTATCCTTCCAGCAGGCCGGGTAGGATTTGAGTGGACGATATGCCTCCATCTATCTCTATCTTGATATACCTTTTGTATTCTGATATCCTGTAGTGTCATTCCTTTTGTTAGGAGATCATCCCTTATTTGGTCAGTCCATCTTCTTCTGGGACGTCCAACGGGTCTCTTTCCAGATACCTCCATGTCCAAGTACTGTATGGGGATACGTGCCTCTGGCATCCTTTGTACATGTCCAAACCATTTGAGTCTTGCGGTACGTAATCTTTCTTCCATCGTTAAGGTCACCTGCATATCTCTTCTTATATATTCATTTCTGACCTTGTCTCTTCTGGTCTTCTGCAAGGCTGATCTTAAAAATTTCATCTCACATGCCTGTAATTTGCTAATGTCCCCTTTCAATAAGACACAGCTTTCTAGGCCATATGTCATTATTGGAAGAAGATATGTTTTAAACATGGTCTGTTTGGCTCTTATGGGAACTGTATTATCCCAGACTAAGTTCCGCACTTGGTAAAAGAAGGAGGATCCTTTATTCACTCTATTTAGAACTTCCAGCTTAGCACTCCCATCATTTGAGACGACGCTTCCAAGATATCCAAAACCTCCCACACATTCAATCCTTTCTCCATCAAGTTTTATGTTACACTGCGTAGGTGTTCTGCTGACTTTCATTGCTACTGTTTTCTGCTTACTAACGGTTAGTTTGAACTCCTTAAATTTCTTGTTCCAGCAATCCAACTTTTCCTGCACCTCCTGCTCTGTCTCTCCCCAGATGGCCACATCATCTGCAAACACTAATGCATTCAAATTTTCAGGATTTACAGCTTTAATTTCTTTAATAATTACATCCATGAGAGCAATGAAAAGAAGTGGGGAGAGTGCGCTTCCTTGTTGAACACCTCTTTTAGTTCGAAACCATTCCGATCTACCATTTCCAATTTGAATACAGCTTTCACATTCCACATACAACATTTTAATTTTACGAATTAAAGAAATTGGGGCTTCCAGTTTTTGTAAAGATTCCCATATTTTACTTCTTGGCACACTATCATATGCTTTTCCTAAGTCCAAGAACACAACAATCAAATCCTTTCCTTTTTCCCAGTGCTTCTCCATCAGTTGCCTTATGGCAAAAACAAGATCTACTGTTCCTCTATTGCATCGAAAACCATGTTGTTCTCCCTCGAATCGATGTTCTATATGACTGTGTTCTTAGTCTTCTTTCTATGATCTTTTCCATTATTTTTAGACAGTGTGACAGCAAAGTAATTCCTCTATAATTCGCACACTTTCTTCTACTCCCTTTCTTGAACAGTGGCATGATCAGTCCCTTCCTCCATTCTTCTGGTATCCTATTTTCTTTCCAGATTACTCCCAGTGTTCGATGTAACCACTGTAGGCCCGGTATACCTGCCGCTTTGATCATATCTGCTGACAGTCCATCTATACCCGATGACTTTCCAGTTTTCATTAGTTTCAAGGCGCTTTCTGTTTCTGCCCATGTAATTTGGTTTTCCTCTTCATATTTTCCCTCCAGAATGTTGGGTTCCATGGCACCGCAATCCTCTTCCACCTCTCCATTTAACAGTTTGTCAAAATAATTTTTCATCTCCTCTCTTATTCCTTCTGCTTTCCTGAACATAGTACCATCGTCTGTTTCTATTGCCGTTATATCCTCCCTGTTAGTTCTTTTACTCTTGACTAATATACAGCATTTTTTGATTACCCTTGCTATCCTCTTCAAGTTTTTGTGTAAATGACTCCCAGCTTTTAATCTTCTCTTCCTTCACAATTCTTTTTACCAGTAATTTATTGTTTCTATATTCCTGTTCGAGGTCTTCTATTTTTTGTTTATCTTGTGGAACTATACCTTTTATTTGTTTCTGTTTTTCAACATCCTTATTTTTCTTTGCTATATTTCGATCTTTAATAGCTTTTTTCACTCTTTCATTCCACCAGCTAGTTTGTTTCTCTTTTACTCTTCCATTTGTTTTACTACATATTTCTATTGCACTATCCACTAGTGTTGTTTTGAAGAGGTTCCATTCCTCTTGCGCACTTTGTGTTTCAGTCCTTGGTAACTTCTGTACTATTAGTTCTTGGAAGGCCTTTTTATTTGTCTCCTGTCTTAACTTCTATTCCTTTATTCTAGGAGCTTTTCTTGCATTTCCTGTGTGTTCAACCTTATAGTGTAAATCTGCCACTAGAAGTCTGTGGTCGCTGTCTAGACTCTCGCTAGGGATAACTTTTGTGTCTCTCACACTTTCACCTAATAGTTTGTCAGTTATCACATAGTCAATTACTGTTTTAGATCTTCCATCCCAACTATATCTGGTTATTTTATGACTATCTTGCTTCTTGAAGAAGGTATTTTTTATTTTCAGATTATTCCTCACACAAAAGTTCAGAATGTCTTCACCTTCCAAATTTTTTACACCATAACCAAAGAACCCCATTACCTCTTCATAACCTGCTCTATCCACTCCAATTTGAGCATTTAAGTCTCCTATTATCATGATGTTATCTTCTCTCATTTGGTCTTCAAGATCTTCCAAAAATTTTTCCTTTTCAGCATCTTCACACCCTTGCTGTGGGGCATACGTCTGAATTATTGAAAAACTTTTGTTACCCTGATTTATTCGTGCTTTGATCATTCTTTCATTAATATAGGAGACATCTGTTATAGCATCAAGATCTTTATGTAATACAAAACCAACTCCATTTCTGGCTTCTTTGTTGTTTCCGTGCCAGTATAATTTATATCCTCTTCTCAGAGTCTTTGAGTTCATTCCCTTCCATTTTGTCTCACTTAGTCCTTTCTTAGTCCTTGTTCCTTAGTCCTTAGACTTTCTTTATGTTTCTGTATATACCATCTCCATATTTCATTCAAGACTATTTCTACCTTCAGGTCTTTATAAAGGTCTGCGTTTCTGACAATACATGGAATATTGACAATTTTCCTCAGTACTTTATTTTGGAACCTCTGGATAACTCCGATATTACTCTGACTGGCGCAACCCCGTAGCTGCATACAGTGCATTCATATTAACTTCAGAATCTGCTAGTAGATTAGGAGCTTATTGTAGGTTGAGATAGAGAAGTTTCTTCCAATAAACCGATAAATTTTACCATATTTTAGGCCAAAGGCTTCTCTCTTTATTTTTACGTGTGGTTTGTAGCGTAGCTTTTTAACTAACGTCATCTCTAGGTATTTTGCTTCATTTGCAAAAAGTACTACTCGTTCATTGATGGAAATCGACTCATACTCACATTTCCTGGTCGTAAAAATAACATGAATAGATTGGTGATGATTTATTTAAACTTTCTACTTTTTGTCCATTTTTCTATTTCAATAGCTGCTTCCAGTAATTTTTCTCCAGCTTCTTTATTGGTGTTACCCACTGCTAATACCGCTATGTTTTCAGGAAATATTGCAACAATTTCCTTTACAAAATTTTGAAAATCATCGGTGTAAAGCAGACACAAAAAGGCCGGAGTACACTACCCTGTGGTACACTTGCTTTAATTTCCATAAAGTTCAAAAAGGATTCTCCTTGCTTTACTATGAAGTATCTTTTGTTTAAGTAACTTTTAAAAACGTCTGTAAATTTACAATAAAAATTTTCTTTAAGGTTATGTTGCACCCTTGCATCCCTTGCATCCAACTGTATCGAGGCTTGTATATATCATCAATATTAATTTTTTCTTGTTTTTGACGTAACGGTAGATTTATAACTTACGGATAAGTGTCTAGTTATTGAAGTAAATTCTCCTGTACAAAGGTTCACTAAAATTGCGTTTGTTTAAAAGCTCAGCTTTAGTACTATCCGAGTGCAATGAAAGAGAAAAGAAAAATCACTGAGAAGTTGACAACCCACGGTTTTTATATTTCCTGTTGTTTTTTTTCAGGATCAATGTTTCTTCTTTTTGTAAATATGACACGCAAACACCTAAGCCTATTTTATCATCAATAAAAAGCCGTCAGATTTGTTTAGGAGAGAATTAGACAATGACGGGAAACGTATTTACGACTTAACATAACTTTGTGATACTTACTAGAGAAAAGTTTGTTTCTATGGTTAAAAAACCCACTCTAGAATTTAACATCGTTAATATCCATATTTTTCTTTCTGATCAATGGAACTTAACTATTTAAGTTCTCTGATAAGATAAAATTGTCTTGCTTTTCGAATTTTAGTTTTTCATCATTTAATTAACAAGTTTCACTCGGTGAGAAGTAAAACAACTGCAAGGTTTCTAATCTCTTTACCTCATATATTTTATCACGAATAAGTAAATAAACACAACTGTATTATTAGCATGTAGTACATGTGTTTAACTTGTCCAACTATTCAGATCTTAAGTAAAAAATAAGTAAAATTTTATTTTACACGATTTATACCAGCTCAAGTATAAAAAAAAACATCGTACATTGTTAAAATGATGTCAGTATGATAGACATAAATGTAGTACTTGCATGTCGTGTTTATTTCATTTAAAACGTTTATTGAAAAATTATTACTTTCACCATAGAAAAGAGGTTTTTTTATTAATTTATTTATTCCAAGTACAACAACGACGCTTTTTATAAAAATGTAGACAATCGAATTGATTAACCTTTTTGTTACAGCAATAGTCGGTAGAAGTATTTGATCTGTAACTTTCTGTTTTTCTTACGAAATCGTGTAAAAAATCGATTTTTTAAAGATTTTAGCCTTATTATGCATTTTACGACAAAAAAGTATAATCGAATTTCTAGGAAATTGAAAGATGTGCAACTTTTATTTAAAACATTTTTCTCTACAGAGGCTAGTTCAGCGTGAAAAAGTGATTTTCCTTATTTTTAAGCTAAACTGAGGTTGATTTTCACTTTACGTCTTTCATTCACGATTACAATAAGATTATGTTTTTTGAAGTTAGTTTTTTTTGTTTATTTCTAAAGTTTTATTACTAATGTTAGGTTATATTGTAAATAATTTGCATTGGCTAGAGAAAGTTGTGTGAGTGTTTCATACCAGATTTTTTTTATTTATATAGCAGACAAGTAATAAATTAAATCATTTGACATCAAGGTCTAGATATTAGTAGTTGCAATTTATTTTATTAGAGAAATTCATTGTCACTTTTGATTACTTCATAAATACAGAAGTAGTTTATTGAATGATTTTCGCCAAAGTGAAAAGTAATCATAAGAGTGACTAATGATATAATTTTTAGCTAAACCTTGCATGGTATGACTAATTAAATCCTTTATGAAATCCTTCATGTAGGTAGTTTACTTAATTTATCTCCAGTTGTTTTTATTCATTCGCAACATGTTTCATATTTTGTATGTTCATGTCCTTGTCGATTAATCAACCTTGTTCATGATCAAGGATCATACCTAAGCAACAACACTTAATTGTTAAGGCTGTGGTATAATAGAAAATCGTTTTTTATATAATAATATATTTATGTTATGAAATGTTGTTATTGTTTGTTCTAACTTTGCTAATATAAAATCGTGTTCGAATTAAAAAATGAACCATTAATCGACTGGTAATTATTTCAATATCAAGTTAATGAATCGTTTTCCAAAGTATTCGCTTCAACACAAATTTGGGAATTTAAAAATAATTAATTATTTAATTACCCATTTAAGTTCCTAAACTTTATTGAATAATGTTCTTCGATTTTTTTCTAATCCGGTAGTTCACCAATTTAAATTTTTTTTTAAAGTATTCATCAACGATTTTAATTGAAGTTACCTTGGCCAAAACCTACCATCCGATAATTTCTTAGTTGCAATTTACTAAGGAAAACTTCCAGACTAAGTAAGCCTAAAAGAAAAAATTAACCATCAATTAAATAATATTTTTTGTATCACCGAATTTATGTACAATATTATGTTCTTTAAAGAACAATAAATAGATTTATTTTAAAAAAGTATGTGAAAAGGCAACTTCTAGCAGAGGTACCTTTACAATAAAAACGCAATATTATTACACACAATGCAATGCAACTAAATTTTGAAAAACATAATAGCAATTTTTTTTTACTGGACAAAAAACTCTTTTGAATGCCTCCATTTTAGCCTTCGTATTGCACACCACTGTTATCTAACAAATTGATAGCCAAATAATCATCGTATGATTCCAACCGTTTTTAATACTACGCTAAAATAATGTTTTTAATTTGTTCTTTAACTATTCAAATAGATAGAGAGCTGTGAATGTTTTTTGTCGTTTACCGATGCGCAGAAGTTACAGCTTGGAGGACTTTCGCTTGAATCGTTTTGATGATTGAGTTACCGGTTGCGCCCAATAGGCCTAACTGGATACCGCAATTCCTGGTGGGTTTAAATACAGTTTTACATATAAAAGTTTGTTTTGAAGCGATAATTTTGAATTTGGTCCCAGTAGATCAATAAGATTGTTTATAATTTAAGTCTAGTCGTTCCCATTTCTGCTGAATGTGTTTTCTCTTGTTTAGGTGTCTGTCTAGGTGCAATCCAAGATACTAACAAACGTTAACGCAATTAATAAACAGTAAAAAGGTTTCACACAAATTTCTTTCTTACATTAGTTGAAGGAAATTCAATTTACTCTTTTCATTGTGTCATTGTATCAAAGGAAACCGTACACTAATAGGTAAAATACAAATCCTTTAGTGTATTGGACAGAATAAATCTTCTGCCCAATTTTATTTGTTGATCTTATCTAAAAATATTTCCAAAACCAAACTTATAGTACATTTTTAGTAAAAAAATATTTTAATCTCATCTTCCCCATTAACACTTACAACTAAATAATAATTTGTAAGATCCAATTGCTGGTAAATTTTTATTTCAAATAATACAGGATTTGTAATTAATAATTACAAGATCTATATCAGCACGTTAATAAAATGTAAAAAATTCATAAACACACTCATTAAATCGAGCGGTTTTATTGACGGACTCCAACAAAATTATGCGCTTTAAAATATTTTAATTTATTAATTTCTTCACATTTCATGAAGCGTTTTAAGAACTGCCCAATTACGGTCAAACCTTCTATGCCAAGGATACTCGATTCCATTCCTGGTCAGATTTGGCAATTTTTATCACTTGTTTTTATCTTACTGCGTTAGAATTAGCCGAATGCGCAAGATAGTGGGACGTAAAATACAACCACGTATTAAATAGAACTCCGTGTGTATAACCGATAATAATGTTTTCAAGATAGCCTACTACAAAGTTATTGGTTTAATTTTTATTTAAATAGTGCTTACCTGTATTTACAGTATTTATCTTATTATTGTCTTACATGAAGGAATTTCATATTAGCAAAGCAAAAACAAATAAACTTAACAACGTAAAGGTTTTCTTCTTCTTCTCTTCACGGGTTAGGCAGTTTTACCTGTTCCGACACCCATCTTTTCTTCGGCCTGCCAATATCTCTGCTTCCTACTGGTTTGTATCTCCTTGCTACTCTAGGTAAGCATTATTCTGGCATTCTATTTAAATGGTCGACATATTGGGCAAGGTACAATTTTATTTTTTGTTGAGTAGAAAAATTTCCATTTTTTTATTAATATCTTCATTCCTGATTCTGCCTAGTCTTGTACAACCCTTGGCAAACCTTAAGAATTTCATTTCCGTAGTTTAAATGTTTCTTTCCTCCCTTCTTCTCATCATCCACACTTCACTGCCATACGTCAAGGCTGGAAATGCCACCGTCTTTTAAAACTTTAACCTTGTTTTGGATCGTGTTTTTTTTTTTGCCACAGTGTCCTATGAAACGTCCCACATATCTGATTAAATTTATATATCTTATTTTTCACTTCATATTCATCTTCATATGAGACACAATTCCAAGGTGTTTAGTGTTTATAGTGGTAGACGTAAAGTCTATAGACATAAAAGTAAATCTTCAGAATTAATTACACTCTGCATGTAAAAAACTGCATAGGATTTTTATACATTTTCTTACAGATTTCAACTTGGTAAAAACGAATAAAAATAACAAAAAAATCCATCTCGTCAAATATGTTTTTCATCAAGCTTTGGTTTATGTTTAGCGTAAAATTCCTAATTAACTAAAAATTTAATATTATTACTTTTATTTAAACGATGGTCTTAAAATTAAGACTTCTCGCATTAATTCTATCAATTATTAAACATATTTTTTTTTTTAATTTTTTTTGATAATTAAAAAGTATGACAATTGTATTCAGAATATTATTAGAAGCACAACTGCAAAAGTTACAATGATTCAATATTTTTTATTAACTATAGTTTATTACAGCATTACAGGATATCGAACTCTACAGAACCTTGCTTATTCATTCCATTATTACTATTATATGTTGTAAAGTTGTAATCGAATTGAACTTTCGTCCTAGTAAAAGCGCCAAATATGAAAATTCTTTCAACGACAGATGCGTACAGTTTTATTCATTAAACAATCACCAGTCATTTCGAAGGTTTTCCAACTTCATTATCTATTACAATCAATAAAGCAATCAAGGTACATCAAGGTACAAATAATTAGATATAATAAAAAGCGGCATCGTTTTATTATATTTGATAAATTGTTTATTGTATAATAATAATAACATTGTTAGAATTTTAATACATTTCTGAACTAAATATTTTATTTTATAAGTTTTCTTAAATTCTTTGCAACAGTACAGGACATTTTTGTAGGAGTTGTATATTACAGTAAACTTCGGTTATAACGAAGCCATCAACACACCATGCAGGCCCTTGTAGAGGTTCAACACTAATCCACGACGCTTAACTTACTCAGACTAATGCTCTGATTGTTAGAAAATCATTATTTACATAAGCTCTTGCCAATGTTAGTAATGAAAAATACAACCTATGTTTAATCATGAATAAACAGTTGAACATGAAACAACATAACCTACTTTTAATCATGAGTGAATGACGCAAAATGGAAATCGAACTCTGTAGAAATTAAAAATACGGAAAATTTTTAATTGACGCAGAACTAAGCTCTATAGAAAAAATTGCTTGAATTAAAAGTTTTAAATTTTCTATAACTTTGGTTGAATACACTTTTGCCGTTAGATGCATACTAAGGCCGCAATCTTAAACAATCCAGTTTATTACCGGTTTTAATAAGAAATACAGAAAATCACTAATTTACGGTAAACTATTGCTGTAAAAGAAATTTTTCAAATAAAAATTGTAGGTTTATTTATTTTCTACAACTTTAATTTTATGGGTACACTCTTGCCCTAAAATGTATATTAAGGCTGCAATCTTAAAAACCCCATTTTTTACGATGAGGATGAAGGCCCTCCAAGAATTTCAGAAGACATGGCGCTTACCCTACCTTGTAGAGCATAAAGAAATATAGTAAATGAGGCGATTTTTAAAAACATCTTATGACCGTTTTAAGGAAATTACAAAAAAAGGAAATATTGCACGACTAAACTAATACTTCACGTTGACCGAATTTGATAAAAATGTTCGTGCCGGGTCCCCTAATGGTAGCCTACCTGACTCAAGTTGCAAGTTACAACTTCGTACAATATTCTGTTCATGAGATTGTTTGTTCACACACACACACACACACACACCAATCGCTAGAAACAGGTTTTTTTGTCCAGGGGGCCTGAAAACGTGCATACTCGGTAAAAACTCGATCTCAAAAAATTGATATGAAAACAATATTTTTCTTCCCTACATATTCATATAGGACAAGAGAAAGTAAAAACATATAACAATGTTCTCGCTCAATCGTTCATTTCTAATTACAAATTCCCGGTCACCTCGAGAGCTGAAATTTGGCACATTTGTTCATGGGGAGAACAGAAGAATAAACCGTTTGCATTTCAACAAATGTTCCTTTTGTAGATCCGTATTAAGTAACTTTGAAAGAATTTATTCGAAGTATAATGCATAAAATAATTTTTATGACTGCATTGGTTACCCTGACACATAATAGGGTCTAATATATTGGGGTAAGTTTTATATAATTTTGATAAATTGTTTATTCTACTTTGAAATTTTGTGTAAATAGCCGCGGGCTTTATGTACGTATTGTTTCTATGAATAAACTCCTCTGGTCAACGTGATTTTTTTGCCAGAAAAATTATTGTTATTAATTTCTTGTAAGGGGTAAAATAGTTACTAACCTGAGGCAATATAATAATATAGTCTATTATTTCTAAACCTTCCCGAGAGGCTAGAGTTTTAAAGATCGGCATACGTATTTCGTAAGTGATATCTAGGAAAATTAGAGCATTTGATACCTAGTAAAGTAAAACTCATAGTTAACCGGGAAAAATGGGGAAATCAACACCCTGAGGCTAGTTAAAAACATATGCGTAGAAACGACAAGAAGGTTGTATCTCAAGACCAAGAATTTAGAGAGGAAGTTTCTACGCAAGGTATTGGAAGCAAAGATACTTGACGGTACTTGTAGTTTGTGTATACCAGTCGATTTCATTGAAGGATACAATAAAAAACAAAGATTAAAATTCCACGTAAGTTTTATCTGTAGAATAAAAATGATGACAAACAATTAAAAAGCAAATTTTAGAACACTAGAAAAATAGATCTAAATAAAGGAAGGAAACGA
Source organism: Catonia carolina (assembly GCA_035578175.1). NCBI lineage: Eukaryota > Metazoa > Arthropoda > Insecta > Hemiptera > Achilidae > Catonia > Catonia carolina. The sequence goes on along the minus strand of JAQMRL010000001.1, from coordinate 303,889,678 downwards.
GAAAACATAATTGGACCAAATAAACTAAAGGCTATAGATTATAAAATTTGAAAGCTTCTACTTCTAATAACAGAACATAGGTAACACTGGATGGACAAAAATAAGAAGATAAACCAAAACTTAAAGAATTCTAGGAATGTAGGCCGCAAAAATGGTTTTCAGATGTATATTAAATTACTTGATGTGGTCTTTAATAGCCCAAAAAATAGAAAAGATAAAATAAATATTAAAACTTATAAGTAAACAAATAAATTACTCAAAAAAACAAATACTCTATAAAAGCATCCAATATGTAACTGATTTATGGTACTTTTATCAGGACAAAAAATCTATAAAGAAGTGAATGATCTTTCTCTCTGTTCAATGTAACAAAATAAAGTTTTGCTGTCCTTGTTCATTTCCAGTTCACCTTGCATCGGTCACTGACTGCATCGGTGCATAAAACCAAAATAAAAAATTCAGTATTTCTTAATTAATTTATGCAATTGGATATTACGTACATGTTCACAACGTTGTTCATTTTTTACTTTTTTCTAACATTATTACAAAACATTCCAGTGAGGGTTCGGATGTCAAACCACATTTCTATCTTGTACCAGATTTTTAACCTACTCGTTCTATTCGACTTACAATTTGATAGTATTAATCTAATGAATCTAATACGTTTTTTGTTCTCGACTTACAAGAATTGAAAAAAATATTAGCCTAAATGTGCAAATTCTTGATATATTATCTAATGAGTGAATGTAACCAATTTACCTTGGTTACCATTAATAGCAGTAACCCAGGATGGCAAATTAGGCTGTAATTTTAATTGGGTTAAACTGATAACATGGTTTTTTCATCAATTTATTATTTTACAAGAAACTGTAATTATTTTTTACTGTTTTGAAGAATTAATTATACATACCACTAGTTTATTTAAAGTTGATTTGTCCGTAAAGTATATATTATTATTACGTTTCATTGGCTATTAATGGTTCGTAAGGATTAGCTACTTTATTTTTGTCGAAAACAAAAAAAATTAATTTACCATTCATTTTTCAAATTTAAATGTCACCTCAATTTTAAAATAGGCCTCTCTCATTATATTGCCAGAAAAATTTACATAAATATGTTTTGCACTGTTAAGTTGCTGGGTAATTGGGTTGCCGTACTCCTACGTCTACGTACCTGATACGCGTATTGAGTCATGGGGACATATACCGGGTGGCCCATATGTCGGTTTTCCCATGAGATAGGACAATTACGAAAATTAAAATTAAGGGAAAATTACTTACAAATACTGCAGGAAGTAGTATTTCTGGAACTTGAAAATAACCCTGTTTATAATATCCAATCGCTCATCTGGCAACAAGATGGTGCCCCAGCACATTTCGGTATCGAAGTTCGTGAGTTTTCAAATTCAAAAGTTGATTAATGGATTGGTCGTCGTGATACAATCGAATGGCCGGCGCGCTCGCCAGACTTATATTGTGGGAACTAGTGTATTCTTCCAAGCCACAAAACCTGCACGAACTAAAAAGTTCAATTGAAATTTCATTTGACTATGTAAATGACGATAAAATGTTAATGTTGAAAATTGGTGAATCAGTTTTAAGTCGCTGTATAAAGTGTATAGAGAATCATGGTGGACATCTTGAACACCTGCTATAACATTTTCAAGGTAATATATATGTACAGCTCATAAAATAAATTTGTTTTTTATCTCTTATTCCATTAACCTTTCTTCTGATTTCCGTAAATATTGGGGAAACAGACATATGAGCCACCCTGTACAGACGCCTTCAAATTACCATATTGGGCAGTTACGCACATTAAGGCTAATGAAGGGAGATAGATGAAAGCGAATGATGAAAACTGTCAGATCTTACCGGAAATCTAACCCGGGATCTGTTAGTCAGACATGTTAATTTGATATTTAAATTCGGATTTCCCGTTGGTGGTTGAGGCTGAAGCCTCTTAAGCCCCTTCTTTGGCTCTATGCCTTATTTAGGATAAAGGTGAGGGCCATTTATATTGCCAGTGCTCTCTGAGGAAATATTTAGAAAACATTTTCCTAAAGAGAGAAAACTGAAAAACATTTAAAATACCGCGTAAATACTACGTTTCAGTGGCCTTTTGAACATTGTTAAGATTTATATTAATCAGAAAGTAAACTTCTTCAAAATAAATAATAAAATAGATAAACTTAATTGTCACTTGAAATAATATAAATTATATATGATAAGTCAAAATGATATTTTAAAACTAGTAATCGTAAAAATAATATGCATTATATTTATGACAATTTAAAATGTTTGGGATAGATCTTAATCGTGTAGTGTTCATTACAATCCAATTTAATAGTTGTACGTTAAATAGATAGCATTTTAAATAACAAAAAATTATTACGGCCGCCTCCGTAGCGTAGTGATATTACCCGGAGGTCCCGGGTTCGATTCCCGGCCAGGGTCTGGAAATTTTCACAAGTAAAATCCCACAGTTACAGTCACGTAATCCACCGTAGTCACTAATAACTGAGCAGTTGATGGAACTTTAAATAAATTAATTAAAAAATAATAATTATACGACAGAATAATTTGATTTACACACTTTTAATCATGTATTTCAATAATTTAACTTATACTAAATTATGTTTTTTAAATAGGAATAATAAAAATAACTTAATATAAAATTGCAATTTTACAGAGAAAGTTGTTTTTGTTTAACTTATTTAATTAACCTCACATCAGCAATAGGTCATTAGCGATAGTGAATACAACAGTTCAACAGTTACTATTCAAAACGTTGATTACAAAAAGTAAATTATCAACAATTTACATAAAAATACCTATTAGATACTGGGTAAATATTTAATAAAATAATTGAAGATTCTCAAATTATAAAAATATTTACAAAAAGATAAAATAAATAAACGAAACTAAACATTACGTATGAAATAACAAAGAACTATACAAAAAAAACAGATTATAATAAACTGAACATAACAAAAACTTTGTAAATATTTATGTAAAAAATAATTCTTTTAAATTTCATTGTATAGAAATTCTATGGCGTAAAAATTCCCAAAAATTTTCTATGAACATTTACACTCGGGCAAGATTGAAACCTGTTTTTCATCGATTGATTTCAGCGGATATTAAAAAAAATTTGGCGTAAACACTCACAAGACTTTCTCTTGACAATGCAAATAATGACCAATATAACCTAACATCAGTAATACAACATTAGAAGTAAACAAAAAACTAACCTCAAAAAACATAACCTTATTTTAATCATGAGTGAATGATGCATCATGAAAATCAATCTTAGTTTGGCTTAATAATACGGAAAATCAATCTTTCACGCTAAACTAGGCTCTGTAGAGAAAAAATGCTTAAACAAAAGTTGTGCATCTTTTAATTTTCTATAAATTTTATTGTATACTCTTTTGCGCGAAAATGCATATTAATTCCTCAATCTTAAAAAAATATTTTTGTCTACGAGAGAACAGCGTCCTCAAGAATTTCAGCAGACATGGCGCCTACCCTATCTTGTAGAGCATAAAAAATCTAGTAAATGAGGTGATTTTCAAAAAACATCGTATGAGCGGCTTTTGAGAAAATCGCAAAATGTGAAAAATGACAGGAATAAACTACTACTTCCGGTTGACCGATTTTGAAAAAATTGTTCGTTTCGGGTCCTCTAGTGGTATCTAACTTAAGTTTCAAGTTTCAAGTTCGTACAATGTTCCATTTTTGGGATATTCTAATCACACATAGACACACAGATGAATCGCTGAAAACATGTTTTTTGGGTTCAGGGATCTGAAAACGTGTATATCCGGTGAAAACTCGATTTCGAAAAATCGATATGAAAACAATACTTTCCTTCCTATCATATAGGCAAGAAAAAGTAAAAATTCATTTATATTATAAAATTGTTTTTCTAGCAGAAACTGTTTGAGTTCAATTTTAAATCGCTGTAATGAAAGGCCTTTCAAATTATTTGGCCGGTTGCTATAAATTTTGACAGAGGCAAACATAGTACGGTGCTTTTTCGTATCTAGTAGTTCTATATTGGACAATTCTAAAACAATTTTTGAGTCTGGTCTGATGCGAATGGACATCTTAATTTTTTAAAGAATAGTCATTCTTCTTAAATAACCAATTCTCATAAATGTAAACGCATGGGAACGTTAGTACGCTTAGTTCATTAAAAAAGGGTTTTCAAGAATCACGTCTTTTAGCTCTTAAGATGGTAATTTTTTTTAATGCATAATGTGTGTACGTTGCAATCTGTTCAATTCAGAACAATAAGCAACTCCATGACCCAATGAGATGAGGATGATATGTATGACATGTAAATGAGGTGTAGTCTTGTACAGACTCAGGTTAACCATTCCTGAGAGAGTATGGTTAATTGAACCCCAGCCATCAAAGTACACCGGTAACCACTGTCTAGCATCCAATCCGTATAAAAGTAAGTACCTTTACGATGGTAAACTTTAAGACGGTAATAACAGCCCATTTCTGCATCCTGAAGACGGCATCTGCTTTACCCAGAGATCGCCAAGACATAACGCTGTATTTCAATAAGAACATGTAAGCATAATACATTTTTAAAGTATTGGTACGCTCGGTATCTTATTTAAGCGTTTTAAGGCGTAGCAGTCGGATTTAATTTTATTGCAGACAAATTCGGTATGGCTGTCCCAGGATAGTTTGCCATCTAAGATTGCTCCTAGAAATTTTGTACTTGTTACAGAAGAATTGATATATCTGTATTGTCATTAATGGAAATATTCTTACTTTGGTTATCTATTTCCTTACGACCAGTGAAACACATGACCGCAGTTTTATCTGAATTGAAAACAAGACTTAATTTTTTTTCTATCAGTCTAAACACTTACTTAAAGCTTCTTAAGTCTTAATTAAACCTTGTTCATAGCTTTTATCTTCGAGAGATACTATCGTATCATCAGCAAATATAACACTGAACGGGACAAGAAAATCAGGGAGATCATTGATAAAAATTATAAATAGGAAGGCTCTTAAAATACTACCTTGGGGGACTCCCCTTTTAATTTGTAGAAAATTAGATCTGTATTTTGTTTTAGCTTTGCTGTAACTATATGACAATTCGGCGGGTTGTTCTCTATCACTGACATAAGATATGATCCAGTCAATAGCTGTACTTCTAATACCATACGCCTCAAGTTTGTTTATGAGTAAATCATATGGGACAAGGTCAAAAGCTTAGAAATATCACAAAAAATAAAGAAAATGGGATTTTTTTGCTATCGATTAATTTAATAAGTTTTCTCAGCATTGAGAAATTGCAGGCTCTGTTGATCTATACTTGCAAAACCCGTGTTGAACATTTGTGAGTATTCTGAATTTATAAAATAAATACTTCGTATTGCTTTCTCAAAAACTTTGGAAGAAACGGACATAATATAGATAATCTATAGGCCTGTAATTTTGATAGTCTTTTCTTGATCCTATTTTATAAAGTGGGGTTATAATTATATTTTTTTTGTAAGTAGGATATTTGCCGGTAATAAAAGATTTATTAATTGAATATGTCAGTGTACTTGCAACGAGCTCTTATCACTTCTTTTAAAATAGAAACAGGAATTTCATCCACAACTTTGCTTCTTAGACTCTCAACTATCGATTCAATTCTAATTTATTAACGGGTTTTAAATAAATAGCGTTGGTCATAAAAATGTTAAAAGTCAATTCTTTTGTTTGAGGATTAACAAAAGTGCTTGGTAATTCTACAAAATATGAGTTAACGATGGACATTAGATTATTGTTAATATTTTCGTCTTTATTCAATAACACGTTTATCAATGTATTCTGAATTATTTTCTGGTATAATCAATTTTCACTAAGTTTAGCACTGAATTTTTTTTAAACTAAGTTGTTATTGTGCGGCTCTTAGGCTATTACTTTAGCATAAATTCTTTTGAAATGTTTAAAGTTCTTTAAAGTATTTGAAAACTATGAGAAAAGTTTAGTTTGGCTCTTTCTCTAAGGATTTTTACCGTCACTCTAGACTTTACAATTCCCGGAGTGATCCACGTGTTAGGTTTTCTCGTTAAAATTGTTTTTTTTTCTTGTAAGAGGACAAGCTGCAAAATAGTAAACGCTAAATTTGCTCAAAAAATTATTAAATTTTTTATCTACAGCTTAAAAATTGTCTAGGCTAAATATTTTAATGAAGAATTTTGTAAGATTAGTAGATAAAATAAAATGTTCAAGAAAGCAGAGCGAAGCGAGAGGAGATTTCTAGTAAATATTATAAGAATCAAGTACAAAAGCATTATAAATCAATAAATAATTTGAGTTTAAATTTCATCATAAAATTAGCCTATTAAAAGTTCATAATTTTAATATGCATAATATTGTCTTAATATCTGATGGAATTAACCGAAGGAAAGTTTGCGTGCGTCTTTAAAAACAGTTATAAGTAACTTTGAAATAGTACATTAAAGCAGTTATCATTTTTTATTCGTTTTAATAGAGTTTGTTGTTTCATTTTATTTAAATGTAAAAGCATTATGTAGAAGTAGGTATGTTAAAAGTAACAACAAACGTACAAATAACAGCAGTTTTCGGTTTTGTTATTACTATATAGGAAGTAAAATCATATTAGAGGGTTGGTTGTATGAGTTGTGACATAAAATTCAAAATCTTGTGTCCTGTGCTTGTCAGTGCCATTTAAACATACACGCTAACCTTTCTTCATTTTCAACACGCAAATTGACCTCCCATAAAACATAAATCAAAACAAACAATCTCATTCTTAATTCCATAATTTTTCAGTTCTCTGCCAGTTTTTACATCTTTCACAGCTGGAAATCTTTCGTTTTGTTTTTATATTATGATTCTCCATCGCTCACAAACCTATTGTTTACAAAACTGATATTCGTGTAAGGGTTGTCATATTCTATTTATTTATTATTTAAAAATTATCATCATCATCATCATCACCCAAACACGGATAGGCCTAAAGCCCGTTCCGGCACCCATCTTCGTAGCGGTCTTCCTCTATCACGTCTACCCCGTGGGGCATAACTTAATATTTGGACTGGTAGTCTTTCCTCTCGCATTCTATTCACATGTTCGCACCACCTGGAATTGTAGCGCGCAATGCTGTCTAATAGTGGTTGGACCTGTAATTCTGCTCGAATACTCTCATTACGTTTCATGTCCAGTCTATTATAGCCTGCCGTCGCCCTTAAAAACCTCATTTCTGCACTTTGTATTAGAGATCTCTCTCGCTGCGTCATGGTCCAGCTTTCACTGCCATACAGCAAAACCGGGACTGCCATAGTTTTGTACAGTTTAATTCTTGTATCCTTTCTTGTCTTATTTTTCAAAGTTCGATGTATTGTCCCGCAAATTGTTCTAAACTTATTCAATTTACTCATAACATCGTCATCTTTTAAAAAGCTTACGTCACATCCTAAATATTTAAAATGCGAGACTTGTTCCAAAACCTTATCATGTATAACGATTTTCGTTCTGACTGGATACTTGCCCTTAAAGGCCATAGTCTTTGACTTAGCGGCAGATAGCTTCACTCCATAACCCTCACAGATCTTTTGTAGTTCAAACACAGCTTTCTGCAAATCATTTTCAGTTTCCATGACAATGACCTGATCATCCGCATATAGCAAACAGCTTAAATCATAATCGGCGATTTGTACACCAGCATTTATGCTCTCCTTCCACTTGTTCAGAATCCAATCTATATATATATATTAAAAAGCGTCGGAGACAAACTGCAACCCTGTCTCACCCCCTTATTATTACTCTATTTTAAACTCTATTTTAATTTATATTACTCTATTTTTATATTACTCTATTTTAAAAATTATTACTCTATTAAAACTGTTAGCACAATTCGTCATAATTTCGCACGCATCTATTCTAGAACGAAATATAATGTACTATAGTCCGTTTTTTGTTAGTTGAGTCCTGATGTAAACAAACTGCTTATGTGTTAAACCCTGTAAATACACAACACACAAACACGCATGGCCTTGGGTGAACTTCCTGCAAGCTAACCGGTAATCTAAAAAAAAAACACCTACTCATTACATTTAGTCAATTCAATCATCGGTGGTATAATGTAATAGGCCTAATAATTAAATTATAATGATTTTATCATTTCACAAATTTTATTAATTTATTAATTTTTACAAATTATTTTCATTTCACATGACTTTATCAGTTATTTATAGATTGGTGCAATCAAAACAAAATAAATCTTGTAGTATATGAGTCAGTCACATTTTGGAATACGTGGTGTGAGGTTTGGAATACGTTGAGGAGAATAATGTTACATATTCCTTGTAGTGTTCGAGTAAGTTGGACGACCACGAAAGAGATGACTGTCAAAATTAAAAGTACCAACAGGCCTACAAGTCTAATCCTTGAAGTAGATGTAGGAGGTAGGTTGGCCATACAACACGTACAGCAGCATAAGAACTATTATTTGGCGTCGGAGACTAAATACAGTACAATTTTTAGGAGTTGACGAATAATCAGTTCGCTCAATATACGTACGCAATACTTTTGCCATCTAACAATCCCGTTCTGCAAACATTCATACAATTTCAAATTTATTGAAAAAGAATCGCTGCTCCTATAAAACAGCTTATATTTAAATCTGGTCTAGGTTAAAAATTATTTATAAATTTTACAAAATTTACGAAAACTTGTGAAATGATTAAAATTTTTAAGGGTTTTTGCTTAGGCATATTTTTATCTCGTAACATTTTTACCCATTTGAGAACTGCTTCGTCCACATCATCATATGTACATATTTTTGATCGTATATAGTATAAAAATATGACTATCTTGTACGTTGACCACAGTGGTAATTGTATTTTCACGTTGCTCTCTCTCAATGTTTCGGATTGACTAGTGTGTGATAGGAGGGCTGTATGAAGTTCTGTTTATATTTTCACTGAAATTAAGTTCGATGTATAGAATTTATTTTCGATACACAGAAACAGTTTTCCATTAAAATTTCACGGGACTCAGGAAATGCTTCGATACATAGCGAATTTCGATATATAGAAGTTCGATAAATAGAGGTCCGACTATATTTTAGCTCTTTACATTTCGTCTTGATCTTACGAGTAATGTACGTTGTCACAAAATCCTAGACACTCTTTTCTCTTCAGATCTCATCAAAATGTACATTATTAAATGAAAAATTCCATGGTAAGAGAATCACAAACGTAACATAACGTACTTAATAAGATCGTAATAAAAACTGTAAAAGTCAAATTTTGACAAACTTTCTAACATAGATTGTCTGTTTGGAGTTTTCTCCGAAGTATTGTGTTTTTAAAAATTTAATTTTTATAATTAATTTTCGTAAATAAAATATCGATTGCAAGAATCTATTTACCAACATATTTTCTTTTTGTATTATAAGTATTTTTTGTCGAACACCTAGTGCCATTGACAGAAAATATATTCGTAATCTGATAATAATTATAGATAATATTATTTATTAATTTCAAATCAACCGAAAAACAATCGTTGCTGAAGCTTGCTGAGATTAAAAATTATATATTTAAATCTGACATGCTGAAGAATCTCTGTTTACAAATATATAAATATTTAGGAAAATAATATTTAATATAACTCTATAAACACACCGCGAACATTGTAACTCACCACTAACAATGAATCGCATACTAATAGACTGTCAAAATTTAAATTATATCCAGAACACATTACATTAACCGATCTAAAAATGGTATTGAATGGTCACAAAAGTATTAGAAACACGCTAAAATATATCAGGAAACTCCAATGCACAACACAATATTACATCAAAAAATTATTCAATACATTCACATCTAAGCAAGTTCTATGTTGGAGATCTATTTAAATCTTTTAATAGAGTCTAGAATTTATTATTATTATTATTATTTTTATTATTATTATTATTATTATTATCTATCAAAAAGAATAGTTTTCTTTATTTAATTTTTACTTTCTCTTGCCTATATGAAAATAAATAGGAAGGAAAGTATTGTTGTAATGTAGATTTTTCGAAATCGAGTTTTCACCGGATCTACAAGTTTTCAGACCTCCTGAACCCAAAAAAACATGTTTTTAGCGTTTGGTCTGTGTGTCAGTGTGTGTGTGTGTGTGTGTGTGCGCGCGCACGTGCGTGCGTGCGTGCGTGCGTGTGTGTGTGGGTGTGTGTGTGTATCTGTGAACAAAATATCTCAAGAACGGAACATCGTACGAACTTGAAACTTGAAACTTAAGTTACATACCACTAGAGGACCCGACACGAACTTTTTCATCAAAATCGGTCAACCGGAAGTAGTAGTTTATTCGTGTCATTTTTCACTTTTTTGCGATTTTCTCAAAAACGGCTCCTACGATTTTTTTGAAAATCGCCTCATTTACTGAATTTTTATGCTCTACATGATAGAGTAGGTGTTATGTCTGCTGAAATTTTTGAAAAGCTGTTTTCTGGTAAAAATTTGTTGTTTTAAGATTGCGACTTTAATATGCATTTTTTTTTTAATTCTTTATTTACAACTGTAAAATTTTACAACAAGAAAATGTGATGATTATGATAATAATGTAAACGACATGATAGGCATGAGAGGGGTAGGACCCCCATTGGTGCTTCCCCAAGAATGAAATTTGTATATTAAATTAGCAGGTCTCTACTCCAGCGTCTTTTAAGCATTTTAGCGCAAAAATGTACTATATAATAAAAGTTGTAGAGAATTTAAAATCCTACAACTTTTATTTCAAACATTGTTTTGTATGACGCTTAGTTTAGCGGTAATTAGCGATTTTCTCTTTTTTCTCATGAAAACTAGTAAAAAATCGATTTTTTACAATTTCAGCCTTAGTATGCATTTTACGATAAAAGTGTATATAATAAAATTTATAGGAAATTAAAATATCTGCAACTTTCATTGAAAGCATGTTTCTCTACAGAGCCTAGTTTAGCGTGAAAGAGTGATTTTTCGTATTTTAAAGCCAAACAGGTTGATTTTCATTTTGCGTCTTTCACTCATGATTAAAATTAGGTTATATTTATTGAGGTTAGGTTTTTGTTTATTTCTAATGTTTTATTACTAATGTTAGATTATATTGTTCATTATTGCATTGGCAAGAGAAAGTTGTGTGTTTCACACCAGATTTTTTTAAACAATTTTGAACAATACGTATAATAAACTGTTGAATTGCCAAATTTTTAAAATCAAAGTTCTTACATGACCGCCTCCGTAGCGCAGTGGTAGCCTACAGCTAGGAGGTCCCGGGTTCAATTCTTGGCTAGTCTGGAAATGTTTACAGGTAAAACTCACTATTACATGTTCCACCGTTGTCGCTTATAACCGAGAAAGTAACTAACAATGTTAAACTTGCATCACACTTTTCGCTTTTGTTTACTTTTACTTGTTTTTTTTAAATTAATTTATTTAATGTCGCATCAACTGTAAGGTCATTAGCGACGACATAGTGGTGTAACTGCGTAATGAGGATGAAATTATTTTTTGTAACGTATGAAAATATGTTTACTTGTTTTGTTTAAACTTGTATTAATTTTTGTAGTCGCTACTTACTAAATAAATAGTTAATACAACTTAAAAAAAGATAAATAAAAGAACAAATTTTTGTAATTTATCATATAGAATTAAAAATTACAAAAGCTGTTAATTGATTTTAAACTCTAAAAAAATGTCAGAAAAATTGTTTGAACTCAGTGAATGAAAGTTCTAAAACCGCTCGGTTTTTGTTAGACTTTTGAATTTAACTGAATTATCTTATACTGTGCATGCAAAACAGGATCATATAAAATTATATTTCGTTCTAGTGATGTATGGTTGAAATAAATTTAGCTGACTGCTTTGCCAAACTCTTTTCAATAAAATAAATGTTCTGTTTTACAATTCCTATTTATTTCCAATCATTTTTCTACTTCTTTCTTATAATAAAATGTTATCACTTTTTGCAGAGTTGTTTATCTTCTTTTTCAAGGGTTCATAATTTTTCAGAGTGAATTTCAGTTATGTATTTCCATATTAAATTACTTTGTATGTTTTGTTAAAAATGAGATTCTATTATAGTTTTTAAAACGAAGTTTATTTATTGATCAATTCAGTAAATCAAATGGTTTGCCTCAGAATTTTTTATAGTATCAATAACATATTTTTTATGTCGTAGTAGGCTATATAATGCCAATATAACTTATATTATTTTCCCTGCTGTAAAAGAAGTAATTTATAAACAAATAGTTTAAAATATGGCCAAATTCTGTAGTAAACAGTTATGTAAAATGGCATAATGTTTATTTAGTACAATACATACGGAGCATTCAGACATAAATTTTCTAAAATTGTTGTTCAAAACTTTTATGAATTTATTAACCATTTAATCAAATTATCCCTTAGCAAACATAGGAAAGTTTGTAGTGAAAACGAAACGGTTTAGGACATATGTTTAACTTATGAAGTTATTTCTTTTATTTGGCTGGTAGAACGTGATCAGAAAGCGCTGAAAAAACTTCGAGAATCGATCTCTCCGAGAATCAAACTGTCGAGCTAACCGCAAAGGAGGCCACGCGTCAACCGCCCTTCACAGCATGTATCCATGCCCCCTTGGATACATTGATGCTTCATTGGTGCTACATTGGTGCTTCAGTCCTCCCGAACAGAAATTCAATCATACTAATATTCTGCTGGTCCCTGATCCAATTTTCCAGATTCATCCCCTCATAAAAATTTCCAGACTTGGTCTGTGCGTGAACACAATATTTCAATAACGGAATATCGTGAAAAGTTGAAACTTGTAATTTTAAGTTAGGTACGACTAGGGGACCCGACACGAACATGTTCATCAAAATTGGTCAACCGGAAATAGAAAATTATTCGTGCGATTTTTCACTCATACATTTTTTCAAAATTGGCTCTTACGTTATTTTAAACCACCTTTTTTAGGCCTTCTAGATTTTTTAAACTCTACAAGATAAGTAAGCGTAAGGTAGGTCTACTGAAATACTTGGGCTCTCATGGTAAAAGATGGTTTTTTCTTAAAATTGTGACCTTAAGGGAGACTATGATTGTTTTGACTGGAAATTTCAGTTTCCGGCTTTTATGTTTATCAATAGTTTAGATCTACCAAAAAAAAACAATCATTAAATTACGTCAAAAAAATTAAGTTAAAAAAAAGTTTTTATCAGGTTTACCCAAAAAAATTATCATGAAACCAAGGAGAAAAATTTTTTATAATTTTATACTACTCGTTTTTTTTTATTTTATTTTTAATTTACGCCCCAATTGGAGCACTCAAGTCACTCATGGACATGCGTTCCTTGAGGAGTTAGTTGTGGCACCACACTGTTGTTTTCTTCGTTCCCACATCAATTTCATATTCACTACTCGTTTTAGTGCAAAGGGAATTTCAGTTTTTTTAAATATCTGCATCACTGTTTTTAATGGGGGAGTATACCTTACTTTTTAATTTTTTACTGATACTCAGAAGCAATTAACTTTTTAGCACAATAAAATAGTATGTGTAATAGCATTAAAACAATATTCTGAGTTTAAAAAATGTTAACCCGCACCCGTACAATAAACCAATATGGCAGATTTTTGCACAATCTTATAACTAACATATCTTATTAATTATGTAATAAAATTTATTTAAAATTACGTCAAATTAAAGAGAAAATTCTGCTCTGTGATCTGTAAGAAGCTTTTTTTAAGATATCATTTGTAAGGAACAAAATAAGTTTTTTTAATTAATAAGCAAAAATTTACTTTATTTTATGTAATTGAGCTAATTTTAAAAATTCTACATAAAGATTTCGGTAAAAGGTTCTATCAAATCATAGAATAAGAAAATATGAACAATTTAAAAAAGCATTACAGCTCCAGCTTTTTTAGATCAACAGTTATGTTCATTCTAGTATTAAACTACACGCAAAAAACATAATTTGCGGAAAACGATGAACAAAATTACTAAGTTTTTTCTTACCGCCATGACACCCTTTTATACATACATACTATTTTTATAATGTTACTTAGCAACTATTTATGATAAAACAAATTATACCACCTTTTTAAGAAAAGAATGGAAATTAATTTAAAACAAAAAAAATGTTTTGGTGTAAAATAAAGGTAGACTCCCCCCTTAATATTTAAAAACTGTTGGTTCAGCTTTCTAACCAATTTGTTGATGGGAAATTTACTAGAGTACATTTTGTTTTTTATTGGTGTATTTACTAAAAGTTTTTTTAGTTCCACTTAAAATCCCACAATTAAATTTTGGGTGTTTAAAAAATCGCTTAGCCCCGGGTGACGTAAAATACTAAAAACGTTTTACAATCTTTTGAAAATAATATAAAATGAAAAGTATCCTGATAATCCAACGTAGGTACACCTGTAAGCATTTAAAAATGCAAATTTTGTTATTTGGTTTTCCCGTAAATTTAGATTTTTAACACTTAAGTAAATTTTTCTCAGAAACCATTAAAACTACCAGGCTGAAATGTTTACCAGTTATTTATCTTGTACATACCTGTATACTACCGACATTTTTATGACTTTCTCAGGTGCTCCAAATATTACTAATATATAAAAAACGTTAGAAACAAATTTGTATAACTTTTATGTTATTCGATAGTTTATTAGTTTGAAATTTTATGGTTGAACCGATTAAATTTTAAAAAATGTCAGTAGCTAGAGAAAACGGAAAACTATAAGTGTGTTAAGTTTCATTTCCCTATATTTTACCAATTTTCCTACGAAAGGTGTAGTACCTAAAAATCGGAAATTTAACAATGGTGGGGTACGAAGTACAGTCGGTGCTACTATAGTATGCGGCCTACCGCGTTATGTTTAGTGAAGTTTGTATTTGTTGATGTGGTAGCACTGTCCACCAGCAAATTTCGCCATAAATACTTTTACAATTAAAGGATAATTTAAAGAAAAAAGGATAAAATAAGGATAATAAACTACACTAAACATAAGGACACCGTACAGTCTTTCCTTAATATGCATTTAATGGCAAAACAGTATAGAATTAAAATTGTTGAAAATTAAAAAAACCTGCAACTTTTATTTAAATTTTTTTCTACAATGCTTAGTTTAGCGTCAATTATTTATCTATTGTATTTAACTCATTGTATTTACGATCGCGGCCTTAGAATGTATTTTACGACAAAGGTGTAAGCTATAATAACCAAAGCCACAGGAAATTAAAAGTCCTACAACTTTTATTTCAAGTATTTTATCTACAGAGCTTAGTTTAGCGTTCCTTAATGATTTTCCGTCTTTTTAAGTATTTTAAAAGAGTATTTCCATATTTTTAACAGAGGTTGGTTTTCGTTTTGCGTCATTCACTCATGATTGAACATAAACCTACCCACCTACCACCTACCTGGATTTTTTCATATCTACATTGGCAAGGGAAAATCGTGTGAGTGTTTTACACCAGATTTTTATTTTAGGATCTACTATTGTCATCTATGGTAAACTACCGCGGCAGATATAGTTAAAAATACAGGGGAGTAAATAATATTAATATAAGGTAAGCCACTTCCTACTGAGGCAAAGTAAATTTAGTGGTCGCAACTATTTGTTAACGACCGGTGTTTGCTTCATTAGAATCGCGCATGCAATCTTCTGAAGTATAATTATCTACCTGTGTTGATTAGTAAAACTCTGATGTGAAACACTCACACAACTTTCTCTTGCCAATGCAAATAATTAACAATAAACCTAACATTAGTAATAAAACATTAGAAATAAACAAAAAACTAACCTCAATAAATATAACCTAATTTTAATCATGAGTGAAAGACGCAAAATGAAAATCAACCTCAGTTTGGCTTAAAAATATGGAAAATCACTCTTTCACGCTAAACTAGGCTCTGTAGAGAAAAACGCTCTAAATAAAAGTTGTAGATCTTTTAATTTTCTGTGAATTTGATTACATACACTTTTATCGTAAAATACATAATAAAGCTGAAATCTTTAAAAAATCGATTTTTACAAGATTTCGTGGGAAAAACAGAAAATCGCTAATTACTGCTAAACTAAGCGTTAAACAAAAAAAATGTTGAAAATAAAAGTTGTAGAATTTTAAATTCTCTACAACTTTTGTTATACACATTTTTGCGTTAAAATGCATATTTAAGTCGCAATCTTTAAAAAGAAAACAATTCTTTTACAAGAGAACAGCCTCACCAAGAATTTCAGCAGACATGGCGCCTATCCTATCTTGTAGAGCATAAAAAATTTAGTAAACCAGGCGATTTAAAAAAAAATCGTAGAAGCCGTTTTTGAAAAAATCGCAAAAAAGTGAAAAATTACACGGATAAACTATTACTTCCGGTTGACCGATTTTGATGAAAATGTTTGTGTCGGGTCCGGTAGTGGTATATAACTTAAGTTTTAAGTTTCAAGTTCGTACGATGTTCCGTTCTTGAGATATTCTGTTTACACACACGCAGACGCACACAGACACAGACCAATCGCTAAAAACATGTTTTTTGGGTTCAGGGGGTCTGAAAACGTGTAGATCCGGTGAAAACTCGATTTCGAAAAATCGAGATGAAACAATACTTTTCTTCCTATATATTATACAGGCAAGAGAAAGTAAAAATAGAAACAAATACTGATCCCCTTACAATTTATTTTCGATTAATCCAAACTGTAGGAAAATATAAATTGCAAACTAACCTCAACATTTGCAACCTCTAACTAATAATCAGCAGTTTTTTGACCTGTCGTACAAATAATAAAAAGTTTACTATAGGTACCATCCTAATTCATAAATTCACATAAGGAACTGTAATTTTATTTATTAATCATAGTTTAGCTAAGCCTAATTAACTCATAATTTAAGCTAAACAATGAACCATTCAAATAAGATATGTAAATTATTTCAAAATTGAAATGCATTCAAATACAAATTTGTTTTCTTGAATCAAATTATTACTATATAAATAATTATACGTTGTGTGCAAAATATTTATTCTTGTTAGTACGTTAGGTTGGCTACATATTGCAAAAACATAACTCAAGTGTCACTTTGCGTTTTCTACATCTAATCCCTCAAACTAAAGGAATAAAAACTACGAAATTACCTTTTTATAGTGAATACAATCCCGTTAATTAAAAGTTAATGATATGATACCTTTAAAATTCAAAATATGATTAATCACTACTGTTATAAAAAAAAAACATGTGATGTCTCCCAGCGACGGTACCCTCGTATCGACCTAACAAAACCTCTACTTACTACCAATCTGTTTTACATATTGTAATCGTATAATCTTAAATTTCTACATAAATAATTTTACTTTATTATCGATCATAGTAATGGCCGTGCATACTTAACTAAATGTGTAGGCCTATGTCATCAAGTAGAATATTTATTTAGCTTACGCTGATTTATCAAATTGATAGTTTTGAGAATTCATAACAAAATTTCTGAAAGAATATTTGTATGCGGTTTAGTTACTCTGTTATTCGAGGAAAACTATAGCTAGGCCAATTATTTTTTTCAGTAAATAGCTACAAAATTTTGTCAGAAATTGTTTAAATTTTCAAACTCTCCACTCAACATTTTTTTTTAAATATTTTAGATTCAAAAGAATTGATATTTCAAATCCTTTTCTATTGAGAAGTTTTCAGTAGAATACCATTATAGATGGAATCCTTAGGCTAAAATAAATAAGTTCCTAATTGTATTTATTTTCAGGGAATTGTCATTCCTTAGATTTTACCAGTTACCTATGTATTGGTTTTAAATTTGCATAAATTTTGAAAGAATAAAAAAATTTGTCAGAACATTTTAACGCAGATATGTTCAATTAGCCGGAAACCTACGCTAAGAAGCGCATTCAAAGAGCAAGATTATAAAAATCCTATATTAAAAGTTATTAGATTCATCTTCGTCACAAGGTAGTCCTATACACATCAAAAAGAAGTTTTTTTGTTTATTTAAAGTCGCGTCAACAGCTCGGTCAATCAATAGCGACTTCGGTGGGTTTTAACTTAAAAAAATTTCCAAACTCTGGTCGAGAATCGAATCCGGGAAATTCGCGTGGTAGGCTACCGTGCTACTACTACGCTACGGAGGCGGAGAAAACACTTAAAATATTAATAAAACGTAAAAAATATAAAAATAACTTAATCTCAAATTACCGTGAATTTTTTGTTTATGTTACAAATTCCAGAAATTTGGTGTGAAACACTCACACAACTTTCTCTTGCCAACGCAAATAATTTACAATAAACCTAACATTAGTAATAAAACATTAGAAATAAACAAAAAACTAACCTCGATAAACATAACCACATTTGAATCAAGAGTGAAAGACGCAAAATGAAAATCGACCTCAGTTTGGCTTTAAAATACGGAAAATCACTCTTTCACGCTAAACTAAACTGTAGAGAAAAATGCTCAAAATAGAAGTTGTAGATCTTTTAATTTCCTGTAAATTTGATTATAAACACTTTTGGCGTGAAATGAAATAAGGACGAAATCTTAAAAAAATAGATTTTTCACACGTTTTCGTGAGAAAAAACCGAAAATCGCTAATTACCGCTAAACTAAGCGTTATACAAAAAAATATTTAAAATAAAATGATAGGATTTTAAATTCTTTACAACTTTTATTATATAGCTACATTTTTGCGCTAAAGTGCATATCAGAGCCGCAATCTTTAAAAAAAAACAATTTTTTTACGTGAAAACAGCCTCACCAAGAATTTCAGCAAACATGGCGCCTACCCTATCTTGTAAAGCATAAAAATTGTAGCTAATGAGGTGATTTTAAAAATATAATCGGAGGAGCCGTTTTTGAGAAAATCGCAAAAAAAGTGAAAAATTACACGGATAAACTACTACTTCCGGTTGACCGATTTTGATGAAAATGTTCGTGTCCGGTCCGGTAGTGGTATCTATCTAACTTAAGTTTCAAGTTTCAACTTCGTACGATGTTCCGTTCATGAGATATTCTGTTCACACGCACACACACACACACACACACACACACACACACACAGACCAATCGCTAAAAACATGTTTTTTGGGTTCAGGGATTCTGAAAACGTGTAGATCCAGTGAAAACTCGATTTAGAAAAATCGACATGAAACCAATACTTTCCTTCTTCATCTCATTCATATTGACAAGAGAAAGTAAAGAAAATCTATTTATTTCAAGAGTAATTTAGAAGACTCTTAAGACCTTTGTTTATGATCATTAGTACTATTTCTTACTACATAAATATGGAGCAGAAAATGAAATTACAAAAGTACGTAGTGTCTTTTATAATTAATTACTGTACATAAATCTTGGTACTAGAACCGACTTGTACCAGTACTTATACTTATTAAAATAATGTTACAACTGCATGTAATGAAAATTTAGTACCTTTTAAGCTAGTACGTATTTATGCAAAACTTGGTACCATTAGCACTTAAACATTCAGTAACATGAAATTAAACTGTGTTCAGTACTTTGTTAACAATTTAAAACATAAGAAAATTTGTAAAGTAATTAAGAAATGTTAAGTCACAATGCATGTAGTGCTTTCATGTTTGAAATCTATGTGTAACTTCCAATAGAGTAGACCACATGAACTTTCATTAAAGTGTATAATGTACCTTTGCATAAAACATACTTCGTGCAACTTTTTGTGTTACAGAAAGATACGAGGTGTGGCTATTAAATAACGAGACTGACGTAAAAAAATTTATTTTTGTTTTATAGATAATCACTTATTGCCTTCAATATAAACAGTGAGTTTATCACCTTCAATATAAACTCCTTCTCTATCCCTACAACGCTCCATCCAAATTTTCCATTGTTGGAAACAGTGCTGGAAGTCATCTTCTGTCAGCTCCTTCAGGACACGTGCCACTTTCTCTTTTACAACTTCCACAGACTCAAATCTTGTCCCTTTTAATGCAGATTTCATTTTAAGGAACAGGTATCCAAGATGCGGTGAATAAGGTGGATGTTCTAACACTGAGATGCTGTACTTGGCTAGGAACCTCTTGATAGATAACGCAGAATGAGCTGGCTTATTGTCTTGGAGGACAACCCATGATTTGTCCTTCCACATTTCGGGGCGTTTTTTCCTTACTTTTTGATGAGTTTATAAAGTACCTCCATGTAGTATATTGATTAATTTTTTGACCTTCAGGAATCCAGTGAAGGTACACAATCCCATGGATTTAAAAAAAACAATCATCATTGCTTTAAATTGTGACTTGCTCATTTGAGCTTTTTTGGCTCTCAGTGAAGTTCGGCTCTTCCAGTGCATGGATTGGCGCTTCGTTTCTGGATCATAAGTAAAAAACCACGTTTCATCACATGTTATTATCTTCTACCTGTTCCCTAAGGTGAAATCTGCATTAAAAGGGACAAGATTTGATACTGTGGAAGCTGTAAAAGAGAAAGTGGCACGTATCCTGAAGGAGCTGACAGAAGATGACTTCCAGCACTGTTTTCAACACTGGAAAATTTGCATGGAGCGTTGTAGGGATGGAGAAGGAGTGTATATTGAAGGTGACAATAAGTGATTTTGTACAAAATAAAAATAACATTTTTTACACCAGTCTCGTTATTTTATAGCCACACCTCGTATATGAATAATATTTACACTAAAACTTGTAGTACTACTAATAAGACAATATCTCTTTTGATTTTACATATTTTTTAAATTGCAAATATCCTCAATATGTTATGAAAGATGATCTGTCTCAGTTGCCTCTTAAAGGAGGACATGAATTTGTATACGAATTAATGAAACTCTTATCTATTCCACTAGATAATAAAATAAGCTTATATTTCAAAAATTATCTGGGGACAACCCTCAACCAAGTGACCTCTCCTGAACAGAATTCCTGGCACTATCAAAAAGAAAAAGAAAAATTGTCTTTGCATACCAACGCAACCAATTTTACTGCATAAGCAATTTTTTAATCTTACAAGAGCTGAGCAAGGAGATCAAATAGGAAATTACAAATAGCCAAAGTAATGACAGAACACCATAGTAAAAAATTTCCTATGCATGTGCGCGAACTGAAGATTGGGGAAGAGTTCCCCCTCCAACTGCCTCTTCAAATAGTTGGAACAGCGCCAGCATAATTAACAGCTGGATCAACAGTAGTATCAATTCACAGGAGTGGTAGAGGTGAAAAAAGTAAAAACAGAGCAAGCCACATCTTTAAGGTTTTTTAATAATTGTAAAATAATAATACAAAAATTAACTCACTAATATGTTTTTGGCTGAAAGGAGTGAAATCGTATTTATGTGTCAGTTGTACTAAAATATTTCTTTATATTGTTCAACTGGAAATGAAAATTTTTACTAATATTGATCATTGTCTTAAAAACATGATAAATTTATATCAGCACCATCCTTAAGTGTTGGGGTGCACAAATAAGTACTAGTATCTTGATAAGTATAGAGTGAAAAGTAGCTTTTGTCACAAAATGGTAATTTATTATAAAAGTATTTTCAACATTTTTACAGTATTTTGTAATCGAGAGGAGGTACCTGGGGCAGGTTGTCCTCTTTAGAGAGGAATTATTCCTTTCTTTCTGTAAAAAGTCTCATTAAAAGTGGTTCAGTTCATGTTAAATCATTCCACTTAAACATTGTTAAGTCATAGCACAAAAGTATAACAGGTATGGCTACAGTATTGAAATGGCTCCCTTCGATTTATTTTGACATATTATTATTAGTTTCTTATTATTATTATATTATTATTGAGCCACAGGTATTAAGTTCCTTTGACATTTTGCTATAATAGAACACTTTGTGAACTGTCAATAGCTGCTCCTGTCTATGGTTCACCTTATGTTAAACCATTCCACATCATTATTGCTGTTATGGATACAGTATCAAAATTGCTCCCTTTGATCTGTTTTGCCATATATGTGGGTATTAAGTCCAATGACATTTTGCCATTATAGCACACTTCATGAGCAGCCTAGCTCCTAACACGCACCAGTCTACAACCTTATGTGAACTAAAATAACTTAACTCTCAATGTAGTTTAATCCCACTGTCTAAAACATTTATTTTTTTATTGAGTGAAGATGCTTATGTAAGCCTTTGGTTGTGTGTAGGTATATGAGGAGATATAGATGAAAAAATGACCTGACGAGGAACTGAACCCGGAACCTCGACACAGAAGCCAGTTGCGCTGACCGCTACACCACAGTTCAGCCAAATTTTCATAAGAAACAGTTGTTTTGAACACTCTTTATGCTGCAATTCCATTGATGTTTGTTTTTACAAATGAGGTGGTAATAATATAAGATTAATGCTCCTATTTTAAATTCATATTATTTAAAAGAAAAGCAAACGAAGTATAGATTATCTCCTTAACCCTTTCGCTGTCACCGTTATTTTCATTTCATGTGCCGATTTTACCATTTTTTATGGTAATTACTCCAAATATACGTACAAAGTGCAAGATTGTTGCAAAAAAAGTGATTTACTAAAAAAAGAAGAATAGAATGTTTACTGTGTGCCGAGGTCATAATAGTAACGATAGGTTCACTGCCGGCTTTTAAAAAGGGATACGAGAGTGCATTAGGCAGGCCCGAAGCATATACGGAGCCAGCACAGGGAAAACACACCCGACTCCGAAGGGTGTTCAGACCCGGCATTGAAAGGGTTAAGAGAATATTCCAGCTGTTGGTAAAAGAGCGACTCCATGAAAAAGATGTGCAGTTCCTAAAGTGAGGCTGGCTTGCAGACCCATGTTCTGATATATATCACCCTAAAGAAACTTTTAAGCTAACTGAATAAAAAGGAGGCTTCCTAAAATTAAAATTTTACTAAAAAAATTTGTAATGTGTTTACTGAAATAGTTTTTGTTTAAGTATGATGGGACAGTTAGTGTAATTTGTCATTTTCTCGTTCATCACCCAGCGTTAAACATACGCCTCCTGTTTCCCTCACAACTCCCTAGTCAGGGGCCTTTCCTGTCCAGTTGTTTATCAAACAGTTTATTAAATATGAGATTCCAAATTGAAAATTAACTAAAATTATCATCACCGATTTACAGGTTAATGTAAAAACACCATGTAACTAGAAATCTCGTACATACAGATCGAGCCATCTGACATACATATGCACTAGCGAGTTTTCTTCTCCATCACTCCTTCAGCTGTTTCTAATCGGTACAGTTAGGTCAAATAGCTGTTTAGTCATATAGAGTGCGCTCTACCAAATTGCAAAAGAGTGAACTGTATGCAAAGATTGTAGGGTAAATGGAGCAGAAGATATGTTCCTCTTTAACACTTCCTTCTTTGCATGCCGGGCAACTTGGTATGACCTACACCAGAAATGAAAAATTTCACAAAAAAAAACAAACAACCTTAAACAACATATTCAATATATTTTATTATACATTATTTACAAAATATATATGTATATATATTTATATACAAATTCAAAATGTTACACAAAATTAACAAATGTTTTTTTACAAATTCTTTACAATAATTACAATATTTTTATAACAATTACTTTTATTTTATAAAATATATTAATATTAATCAGCTACACTACTATAAAAGTTAGCAGTACATAATATTTATTTGGTACCTATACAATTATTATTCATTATTAATATTAGAACGGCACATCAATGAGGTATTTTTTTAACATTCTTTTTTTTACTTTTAGAATTGTTTATTACACATTTTATATTTATCATAAATATATATTATTACACGATATTAATTTAAAACTGTAAATAAATAAAATACATACATATATATAATAAATCTTTTTCTAGATACATAAAATTCTTTATAGAATTGGGTTTTTTACATCAATCGACTAATGCAAATGCTTCACAATAATTACATAAAAACATTTACGTAATATTATTTATCTATACATGTTTTAATAAAATTTAAAACAAAATGTTAATTATAGTATAAACTATTTGATAATGTAGAATGATACTAAAGTAACACAATACAAAGCAATAAAAAATTGTTAATAAATGATTAAAGCACTGTATTGAAAAATGCACACCAACTGAACTATTACTCAAGATATACAAAAAACCAACGAGTTTGTTTACTTTCTTCATTACAGGCAGAAAATATTGAGCTTAAGTATTTTTGACATAAAATTTTAAATATTTTAGTATTCTACAAAGACAAATAAACAGTAAACTCTCAATTATCCACGATAGGTACAGTAGGCCCTCACATTACGATCGTAATTCATTCCGAAAGAATGACCATAAAGCGAAAATACCATATTGTGAGACCGCATTCTTACCCAATCATTAGACCATATATACAATTCTACAAGAAATTTACATTAGCCTGTACATACAGATAACTCTATACATTCTTCAAATAGCATTGATTTCAGTACAAATGATTTGATAATAGGTATAATTATAAAAAAAAATGCCTTTTTGAATTGTGTTTGATCTATCAGATACTTTAACATCTTTTAAAACTGAATTTTGCTTTACAATCATGAAAATTGTAGACTGGAAATAACCATACTGGCAAACAAATTCATTTATTCTAGCCCCTTAATCATGTTTTTTTTTTGCTTTTCTTTAATAGAAATTTTTCTTTTTATGCGCGATTTAGGACCCATTTTCACAATAACTACAGTAACGTACACAGAAAACACGATAGCAAAACTACAAAGAATACATAAATCTATAATAATACGACAGACACTACAGCACAGATGCTAGGCTGATAACCAAGGCGATACATGTAACACTACTAAATATAGGGTGATTCAAAAAGAGCGCCGGTTTTGATATATCAAATTAAGAGATTTATTTTATTGAAAAACTGAAAATAAATACATCAACAAGTTCATCTTACCTTCCAATTTCATGTATGAAAAATGAGAAGTTTTGAATGCCGTGGCCAAGCGTAACGTGGTGACGCTGCGTTGGGTGCCTGGGCACCAGAGAGTGCCTGGAAATGAGAGAGCGGATGCCTTAGCAAAGAAAGGTGCAGCCTCTCACTTCATAGGCCCAGAGCCATTCTGTGGAATTGGTGAAGGCTATTATAGAGGTATAGTTAGAGCCTGGGAAGAGGAGGCTAAAACCTCCTATTGGGAGAAGGTGCCAGGCTGTGAACAGGCAAAGAAATTCATTGCCTATTCCAGCAGGAAGGCTGGGATATATAATAGACTAGGAAGACAGGACTTGAGGAGGGTAGTGGGACTGATGACTGGTCATTGTAATCTTGGGTATCATTTATCCAAGATAGGAGTTGCTGAAGAGAGCCTGTGTAGATTCTGTCATGAGGCAGAAGAGAAGGCTGAGCATATTTTATGCAGTTGCAAAGTGGTTGGCTGCAAAAGAAGAGCGCTGATGGGTAAGGACGTGTTAACACCTTCTCAGGTAAGTGCACTAGATCCTAGGTAGATCCTGCGCTTTATCGAAAGTGTGGGTCTTGCATAAATAAGGAATAGGGGCAATCACAAAAGATCTTTTAGGTCGCGGAGAGGAGGGGCTGCAGAAGCCTGAACGCCCTGGTTGTTGTAAAGTAAAGTATGAAAAATGATGTCATGCATGTGTCCTCCTCTACTGCGCTGGCACGCATCAACTCTGTCCATGAAATTGGATATTACTGCACGACAAGTTTCGACTTCCATTTGCCCGATAACCCGTCGAATTTCCTCCTTCAAGTCATTGATGTTTCGGGGTTTATTGGCATACACCAATGACTTCAGATGACCCCAAAGATGAAAGTCACAAGGCGTCAAGTCACACGACCTTGGTGGCCATTGATGGTCGGAATTACGAGAAATGATGCGATCCTGGAACCGTTCACGGACAACATTGTTTCTCGTGCAGCAACTGAATTTTATACGGATGATATTGGAGATCAAACCGAAGAATTCTCCGTACAGAAAAACATCGTAAACCCAATTGTTGAGAACGGCGACGTATTCATTTTGCTGGGCTAACAGCCACACTGTTACGAACCAACGCAACGTTCTGCTCAGTTCGGCCAGAACGACGACGTCCAGAACTTTTAAGGTCGACTGTTGAACCCGTCTCAAAAAACTTTTTCATGAGCCTGCGAACTGTTGATTCATTCGGTGCTTCATTACGTCCTAGAGTACCGCGAAGTCGCCTGACAGTAGCCGCATAACTCTCTCCACTCTGGTAAAATGTTTTGACGATTAACACTCCTTGTGCAATAGTAAACTTCTCCATGGTTAGACACAGACTGCGAGAGTACTACACTGCGAACAAGAGAAACTACAACTGAATCGTCAATCGGAATGTTCTCCGAAATAGAAATGAGGTCTAACAATGTTGCCAACCGATAAACAAAAATTTACCAGCCGTTTAAAAACCGGCGCTCTTTTTGAATCACCCGTTAGTATAGGTGCTGTGACAAAACTGAAAAACAGAAATAACCTTGAGCTAATGATGGGAGGGTGCAGTTAGCATGGTTGTGGGTATCTTGACAAGAGGGAGGGAGTACATTTGATCAGAACTTCTTACTGTAGGGGTTGACGATTGACGAGTCAGTGTCCAGTTTTTATCCAATTTCCATCCAGTTTTTAAAATTTATGAAAGTATGGTAAATATGAAAAATGTAGAAGTAAATAAAATTTTAAAAACTGGATGGAAAAACAAATTTTGACAACCCTTTAAATATACCATTACTCAGCCTGGAAACCTGTGACTTGAGTCAGCATTGTGTTCCTGATACGACTGAATAGTGAGATTATCCATGAGAGAACATGTGAATAAAAATGACTTTTCTGGGTAGTTAAACTGTGACTTCAACGAACCAATATTTGAGAACTTCACTGATAAACAAATCAATACTAGAAGAAACTGAAGATGAGCAAGACAGTACAAAAAAAAGCCTACTACACAGCCGAAGATTACACACGAAACCGCGCTTTTATACATCGATGGACTGTTGGAGTAATTATTAGAACAGCAAGATTACGTTTAACATACAGCAATTTTTTTTTTTTAACAGTATAGTATTTCTTTTGCAATCAATTAATAAATACAATAACTTTAAGCAAATATGAGAAAATCTGAGTAATGTCCTTAGAATTAAAACACAAACCACACTCAGTAATGTGTTTGAAAAAGACCAACCTGAGAAGAAAAAATATATATATCTATACAAAATCAAACTTGATGAACTGTGAATCAACATCCCGAAACACAAAGTGTTGAAGTTGGAGATGACAATGAAATATAGCAATTAACAAATTATTTAATAAAAGGTATTTTTGTTTTGAATTAACCGATAGTATGTACTGTTTATATTTTTTAGTTCAACAATCATTTATATAGTCCATTATATTTATAAACTGAAAAAAATTATATTATATATGAAATAAGGTGGTTAATACAAAGATAATAATAAACGACTTTTTTTGGGTATGACAGATTATCTGTGAATATTGTACCAGCCATTAATGTGTGGATAATCAAGAGTTTTCTGTATTTGTTCATAATTAAATTTTAACATTTTCTTACAATTAAAAATAAATAATTAAAATTATTATTAAATTAAAATAATAAAATATATTTATTTTTAAATAGTTATAAATAATACCAGCAGTATATATATGTAAACATTACCTTCACAAAATATTTTTACCCAATTTAAACCATTTGTATTCTGATAACAATACTGTATAATCAATGTTTAACTTAACTTGAATAACAGACTAGCTTTTTAAAAAATAAAATGTAAAATTTCAGGAAATATTATAATCTTACTTTTCGTTTAAAAAAATCATTACTTCAGTCCAGTAATTTCTAAATAATTCCAATAATTTTTATGAATGTCTGGTTATCAGGATTGTTTTCTAATTTTCCAACATTTTTTAAAGTAAATGATTTTAATTCAACAGAACAGATTGGGAGGATCATCATCCTCCTCCCAATCAATCGGTTAAATCGAGCACTACGCATTAACTATTTTCATATTTTGTAACTCAAATATTAATACTTTAATAAAATGTAGAATAAATTCTGAGAGTGAATAAATACAGGTAACTCAATTATAGTTACTTCACTCACGAGTTAGCCTTTCATTTTAATGAGGGGTAAAAAGGGGAAAGTATTAGTGTGCATATGCAACTGCTATGGTTTCAGTCCAGCCAACACACCAACATACACTGCACCCAGAGCACATACAATACATCGTAGAACCTTTTGTAGGTTAACTATGCGTATGTACCTCTTTATTACTGTAAACAGAAATGTCGGTTTCTCAAAAACGTGGTTGGACTATTCACAGTGCTGTAAGAAATCTAATATGCATTGTAATAAAATGTTGCGAGTGAAGGTAAACAAAAATACCTTTCAGAGTCTCAAAACAAAAGTCATGAGCAACTGGCTGACTACTGTGATGTTTATCTTTCCACAATTTAGAATATAAAGGAAGTTAAAGACAGTGAAAAAGCTAATTTGTTCAACAGTTTTTTTGACACCTGGTTAAAAAATGAACCAGCCAGAATATAGGAATACATTGGACAGCTTTGACAGATGTGTGGTTGTAAAAAATGTGGAGGATCTTTTATCCATTGAAACCTTCGTCATTTTCGTTGGAAACTTTGTACATTAAAAGTTTTTTAAAGGCAGTAGGGTTTAAACGGAAAAGTGTCAGTCACAATGAAGTAAACCGATTGACAGGTAACATGTGGTTAACAAATGGTGTAATTGCACGGTAGTGAAATGTAGTGTCTCACAGATGAGGTTGGCAGCACTGTCAGATTTTCGCTTCCCTTCGTCACCGCCCATCCATACGCAAAAGGCATTCTCGTGACTCAAGTATCTATACTAATATAATTTTCTTTTATTACCCAGTTTTAGTTAATTATTTCTACACAAGCTACTTTAAAAATATTATCTTGTTATACATTATCCCAACAATATTCATTTGACTAGTGCTAATAAAAATCTTGTTATTATGTACAAAAAATTTACACTTGAATGTACGAAAAATAAAAATAGTGGGACTTTTGGACATACCATGTTAACATTGAAACAAAAATCTATAACTACCTAAAAAATGTTACACTGCAGTTAACATACAAACAAAAATAAACACTGAACTGTGAACATTGCATAAAAATATTGCTGAGATGGTATTACGAAACCTAAAATATTATTATACAAACCTACTGGGATACATGGGAAAAATTAAATAGTAAAATTTTGCTAGGATTTTAACTTATCTTTCATAATTTTGAATCCCTTCCATACTAAAATGAGTTACCTGTACTATTCAAAGAAATTATCCTAAAATTAAATGTAATATTTAATCAAAAGTGATAAAAGAAAATAAACAACCACTGGTGAATAAATTGAATCTAAGAGAAATACTAAATGAATAAAGATAACTATAAGAAAACCCAACACTCATGTACTATTATATAATCTTCTGTTTGGATCATCCTGATTTAAATGATTCAGTCATTACATTCTTCTCAATAAATTATTACACTAAGAAAACCACAACCTTCATTTTTATTTTCTGATCCATTTATAATTAACTACAATGTTTTTAATGAAAGTATTTTTTTATAAAAAGTTAAAGTAAACCCTTACTAATTTGGAATTCTTGCTATTTGAATAAAACATTTTATTTAATATTTTAGTGAGCAGTCCAAATTATTTATAGACACTAATAAAAAATTATTTCCTGTGTGGTATAAGTGGTTTGAAAAAATTGTTAGATTTTATGCCTACATCCAAAAGCAACAAAAGGAAGCATTAATGAGAATTTCCCACAATGGATAATGGCTGGCCCCATAGTGTAGTGGTAGTGTAAAAGGCTTCTAATCTAGCATCCCAGGTTTGATTCTCGGTTAAGCCTCGCATTTGTTCATTACTACTTTTAATCTACCACCCTGCTCTATCATTTGTATTAGCACAGTAACTGCAAAACATTCGAAAGTAAAACAAAAAAACCTGTGGATTAATGCTATAGTGATTAACGTAATCAGTTTTTACATTCTTAAAATTGATGATTTCATCAATAGTCTACCTTCATTACAGTATCATATTCAGCAACTACATATCTACAATTTACTCTGTATCAAACCAAATCATTTACAGTTGGCTGTAAAGTTTTTTTGTTAAATCAGGTTTTACCATGTGCTATTTTTAGGTCAGTTAAATTAACCATTAATTTTCCTTACTTGAAACTTACTAATTTTTTTGAGTAATGTTTGCTCTACCACAACCCAAAAAAACTAAAATACAAATTTTAATAATCTGGAAATAGTCACCCCCGCCTTAAACAATCTGAATTAGCAAGGCTTTACTTTAGGCCTACTGGTAACATTTTAAAATTTTAATTCTGATTTAGTTTTATTAAGGAACTGAAATTTTCATAAATATTCCAAAACAAATTCATAATTTGGTTGTATAGCAATTCAACATAAGAACGTTCAGTAACAACTAGATTAGGTAGAAGAATAAGAATTTGTCGATAGACTCCTCCAACAGACATACATGAATGAAAAATTGATAAAAATAAGTCTTTTCAAATTTTACATTTACAGTGAAGAGAAATCTAGTAATAATAATAACCAAACAATCCTCCGGCGCAAAAATAATAATCAATTTACTATTGAATTTTAAACAATTTACAATTCACATTTATGAACTTTTCAACAAGTTTAGTAATTTCATACCATTTTGCTACATACCTTTAATAAATTTAAAAATTGTCAATAATAAAATTTTTAATTAACTTTTCCATTTAAACTGAAAATATAAAAATATGTTATCTACTAAATTAAACAACATTTACACATATTCATAACTAAGATATCGTTATGAAACTTAAAACAAAAACAAAAATCAGGTGATATTAAATTTACACTTAACTTTTATCGATAAGATTGTTATTACAATAATTATTTACGCCGCAATCATTACACAAGTATTCAATTCCAAAACACATGGAAATTAATTAAATAAAAAACGTTTTTATCATACACTCAATCATAATAAAAATTATTATTAGACACAAAATTCATAAAACTGTTACTGCAATAAAATTTTATTGGCAATATAAAATTATTGAAAAAATATTTTAACATTGAAAATTTAATTACATAGTTCCTAATAACAGTCAAGAGTGAACCATACTTAAGGCATTAATCACAGAACGTCATAAATTTTTTTAAAAATCATAAAAATTTCATATTATAAACTCACAGTAGCAAATTTAACAAAAATATTTAAACAGATATGGTCACTACTATAAAGGCACAGACTTAATTCATGGAGAATATCGCGATGTATATAATTTTAACATTTGTCAATAAAAAAACTGAAATCTGAACAGCAATTTAGTACAGTTTTATCCAAAACACTTAAAAATCAGTAAACTTAAAATTATGTTTTTCGAACGAAAGTTATTAGTTTACATTGACCCATACTCCTTATATTGCTGCTCTAATCTTTTTACTTATTCATTCTCTTTCTTACATTTACATGTTTCGGCGAATCCACAATCATCATCAGAGTATACAAAACATTTTAACTAAAAAAAATTTTTAAGTGATTATTTATAAAAAATCTCCCTCAAATCACTCTCTTCCTTGTATCTCCAGTCACTTGTATTCAGTTTATTAACAAGTGACTGAAGATGTAACACCTTCATTTAAAGGCCAAGCCAATTGCTGTGGGCGCTGGACTATGCATGCACATACTTGACTTCGACCCTGCATACCCTTCCAACCAACAATAAGAAGTACAGTCAGAGTGTTGTTGAAAATTGACAACACCCATTGTATTTTGTAGGCATGCTGTTCCATTGTTGATTACATATGCTGCACTATTGCAGTACATACAAGACTATACTAATGCAGACAAATGTTTTGCCCAGCACTCTCCTTACGAAAATCAGGCTTCAGACTATACTCTTTATATGGTTCATATACTCTTGATTATGCTGAATCCACCAAATTACGTTAGTTTACATAAATGTAAATGCAATTAACCATCTTTTATTTATGCCATCTACAGCAATATACACAAACACGAACAGGAATAATAAATTTAAACTAGTTTTATTGATATGACTGAATGGTACATCCATTCTAACTTTTAATTTTTTGATTACTCTGAAGAAGGGGATACCAATGAAAGGATCATACGTTTTTTTAAACAAAAACTAAATAGCAACCAAAAATAAGGTAAGAAATTATAATTTATATATATTATATAAATAAATAAATATTTATGTAAGAAATAAACTTAAAATGACTACATAAATTGAAATTATGTATATTTATCATATTTTTGAGAAGAACTGTTCATAAATACAATTTGACAAATCTAAGGTTAGACACTACTTGTGAATCGAACAAAGATCTTCAGGTGCAGCAAGAGGCTACTTATTGATCAAGGCACACAAGCTGCCTTTATAAAGTTATTGTTTTCATAAAATTTTAATTTCATTTCTTACCTATACTTTACTAAATAAATATTTGTTACTGTTCACTTTTGCTTAAAATATATATTTTGTAAATTTCACCTTACTCTGAAATTTATGTCTCTTGAACCAATTCACAAAGCCTTTAACGTTTACCAATGTAAATCAATCTAACACAAACTTCTACATAATGTTACAGCTCCTATTTAACAAGTTTCATGTTTTGTAGATACACAAATAATCTACAGCTTACTGTCGGAAAAACTAAAGCATTATTTCAAAAACATTTTTTAATACTTTTCCGTATTCATTACAAACTATTAACAAAATTGAAGGGGTCGGCGGAAGAAAGTGCTAACCCACAAAATTTCCAGCATTGATGTTTCTTAAATTTCTGTAAAAGTAAAATATATGGCGTGTGTTCAACATCAATACAGCATGTGTAAATACAGCATCTGCTGTATTTACGATCTTAAAAACCTAGATTAACAGAAAATAACAATGTTTAACAAAAATTCAAAAACTTGATTTGTAGATTTCAGTGAACTTTTAAAATGACTTAGCGTAAATTTATGTTGATGTGGGTTAGCGACCCACATTCCCACACTCTCCCGACCCCTTCAATTTATCAAAACTATTTTTTAATAAATTTTTCAATTTAGTAAACAAACAACTCTAGATCAGTAGTTGAAAACTGCTAGAAAGCCCAAGTCTACAGTGTAGTGAACATCTCAGCAATTTATCCACGCTAAAATACTATAAACAATTGTTTATAAAATTTATTTATAAATTTAAAATTTATTTTAACAGAAATAGACAACTAAAATCAAGTTTAAAAGAGACATTGAAGTAATGAAATAAATGACATATTAGAAGTGTTAAAATCTGCTGGTGGAAGATTGAGGCATAATTTTTCATTATTAAAATAATTAATGAGAGCAAATAGAATCATTTTTTTTATAAAAGAATATATCATGGAAGTTTAAAGAAAATGTATGAGTTTTCACCAGCAAAAAAATAATAGAGAAAAACCTGAGAAGGAAACACTTTAAATTTTTTAATAAATAAAAAATGATTATAAAACATGCTCAACTGAAGCTCATTCTCCTGCGTGAAAAACAGTTAGGAGAGATCACAACGAACAAAAGCTTCTATCAGAGATGGTCAGTACGGTTCAAATTTTGAGGTGTGCCTTCAGTAGGTGATGCATCTGTTCTACTGAACTAAATTTTTTGTTTCCTATTCGACTTTAGTGCTACAATCAGTCAGAAGAAGCAAGATAATGGGTTCAAAAATAGCAAAAAGATAATAATTACGAGGACAAGAAGAACTGTACATACAAGAAAAACAAACAATTAAGGGAAAATATCAGAAATCGAAGACTAAACTTCTGTAGTTACCTGTACACAATGGACGACAAACAGTTGACAAACCAAATTTCACACATAACAATATGCCCCCAAGATGTTGGACGAGTAGTTTAAAGAAATCAGAATGGATATTCATAACTTGAACAAATCGAGAAAATGAAATGAATTGTAAAACTAAAAATACTGAAAACCAACTTTGAGGGCTTTCATGAAGAGTAAAAGCAGAACACAAAATGGATAGAAGAAAAGCCTTCAGTTAAAAATGCAAAACAAGGGCCGTAAAATTAGCTTCCAAACATGTCAAATAAAGTTACTTTATGCGGTCTAAAATTGGCATACGAAAAAAATGCTCTACTTTATTTAGTACTTAAAATCACAACACAGAATTTTATGTTACTTCGATTGCCTTTAATGGGGATAACTTCTAATATGTAGCAGTAAACAAAGATTTAATAATAACAAAAATGACTTTCCTGAATTATCTACAGCAACTGAATAAAAAGATACGATCCTACAAGAACGTTATCAAATAATTCAAAAATATTAACGCATCTGTTTTAAACTTTAGAATACAATATTAACACAACAATAATAATAATAAATAAATAATAATTTATATTTAATATAAAACAGAATTTTAAAAAAGTTATTCGCACCGATGTTTCATTAATTAATTTGTGAACAACACTTAACCTCCTTTAAAAATGAGACGAGTGTACAATGAAATTTACAAATTAGGAGACATAATATGTTCCAATACAAAACCAATTTATGAAACACAGGTATAAGCAACTTTTTTAATCACAGAAAAAAAATTAATCATAAACGTATATTACAGTGAATAATCAATCGTAGTATATAATATATAAACATATAAAAGCATTATCCATAATCAAACATTATTTATAAATAATATATATGTATATATGTCATGATTGTAAAATATATATTTATACATATACATAAATAAATTTTAAAAATTATCATTTCTAATCTCACAAGGTTTTCTTTTTACGAAGAATATCCATATATAAAAACTTAATAAATTTACAATGAACAAAAAAATAAATTAGTGATGTTCAAAATACAAATAACATTTAAAAAACCGACATGTATATTTCTATAAGCATTAAAGTAATTAAGAAATAACAAGAAAGAATATCAATCTGTTATCTAATTAA
Source organism: Catonia carolina (assembly GCA_035578175.1). NCBI lineage: Eukaryota > Metazoa > Arthropoda > Insecta > Hemiptera > Achilidae > Catonia > Catonia carolina. The sequence continues at coordinate 303,854,665 of JAQMRL010000001.1, read as the reverse complement.
CAACAATTATCTTTAACCATGAATTAACAATTAAAGAACTAAAACAAAATAATTAAGTTATCAGATCTCTAAAACCAAAATTACTTTTAAGGCACGTATGAAATTATAACTTATATTAACTTAATAGGTTTTAAAAATAATTCTTTAGCCTAATAAACACCGGGTTGCATAGTACCACCTCCTCAAAAGTACTCGAAAAAAATATTTCATAAAAAAAAATACCGCCTCCTCAAAATTACCCAAAAAGATATTTCATTAAAAAAAAAAACAAAGACTTCAATGCCATTTTAATAATATGCTTATCAAATTACAGTAGAATGCCGATTATCTGAATTGCTTTAGGAAAAATTATAGTTTAAATGAAAAACTAAATGGAGATGTGCATTTCAAAGCAAGTACTGGATGGCTTCAAAATTTTAAACAGTTTTGGTATCAGACAACTTAAAGTTCATGGAGAAAATAATGTCATCAGATATTCCCGTACATATATCTTATTTAAACTTAACGTACATCTTATTTAAAATAAGATATACGTTTCAAGTCAACACGAGTAGTAGAGAAGAGAAATTGCTTGAATGGTGCTATGGCGAGGCGAAGAAGTGGCGAAGTACACAGCAAACTCCCATTCACCTAAATTTATTGTTCCTATTTTAGTGGTAGTTCCTTCAGTACATTTCGCGCCCCAATATGAGAGACGGGTATCAATATTGGCTCTTCACTACTACAGTAGGAACCATATTTCAACCCATTTTAACTGATTTTAATTCACTTGATACTCTAATTTTAATCTGACAATTTAAAATTGTAACTTTGAACCTTTTTTATTTCACTTCAGTGAGTTTGTGTAATTTTGCTTGGCAACGGACCAAGTTGTTCTGGTGAGAAAGTCGTTGCCGCGAGTTAACTGTTTGAATTTCTGACGTACGGACACGAAGGCGGACACGTGGTTCAAATTGTAGTAAGGTAGTTACTTTTATACGGATTTGAATGTACTGGTTACTTTGCCGGTGTATCGGTGTACTTTGAAGGATGGGGTTCAATTAACCATATTTTCTCAGGAATGGTCTACCTGAGTCAATACAAGATTACACTTCGTATACTAGTCATACTTATCATGCTCATATCATTGGATCATTGGGTTTCTTATTTTTCTAAATTTAACAGATTGCCTTGTATTCACATTAGTGTAAAAAGATTTGCACTTGCAAATGAATGTTTTGTTTTGTTTATTTCAGCAATTCAAACCCCTGTTCAGATTTATATAAACTCCCAAAACATGTTTAACATAATTCCATTTTGTGACCCCCAATTTGAATTCACATTTTGAACAACAAATACAACCGTTCAATATTACATTTTTATAATCTCCTTGTGTTTACTCACCAAGACATTTATTTCCTACCCCAACACCTTAGGTTATACAGTAACTAATTAATTGAACTGATTTAATAACTTAATCTGGTTTTTTTTATTTTCATATTTTTCAGTCAGGTCGCCGCCGTCTTCGGTTAAATTAGTATTTGTTCAAACTTCAAACTACCGAATGTGACAAACTACCGAATGTGACAAACCACAGATTGAGATTAAAACACATATTGTGATCAAACGTCACGATTGATAATAACTTTGTCGGGTAATTAGGAAGTAATGCAACTCCTCTCCTATTTATTTTTTCTTGTATAATTTATGCACAAAGTTCTACAAAAGTTAATTCTACAGTTTTTAATGCATAAAAATTACTTTGGACTTTGAATGACTACTTCTGATTAATTCAGGTAATCAGCATTCTATTGTATGGATCAGCATTAGCAAAAAATGAACTGCTTGATAAATGTGAGTATATAAAAAAATACTGTAATATATTTTGAACATTCATAAGGTTTTATTTAATTATATAAACTCATTATTAACGATAAAACATTCTTCTAACCATTTAAAAGGCCTAACATACAATATTGAATATCACATTCAACTAACAGGTTGTTCTTTCCAAACTTTCCTAAACAAGAAATATATAAAAATGAAAAAAAATACAACAGATGCAAATTTAATTTATAGGTACACTAGTTTTATAAGTATAAAAAATGCCCAACAAAAAACTGGCACCTGCTTAACAGTTGTGTTTTTGTGTGCACCTGCCTTATAACTGTAAGGCATTTGTTTTTTCTTTAAAATGTTTATTATTAAGACAATCAGCAATTAATGGAATTTAGACTTTTAAGGGGACTTATAAAATCTACTTAACACTTCTAAACTCCATTTCCCCCTTCAACAATTACCTATAAAATTTACAAAATTAACACCTTATTTGACCAGAATGTGCATTTACTTAGTAATATACTGATGTCTTTGACCAATAACTAATCATTTACCAAATCAAACAGAAATATCGTTTTAAAAACCTTGTCTTTATCAAACCTATAACCAACAAAATATTTAAATTAACTACAACATTAGGACAAATAATAATGTTTCAATTTAAAAGAAATTTTTAATATACACTAACATTACTTATCACAAATTTAAGAAATATAAAACAAAAATAGTTAATATTTAGATAATATACAAAAGATAAATTAAAAAATAAAATTCTAGTTTTTTAAAATTAATTTATAAATCACAAACTTTGTCGGGTAATTAGGAAGTAATTCAACTCCTCTCCTATTTCTTTTTTCTTGTATAATTTATGCACAAAGTTCTACAGTTTTTAATGCATAAAAATTACTTTAGACTTATTTTGAAAGAAACCAGTTCTCACAGCTTTTACACAACAAAGTGACTGTATCACTCCGAGCTAATTATAATTAGCTGAACCGTTACATGGTTATGATATTTCACATGGTGAATATTTTGTAGTATATTCTGTTTTAAACAGTTAAACCATCGCTTTCAACTAAGAATGACTACTGGAGATCTATATAGAAATTAAAAAATTAAGAGGAGCGACATAACTTAATATTAACCCAAAATTGATCAAAAAGTACTAAGTTTAAAGAACGACCAGTTTGTTACTATTGTTTCTTTAAAAGAAACTATTTAAATTTTTTTGTAAACTTCATTAGTTTGGTTCAGTTTATTATTGTTCACCAATTACGACTCAAATGCACATATACAGAATAAACCCCTGATATAAACTGACAGTTCATAGAAAAAATTATCAACTAATATTACTAAACCAATAAAAACTACTTTCTGTAAGGCCACAAGTTAACGCTAATATAATTCATGGTTAAAGATAAGAATAATATTTAAAATAATTTATATGTATCTATTTTATATAAATATAATAATTATGTACATACCTTAATGTAAACAAAAAAAAAACATTAAAGTGGAAGTAAGAAAGGCACAGATTAAGAAAGGAGCAACTAATCTACAAATCTTGAAAAACAATTCTAAAATACACAACTAATTACGAGCAACCAGATGAATACTCACAAGTTATCAGCTTTAATGACTTAAAAAATGTAAATAAAACATCCCCTAAAATGATTTGAACATTAACCTTCTTAAAATATACTCTACGATAATTTCTCACGCCACTAAAATTACATTAAATAGATTTAACCATTAAATAAATAAAAAATACAAATTTTTAAAGCCACTTTTCTTTTTTAAAAGGCACATATTTTTAACATGTAAATAACTGATGATCACAGATAATTATTAATGATCAAAGGCACAGAATGAAAACTGAAGTAATAAAATATCACATTTGTTTGGCTGCAGACAAATTACAAGTTTTTCATTACGACGATAAAATTATGCTAAATATTTATTAATTAAAAATATTTTAATTGACCTTCTTCTATTGAAATGCAAAAATTAATAAATTATTAATATCTAATCTGAATTTGAGAACTGAACTTAAAAATGAACAATATCTGACTTCACATTATCACAATACTGTGCACGGTGTACAATAAATACGTCTATCAATGAATTTCAATTCCGTAATACAAAAATCCCCAAATGAAAAAACAACACAAAAAAATCCTTCAAACACTTTTTCAGTAAAAAAAAAAGACGGAAGGTTATTAGAAAGGGCTGGAATTGGACATTAAACTAGAGTCTCTGCTGCCCTTCCATCAGTCTCGTGGAAGGTGTTCCAAAGATGCACCCACTGCATTGGGCATTGTGTGGGAGTGACAAAAATTTATATACTTTGGGGTAGTTGTGAATAGTTTCCATGGCCAGAGGAATCTAGCCAGTATGAGCAAATAAAGCAGGTATATTTAAGACCACACAGGGCATACCTAGAAAAAAAACAAAAAAAACAGAACTGCTACCCCCTAGCTTGCTTCTTTAGAGGCACTTTGGAGTTAATAGATGCAGCCATTTGTAATGTGCAAAAGTGGTAGATGGATGACACCCTTTCGAGGTTACTGGCACTACAATCTCAGCAGTTACCAATGGATTCCAGAAGACATGGACACTAAGAGGAGTGGGGGGCATCCTGCAGCTCACACGCACACCCACTTGTTTATGATTGGTTTCTTAGGGGTGGTGATTGCTAGATGGTGCACTTCCATGGCCCAATGCAGACATAAGTGGTCTTTGCACCATGAATCCAATAGTTATGGTTGCAGTTGACAGTTACTTTCTCAATGAACAATAAAATTAATAAATATTTTAATTAGTTAGGTTTTGGGGGAGGGGATATTTACCAGTCAATTTTCAAAATACAAGGGTTCCTTAATAATAAATTTCAATTTAAAAAACCGCAAACCACAAAAAAGAACAAAACGTGAAATAATTCACAGCCTATTAAACTAATTTTAACAACTTGGAAACAATACAATTTTGAATGAAAACAACCATTTAGATAATTATTTTCATATTAATGAAAACAATTGGAAGAATCTGAAATCACCTTTCAAGATATCAATTTACCTCACTCTTAAAAATTGTCACTAACAATTAAAAGCGATAAGAAAATCACTGCAAAATACACACAGCCCTGTAACCATTCATAAAAAATACAAAATAGAACTGTTACTCAGTAATTTCTACATCAAACCTACACCCATTTTATGGCTGGGAACGCCTGTTATATGAAACAATTTTGAATTCTCAACTGCAAAAGGTACGGCCAACATTTTATGAAAAAATAAAATTTAGTTTTAATGAAAGCAAGCAAATCAAAAGAGGTGTTCTGTAATAAAGCTAATCACTTGTAAGTACTAATGCTCTTACCACAATATAGTCTTTAAGATTGTCTATAACGCAATGCATTTAAATGAATTTGACAAGAGCTATACTCTCAAAAAAATAAATAAATAACAAACAAACACATTTAATCATCAAAGGGTCGAATAAGTCATTGTCATACGTAAACAGCTCCTTGATTGTCATTATCGTCCAAACTAATTTTATTAGCATAAGGTGTTCCACCTCCATCATCAAAAAATCTTCTAAAAGTAAACTCAAAGAAACCGTGAAAAGGTTTTCCGTTATCCAACAGTTCATCAGACTTTGATGAATCCGATGAAGCAGAGTTTCTTAATTTATCAGGATCAACCGGATCAAAGTTGGAGGTATCAGTGGAGTATTGAATGCGAGGGATATGAGGAGGAGCCTGCCTGCGTAGTCCTTTATCAAAATCTATACTGGCGAAAAATGGATGCGATTTGACTTCGTTTGCATTTTTTCCCAGTCGCCGTTCTGCACTGGTACAAAGCTTCAGGATCAGATCTGTACCTTCTGGTGATAAATTTGCAGCTTTTGGAATATGCAGAGTGGTTTCCCAATTGATAACCTAAAATAATGAAATCAGTTTTAGTCTACAACCAAAGTGTAAAGTACAGATTGACCATAAAACTACAAATTTGCATAAGTTCAACACTCAGTGGTAAATTACAGAGTAAGTGGAATAACACACAAATGTGTCAATAGTCCAACAAATGGAAAATAAACAAACACTCTTCATTAGTACCAGATTACACAAAAATTTCTTTACAAGTTAACTTGAGCACATTGACATACAGTTACATACAATACAACTATACTGGCTGAAGTTGTAATTAAAAAAAATTTCAGAAGAGTATGCTTTATAAACTCAAAATACTGAGTTACAAAAAATTAACTCTTGAGTGATCATTTTTGAGCTATTAATAAATTTTCTCTACAGACTCAATAAGGGGTACTTTAACAAATAAAAATAACTGGATCCACAAAAATGCATATGTTAAATACAGGCCAGAGTGATGCATAAATGTGTGAATGTGGGATTAGTACGGAAAGGGGTAATCCAAGTATACAAAACATTTTATTTTATTTTTTGATGTCAAGAAAAACGTGAAAAATTATTTGATATTTAAAGAAAGTATATCCGAAGGAAACAAATCAAGTAAGATGTGTTTATTTTATTAGTGTATGCATTGCACAACACTAGATAGAAACAATTTCCTAACACAAAACACATGTTAATTTTACCACATCTTCACATCCTTTCCTTAACTGGTTTGATTCCTGGTCGTATGGTAATTTTTTATCAGTCACCCTTCCCCAATCCCATACTTAAGCATTGGCCATAATGAGCATACCAATAAAATGTAAAAAAAATAGGTCAACTCATTTAGATGAGGTTTTTATTTTGGCATTCACTAATAAAACAACAAAAATAGTAAGCTGTGCCTTGCTATCAAATGTACACCACTGTAAGCATTACTACGAGGGTAGGCTGATAAGTAATGCACACATGCTTGTAGAAGACGAACAAAAAGAAATAGCAAGATGGGGTAAATAACAAATTAAAGTACAAATCTTAACCTACCAAATTATCTATTTATTTTTCAATATAGTCACCGTTAAGCATTACACATTTCTCCCAACGTTTAACAAGTTTTTTCATTCCGTCACTGAAAAATTCTTCCGACTTTCCTCGAACCCAGGACGCAATAGCTGCCTTCACCTCATTGTCCGAGCTGTAATGATTACCCTTAAGGTCTCTCTTCAGTAGAGGAAAAAAATAAAAATCGCAAGGCGCAAGGTCGGGAGAATACGGAGGGTGTAAAATTGGTTGAAACTTCAGGTTTCTCAGAGCCTCTCCAGTTGCACGCGAAGTGTGTGGACGAGCATTGTCGTGTTGCAAAATTATTGGCGCCAGGTTGCCTCTAACACGACAAACTCGACGTCGGAGGTGTTTCAGAGTCTGTATATACTGAGCAGAATTTACCGTTGCCCCTCGTTCCAGATAATCAGTCACATAAACTCGGCGAGCATCCCAAAACACAGTCAAAAGAATTTTTTTTGCGGACGGTTGTGTTTTGAACTTTTTCACAACAGGAGAATGTGGATGACGATATTCAGCGCTCTGCCTTTTTTCTTCGGGATCGTAATGATGAACCCATGACTCGTCCCCCGTCACAATATTCAAAAGAAAGTCGTCTCCTTCGTCACGGTAGCGCTTCAAAAGTTGTTCACAGCATTCCAATCGACGCTGTTTATTCTCGTCTGTCAGACGGCGTGGTACCCATCGTGCACAGATTTTACGGTATCCCAATTGTTCAATAATGAAGCCAACACGTTCCTTAGATATTCCAATTTGGTTTGCGATACGCTGTTGAGTGATTCGCCGGTCATTTTGAATCAAATCATCGATGAGTTTGCGACGATTATCGTCTGAGGCAGTGATTGGTCGTCCACTGCGTGTTTTGTCAACAATTAAGGCTTTTCCAGGTTGGCAATCACGAAATTTTATTACCCAACGATTCACAGTAGACCTATCAACAGTATCGTCACAATAAACAGCCTTTAAACGACGATAAATCTCACTAGGATTCACTTTCTCAGCAGTTAAAAATTCGATAACAGCGCGTTGTTTAATTCTCGTTGACATAGCACCAGAACACGACGCCATACTTCCACTACTCAAAACAAACTGAATGAAAGCAACGCCTTCAAACTGCGCAGGCTTGTAGAGGAGAAATAGTACTTCCACATGCCACCAGGCGCGCTACTGAAGTTTATTTAGTTGTCTTCTACAAGCATGTGTGCATTACTTATCAGCCTACCCTCGTATAAGATAAACCTACTATCTATGAGTTTATCCAACATTTTTTAGCTGTACAATCTGCTTTATGGTTTATGCTAATCAAATAATCACAAGACACAACTCTGACTACATGATGTAATACGAGGGTTATCCAGAAAATAACCTCCGTTTTGAAATAAAACGTAAACGAGTGAAGATGCAAAAACTTTATTATATACATATCAAAACTACAGTTTTTCTCTATTTTTCGACATAGTCGCCAAACAGATTCAAGCACTTGTCGTACCTTGGAACAGTCTTTGAAATACCCTCTGCATAAAAATCTGCCGCCTGTGAATGTAGCCAACCATTCACAGCGTTTTGAAGCTCTTCGTCATTTGCAAACCGTTGAGATGCAAGCCACCGCTTCATGTTCGGGAATAGGTGAAAGTCACTAGGAGCCAAGTCCGGGCTATATGGGGGATGATCGAAAACGTCCCATTTAAACTTGGCCAAAAGATCATTTGTTCTTCAAGCTGTATGAGGGGGAAAAACAAATGAACTTTTGGCCAAGTTTAAATGGGACGTTTTTGATCATCTCCATACAGCCCGGACTTGGCTCCTAGTGACTTTCACCTGTTCCTGAACATGAAGCGGTGGCTTGCAACTCAGCGGTTCGCCAATGACGAAGAGCTTCAAAACGTCGTGAATGGTTGGCTACATTCACAGGCGGCAGATTTTTATGCAGAGGGTATTTCAAAGACTGTTCCAAGGTACGACAAGTGCTTGAATCTGTTTGGCGACTATGTCGAAAAATAGAGAAAAACTGTAGTTTTAATATGTATATAATAAAGGTTTTGTATCTTCACTCGTTTACTTTTTATTTCAAAACGGAGGTCATTTTCTGGATAACCCTCGTACTTTTCGATGTTAAAATGTCTCTATCAGCCAATAATAAGTAAGCAAGTAAGTTACATAAGTACAATATGATAAACAAAGAATGTAGGTATACTTAGTGTTGTACTCCAGTAGTCTTCCCACAGCTTCCTGGACATGTTTATGTCATGTAAGTGCTTGTGGTTCCATTACACTCCATGTTGAAAGAAGGTTATGGAGTGGTTTTCATTTTTTGCTTTCTAGGATAATAAGGGAACAATGCCAACTGCAAAGATACTCTTCAGTCTATAAGACAAAATTTTCACCCTGAACCGGGTCGTTAAAAATGGTTGTTTTTTTACACTGAACATTCCGTTTGAATCGGTATACAAAAGAAAACAATATAAGGATTAATGTCAAACCTTGAATTGAGTTTCTCCAGGTGTGCCTGCATGAAATGGAGGAGATCCAACTAACATTTCATATAATATAATCCCTACACTCCACCAGTCACAAAGCTGCGTGTATCCAGTATGAAGAAGAACTTCAGGAGCTATATAATTTGGTGTTCCGACTAATGAATGCGCCAAGCACCGTTGATGTTCTCTTTTCCGCCGCCTCTCCAATGGTTTGAGTTGATGGCAGCGGCATTCTGAACCACCATTCCATTCTTCACTAGGATCCATTGAATCTTGTCTTCCATGTTCTCCTTTACAAAAACAATTCATCAAAATAAGCAAAACGTTCTACACAAATGTAAACACTGAAAACTACAAAAGTAACGCAATGCCAATGCTGGTACTTTTTTAATTAATGAACTACAAATATTAAGTGGCAAAGTTTACAGCATAGCAAACTGACAACAGTTACAGAGGATATCGCACAAACAACTGCTCACCAATAACCAATACATGTTTAACTATGTTAATTACAGGAACTCTTCACATTCTAACTAAATACTGACACAACTTAACAACTGTCCAAGCACATACAATAATAATAATTTTGTTTAACATTATTCTGTGCATTGTTTAGAATTATACAATATAGAAAACACCACTAAACACGCACTAGATGACTCTCACCTGATTAAAAAAAACCAATAGGTTCTTGTGGATATCAAGTATCATTTATCAGTTCCAGTAACTCTTATCAGCTTGCCATGACAAGCTGACAAAAGAGTGCAGGTATTGAAATATTTAAACTGCAACTGTTGATGGATAAATGATACCCTACAGTACCTATTGACATTTTTAATCAGGCGAGAGTTGTCTAGTGTGTAATTGGTGGTTTTTTCTATATTGTATAATAACAATAATAATAATAATACTAATTCCCCTAGTCGCCAATGTACAACCTATTAAAAATTTGCTTTTTATGAATTTGTACTACTTCTAAATTATATAAAATAAACAGTTAATCAAAACAGAGAGGTTTCCCCTCAATATGGCCAACTTTTGAATTTTTGTCTACAAGTTAATTCTCGGCTAAGAAGAGACAATATCTATTTAATATACATGATATGGTACAAAGGGAAAGAAAACAGAAGATTCTGGAGAGATCATACAGACAGAACGGATTGAAAACATCTGTGAATTACGCTAAATCATAAATACCAAAAACTGGAATTCCTAAAGGTTGGCCCTTACAATGATGGAAAGACATTTTAAAGGCAAGACATTAGTGTCAGGAGAGATAGAATTTGACACATTAACCAGAAATAGCCCTAATATAAAAAGCAACAAGAAGTAGAAGTCTGTGAGTAATTCCACTACTTAATGGAACTAGTTACTTTCACACACAGACAACTTGCATCAGAATCAACTCATTTGCTAGGAATAAGAGACCAACTCTCACAAACTCGGGTAAAAGTAAAGAATTTTTTGGAAAATTGGTAACCAATCATTCAAATCAACCAGTTAACATACGTGGTGTTACAAAATATATGCTCCACTAAAACATATAAAGAACTTTAACATCAATGCAACTGAGTTAACAGTTTAGTCACCATGGCATTGAAAGATTGCCTATGGATTCAGTTCTTCAGATGCAAAAAAGACGACATCGCATTAATTACGATAAATAACTAATAGGTCGAAATAAAACAGAAATAAATATTACTCACCATTATTTTGATAATATTTTGAATTATGTGTCCACCGGAATCCAGTACAAAGACCAAAATCGGTAAGTTTTATGTGACCATCTCGATCAATGAGTATATTATCAGGTTTAATATCTCTGTGTATAAAACCCATTTTATGAACACTTTCAACGGCACAAGTCAATTCAGCTATATAAAACCTAAAAAAAATTAATTATAATTAGTAAAAATCGCAATTTTTTTGTACTATTGTAGGTGACAATACCATCAAAAATAAATTTCACTCAAAAAACCTGTCAAAATTAAATACATACAACTGGACAAATAAACAAGCTAATTTTCATCTTTTTTCACTAAATACAAAAATGGTTAAATAAATCTTCATAATGCATCCAGCAGCTTATTCAATCCCACAATAAAAATATTTCATCTTTCACTGACATTAACAGCAGTCACATCAACCCACTTTTTCACCTTTCATTATACCAATGGTTCCCAAAGTGCCCCCCCCTCCAAGGGAGGCATGAAGGCAAATCAAGGGGGTGTGGGACCTCAAGATAGCATTGTGATTTACGAGTTGAGGTATGTACCCCACTATATAACAGCAAGCACTGCGATTGTATTTAACTTTTTCAAGCACATATTTGTGTGAAAAAGCATTTTCAGCACTTGTAGCAATAAAGGCAAAGTATCGGGGCAAACTTGATGATATTATGATTTACATTACACACTTACGTTTACGTTCTGCATTTACAAATAAACAACCAACAATAGGGTATCTTGTAAAAAAAAAAATCCAAGGTCATTCATCTCACTGATTGATTTTGCTTCTTCCTCATTTAACTTAAATTGCAACTTGTAATGTTATAAAAAAACAATAAAAAATCTGGTGTGAAACACTCACACAACTTTCTCTTGCCAATATAAATAATTAACAATAAACCTAACATTAGTAATAAAACATTAGAAATAAACAAACAACTAACCTCAAAAATAAACCATATTTCAATCATGAGTGAAACACGCAAAATGAAAATCGACCTCAGTTTGGCTTAGAAATACGGAAAATCACTCTTTCTCTCTAAACTAGGCTCTGAAGAGAAAAATGCTCTTAATAAAAGTTGTAGATCTTTTAATTTTTTATATATTTCATTATATACACTTTTGTCGTAAAATGCATACTAAGGCCGAAATCTTAAAAAAATCAATTTTTCACACGTTTTCGTGAGAAAAAAAACAGAAAATCGCTAATTACCGCTAAACTAAGCGTTTTACAAAAAAAAGCTTGAAATAAAAGTTGTAGGTTTTCAAATTCTCTACAACTTTTATTATATAACATTTTGCGCTAAAATGCATATTAAAGCCGCAATCTTAAAAAGAAAATGTTTTTACGTGAAAACAGCCTTACCCAGAATTTCAGCAAACATGGCACCTACCCTATCTTGTAGAGAATAAAAAGTTTAGTAAATGAGGCGATTTTTAAAAAAATCGTAGGACCAGTTTTTGAGAAAATCGCAAAAAAGTGAAAAATTACACGAATAAACTACTACTTCCAGTTAACCTATTTTGATGAAAATGTTCGTGTCGGGTCCGGTAGTGGTATGTAACTTAAGTTTCAAGTTTCAAGTTTGTACGATGTTCCGTTCTCGAGATATTCTGTTCACACACACACACACACACACACAGACCAATCGCTAAAAACATGTTTTTTGGGTTCAGGGGGTCTGAAAACGTATAGATCCGGTGAAAACTCGATTTCGAAAAATCGGCATGAAAACAATACTTTCCTTCCTATATATTCATATAGGCAAGAGAAAGTAAAAATAAATGCATGGTTATTCATCAATGTAATACTAGCTTTTTTTTCATTATCACATAAAATAGTGTAATTTTTTTTTTTGTTAAACGTCCAACTGTTCTGCAATTACTGCTAATGCAGACGGTGAAGGATGAAATGATTTTTTGTAACTTATGAAAATATGTGGTGCTTGAATGGGATTTGAACCCAAGACCGCATGCAAAAAATTGTGTAAGGGGCGTGAGAAGTTTTCTTCAAGACAGAAGGGGGCACAGTAAAATAAGTTTGGGAATCGCTGTGTTATAAAATCCTATTTTCCATTGAGTCTACAGGTGGAGACAATCATTTGACTCCAGGATCCAACTAAGTCCTGCTGAGGTAAAATTTAATATTTCAGTATAATATACTGAAATACTGTACAATATTATTGTACATTGATGTAGTGATAGTACACGAGACAGAGGGAATGCTACACAATGGAGTACGTACTGTAGAGAATACGTGATGACTACAACCTGACGACATCCACTAACGAAATACAAGTGATGGCTTTCAGTGGAAAATAACCAGAGAGATCGAAAATTGTTATCAACAGATATCTAATTTCAGTTATTTGGGGTGTGAAGTATCTTTTATGAACAACAGTAATGTGACCAACAAAATCAATAGAATTAACAACATTTTCAGGACAATTCACAGAGCCCTACAGTACAAAACAGGAAAGGAACCGGCACAGAAGTTCTACAATACTATGGTATTGGTGACGGTTATAATGTATGGCAGCAAGGAATGGGTGCTTTCAAACGGAGAATGAAGCCAAGTCAGAGCGGTGGAAATGAAATTTCTTCGGGCAGTGAAGGGCTGAATTCTTGAGGACAACATCAGAAGTGACATTATAAGGTAAGAGTTGCAAAGCCTGGAGAAGAAGATCAATGAATACAGACTCCACTGAAGTAGTCATCTGGAACGCATGCAGGTAAGTCGTTTGCCTGGATTGGCAATAAATTATATGCCAAATGGTTAAAAGGGTATTGGTCGTCTGAGAGGGGAAGGTGGTTTCTAGAACAGTACTGCCTAATCCGTGAAGTGAAGAAGAGACTTTCCACTGACATGTTTCGGTGGATCCACCATCTTAATACACAAAATTGAAAACTTATAGTATTCTAACATTTAGATAAATTATAATCTCAGGCTGCATTTTAAAGATTCATTCATAATTATGTGCGAACATTGCGACCAGCAATTAGCTACATTTCAAAAAAGAACGACACCTCCCCATACCGATTCATTCTGATTTTTAACTTTATACCGTATTTACTATAGTTTCAAGTATGGAAAATTCATGGAATCAAAAATATTTATATTTTGAGATAATACCATTTGTTTTGAATTCTGGTTAGAACATTTCTATGTCAATTTTGGTGAGCAATTTAACTCTAAAATTTGCATTACCAGATTATAAGTAAGCAAACAGAACAACTTTAAGTAATCTACACAACTGGAAATCTATATATCATAAATTGTATTACTTAAAACGAGATCAGAAATATCTCGTCTTATCCAAAAATTAGTCAAAATTGGTAGCTTGTAATAACAAGAATGATAAAAATGTTGAAGCATACGAGAAAAAACAGCTGAAAAACTGAACATTTGTAGTGATTACAAATAATGAAAAAAACTAGATATAAGTTTGACAGGACATATACGTTACTCACCTTGCTAATGGCTCTTCAAAAATTCCCATTTTTATTAAAAGTGACATAAGATCACCTCCAGGTATATAATCCATCACAAAATATAAATTATCTTTATCCTGAAATAAAAAAATCAATTTGTTAGTTTTCCTTACAACTAATACAAAATACGTTATGAAAAAAGTAATACTTAATCAAATAAAACTTAAGAACTAATTTTGAAGTAGCTTTAATTTATAAAATGGCAAATTTCTGCCAAGTGTCAACCAGAAAAATTGCTTTCAATCAATTGTCTTAGCAAAAAACCTGCAAAATGACAGAAGTTAGCATCAGATACATATCACTACAAGTTGAAGCATGAACTGTTATTTAAAAATTTTTTTAAGAACATGAAAGCTCCCACAAATTTCCTTTCAGAGGCGTTATGAACTTGGTGAGCCCACAAATGAAATTCAAGACTTTTGATTGCATTAATGACTTACGATCAAAAGAAAATAATACTTGTCAACATGAATAGTTGGCGATAGTCTGTTCACTTTCACACTATAAACATGCTGTTCAATGACAGCAACTTCCAGAGCATTATAATAATGTTAATATTACTGTATGTTATTGTCTAATTACTAATGATGGTGATGTAATAATAATAGTATTGCATCACTGTATATTGTAATAACCAGAAAATAGACTAAATAATAAAATATAATTAACAATTCCTACAATTTTATAATTTTGTTTACACTTATGATTGTGGAATTATAATTTGTTTGTACAGACCACAGTTGCGTGATAAAGACTCAATCAAAGAATAAACTGGTCTATATCATAATGAAACGAGACTGACTGTACAGAATTGATGAGGAACTTCTCGTTCACATAGTAGCTGACTCAAGTCATT
The DNA here is from genome assembly GCA_035578175.1 of Catonia carolina. Taxonomy (NCBI): domain Eukaryota; kingdom Metazoa; phylum Arthropoda; class Insecta; order Hemiptera; family Achilidae; genus Catonia; species Catonia carolina. Next base: position 303,839,320 of record JAQMRL010000001.1, on the reverse strand, counting down.
AATCAAGCTATACCAAAAATGAAATCTGAAGTTAACTCACCTGAAATGAATAGTAGAGCTTCACGACCCATTCATTGTCAGCTTCGGCCAGAATATCCCTCTCAGCTTTAACATGAGCTACTTGGTTTCTTTTTAACACATCTGCTTTACGTAATGTTTTCATCGCATACAAATGGTTTGTATCAATTTTTCTAACTAAGGCAACTTCCCCAAAAGCACCAACTCCAATGGGTTTAATTTTAGTAAACATAGATTTGTCCATTTTCGCTCTTTTAAGTCTAATATAATTTGACTCTTTTTGCGATAGCATTTTTCTCATTTGACACTGAGCTTCTGCACTGAGGCCTATTTTCGCCATTTCCGTTTCCAGCTGAAATCTCCTGAACACACGCTGTTTGTACGATTTTAGAACGTTTTCTACATGCTGCTCCATAAAAAATTTAAAGGCCTGAGGAGAATAGTTTCTTACTTTGCAGTCACGTCTCTCTTCTTCTTTTTCTTTACTCATATGCTTCCTTTCTGGAATCGGTGACTCATGATCTATTTTAAAAGGCACTCTTTCGTTACCGGCATATCTATCGTTACCACCATTCTGTGTGACTGAAGTAGAAGATGTAGGAGGAAGAGGTGGTGTCGATGGAGACGAACAGTCGGGTTGAGGAGATTCACCAGGAGAAAACTTTCGCTGTAATGCAGGATGGGATCCAGGTTTCTGCAGGCCTGGAGATAACCGAGGTGCTGTAGTGCTTTCCACAGTGGCAGTTCCAGTTTCTTCACTGTAAGGAGGTGGTGGTGCCATGCCTCTTTGAGCTGCTAGAGCCTGCATAGTACTTGCATAACTAGGAGGCTCCGTCGTAGGTACTGTCACGGCAGTGGTTATGGAAGCCTGCTGAGGCTGTGCTATTACTTTCTGCTGTTGTTGCTGTTGCTGTTTTTGCTGCATTGAAGTTGCATACGATGGGGGTGGTGGAGGTGCTGTTGCAGTCTGAAGGATCGGTTTCTGGACTTGAGTACTCTTGACCGACTGCATGATTATAGGAGGTTGTGTTTTCGCCTGCCGAGCACCCCATGAATGCATAGGAGTCGGAACAGCAACAGACGTAGGAGTTGTAGCTCCACCAGACACCGTGACTGGACTAGGTGAACCACCTGAATACACCCCTGAAGAGGATGGTACTGATGAAGAAGGACTCTTCCGGTAATCTTGGGTAGGACTCTGTCTACTCTGAATGGAAACAGAATACGATGGGGGAGGTGGAGGACTGACCGGTGAAGGTGAAACTAATGGGTATGGCGGAGGGGGTTCAGACGACGCCGGATACAAGCTCAGAGCTTGAATCTGCTGAGACAACTGCTGCTGAACTTGAGGACCATTCTGTATTACCATAGGCTGCCTGCTGGCAATGGACACAGGACTGGTACCTCGAGCGACAGGAACAGGGGCTGGACTCATACGTTTCAACATAGGAGGGTAAGGAGCATGAGGTGGAGGTGGTGGAGGAGGAGTTGAACCACTCCGTGGTGGCGGTGGTGGTGGAGGCTCAAATCCACCTGGAGAATACTGGCGGCTCAGTTGAGGGTGATCTACTCCTCCTCTTGGACTGTCAGAACGAGAACTGCCCGCTCCACTGTCAAGCGCTGGGCTACCCCTATGCAAGTTCAGTTCCCGCTCTAGGGATGGTTTGCGTATCAGTTTTGATAAGCCTGCAAAAAAGTGAACCAGTAAATTAAACAATTATTAATCAATACCACATAAAACAAATAATTAAATGACAAATGAAATAACATTTGGTGACTAGTAACATCGGAACCAAGATACACTGTACACAAGTAAAATGTCCTCACATGAAAACACTTTCCAAATCCACTTTTTGTTTTCCAAGCTACTCTTGAACAGCCTACTATCAACTACAATTTAAAATCTGTAATACAGTATAAAATGTTCATTACTAAGCCACCATTATCAAAAGCTTACACTCTCACAACCAAACACATGCCTATAAACGACTTTAGTAGATTTGCCCCTGGTGAGCTGTAGTGTCTATTGTACTAGTCATCCAAATATAGGTTCAATAACTGCTTGACTTGCAACAAATCAGGTTCAATGTTTCTGCCCCATTCCCACTAATAATTACAATAATTTTAACTCAATCTCTTATTGTATTTTTAACTTTGTTTCTAAACGTTTTTAAAAATATTATTTAGTTTGTTTTCATCGTTATATCCTTGGTTTAAATTTTGTTATTTTTAGCGGCTAAACAAATTAATATGTACTTTGTATTGAGCTATAAGAGGCACATAAAAGTGTAATAATTGTAAATAAAAACGAGACATAAAAGAACATGCAGTATATGACTGTAGTCTGGCCTGATGTAATTTGCTACAGTAGTAGAATGTTCGGAAATTATGTTGGTGTGCAGGCCGCACATGCGCAGTAAGCAGATCCCCCACCACGGTGCCGTAGCCTGTCAACTAAAGATACAGGCTGCCTCTACAGTAAGTACTCACTACTCGTTATGTTGTGTTCGTGCGGTTATCGTTTTGACATTTCTGTCGCTGTAGAAAGCCGATTAGTTGCGCACGCACAAAATTCGGGGAAAAATGTCTGCGATTCAATTTGGGGTAATAGGCAATAAGTTATTTTCTAAATGATGTACCACTCGTTTTGACAGGCCTGAAAGAGAGGAAGATCATATCCTCTTTCTCTTATATTTACTATATGGTTCTTTTTGTTAAAATTTCATCCAACTGATATTAGGTCTATGCTAGTGTAATTGATTTCAAAAATACGACGTTTGTTTGTATAAAGTTCACAACTGTAAAAAATGATTCAGCTTCTTGGAATACTAACAGGAAGGCGACACCAGGCACGACTATCTATATTTGACGTCCCTTTTAAGAGTGATTTTTTCAAGCTCATTTATTATATCTGTTTCCAACCAACATATTACTCAACATTTATATCAAATTACAGATAAATTTTTATATTTTATAACAAAATAATAAAACGCATACTACGTCAAAAAAGTTATACTACATGATACGCAAAAAATGTGATGAAATTTAAATGTCTAACTTTGTACGAGCGTATCTTATCTAAATATCAGAGTATAATAATAACTTTTACAGAGTAATAAAATAAAATCCATTAGGAAGCAAAAGTAATTTTTTCACAATTTTTTGATGAAAAATGAGCTTGTTAAAAGTGTAGTTAATGAAACTGACCGGCAGAGTGCCTACCGATCGCGTATTGTCACAATTGTGTACTGAATGAAATGAGCTTGTTAAGAGTGTAGTTAATGAAACTAACCGGCAGAGTGCCTACCGATCGCGTATTGTCACAATTGTGTACTGAATGAAATGAGTTGAGAGGAACGGCGGATGTAACACATTCTCTCTCTGTCTCGCTACCCTCCCTACATGCCAACGTAATCGGCGAACAGTATACAAGCATTATTTTTGACTCCCTGCTACTCGTCACTCCAAAGCCACCTCCCTTTATACTTCTCGAGCACAAGAGCAAACCTTCAACAACAACAACAGGGGACACTTAAATTTCCCACTCACTCTCAAATACTACTACACGCCTTAAAAAATTAATACGAGAATGCATTGTATTTGCATTAAAAAAAAGAAACTAATACGTAAAACATCTAGTTACATTTCATGAAAATGTGCAATATTTATAACAAGCAATTACTGTTGTCTTCATGACAAGTAGACAGCAATTCAAAATTTATTTGATGAACCTTCAATAGAGCTAATAAAACATAACTTTGTATAAATACAAAGTTGACTTTATAATAAATTCACAACGATGTTTTTTAATTCAGAATACTGTCCCCCTACCAGCTTTGTGTCTCTGAAAAGATACATTAACGAATTCTCAAGGCTCACAAAGCTGGTGGATGGACAGCAGACCCATAAGAATTAATAATGGATATACTAACCTGTTGAAGAAACCTTTGTGAAACCATTACTGATGATGGCTTCACTCTGTGGCTGTTTAACTAGAATATCCAAAGCCGTTTCAAACCTTCCTCCAGAATGTTTTAAAGCTCTCAAAGAAGCTTCCTGCAAAAAAATTACATTTATTCAGAATTATACAAAAATAAACAATTAAAACTAGTTACATACTCTTTAGTTATAGAAGAGTATTTTTTTTACCAACTAACATTGTACAACTAGTTTTAAACCAGTAGAATCTGCATCTAATTCTACGATTTCCAATACCTGAACCTTCTGTTTAAACTAAATTCAATTGCTATAAGCAAGTTCTCAAATGAGTACAGATAATTACATCTGCTATGATTTGCCTGTTTTCTGGCCACCAAAAACTGACAATTTTATTTTCACAATTGACTTCGTAATTCAAAATTTTATTTAAGATTCACTAACACCTAAAATAATAAATATAAATTATGAGCAAATCTATGAAATACTATGGTACAACAAAAAATGTCATTTTTACAATGGAAAACCAAATTTTGTTTTAGTAGCAAATTTCAAGAATTTTAGTTATTAAAGAAATAATCAAAGGTTATAACAGCATTATGCAGATGTTTAGACAGAGCAGAAATTGAATCATTTATTTCAAAAACCTCCTGCTGAACTGTAGCAACATTAAACCAATTTTGAAAAAAATAAAAAGTTTTCAAAAGAAAACTTGCAGACTTCCAGACAGAAATGATACTTTTTCCATGTACTTTATTCTTAAATATTTCTAATTCTAGAACCTTTTCTTAGACCATTTTCTTTTTCTAATAGAATTGTTTTTATTTTCCGCACGTCGGATGTTTCTGCAGTAAAATTACCCTATTACTAAAATATTAGACAGAATGCAAATCAACATTATTGTTAGTTCAATATAAAATCAGCTAGTTGATGGAGTTGGTGGAGTTTAAAAACGCTCTATGATAAGTCCTTGGGACTTCTGCTTTTAACATTTACATGCTGTTGGACAACCTTGCCAGAGCTGTATATGGACTCTTCCACACAAAACAAAGTGTTTAAATCTATATACAAAATTATCAGCCATAATATAAATTTTAAACAGGGAAAAGATCAGATGTTTCTGAAATAATTGACTCAATTGTTTAACAATAGAGTTATGTCATTTTATATGCCACAAAATTTGATGGTTGATTTATACATGAATTTTTTTCTAAATAAGTATGTATACAAAAATTCCTACAGGCTAAATAAAATTATAACCAAATTGTAAGTATTTAACACAAGACATTTTGCCACACTGATCAAATATCAGTAGCTTGCAACATAAGTGAGTAATTACTACTCAGATAACCTTTACTAGGTATTTGGTGACGATAAACTAAAACTAAAACAATGATCAACTTAAGAACACTAAATTAAAAATGAAAAGTACATACTTCAGTGTAGCCCATATTGATTAGCTGAGTAAGGGCTTGTCGTATAACAGAATTTATTTCTTTATCAATGCCAATACCATTCGAGTTGGAATTCGATGTAGAACTAAGACCAGAAGCAGAGCTAACACCACTTGTAGTTGAAAGGGTTGAGATGGTACTAGCAGCACTCGATCCCACCCCGTTATTCTCGCTCCCAATATTAGCAAATGGCAGGAGGGAATTGCGGATCTCCGCAAGGGCCTTTTGATGGTAGCCCGAGGAGCGGGTCGAAGACTTGCCCGAGGACGCAGAGTTCATAGTGGCGCCGCCGGGCTGTTGGCCCATACTAGGCCCTCAAGCTGCGCCCCCCTCATCCAATGCAGCCACACCGCCACACTGTAACAACAAAAACGTACAATTACACAACAAAACAACTTGCAACCACTTTGTAATAATACAGATTTTAAAAAATGACAACATTGTGATAAATTTTTGTAATATCAACTCCTGCCCATAACAGACAGGTGGAGTGTCAAATTATTTACACTCAATCTGTTAGTTGCAGGGCTAAAATAAATAGTTCTGTTTCTTATCACATGGTCAGCCAATTAAATGACTGAATCATTTAAGAACAGAAGAGGCAGAGGTGTAAAAGACACTAATCAGAGTTATCTCCTGTGAAAGTAATAAATTTCATTTTACAGCCAGACCCTGTTGTGAATGAAGTGAAGGTGTCATTTGCAGAGTGGAAATATGTGCTTTTCAGAGGGCCCGGCATGCTCATAAGCTTACTTTTCCATTCAGTGAGGAAGGCAATGGTAAACCACCTCACTCCTCGTTTTACTTAGTAAAACCTCTAGAGGTTCAAACCAGCCTTTCGGCTGTTGACCGAAACAACAACAATATCAACTCACTGTTTCCCAAACAACACAATCATTTTATTAAACTCATATAATCTGCTAACTACAACTGATATAAAAAGATTAAAAAATGGCACCATTATCACAAATTCTCAAACTAATTTTTACTTAACGACAAAACAAGAAATGTAATTACATCAATAAAACCACCTGAAAACATTTATTTAGCAAATAAAATAGAAGTTTATTGCTCTAGGTAATTACAAAATTAACCCTTTAGAGGGCAATGACATTCCAGTATGTCATTAACATGTCTATACAGTCTGTCAAATAGCATCATCATTTAGAATTGTTACTTAATTTAATATGTTTCTAGACATGTACTACAATCTGATGTAAAATAATTTCAAAAAGTTTTTGCAGTTTGGCTATCATATCATTATGTCACATGTTTTTAGTGACAGTTGCAAGTATGTTTACACTCTGTTGTAAGTAAAACAATACTCTAATCTGTGCCAGTAGCAGTCTTTTCAGTTGATCACATTTAACTGCAAGTTATTATGAAAAATAGTTACAGTTGGTTAACATGCTATTAGGACACTTTGTTTGTATACAAAATACTTTCATTCTATATTGTGTGTAATATCTTGACTTAACTACGCCATGATTGTTGGATCAACAAATCGACAAAATTCTCAAGTAAGACGAATCGGATCAAACTGGCAGTGTTATTGGAAATACTATATAAATTTAAAAGAGTTATTAGATTTAGAAACACTGTACAAAAATAATTTAATATTAGAGCTACAGAATGATTTTTTTTTAGACAAATTATAAACTAAAAATAATCTTCCTCCAATAGCTCAATATTATGAAGGACTAATATACCACTAATAAAAAAAGTTCAAGATTATCAGAAGAAAACTGAATACTGTACAAAATTTCATCCATTACATATAAGGTATTATTAATAATTACTCTCACAAAAATATTAGCCCAAAAATGGATCAGTATTCAAACCATAAGAACCTTAAAAAGCAACCACAATAATCCATATAAATTGTTAAAATTTCTTTTAAGGTTAAAATTTAAGGTTAAAATTTTAACTGTTAAAATTACATATAAGGTATTATTAATAATTACTCTCACAAAAATATTAGCCCAAAAATGGATCAGTATTCAAACCATAAGAACCTTAAAAAGCAACCACAATAATCCATATAAATTGTTAAAATTTCTTGAATCAAAACCAAACTTTATTAAAATTGTCACAAGCCATTTCAGTCTGTTATTAATTTACAACTACGTAATTTGACCATACTACACCAATGAAAACAACTACACTTAAATATCTCTCACCAGCATCATTCCTGATGTTTTAAAACTCAAATGTTACTTAAACTCTAATCTAATTTGTACCAATTTTGCACATATCACCAAATGTATGAAATAGATAAATTTTTTAACATAAAGTTAATCAACATTATCTCTTTCAAGTCAAAATATTAATTAATTTATCATAAATACCAGAAAAAATAGCTCTTAAGTAAATAAGTTTAAAAAGATGTGTGCAAGATTTTACTATAATTAAAAGATTTTACGTATAATTAGGCCTACATAAATTAATAATTAAAAAAAGCCATTCCTAATAAAACTTTGGTACCAAAACTTTTATTTACAATTATACGTGACAAAATTAATACAAAGAACAATTTTAAAATCCAATCTCCTTTTCATAGAACACATGGAACATCAAAAATGTGTACAGCAGTAGGTTATAAATGAAAGTTTCATACTCCAACCCTAACCTTTTCAAATTAAAATTTATGTTACGGAAACAAATAATGGTAACACAAATTGCAGACTTCCTAGTTTCATAAATTATGAATGATAACTGTAATTGATGAAAATGTGACAAAACTTACTTGTTTAAACTACAAACATTACTAACCTATAAGTTTGGGATTTATGACAATAACTTGTATTCAATAAGCTTACAATGTTTTAATTAGAACCCAAACAAGTCTTACTTTAAATTTCTTTGTGGGTGTATATTTCTAACCACACAAAAGTTAGTAAAAATTTGACAATTTTCAGTTGAGAAATAAAGTTTAAAACGTAATAATTGCTGCCAAAAGCCATTAAATTCTTCAATTCTCATTAACAGATTTTAGGTAACAAAACATAAGTAAATTTGAAATAGTATTTATCATAATTCATCACAACAGCATTTTTTTTTCAATTTTATACCCATAGTACATTGAAACATACACTGCATGCAATATCTGTTTGTTAAAATGATAAACTTTACAATTGAAACTATTATGAAATACTAAACCAAATTTTTTTAGTTGCCAACAAACATAAATAAGAGGTAAAATAACAAGGCTTGTTAAAATGTTTGTTGTAAATAGGTTCATTACATTCCCATATAGTTTGTCATGCTTATCTTGTAAATAGTAAAGAGTATTAAGAATTAATTTTGGCAATGAAATCATGTTAGTATTTTAACTACCAAACATGACTTTCATTAATCCTGTTAATTTTTTTATTTTAATTTTTATCCACAATTTGTAAATAAAAAGAAAACTTAGTTCTAGTTAAATCAAAACTTTTATTTATTCAACCCCACATAAACAATTTCCTGTCCTACATCATGTTTCTCCATTGACAAAACAATACCGACTAGGCCAAAATAAAAATTCACAATCACAAATAAAATATGAGATCCTTTTAAATTTGCTAGGTTATAAACCCAACAAAATATAAAAGTTATATGTATATTACTTTTTCCATCAAATTTTTCCTGTTTATATACACCCAATATACAATTATACTAGAGCCACTTCCATTAATTGTTTTAAAAACGAATAGCCTACTATCAAACTGCCAATTTTATCACTTTTGTAACATCCTGGCTGAAGGAAAAGCCTACAGTTTTGTTTGATAAATAATCACTGATATTACTAGCTACAATAGATATTAATATACTTTATGGCATGTATCAATTAAATTCACTTTCAGCTAACAAGATAGTAAATACATTATCATAATTTAAAACAGTATTCAACAATAATAATCAAATCATACTATAAAACAGTTTCAAAAATAAATTAAGTTAAAAAACAATCTGAGTAATTAATTATTTACTTATACGCATAAATTTGTATTTAATGTTTTAACAGAAGTTACAGTGGTTTAAAAGTATGACTTTAGTCATACTTTTAGTCTGCAATTTGTGTTACTATTATTATTTTAACATTACAACTAATAAATGTTGTTTTATGATTATACAAAAGTTTACACAATTTCATAAGTTTAAAAATTTAGTCAGTCAACAGGCCTACCATACACAATCACAATACATATAACCCCATATTCATACCTGATGGGCATACAAGATTTATTGCTACTTATAAACTTCTGTCAGAATAAAAACCAGAAATTAATAAGAACGCATCTTTTAGTTATGTAAGTAAAAACATTTTTGCATTAAATTCAATAAATTGAAGTAAATTTGTTGACTGCTGTAGTTACCCAGAAATAACACAAAAAGTTAAATAACCCTATTATCAATGTGAATTTATTTTGGCCACAATCACAATATTGGTATGTTCATTTTGGAAGAAAATAAACCAAGTTTTCAAGTCATCAGTTATTTCTTTATCAAAATTTCTTTTTAACTGTTATATCCAACCTGTACTGAATGACCACCTAATAACAACAGAAGCACTGAAACATTAGGCCTACATTTTATTTATTCAAGTATCAGTTTAGTGGTGATTTAATTAGAGTTTGACAACGTTTAGTAAATGAATCCAAAACTAAACTGGACCTAAAAAAATAATTTTATTCTTTACAGGTTATGACAAATGTTAATAAGGTAATTTATAGATTGCAATATCCCACTACACCATCCTACGAAACGATCTCATCACAGACGATTGCAATATACAAAAATTATGTTACAATCTACAAACTATTAATAAAACGAACTATCATAATTTTCTGTTCACCCATTATCCTTCACTACTGAAGATTCTCCGATTATGATGTCCATAAATAAAATACTACAACCAAAAAGACGTGCAGTTAATTTTGGCACTACCATAATAGTCTACTTCAAATAATAAAAATATTACTTTACGCACACAAAATAATTGATAATAAATTAAAATCTTAGTCTACGCCCACCTTACTACATTAAATTACTCGTTTATTACAATAAAAAACCAGATGCCACTTAAAAATGAGACCTGTGTTATTGGCCTAGCTGGTATATTCTGGGTGCGATTGCAAAAAGCAAGGCCACTGTATTAAGTAATTGTAGTAAAGTAATTATTAAGAATAAATACATTAATTGTAAAATTGTATAAAAAGTACCTTCACTAACTCTGGTAATAATCCATTGTAAAGAAAATAAACAAAGAAACCTTAACAAACTCTATATCGCCAAGCTAGTGACCGCCATCTTGCCACATTCCGATGCAATGATGATTGTACTACGTTCTCAAATAAATATTTTATTAATGTTGCATTCTAGGGCACTTAAGTTCATATAATATGATACGCATGTATGTATATATAAAAACATACGTGTAATTGTTAATTCACATTTTATATACAAAAAATATTATCATTTCTTTTTAAAATAATTTAACTTTAATATAAAATTGTTAGATTTATGACACTTCTCGGTTTGACATGTCTTGTCATAGTGCAAATCAGTAATGTGATCGTAAAGACTTGTCTTAAAGCATTTGTAAACTGTAAATATTGTTTTTTCTTGAAATCTCATATAATCAGATATAAAATTTATCAAAAACGAATCGCTGGAGTCTGAAATGGGCAAATTATACGGTTCTGTCAAAAATCTCAATATACCACATTCCATGTAACCGCGTACACCATGGTATTGTTAAATTTCGCTTAAGTTCGTTTGTAGCGGTTTTCTGGAAATTGTTTTACAATAAATAAAGTATAAAACTATTTTAAATATTCTGAAACTGTTTTAAGTTCCACAGTAGCGTATTCGGGACGCGTATTTGTTAAAATTGAATATTGTATTATATGAAAGTACGATCAAGTAATTTGTAGTACACGTAACCTTCCGAAACTACTGATTATTATCTCTGCTACTGATCAACTTAAAATAAGTCCTGTGTTTTCTTTGAGGTACACCAGCTGGCATATTTTGAAGAAGTTATATTGGCAACACATCAAAACTTGTCAACATTAACTTTTCGGTAATTATAGCCAGCCAGTTTAGAGGAATAATACTTGTTTCATTTTACGGCTACACAGGCGTTACTGACTCACTTTCCAGCTGCTGTTTGTGGTGTTCTGTGTTTTAACGAAACAGTGCAGTTTAATATCCTGACCATATCCGGGATTCAAATTTCGGGGTTTGGCTTTACATAGTAGGTCATTACCACTGTACCATGGAGGCGGTGCCGTATGTGGAGTTTAGTATGCTTAATTTAGTATAGTGTTTCATTTATAAAGCTGACCTTAAAGCATGTACAGTTTAGTACTATAATACAAAAGTACTATAAATATTATAGTACTATTATCGGTTTCATAGTCATAGACACCCGAGTTTGAACCCTTGCATCTCCAAACCTATAGGTCGGATTTCAACATACTTTACATCAAAATTTAGCTCATTTTATTCTGCGTTGACCTTTAATAATCCTATATTTTTAATGTTGTTTAAAAATTGCCACATCAAGCTTGGAAGACAAAAAGACACGGATTTTTTGCTACCGCAACAAATTTCATGCGTTTAGAGGTGTGTAACTCGGTAACTATTTGACTGAAAATTTTGAAATTTTAATACAACATAGTAAATTATATTCTTACAGCGTGTACGAAATTTCAAACCCGTATGTTATTTAAATTTTCATTTATTAATAGTACTCTGAACCCTTCCTATCTCGGTAACCGCTCGATCGTTCGGTACGGGCAAACTATCGTTTTATTGAGCGTAAAAACCTTCGTACAGATATGTAAATCGCATGAATATTGATTGGCCAATATTGTGGTAGAATTTTTAAAATTTTGATAAATAGACTGGGTAATGCGGGGGTGGGCGCTACTATCCATACATAGCAAAAAAGTTTTCAAAAAACCGATAGAGAGCGATAGCTGTACCCAGGTAGTTTTAGTAAAATCCGTTAGATAGCGTTTGCTACTTATACTAAAGTATTTTTGAAAAAATCCGATGGTAGCATGAGCTGTACTAAGCTTGGTATACTACAAGGTCAGCAACTTAATAGGGATCCTCGACATCGTACGTTATACAACCGAGCGGCAGCACGATGGAAGTTCCTCCTCGATCAGTTACGATCCAGGCTGTATTGAGAGCAATACTTGTCTGACTTGAAGGATAATAACAAGCCTTGGGAGGCCAAGAGGCATCTATTGCGACAAGAGCACACCAGTCATCCCATCAACACACGGGATGGACTGACATACTCGGCGCAAAGCATTGCTGAGGTCTTTGCCTTGCATTTTTGCAACCGTTTCACCACGAACCCCACTCCCGGCAATCCTGAACATGACATTCTGATAGAAACAACTGTTTCCACAACTCTTTAAGATCCCACCTACATTTTGAACCCTTCACTAGAGATGATATTTCGTCTGTTCTTCTATCTATAAATCCCAAAAAGCACCCGGCCCGGACAACATAACGGGCAGGGCGATCCTTAACTCCTCACCTCACTTACAGCAAATTTTTAACAGGGTCCTAGCCCAAGGTAAAGTACCTTGGAGTCACCTTGGATAAGAGGCTTACCTTCGTCGACCACGCCATGACAAAATTCGTAAGGGCAGGATCCTTCTACACAAACTTACCCCCATTTCTCCGCTCCAAATCTATCGTTACTTCAGTAAAACTCCTCATATTTTCTGCCATCATCTGTTCCTTCCTTCATTGCGGGTCACCGGTTTGGTGGCCACTCCTAGCCAATACGCATAAATAAATCCTTTCACGCCTTTCAAAATCGGATCCTACGCCTAATTGTAAATTTTCACTATCTAATTCCTAACTCCATCATCCATGATCACCTTCTCTTTCCTTCCATCCAGGACTGTATCCAAAACACCTCAAGGAATGTCCGCGACGCCGGAATGGCTTCAAAAATTGAAGCCATTCGGAGCATCTATACCAGACCGCACCCACTAGCGACGATCCGACAGCTGCCATTTCATGACTTTCTGTAGTAACGCGTCTTTCAGCGTAAGTTGTATATTTCAACGTTAGTCCTTCCCGCCCAGCCACATTATTTGTGATATTGATTTATATTAATATTATGGAAAATCTGGTAATTGTTCTGTAATATATATGTTGATATTATTATTGATGTGTATATTGGTATTTAGTCCCGCTCGTTTTTCTGAATCTGAAACTAATTTTAACTTCCTACGATCCTTCCGTAATGTTTCATTGAAGTAACCTAGCCCCGTCATTTATCTTCGAACGATCAGTTGCTATTTCCACGACATCGTCTAATTATCGTCTATCAGTTTCAGTTTCATAAGGTCAGACGGTCTATGTAATAGTCCTATTCTAAACTTACCATGGATATTAAAAATAAAACGGCCTGTAATCATATTATAAAGATGGTTTGAGTGGATTTATAAATTTATCTTGAACCAGTATGGTAAAAATAAATCAACTATATTCGACCCTCGTCAAGAGCTCTCTTAGCGGACCAGAATCGGCAAGAGATATCAGTCTCCGTCAGTCTTCGGTTTGTTTTTTTTTTATTACAACAGGTGGAGTAGTGATCATATTGTAAATTTTGTTGCGAGTTATGTCTACTGCGGATCCTAATTTACAAACATTTGCACGTCAAGCGACTACGTTATCAACTTTCTTTTCTCATCTTTCGCAGCTCTACTTCGATAAAGCTCGTGAACTAGTGGTAATTAAAGTTTGGTTACCTACTTACAGTTGTCATGCTGTTTAGTTTTTATTGACAAGATTGTTGGGTTATGTTTTACCTAAATCGTTCGATAGCGTAACGTCCAAAGTATAGCGATTAAAGTAGATTATATCAAAGTATAGTGATATTTCCAGAATAGCGATTGCAAAAAGTACGGGAGTAATTTGGAGGTTAAAAAATTGGGTAATTGTAATTGTTTGGTGTGTCAGTGAATTTCTGAGCTCAGTATCTTTGTTAGTACCCATGGTTATTTGTGTTTCTTTGTTATTTTTTGGTTCAGACGGTTAAACAGCGTGTTAACAGATGCGGTTACGTACAACACAAAGTTTCCCTTTATTTGTGTAGCTTTATGAAACAGTGTTATATCTGTTCACACCTCATTTTGGGGCCAAGTGTGTGCTGCTATAACTTGAGTTCTTATTTGACAATCGTTAATATTTTGTAATAACTTCTCGTATTTAAATGTGTCAAAGGTCATCGCAAATTGTAGTTCCTATACACCTTTTGTATGTACATGTTTTATGTCTTATTCACATATGAAATTACCCTAATTTATGCCCCCCCCCCCCACAGTATGTTTTTGGTTTTTATCTGAATTGTTGTAATCTCTGGAAAGGGAGATTCTTTTAGTCAATTGTTACATTTTGATAAGATAACTAATAGCTAATGATTACATTTTGATAATTAATAACACATTTTGATAACTAATAACTAAGATAACTAATAAGAGTTACCTATAAGCAGACATGTTCAATACTCCCTTCTGGAGTTTCTGGATGCAATTATAAAAAAATTGAACCCAGAACCTTTATTTTAGCAGTTGAGCATATTTATCAGATTGACTATCGTGGTGAATGATTGTAGTTTTTGAGTTGCATAAATAGCGGTTTTAAAACTTGAACGGTTACATCATTGAACTTCTATAAAAGTAGAACAAATGTCAGAAGATTATTTTGTACCGAAGTTGTGTTTTTACATTACTGTAATTATCTTTTTCTTAATAATCAGTTCTAACTCTAACCTATGATAATGTATTGTCAATATATCTTTTCATACAGTAATTGCTAGATTATATCCCTATAGGCACTAGTAGAAACATTTTCATTTTTCTAACAAGTCAGTGTAATATTGTTACAGTTATTATTGAGATAGTGGTATACATCATCATCCAAGTTTTAGTTATTTGAATTTTTATTAAGTATGGAAACTAAGAAAAGAAAGTTAAAAACTTTATCAGTAAGTGAAAAATTAAAGCTGATAAAAGAAGTTGATGAGGGACGGAAGAAGAAGAAAGAAATCGCCCAAGAATTTGGTATTCCAGCGAACACATTGACGACAATTTATAAGAGACGAGACATACTTTTAAAAAGTACTGAATATAACATCAATACAAATATTAAAAGAATTAAATCACTTAAATATCCGGATGTAGACAAATGTGTACTCGAGTGGGTGAAGAAAACGAAAGAACAAAATTTACCCATTTCACGTCCAGTTTTACGAGAAAAGGCTGCTTACTTTGCTAAACAGTTAGGATATGATAGTTTTAAGTCTAGTGATGGATGGTTAGATAAATTTCGCATAAGACACAGTATAATTTTTAACAACTTTAATGAAGAAAGTATTGCAGTGAGTCAAGAAGATTGTGACATTTGGTTGTATCAAATTAATCAGATATTGATGGAATATAGTGTAAATGACATTTTTAATGCGGATGAAACGGGTTTATTTTTTAAGTGCTTACCAGATAAAATGTTGTCTTTTAAAGGGGACTCTTGTCATAAAGGGAAACACAGTAAAGAACGGGTCACTGTTCTGTTAGGTACTAACATGTCGGGGACTGAAAAGTTAATACCACTTATTATTGGAAAATCAAAAAAACCTATAATTTCTACAAGTGTTAACTCTATTCCTGTCCAATATGAAGCTAATAAAATGGCTTGGGTGACTGCCGAAATCTATGAGAATTGGCTGATTCAACTCGATCAGATGTTCTGTGCGAAACAAAGGAAAATTATTTTAATGGTTGACAACTGTCCCGCGCATCTAAAAGTCTTATCACAAGAACTGAAAGCAATTACAGTCATATTCTTTCCACCTAATATGACGAAGCATCAGCCAATGAATCAAGGGATCATTCTTAATTTTAAACAACTTTATAGGAAATGTATCATTAAAAAAATTATACGTGATTTGACTGTCGATACAAATAAAAATGTAGAAATCAATTTGGTTGATTGTATGAGAGACGTGCATAAAGCTTGGATGGATGTGAGTGCAGTGACAATTTCTAATTGTTTTAAAAAGGCTGGATTCAAGAAAGAAGAATTTCTTTTTGACAGAGAAGATGAAATGTCTGCTCATGATTTGTATGTTAAATTAACAAATGAACATGATGTGAATGATTGGAATGTTATAAAAAATATTTTTAAATTTTCGGATGAGATTACTTTTGAAGAATATACAAGAGTAGATGATAACCTAGCTATATCTGAATACCCTGTAGCTTCAGGAACTTTTCATTTAAATAGCAGGGATACAAATTATGATTATAATAGTCACTATTCTGAAGATGAAATGGAAGGAATTGCTCCAGCACCGACTGTTAAAGATGCTGCTGTTGCTCTCAATGTATTTCGCAGATTCATGGAGTCAAGAGAAGATGTCCCGGAGTCTATTTATATGGCAGTGACAGATGCTGAAAATTGGTTATCTGATGAACAACAACGATCACAACAGAAGAAAATAACGGATTACTTTTCTAGGTAAATAATTTTTTTAGGCTTTTTGAGTACATCGAATAGATACTTTTAATTTCACACCTGTTTATTACAGAAATAGTGAAATTGAGTTTTATCTGAATACTGAAATATCTTTGCTTTCTTTTTCAGCAATAACAATTTATGGGGTATAAAATAGGCCTATAATTTATTGAAGGAGGAAAATGACCAAATTCATTGAAAATTGTCAGAGTTATTGAATTTCTGTTAAAAATACTTATTTCAGTTCCTTTGGTTGCAAAAATCTTGATTGAACCTTATCTGCTCTGAACCAAAATTTTGTATTGATCGTATTGACCACACATGTTGGTGATTGTGTTATTGGCAAAATTGCCTAATTTTCTGTTGTTAAGTTACTACATACATATGTAGGTAATGTTGTCAAATTTCCTTTATTATACAGAGGTGTGCAAATTAGACTCGTAAGAAATCAAAACAATAGCACATATTTTCTACAAAATGTCTTTATTGACATAATGTTTACAACTTTTAATATTTAGTATGATACCTTCTGTTATTTTATAATTATTTTTGTATGGTTTGGCATGCTTGTTACGAAGATTCACAATTTCTATGAATTTTTTCATCCCTGTGCCATATTTTGATAAGTGGAGCTATGAGATCAGTCTTTGTTGTGATTGTCTTCTTTTTGAGTTTTTTTTCTGAACTATTGCCTAAAAATTCTCTATTGTATTTGCTTCAGGGCTGTAACCTGGCCAGGGAATTTATAATTGTGGGGATTGGTGCAGAATTTTCCTGACCGTTTTTGTTTTTGAAATTATAGTATTGAGGCTTGATAGATAAATAATATTTTATTTTTAACATTTCATGCCAATGTTTTTAATGTGTTGTATTTTTATCAGTCTGTAATAATATGAACAGATGGAAATTAAAAATATTTTTAAAACCTATCTTGGGAAAAAAAACTGCAATGCAAAAATACCCTACTATAATTTGAAATTATTGAATATTAGGCCTTTTAAAAATGGTTTTTTAATAAAAGGTATAATTTGTTACTGTTTTTCAGATGCAAGGTTAATTAATACTTATATCACATGTTCGACATTAAAATGCCACCATGTATTTACAGAAAATTCTTGCATCTAAGTAGTTACGCTTACTAACTTATATTCACCATCTATTATAAAACTATTAATTTTACATAACGAAGCTATTAGTAATGGGTGAGGCATAAGTGATTGATACTTTGAACCTGACATGAGCGGCATACTATACTATACTCTGTTTCATGTTCAGAATGCAGTACAGGCTCTTATGAGAACCCGTTGTGTTCTCAGGCGTACGGAAAACATCAGGCACAGCCAATACAATACCTCTCCTCCGCCAACACTATCCGAAGGTCTCGGGCAAAGATATTTAGAGTTTTGCGTAACACGCTCTAACAAGCTCATTTTTAATCAAACAATTCTGAAAAAATTGCTATCGCTTCCTAATGAATCGTATTTTATTACGCTATAAATGTTATTATTATACTCTGATATTTAGATAAGATACACTCGTACAAAGTTAGAAGTTTAAATCTCGTCACATGTTTTGCGTTTCACATTAAATATCTCTCTTTTCTTTCTATGAAGACGTAAGTGTTTTATTATTTTGTTATAAAATATAGAATCTTTTCTGTAATTTTATGCATGACGAGTCATATGTTGGACGGGAACATAAGTAATAAACTAGTTTGAAATAATTATTTTTTTCATAACAACGGCCTATTCAAAAGGAATTATCATTGTATTATTCCAGAAAAATAATCTCGTATGTAAATAATGTCTTTTTTCTTTATTTCACTAGCTAATAACTATGTTTATCCATTATGTAAACCTATAAAACTATATATCACAATAATTACGACATTCTTGTTGTTATAGTTCTATGAAAAGATATTTATTATCTCCCTTTCGGAAATACCGACAATTGAAATAAATACGTCTCTTTTATTCGGAGAACAGAATATTTTATCCGAATAACTATTGACGTTAGTTTAAACAATAACTATTTTTTACTTTAAAATAATTAAAAAGACAATAAAATTGTTTAACATTCCATTACTGTAATACTTGTCTGTACAGCTGATCTTTAAAACGATACACATACTGTATTATGTATGTTTCGTATTACTTTATTCAATAGAAGTTTGTAAATGAGACGGTTATATGGCCCGGATATGATATTTTTACTTAGTGTAGTAGTGCTCAAACTCCAATATGAAATACATTGCTTATGGACTTTGCGTACTGCATTCTGAACGTGAAATCGACTATACAGATTCTGAGTATGCAGCAAAACACAGTATATTCTGCATCAGGAATAAGGTACTGATTCCACTCGTATTTAAAACAGCTTATTTCACTTATCTCTGTATGCATAAATGAGGTAATGGAAAATGCGTAGTGCGAATCATCCCCCAACTGCGAGAACCCATTAGCTATGTCCACACTTGGGCGCTTTCAATGCATGCGCGTAGAGGCATGTCTCATTGTATGTACTTAGAGGCATGCCATTCACATGTCCGCACTCATTTTAAGAGCTTTATCTCAAAAAAAATACATAACTAATATTTTTTAACACTACTTTAAATTGAAGCCTGTTCTTTCCTGCGTTGATTGGTTTGACTTAGATTATTTTATTTAGAAACTAATCGGAGATACAGTAATTTACGCATAATGAGTACTCAGATTTTAGCC